>CM038233.1:35469178-36840752 GCA_021442155.1 Cymbidium sinense | reverse complement strand
CCCTGATCATCACCCTATTAAGGCCAATCATTTGGACACTATTATTCTTACTAGCACAGTCTCGACGCAGGAGGAAATCTCTAATTGATAGACAATTGGTGTTGCCATCACACCACTTCCCTCGCCATCCACTATCACCCATTCACCTTATAGCATCTACCACTCCTAGCAAGATTCGAAAGCCCCCATTCGAGGAGAGACCATCCACACTAGTGATCCAACTATGGCCCAAAGATCTCGCCTCGCCCATCCCACCCGCTAAGGTGATATTCCCCCTGTCGACCATCTACCTGGCTGGTCAAGAAGGAGCAAACCAAGAGCATCATCTGCTGCATCAAATGTAGCAACAAAAGGGGGAGTGAGTGGACACAAACATAGTCCCCATGACAGTTGATCATTTCAGTGAGGAAGTCTTGACAATAGGTAGTGTCCATTGCATAGAGGTAGAGAAGTTTGTCCTACCACTTGATCATGAGTATTTGTAAATGCCCAAAGATATATATCCACTAGATGACATATTAATAAACAACTTTGCTAAGAAAGGATAGATTTTTGGGAGTGACCACTTAGATCAGGAGGAGGATAGATTCAGCTTTGACCCTGATGAGGATGACATGTTGAATGACATAGCCGAGGTCCACATGGTTGTTACATGGGGGTTCTTATAGTGGAACTGTTAGAAGGTGTCAGTGTCTAGGTGAAGGTGACACATCTCACTGACTCTTTCTTCCATTAGCTCAAGCAAAGAGAAGGTTAGGATATTACATTATCCTGAACCTCTAAAAAAGTAGTTCCTAAAATAAAAAAAACTCTTTTTACAGGTGCCTGAGGTAGCTTAAACCTCTAACACCAAGGAAGGTTTGCAAGTTTCCAAAGACAACTTGAAGAAGTAGCCTAGCAAAGAGCAGCGAGAATCCACCTTACTCGAGATAGTTCAAGAGCACTGAAGCCCAGTGGCACCCATCCACAGTTGTAGCTACTACTTCTTCCTCCACTAGCCCCTCTTATTCCAGCAAGAGCATTGTATCAGCGGACAAGGGCATTAAACCCCTTAGCCCACTTACTTTAATAGATTTCTATCATGTACCTCCACCCAAAAAAGAAATCAATGAAGAAAGTTTTCACTTACATCTTGTCCACTTAAGCTACTCTAGATTTTATTTCTCTTGAAAACTCTCCAAGTATAGAAAATAATAATGATAGTTCTAGTCATTCTGATCCCCTCTCTTCTGATTCAGAATTGAACTTGACTTTTGAATCCAACGGTTCACCTCTTAAGATTGACTAATCACTGACTCAAGGGATCCCATAGGAGAAGTTTAGTACATACATGATGAGAAGGTGGAACTTTTCACAAGTTCATCATTTCAAGATATCATTGAAGTCAACCTACGCAGTGGAAAAGTTCTTCCTCCGAGGGTAGCACTTTAGGTTAATGGTAAACAAGTCGTGGTTTTAGTGAGTAGATAGCCCCTCCATAGGATATGCTTGTGGAGGACCAATTCAAAGTTGATTACAACGTCCTAGCATATCATAGAAAGTTTCTAGCTAAATTAAGTGGCTTATATGCCTCTGTCTATCCAAAGAGATGAGAAAACCTGGCCCAAGGCTCACTTGATCTAGAGATATACTTAGCTCAACTGACCGCTACTAAAGAGGATACACACAGCAAAAAGAACATCTTAGGATTCACATTCAGTGATGAACACTTAGCTTTAGGAAGGACCAAGCATAACCTCCTCTTTTACATTATAAGGGACGCATATATGTTATCAAGATTTCGCTGAATAAGTGTATCGGCCAACACATAGTTTAAGAACTCTTGCCTACTTGAGGATTGACATCTCCAAACTCCAAAAGGAGAAGATGATGTTGAGAGTATTGATGAACATGGGCAAGCTTACCGTTCCTAGTTCCATGATACTGGCTGGGATAGATGACTAGAGATCAAAGTCAAGTTCATTCATAAACTGAATACATCTTTCTTTCATTGCTGTTGTGATACCAGGTGGCTGAGAAACAAAAATATTTTCTTCCCTAAACCAAGAATTGGAAAAATCTATTCAAGTTCATGGAGAGACAAAAATAAAGTATTGTGTCAAAAAAAAAGAAAAAAGAGAAAGAAAAGAAAGAGAGAGGTCATGGATAGAGGGAGTTTCAAAACAAGTCGCATACCTGCATTCAGGGATAGTAGCAGTAATAAAAAGGTGGAAACCTCTTTATTGGCCACCCAAGGTGAGTTTCCCAGAAGAGGAGGCTGCTATGCTATATAGACTTAGAATAATGGATATATTCTGCCCCGGTGTACTCTGATTTTCAAGGATCCCTTTTGAGGTGACATTTGAGCATGATGAGTGATGAAGACTAGCTCCAAAGCAAAGCATAAATGTATCCAAGTCTCGGCATATGAGATAGTTAAAGGGGAATTTTAACTCTAACCCCTTTTCTCAAAAGTTGAGGGTTTGGTAAGTAAGTGAAGTCGTCATAAGTGCATGGGAAAATTCCTGTGAGGTTGGAGCATCATCCTCGGTCGCAAGGTATTGTAAAACTTGAGGATGGTTCATATAAAGATTTAATACAATTGCCTTTTAATTGATGCTTGCCTTGTGTTCTTAATTTAGCAAAGAAGGGATTAATCCCACATACTTGTTCTAAGCACAGGTTGACTACTTTGAAATGTTATGGGATAACCAACGTAGACATCCTCAATCAAGACTAGACTAGATTCGCAGGTCACGATGATGACAATCATTGCTCAGTAATCACCAATCATTTGGAGGTTTCTATTCAAATCATGCTAACTCAAATGAGGAGGTGTGTTTACAAACTTCAGATGATCCAAATAACTTTGAAGTCAAAGATACGTCACCAGAGTTCAAAGAAGAGATCAGATCTACCATCGATGAGCTCAAAGAAATCAACTTAAGAACTGTAGATAACCCATATCCGACATACATTAATTTGTTGTTGAGTGATACTGAAATTAATGACTTAGTTAGGTTATTGACTGAGTTTAAGGGCTGCTTCACATGGAGTTATGAGGAGATGCCTGATTTATCTCCTGACATAGTAGTCCATAAACTAGCAATAGAGCCTAGTGCTAACTTTATAAAGTAAGCTCTTAGATGCATGCGAATAGACATTGAACAACAGGTCATTTTTGAAGTCAAGAAACTGATAGATGTTGGCTTCATCAGGGAAGAAAAATATTTTACCTAGTTGGCCAGTGTCATTTCAGTTAAGAAAAAGAATGGTCAAATTCATATATGCATCAATTTTATGGATCTGAATAAGGCATGTCCAAAAGATGAAATTCCACTACCAATCCCGGAACTAATGGCAGACATTGCCTCATCTCATGCAGTCTTCTCTTTCATGGATGGCTTATCTAGTTATAACTAAATAAAGATGGCACCTGAGGATGAAAGAAATACTATATTTCAAACCATGATCAAAATCTTTTACTATAGGGTCATGCCTTTTGGCCTTAAAAATGTCGATGCTACATACCAGCGGGCTATGACTCGGATCTTCGACGAACTCATTCATCATCAAGTTGAATGTTACATCGATCATCTTGTAGTCATAAATAAAGAAAAGGAAGACCATTTCTTCGACTTGAGAGTAGTTTTCAAATGGTTAAGATAATTTAACCATAAAATGAATCCCTTAAAGTGTGCAATCAGAGTAGCTTCAGGGAAATTTCTTGGGTTTGTTATCCAGCATTGCGAAATAGAAATTGATCTGGAGAAGATCAAGGAGATATTAGAAATGTCACCCCCTAAAAGTCTACATCAACTCAGATCATTTCAAGGGTGGTTAGCATATCTAAGATGTTTCATTTCCAACATATCATGAAGATGCCAACCATTTTTGGCACTTGTCAAAAATGAAGTCAAGTTCAAGTGGGATGACTAGTGTCAGCATGCCTTTGAAGACATCAAGCACTACCTGATGATGTCACCAGTTCTATCAACCCCTATCCTGGGCAAGATGCTCATCCTATATACTACTGCATTAAACAACTCCCTTGGTGCTTTATTGGCCCAAACCAATGATAAAGGGAAAGAGAATGCACTCTACTATCTCTATCATCATCTAATCCCTACGAAGACAAACTATTTACTTATTAAAAAGCACTACCTAGCTTTAATCTTTGCATCCCAAAAGCTACAGCACTAGATGCTTTCTCATAAGGTGAACTTGATCTTTAGGATCAATCCACTACAATATCTCATGACACGGTCGATGCTATTCAGATGATTTACGCGTTGGTCAATGATTTTGTCTCAATTTGACATCACTTTCATATCCCTCTGTGTGCTTAATGGATATGCACTAGCCGATTTCATAGTAGCACACTCACTTCTTGTTGATTCTCTACTTAGTGACGACCACTCCAATGAACAAATCATGAACTTAGGGGACACTAGTATTCACCGTTGGGAGATGTATTTTGATGGGGTGGCTTCCTTTCAAAAGGGAGAAGAACCACGATCTACTTTTCCATGAAAGGCAGGGGTAGGAATAGTTCTCCTAACTCTAGACTGTGATGTGATGATATTCTCATATCATCTGTCCAATCCATGCACCAACAACGAAGCTGATTATGAGGCTTTGATTGCCGATCTGAAGTTAGCCATTATGCAATGCATCCAAAGTATCAACATTTTTGGGGATTTTCAATTACTTATCATCCAAATTGCTAGGTCTTACAACATTTTAAAGCCTAAGCTCCATCACTACCACAAGTACACTATGGAGTTGTTAGCCTAAATCCTAGAGGTTACTATTTATAAGATTTTTCGAGGAGAGAATGCGGTAACAGATGCATTAGCCAAGCTTGCCAAAGAGTTGGCATGTCTGAAGATGAGTCCATACCAATAAGGGTCCAAAATAGACAAGTCTTATCCCTTGTTGATGCTAAACTCATCGAGAGACTCTCTCTTGAAGGGGAGATTATCATCGTTAAAAAGGATGAGGAGTTGGATTAGAGGTAACCATTCATGGATTATCTAAATCTAGGTAAACTACCTCAAGCGAAGTCACTAGCACATCAAGTGAAGTAGAGAGTCCTTTCCTACACTCTCGTAAATGGCACCTTGTACCGACAGTTCTTTGATCATATGTGGTTATATTGTTTGGACAAGCATGAGGCTCATAAAATCATGATTGAGGTACATTCAGGTTTATGTAGAGCACACCAATCCGGTCTAAAGATGAAGGCCAAAATTAAGAGACTAGGATACTATTGGCCTTCGATGATCATAGACTGCAAGGACGTAGCTAGGAGATGCCACCAATGTTAGGTGCATGGTTTTATCTTACACCAATCATCCAACATTCTACACCCTACATTGGCCTCATGGCCATTTGAGTGTTGTGGGTACCAACATAGTGGGTCCGATTGATCCTCCTTCTTCCAAGGGTCATCGATTCATTCTAGCTGCCACCGACTACTTTTCAAAGTGGGTAGAGGCAATCCCACTTAGAGAGGTCAAAACTCAACATGTGCTCCAGTTTTTTTAGGAACCATATCATATATAGGTTTGGGGTGCCTCGATAAATTATATCCGATAATGGTGATGCACTCAAGAGCACTAAAATCAACAGCTTTGTTTGGATACAATACATAGATTGGCGATACTCTACCAGATATTACCTTAGGGAAAATGGCATAGTAGAAGCCTTTAACAAAACTCTCATCTGGATATTAAAGAAGACACTCAATGATAATGTTTATAGTGGCATGAGCAAGTTGATTGAAGCCTGGGCTTATCGCAGCATACGTAACTCCAACTCAATATACCCCATTCTCTTTAGTATATAGGTCTAAAGTAATTCTACTATTAGAAGTCCAACTCCCTTCATTAAGGATAGATATTGGTAGGAAGATCATAATAGAGCAGAACACCAAGTTGTGGTTAGAAGAGCTTGAAGATTTGGAGGAGAGACACCTCCGGGCATGCCAGAACCTCAAGTTGTACCAAGCTAAAATGATTCAAGCTCATAATAAGTTGGTCCGTCCTAGAGCTTTTCAAGTAGGAGAGCTTATTATAATTCTAAGAAGACTAATTATTTCCTCTCGAAAGATGGGAGGCAGGTTTGAACCCACTTGGGAAAGCCCGTTTGCCATAGAGAAGGCCTACCAAGGAGAATCTTATCAGCTTATAAATTGTAAGGGAGAGTGCCCAATGCTTTCGATCAATGGGCTCTACCTAAAGAAATATTGTCCGTAAATCTTATTTCAAAATAATTATCAATCAAATTTCTTTCATCCCAAATTCCATCTCTTCATATTGGTGAGAAATATCTTTGCTTAAGAATTCTCCATGATGTGTTTAAAGTAGGTGTAAGGAACCCAAGCGACATCTTATCCTTTAGTAACACAACACCCACACAAACTACACACAATAACATAAAATAAACACATATCTTTCATCTCAGGCTATTTTGATATAGGATAAAGACCCCTATGGCACCACCATTAGTCGCCTAAGCTCGACATGTTGCTTTCTCAAATCTCAGTGGTTCCTTATTTAGAAGATGTAAGTCTATATGCCTTCTTCTTAACTTGACCATTGCAAACCGACGACCGCCTTGATAGCTTGGTAGGCCTTATCGTGTGGCTGGTAAGCTACCTCATGTTGACTTTGTTTAAGAGAATGTAAACTTACACACTTTCTTCTTGAACTAGCCACCATGCACTAACTGGTTTGAGTATACTTGAAGTTTAGGATAAGTCCCCTAGTGGCCTTTTCTCCTGACTGCTTTAAGTCTAGGTCTAGTCCTTACATGGGACTCCCCACTTGGTAGTCATCCTAGGTCGGATAGCATCTATCCAACCAATGATAGACTATCCTGATGATCATTTTCATCTCGTGAAGAACAAGCCTCTTCTTAGATTGATTTTCTAAACCGACGAAAGCACCTTAGGGGTTGGTTATCGCTATGCCGACATCACCCACCCAATGGATACACCACTCATGGCGTGTAAGTAGCATGCTTTCCGTGAGTTGGCTACTATATACTTATGCTTTTTTATGGTTCCGTGCTAAATCCTCAAGAATAACTCCCTGTGAGCACTATATTTAGATCACATCCTCAACGACCCCATTTAGACTCTACACGGGTTACCCTAGGATTGGACAATCCCCTTTTCCTAGTAGCCACCCTTATGATTAGAGAATTTATCTTACAAATATGCAGATTCTTCCTTAGTCCAATAAGTTTTAGATAGAACTATACTGATATAAGCCCCTTCTCAGTGCAGTCCCTTGCACACCAACACAGTCCAAGAAAATATATAAATAAAATAAATATTATTGCTTATGGATTAGGAGGAAATCCCCAGCAGTACCTTTTCCTAGGAAGGCATACTATCTTTAGGGCAATGTTAGCAAAACAAATTATAGGAATCGCCTAACTAATCTTGAGTTGAGATAATTCCCAAAGCGGTACTCTCTCAGTAGTTGCCCTTAGGTCAGGTTTGACTTATTGTGCCACCAACGGGTCACCCCGACAGTCATCCTTGCTTTGGATATAAGTTTATTATGCATTCTTTTCAGCATGATTGTTGCACACCAACCTTAAAGTTAGGTCTCAATTTGTTATGTTACCAACCAATCACCCTAGTGGTTGCTTCTCGCTTTGGATGAAGTAAGTCTACACGCTTTCTTCCTAAAATAGCCATTGCACAATGAAAGGCACCCCTTAGGTTTGTTAGCACTACTCTGCAATCGGTAGACTATCCCTTTAGATTGGTAAATCTAATATATGACTAAGATGATATTAACCCCTCCTTAGTGAATCCATCACACGTTGATAGGGTCCATTTTAAATTAAAATGATATTCTTGGCTACTCTTGAGTTGAGATAAGTCTCAAGCGGAACTCTCTCGGTAGTCATCCATAGGTTGGGTTGTCCTACCTGATGGCTGGTAGACTATCCATTTGGATTTGTAAATCTAAGATAGGCTTAGGCTGATATAGCCCCTTCTCAGTAGATCCATTGCACACCAACAGGGTCCTTGATTCAAATCCACTCTTATCCCTAGCGAATACTTTCCCAAGGAAATCCATATATTAAATTCACCTTATTCTCAGTGGATCTGAGCTCTCATCTCCAGTGAATGTGCCCTCAAAATCAAATCAATTCTTTCCCCAACGAGGCGCGAATCATATCCTCCCCCTAGTGGAGCCCCGCAAAATCAAACCAAATCAAATTCCTATCCCTAGATGATAACCTGAACCTGCTTCCCTAGTGGAAGGTTCATGCACTCATCCCCGATGGGATATAAATCCTAATCCCCTATGGATATTTTCCCCCTAAATCATGTTTAGGATCAAACTCAAACCCTTATCCTCTCTATGAATAATCTGAACCTGCTTCCCTAGTGGAAGGTTCAAATACTTGATCCCTCAGTGGATCATTCTTTCCCTCTTATGCCCTTCGCATTAGTTGAGTTGCATTGCACTAAGATCTTGATTTCATCTACATCTTGGGTTTAGGGGTAGATAATTTCTGTTAGTGCTTGCTATCTTTTGAATGTTGTTGATCATCTCAATCAACGCCAATACGTGTGATGTGCCTTGTCAATTACACCACACCTATTTGGGATCCATTTGTTGACCTCAGTTTTGGAGTGAGTTCTCAACTTCCTCATTATAGATCTAGGAATCTTATAGACACTAAGAGCTCCTTAGTCCATAGACACTTCTAATGATTAGGTGAACACTTAACCCAGCGAGACTTAGAAGGGCCATAGAATAGGCTGCCTTAGTGGACTAGGAAAACCTGCCTACCCTATATCCTAAACCCAATATATGCTTTTCTTCTCAAATGATATCTCAAATTCAACTCAAATACCAAATCTAAATCCAAATTTCAAACTAAATCATTGAAACCCATAATCAAATCCAATATCAAAACCCTTTCTAAGACCTTTGATTTTATCTTATGGATAGCCTCAACCAAATTCAAATCAATCCCAATTCATCTGATTTTCTCAAAGATCAATTCAATCCATGAATCATTTTTCAAATCCTAATCCAAATTCCAAACCATATAATTCAATCCCAAGATCAAATCCAAAATCAAAATTCCTTCCTAAGCCATATGAGCCATTCTAAAAACTAAGCCAAATCTCCACCCAATTCAACCCAAAATTGATTGATCTCTTCATAAATCATTTATATCTTCATTCGTATTTAGAAATATAAATGAGATATAAACTGAAATATCCAAAATTAAATCAAACTAAGTCCAAATCCAATCAAATCCCTTCTTAAGTCTTATGGACCACCTCCATAAGCTTAGCCAAATCTCATACAAATCAACCCAAAATCAATTGGTTTATTTATAAACCAATTACTCCTTCATTTATATTCAATCATATAAATGAAACCCACCCTCAAATGATAAAAAATAAATCAAACTAAACCAATTCCCTACTTAAGCCATTTTGACCTACATCCTTAAGCTTTATCAAGTTTGCTTCCAAATCACACCAAAATCAAGTGATTTTCTCATGAATCTTTTATATCTTCATTTATACTCCAAAATAAAAATAAAATATAATTCACATGACCAAAACCAAGTCCAAAATCTAACTAAAGCCCAATTCAGGCCTTCTTAGCCATTTCCCTGGACTTGGCTAAATCCTATCCAAATGAAGCCAAAACCAATGGATTTTCATTTGAATCAATCACCATTCAATCATTTATTCAAATATAAATAAAGCCTATAATTATCAAACCAAACTCAAGTCAACCCATGTCAAGACCAAGTTAGCCCTTTTAGTTTGAAAACTTCAATTGAGCCAAAACCCAATAGACTCCAAATTGATTGCATTTGGATTTATATTTCAATCCTAGGCTCACATATAAGTTTAACTAAACTTGAATCAAGCTAAAATCAAATCAATTGACCCATTCAGCTCTACTTAACCCAAAGTGGCATGAAGAACTTTTTTGAGCCAAGTTCTAATTCAACCCAAATTGGATTGAACCAAGCCCATCCAAACCTCATATCATGATCAACAATCACCCTAGGATAATCAACCACCTTGAATTGGGTCAAACCAAGTCAACTTCATCCTTTGACCAAGTCAACCT
Organism: Cymbidium sinense; assembly: GCA_021442155.1. NCBI lineage: Eukaryota > Viridiplantae > Streptophyta > Magnoliopsida > Asparagales > Orchidaceae > Cymbidium > Cymbidium sinense. Next base: position 36,830,637 of record CM038233.1, on the reverse strand, counting down.
TTAGCCTAAATGAAACCCATACAAGCCAAAACACACCATACCCTGAATTGATTGAAACCATCGATTCAAACCAACTCATGATCAATGATTGAACATGACTTGACCCTCAATTGAGCTAAACCATGTCCAATTGGCCATTTGACCCAAGTTGACCCAAACTGGCCTAAAAGGAAAAAATGGGTCAAATCATGATCTAACCTAAATTGACTGAAACCAATGGCTCAAGTTCATTCCCAATTGAATATTGAACTTGACCAAAGCCATAATTAAGCCCAACTTGCCCAATTGGTCAACTTGACCCAACTTAGCCCAAATTGACCTAAATTGGTCAAAATCCAAAATAAATCCAAATTGATTCAAACCAAAGCCTACAATTATTTCCAATTGGCCAATTGAACTTCAACCAACACCTAACCCAACCCAATTTGGTCAAATTGGTAAAATTGGTCAACCTAGCTCATTTGACCTAGGTGAATCCAAGTGAGCCAAAATCAGACCTAGGCCAAATTGATTGAAACCACTTGAACCAAACTCTTCAAATCATCATTTGAAACTAACCTAAGCCTTGGTTTGACCCAATTTGGCAAATTGGTCAACCCAACCCAACATGAACCCATGTGAACCCATTTGACCAAATGAAGCCAAAACCCATAAAACCAACCCATGAGACTTTGGTGGCTGAGCAAACTCAACCCAAACAGACCCTAGGTCAGACCCAAAGTCATGCCAAAAGCAAAGTGGACCCTACCCAAGCCATAATCCATTAGTTAAGCCCTCTTCACATAAGATTCCACCAATAAATGGAAAAATCCACTCTTTGATCACCTTGGCATCCATCCAACTTCCAAATGAGGAATTCCTAAGCCTCCTAGCCCACCCTAGATAGAATACATCTTGCCATGGACCAAAGGGAGGTGAGCCAACTCACCTCCCATACAAGATGACCACCGAAGGGATCTAAGAAACCAAATCAGCCAAGATCAAGCCTTAAGCCCCCTCCCATGACTTCCTCCAACCCAATCGAGACACCTCCAATGCTCTGTCATAGGCTGGCTGACCAAAAAATGGGAGGCCATCTCATCCATCCAACTCAGCAAATCAAGGGGTATACTCTCCCAACTCAAACAGAAAATAGAGCAATTCACTTCGTCCAAGCTTCCTAACACCAAGATGAGCTTCCTTGTGAGTTCTAGAGTGATTCCAAGTTCCTCACATTAAAAATTCTCTCTTCCTATGCAGAATCAAAATAGTGAGGCTAGCTTCGATCCTAACTTCACCAATAACCCACCTCAATCAAATTCCTCATTCCTACACCATCTCTACACTTCGTTGAGGACACCCAAATCACTTCCCGATCTCCAATTCAACTCCAAGCTTGATTTCGATCAAAGCCAAACACTAAAAAGGATGATCTTGGTCTCTAAGGTGATTCACACCAAATCATAGCTTGTGTTGATCAACAGGGCTTCATCTTAACTAGACAAAGATTCATCAAGTGTGCAACCATCATTCTTAGCTCCGGTGAGGTATTTACATGAAAATCAATCTTTAGCTTAAGTGTGGTTAGTCCTTTTCAAAGAGAATTTTCATTGCATGCGATCTTGACCATTGGATGTGCTCGTCTCCTTCCCTTGATGGTGTGGGTTGATTTTGAAGTTCATCTGAGCTCGGGTCAGCTTAGATCAAACAATCCATGGTGAATGGACGTTACTCATGAGAAGAAGGGTCATGAACCATCCATTTTCATGATTCGAATGGATGGCTTTGATCAAATCATGCTAGATCGAACACCATGAGTTTGATCCATGGATTACAGGGATATTGCTGCGTCCGCTCCTAGCTAACTCGGCACAATGGATGTGTCAACTTAAATAACCAATCTTGTGGTTCCATGAAGAAAGGGTATAGCGTCAGTGCGCTTCATGGTATCAACAGATTAGGTTTAATTAGGGTTAAATAATAGGATTTTAAGGTTGAAACTTTCATAATTCATAACTAATTGCAAAAAAATCTAAAAAATACAAATAATGGCTCATTCTAAAGATATTTCATAGAGGAATCCATTGAAATTATTCTTGATTAATTTAAAATAGTAATGTTAACTTAATTAAAGTTTAATTAAAAATTTAATTAACTTCATTACTCTCTAATTAAGTACTCAATCAATTCCAAACTTTTTGAGGATGTTTAGGGGATGACCTCTACCTCCTCTATTTTTCTTAGAATTTATTATTTACTTAATTAGAAAAATTGATTGATTAAGCCTTAATAACCCTTTTAAATTAATTAAGAGATAATTAGACATATGAACGGTAATTAATTAATTATTTGGACTCTCTAATCACTATTGAATAGTAAGAAAACTTAGGGATGGAGCCTCCCTCCTAATCCTTTCACTAATTTTCCCTCTCTTTCTACCCAAAGTGCTAATTAATGATTAATTAATTAATCAATTACTTAATTAGCTAAGTTAAAATCCAAATTTACTAAATCATTTAATTGGTGGTGGTATGGAATTAAGTTGGGACCTCTTTCCATATCTTTTTTCCCTTAAGCCCATCTCATTTCCATGATAATTGTTTAACTTTGTTAATTAATCAAAAAGAAATGATTTAATGAATTAATCACCTAATTAAGAATCTGATTTCCTTATTTTAATCTTGGGTAGACCTTTAGGTGTTCAGGAACCTAAGAGGTTAGTGAAATTATGATTAGCTCACATGTTTGAGAAAATTATGAAAGTAATTAAAATAGTTCCTTAAACTTAATTAATAATTGATTATGAGCTAATTGCATTAGGCCCCTTTCATTTTATAGGAACATTACTATTTACTTTTCATTATATTTTCATATAACATTAGCTCATAATTATTTAGTCAATTACCTTAAGGTAACATAGGCAAAGGCTTAATTAATTTATTTAATTCACACTTAACCTAATTAATCCATATAATCAGCCTAATTGCTTTTCCTTAAATCAAATTAACTTACACATCGGGAATGGGATTACGATTTGCAAATATTTCCCACACCTCTTAATTCAAGTTAAACATAAAATCAAAAGTGCTATTAAGAAACTTTAGTTTATTTTAAAAAAGCTTATTTAATATGATTGTCCTTAGGAATTAGTTGGATTGAATGAAATTACATACTTGTGTCTCTTTATTTTTTCCCAATCATATAAAAAATGTTGTATGCCACTTGAATCATGCATTCATTTGTTCAAAAATTAATTAAACAAAAATTATTTTCTTTATGTTAAGCTCGCATGTGTTGATTCAAATTAATATATGTGTGGCTATTATCACTATTAAATTCAAATCTATTTTTCAAATCTTATAAATAAGTGATTACATATGTTATAAATGCTAGTTATAAATAAATAGGAAAGGCAAATGGTTATAGCTTAAGTGTATGAAGTAAAGTTCTTTTCTTTTATTCACATATATTGATTTAGGTAAGTAAGAATGTTAATGGGTATTTAGTCTTGACATCGAATGCAGGTTAGCCCAAGGAGGTCATTTGATTACCTCACTTCCAGTTAACAATGGCATGTACTCCATTTGATTTCATTCTTACATATTTCAATATTAGAATTTAAATAAGACTTTACTCCATGTATATAAATCTTTTCAATCAAATAAAATACAAGTTTTGCATGGTTAGCTCTCCTTTATTTGTATGTATATCCATATGTATTTGATAAAAGCAAATAGTTAGATTGGACACCCCGAGAATATGAGGCTTTAAGTAGCCCCAAGGAGGTCATTTGATTATTTCACTTCCCTGGTTAACAAGGGCATATAGTAGCTCATGTCTCTCATACATGTCTGTGTGTACTTGATTATGGAATCAAAACCTCTCTTTCTTTTACCAAAATACAAGCATTTTCAATTGTTTAATTGATAGAATTAATTAATCATGTGATCAAAAGCTCTCTTTCTTACATTCCTATGTATTTTTGCATAAGAATTTAGATAGAATTGTAAATTAATATGATAAAATAATTCAATCAAAAGAAAAAAATAAACTTTAAATATACATGTTAATATTCATAATTTTACTGTGCCAACACATAATGCATGTATTGGTATGTTTAGGACTTAATCACCTGGATGTTACATATGATGGGAAGAAATGAATAAACATGTGTTATGTGTTAGTAATTAATTCCAATTAATCTTAAAATGCCTTTTTTTATTGAATAAGTCTATTTAAAATGAACCTAAACCTATGATTAATTTAAAATATGTAATAAACCATTCACTAAAGAGAACTGATTAATTAATGTGCTTTAGATGTGGCTTATGGTAGGGGTAAGAGAGCGTGACCATCTCTATTCTTCTCTTTATGACATTTAGTTGTTAAGATTAAGTCAAGTGGAACAAAAAAAAAACATTAAGTGAAAGTTCCTGAATTAACTAAATCATTTAAAGTGAAACCATCCTTTACAATTGAATCCTTTCAAACTTAAAAAATTACAACAAAGCTTAGTTAAGGCATATCACACAAGCCTTAATGAACACACTTTAGAATTAAGTCACCACTTTTAGCTTTATGTTAGGGCGGTGCATGGAGTGATGTATGTTTAGTTTTATGATGTATTATTGCCGAATGGATGTTAGGGTGTATACATCATAGATTGGATGTTCGGTTGTGATTATGCTAATCATATTTTATGCTAGAGATTGTGCTTAAGGGATGCTTAAAATAAATATAAATACTCTCTTTTGTAGGTTGCCTAACCCTAAGCATAATCTAAGATAGGACAGGTGGACTTGGTTACCCAAGTGCAGGAAGCTAAGTCCAAATTATTCATAAAACTAATTGGGTTGTTTGGTGTGTTTAGCTAACACTTATTTTGCATATGTAGTTAGACTTACTTTTCCTACTTTTAAGGTAATTTTGCATTAGAAATTAGGATTAGTGTTATGGGGGATCAAGATGAGTAGTGGCTAGAAGGCCCTATCCTGGGAGGCCCTGTGATGCCTTTAAACAAGGCAAACCAAATAAAGAAATGAAGGAGATATGAAGAATGAAGACCCCCATAGCATTTATTCAATTGTAAATTTGTAATTATTTTTTCATATATTGGTTTATATAGAGTGCTACCCATTTCTCTTTGGGTTATGCACTAATGACCGACCTTTTATTCTTTTATGTTGGATTTATAAATTGTTTGATGTTTTATTTATAATTACATAATAGAAATAGCATGACTCTTCTTAGTTTCTTGTTTATATAATGATTTAATGTGTGGCTTGGATCCGGTTAGGCTCTTAGGGAAAAATAAATTTTCTACACCATCTACAACTCATAAATAAATTTTCTAAATAACTCATAATCTCACATAAAGCCTAGGCATTAAATCAAGATAACTAAAAGATTTAGCAACCCCTTAGCTGAATGTTGTATGCTTAATATCATGCATCCATATTGCTTCACTCTAAGAGAGGGTTTCCATCCCTACACGATAGGGGAAGACTTGACCTTTGAGGGTCTCTTATGTGATAGAAAATACCTCTTTCTTTCTGATTTAGCCAATAACATTATTTTTTTTTATGAATTTAGATATGTAAAAATCCTATGACCTTGTTGACCTCATTTTTAGAATGAGCTCTCAACCCATCCATCTTAGACATATGACTTCTCTTAGACTTTAAGAGTTCCTTAGTATTAAGACACATCTAGTGAGTAGGAAGACACTCCACCTAGCCCTAGAGACTTAGAAGAGTTAGCCATAGGAATAGGTCATGCCTTAGGGTAGTTAGGAAAATTTGCCTACCTTTTAGCTTGAACCATTCCTCACCTTCCTTCCTTCAAGTCAAACTCTAAATCAATCTTATTTGATTTTTTACAAACTCAAAATCAACTCCATGTGATTGAAATCGATGGTTGAAATCCATGATTGAAACCCATGAATGAAATTCCTAAAGTCCAAATCTTTCTTAAGTCCTTAATCTTCTCTTAAGAACTTAGCAAAGATCATGATCAAACCGAATCAAATCGTTGAGATTTTCTCATAATTCATTTATATCCTCATTTATATTACATATATAAATGAAATATAAATTCAAACCAATCAAACTAAAGTCAAAATTTAAAATCAATTTATAAATTTTTCCTAAGTCCTTTAAGTTTTCCTTCATGGACTTAGCCAAAATCAAATCTAAATCAATTCAAACTCATGATATTTTCTCATAACTCATTTATATACTTATTTATATTCACATACATAAATGAAATATAAATACAAATCAATCAAATCAAATCCAAAAATTAAATTCCAAATTTAAAATCTTTCTTAAGTCCTTAATTTCCCTCTTAAGGACTTATCCAAAATCATCTTCAAATCAATTCAAATTCATGGGATTTTCTCATAACTCATTTATATTATCATTTATATTCACATATATAAATAAAATATAAATTAAAATCAATCAAACCAAATTCAAAAATTCAAGCTCCAAACTCCAAAAAATTTCCAAGTCCTTTAAATTCCTTTTAATGAACTTAGCCTAAATCATGATCAAATCACCTCAAATCCTGGAAATTTTCTCATGATCCATTTATATTCTCATTTATGTTCATATATATATAAATGAAATATAAATTCAAATAATCAAAACCACTTCCAAAAATTAAACTCAAATCCACTCAAAATCCAACCTAAGCCTTTCAAGTCAAAATCTTGAACATAGCCAAGTCAACTTCAAATCAAGCCAAACACTTGATTTTCCTTCATGATTCAATCAACCCTATAATCATGAATCCAAATATAAATACAAACTTCAATCACTTAATCAAAATCAAATTCCAAAATCAAACACCAAATCCATTCATATTCTTCTTTTGAATATGAAATTGTCAAATGAATCAAAATCCAATTGACTTCAAACCACTTTCAAATGGATTTATATTTCAATCATAAGTCAATATTCATTCAAACTCTCTTTGACCAAGCCATTTGACCCACTTAGGTCACTTGACCCAAAGTGACCTAAAGTATCCTTATGAGCCAAATTCTAATCCTAACCAAATTGGATTGAATCAAACTCACCTATGCCTCTCATCATGATCAGCAATCATCATGAGATGATCAATCAATCAAATTGGGTCAAACCAAGACAACACTTAGCCAAAATGAACCTAAACTAGCCAAAATCCACCATTGGCCAAATTGATTGAAACCATTGATCTAAGTTCATTCATGAACTATGTTTGAACTTGACCAAGTCAACATTTGAGCCTAACCTAGCTTGATTAGCATTGACCCAACTTGACCAAAAAAGTCAAGTTGGGTCAAAACTTGATCTAAGCAAAATTGATTGAAACCAATGGGTCAAGTTCATTCCAAATCACTTGTTGAACTCGACCAAAGCATCAATTGGGCAACTAGACCTAACCTAGCCCAATTGATCTTGAACCCAACTTGACCTAAAGGGGTCATGTTGAGCCAACTTCAAACTTAACCAAAATTGATTGGAAACAAAGATACCAATCCACTTCCATATGACTAACTAACCTAAACCTACCCATGACCTAGCCCAAATAGGTCAAATGGGTCAAATTGGTCAACTTGACCCATTTGATGTAAATGAAGTTATCTAAGCCAAACTCAGAACTAAACCAAATTGAATCAAACCAAAGCCACAAAAAGATTTCAAATGGTTATATGAACTTGACCCAACCCTTAGTTTGACCCAATTTGACTAATTGGTCAACTTGACCCAAGTTGATCCATTTTGACCTAAATGGGTCAACAAGAGCCAAACCATATCAAATGAACTCCAAATCCAATGAAACTTGTCCAAACCTATTTTCTCAACATACCCAACATATTAAAATTCAAAAATCAACCAAATGACCATTTTATCCCTAGGCCATAGAACAAATTTTGGTCAAATCCATGGGGAATTTCATCAAGTCCTCTTTCATATCTACTTGATACCTTTCTAATAGGTCAAGTAGACCATATGGAGGGTGGTGCACACAACCCAATGGGTTTGGGTCAGCCCAAATGGACCCAAGCCAAAACTGACCCTAGCTCAAATTGGCCATGTGTGAAACCTCCCATCACTTTATTTGAAGCACATGGGAGGTTACCAATCCACTACTTAACTCAAACTGACCATGTGCCAACTCCTAATAGCTCAAACAACCCTTCCATATTGACAATTGGATCAAAATGGCAAAGATAGCTTCGGCCGTCCGATTGCCACAGGGTGAGATATACTCCCCCTAAATCACTTCAATTTTCATAGGCTCATTGTCGATTGAGTAAGGGAGAGTGTTAGGAGGCATCAGAGAGTGATCCCAACTCTCCTAGAGCTCTGGCCATTTTCTCATTCTCGGCTTATGGATAGTGAAAATATAGGAGGAAAATTGAAATTCAAACTTCCTCTTCACTCAAAACTAGTGCAATTCCCTTTGCACATTCCATCATGGGGCAAAGTTGAGTGCACCCAAGCCTTCATATGAGCTCCAAAAGCAAGAGGGGAACTACCTCGATCAAGGCTGCAAGCAAGAGCAAGGGGAGTTGGTCCATAGAGCAAACTACCCAACCTTAGGAGCTAATTATTTCACCGCAGCTTTGTCTCAACCAGATGAAGCTTCTCCAAGGGAATTGAGCGCCGGTGAGTTATGCCATTTTCCGATCACTAGACTTAAGGTGAGTTGGTCCTTTATGAAAGAAAGTGTAATGGCATGAAAATTTGACCGTTGGATGTGATCTTCTATGCTTTGTGATGGTGTGTGCAAAATTTTATCCCAATCCGAGCTCAATCAAGCTTGGATCAGGGCTTAGATCATGGACAGTTCCTATGATTCATAGCTTTGGCAGGGATTTATCTCTAGCCATCCATTTGCGTGTTTTGGATGGATGGCCAAGATTAAACACACATTTTATATCTTATTTATCCTTTTAAAACTGTGGGGTTATTCCTGGTCATTCGATCCTTTATCAAATGGTGGAAATCAAATCATGTTTTGCTGCTGCGATGCGTGCGGTGATGAGATGTTTATGTGATGACTCACTATGCGATTCATGGAAAGTGCACTGAACGCCGCCACTGTGTCTCACACTATGGATTAAAAGATTTAATTAGGTTTTAATTAATTCTAATTAATCCTTTAAACTTTAAAAATCCATATCTCCTTAAATAAAAATCAAACAAATATGAGGCAAATTGCCACTAAAACATAATTTAATCTAGAATATTATAAAATTGGTTTTAATGAATTTTGAATTATATCTTTCTCTGATTTTAGGTTTTAATGAAAATCTTAATTTGTTAATTACTCCTTAATTAATCCTCTGATTAATCTTAAACTTCTTGGGTATATTTTAGGGGATGACTTCTACCTCCCCTAAATTTCTTGGGATTTATTGAAGGCTTAATTGGGGGAATTGCAAATGTATTTCCTAATTATCCTCTTTATGTAATTAAAGATAATTAATGGTTTGATTAGTTTTTTAATCCCTTATTGAGGTTGATTAAGGTTTGATCTAGTGAATAGAAGGCTTAAGGAATAATTTTGGGGCATTTCCCCTAAGCTATTCCATTAACCCCCTTTTTCTTTCCTTAATCCTCTCTTAATTAAGGGCTAATTCATTAATTACAATTTTAATTATTTTCTTAAAATTTCTAAAACTTTCTAGAACTTAATTAATCTACTTTGGGTAGATGCTTAGGTGTTTAAGAGCCTAAGTTCAATTAAGAAAATCAAAACTCAACTCATATGTGTGAGGGGTGTTTTGAAATTACTTAAGTTAAACCCATTAGCTTAATTAACCATTAATCATGAGCCAAATTGTATTTGGCCCTTTTCTTCCAAAGTGCATTGCAAATTTAAATTCCTTGTGAGGTTTTATGTCATCTCATTGGCTCATAATTATTTGGTTAACTATACTAACATGGTATAGGTAAGGGTTAATTAACATGCTTAATTCATACCTTAACCTAATTAAAGTATAAAATGAATCTAATCATCTAAAAATTAAAAAAAATGTCAAACACATGTGAGAATGAGTTAGGAATAGTAATCTCAATCCATATTTTCAAAATTAAATCAAATTCTAAATCAAACAAAAATCATACTAAATAAACTTTGATTTACTTTAAGCTTTCTAATTTCATAAGATTTTCTTTATGATTTATTTAAAGTGAACGTGTTTACATGATTTCAATGCTTTAGTTCTTCCCCAACATGTTAAATATGTGTGTCATGTGGTTTCATGCATCCATATTGTTCAATTTTTAAATTTAAAATAAAAATGTTTACTTTATGTAAAATTTGCATGTGTTGGCTAAAGTAAAAATATGAGTGGCTATTATCACTATTAAATTCAAATTATTTTCAAAATATATGAATCCATTATCAAAACTGAAAGTGTGTTACTTATATTTTATTTATAAGCTTGCATGTGAGTAAGATATAAGGATGTGCTTAGTATAAGTTTTCCTTCTCTTCTCTTATAGTATAGTTTTGAATAGGATTTGGTAAGATGTATGGTTCAATTGAAAATAACCTAACACTTGCATAATTCCATATATTATTCATCCTTATACTATCACTTAAAATCAATAAATAAAATTTTTTGCATAAACAAACTAAATCAATAAATTGCATAAACAAACTAAATCAATAAATAAAATTTTTTGCATTCCTTCTTTTCCATTCATTTCTTTTGTATACATGTTTGTATTTGAGGAAAGTGGTATATTATTCTAGAGAAACTTGAGGTTGCGAGGCTTTAAGTAGACCTATGTAGGTCTTGTACCATACTCCTCTGGTTAATAATGGTGTTGTACTCACTTATTCCTTTCTTACTTCATGTGTGAATGTGAAAATTGGATAAGAAATCCATTTTCTACTTAATGAAAATCATGCATCATGAACTTTCAAATTTCCTTAAATGAGTCACTTAGCATGCATAATAAAGTGTGTTAACATTCTCATTTCTATGTATAGATATGCTTAGGACTCATTCAAATGCATGTTGTACATGTTGGAAAAGAAATGATGTGATGTATGTTTTGTGAATTTAATTCATTTTATTTAATCTTAAAATGCCTTTCTTTTGAATAGATTTGTTTAGAGTTCATCTAAACTTAGGATTAATTAAAACACTTAATCAAAATATTCATTAAAACTAAAACATGAATCCACTTAGGGGGAAGGTAAGAAGGTCTCTTCTTCCTCTCTCTTAGTAGTAATTGAACCTAATCAAATGAAATGAAATCAACCAAAAAAAAAAATCACTTAAATGAAACCCTACTATAAATTTGAACATGCTTCACATTTAGAAAATTCTAACAAGTCAGCCTTAGCATACCACACAAACCACCAAAGCACACATTAGAGTCACCACTTCTAGCTTTAGGTTAAAGCGTGCTTTGATGGTAAGGCTATATATTTTTTTTTTTTTTTTTTTTGTATGCGAAATGCCCCAGCATAATCAATAGGCAGGTGGAATTAATCACCCATGTGTGGGGTGATAAGTCCAATACACATGCTTGGGATTTGGTGGTTAGGTTAGCTATTCTTTATTTTGCAGGTATTAGCTATATTTACTTTTTTTCCTTTTCATGTAAATTTTAGCAATTAGGATTTTGGAATGATTGTTATGGGGATTAGGATGAGCATTAGTCATAAGATCTTATCTTATGCACCATGTGAAGCCTTTGGAGAATCCACCTTCCATCCATCTAAAAGAAGGAACCAAATAAAAGGAAAGAAAAGAAGAAGAAAGAAGAAAAAGAATAATGAAGAAATGAAGCTTGAAGACCCCCATAACAATGAATTCCTTGCTTAATTGTATTTAATTCATTTCTAATCTAGGTTGTATAAGAGTAGAGCTCAGCTACCTAATTTGTCTTCGGGTTTGTGCGGTGGTACTCGACCATAATGGCCTCTTATTCTTTTTGTGATTAGCTTTATAAATTGATTGATGATTTGTTTAGCATGTGCATTAAGTGGCATCTTTTTTCTAGTTTCTTCCTTGCTTTATGTATGGCGATGTGAATAGCTCTTAGAAAAATAAATCTTTTACCAAACATAGCAATGCAAAACTAAAAATAAAGAATTCATAACCTCACCTAAAACTTAGGCTAAAATCAAGATAAAAGAATTAGCAGCAACCCAGATTAGATTACTTCTTTTTTATAACATCATCATATTATTTTTTGATTGGAGGGATTCCACCTTTGCCAGAGAAACTTGGCTTGACCTTTAAGAGCCATGGAGGAAACACTCCTCCTCGCTTCTCACTGATTTTGGCCAATAATGTCATTTCAAATACATTAGGCATATGAATGCTATTAGCTTGAGTCAAAATAATTGTCCAAAAATAAAAATAAAATGAAATCTGAATTGTATTAGATTTATGTCATTTGAAGCATGTCCTTACATGATCTAATCTCTTTAGGGGGTGAGTTGAAGGACTTAGTCTTTTTCTAAATAAATAACAATCCAGCTATCTTTCATAAAGCATATAACTTGCCTACATGAATTTAAAATCGTAGGAGGAGTTAGTTGCCAGCCACCCCCAGGAGGTTGTAAGTCCAAGCAGTCGGGCAGTTTATCCTCTCTTGTAGAGGTAAACCAAATACTCATTTTTTCCTTAGATTTAGGTTGTGCTTTCATCCCTCACCAAAGCTCCCTAGATTTAGGTTCTAAGGTTGCTTCTCCCCTTTGTGGGCCATAAGCTTAAATCCTCACCTCTTAGGCATTTCCATAATCTTATGTTGTGGAATCATATGCCCTAAATTTTAAATGAAAAATTCAACTCAAACAAATTAAATCAATTTCAAAAATGTAAAGCTCAATCATAGGATAGTTTGAGATGTTCGCTAGGTTTCCAAGCATCATGGCCATCTCCTACTGATCTTCCTTTTAGCTTTGATAATAAGTCCTTCTTATTGATCAAACCCAATTGATCTTCAAAAATGAACCAATCGATTGATAGTCCTTTTCTACTGAAATATTTGAAGACAATGATCATTTACCTTAATCGAGTATTCTAAGGAATCTCATAGGATGTAATTAACTATGGGGTTTTGCTAGAGAACTTAACGAACAATTTAAAATAAACCCTACTTTACTTTTCATGTAAGTAGGAAGAATCTGGTATATATGTAGACCCATTATCCTTAGGAGTCCTTTTTGAGCTGATTAGGTCTATTAAAGGGTAGTGACTTCTATCTCCAGAGATAGTACACTATTCCTTGATAACGTACACGATCACCTGAATAAGCACATCTGCGGATCTGGGTGGCATCCCAAAAAGATGAATTTTTTATATTCTTGCTTTTCACCAAAGATAAAGATGGCCATATAGAAAATTTTTACCCACAAATTTTTCTGGCAACCCCGTTGGGGAAGGTTCTTCTCTCCATCTTTGGTAAATGATCATTGTCTTCGAGTATCGATAGTGGGTTTGTACTTTGGTATGGATCTAAGACTATCTTTCTTTCCGTTGGCAGTTAGCTTATTTCATTCTTAAGTTGAGTTAGCCAACATCTTTAGGTTTTAAGACCTCACCCTGTGTTGGTCTTAAAACCCCCATTGGGTTCTCCAATGGGTAAAAAAATAAAAATATCTAAATAAAATGAAAAAACAATTAAAGACTTCCTCCTTATCATTTTTTTGATAAGGAAAGGTTCATTCTAAAATAATAAAGACAAAATGAACTATCCATGAGAACTTTGCTTTTCAAAAAAAGCACCCTTTCTAAAAATGCACATAATAAAATATTTTCCACAAAATTTTATCACCCTCATTTAATAATTCTCATAATTGTTACATGTAAGAATTTTCAAAAGTAAAACTAAAAAACTTTTCCAAAAGTACAAATGAACATCTTCCTTCAATTCATTTTGATGAAAATTTCATTTTCAAAATAAAATGAATATTCATCTTTCCAAAAATTAAAATCAAAATTAAAAAATAAAACATTCAAAAAGCACATATGAACCTTTCCATTCAATACACTCATACCTATTGAATGGAAGTTTCATTTTCAAATAAAAGTAAATTTTTTAGAGGCACATATGAGCATCTTCATTTAATATACTCAAATTTATTGAATGAAGATTTCAATCCCAAATAAAAATAACATCATTTGGAAATCCCACTTGAACATATCGCATATATGATTAAGTTGGAATTCGCTCTTTCAAAAAGCAATAATCACACACAAAATAAAATTTTTACATTTCAAAAATAAGTTTGATCTCCATTCCTACAAACCCAAATTTGTTGAATAGGAGTCTCCTTTTCAAAAATCAAAACTTAACAATCATATCTTCAAAAATTCAAAACAGATTTGGAACTTCATTTAGCATACTCAAATTTGCTAAGTGAAGTCTCCAAATTCAAAATCAAAAAGTTTCTAACACATTTGGAACTTCATTTAGCATACTCAAATTTGCTAAGTGAATTCTCCAAATTCAAAATAAAAAATTTTCAAACACATTTGGAACTTTATTTAGCATACTCAAATTTACTAAGTGAAGTCTCCAAATCCAAAATCAAAAATTTTCAAACACATTGGAAACTTCATTTAGCATACATAAATTTGTTAAGTGAAGTCTCCAAATCCAAAATCAAAAATTTTCAAACACATTTGGAACTTCATTTAGCATACTAAAATTTGCTAAGTGAAGTCTCCAAATTCAAAATCAAAAATTTTCAAATACATTTGGAACTTCATTTAGCATAGTCAAATTTGTTAAAAGAAGTCTCCAAATTCAAAATCAAAAATTTTTTCAAACAATTTTTGAACTTCATTTAACATACTCAAATTTTCTAAGTGATGTATCCAAAGCCGAAACCAAAAATCTTTAAGCACTTTTGGAACTTCATTCCTTAGCATACCAAATTTGATAAGGAGAAGTTTCCATTTTCAAAACCAAAATACAACAAAATTTTGAATACATCTTTTGGAATTTTATTTAGCATAACCAAATTTACTAAGTGTAACTTTCATTTCACAAAACTAAGTGGGACTTCATCCTTAGCATACCATATTTGCCAAAGTAAAGTCTCCACTTTCAAACGAATCAAAACAAAAAATGAAACACATTAGGATTTCCTTAGCATACCCAAATTTGCTAAGGATGCTACTCTTTCGAAAATCAAATATCCAAAATAAATGGAACACTTAGGATCTTCTTAGGATACTTAAATTTGCTAAGAATCCTATTTTCAAAAATCAAACAAAACACACTTGGGTTCTTCACTTAGCATACCTAAATTTGTTAAGTGGGAATTCCAATTTTGAAAATCAAATAACAATTCACAAAAAAGAAATAATCATTTTTAAACACTTCACTTAGCATACCCAAATTTGCTAAGTAAAATTACAAAATTAGCAATCAAAAACAAATTAATTGAGCCTTACTTTAACATACCCAAATTTGTTAAAGGAAAGGGTCCTCAATCAAAAGAAAATCTAAATTCAAACGAACATGAACCTATGGAAGCATCCTTCTCAAAATATTTGAATTCACTTTTCAACATACCCAAATTTGTTGAAGTTGGATTCATATTAAAAATTTCTCTTTCAATCAAATTTCTAAAGCTTCTCAAATCCATTTGAACCCCACTTAACACTTCCAAGATATTTAATGTGGGTTCAAATTTTCAACTCAAATTCAAAATTCAACAAAGATAGAAATCTTATCCATGCTCATTTCCTATTGTAGATTCTCACCTTCAGTTACAGTGTAGCCACAGTTCAGTTTTTCCAGTCTTTGTAGTTGATCTGAAATGGCAAGATCGCAAAAATTCATTTTCACTTTCTCTCATGGAATGGATTTGGCTTTGAATCAAGCCAACTTCCCCCGATTGGATCATACACACCTTATCCATTTCGATAGGGGATTTGAGAGAATGAGGATTACATGTGAGGGCACTCCACGATCATAGGATCACGGTGATTAGGCGGGCGGTCATCAGATGATCTACCTATGATTACATCTCCTCATTGAAGAGCGAAAAAAGTGATAGTCCAACTTGATAGTGTCATTTTTGGTGCCTGTGGTTTCTCAGATTTCCCCTGTAGCACCCTCTCATTAGTACCCTCTAAGGGTAAGGCTCCCATAGTCTCAGGACACAACATAGAAACAAAAATTGCATGATCAAGCGGTATCACACTACGATTGCCAGGGAGATGGAGGAAACCACCCATTCAACTGTTGAGGAGTTTCCTATTTTTACTTCATTCCTGGTTACATCAAACCAGTTTCATCCTCTCTCTAGGTTAGACAGAGAGGATGTTAGGAGGATTCACACATCACCTCCACGGTGGCCTCGCCATTACTACTAATAGTAGGAGGTCATTTGTGACCTCAATGGGCCTTGCCGGTGGTAGCTTCTGAGCTAGAGTTTGGAGCTCAATTTGATCCGAGATCCATTATCCCTTGTAGTGTGGGGAAACATATTCATCAGGAGAGGGCCAAAGAGGCCCATACATCTGCTCACATTACCAGTAGGTAGAGGTGGAGGTTTAGTTGCCAGTTGGCAGCTTTCGCACTTGTTGATTTTCTAGCTCGGCTACGCTAACCATCTGACAACATCTTACTAGGACCACCATCATAGGAGGATAGCTCCATTAGAGAATGGTGGTGACTCCACCATCACTCCCTCCTCCATCAGGTCAGGTCACAGCATCTCTAGTTCCATCAAAGGCCATGAAGGCCATATCTGGGGAGAAGCACACCCTATTGGTGATCCGACTATGATCGAGGGATCCTACCCCATCTACACAACCTATTATGGTGAGGCTGAGCTCTCCTACTTGACCTTCTTCCCTAGTGGTGGTGTGGAAGGAGTGGAGATCCCAAAGCATAGTGGTCTTCCCTTCACCAACTCCGCCAGTTCAGCAGGACGTGGAGATGGTAGCAATTATTTCTAAAGTAGTAGATGATAGTCCAGCTGCACCAAGGATAGTGGAACCTCTTAGGAATGTCACCCCTCTCAAAGGTAGTGACAGTCAGGAGTGTCTCTCATCTAGTAAGTACAATCCTCATATGATTGACTCTCCAGTAGTAGGTGAGGTTCGGTGCCTCTCAGTGCACGATAGTGGTCAGACCGGTCAACCAAGATTATTTGTACCTACTCAGACTGATCATTCTTTAGATGAGATAGTGGCTCATTATTTCATGGATAAGAAGGAAATTCTAGGGTATGATTGGTCAGATGTGGAGAAGTCAACTTTGATCCCAATGAAGATGACTTGTTGGGAGACTCTGAGTCCATGGTAGATACCGAGGATCTCTTCTCGAGGAGCGATAGCCATGGAAGGTGATGAGGTTGATCAGGAAGACACTGTCCAATCAACCCTACACCTCTAACATCAATTGAGGCAGAAAGTTGAGTAGATAGATAGGATGGCACGATAGTTAGGGACTTGTTAGCGTAGTTTTGATACTAGAAATAAGCCCAAGTTTATCCTAAATGCGACATTAGTCGGAGTTAGTGCATGTCTTGGACCCAGCCAAGATCTTACCTCTCGTTGAGCAAGGTATCACTAGCATGTATGGGAAGGTAGTGGAAAGTTCCTCCATATAAGAAAAAGACATCAATACCATTGGTTGAGCAGCAAGTGAAGGAAGCATTAGCTCAAGCCTGAGGAGGATCATCGATTTCAAAGGGTAGACCCTACCTGAATGAATTCAATTTAATCCAATATCCCAATGGTTTTGTGCCACCTTCCATCAAGAGCTTTGATGGCAGTGAAAACCCAAGGCAGCATATAGCACACTTCAGGGCCAGTTGTTGCAACGCTGGTGGCAGTGACGCTTTGCTATTCTGCCTCTTCGTTAGTAGCCTAGCAGGGATTGCTTTCAATTGGTATGCTAAACTACCCAACAGTTCAGTAAAGATATTTATTGAGTTAGAGCAACTATTCATCGAGAGGTTTATTGGAGCTCAGCAAAGGATTATTCTAGGTGATCTCGCTGTAGCACAACAATACTTAGGTGAGTCCCTTGTTGATTATATTCTCCGATGGTGTAACCTGAGCATGAAATACGAGTCGTTGCTATCTGAACAACATGCCATTGAGATTTTTTTAAAGAATATCCATGGCCCAGTCACCTTCATGGTTAAGGGCTTCACTATCAAGACATTTGAGAAGCTCATCAACAAGATAGCTAGTCTATAAGGAGATGCCAAATAGTTGCCTTTTCAAGATCAGTTGCCTAAAGCAAAGCCACAAAATGTCTATGGGAAGAAGTGAGGGGTAGTGATAGTGGAAGATAAGGGGAAGCAGCCAGTTAGAGATTAGTTCCAAAGACTGACCTCCCTCCACACCATTTACCCCTCTGGCCTCCCACAGCCCCCCCACTACAACCACCATCTCACCATGCCAAGTGATAACATATACCCATAGTTAGGTAGCCACCTACTCTTTTAGATAAGCTTTAAAAACCTTATTTATTTAAGAGGGAGGTAATCATAAAAATTTTTAAGAATCTCTTAAAGAAGCCTAATTTTTAGCTACCCGAGCTTAGGAGACTAAAGGAAGTAGCCAAAAGTCTTGATCCAAACTTTTTCCCTACCACCGTATGCTAGGCCATGTTTTGGAGGATTGCTTCACATTTAAGGACTGGCTTGAACATAGCTTCAAGACCTATGTTGTAGTTATCCCAAAGCAATACCTTGTGGAACAACCATCCAGTTCTACCAGAGTAATCCTTAGGGATACATGTGATCCTTCCAAAACTAAAGAAGGTTGGGATATTTCTTTATCCAAAACCTCAAAGAAGATCATCCAGAAGATCAAGAAGCTTTCCTTTGCGGTGCAGGTCAAACCTCCATCATGGAAGGTTTGCAAGTTTCAGTGCAACTTCGAGAAAGGGGAGCTTCGGTAGCGGTGCAAGACAACATGTGTGGAGATAGCCCATTAGTGCAACCATCCACCGAGTCTAGCCTCCAGCCTACAATTGCAACTTCCACACCGACAACTTCTTCCACTTCAGCTAGCTTTACTTCTTCTACTAGTAGAACTCTTATATCAGTGGATAAGGGCATCAAATCTTACCACACTTGATTTCTACTTTGTACCTCCAAAAAATTCCAAGAAATTGAAGAATAAAGCTAGTTTGAATTATATATGTCACTTGATGGGTTGTCTTCTTTCAATTCCTAATGATAACTCTTCAAGTCAAAATAACTAATAATTTCAATCTTCTTTACGATTGAGTTGGACTTTCTTGAATACTATGGGTTCACCTCTTGAGATAGACTTGGAATCATCCGATTGAGGTCCCATAGGAGAAGTACCCTAATGTGCAGTGGAACCTTCCATTACCACCACAAGAGATCATTGAAGTCAACCTATAGTGGCAAGGTTCTAGAGCGACACCTCAAGATAGAGGGAAACAAGTCATTGGTATAGAGTATTGAGAAGCCACTCCACAGGATGCTTCACCCTTAGATATGATTGTGGAGGATCAACCTAAGGTGGACTACAATGTCCTTTCTCATATAAAAAAGTTGTCATCTAAGCTAAGAATATATGATGTCATTGTCTTATCTAAAGGGATGAGAGAATCATTAATCAAGGCCCTCATTGGTCCTGAAATATGCTTAGCTCAACTGACCGCTATAGGTGAGGAAGCACATTATACAAAAAAAGCTCAGGCAATCACCTTCACAGATGAAGACCATCTTCTAGGGGACTTGGAGCACAACCGTCCCCTCTATATCACAGTTGACATGGACATGTTTAGACTTGCCAGAGTTCTCGTGGATCCAGGTGCATCGGTGAACATTATGAGCCTAAGGACCCTTACTTATTTAAGGATCAACATCTTCACACTCCGAGGAGATCGAATGATGTTGAGAGGATTCAATGAATAAGGTGAGTGGACTTTTGGCTCTATAGTGTTACCTTTGGAGATAGGTGATTGGAAGACTGAAGCCAAATTTTACATCATTGATTTCAATACTTCATTCATTGCTTTGCTTGGTAGGCCTTGAATACATCAGAATAAGATCATTCCATCTACTCTACATCAGTGCATCAAGTTCAGAAAAGATGGGATTGAATACCATGTCAACGGAGATCAAAAGCCATTTTCAGTCAAAGAGGTTGAGATTTTTGAAGATGCAACCTACTATCTTCCTCAAAATACTCTTTCTCATGAACTTGGACAAAATTCAAACTCAAAATCAAAAGGAAAAGAAAATGAAGAAAAGAGAAGAAAATGAAAGTCCAAGTGAACAAGGGGAAGAAGAAATAGATATCACATTCCACCCGTTCATTCCATCATATGGACATGTGGGTAGGATGGCTCAACCTACTAGGCGGAAGATGTAAAAAGGCAGTTCAGGGTGGAAGACCCCGGTTGGCCATCAAGAGGATTGTGTTCCAGTTCATAGGAGTACCCATACTATTCATGTAGACTTGAAATCTAGCTCAGAGGATGAGTCTAATGTGATTAGTATACCAACCAACCCATCTCAGTAGGTTCCATTGGAGGTGACTTTCGATCTAGACATAGATGAAGACCAGGCCTCTAAACAAAGCAAAGTATTCGAATCAGGCTTATGTGAAATTATTAGGCAGCAGTTGGGAACCTTAGCTCTAACCTCACTTACATCTCAGAAAGTTAAAGGTTTGGTAGTTAAGACATTCCCTAAGTCTTCCAATGACATGAAGCAAAAGAGATTCTTTTGGGATCATCATCCTCAAATCTTGAAGTTGATGTAGAATTTGAGAAAGATTCATTTAAAGAATTAATGAAATTATCATTTGACTTTACTCACCTTGTGTTCATAATCTTATACAAAAAAGTTTAATTTCTCATACATGATCCAAGAACAGGTCAGAGTATTTTGAAAAGTTGTGAAACAATACAGGCAGGGAAGCATAATCATGAGCAGGACTAGGATTCGGTACAGTGGGTCCAGTCGACGACGATGATTACTGCTTAGTTCTTACCAATCATTTAGAGTCTGATGGGTTCTTCTCACACAACACCAACTCTTATGAGAATGTGTGTTTAGAAATACCTGATGATCGATGATCTCCAAATCAAAGAGGCATTGCCAAAATTTGAAGAGGAGATTCATTCAATGCTTAAAGAAATCAACCTTAGAAGAAAATCCAACATACATTAGTTTGTTGCTGAATGAAGAAGAAACTAATGACTTAGTTAGGTTATTGACTAAGTTTAGAGACTATTTCACATGGAGTTATGAAGAGATGCCTGAATTATCCCTTGATGTAGCAATTCAAAAGCTAGTAATAGATCCTAATGCTACCCCTATTAAGCAAACTCTTAGACGCATGCGATTAGAAATTGAACAATAGGTCATTTCTGAAGTCAAGAAACTAATCGATGCTGATTTCATTAGGGAAGAAAGATATCCTACATGGTTAGCTAGTGCCATCCCAGTTAAGAAGAAGAATGGACAAATTCGCATATGCGTCACTTTTAGAGACTTAAATAAGGCATGTCCTAAGGATGAGTTTTCTCTTCCTATACAATTAATGGTGGACATCACCTCATCTCATGCAGTCTTATCTTTCATGGATGGGTCATATGGCTATAACCAAATCAAGATGTCTCCTAAAGATGAAAGAAACACTGTTTTCCATAACTCGATCAAAATCTTCTGTTATAGGGTCATGTCTTTCGGCCTTAAAAATACTAGTACTACATACCAACGGGCCATGACAGAGATCTTCAATGAACTCTTCCATCATCAAGTTGAGTGCTATATTGATGATCTAGTAGTTAAGAGTAGAAAAAAGGAAGACCACCTCTTTGACTTGAGAGTATTTTTCAAACGGTTAAGATAATATAACCTCAAAATGAATCCCCTGAAGTTTGCATTTGGAGTAGCTTCAGGGAAATTCCTTGGGTTTATTGTTTGACACTGGGGAATAGAGATAGATCTAGAAAAGATCAAAGCTATCTTGGAAATACCACCTCCTTAGAGTTTAACTCAACTTAAATCCTTTCAAGGATGGCTGGCATATCTAAGATGCTTTATCTCCAACCTATTGGGGAAATGCAAGCCATTTTCAGCACTTATCAAAAATGATGCCAAGATCAAGTGGGATGATGAATGTCAGCATGCCTTCAAAGACATTAAGCATGGTGCGGTTAAGCAGAGAATCCGGGCAGGCCCTTCATCCTTTACACAACTGTAATGGATGACTCTCTCGGTGCTCTGTTGGCCCAAGCCAACGACAAAAGAAAGGAGAATGCTCTCTACTACCTCAATCGTTGTTTGATTCCTACTAAGTGAGCTACCCACCGATTGATAAACATTGCCTAGCTTTAATCTTTGCTTCCCAAAAGGTATGGCACTACGTGCTTTCTCATAAAGTAAACTTGATCTTCAGAATAAACCCACAACAATATCTCATGACACGACCAACGCTATCCGGACATTTGGCATGATGGTCCATGATTCTCTCGTAGTTTCATATCACATTCATACCCCTCCATGCGGTAAAATGACAGGCACTAGCCGATTTATTAGCAACACACCCACTTCCTACTAATTCTCCACTTAATGACGATCTCCTTGATGAACAAATCATGAACTTAAGGGAGGCTGGCAATTGCCAATGGGAGATGTATTTTGATGGTGCAGCTTCTTTCACAAAGGAGAAGCACCACAATCTATTCTCCCAAGAAAGGCAGGGGTAGGAATAGTTCTTCTAACTCTATACCACAATGTGATGAGATTCTCATACTATCTTTCCAACCCCTGCACCAACAATGAAGCCAAGTATGAGGCTTTCATTGTCAGTCTGGAGTTAGCCATCACTATTAGTGTCAAGAACATCAACATCTTTGGGGATTCTTACTTTGTTATCTACCAAATTGCCAGGTCCTACAAGGTTCTCAAACCCAAGCTTCATCATTACTATGAGTATACCATGAAGCTGTTGGCCCAAATTCTTGAAGTCACCATCTACAAGGTTCCCCGAGCAGAGAATGCAGGAGTAGATGCCTTGGCCAAACTTGCCAAAGAATTGGCATGTCTAAAAGATGAGTCCATTCCAATAAGAGTCCAAAATAGATAAGTCCTATCCCTTATTGATGTTGAACTCATCGAGAGAATTTCTCTTGGAGGAGAGGTTAACATTTCCAAAATGGACAAAGAGCAAGATTGAAGGCAACCCTTCATAGATTACTTGAACACCAATAAACTACCTCAAGAAAAATCACAAGCCCATCAAGTGAAACAGAGAGCTCTCTCCTATGCTCTCATTGATGGCACCCTACACCGATAATCCTTTGATCCAATGTGGTTACATTTATTAGACAAACACGAAGCCCATGGCATTGTAATCGAGGTACACTCAGGTCTATGCAGAGCACATCAATCCTGTCTAAAGATGAAAATAAAGATCAAAAGACTAGGCTACTACTGGCCTTCAATGAATATAGACTACATGGATGTAGCTAGGAGATTCCATTAGTATCAGGTGCACGGTGTGGTCCTCCACCAACCACTCAACCTCCTACACCCTACATTGGCCTCATGGCCATTCGAGTATTGGGGTACAGACATTGTGGGTCCGATTGATGCTCCTTCTTCCAAGGGTCATCGATTCATCTTAGCTTTCACTGACTACTTTTCCAAGTGGGCGGAAGCCATCCCACTCAGAGAGGTCATAGTTCATCATGTGCTTCAATTTTTTAGGAACCATATCCTATATAGGTTCAAGGTGCCTTGATAAATTATATCCGATAATGGTACTGCATTCAAAAGCACAAAGATCAATAGCTTTGCTAGAAGACACAATATAGACTGGAGATTGTCCACCATCTACTACCCAAAGAAAATGGCTTAGTGGGACCATTCAATAAAACTCTCATCCAAATACTAAAGAAGACTCTTGATGACAACAAAAGATAGTGGAATGAGTAGTTGGTTGAAGCCTTGTGGGCCTACCACACCACATATCAAACACTAACTCAATCTAACCCATTTTCCTTAGTGTATGGGTACAAAGCTATTCTACCTTTAGAAGTCCAACTCCCGTCACTAAGGATAGCATTGGGTAGTAAGATCACTATAAAGAATGCAAAGTTGTGGTTATAAGAGCTCGAAGGTTTGGAGGAAATTCTCCTATGGGCATGCTAGAACCTTGAGTTATACAAGCTTAAAATAATTCAAGCTCACAATAAGCTAGTCTGCCCTAGGTCTTTTTGAGTAGGGGAACTTGGGTTAGTTCTAAGGATACCAATTATTGTCCATTAAAAGATGGGAGGCAAGTTTGAACCCACTTGGAAAGGCCCCTGTGTCATAAAGAAGGCCTACCAATGAGGATCTTATCAGCTTATTGATTGTAAAGGGGAACACTCGATGCTTCCAATTAATGGGCTCTATCTAAAGAAATATTACCCATAAAATAAATCCTGTTTGAAAATAATTATTAATAAAAAGAACAAAATTTGATTCCATTCATCAAATCTTCTCTTCTTTCGAAGCGTTGTTTGCTTGTCTCATGAATCTGCCGTGACATGTCTAGAGTAGGTGTAAGATTCCCACAGTTGCATCATATCCCTCTTTCACAACACAAACATAATCCCGACGCTATTAAAATAGGTGTAAGAGAATCTAAAAGCCAACCTATTTTGATTAGCATAACTAAGATAGGTGTGAGAGAACCTAAGCGACATCCTTTCTTAGTGGGAATTCCTTTTTTCCATCCATGGCAATATTTCATCAAAACCCCTAGTGTGTTTAAGGTAGGTGTAAGAATCCCCCAGAGGCATCCTATTCCTTTTGACACATGCACAATAACAAACACAAATCTTTTATCTTGAGCTATTTTGATGTGGGAGCAAGCTCCTGTGGCACTCACTCATTAGCTGCTCAAGGTCGATTCTACATGCTACCTCACTATTATGTCACCCCAGTGGTCACTTGTTGGAGGATGTGAGTCCCTGCGCTTTCATCCTAACTTGACCATTATAAATTAATGAGCACCTTGTTAATATGGTAGTCTTCACTACCTAGCTAGTAAGCTACCTTCTGTTGACTTTGCTTAAGAAGATGTGAGTCCCCATGCTTTCTTCTTGAATTGGCCATCATGCACTAACTAGGTTGAGTATATTTGAAGGCTTCAGGATAAGTCCCCTAGAGGCTTTTTTTCTCTTGAGTACTTTTGAGTTGATATAAGTCCCCCAATGGCATTCACTTAGTAGTCGCCCTAGGTCGGATAGCACCTGTCGAGCCGAAGACAAACTATCCCAATAATCAATTTCGCTATAGGAGGATGTGAGTCCCTGAGCTTTCTTCCTAGGATGATTTTTGCAAACATATGGGCACCTTAGGTTGGTTGATGTTCGTAATGCTGACAGCGACTCACATGGAGGATACATCACTGTTGGTAGATGTGAGTCCCCGAGCTTTCTTTTTGAGTTGGACACTAAATACCTATTGGATATATGACTAGCCATGTCATCATCTTCAGGGTGTTGGATTAAGCCCTTAGCGGCCCCATCCCCTGCGGGCACTCTATTTGGATCAAGTCCTTTGTGACCCCATTTAGACAGTACCCAGGTTACTCTTGGAATGGACAGTTCCCCTTTCCTAGTAGCCACCACTTTGGTTGGAGAATTTGTTCAACGGTTGCCTAGATTCTCCTTTGGTTCAGTAAATATGAGATAAGTCTAGGCTGATATAAGCTCCTTCTCAATTTAATCTCTCACAAACTAACCAAATAAAAAAAATATTCACTTGTGAATTAGGAATTTAAGCCCCCAAAGGGCTCCTTTTCCCAAGTAGGAATCCTATCTTTAGGGCAGTGTCAGCAGAACTCCCTATAGGAATTGTCTAACTACCTGATTTGAGATAAGTCCCCAGGTTGGCACTCACTCCATAGTCACCCTTAGGTCAGGTTCAATCTATTTTGTTATAAGCAGGTTACCCCGACAATCATTCAATTTTTAAAGATGTAAGACTATGACGTATTTTTTCTAGCATGATTGTCGCAAACCGACGGGCAGCTCTAGGTCAGGTTTGATTTATTGCCCAAAGCAACTGATCACCCCAGTGGTCTTTTCTAGTGGAAGATGTGAGTCTCCAAGCTTTCTTCCCTTGAATTGAGCATTGCAAATTGAAAGGCACTCCTTTGGTCGGATAGTTCTCCCATCGGATGGGAAGCTACTCCCTTTGGTTCAGTAAATCTGAGATAGGTTTAGGCTGATATGAGCTCCTTCTCAGTGTGATCCATCGTAAACCAATAGAATCCATCAAATCAAAATAAATCAAAAAAATGAAATTAATCTTGACTATATTTGAGTTGATCTAAGTCGCCCAGCAGCATTCACTCATTAGTCATCCCTAGGTTAGGTTTAATCTATTGCTTTGTCAGTAGATTACCGCAAAAGTTGGTCTCTACTTTGGAGGATGTAAGTTTACTATGCTTTCTTCCTAGTATATCTACTGCATACCAAAAGGCATCCCTTTGGTTGGCTACTCCTACTATGTGTTTAGTAGGCTACCCCTTTGGATTGGTATATCTGAGTCAGGTGTTGGCCTCCGTGGCTCCTACTCAGTGTAATCCATCGCAAACCAACAATGTCCATATCAAAATTCAAACCTAACAAAATTAAAATAAATTCAACCCTCTTCCCCAGTGAAGATTTCTCCTCAGTGAGACCCAAATCAAATCAAACCTCTCATCCCCTTGTGGATGACTTGAACCTGCTTCCCTAGTGGAAGGTTCACAATCTATCCCTTAGTGGATTCTTCTCTCTCTCTCTCTTATGTCTTGGACATAAGTAGAGCCACATTACACTAAGCTCTAGATTCTTTCTACACCTTGGGTTAAGGATAGATTGTTTCTGTTAGTACTTGTGATTTCTTGGTGTTGTTGATCATTTTAGTCAACATCAATACGTGTGGTGTTCCTTGTCAGTCACACCACACCTATTGGGTTCCCTTTGTTGACCTCATTTTTAGAATGAGCTCTCAACCCCTCCAATGGGTTTGGGTCAGCCCAAATGAACCCAAGGCCAAAACTAACCCCATAGCTCAAATTGGCCATGTGTGAAACCTCCCTCCACTTGATTTGAAGCACATGGGAGGTTACGAATACACTCCTTAGCTCAAACTAACCATGTGCCAACTCCTACACTCATAACATATTGTTAGATCAAAATGGCAAAATCTTGACGTTGATTGCCATGGGAGATATCCAATTCACTTCAATTTTCATAGGCATTGTCGATTGAGAAAGTGTTAGGAGCCATCGACATGTAAGCCTCCAGAGCTCACCATTTTCCCATTCTCAGCTTTTGGATAGTAAAAATAGGGGAGGAAAATCAAAATTTAAACTTCTTGTTCACTCAAAACCAGTGGAATTCCCTTTGCACATTCCATCAGGGGGCTAAGTTGAGTGCACCCAAGCCTTCATATGAGCTCCAAAGGCAAGAGCAGAGATAGCTCAATCAAGGCTGCAAGCAAGAGCAAGGGTAGTTGGTCCATAGGGCCAACTACCCAACCTCAAGAGCTAATTCTTTCACCACAGGTTCGTCTCAACCAGACAAAGCTCCTCCAAGGGAATAGAATGCCGGTGATCTCTTCCAGTGAGGTATACCATTTTTCGATCACTAGACTTAAGGTGTGTTGGTCCTTTGTCGAAGAAAGTGTAATGGAATGAAAATTTGACTATTGGATGTGATCTTCTATGCTTTGTGATGGTGTGTGCAAAATTTTATCCCAATCCAAGCACAATCGAGCTCGGATCAAGGCTTAGATCATGGACGATTTCTGTGATTCACAAGCTTTGGTAGACATAGATCTCTGGCCATCCATCCATGCATTTTGGATGGATGGCCGAGATTAAATGCACATTTTATATTATATTTATCCAATTAAAATTACAGGGTTATTCTTGGACATTCGATCCTTGATCGAACTACGAATATCAAATCGTGTCCCACCGGTGCCATGCGTGTGGTGACGGGATGTTTAAGTAATGGTTCACTATGTGACACGTGGAAAGTGCACTGACCGCCGCCTCCGCCGTGTGTCACACTATGGATTAAGGGATTCAATTAGGTTCTAATTAATTCTAATTAATCCTCTAAGCTTTAAAAATTCATATCTCCCTAAATAAAAATCAAACAAATATGAGGTAAATTGCCACCGAAAGATAATTCAATCTAGAATATTCTAAAATTGGTTTTAATGGATTTTAAATTATATTTTTATCTGATTTTGGCTTTTAGTAAATATATTAATTTTCTAATTACTCCTTAAATAGTCCTCTGATTAATCTCAAACTTCTTGGGTATATTGTTAAGGGATGACCTTTGCCTCCCTTAGTTTTCTTGGGATTTATTGAAGGCTTAATTGGTGGAATTGCAAATGTATTTTCTAAATAACCTCTTTATGTAATTAAGGATAATAAAGGGTTTGATTAGTGTTTTAATCCCTTATTGAGGTTGAATAAGGTTTAATCTAGTGAATAGGAGGCTTAGGGAATAATTTTGGGGCATTTCCTCTAAGCTACTCCCTAAACCCCCTTTTTCTTTTCTTAATCCTTTCTTAATTAAGGGCCAATTCATTAATTAACCTCTTAATTATTTTCTTAAAATTTTTAAAACTTCTGAACTTAATTAATCTACTTTGGGTAGATTCTTAGGTGTTTAAAGCCGTTCAATTAAAGAAACTCAACTATGTGTGAGGTGTTTTGAAATTACTTAAGTTAAACCCCTTAGCTTAATTAACCATTAATCATGAGCCAAATTGTATTAGGCCCTTTTCTTCATAGGTGCATTGCAAAACCTTGTGAGATTTTATGTCATCTCACTATATTATTTGGTTTATCTTTTGGGTGGTATGTAGTTAATTAACATGCTTAATTCAAACCTTAACTTAATTAAAGTATAAAATGAGTCTAATCATATAAAAATTAAATAAAAATGTCAAACACATGTGGGAATTAGTTAGGAATAGCAAACTCAATCCATATTTTTAAAATTAAATCTAATTCTAAATAAAACAAAAATCATACTAAATAAAATTTGATTTACTTTAAGCTTTCTTATTTCATATGATTGTCTTTAGGATTCAAATAAATTGAATGTGTTTACATGCTTTCATTGCTTTAATTCTTCCCCAACATGTTAAATATGTGTGTCATGTGGTTTCATGCATCCAGACTTTTCAAAATTCAAATTTAAAATAAAAATGTTTACTTTATGTCAAATTTGTATGTGTTAACTAAAATAAAAATATGAGTGGCTATTATCACTATTAAATTTAAATTATTTTCAAAATATATGAATCCATTATCAAAACTGAAAGTGTGTTACTTATATTTTAATTATAAGCTTGCATGTGAGTAAGATATAAGGATGTGCTTAGTATAGGTTTTCCTTCTCTTCTCTTATAGTATAGTTTTGAATATGATTTGGTAAGATGTGTGGTTCAATTGAAAATAACCTAACACTAGTGTAATTCCATATATTATTCATCCTTATACTATCACTTAAGAAGGTTACTTATGATTACACATATAACATACATATGAATGAGTCCTAAGCAAAACTAAAATATGAAATAAAATCAAAACATTCACTTTAGAAATTACTTAGGTTGGGGAAGGAAAGAGAAGTTCTCTTCTCTTTCCCTCTCTTTATAACTTAGTAATTAATTGTAGGATTCACTTGAACCTAATCAAAACATGAAATAAAATCAACCCAAAAAAATTAAATCACTTAAATGAAACCCTCCTCTAAGTTGAACATGCTTCACATTTAGCAAATTTTAACTTAAAGCTAAGCGTACCAGACAAACCACCAAAACACACACACATTGGACTAAGTCACAACTTCTAGCTTTAGATTAGGGAGATGCATGATTTGATGCTTATGATTTTATACTTGATGTAGATGTATGTGCGTAGAATGAATGATAGGACAATCGTAACCATTATTATCTTAGGGATTGTGCTTAAGGTATAATAAATAAAAATATAAATTCTTTTTTTTGCAGTGCTTATATCCCTAAGCATAATCCAATATATCAAGTGGACTTAGTCACCCATGTGTGGGGTGATAAGTCCAATATACATGCCTGGGATTTGGTGGTTTGTTTAGCTAACATTTGTTTTACAGGTATTTGCTAGTTTTACTTTTTTTCCCTTTCATGTAAATTTTTGCAATTAGGATTTGAAAATGATTATTATGGGGATTAGGATGAGCATTGTTGATAAGATCTTATCTATGCACCATGTGAAGCCTTTGGAGCATCCACCTTCCAACCATCTAAAAGAAGGAACCAAAGAAGATAGAAGAAAAGAAGAAGAAAGAAGAAAAGAAGAATGAAGAAATGAAGCTTGAAGACTTCCATAATAATGAATTCCTTGCATAATTATTTTTAATTCATTTATAATTCAGGTTCTATAAGGGTAGAACTCGGCTACCCAATTTTGCTTCGAGTTTGAGCGGTGGTACTCGACCATAATGGCCTCTTATTCTTTTTGCGATTAGTTTTATAAATTGATTAATGATTTGATTAGCTTGTGCATTAAGTGGCATCTTTTTCCTTTTTTCTTCCTTACTTTATGTATGGCTTGGATGTTTATTAGGATCTTAGAGAAAAATAAATCTTTTACCAAACATAACAATCCAAAACTAAAAATAAATAACTCATAACCTCACCTAAAGCTTAGTCTAAAATTAAGATAAAAGAATTAGCAACCACTTAGTTGGATGAGTACTTCTTTTATAACATCATGCTCAAATGCATATTATTTTCACTCTTCATCAGAGGGCTTCCACCATTGCCAGAGAAACTTGGCTTGACTTTTGAGAGCTATGGTGGAAACACTCCTCCTTCCTTCTTGCTAATTTTGGCCAATAATATCATTTCTCATGCATTAGGCATATGAATCCAATTAGCCTGAGTCAAAATAATTGTCCAAAAATGAAAATAAAATGAAATCTAAATTATAATAGATTCAGGACATTTGAAGCATGTCCTTACATGATCTATTCTCTTTAGGGAGTGAATTTAAGGACTCAGTCTCTTTCTAAATAAATAATAGCCTAGCTATATTGCATAAAGTATATGACTTGCCTGCATGAATTTAAAATCATAGGAGAAGTTAATTGGTAGCCACCCCCAAGCAATTGTAAGTCCAAGCAGTTAAGTGGTTTGTCCTCTCTTATGGAGGCAACCCAAATACCCATATTTTCCTTAGATTTAGGTTGTGCTTTTGGCCCTCACCAAAGCTTTTTAGATTTAGCTTTTGAGGTTGCTTCTCTTCTTTGTGGGCCATAAGCTTAAATCCTCACCTCTTAGGTATTTTCATAATCTTATGTTGTGGAATCATAAGATCTAAATTTCTAATGAAATATTCAACTCAAATAAATTAAATTAATTTCAAAAATATAAAGCCCAATCATAAGATAGTTTTAGATGTTTGCTTGGTTTCCTAGAATCATGGGAATCTCCTACTTATCTTCCTTTTGGCTTCGATAATATCTCCCTCTCTTCGATCAATCCAATTTGATCTTCAAAAATGAACTAATCGATTGATAGTCCTTTCCTATTAAAATATTTGATGACAATGATCATTTACCTTAATCGAGAGTATTCCCAAGGGATCCCATCCCTTAGGATGTAATTAATTATGGGGATTTGTCCCTGTAGGGAACTTAACGAATCCTGTTTAAAATAGACCCTGCTTTACTTTTCCTTGTAATATAGGGGAAGAATCTCTAGTACATATGTAGACCCATTATCTTTAGGAGTCCTTATTGAGGTGATTAGGTCCATTAAAGGATAGTGACTTCTATCTCCCGGAATAGTATACTATTCCTTGATGATGTACCCGATCACTTGAATAAGCATATCTACGGATCTATGCGGCATCCCAAAAAGATGAATTTTTATATTCTTATTTTTCACCACAGATGAAGGCAACCATATAAAAAATTTTCGCCCATAGTCCTTTATCAAAATAAAGAGACAAAATTAAAATAAAAAATGATAAGATTTGCATTAGACTAAGTCATTGTTCATACCACTCATGCTCTAGTCTCTTAGAGAGAAATTTAAGGACTTTAGTCTTTTTATAAATAAAAATAACCTAACCATCTTGCAAAATCATATGAGCTAGTTACCAATCCAAGTAGTTATAAGTCCAGCAGTTGGGTGGTTAACTCTCTCTTGTGGAGGTAAGCCATATACCCATCTTCACTCAGTTTCAGGACGTGCTTTGGCCCTCGCTAAAGTTCTCTATATTTTTTTCCTTCAGGCTATAAGCATAAATTCTCACCTCTTAGGTATCCCCACAACCTTGTGTTGTGTCATTATAATTCCTAGCTTTCTAATAAAATTCCAATTCAAACATATAATTCTCCTCAACTTCAAATATATAAAGCCCAACCATAGGATAGGTTGGAATGCTCAATGGGTTTCCTAGTGTCATGAGCATTCCCTACTCATCTCCTTTTGGCTTCCATAATAAGTCTCTCCTTTTTTTATCTATCTCATTTGAATTTCTAACATAGCCAATTTATTGATAGTCTTATCATTAAAATATTTGGAGATAATAATTACTTTAATCAGTATTCTAAAATTATTTGTAGGATGTAATTAACTATGGGGGCTTGCCCCCATAGGGAACTTTAGAACCCAATTTAAATAAAACCTGCTTTATTCATATAAGTAAAGTAGAGGAAAGATGTTTGGTATATTCGAAGACCTATTATGCCTTAGGAGTCCTTATTAAGTGATTAGGTCCATTGTACGATAGTGATTTCTATCTTTAGAGATAGTGAACTATTCCTTAATGCCATACCTGATCACTTCAATAAGTACACCCTCAGATCTACGTGATCTCCTCCATATACACATCAAAAATAAACATCACATTGGATGAATCCAGCATCGACCAGTTTCTTGACTTTAAAAATGACATGTTATTCAATGTCTAATCACATGCGTTTAGGTGCTTGCTTGATAGGGCTAACACTAGGCTCTATTGCTAGTTTATGGACTACTACATCAGAAGATAAATCAGGCATCACTTCATAACTCCATGTGAAGTAGTCCTTAAACTCTGTCAATAGCATAACTAAGTCATTAATTTCAGTTTCATTCAATAAGGAACTGATGTATGTCAGATGTGGATTGTCTTTCATTCTTAAGTTGATTTTTTTGAGCTCATCAATAGTTGACTTGATCTCTTCTTTGAACTCTAGCAGTGCATCTTTGACTTCAAAATAATCTAGAGTATCTAAAGTTTTTAAACACACCTCCTCATATGAGTTAATGTGATTTAAAAAGAACCTATCAGAATTCAATTGATTGGTGTGACTAGGTAGTTATTATCATCATCGACTGAACCCACTATACTGAATCTTAGTCTTGATCTTGATTGAGAGATTTTGCATTTATTCTTCCATATTCTTTCAAAGTAGTCTTACCTGTGCTTTGACCAAGTATGTGGGATTAATCCTTTATTTACTAGATTATGAACATAAGGCGAGTACCAATCAAAAAGCAATTCTATTAAATCTTTATATGAATCATCCTCAAGTTCTACATTAACATCTTGACTTGAGGATGATGCTCCCAAAAAGAATATCTGAGTATTCACATTTGTGGATGACTTTGGGCTTCCATAACTACCATACCCTCAACTTTTTGTGAAGAAAGTGGGGCTAGACCTAAGGTTCCCAACTAATACCTAATTGTTTCACATATAAACTTGGATACACCTATGCTTTTCTTTGGAGCCCGATCTTCATCACTGTTTAGCTCAAGTGTCACCTCCAAGGGAATCAGCTACTGGGAAGAGTTGGATGGCATGCTAACCATATAGGACTCATCCTCTGAACTAGATTCAAAGTCTATATGGGTAGCAGGTGTACTCCTGGTAGCTGATACATATCTCATATTGGGTGGCCAATAAGAAAGTTTTACACCCCTAGGACTGCCTTTGAACAGGCCTCTTCCTCTACTTAGTAGAGGTTGGGTCATTCTACCCACATTTTCAAATTGAGTAACGAACTGTGGGTGGAATCTAATGTCAGGCACCACTTCCTCCTCCAAGTCTATTTCTCACTCTCTTTTATTTTCATTTTGATTTTCTCTCTTATTTTCTTCTTCTCTTTCTCTTTTTTTTTATTTTTCTTTTTTTCTTTTATATTTAAACTTTGTCCAAGTTTGTGAGAATATACTTGATAATTTTGATGGAGGTAGTAAGCTACATCTTCGTATATGCTAACCTCATGAATTATAAATGGCTTGAGATCTCCTTTGACATAGTAGGCAATCCCACCTCTCACAAACTTCATACACTGATGTGGAACCATATTATTTTCATGTATCCACAACCTCCCAAGCAAAGCATTGAAAGATGTATCCAAGTCTATAATGTGAAACTTAGCTTCAATCTTCCAATAATCTATCTTCAAGGGCAACTCTATGGAGCCTAAGGCCATCTCGCCTTGTTCATTGAATCCTCTCAACATCATCATTTTTTTTTGAGTTTGGAGATGTTGATCCACAAGTAGGCAAGGGTTTTTAGGCTCATAATGTTGATTGATACACTTGGGTCAACCAACACTCTTGATAGCTTGAATCTGCTTATATCAACTATAATGTAAAGGGCGGCTATGCTCAGTCATCCCTAGAACTAAGTCTTCATTGTTGAATGTAACTCCTAAGATGTCCTTTGAGTGGCATGCCTCCTCTTAAGTAACGGTCAGCTAACATATCTCTAGATTAAGTAAAGCCTTGATTAGAGATTCCCTCATCTCCTTGGATAAGACAAGGGTGTCATATATACTTAACTTAGCTGACAACTTTCTAAGATGAGCTAGGACATTATAATCAATGCTGGCTCGATCTTCCATAAGCATATCCATAAGTGATGCATCCTGTGAAGAGGCTATCTACTCACTGGAACTAATGACTTATTTATCCTTATCTTGAGGTGCTAACCTAGGAGGTAGAACTTTTCCACTATGTAGGTTGACTTCAGTGACTTCATGTGGCGAGTTGGTGGAAAGTTATACCTGCTCGTTGGGCATACCTATAGCTTCTCCTATAGGACTCTTGGGTCAGTTGACTCCAAGTCAATCTCAAGGGGTGAACCTGATTGATTCAGAAAAGGAAAGTTTGATTCTAAATCAGAAGAGAAAGGATCATAATTATTAGGGCTATTATTATTATTTATACTTGGAGAGTTTTCAACGGGAATAAAATCAGGAGCATCAGAATTTGACAAGATATAAGTAATTTGCTTTCTTCATTGATTTCTTTCAAGGTAGAGGTACATGATAGAAATCAAGTAAAATAGATATTAGTGCCTTCATCTCATATAATGCTTATTGAAGAAGAGTGATGAAGTTGTTGCTATAACAGTAGATGGAGTTCTATACTTGAATGACGGTTATGCTACTGGCCTATCCCGGGCAAGTATGGACTGCTGCTGTTGTTGAGCTCCCACCTTCCCTGAGTTATCCTTGGTAACTTGCGAACTCTCCTTGGTGTTAGAGGTTTGAGCTGGCTCAAGCACCTATAAGGAAAGTATCATGATCTTAAAGATAATCTTTTTAAAGGTTCGAGATAAGAAAATATCCCAACCTTCTCTTATATTGAGAGGATCACAAGTATCCCCAAAGATTATTCTAATAGAATTAGATGGTTGTTTTAATAAGTATTCCTTAGGGATAAGTATGGCACCCGACTTATAGCTATGCTCAAGCCAATCTTTGAAAGTAATGCAATCCTCTAAGACATGGCCTAATATACGGTGGTAGAGGCAATAGCTCGGATCATCACTCTTGCCCACTTCCTCTGACCTCTTAGGCTCTGGTAAATGGAAATTAGGTTTTTTTATGAGGTTTCTAAAGTTATTTCTGACTACCTCCCTCTTGAATGAATAGGCTTGTTTAATTTGTCCAAAAGAGTAGGTGGACTAGCTAGACTGGGTATGAATACCACTGCATATTTGAGGGGGATGGTGGCACTATGGCAGTGGTAGATGATGTGAGGAGGTGGAAGAGGAGGTGGAAAAGGAGGATGCTAAGCTCGTGGTCTCTCAAACTGAACTTTGGCTATCTTTTTTCCCTTATCTACTAACACCACTATCACTGGCCTCTTCTCAAACACTTTCTGTCGCTTGGACTTAAATGATTGGCCTTGGAAAGACAACTATTTAGTTTTCTCTTGAAGACTGGCTACCTTATTGATTAATTTCTCAAAGGTTTTAATTGTCAATACCTTGAGCATGAAGGAAACTAGACCATGGATATTCTTGAGAAAAATCTTAAAGGTATGTTGTTTGAAGTTGTGGTTAGCATTTCATACCTAAAATTTAATCAATAAGTTCGTTGGAATTTTGCTACAACAAGGTCACCCATAGTTTCCCTTCACTGAGCTCTAGCAAATCTCTTGATAAAGAGTTTCTCCAACTCAGAAAGTAAATCTTGAGGGTAGTTATTACCAATCGAATGCAACCCGTGACAGACTACCAATAAAAAGGTGGAAGAGAAGTGTGTTGCTGCCACCGACATTGCAACAGTCAGCTTTGAAATGTGTCATGTGTTGCCATGGGTTCCCATTGGCATCAAAACTCTTGAAGGAAGGTAGCACAAACCCTTTGTGGTATTGGACTGTATCAAATTCCTCCGGGTAAGGCCAACCCTTTGGAATGGATGAACTACCCTGGGCTTATGCCAATGCTTCCCTCACTTATTGTTTCACCATATGTTTGATATCTTTCTCATGTACGGAGGTACTATCTATGATATTCCTATACAAACTACCACTCTCCTAATCCATAAGAGAGGCACTGTTAAGAGAATCTAAGACATGTAAGAGCTAGGGCCGATCGGCCTCCATGGGACTGGGTTGCAAAACTGGAACTTGGTTTTGGAGTGCTAGAACTACTGCTAATAAATCCTCAACCCTTCTTTCCATCTTGTTGATTTGCTCATCCTTCTGCATGAGC
Organism: Cymbidium sinense; assembly: GCA_021442155.1. Taxonomy (NCBI): domain Eukaryota; kingdom Viridiplantae; phylum Streptophyta; class Magnoliopsida; order Asparagales; family Orchidaceae; genus Cymbidium; species Cymbidium sinense. The sequence continues at coordinate 36,793,661 of CM038233.1, read as the reverse complement.
TATTGAAGGAGGTGCTGTGTCAAGTGAGAGGTGTCAACTTTGATGATCTCTGTGGAGGGATTCTCGAGTATCGACCATATGGATTTTTGTTGAATCCTCAAATAGGTCATCCTCATCAGGGTCAAAATTTACTCTACCCTCCTCTCGATCAAAATGATCACTACAAAGAAGTTATTTCTTCTCAGCAAAGTAGTCTTCTATGATATCTTCTAATGAATGATCCACTCTAATTGGCTAAACTAGTACAAACACCCACTAACGATTGACTGTAGGACTGTGCTCATTTGAATCTATGTATCAAACACTACCTATTGATAGAGTGCTCTCCCTAGGGGAATCAACTGCCATGGGGACTGCACTAGTATCCCTTACTTCCTTTATTATTGACTCCGGTGGTGGAGTGACTGTGACACTTTTGGGTTGCCACTCCCTCTTTACCATAGTTATGGTGGGAGGTCGAATGGGAGAGCTCGACCTCACTTCAATGGGTGGAATAGTTGGAGTGGGATACTTAGGCTATAGCTGGATCACCAATGGAGATGTCCTCTCTTGAGATGCAAGTTTCTATACTTTGGTGAGGACTGTGGAAGAATGGACTTGAATAGGTGATGGCAAGCAATGAGTGGAGCAGTGTGATGGTGGAGACATTAACTTACTCTCCACTAGAGATCTCCTCTTATAGCTGGTAGTGCCTCTAAGGACTATGTTGTGGTGATGGTATGGTGGCTCTCGATGAAATCTACTAAGCAGGCGCCAACCTGCAGCATACCTCCTCCTCTCCTTTCTACCCATTTAGGCTGCAACTCTAGCCTCTGAGCCCTTCTCTCTGCGTATCTAATCCTTAACACTCCTAGGAATCAGAGTCCTCAAATCAAATAATGTACTAGACTCTGAGCATCCATGGACTCTACCATCCTGGTGAAGAACTGATCGTAGACCAGTGTAGGCCTTCATCCTCTCCCTAGCTGGTATCTCAAACTGTGCTGATGGTGTAGGTAATGCAACAATCTTTCTCTAGTCTTTCTCTCCGTCTGAAGCTGAGAGGGGGTGAAATCTACAACCACTCAAGAGTGGAGAGGTCTCACAGAAAGACCCCTCCTCAGTAATGTGAGAGGAAGCATCTACCTGCTTAGCCTCACGCTCATAATGCCGCTTAACCTTTTGGTTCTTGTTGCACTATTGTGTCCCGGTAAGTGGAATAGAACAAGAACTAGAACCTACCTCAAAGGTAGGGGATACTATCTTAGAGGCCAAGATAGCTTTCCCATTTATAATAGGGGAAACCAATGAGGAGGAGCTAACCCTCACTGGAATTATAGTGGGGTGACAATAGACTAAATGGAGGGCATTGTGACAACTAGTACTAAATTAGATAGAATTGATACTGGCACTACCGTGGAAACATTTATCGCCATCCTCTTAAGTGAGGCAAACTATGAGTTAGATGGGATGTCAAAATAAAGGAGTGGGTTTTGCCTTGTCACCTCCTCCATACTAACAGTAGTGTGGGTTGGCCCCTCGTAGGTGACTCTGATAGCCTCAAAGCCATGACCAAACTAGATGACATGCATGGTGGTGTTGGTGAGTATGGCTTGATCCAAGGCCAAATCCATACAAGACGAAAGGAAAAAATCATCTTTCTAACAGACATGAAGAAAGACTAACTGAAGAAGTGAATGAAGGACTGGACTACTTTCACTGCATTTGTTGAAAATAGAATTAAATCAGACCCTTGCTTTAGTAGCTTCCTTCAATCATTGATTTTTGATTTTGGAATTTAAACTCATAGTTGACAAATTTAGGTATGCTAAGTGTGGTTCATTGAATTGGAGAGATTTTAGAAAATGAGGAGAGACTTTGCCATAGGATTTGTTTTTATTTGGAACCCACATTTAACAAATTTAGGTATGTTGAGTGGGGGTTAGTTCATTTGGAGAGACATTGAAGATGAATTTGTTATTTATTCTTTATTTGAATCTTTGTTTTTGGAATCTTCATTTAGAAAATTTAGGTATGTTAAATGAGATTCAAATTTATGTTTGAAAATCTTTAAAAACATTTTATTTGTGAGGTTTATTGTTCATATGTTTTGTATGTTTGATTTGATTTTGATTTAAAAGTGGAATCCTTACTTAATAAATTTAGGTATGTTAAGTAGGTTCCAAATGTGTTTGATATCTTGTCTTGATTTGAAAATGAAAGCCTTACTTAACAAATTTAGGTTTGTTAAGTAGGGTTCAAGTGTGTTGATATTTTTGTTTTGATTTGATTTGAAAAGAGAAACTCTTATTTAATAAATGTGGGTATGTTAAATAGAGTTTCACTCAAACCATCACTTTTCTTGCTCTCAGCCGTGGCGCTCTTTGGAGATTTCATGTTCCCTATCCTTTTCCTTGCGGCTTGGTTGTGTTTTGACCGTTCTCGATCGTTCCTTCTGGATTTCTGCTCTCGGTTGGCCACTTATGTGAGTTTCCCTTGATCTTACAATGGTGGAAGCACCGCTTTTCGTGTAGCTGAGCTCTTCGAACATGGAGGCATCGGCTAAGGCTTCTGATTTTCAAGGTAATATCGATCCGAGTCCAACCGTTACTGCGCCTGCTGTTAAGTCTTTCAAGGATGCTTTATCTTGTAAGAACACTTGCTCTAATGCTTCGGTCAATTTAATCTCAACTTCTTTGTGGAATGTTTGTAATGGATCTTGATGTGGAAAAGCAAAACCTTTGAATTTTCATTAGTTGGTAAATTTTCATTTTGTTGCCCAACTCTTGAAAGCATCCGATCCTTATTTCATAGCCTAAAGCTCTTGGGTGTATTTACTATCAAATTGATTGATCCTAGACATATCCTTATTCAGCTATCTAATGATTTAGACTACTCAAGAGTCTTTGCTCGTCTCTCTTACTTTGTGTACAATTGTCAAATAAGGCTTTTGAAATGGTCTCCTCTATTTGATGTCAAAGAGGAATCCCCAATTGTTCCTTTATGGCTAACTTTTCCAAACATGAGGATACATTATGTTACCCATCAAGTCATATTTGTGGTTGGGCCTCTCTTTGGTAGGCCCCTTCAAATAGATCAAGCCACCACCGTGAGATCATGGCCATCAGTTGCTCGTATTTTGGTTGAGATTGATATTACCAAAAAGTACCCTAAAGAAGTTTGGATTGGTTCAAAAAAATTTGGGTATAATCAAAAATTGGAATTTGAAAATTTCCCTATTTTTTGCATGCATCGTAAGATCCATGGTCATCATCACTCTGAATGCTTTGTGTTACAACCTAATCTTAAAAAAAATGATCCTAATCCCTCTAACAAATGAAAAATATTAAGTTCTTATGTGCCTAAAGTTACTCAAAATGGAACTCACCCTCCTTCCCCTCTCCATTTACTTACGATTTGCCTATTGGAGAACAATCTGAGCTTGATAAAAATAATGATATTGAGGTTTGTGAGGAAACTAATGATAACTTACCTAACATTTCTTCTACTTGTAATAACTTGGCATCTCAAGACAATCCCTTGACTCATATGAATCATAATGGTGATTTGAATGGGAAACTCAAGTTGGATCAAAATCTCAAAACTAATTCTGGAATTGTTTTGAAAAATTTTGATAATTTGGTGACGGATCAAAATATGAATTGTACTCATGGAAATGAAAATGAATTTTGTGCTATTAATGGTGCCACAACCTCTCCTTCTATGACCCCACAGAGTGATACACATGCTAACCCTATTTCTTAACCTAACTCGACAAGAAGGGAAATCACCATTAGGAATGCTTTGATAGATCTTGGTCCTATTCAATATCACAAATCACTCTCTTTGAGATGGAGATACTTTGGACATAGATAGGCCTTTTCAAACTGTTATTTAAAAAAAATCCCTTAAAGCTAGAATGTTAACTAACAGCTCCACTAGAACCACTCGAACTTCTCTAACTTCCCATAAATAATTATTTCATATTTTTCTTCTTCTTGTTTTTCATTTTTTCAGTTATCTCTTCTCTTTTCTTTCAACTTATTATGATCGATTTTCTTATTTGGAATGTTGTATTGGGACTCTCTCTATTTGCAATCATATTAGAAGCCTTTGTCATACATAGCCTTACTTGTTGTTATTGAGCCATTCATTCACTCTTCTAAGATTACCCATGTTGCTAGAACACTAGGCTTTCAAAATTTCTTTTATAATATTAGTAATAAAATTTGGTATTTTTGGGATAATTTAATCAACATTTCTATCCTAGATGATCCCCAACAATTGATTAATGTTCAAATCTCATTGGGTGAATTTTATGCTCTTGGTTCCTTTATCTATGCATCTTGTAATAGAGCTGGTAGGAACATCCTTTGGGATCAATTAAGAACTTTCGCCACCTCGGTCAATAAACCCTAGTTGGTTGGGGGTGATTTCAACACTATTATCGCTTCCTCAAAAGAGAGGGGGGCTCTTCTAACATCCACTCCATGGAAGATTTTCTAATATGATTCTCATTTTCAATCGATTGATATTGGTTTTTTCTACTATATGTGGCATAACTCTAGACTTTGGCGTGGCTTGATAGGACCCTCTTTAATTCCCTTTGGATCAATCAATGGCCCTCACTGTTGAGCATTTGAGCGAACTTTGTCTACCATGCTCGTGATCTCCATCAAAACTCCTTCCGTACTATATCCTCCCCCACTCCTTTTAGATTCCAAAATATGTGGACCCAACATAGTGATTTCTTTAATGTTATTTCCACTAATTAGATGGCCCCTATTCACCCGGACAATTTTGTTAAAGGCATGATTCGACTTTGGCTTAAGCTTAAAATACTAAAACAAAACCTAAATTGGTGGAACAAGCACCATTTTAAAAATCTTTTTTCCAATCTAAAAAATATGGAATAATTAGTTTGCTCCCTTGAAGATGCTGTGTTAACTGACCCTAGAAAAGCTTGATGAGTTGAACACTGCTAAAGATAACTTAATTAATTATCAGAATATGGAGGAAACCTACTGGGGACAAAAGGCTAGCAAACATATTCGATGGTGACAAAATACAAGGTATTTCCATGCTCTTTTCAAAAAGGAAAGCCTTAAACTCCATTCAAAAAATCAAAAATTTTAACGGTAGCTGGATCACTGATAATAATGAAATTAAAGATTTTGTCATTCAACATTTTCAATATTTATTAAACAACAACCCTAACTTAGAACCCCTCACCAACACTCACCTGATCTCCTCTATGATTACTAATGATGAAAACCATTTACTCACTGCGTCTATGGAAATTGAGATTAATAATCTCAATAACATTAACACTCATTCGCCACGATGCTACTCATTTCTTTCAGCATTGTTGGCCTATTACTAAGTGTGACCTTGTTGATGCTGTTGTTGATTTCTTTGATGGAAACTCTTTACCTAGATACTTTTCTAGCATTTCCATTATTCTCATTCCCAAAACTAATAATCCTGATACTTGGGGAGATTTTAGACCTATCAACCTTGGCACCTTCTTTCAAAAACTTATTTCTAAATTAATTAATAATAGGATAAGTCCGCTACTTCCTAAAATTATTTCTCTTAACCAAACTGGCTTTGTTAAAAGTAGAGCTATATCCGACAATATCCTTCTAGGCCAAGAGCTAGTTCATGACTTTGATGTTCCTATTAGATGTGGCAACATCGTCTTCAAACTGGACATCTCTAAAGCATTTGATAACCTCTCTTGAGATTTCTTCTTTCAAATTTTCTATTTGTTTGGGTTTTCTGATAATTTCATCCACCTCATCAAAAATTGTATTACCAATGTTTGGTTCTCTGTTATCATGAAGGGTGAGTCCCTTAGTTTCTTTACTTCAAGGCATGGCTTGAGACAAGGAGATCCCCCTTTCACCCTCTCTTTTTATTATTGTTGTTGAATATGTTTGGAGGTCAATGTTTTTCTACAAAATCCTTCCATGTTTTTTAAAACTAAAGGTGGTCTTCCTATCTCATCTTAGTTTTGGATGACTTTATAATCTTTTGCAATGCCTCTATTGACATTAAAACTATTAAGAGCCTTCTAAATAAATTTGGCAATGAAAGTGGTCTCTTTCTCAATAAAGGAAAATGTTGTTTCATTCCTTCCTATAACATCGCTTCTAATAGGATCAATCAAATCTTGAGAATTACTAATTTTCAGCAACATCAACTTCCCATTAATTATCTTGGGGCTCCACTTTTTAAAGGTCATAAAGATCTCATCTTTTTATGATCTCATCCAAAAATCTCTAATAAACTGTTTGGGAATTCCATTTACTCTCTTTCGGTGGTAGGCTCACTTTGATTAAGAGCACTCTTAACTCCATGCCTTTATATCTCCTCCAAACCATTGTGCCGACCAGTTCTATCATTAATAGAATTGAGCACCTCATTAACAAATTTTTCTTGGGTTCTAATAACTCCTCTAAAAAAATGCATTGGATCTCTTGGTTTAAAAGTTGTGGCACCCTAGCTGAAGGTGGCCTTGGATGTAAGCCAATCAAAGAAGCTATCACTGCTTTTTCCTATAGGCTTTGGTGGAATTTTAGGAGTAACAATAGTCTTTGGGCTAATTTCATGACTAAATATGTGGTAAGCACCCCTCATTTGTCCCTATAAAAGACTCTCCTATTTGGAAAAGACTTTGTTCCAAATGGGATGCAATCCTTAATTTTCTGGGGGATTAACTCTGGCTCCTCCTTCTTTTGGCAAGATAACTGGACTGGATGTGGGTCCATTGACTACTTACTTTCCAACCATTCCACTGCCACTATTAAAGTAAAATCTTTCTGGCAGAATAATATGTGGAATATTAGTAAGCTTATTGATTATATTCCTTCTTTTCTCTTAAACAAGCTTACTACTATTCCTATCATTCCTGCCAATCAAGACCAGATCTTTATTAAGCTCTCACATAATGGTGATTTTAACTTTAAAATTTTTTGGATTCACATTAAAGAAACTCATGATTCTTTCAATGTGTTTCTCAAACTATGGAATAACACTATCTCTACTTCCTATTCTATTCTTACTTGGCATATTTTGAAAAATTTTATCCCTGTTGATTCCTTGTTATGGGGTAAAGGCTTTCAATTACCTTCAAAATGCCAATTCTGCTTTCGCATTGAGAATGTGAACCATGTTTTTGATAACGGGGCCATTGCTTCTAAACTTTGGATTTGGTATGATGACCTCTTTAACATTGTCATTTTCAATGGCTCCTTAACTTTATATCAACTTCTTAAAGTTTATTTTGACAAATCTATTAAAGGTCACATTAAAGTCATAACTTCTATCACTCTTATTTGGTTCATATGGATGGACAGAAATGATGCAAAATATCGTGGGATCCCTAAGAATCACATGTGGATAATTGCTAGAATTAAAAACAAAATTCGAGACATGTTCAATGACAATCTCATTAACTACAAATAATTCAAAGGTTATAAATTTATGAAAAATAAACTGGGTTTTAACTTGCCGGATGAACCCTACTATAAAAATGACAAGATTGTCTATTGGGTAAAACCTCTTGATAATACTATTAAAATTAACATTGATGGCTCTGTCTCTCATAAAGGTTTCATGCTGTGGTGGCATTTTTAGAAATCCTGATGGTAAAGTCCTATGTGCTTTTGCCTACCCCCTTCTTCTTGCTCTGTTCCATTTGCTGAGCTTATGGTAGTGTACAAAGCTCTCCATATTTTCTTTCAAAATGGTTGGCTCAATATTTGGATTGAGGTGGATGCCCTCCTGCTGATTGATCTTTTGACTTCTACCAAAATGAGCAACACTAAATTGTACTACCTTCTCAAGCAAACTAGAGCTCTTACCCAACTTAATTTTAGAATCACTCATGTATGGCATGGGTAATGCATGTCCGACACTTGCTAACTGCGATTGGATGGTATAAACTTCTTTGATCAACTAACTCTTCCTAAACATTTGCATTTGGTTAATTTGGACAATACTGGGCTCCCTTATCTCAAAAAATAATCTAACCTCTGGCTTGATCCGTCAATTCTGTTTAAGGCATGATCACTTTCTATTCAGTGTTGTTGTTTTCTTAGTATTTGCTGATGCTTCATCCGGATATCCCTTGGTGTTTTTCTGTTGATTTCTATGGCATGTGCTGTTTTTTTAATTGCATTAATTCTAATTGGGGCCTTCTTGTTTTTACTATTTTCAATGATAAGGTGTTGTTGTTCCTTTGGAATTGCTTATGCATCATCCTTTTACTCCTTGTTGGCCATTTGCTGAGCTATGTGACATCTGCTGTTGGTTTACTTACCCCAACTTTGATTGGGGTTTTAGTGTCAATGCTGATAAAGTGTTCACTATTTGCTGTAGGGTGATATATTATTTAATGCTTTATTTGTTACTGCTATACTCTTTGATCAACAGGGACAGATTTCTATCCCTTTCCTGGAATTATATTATGGGATCCTTGCCTCAATGTTTAGCTATACCTATATCTTTGTAGCTATCTTAATTGATATTCATCTCCTTATTATGGTTGTTGCCTCTACTACGTTTCATATCCTTATCTCCACATCTTGTAAGGAGAGCTCTTGCATTTTGCTTTTATAACTCCTTCTCGCAGGATTGGAATTATCTGGACTTCCAATATTATTGATGATGTGGGATTAGCTGCTGGCATAATATTTTGTGTTTGGTTGTATGTCAAAGATGACTTTGCTTTGAACCACTTAGTAATCTATGTTGTACCTATGTTACTTTCTGGTGTATCTTATGTTGGATGCAATATCTCTCATGATGTTTTAATTATTGCTCTTTAGGTTAGTTTGTTGTATGCTTACCTCCTCTTTCCTACCTGTAAGGAAAGATGCAACATTTCTATTATTATTATTAAGATCTCTTTGAAGGTTAACCTTATGGTTTTTGGCTGTTTGTTGCCTATTCTCGAACTTCTTGTCGCTTTGGGCTGAGATCAACTCATTTGTTGTCCTTTCCCTATGGCTCTGTTAAATTTGGGCACATCTCTGTGATTATCCAACTGTCTAATTGGAATTTAGCATATGCTTCTGGGGTTTTGGATTGTCTTGTTCTTAGACTTTTTTGAGATTATTGAATGGATGCTGGCTTTTGCTTTGTTGCTTGTTTCTTTTGTTAGCAATTGGGTTGCTGCTGATCACCACTTTTCAGCTAGCTTTGGCCTGATCATTTTCTATCTTTCTGAACTTATCTTCAGATTGTCTATTTGCAATGGGAGGTTTTATGGCCAACTTGTTATTTTTATCTTGGTTGTTGGATTACTCAAACATTGAATCCTTTATTCAAGATACTATTGTCTTGTTTTGCTTGTTCAAGAGGGTGCTTTGTTGTTTGCTTTGAGTTGCTTTACTCATTTTGTCTATTTGCAATGCATGGTTTTTTGGCCAACTTGCTGTTATTTATTCTCTTGGATGTTGGATCTACTGGCTCATTGATTCCTTTGCCCAGCTTGCTACTTCTGGGGTTGTCTTTCTTGTTCCTCAGGGTCATTTTGGGATTGTTTTGCTGATTGGTTTGGCTAACCTCTTTTCACCTACCTGCCAGGCGAGAGGCTGCTTTTTTCTTATTTTTTGTTATGTCTTTGCAGGTTTGGACTTTCTTATTGAGTTTTCGATGCTTTCCATGAGATTTTGGGTTTAGCTTCATACCACCCCTTCTGAAGGGTTTTTTCTTGGTTATCTTAACCCTTTTGTCTCTATCTCTCTACTTTATTTTTTATTGGAGTTTTATATGACGGGTGCTTTAATTGTTCTATTTTCTCCACTATTGGATTTTAGATTTTTGGGTCCTTTATCCAACAGGTTATCTTTGTGATTGTTGGCTGTTGCTGGTCTTTTGATTTTTTGACTGCTTTTGCTATTTCCATCAGGCCTGCAGCTAGTTTCACTTGCTACTATTTTTTCCACTCTGCTACTCTTGGCCAAGCCTTTTCCCTATCTATGTAGAAATTAACTTTTGTACTTTCTTTTTTGATTGGGTTGGTTTTTGGCCAACTTGCTGCTATTTTATATCTTGGGGATCACTGAATCTTTTGTCTAGCTTCCTGCTTCTGGGGTTGTCCATCCTGTTCAGCAGGGTCATTTTGATGTTATTTATTTTACTATCCCTTGCGATTGGACTTAATGCGCTTTACTTTAACTAAGGATCTGGGTTTAGATGTCATCCTGATTATCTTTACCTGGAGGGACTTTTCTGCTGATCATCTTTTGAACTCCTTCGATTTTCATTCTACTTATCTACCTTCTAACAAAGTTTTATATAGCGGGGGTAATAATTGTATTATTGCTTATCTGTGGCCTTTGATTCTTCTTATCTAGCGTGTTCTTTTATGGTTGTTGGTCGCTTGCACTTCGGTTATTGGCTTTTGGGTTTCTTGTTAATAAGGGTGCATTTAACTTCATCGCTATTTTTTCCCTCTTGGTTATGCTAGATTTGTGCAGATCATTGTGATTATGCTTTAGCCTCTCTTGATTTTAATCTTTCCACTATTTAATCTCAATGGTTGTACTATCATGACTGTTGGCTGAACTGGATTATTGAGTTTAATGATAAGCAAGATGCTTCTATTGTGTTATCTCTGATTACCACTTATTTGTGTTATTTGTGGTGGGGATCAGCCCCTTACCTAATTCTTCATACATGCTGCTGTACTCCCATTTCCTGTGGTTATTTGGGCTTGGGATATGATGCTTCCCTTTATATTTGCTGCTTTTTAATTTCTGAATCAAGGAGGTTGTTAAGAGCTGCTATTTGTGATGGGGAGCTACTCTTTACCTATCTCTTCTTATCTATTGTTGTATTCCCATTTCCTGTGGTAATTTGGGATTGGGGTTTGCTATTTCCCTTTATAATTGTTGCTTTCTTAATTTTGAAACAAGGAGGTTGTTAAGAGATGCATTACTTACATTCTTTGGTTATCCTTTTCTGGGAAATAACCTTGAATTGCTTCGACTAAAGATTGTATATTTATTATTGTCATTTAGCTTAGAATGGGTTTAATTCCATGCTCTTGTCTTTGCCTCTGGTTTGTGAATTTCTATTGTTTCCCTCTGGTGACTCTTCTTGCTGGTCTCATTAATCCTTTAAATCTGGTTAAAAATCTAGATGACCTGACATTGATGGCTCTCTTTCATTTGAGTTGGGATTATCATGCCATGGAGCCTAATATGATGACATATAATTTGCATGTGATCCCCTTACCCACTTTTCTCTTTGCTGCTCTTTCTTCTACTTTGTATACGGCTTTCCCTATGTTTGCAGGTATTATGGCTCAACAGATCTTCATCAAATGGCTGCTATACAGGTGCTTTTCCTTTTATTTCTTGTAGGTTACTCCATTGTGTCATGCATTCTCACATCCTGCAGAACATTGACCCTTATCCTTCATTTTCTTATATATGTTAATCAATTTGTATCTTTTTCTTGCTTAACTCTTTTCTTTTGCTTTTGGATCTACTTAGATAGGGATTTACCCCTAGTCGATTGTAGCTCTTTGAGCAGTAGTTTTGGAGTTTATCCCCTTTAAGGACCTTGTAACCTATTTTTTGTGGCAATAAAATTCCCCCTATATGGGGTATCCCAAAAAAAAAGGATTTCACTTGTTTTATCTATTGTTTGATGATGGAATTCTTATTTGAAAATTTTGGGTATGTCAAATAGAGTTCAAATATGTTTTGATTTTGTGTGTGATGTTGCTTTTGAAAAGGGAGAACTCTCACTTAAAAAATTTAGGTATGCTAAGTGAAGTTCAATGATATGTTGATTTTTGGTTTTGTTTTGATTTTAGAAATGAAACTCCACTTAAAAAATTTGGGTTTGTTAAGTGGAGTTGGTTAATTTTTTAAAAATGTGTTTGAAATATTTTGAAGAACTCTCATTTAACAAATTTAGGTATGTTAAATGGAGTTGGTTGAATGGTTGATTTTATTTTGAAATTTGTGATTTTGAAAATTTATGAAAAAAAGGTTTTGATGATGCATATTTAATTTTGATTTTTGAAAAGGATCCTCATTTAACAAATTTAAGTATATTGAATGAGGTTCGATTGTCTTTATTATTTGAAAAGAGATTTGAAGGTTTTATATTTTGCAAACTTAATGTTATGTGAAGCGTATTTCAAAATGATTTTTTTTAAAATAGTGCTTTTGGAAAATTTTGTAAAAGATTTTAGTTATTTAGTTTGAATTTTATTGAAACCTTCTTGAATATGGGATGAACCTTGCCTCACCAAGCTAGTGGCAAAGAGGTTCTAAGTTTAGTCATCTCCTTTCATTAGTTAATTTATTTTTACCTATTGGGGGACCCAATATGGATTTCAAGACCTACGTGAAGTCCTAAAACCTAAAGGATGTGAGCTAGCTTTGCTTAAGGATGAAATAAGCTAAGTGCCAATGGAAAGATAGATAGTCTCAGGCTTATATAAAATATGAGTCTACTATCGATGCTTAGAGATGATAATTGTCTACTAAAGATGTAGAGAGGAACTCTCCCTAGCAGAGTCGACAAAAAAATCTGTGTTTTTTATTTTTGGGTGTGGGGGGACACCACGTAGAACGTATGGGGTACTTATTGAAGTGATCGGGTACGATATTGAGGTATGATATACTATCTCAAAAGATAGATACATCACCCTTCAATGGACCTAATTATCTAATAAGGACTCCTAAGGCATGATGGGTCTTCGAATATACTAGAGATTTTTCTCCTACTTTACATGGATGAATAAAGTAGGGTTTATATTAAATTGAGTTCTAAGGTTCCTTTGGAGACAAGCCTCCATAGTTAATTATATCTTTGGAGATAAAATTTCCTAATAATACTCTTGATTAAAGTAGATAATTAAGATCTCCAAAGATTTCAAGAAAAGATCTCCAAAGATTTCAAGAATAGACTATCAAAGGATTGGTTATATTTGGAAAATCAAATAGGAAAGTTCAAGGAGAAAACTTATTTTGGAAGCCAAAGGGAATAGGTAGGAAATGCTCATGATACTAGGAGGCCTAGTTGGCATTTCAATCTACCATATAATTGGGCTTTATATATTTGAAGTTGAAGAAAATTATTTTGTTAGAGTTGAATTTTATTAGATTATTATGGCTTATAATCCATCAACACAAAGTTGAGGAAATGCTTAAGAGGTGAGGATTTATGCTTGTAGCCTAAAGGAAATAGTTGCCTCGGATCCTAAATCTAGGGAGCTTGATTAAGAGCTAAAGAATGACCTAAATCTAATCAAAAATATGCATAAGGTTTACCTCCACAAGAGAGGATAAACCACCCAACTTATAGGCTTACAACTACCTAGAGTGGCCGCCAACTAACTCCTCATATGACTTTAAAACCATGTAGGCAAGTCTTATAAAGTTGCTAGATAGTTGGGCTATTATTTATTTTAGAAAGAGACTAAAATCTTTAAACCAACTCCCTAAGAGACTAGAACATGAGTGGTATGAATAATGACTAAATCTAATGTAAAATATTTTCAATTTTTATTTAAATTTTGACACTTCATTTTGGCAAAGGCTTTAGGATTTTGGTGCTTATATGCGTGATGAAAGTAGGTTGTTGGCTAAATGAATGAGAAAGGGGTGTTTTCCATCACAAGGGATGCCCTCATAGGTCAAGCATTCCCTTATCTTGCAAGGATGGAAATCCCTTATTTTCAAGAATGAAGTAATATGATATGCATATCGTGAAACATTCAACCATACAGCTAAGGGGTTGCTAAATCTTTTAATGATATTGATTTAAATCCTAAGCTTTACGGTGAGGTTATGAGTTGTAGAAAATTTTAATTATGAGTGATTACTTGGGTAGAAAATTTATTTTATTTTAAGAGCCTAATTTTATCTAGGCCACACATTAAAGCATCAAGCATTTAAGAAATTATGAAAAGCATGCCATTTCTAGTACACAGTCTAAACAAATCATCAACCAATTTTTATAACTATCGTGAAATAATAAAGTGATGAGGTGGGAACCATACAACCCAAAAAAAAAAAAAAGATAGGGTTCTACCCTTATACAACCCAAAATTGCCAAATGATAATTAAAATTTATAAAATATTATGGGGGGTCTTCTTTCCTTTATTCTTTATGTCTTCATTCCTTTCTTCTCTTAATTTGGACGTGTTTGCTTCAAAGGCATCATAGGGCCTCCCAGGATAAAGCCTTCTAGTCGCTGCTCATCCTAATCTCCATAGCTCTAATCCTAACTCCTAATGCAAAATTACATTAAAAATAAGAAAAGTAAATCTAACAACACCTTCAAAATAGAGGTTAGCTAAACATACATACATTCCCAAGTAGTTATATTTATAATTTAGACTTAGCACCCTATACATGGGTAACCAAGCCCACCTATCCTAACTTGGATTATGCTTAAGGGTTTAAGCAACCTAGAAGGATAGCATTTTTTTTATTTTAAGCCACCCTTAAGCATAATCCCCTGTAGAAAATATGATTAGGCTAATATCGGCCTACCATCCAGTCTACGAAGCATACACCCTAACATCTAGTCTAAAATATTACAACAAAAAACAAAATAGGCATCACATCATGCATCATCCTAACATATAACAAGAAGTGGTGACTTAATTCTAATGTGTGTGTTAAGGCTTGTGTGGTATGTCTTATTAAGAATTAAGGTTGCAATTTTCTAAGCATAGAAAGATTGGATGATTTTACTTTAAGTTATTTAATTGATTTGAGTATTTTAATTTGTATTTTCTTTTGTTTCATATGATTATACTTAGCAACTAAGTATTATAAAGAGAAGAAAGAGGATTTCCCTATTTCATCCCTACCTTAAGCCACTTTCTAAAGCATATTAACTTGATTTAGTTCTCTTTAGTGAATGGCTTATTAAATGATTTAATTAATCCTAAGTTTAGGTTGAACTTAAGCAATCCTATTCAATTTGAAAGACATCTGAAGATTAATTTGATTGAATTACTATCACATGACACATGCTAATCCATTCTTTTCCATCACATGTAACATCCACATGATTTCAATCCTAAGTATACCTATACATACAATATGTTTTAGCACACTTACATGATGGATGTATATATGTGTATTTGAAGTTTATATTCTCTTATATTATTGAATTATTTAATCATATTAGTTTGAAGCTCTATCTAAATTCTCATACAAAAATACATAGGGATGAGATTAAATAAGTATGTGTCATTATTAATCAGGGAAGTGAGGTAATAAAATTACCTCCTTGGGGCAAGCTAAAGCCTCATATTCCTAGGATGTCCAAATTATATACCCATTTGTATTCAAACATATGTAAATTCATATACATGAATATGAGAAAGAAAGCTCCAAATCACATGACTAATTAATCCAAACACTTAGTTAATTATGAATGCAAGCATTTTTAGTAGAAAGAGGGACTTTCATCTTTTAGCCACACATACATACACATGTGAAGAGAAATAAGCTAGTATGTGCCTTTGTTAACTAGGGAAGTGAGGTAATTAAATGTCCTCCTTAGGGCTAGCTAAAGCGTCATATTCCCAGGATGTCCAAACTATATACTTTGCTATCTCACTATATATGAATGTATATGTTATATTTTGTTTAATTGAATCTTTTATGTATATGAAGCAAAATTCCATACAAATTCTAGTGTAGAAATACATATAATTGAAATCAAATAAGTATGTGTCATTATTAACCAGGGAAGTCAGGTAATCAAATCACCTTCTTAGGGCTAATTAAAGCCTCGTATTCTCGGGATTTCTAAACTACATACTTATTAACATTCAAATACATGTAAAACTACACATGGATTAAAGAAAAGAAAGCTTTACTTCATATACTTAAGTTATAAGCACATGCAAACATATATGCATTCATAACTACTATCACTCTAATCAATGTAATTGATTTATAAGTTTTTAGAAAAATAATTTCAATTTATTAGTGATAACAGCCAAACATATTATAAATTAATCCAACACATGTAAGCTTACATAAAGAAAGACCATTTGATTTATTTAAATTTGAAAGCGTGAATGTATGAAATCAAATGGTATACAAAATTTAACATGATTGAGAAGGAATAAATAAACATAAACACATGATTTCATTCAATCAAATTAATTCCTAAAGATAATCATCTCATATAAAATAATTTAAAGTAAACCAAAGCTTTCTTAATACCATTTTTAATTTCAAATTTGGGTTTGAATTATGGATGTGAGAAAAAGCCTGCTGATCCTAACCCATTCTCTTGTTTGTTAATAGATTTAGTTTAATAAAAAGTAATTAAGTTTATTTTAAGAGTTAACTAATTTTTAATATGCATTAAATCCATTAATTAACCCTTTCCTATATTACTTTAACATAATTACCCAAATAATTATGAGCCAACATGATATGCAAATGCATTGGAAATAAAATTAGCAATGATCCTAAGGAACAAAAATAAAATCTAATGCAATTGGCTCATAATTAATGGTTAATTAAATTAAGGAACTTAATTAAGTAGTCTTAAGATTCCCCACACATGTGAGTTAACAATAATTTTCTTAAGATTTTCTTAGGTTGTTGAACACCTAAGGTCCTACCCAAGACTTTATTAATTAAGCCTAGCATGATTAATATTTTAATTTAATCAATTAAAAAATTTAAATCATTAATTAAATCATAATTAGTTTGATTGATGGAATGAACCTAGGGAAAAAGGGCTAAGGAGAGAACCTTAACCTTATCCTTTAGGTTTATTAAATAATAACTAACCACATAATTAACTGATTCATTGATGTTCATGGGATTAATCAAAGATTAATTAACTTAAGAGAGTAATTAAAGCTTAATTAGTCAAGTTCCCTAATTAATTAAGCCATAAATCTCAAGATAAATGGGAGGTAGAAGTCATCCCATTAGATTAACCCACAAAGTTTGGGATTAATTACTTAAGTAATTAAAGGGTAATTAAGTTAATTAATTTTTAATTAAACCTTAATTAAGCCTTAATTATTGTTCAAAATTAATTAAAAATATTTTTAATAAATTCTCCTCTAAAATACCTTTAAAATGAGTATTATTTGTATTTTTATGATTTTCCAATAATTAGTTATGATTTTAGGAACTTTCAGGCATTAAAACTCATTAATTAAGCTTAATTAACTCTTAATCTCATCATCACCACGTGTTGTGCTAACATGGGGGGCCTTCCATGTGGTACAATGGGATTGGTTATTTAAATTTATCCTAGTCAGTGCTTACGTGGCGACGATGGAATGAGGTTTCTCGTGCATGATACCTCATTCATCGATTAACAGAAGACGAACATTGTCCACCTTCCTTCGATCGATTCAAGCTCACCTAATCATGGATTGATCTCAAATAGGTTCCACACCTTCACAAGGAGGATCCGAAGGGATCCAATGGCCAAGATTGCTCGAGATGAAAGTTTTCTTCAAAAATATCTAACTCATATTTGCCAAAGGATTTGTTTCAATGGAATACCTCACCGGAGCTAAAGATTGGATCCAAATCTGATTGAGTAAGCTTTGTCTAGTGGAGATAAAGCTCTATTGATCAGCACGAGCTCCAATTTGAGGTGGTTCACTCAGAAGGCAAACACCCAAAGCGTAGGTGGTTGGTGTTGATTGAAGTCGATTGTCCAGTGGTCGGAGGGCTTGGGGGATGTTTTTTTCTTACTCGACTAGCTCCAAGGAAGGTGTGTGCAAAGTTAATTGTACTTTAGTTAAGTCTTGAGAAAATGGGGATCAATGGAAGAGTGCCCTACCTTGGCTTGAATGAAACTAAGAGTGGTGAACTTGGGGGAGCTTGGGAACTCTATAGGAAGTTCTTGGCTACTCATCTTCCGGTTCTCTTGCTCTAGGGAATGAATTTGTGTGAGTTTAAGTGGAAATGAGGGGGTGTATACCCCTCATCCTCTTGATCAAATAGACGGGCTAAGTTTGGATTCTTGTGATCATCAGGCCACCTTAGAGGGTTATGGGTTTCCTTGGGGTGATGAGTTGGCTCTGTTTAGTTGGGTGAAGGTGTGGAGGTGGTTACCAAAGAGGTTAGTGGGTTTCCTTGGTGTTTCAAGTGCTCTAATGGGGAGGTGAGGTGATTTCACCTCCCCTTGGTCACTCCAAATACCTTTGGGTTGGGCAAGAGCCTAGGTGGACCAATGGGAGAGTGCCAAGTAGCCAAGGAATGGAAATGACCACTTAGATGGATGATTTGTATCATGTGATATCCCTTGCCTAAGGGTAGGATGGTCATTTGACATTGGATTTGATTTGGACAGATTTGAAATGTGTCAAAAGTGGGTTACCCAAAATTTCATGTGATTTGGCTTAATTTTTGGTTGGCTTAATTTGACCCAACCATTTGGGTCAAATTAGATCAAATCAAGTTAGGTTGACCAATTGGTCAAATTGGGTCAAACCAAGGGTTGGTTCAAGTTCATATAATTAATTGGAGTGTATTGGTGTCATTGGTTTGGTTCAATTTGGTTTATTTTTGGTTTTGGCTCATTTGAGTTCATTTGGGTCAAATGGGTCAAGTTGGCCAATTTGACCCATTTGACCAAATTGGCTTGGTTTGGGTTTGGTTGATCATTCAGAATATGTTGTAGGCTTTGGTTAAGTGTAATTTGGATTTGATTTGGTTTTATATCGGTTTGACCCTATAGGTCAACTTGGGTTCAATAAGTCATTTGGTTCTAGTGAGTTAATTGTGATTAATTGAGATTTTGGTCAAGTTCAATAATCAATTTGGAATGAACTTGAGCCATTGGTTGTAGTCAATTTGTTTTATAGTTGATTTGACCTATTTTGGCCATTTAGGTCAATTTGATTCAACTTGGGTTAAGAGGGCAAATTAGGTTTGGTTTGGCTCAATTGTAGGTCAAGTCATGTTCAAATGTTGGTTTTTGGTTGATTTGAAACATTGGTTTTAATGGATTTGGCTTAGGTTATAATTTGATTAGTTTGGGTTCATATGGGTTAAGGGGTTGACTTAATCAAAGGGCTAGGTTGACTTGGTTTGACTTAATTTATGGTCATTGATCAACCTAAGGTGATTAACAATCATGTTATGAAGTTTGGATTGGCTTAATTTGCTTTGGTTCGGAATGAATTGGATTTTGGTTCAAGTAGGTCAAATTGGTCACTTTGAGTAAAGTGGACCAATTGGGTTTAGTTGAATTGATTTCGTGCTAGGTTTGATTTAGTTGACTTTATACATGGATTTGTGATTGATATATAAACTCAATTGCAATTGGTTTGGGTTCAAATGAATTTTGGTTCATTTAGAATTTTCAAGTCAAAAGGGCTAGGTTGGGTTTGACTTTGGTTGATTTTGATTTGGCTTGATAATTATAGGTTTCATTTATATTTGGAATGATGATTGAAGATATGATTGATTTATGAAAAAATCAATCAAATTTGGGTTTGAATTTGAATCGAAGTTGGCTAAGTCCACAGAGTTGATTTAAAGGATTTATATTTCGATTTGATTTAATTTGATTTAGTTTGGTCATTTGATTATAGATTTGATTTATATTTAGGAAGATAATTGAAGGAATAATTGATTTATAAAAAAAATCAATTGAGTTTGAAGTGGCTAGAAGGCAAATTTGGTTAAGCTCATGAAGGTAGGTCATAGGGCTTATGTTTGGATTTGATTAAATTTTGGTCAGTTGAATGTAGATTTGATTTATATTTAGGAAGATGATTGAAGATATAAATTAATTATGATAAAATAAATTGATTTTGGATTGATTTGGATGGGATTTTGGCTAAGCTCATGGGATTGATTCATATGGTTTAGGAAGGATATTGTTTTAATTTGATTTAGTTTTGATCGTTTGATTGTAGATTTGATTTATATTTGGGAAAATAATTGATAGAATAATTGATCAATGAGAGGATCAATTAAATTTGGCTAAGGTTAAGCCCATAAGTTAAAATCATAGGGCTTAGGTTGTTTTTAGCTTGGATGTAATTTTGATCATTGATTGTAAATTTGATTTATATTTGTAAGGATGATTGAAGATGTAATTGATCCATGAGAAAATTAATTGAATTTGGCTAAGTTCATGAAATTTATTCAAAGAACTTTGGAAGGATTTCAAGTTTGGATTTGATCATGGGCTTCAATCATTTGGTTTTGGGATTTGGGTTTGGATTTGGATTTGGATTTGGTATTTGATATTTTATATTTGAATTGAATTTGAGGTTTGGTTATAGCTTAAGAAGGTGAACATGGATTGGGTTTAGGATATAGGGTAGGTTGATCTCCCTAAGTCCTAAGCCATAGCCTAATCTTATGATTAACCCTTCTAAGTCTCTAGGCTTAAGTTAAGTGTTAACCTAAGTGCTAGAAGTGTCATATGACTAAGGAAGTCTTAGTGTCTGGAAGACTCCTAAGTCTAAAATGGGGAGATTGAGGACTCATTCCAAAAGTGAGGTCAACACTAATTTAGAAATCTATAGAAATATTAGCATATTTTTTCAATTGAAAATATTAATAAGATGTATTAACTATAGTTCAAGAAAACTCTATGTTACAAAAGTCAAAGTCTTTTATTAAATAATGATCCATTTAATATGTTACTTCTTAATGACATATTTGATTATCCAAATATGACATTTCTAAAATCTTATGTGGTGTCACAAATTTTATCCACAGACCCAAATGAACCCAAACTTATCTCATTAAGTCCAATTTGAGCTAAATGAGTCAAAATTAAAATTAACTTCAAACTAATTAAAATAAATCAATCTAAATCATCCCACACATGTGCTTAAACATGCTTCGAGTCGAACACAATCTAATTAGTTCAAAATTGGTCTTTTAACTCAATCAAATTCAACTTAAGCCATTTAAACTAAAATGGGTCAAGTTGACTTGGAATTGAATTAAATCCTCATGTGACATGGGTTAATTGGATTCTTAGTTATCCAATAGATACTAAATGATGATTTAAACTCAAATATAAAACCAATCAATGAAAAGAAATGTCATTAATACATTTGAAATTAAATTAAATCCAATGGCATAATTAACCACCAAATGAGTGCAAGCTTGAACCAAACCCATTCTATCCATCTAAACTCATCTCGACCTATCCTAAAATGGGTAAGAGAGATTGACAACAATCTTAGGCAACTAAACCAATCTTGACTTAAATACAAAATGATGGAATATGCTATGGCGAGTGAAGAAAGTTGGAAGCTACATCTAACTTCCCCAATCCCTCATCCTCTTTGCTTTCCCACCTTATCACCTCTAGATAGCTGTTAAACAGTTGATGATCCTTAGATCTTGCCACCAAAGATAGCAATTAAGAATGACCAACCAAGAAGAAGAAAATGAATAAAAGGAGATAGAGAGCATCTTGAGTTCCATTACCTTCCCTACCTCATACGAAGCTGATCACAACCTTTCCTCAGTTCTCTCACCACTAGGAGGCTGGAGAATGACCAAAGCTGATGGGACAGAGGCCGCCCTTGGTCTATTGGACAATCCATGAGGAGAGGATCTAGTTTCTCCTTCCCATAACCTCATCACACCATTTTGAAGCTATTAGAGTCAACCCCACCACTGGAGATCGCCAGACCATTAAAGCCACCTATTAAGCTTTTAGTTTTGGGGCTTTTCAAAATGAATTTGATCTTAAGAAAGATAAAACCATATAGATTCCTTTTACTTCATTCACTGATAAGTTTGGAATTAAAATGTAGCAATTTCAATAGTTGGATCATCAAAAATTACCTCGAATCGACAAATAGCTCTCAATGTTCATCTCCATTGACGTAGAGATAACCTCCACCATCTATTCCTTCTATTAGGAATGGATGGTCAAAATTTAGGCGGATTGTTTGATTAAATCCCTTTGAAAAATTTTAGATTGAGTCGTCTCATCGAAGATCGAACGACCCATAAGAATCTCACTTGCACGGCCATTTTAATAGGGGATCCACGTGGATCCGCATGGACGAATACCACAATGCCACATGTAAAGCGACATAGAAAATTCAAGATTCTTTAAATTTAAAAATTAAAGAAAATGCTAAAAAATTCAAAATAATTCATATAAAATAAAATTTAAATCCAAAAAATGCATATGAGGGCTCTATAAACTCATCTTAATGAGAGAAATCCATTAAAATTAAATCCCCAATTAATTTTTGATATTTTTGTATTAATTTGGGTTTAAATAAAAAATTTCAAACCTAAATTAATCATAATCCATTGATCAAGATGATTTGAAACTTTGGTGTAAAGATACACATTAGATGAAGTTTTCATAATTTATTGAATAATAAATCTAAATATATGAAATATTCAATCCTAAACCCTAATTTTAATAAAAATAAATTAAATATGAATCAAATAAATTAGGAAAACCATGAAAACAATCCATAACATTATAATACACCCCAATGAACTTAAATACATTACTGAAACCAATTGAAGCCTAATTAATCATAAAATTACCTAATTTGGCATTTAATTGAATTAATTAATTCAATTAATTAACATGAACTTAAATAAATAATAATTAATGAACCAAAACTCCAAAAAATTATAAATAAATTATCCTTGGATGAATCTTCCAAAGGGGAATCAAAGAAAAATAAAACCCCTAAATAATCCTTATTAAATTAGGCTTAATTTAGGCTTTAGTGAAATAATTAAAATCTTAATTAATCCCAAATTATAAATCTGATCAAAGTGAAATTTTAAGAAAATCAAATTGGCAAGGAACCCCACTTGCCATAAAATTGCAAATCCAATTGACCTCCAAATTAGGAATTATTGAATTTCTAAGTCTCAAGGTTAATTTAAAAGAAATAATAAATAAGAAAAATTACATAAATTACAAAATCCATAACATATACTTAAAATGTCATACTTAACATCAAAACACTTGAAGAAAATGTATAAGCAATCTAAAAGTAAAAGAACTTAATTAAACATAAGTTGTGGATTAACAATAATTGGAAATATGGATTTTAATTACACTCAATAATTAATAATCAATTAAAACATAATAAACACACTAAGAAACTAAAATATAAAGTTCATTAACTTTTGAACTTTATAATCTATCAACAAATGAATACATGGTTATTTAGATTAAGGAATAATGTGGTTATAAATGTAAATGAGAAAGATTAAGTTTGATTGAACATAAAATGATATAAGAGTTAAAATAACCTAGGATAAGTTGAGTACACATAAAAAAAAGATAACTCTTCCTCAAACTTCTTGGATCATGGTTAACAATGGTAATCACATTATACCAAATGATAGAAAGAACTCTTTTAAGTTATATAATTATTTATTCCCTTTAAATTAATTGAAATGAATCAAACTATTCCATGAAATCATAACTTGGAATCAACCATCTTAATCCAAGTTCATTAATAAGCACTAGAAAAATTAATGAATTAAATGAATTGAAATAAGAGAAATTAAACAAAATAAAATTTGAATAATTAATTCAAGATGATATAAATTATACAAATGGGTTACAAAATTGTAACATAAAAAATTAAATTATATTAAACTTAAGATTGAATGTAAGTTTACTTAAGTTAATAAGTACCAGCAAAATAAAAAAATGAAAAAAACTTAGAAAATAAACATGATATATACATACAAATGTAAGAAGTAAACCAAATCATCCTAAAATTAAATGAACATAAATAAACAAATAAAATGAATATAACAATGAAACATAAACATGAAATATAAAACATAAATGTTTAACTTAAATAGAAACATAACAATGCTAATGAACAAAAATACAAAAGAGTGAAATACATTAACTTAAATATTTTTGGTTAACATAATGAACACACATTAAACAAAAATAAATATCAAATATGAACATTAACAAAAGGAATGAAAAATAAATCAAATAAAAAAGAAAATTAAAAGAAGAATAAAATTTCAAAAGAATGAAAATTACAAACTTAATTCAAATCAAATCATCAAAATGAATCTAAATGGAATTAATTAAGATACTTAGGATCTTTCATAGACCTTTAGAATGAATCTTCATCTTAGGATGAAGGCTTCATTCTATTAGGATTTAGGATGTTGAATAGAATGGGTTCCACCAAAAATGGATTCCCTTTTATTCTTCATTCTTGAAAATTTAAAATATACACAAACATAAAAATGGATTTAAAAATGAAAACAAAATCATACAATCATTAAATCACTTAAAGTAAAACCACCCAAGGGAAACTAACCCAATTTTAGAAATAAAAAAGTTAAAATAATAAAAAGAATAATTTTCATAATTAGCAACATATAATATATAGTCTGGACAACCAAGATTGTAGGCTACCGGTCCGAAGGAGATCTTCATACTTTGAATCTTTGGTATTATAATGAAAAATACCTTTGAAGCTAAATTATGGAAATTAAAAAGTCTAAAATCAAATTAAATTAAAAAAATTTTGAAATCTAAATTGAAACTTGAAACTAAAAAGGCCTAGTAATGTCTTACCACACAAACCCCCCATTCTTCACTTACTAGAATATTAGGTCACGAACCCTAGACTTAGGTTAGGTTTTTAAGTGATATTATGTGATATTCTGTGATGTTGTGATGATGTGATGTGAAATGCTTTGTTATTATTTTGTGGTGTACTATTTTAGACTAGATGGTTAGAATTGATTATCGTTAGTCTAGATGGTAGGACTCTATTTTTAGAATTAAAATTATCGTCTACAGGGGCTGTACTAAAAGGAACAACTGTAAACATTAATTATATAATTATTGTTTACTTGAAGGTGCCAAATAGTCTCTTAGCATAGTCCAATAGAATAGGTGGGCTTGGCAAGCAACTAATGCTTAGCCTTTATGTTTGTAAAATATAACTATTGTGTCCTATTTGTATTTTTATAACATCTATTTTACAGGGCTTAGGATTTATTTTTGAATTTAAAATGTAAATTTGAGCTAAGACTTAGGTTATGATATATGGGGTCTAGGATTTGTAGGAGCTGACCCTACCAGTAGATGGGTGCAAAGGTTCTTTATGAAGCCCAATGGAGGTCCCTAAAGAATGAGACAATCTTAGAGAGAAGACCCATAGATCTAAACTTTAGTTATATGTTGATCTGTATAAGGACAAAGGTTGGATACCCATTTTCTCTTTCTTCTATGGTGTATAGTAGTAACTGACCGCATTGGCCTGTTCTATAGAATAAACCTATTTTTTAGGTTTTTTTCTGTGATGTATTTTCTATCATGAACTCATGGACGATTAGGCTCTTAGGAAAACTAACTTTTCTGCCCAACCTAAATCTAAGTAACTCAAACACAAAAATAAAGAAATTTGAATCTTCATATAAATTAAAGTTCTAGTAAAAACATAAATTCAACTAGAAATAGTTAGCTTTATCGAATCATACTAGCATATTATTATAAACTCTTGAATTGGGTACTTCACCCATTACACATAAAGGCCATCTCACCAGTGAGGTTGACCACCTTTTTTGGGAAGTCTGCCTCCTATTATTGATTTGGCCCATGACAACCTCTAATTGCATGGAATTTAGGCATTGAATGCATACCCAATGACTTTAAATGAATCATAAATCAAAGAATTTAAGAGCTATTAAATGTGCATTAGTTAATGCATTTCATACCCTATATGATTCTAAGGATTAGGGAGTGAGTCTAGGTTCTTAGGTTATTTTCTAAAATGCAATATCATAACCATCTTGCATACATGAGACTTGGCATCATGAATTTAAAATGCACTTAGATAGTGTTAGCTGGCAACTTTTCTTGGAGGGGTATAAGTCTCAAAGAGTCAGGGATAGGTTTATTCCTAGAAATGAGAGGAATGACCAATAATTCTCAAAGTGGAACTAAGTCGTGCCCCTAACTTATGTTAGAAGCACTTATAGACTTAGGTTTAAAGCATCCTACTGGAGTAAGTCTTCAACCTTAGGCATTTTTGTAGTCTCGTGCTACTAGAATCTATGTTCTAGATTTCTAATAAAATATCATCTCAAAATCCTATTTATATTTAGAAATT
The DNA here is from genome assembly GCA_021442155.1 of Cymbidium sinense. Classification (NCBI taxonomy): domain Eukaryota; kingdom Viridiplantae; phylum Streptophyta; class Magnoliopsida; order Asparagales; family Orchidaceae; genus Cymbidium; species Cymbidium sinense. The sequence goes on along the minus strand of CM038233.1, from coordinate 36,767,580 downwards.
TAATGCCCAATGTTAGGGTAGTTGAAATGTCTACTAAGCATCTTAGTGTCAACATTCATTTCCTACTTAATCTCGATTGACTTACAGAAATAAGTCTTTCCACTTTACAACAGTCCTAATTGAAATTCCAAATTATCATTTTGTTTTGAAACCAACTTAGAAATCCATAAAAAATAATAGCTTATTTCTTTAATCAAGAGTATTCTTAGGAAGAGATCCTTTATTCTTAAGATGTAATTAACTATAGAGACTTGCCATTACATGGAACCATGAACTCAATTTAAAATAAACCCTATTATACTTCCCATATAGTTCATTGGAAAACTCTCTAGTACATGAAAGACCCATTAGCCTTAAAGTGTCTTTTATTAAATGATCAAATCCATTATAGGATAACATATTTATCTTGTGAGATAATATGTTTACTTCTTAATGATGCATTTGATTATCCAAATAAAATTTTTAAAAATTTATGTGGTGTCAGAAATTTTTCCATAATTTCAAAACTATTTATAATCATAATTAAACATAATTCAACCCATCATTGGGTTTAATTAAGAAATTTTGGTCATTTGACCTAATTGAACCCATCTTAAACCATTAAGACCAATTTGGTTCAAACTGGTTAAAATCAAAACCCACCTTCAATAGCAACAATAACAATAACAAGCATTTATCCCACTATGTGGGGTCAGCTACATGAATCCTTCTTCTCCATTATGTTCTATTATGTGTCAAATTCTCATTTAATTCTAATAAACTAGGGTCTTTTTTATACATCTTACCCCAACATCATGTCAACTAAAATTAAATGTTCAAAATCACATGAAACACTTAATCAAACATGTTTGCAACCCAAACACATCTTAATTATGTCAAATTGGCCATTTGACTTAATTAAATCCAACTTAATTCATTTAAATCTAAGATGCATAAATTTGGGTTCAAATCAAAATCTATCCCAAATTTAATGAAAATAATTGATCCAAATCATCACAAATGATCATTTGAATGACCTAAATTTAAATTCAAATCCCAAAATGACTAAATAGGTTAAAAAGTTCATCTTTACCCATTTGAGTCAAGTAGGTAAAAATAGCTTAAATTATTCTAAACCTAAACATAGTTTAGGCCAATTCACTCATGAATTATTCAATGGACAATCACTATGCTTGTGAACATGAATATACAAACAATTGATTACAATTGATTTAGTTAAAGCAAACCCAACCCACCCAATTATAATTCAAACAAACCTAACTTAAACCCTTTGAATCCAAGCCCAAGATAATGGAACTTGAGTTTAACCTTAACATCATCATAGGGTTGATCTTAGAAGCCATCAACCACCTCAAAGAGAGGTGAATTGGTGTTATGGGATGAGGTAGAGTCTATGGAAAGCCTAAAATTGAGCCAACTCAAGCATGAAACAAAACTTCCCTTTGCTCCATTCATCATTGCAATTAGCCAGCTCAAAACATCTGTCTTGATCTCTCCAGCACCTTTAAGCACTGACTTAGTCTCTAATTCTCTTAAATTGGCCTCATCCTACCACCTTTAAAGGAAAGAAGCTCGACCAAGTATAAAGAAGAGGAAAGAGGCTTCGATTTGGACCTTTGGTGCTTTATACACCTTCCTTAGTGTAAAATAAACTCAAACAAATCATTTCCCCTTCTCCTTGACCTCTCTAACCCACTTTTCGATCAAGTTCCAGCAAGCAATAGTGCATGGTGATCTCCGCATCAATCTAGTGGAAGGGAAATCATCAAATCCTTCTTGGAGCTTCATTTCAATACACTGAAGGTTTTCAAAATGAGAACACCAGCTAAGATCACCACCATGAGGTATTCCTTAACTATAGCCATAGTTTTTTTTTATTTTAGTTTTGTGTTTTGTAGGTTAAATTGATCTCTAGTTAGATGAAACCATGGAGATTAATTGCAAATCGACCCTTGATCAATTTACTATAACTTAGAACATTAGACTTAACCCCATAAGTATAAATGACTCTCAGTCCTCATCTAGAGGTTAGGGACAAAAAAATTGTCACCTATTCCTTTGATTTCAATTGGATGGATATAATTTAGTCATATAGTCTTGATTAAAATCTCTTTTGAAATTATGGGGTGGCTCTAGATCACCTGATCTTTAATAGGATGGTCCTGATCAAATCAAAAATAGCTACATCAGCATCCATGTGGACAAATGGCCCACTACCACTCATAAAGAAATGCTTAGTCAGCATCATCTAGGCATTGACTCGGTAAAATAGAAAATTTGAATTTTTAAATTTAAAAATAACCCTAAACTTATAAAATTCATATAAATAAAAATATGTAACCATAAATTGCAATTAAGGGCTCTAAGGATTCATCTCGATGAGGAAATTTTTTTAAACTCAAAACCCATAATTTTTATTAAGTAATTTGAGATTAATTTGAGTTTAATTAAAATTAATCAAACCTTAATTAATTCTAAAATAGTGACCTAATTAATTTGAAATATTGGAGATTTGAAATTAAGAATAAGACACATCTATTAAAAATTAGAAGAATTACAGATGAATAAAAATGAAAACTATAAAAGTTTCAACTTACAAACTCTAATTTAATAAGATAAAGTTATATTAATTTAAAGAAATTAGGGAAAATTATGAAAATGACTTAAAACATCTTAAGATGTATGAGTAAACTTAAAAAAGTAATCAAACTTAAAGTTCATTAAACCCAAAAATGGTTAAATTAGGAATTAATTGAATTAAATAATTCAATTAATTAAGCCAATCTTGGAAAAATCATAGTAAATTAAGTAAAAATCCAAAAAAATTAAATAAACCCTCTCTAGATTCCATTTTTAGGGAGTAATCACAAAAAATTAAAACCCTATTTAGTTCTTAATATATAAGCTTAATGTCAATTTTGTTAAAACTACTAAAACCATAATTAGTACTACAACAACAACAACAACAACAACAAGCCTTAATCCCACTAGGTGGGGTCGGCTACATGAATCCTTCGTCTCCATTGTGTCCTATTATGTGTCAAATTCTCATTTAATTCGAGTATACTAAGATCATTTTTTATACATCTTAACCAAGTCTTTTAGGTCTACCTCTACCTTTCTTAACATAAGGAAAATCTAATGCATCTACTCTCCTAATCGGGTCATCGGACGGCCGACGCTTTATGTGGCCAAACCATCTAAGGCGACTCTCCCTAATCTTATCTATCACTGGAGCTACTCCAACTTTTTCCCGAACATACTCATTTTGCATTCTATCTCTAAGGGTAAAACCACTCATCCACCTGAGCATCCTCATCTGTAACACTTAACTTACTCTTATGTTTCTCTTTTATTGGCCAACATTATGCACCATAAGTCATTGCAGGTCTTACCACCATCTTATAAAATTTTCCCTTAAGTTTAAGTGGAACTTTTCTATCACATAATAGGCGGATGCATTCCTCCACTTCAACCATCCAACTTGAATTCTACTAATAATATCTCCATCTATTTCACCATCATTTTGAACAATAGAGCCTAAATATAGATACTCACTCTTATTAATGACTTGATCACCTAAAGTCACAACACTACCACTAAAATTTCTACAACTAAAATTACACTCCATATATTGAGTTTTAGATGCGCCCAAGCGAAAACCTTTGAATTCTAAAGTTGACCTCCATAATTCAAGTTTTCGTTGGACTCCCTCTAGTCTTATCAACAAGAAGAATGTCATCGAAAAAAGCATACACCGGGTACATCTTCTTGTAAATGCCTCGTAAGAACATCCATAACTAAAGTAAAAAATAAGGGCTTAATGTTGATCCTTGATGTAATCCAACTTAAATAGGAAAATAGTTTGTCAATCCTCCTTGTGTTTGGACACAAGTGACGACTCAGTATACATATCCTTAATGACTTGAATATAACCAATATTAACTTCTTTTGTTCTAGAACTCTCCAAAGAACATCTCTTGAGACTTTATCATAAGCTTTCTCTAAATCAATAAATATCATATGTAGATCCTTTTTATTTTCTCTATGCTTCTCCATCAAACCTCTTAACAAATGTATAGCATCCATAGTAGATCTACACGGCATGAAACCAAACGATTGTGAGAAACTTGTATCACATCGTAATCTATGCTCAATTACTCTCTCCCATAATTTTAATGTATGGCATTAACTTAATTCCTCTATAATTTGCAATCTTGTGCATCACCTTTATTCTTAACCAACTCTTTCTCCACTCATCTGCCATCTTTTTTGGTCTTTAAAATAACATTAAAAAGATTTGTAAGCCAAGAAATTCCTTGATCTCCTAAACATTTCCACACTTCTATTGGAATATTATCCGGTCCTACTGCTTTTCCACATTTCATTTTCTTTAAAGCTTCACTAACTTCAGATTTACTAATACGACGATAAAAATGAAATTCTCTATTTTTGTTTAGGGTATTAAGGTTGCTAAAATCAATCATGAAAAGTTTATCAAAATACCTCATCCACCTATTTTCAATATCTTTTTCTAAGAAAAGCACTTTATTATTTTCATCCTTAATACTCCTCACTTGAACTATGTCTTTACTTCTCCTATCTCTTTGGTTGGCTAACTTATACATACATCTTTCACCTTCTTTGGTATCTAATCTATTGTATAAATCACTAAAAGCTAAATTTTTTGCATCATATATTGCTTTCTTAGAATCTCTACAGCCATTTTATATCTTTCCCAATTCTCAGTTTTACATCTAAACCAAGTTTTATAACAATGCTTCTTATTTCTTATCTTTTCTTGCACACTCGACTCCACCACCAACTATTCTTATTAAAGAAGCTTTTCCTTTTGATTCCAAGCACATTTTAGCAACTTGTTTAATAGCACTTGATACTTTTCCCACATAACGTTAGCTTCCTTATGAACATCCCAAACTTTAATTTCTTGTAGCTTGCTCTTAAAATATTTTTATTTGTGTTTTTAAGTGTCCCCATCTAATCTAGGACAATAATTAAGTTTATTTTTTCTCTTACAACCTTTCATCTTAAAATCTAATAATAGTCGATGTTGGGTACTTAAAATTTCACTTGGAATGACCTTACAATCTTTACAATCTGAACGATCTATTTTTCTTATCAAAAATAATCAATCGTGTTTTACTAGATCCATTTTATAAGTAATAATATGTTCATCTCTTTTCTTAAATAAAGTATTAGCAACTACAAAATCATAAGCTAAGGCAAAATCTAATATAGTCTACCTTCTTCATTAGTCACTCCATAACCACCATGAATACTTTAAAATCTTTACCACTCTACCAACATGTCCATTTAAATCTCCCCAAATAAATACTTTTCTTCAAGAGGTATCTTTTGTATTAATCCTCTAATTCATTCCAAAATTTTTTTCTTTTGACTTACCTCCAAACCTACTTGAGGAGCATAAACACTTATAACATTGATAATCTTAGTATCAACAATAATCTTTAAAGCTATTATTCTATCTCCACATCTATTAATACTTATAACATTATCCTTCAAACTTTTATCTATAATCACACCTACACCATTTCTAGTTCGACTTTTACCTGAATACCAAAGTTTAAAACCTAAACTATCAATCTCCTTAGCCTTCTCCCCAACCCATTTAGTTTCTTGAACACATAAAATATTTATCTTTCTATGAACCATAATATCTATTAATTCCATTAATTTACCGTAAGAGTACCTATATTCCAAGATCCTAACCTAATTCTAGTTTCATGGACTAACTTCTTTGCCTCAGATCCATAATGTGGGAACCCTTGCTTATTTAACACGCAGAGACGTAGCACGGTAATTTCTACATTTTCATTTGTATTCAAACCATCAATAAACTTCGGGGGCCTAGCATTAACACAATGATTTAAAGGATTCATGTCATAATTATTTGACAAATTTTTTTACTGTTGTCGACTACCTAAAACCCTCCACTTTTTGCATCCGGACTTGTCATAATTAGTACTAAAATATATATTTTTATCTTGATAAAATTTTAGAAGAATGAAATTGGCAAGTAACCTCACTTTTCAAAAAAGAAATTCAAATAAAAATGTCTTCTAGATGAGAAGTTGAAAATTTTATAGTCTTAGGATCATTTAAATCGAATAATAAATATATTCAGAAATTGATTATATTGATGTTATTCTTAATTGATTATATTATTCATAACATAGAAATTTAAATGATTTATTGAATGAATAATTTATTTAACTTTATTAATTTCATAAATTTGAAATCAAATATAATAAAATAATTAAATATTAAATGAATGTTGAATAAAATAATTTATCAAATTAAACCTTAATCAATTAGCTATGTCAATAGTTAGAGAATAATCTAATTTAGTTTTAAATTGAAATTAAAAATGAAATTCGATCTTTAACTTAATCATATAAATTAAATAAGCCAAATCAAACATAATTAAATTAAACCAAATAATAATCAAACTAGAATAATCAACTTACAAAGCAAATAACAAAATTAAATAAATTTATTAAATGATCAAATTCTTAATTAGAATTTAAACCAAGATCAGTTTAAACATTATTCAAATCAAAAGTTAATTAAATTAAGACATATTAAATAATTTAAATTTAGTGAAGCCTAAATAAAGATATAAAATCATTAAATTCAAACAACATTAATAATTATTTAATTAACAAAATCCTCATAAACTTTAAAACAATTTATAAAATGAAACTTAAAGAACATGTTTAAAAATTAATTAAATTATAAAAAATGAATTAATCCAAGCCATACTAAAACTCAATAAATCCAAAATTGAGTGACAACAATAAAAAAAAATGAAATTAAACAACCTTAACAAACTTAATCTTTGAAATCCTAACTAAATCAAATGAACATCAATCAAATTGATCCTAACTCAACTAAATCAAAAGAGTTAATTAAAATACATAGGCTTTTAGTTCGACCCTTAGAATGGATTTTCATCTTCAAGTGAAAATTACATTCTACTTGGATTAAGATGTTGAATGAAATGAGTTTGATCTTAGGTAGAGTCTATTTTATTCTTTATTTTTAAAATATAAATTCAACTTTAATATAAAAACAAAAATGAACATAGACTTTAAAAAAATCAATGTCAAATAAATTACTTAAATTTAAATCATCCAATGAAAAATTAAACAAAAATCTAAATTCAAATTAAAACTTGAGTTTAAAAAGTTATAGTATAATGATAACACACAAGCTTGTCTCTTCACACATTAAATTTCTAGGGCACTGACTTTAGACTTAGGTTAGGTTGATGATTTGTGTTGTGATGTGATGCTTTTCTTGTTTTATGGTGTATGCTTTTAGACTAGATGGCAAGAAATTATTTACTCGCTAATCTGGATATTAGGGCATTTTTCTTAAGCTAGCAGTATTTTTATAGAAGGTTGTGCTTAAAAGGACTATTGTGAAAAATATAATAAATATTATTTGTTTGTAGTAGATACTCAAGTCCCTAAGCATAGCCTAATAGGACAGGTGAGTTTCGTAACCATTGGTGATAAGCCCATATGTTTGCATTATAACTACTTGTATGTTGTGCATTTGTCTTGATGTCTATTTTGTAGGATTTAAGATTTTATTTTGAAAATTTGAAATTTAATTTAATTTTAGAATTAGGTTAGGATCAATGGGGCTTAAGATTAGTAGGAGCTGACTATAATTGTTTGGCGGTCCCTTGTAGAGCCTAAGGAGGTCCCTAAAAAACACAATGATTATGAAGAATGAAGACACCATAGATCAAACTTTTAGTTATATGCCAGGGTGTATAAGGGCAAAACTCGACTGACTTTTTTTTTCTTTTCATTCAGGGTGTACAACAGTACTCAGCTACATCTGCCTATTTAATTTAATTTATTTAGATTGATTTATTTGAAGGTGTACAATAAAAATAATATGCTTTTCATAGGTTTATTTCTATGTTTCTAATGTGATGTGATGAAGATTGGAAATGTAGGCTCTTAGAAAAATAAAATTTTCTATCTTGTTAAACTAAAATAACTTAAGCATAAGAAAAAAATTCATAACCTCACTCAATTAAAGTCCTAGGAAAAAAACAATTAAAAGCAACTATAAATAATTAGACATTGTAAACCGTACTTGCATATTCTCTCATTCTTCTTCAATTGGGTGTTTCACCCATTGCACATAAGAGGGCATCTGATCTGTGAGGATGACCACCCTTCTTAGGGAAGTGTATCTTCTTATTGATTTGATTCATTTCTAATTATTTTTCATCTTAGGAATGATTTATATACCTAAAACCTTTAAATAAAATTATGAGTTAAAATGCATAAAAACCAAAAATTGTTACATTAATTAAGAGCATAATATGTTAGTCATGATCTTAGGGTTAAGAAGTGAGTTTAGACTCTTAGTTTCTTTTTTTTTTCTAAGTACAATGGCTTAGATATCTTGCATTCATAAGACTAGATCATGATTTTAAAATTGCTAGGAGGTATTAATTGGCAACCCCTTTTAGGCGAGAAGTCTAGAAGAGTCAAGATAGGTTTATTTTCTCTAGAGAGAAAAATAATTGATAATTCTTAAATTCATGTGACTAGATTAGGTCAAGCTTTTAACTTATATTGGAAGCACCTTTAAAAGTAGGTTCTAAAGCATATTATTGGAATAAGTCTTCACCTTTTATGCATTTCTATAGTTTTGTGCTGTCAGGATCTAAGTATTAAGTTTCTAATAAAATATCAAACTTAAAATTTAAATAACTTCACTTTCAGAAATTATAAACCCAATAATATAATAGGTTGGAATGCTTACTATGTTTCTAAATATCTTAAGCATTTCTTATTTAAACTCATTTGGAATACAAGAAGAACTCTTTCCTCTTAGACCAATCCCACTTGATTTTGAAATAACCATTCCTTGAAAATAAACTTTGAACTCCATAGAGATGATGGTCAATTTCTTTAATCAATACTATTCTTAGGAGGAATTCTCTTTTTTATAATATGTAATTAACTATAGAGGCTTTCCCTTATAGAAAACTATAAATTGAGAATTAAAATAAACCTTATTTTATCTAGCTATATAGTTCAAGGGAAAGATCTCTGGTACATCGAAGACACTTTAGCCTTAAAAGTCCTTATTAGGTAATCAAATCAATTATAAAGAACATGTTTATCATTTAAAATTATCCCTTAATCACGTATTTGATTGTCTAAACAAGTACCTCGAGATCTGTGTGATGTTCTCAATAAAATTCCACACATATCACCCTATTCCTTATAATGTATCTTGGATTAATAACATATCTATTCTAGTAATAAAGAATTGTTTGGTGCCCATTAAATTTAATTCTTACACTGAAGAAGTTTTATATGATGTTAGGCCAGTACAAATTGGAAGTGTAATTCTAGGATGACCTTGGTTATTTATTAGGGATTCTATATTGACTGGAAATGCCAACACTTGTATGTTCATGTATGTAAGAAATAATATTACATTATACTCATCAACACCTAGAAAAGATAATTAACAAACCACAAATACAAAACTCAAATCAAATAAATAAATAAAGGTTTTACATGTAATTCACAAGGAGAAATAGCTTGGCAGTTTACTAATGTATCCATCATATGGGTTGCAACAGTCCATGACTCTAAACCTAAGAATACTAAATTGGTCAATCCATCTATAATGGTGTCTATCCTAAATGGATTTAAGGATGTTTTCACAAAGGATCAACTAAATATCTTACCACCTATATGTGACATTCTACATGCAATAGATTAAATTCTTGGAGTTGCTCTACTAAATTTACTTCATTATAGGGTGAGGCCTACTAAACATCAAGAATTGGAAAAATAAGTTCATAAGTTATTAAACAAATGTATTATTAGATAGAGACTTAGTCATGTGTTGATCTAGCACTCCTTACTAAAAAAATGATGGTACCTGGAGAATTTGCATTCATAGTTGAGCAATTAATAAGATAACAATCAAGTATAAATTTTCCATTCTATGATTAAATGACTTATTAAATTAAATGAATGGTGCAATAATCTTTCCAAAATTAGATCTAAATGTTAATACCATCAAGTTAGGATAATCTTAGGTGATGAGTAGAAAACATCATTTAAAATAAAGGATGGTCTTTATAAGTGGCTTGTTATGCCTTTTGGATTATCTAATGCCCCAAATAATTTAAGAGAATCGTGACTCAAATTGTACAACCTTTTTCTTGGGACAATTTATAGTATAATATTTTGATGACATTATAATCTTTAGTAAAATACTACGAGATCACCATGAACATAGAAAAAAGGGCTATATTGTATTTAGAGAGTTGCCAATCTTAAGAAGTGAACATTTATTACTGGCCATATAAAATTTTTGCACTTTATCATCTCTAAGGATGGCGCAAAACCTTACCCAAAAATGATAAAAGCTATTGAAGAGTGGTCTACCCCATAATCAATGTATTATCTTAGAAGCTTTCATAGATTTGCAACATTTTAAAGGAGGTTTATTAGATGATTTAGTACCAATATAGTTCCCATTACATATTGCATTAAAGAGGAAAATTTTTTAGTAGACTCCTACAACTACTATGGCCTTTAACAAAATTAAGGAAAATATAACCCAAGCACTAGTACTGAGGTCACCTAACTTCTCTATTATTTTTGAAGTATCATGTGATAGATCAGGAGTGGAAATAAGGTGAGTCTTAAGTCAAGAAGGAATACTAGTGGAATTTTCTAGAGAGAAATTAAATAAGTCTAGAAAGAAATATTTAACATATGATAAAATGTTTTATGCCCTAGTTCAAACATTAAGACAATGGAGGCATTACTTATTACCCTAAGAATTTGTCCTTTACTTACACCATGAGGCACTTATTATTTTAAACTTTCAATTAAAATTATGCCCTTAACATGCTAAATCAGTAGAGTTTCATCAATGTTCTACATATGTTCTTAAGCATAAATTCAACATAGAAATAAAGAAGATGGTGCTCTTAATCCTCCAGTTGCATTATTATCTATATTATATGTTTCTATTATTAGATTTGATAAAATATCGAAGTTATATCCTGATTTTCCTTGATTTTGTGTTATTTTAAAAATCTTATTGAAAATCCTATCTAAGCTATAAGAATATATATCTTTTTAAATGAGAATGCTTATATATCCATAAAACCTCAGTTAGAGATTATTTAATTTGGGAATTAAATGTTGGTGGTTTAGCTAGTCACTTTAGTAGAGATAAAATATTTAAAGGTGTAGAAGATAGATTTTATTGGCCAAGATTAGAATGTAGTTATTGTAAAATTGTTACTAGTTGTAGTACTTGTGCCTTAGCTAAGCAATAAGCTTAAAATTTAGATAATACACCCTTTTGCCTATGCCTTGTCATCCTTGGGAGGATATTAGTATGGGTTTCATTTCAAGATTGCCCAACATGATTCAATTTTTGTAGTTGTTGATAGGTTTACAAAGATTTCTCACTTCATTCCTTGTTGTAAAACATTATATGCTTCTCATATTGTATATTTTGTTTTTGATGAAGTGGTTAAATTACATGGCCTTCCAAAGAGCATTGTTTCCAATCATCAAGTTTATTTTAATTCTTATTTTTTAGAAACATTTATGGAATTTAATGGGTACAAAATTAAAGTTTTCTTTAGGTTACCACCCACAAATTCATGACCAAACTAAAGTGGTCAATAGAAATTTACTTAGGAAATTCATGGCAAAAATATCAAATGCTTTTTTTGCCAATAACTAGATCCTTGGGAATGAGTCCACTTCAACCATGTCATGTTGCTTATAGCCCAATAGATTTATTACCTTTCCCATGAATGCACAATTTTTCTCAAGCAAATTCATGATATTCATATACAAATTAAAGAGAAAATAAATTAAAGTAATCAAACATATAAAAAGTTAGCTAATGCTCATAAGTAATATAAATAGCTTTCTAAAGGTGATTATGTTAATATCTATGTAAGGCCTAAAAGGTTTTCAACTAGAGCCATTCAAAAATTACATGCTAGAGGTACAGGTCCATTTTAGATCTTAAAAAAGATTAGCTCTAATGAATATGTAGTGGACCTACCTAATGACTATGGTATTAGTAATACTTTCATTGTATTAGACTTTGTAATGAAAAAGGAACCAATTATCATACTTAGCGAGCTATTTGATCCCTTATCTCCACCTCTTAAGAGTGAATCTACCCCTGAACATCCACTAACTCAACCTAGTAAGAAGAGTGAGCACATTAACTAGATCCTAGATGATCAAAAAATAATCATCAGAGATCTCAGTTATTAGAGGTATCTTGTATGGTAGAAAGATCAACTAGGCACAAAAGACAAATAAATAAGTAGATATGAACTTCAGAAGATTAATTCAAGGTTGCTTGAGAAGAATCATTATGGTGGAAACCTATACACATTAGAGTTTAGTTCCCTACACACTAAGAGCTAGTGTTGACACCTTTAGTGTTAAAGAATTTTGATAAACTAGCCCAATCTATACTTACAATCATGCCCATTCAAAATCTATTCTACATGAGTGAAATCTTGAATTATTTTATTTAAAAAATATTTGTTTTAATTTGAAGGGATTATTTAGTTTTATCTTAGTTTAGCAGTATTTTAAAGTCCTAACTCATCTTATATAGTTTTAGTGTTTTCATCATATCTTTCCACTCAAAGCTCCATCATAGGTAATATTGGGCTTATTAGAAAGCTAAAAATATTCTCTACAAATTCTTTAGTTCATAAGCTAAGCTAAATCAAATTATATCATAGTGAAAAATGTAATCTTTTTTTAGATGAATATGTAGACTAATTTTTTTTGTAACTTTTCATGAAGAACTTTAGTCCTACATCATGTATTTTTGCTTCTTGTAGTCTTTGAAACCTTATAAATTTGGTGGCCACCTTCAATGTAAGGCATGTTTTCAAAAATATAAAATTGCTTTTCTTGCAAGTTACATACTTATGTGAGATAAAATATATATTTTTTTCTTTGTGACATGGATTGACCTAACTCAGGAGGAGGGTTGATACCGGGTGGTACATCACCAAATTTTCAACATTTCAATTTTGTCTCTATCATATCCTAAAGTTTTCATTATTCAGTTTGATTTATTCTCCTTTAGATTCTAAATTTTGGTTTTTGTGATGGGTGGTTAGATTATTATGTGATTCTAGCTCTACACATTCTTTTTTGTTGTGATTTTTTCTTATTTCATAATTGAATTCAAACATCTATAAGTGCTCTTTTTTGTTCATTAAAAATTATATCCCTAGTCTATGGGGATAAATTCTATGCTATCTTGGTCCTCCTTATTGAGAATCATTAAGCATTGATATGCCTATATATATATATATATATATATTTCTTTTGCATATTATTATGAACCAACTAATAATCAATTAAATTAATATTCATGCAAGGCATGTTATACATCATAATCATTATGTTATGATGGCTATAAAAGATTAGCTAATAGGCTAGTGTAGTTGGGTAATCTGAATATACATAGCCAAAAGAAAAATAGAAAATGGGTAGCTAAGTTATAATTAAAAAGCTCAGACATTTTAACTAATAAATTATATGTTTAGCTTCCCTCTACTCCTACTCTTTACTGTTAGTTCAAATTTTACTTTTGTCCACTAGGATAAAGATAAAAATTATAACTTAGACTTTATTTATATATATAAATGTTTTAAAATAAAAAAAATCCTAATCTAAAAATGATATCACATCATATCAAAATATCACAAAGCAAGAATATAATTTCATATATTAATAATAGAATTTATATTTTGAGGCAATGCCCAAATGAAAGTAAAAAAAGTAAACATTGTCTATTAAACACATGTATGAAATATTTACATCCTAATGTAGAAAAATAATTATAGCAACTCAATGCTTCATAGAACAAACATAATAATCAATCTCATAATCTAACTGTACTCAAGCCAAATCATCATAAGCATTCAAAGGGTTTTCACTTCAAAGCAACCAAACTACATCCTATTAATGCTCGATGACTATGCGATTGTGAACTATGATAGTGTCTACATCTGTGTAATAATCAATGTATCTTAGAGTCATCTCATATCACCTAATGACTTACTTAACTAAGTCATTCATGAATTCAATTACCCTATGACTTACCTCTTATATTAAGAATCAAACTAATAAGCATAAGCTTAATTATGTTTATTAAATGATTATATGATATGCAATTATGATTATAAATTTTTTATTACAAATTAAATTATCACTTAATAGTAATAATCAACTAATCATTATCAATTCAATAAAGATTTGGTTCTTCACTATGTATGCTAGCATGCAATTCAATATAACTATTTATGATTGCATGCACTTCAATATAATAAAAATAGTTGAACCTATGTACCATAGAATGCACATCAGCTCGATGAGTACACATACATGATAAGGATAGATGTAAGAACATCCACCAGTGAAGTGCAAAATTTATACAAGTAGAACACTTGCCCACAAAGACTCACTCTAGGTATGATGAACATGAGGAGAGAATGTCCCAATCATGTAGATAGTATCAATGGACCTGCCTCATATATGAAGACTTACCCACATGCTAGCGATTATGCAACTAGGTACACGAAAAATAACTTTCCCTACCAATGCTTACAACCACACTTGGGAACTCATCACTTGAAATGTAACACTCACCTTTAAGGATGAGTCCTTTCTTATATAATCGACTTTGTGGAGAAAATTTAGACACCACAAAGATTTTGGGGTACTTACTGAGGTTATCAAATACATCATTAAGTTATAAATATAATTTCTCAAAAGATAAGCATATCACCCTATAATAGATTCAATTACTTAATAAGAATTCCTAAAGCTAATCGGTCTTTAATATTAAGATTTTTTCCTTTTAACTACATGAAAAAGTATAACAAGATTTATTTTATTACAAGCTTCATAGTTTCCTATAAAGGTAAGCCCCTACAATAATTACATATCAAAAGGAAGGAATTACTTTTAAGAATACTCTTGATTAAAGAAATTGACTTTTATCTTTCTGGATTTCAAAGCATGTCTTAAAAGGATTGTTAATTTATAAATTCCAAGGGGAACACTCCTAGGAGGAAGAGTTCTTTTCAGAAGCCAATCAAGAATAAACAAGAAATTATATAGACACTAAGATATATATTAATCATTTTAACTATCATATTATTAGGTTTTACATTTTTGAAATTGAATTTAGTAAAATTTTGAATTGACATTTTATTAGAAGTCTAGGGCTTAGATTTTGATAGCACAAAACTATAGAAATACTTAGTGGTTGAACACTTATTCCAATAGGATGCTTCAAAATCTAAGTTTACAAATGCTTCTAACATAAGTCAAAAGCTCAACCTAATGTAATTTCTAGGAATTGTTGATTATTTTTCTCACTTAAGAAAACAAACCTATCCCTAACATTTTTAGACTTACTACCCACTTGGAAGGGATGTCAGTTAACACCACCAAAGTAATTTTAAATCCATGGTTCCAATCTTTTGAATGCAATATGGTTGAGTTATTATGTTTAGGAAAGAGACTAAGAACCTAAACTCACTCTCTAAATCCTAGAATCATTATTGGTATGTTATGAACCTAACAAATGCAATAATTTTTGCTTTTTATTTATTTTTCACTCATAATTTTAATTTAAGGCTCGGGTATACAATTTCATACCTACAATGAGATGTAGCAAGAAAATGGTCATGGGCCAAATCAATACAATAAGGCATACTAAAGGGTGGTGGTCGTCATAAGTTACATGCCCCCTTATGTTCAATAAGTGAAGTGCCCAATTCAAGAATTATGAATAATATGTTCACATGGTTCACAAAGTTTAATTATTCTTAAGTAATTTTCAGTTATGCCTAGGGCTTTAATTATGTTGAGGTTATGAATTTTTATTTTATGTTTGAGTTATTTAATTTTAATAGGGTAAAAATTTAATTTTTTTCTAAGATCTTAGTATTTTAAGGCTTTTCATCAAAGAATAAATCACATAAAGAAACCTAAAAAAGCATGTAGCTCTATTACACACCCTAAAATAAATCAAGCTAAATTAAATTAATAAGATGGGCCAATGCGGATGGGTACCGCAATACACCTCAAAGAAAAGAAAATTGGCAAATCGAGCTCTACCCTTATACAATCTGACTTAGAACTAAAAGTCTCAATTTATGGGGTCTTTATCCAAGATCATCGCCTTCTTTAGGGACCTCCAAGTACTTTATAGGGGACCACTAGCTGGTAACGTTAGCACCTATTATTTCTATACGACATAGATCCTAACCTAATTCTAAGCTCAAATTACATTTTAAATTACCAAAATAAATTCTTAATCCTTGCTAAGTAAATGTCAAGAAATACATATAGCACATCAGTAGTTTAGGCTATGTTTAGGGATTTAAACAGCACTTGCAAACAAATAGTGTTTACTTTATATTTATTAAGATAACCTTTTAAGCACAACCCTTATAGAAAATAATATTAGCCTCAAAAGAACACCTTAACATTCATAATGACGAGCAAATAGTTTCTATCCATCTAGTCTAAAACATTACATCACAAAATAAGAACAAAAATTTTTCACATCGCAAAGCATCGCATATCATCGATCTAACCTAAATCTAGGGTCGATGATCTAACAATCTATTATGTGAAAAAAGAGCATGTGTGGTATGATTGCACTTGGCCTTTTAAGTTTAAGTTTCAATTTATGTTTCAAATTTGTTCAATTTTTCCCTTAAATGGTTTTAATTCAAATGATTTAATTGATTTAGACTTCATTTCAATTTAAGATTTATTTTTTGTGTTAGAATTAAATTTAGATTTGAAAAAAATGAAATAAATTTTACTTTGGATAGAACCCATTCCATTCAACATCCTAATCCTATTATAATGAAATTTTTATCCTAGTATAAAGATTTACTCAAACTAAGAATCTAGGTATCTTAATTAACTATCTTAAATTTATTTGAGGATTTATTTGAATTAGATTTAATTGATTTTCATGTCATTTGATTAAACTTTAACTTCTTAATTAGTTTTTAATTCTTTTCTTTAAGTTTTAACTTATTATTTTTAAATGAATCTTATGTGTTTATGTTATTTGATTAATTTTAGATGTCACTAAAATTTAAAGAATTATTCTTCTTTCATTTAAAGTTCATTTGATTTGATTAATGTATCTTAGCTTAATTAATTTGTGACTTTAATTAGTGTTTAAAATGGCCCCTTAAATTTTAATTGAAAGTTTAATCATTTAGTTGATTGGTTTTAGTTTAATGATTATTTATTTCAATTTGAACTTTTAAATTTATTTCAAATAATTTAATTTCTGTAGATTTCATGTTAGTTATTTAAGATGATTATTATTGAATGTGATTCCATAATTTAGGTTTATATTCAATTTTATATTTCTTTTATCTGATTAAGGTTTAAGATGAAAATAATTATTTAATTTTATATGTTTTAGTTTAATTCATTTGATTATGATATAATTAAAATTTTCACTAATTTTAGTGTTAATTAACTTAATTGATCTAAGTTGTTTTAACTTAGTTTTATTTAAATTATTTTTTAATTTAAGCTTACTTCAAAGGAATTAATTTCGTTATTCAAATTGTTCATTTCTTTTGTAATTTAAGACATAGGATTTTTTATTGATTTATTTAATTCATTGTTTAAGTTAATTTTAAGGAATATATTATGTCTAAGAGATAGAACACCAAGCTGGGGTTAGAAGAACTCAAAGGTTTAAAAGATAGACGCTTACAAGCACGCCAAAACCTTAAGTTATATTAAACAAAGATGGTTCAAGCTCATAACAAGTTAGTCCATTGTAGAGCATTTTGAATGAGAGAGCTTGTTTTGGTTCTAAGAAGACCAATTGTTACCGATCCCAAGATGGGAGGCAAGTTTGAGCCTACTTGGGAAGGTCCTTTCTCCATAAAAAAGGCCTACTAGAGTGGATCCCATCAACTCAAAAATCACAAAGGAGAATGCCCAATGCTCCCTATCAACGGGCTTTTTCTAAAGAAATACTATGCATAAACAATGTCCAAAATAATTTTTTAACAGTAAAAATATATTTTGCTTAAATTTCTCTCCAAGTTAAAATATTTTTAATTACCAAATTATTCTCGATGTGTTAGGGTATGTGTAAGAGAACCCGAGTAGCATCATATCCCTTAGTGGGACAACACAAACATAAAATTGCATGCAAAAAAAAAATCTAACACAAATCTAATTGTCTTGGGCTACTTTGAGTTGAGATAAGACCTCCAGCAGCCCTCACTCAGTAGTTACTCTAGTTCAGGATTGATCCACTACTTAGCTAGCATGACTCCCCAGTGGTTAATCTTTTTCTTAGGAGGATGTGAGTCCCCATGCTTTCTTCCTAACTTAACCACTAAAATCGATGGGCGCCTTGTTAGTTTGGTATGTCTTATTGCATGACCAATAAGCCATTGCGATGATCAGCTTTGCTTAAGAAGATGTGAGTCCCCGAGCTCCTTTTTTGAACTAGCTGTCATGCACTAACTGGGTCTGAATTTATATTTTTGAGGATTAGGGTAAGCCCCCCAGTGGCTCCTCTTCCTCTCGACTACTTCAAGCTTGAGTTTAGTCCTTCCTTATGACTCTCCACATGGTAGTCACCCTAAGTTAGATAGGAGCTATCTAGTTGAGGATAAGCTATCTCGGTAATCAATTTTGCTTAGAAAGATGTGAATCCTTGACACTTTCTTCCTAGATTAATCATCGCAAATTGATAGGAACCTTAGGTTCGCTAGTGTTCAATTTACTGATAGAAACCAACCCGATGAATAACATCGCTTAGGTAAATTTGAGTCATGCTTCTTCATGAGTCAGCTATCGTATACCTCTAAGCTTTATATTTCAAGGATTATGGTAAGAGCCCTAGAGGCACCTTCTCTATAGGCATTCTATTTGGATTACATATTCATGACCCCATTTAGACATGACTCAAGTTACTATAGGAATAGATAGTTCCTCTTTCCTAGCAGTCACCTCTGTACTGCTGAGATATAGATTATCCCTTGGGCATGTAAATCTAAGGCCAAAGCCCCCTATTGCTCCTTCCTAGTGTGGCCCATCACAAAATAATAGGGTCCACACTAAACAAACAAACAAACCAAACAACATCTCTTGTGTATTAGGATAAGACCACCAGAGGGACCTCTTCCCAAGTAGACATCCTATATTTTTAGCAGTGTCAGCAAAACACCCTATAGCAACTGCCTCAACTCTTAAGTTGAGATAAGACCCCTAGAGGTACTCACCTAGTAGTCGCCTGGGTTGGGTTTAACTTGTTGTGCCATCAGTAAGTCACCCCAATGGTTGATTCTTTTTTGGAAGATGAGAGTCTTTGAGCTTTCTTCCTCGTGTAGCCATTCCAAATCAATGGGAAACCTTTATTTTAGTTAGTATATACTATATGACTGGTAGACTACCCCTTTGGACTAGTAAATCTAAGATAGGTCCAGGCTCACATAACATCTCCTTAATTTCATCCATCGCAAACCAACAGGGTTCACACTAATTTAACAAATTAACATAAAATTGAAATTAAAACAAATCTAAACTCAAATTGAATCAATCAACATAATCAAATCAACATAAAACTTAAATTTAAATCAAAATTAATCAACATAATTCAGACAAATCAAACAAAATTCAATCAAATCTTAATCCCAAGTGGATTCCCCTTTATGCCCTTAGCAAAAATCAATCTTTAATCCAACGAAAATTATGTGCAGATCCCTAGTAGATCTCTCACTTTGTGCCCTTGGCATGAAATCAATCCTCAATGAATCAAACCAAATTCACTTAACTCTTCCATGCCCTCGACATGAAACAAATTGCATCGCACTAGGATTGTAATTCCATTTTCCTTTCCACTAGGTATGGATAGCCTTCATTAATGCTTATGATCTTCCCAGATGCTGTTGATCATCTTGATCAATGACAATATGTGCGGTGTGCCTTTCCAGTTACACCACACCTATTGGGTGTCCTTTTGTTGACCTCACTTTTACAGTGAGGACTCATCTTTCCCATCTTAGACTTAGGTCATGCTTTTAGCTTGTGCTAATGCATCCTAGCTTATGGATCCGAGGCTATTTATTTCCTTTGAATTATGAGCATAAGCCCTCACCTCTTAAGCAGTTCAATAATCTTGTGCTGATGGACTATAAGTCCTAGCATTTTAATAAAATTTTAACTTAAACAAAAATAAGCATTCTCCTTGAAATGTATAAAGCCTCACTAAAGGGTAGACCAAAGTGCTCACAAGGCTTCCTAGTATTATAAGTGCTCCCTACTTATCTTCCTTTGGAATCTGTAAATAAGTATTTCTATTTTGAAATCTCCCACTTGATTTTCCAAAATACCAAATACTTTGATAGTCTAACTTTGAAGTCTTTGGAGATATTTATTGACTAGTTCAATTAAGAGTGTTCTTAGGAACTTCCCATTTCCTAGGATGTAATTAATTATGGAAGCTTGCTTCCATAGGGAACTAAAGATCCCGACATAAAATAAACTCTGCTTTACTTCTCCAAGTAAAGTAAGGGAAAGGTCTTTAGTATATACCAAGACTCATCTGCCTTAGGAGTCCTTATTATGTGATTAGGTCCATTGTTTGGTGATATTTCAATCTTTCAAGATGCTACATCATACCTTAATGTCATACCTGATCATTTAAACAAGTATCCCCTAAGATCTTTGTGGTGTCCACATGACTCCAAATTAAAACACCATAGGTACCCGAATTCCAAATCTCTAACATAGCTATAAAAATAACTACAGTGTCAAAATCATATATAAAAGCTTTAATAGCTTCAAAAATGAGAAAATATAATAGTTGAAAACTTTTTATGTCTCTCATAAAAGAGGTTATGATGAATGTGGGATCCTTTTATACAAAATAGAAGAGAGAGCTTGAAATCCCACACTAGAATTATTTAAAGAAGATAATTTTGAGCAAGAAGATATTTCAATAGTTACTCCTTAATACTTTCCATCAGCTCTAGAAAACCTGATTATGAATAATGTTGAACTAATATAATCAAGTATACATGCCAGAGGGTTTAAGAAGCTTTGGTGAAGGGATAATACCAAAATTTCTATAAGATATGAATAGTTCACCACATGGGAATTGAGATATACTACTTTCGACATTTCCTCCAATGAGCTCATGTTATGTTGTATCTGAAGAGAAGTGTCATTTTAATAAAGGGGTGTTTCACATTAAAATTAGAATGCACCTAAAAATGAATTAAAATTTGACCTCTAAGAAGCCCTAAAAAAATTTGAAGAAGGCCAACAAGCTACTATTGATGAACTCAAGGAGATCAACTTAAGTATGGAAGGAGTGCCTAGGCCAACTTTTGTTAGTGCTAGCTCACATTAGAAAAATTAGAGGAAGTAAAAGCGCTACTCTATGAATATAAAGACTATTTCACAAGGAATTATAGTGATATGCCAAGCTTATCACAATACATTATTGTACATAAAATTGGCATTAAACTTGATGTATTGCTTGTAAGGAAAATATCAATGTGAATGTGATTCAAAATTAAAGAGAAAATAACTTATGAAACCAAAAAACTCTTTGAGGCAGGGTTTATCGGGGAAATAAATATAGTGACTAGATCACTAATATTGAAAAAGAATAGGAAAATCTATGTCTGTGTTGACTTTCAGGGTTTAACAAACCATTTGGAAAAGATGACTTCCCATTACTCAATGCAGAACTCATGGTAGACAACACATCAAACTATGACATGTACCTTTTCATGTATGGTTTATTTGGCTATAACCAAATCATGATGGCTCTAGAGGGCGACTAGCATATGTCCTTCCATACACTGATCGACCTTTATTGCTGCAAAATGATTCCATTTGAAAAGTTAGTGTTACATAAATGTGTGGAATGCTACATTGATGATTTTGTTGTAAAAAGTAAATCCTAAGATGAGTACTTAAATCATTTAAGAGTTGAATTCGATAGAAATCAAGGTTTTAACTTAAATATGAATCCTTTGAAATGTACTTATGACGTGACTTCTAAAAAAATTTCTAGTTTTTATTGTGTGCTATAGAGGAATTAAAATTGATCTCTAAAATCAACACAATGATACGGATGCAACCACTTATGACCTTGACATAACTACTATCACTATAAGATTAGTTGGCTTATATTAGAAGTTTCATTTCTAATATCTCAAGTAGATGCCAACCTTCTGTCTGATTAATGAAAAAAAATAAACCTTTTATATGTGATGATGCTTGTTAAGAAGCATTCGATAGCATTGTTTACCTCACATTTGGAGTGATGACTTATCCTCCCCATCTTAGACTTAGGACTCTTTCGAGCACTATGATCTCCCTAGTCATAGGAAACTTCTAGTGATTAAGAGAACAATAAATCCAAGCCTAGATACTTAAGAAGACATACCCTAAGCTTAGGTTATGCCTTAGGAAAAATAGGTTCTATCTACCCTATAGCCTAAACCAAAACCCATGCTTGTCAACTCATTCAAAACCAACCTCAAGCTAACACAATCAACCCCAAATTAAATTATGTTTAAAATCCAAGCTCCAAGCTAAATTAACTTAACCCTTAACCTAAATGAATTCTATAATCATCCCATAATCCTATGACTCAAGCTTATTCAATTATAACAAATTCAATTGATCTTCATAAAAACACTTCAACCATTCAAAACTCTATTTTAATCCCTCCCAAGACTTACAATCAAACCAATCCAACCAAATAAATCTAATTAACCCAAGTTATCACATTTGACCCAAAAGGTCCAAATTGGTCAAAATCCAATCAAACCCAAATTAATTGTAATCCAAGCCATCAATCAACTATAAATCCATCTTTAAACTCTTCTCAACACCCAATTCAAACTAATTCAACCCAATCAACCCATTTGGTCCACTTGAACCAAAGTGGCCTAAATGACTAAGTTAATTTAAACTTTAATCCAACCCAAATTGGATTAAATCAACCCATCCAATCTTCTCTATGATGATTATTGATCATCCCTGATAGTCCAATTACAATCAATTGAGTCAAACCAAACTAATTAGATCACCTGATCCATGTTGATCCAATTAACTCATATGGATGAAAATGAACCAAACCTCATCCCAACTTCAATCAATTGAAATCAATAACACTCATCAATCATAAAATCAATATTGAACATAACTCAACCACCAATTGAACCAAATCAAACCAACTTGGGCTCTTGACCCAAGTTGACCCAATTTGATCTAGAGGGCCAAATTATGTCAAATCAAATCCTAAACCCAATTGATTGAAACCAATGCCTCTAATCAATCAAAAATTGATTATTGAACATGATCAAACCTTCAATTTGGTCAAACCAACCTAATTGATCCACTCAACCCAATTCGACCTAAAGGGTACAATTGAACTAAATCCTTCCCAAATTAAAATTAATTTAAACCAACACCTACAATCACTCTCAAATAATCAATTGAACCTAAACTAACCATCCACCTAAGCTAATTTGACCAATTTGACCAAATTATTCAGCTTAGCCTATTTGACCCATCTGAACCCATATGAGCCAAAGACAAATCCACTTCAAATTAAACCAAACCAATGACACCAATACATTCCAAATAATTATCTAAACACACCCAAAACCTTAGTTTGATCAAATTTGACTAATTAGTCAACCTAACCCAATTGAACCCTATTTGACCCATATACATCAATTTGAGCCAAACTCATTCAAACCAAATCCAAACCCAACCAAACTTGACATGACTCATCCTTGGGTCATCATGGGTCAGCCCATGTAGACCTAACTCTTGGTCAACTCGGTTTGAACCAACCCACTAAAATGGGATCAATTCCCCATTTGGATGGTCTCACCTACTCCCCAAGCCATGATAGCCACCCTTAGCTCATTTTAGACACTAGGACCACTTACCCAACCTAACCCAAGGTTTTTGGATTCAACCTTGGGTCATGAGAGGGTGAGCATACCCTTAGCCCACCATTGGTTCACTTGGAGGCGGAGGTACACCCCATGCCAGCCCATACCACTGCCTCAGCCTGTTACACACCTCCACCTTAGTAGTCCACTACCATCTCTAGCCACCTACCTCAGACGACTGCCAAAGACTGAGCTAATCTCACCCCTTGGTTCACTTGGGTAGGAGTCCATTCAAACTTTACACATAGCATTTTTTGGGTATTCCGAGTAGCCCTAGAGCTTCTCCTAATCCCCTAGTGAACCCCATCGCTGGCAAGACCAACTCCCATTCAAAATTGAGAGCCTTATCCATCCAACCTCACATAAATTCCTTAAAACTCAAATTAACTATTCCCACACCTTCCCCAAGCTCTAAAGAGTTGAAAATAATTGATCCTCGATCAATGTGATCACCAGAAGGCATTCCAAGACCAACTCTGATGAGCTTAGAGGCAGCATTTGGTCCACAGAGGCATCGACGGGGAGGCAGCTCAAGATCTTCTTAACAGGGCTTGTTCTCTTTGAGACAAAGCTACCTCAGTCGATGGAACACTTGTCTTTAGCACCAATGAGGTAAAACTCTAATAAATTATAGAAAGTTCATTAGGTGTTGGTCTTTTACGAAGTAATGTGTAATTATAAGCATTTTTCACTGTAGGAACTCCTTAGATCTCCTCCCCACATGTTTCAAAGTCGATCTTGATGTCTCATGAGCTTCAACCAACTTGAATCAAGCAATAGAAGGTGGATAGTGTCCATCTTTTGATGCTCAGGGGATGACTAGGAATAACTATATTAATCTCTATCATTCGATCTCAGATTGGATGGAAAGAGTGAAACTTCATCTGCCATCACTAACTCAGCCTCCACGAGGGATATTTTAAGTAGTTTATTCCATGGCGCAACATGGAAAGAATAGCCATGTCAGCTCCTGTGCGGCGCCGATGGGTTAAGGGATTAATTAGGTGTTAAAAATGTAATTAATTAATTAGAACTTCAAAAATTTATAACTAATTGTAGAAAAATCCAAAAAATAAAGAGTAAACCTATTTTGGAAATGGTAAATAGAGGAGAATTTAATAAAATAAAATCTCCAATGTTTGAAAAGTGAATAGTGCTTAATTAGGGTTTGAAGTCTAGGCTAATTACACTAATTAAGGCCTACTTACTTGGCCAATTGATCTTAATTTAAGTGGGATAATCCCATGGTATCTCTTCTACCTCCCTATATATTTTTGTGGGATTTATTTGCAATGTGATTTGGAGAATTTGAAATTTCCATCTTAATTACCCTTTCAAATAAATTTAATAATAATTAAAATTTTTAAATAATAAAATTTCAATGATTAATGATGTTCAATCACTGTTAATAGTGGGAATGATGAGGGAAAATAATTAGGGCCTCTTTCTTAGTTACTTTCCTAAGAGTATTTTTGTTGGAGGGTTAATTAATGCATATGGTAATTAAGGAATAATTAGGTAAATTAATGGAAAAATTAATTCAAATTAAAATGATAATTGCTTCAAGTAATTCAAATTGAATTCATGGGTTCCTCTTTATGTGTTTAATAATATAAATAACCTTTAAGAAATTTTGGATAACCCCTGGATATGGGAAAATCATGCAAGTACGTAATTAGATTCTTCTTTAATCTAATTAACCCTTAGCATGAACCTCATTACATTAGGTCTTATTAAGTGCATTGCAAATTTTAATTACTCATTTGCATATCATTAGAATCTCATGATTAAGTAGTTAATCAAATTAAGAAAGCATAGGAAAGCAAAATTAAATTAATTGCTTAATGATTTGAGCTTAATCAATCCATAAAATTTACTTAATTATTATTCCATAAACACATTAAGTCACTAATGTGGGATGGGAAAAAATAACAAATATTATCTCTCCTCTTTAAGTTTAATAATTCAAATCCAAAATCTAACTTCATAACTTGATCTTAAATGGTTTTATTTAACTTGATTGTCCTTAGGAAGTAATGTGATTGAACGTATTATATGGCAATATTTAATTACTCTTTTCAATCATTATAAATTTGTATGTCATTCGATATTATGCATTCATTATTTTAAATAAAATAATCAATTAAATTTAATTATGTGTAAGTTACATGTGTTGAATTAATCCTATTATATGTGTGGCTATTATCATTAATAAATTTCAAAAATATTATCAAAATTTTAAATTAATGTTGAAGATTTAAATTGATATTAGCTATGAATATAATAACATGTGATTTACATTTTCTTATAGCTTAAACATGTTAAAGTATTGTTTCATTTTCATGATTCAGCTGTATGTTTACATGTGTTTGAATGTTAGTAAGTATATAGTTTGGACATCTCGAGAATACGAGCCTTTAAGAAGCCACAAGGAGGTCTTAGATTACCACACATCCCTGATTTAACAATGGCACATACTTACTGAATTTTATTCATATATTTACATACATTAGAATTTGGATAGAGCTTTACTTTAGATGAATAAATAAATTTTTCTAACATACAATCTTTTGCATAATTTTTATTCTTATGGTTATGTATACATTTATATATATTTAAGCTAGCAAGTATATAGTCTGGACATCCTAAGAATATGAGGCTTTAAGTATCCCCAAGAAGGTTTTAGATTATATCAATTCTCTAGTTTAACAATGGCACGTACTTGCTTAAATCTGTAATACATGTGTATGTATACTTAGCTAAAGAATGAAATTCCTTTTTTCTACCAAAATTATATGCATTCATAGTCATTTAAGTGTGCCAAAAATACATTGCATGTTTATGTATGTTTAGTTTAAAATCATATGCATGCTATTGATGATGAAAAGGAATGATGTAACATTACCCATGTGATAGTAATTCAATTTCATTAATCTTAAGATGCCTCTCGTGTTTGAATTAGATTCTTTAAGATTAATACAAACCTAGGATTAGTAAAAATATTCAATAAATCATTCACTTCAAGAAACCAAAAATCATAACAACATGCCTTTAGAAAGTAATTAAGTGTAGGGATGAAGAGGGTCAAACCACTTTCCTCTCTTTATAATAATTATATGTTAAGTAAATATTAAATGAAATAAAAGAAAATATAAATTAAAATGTATCAATCCTTTTAATAACTTAAAATGAAACCACCCTTCATTTTTAACTTAAATAATTCTAAACCTTAGATAATTATAAATATAAAGCTTAGCCAAGACATACCATACTAAACCTAAGCACACACATTAAAATACTAAGTCACCACTTATAGGTCTAAGTTAGGATGGTGTATGTTCTGATGTTGTATTTTTGTTTTGTGATGTAATGTTTTGGACAGAATGTTAGGATTATTCATGCATAAATTGATGTACACTATGTAATGATATTTTCTCTGTGGGATGTAAAGGGCCTTTAAAATGATAAATGAATATAAATGTTTTTGCTAGCAGGTTGCTTATGCCCCTTTGCATAATTCACCTTAGGATAGGTGGGCTTAGTTACTCATGTGCTTGGTCTTAAGTCCAAACTTATAGAATATAAATGCTTGGTTTGTATGGATTTTTAATTAACATCTATCTTGTAGGTGTAGTTAGATTATACTTTCCATGAAAATGTAACTTTTGCAAAATAGGTTTAGGCTTAGTGCTATGGGGTTTAGGATGAACTATAGCTAGAAGGAAAAGTCTTGGGAGGCCCTATGAAGCCTTGGATCAAACAAATAGATGAGAAGACCACCATAAGGGTGGAGTTCTTGGTACCCAACTTTTTTATTTCGTGCATATTGGCCACATTTTTATTCTTCTATGAAAATTGATGAAATATTTGATTATCATGTTTAGATTTTGCAACTGAAATGATATATTTTTATAGGTTTCTTAAATTTGGTGGCTGAATGTGTGGCCTAGATGCGTTAGGCTCTTTTTGGAAAAATTAATTTTTCTTTCCCCCCTAATAACTTATAATTAAATTTTAAAATAACTCATAACCTCACTTTAAAGCTTAGGCTATAATCAAAATAATTAAAAGTCCAAATAATTCCTTAGTTGAATGATGTATGTGACAACAATCATGCATATCATCTTGTTTTGTTCTTGAATAGGGAGGGTCTCCACTCTTGCACGATAGCAGAATGCTTGACTATGAGGGCATCTCTTGTAGTGGAGAACTTCTCCTCCCATAGATTCAGCCAATACCTTATTTCATCATGCATTTAGGCATAATTTTCCTAAGCCTTTGTCCAAATGAATGGGTCAAAATGATATAAAAACTTGTAAAATTTTTCATTTAGTCAAAGTCATGTCTTCATACCAATCATGATCTAGTCTCATAGGAAGTGAGTTTAGGACTCTATTCTACTTCCTAATTAAATAACAACTTAGCTATATTACACTTACATAAGATCGACCTATATAGTTTTAAAGTGTAGGAGATGTTAGCTGGCAGCCACTCTCGACAGTTGTAAGTCCAGAAGAGTCAGGATGGGTATATCATCTATTGTGGAGGTAATCCATTATGTCTCATTTTCTCCTTTGATTTAATTCATGCCTTTAGCTTGTGCTAAAGTATCCTAGATTTAAGGTTTGAGGTTTCTTATTTCCTTTGGGCTATGAGTATAAGTCCTCACCTCTTAGGTATTTCCATAATCTTGTGTTATCAAATTATAAGCCCTAACATTCTAATAAAATTTTAACTAAAAAAACTATCTATTTCAAATATATAAAACCTCACTATATGATAGACTAGAGTACTTACTAAGCTTATTAGTATCATGAGTGCTCCCTACTTATCCTCCCTTGGAATCCAAAATATGTCTTTCCAAATTGAACCTTCCCACTTGACTTCCAAAAATATCCAATCCTTTGATAATCTAACTTTGAAGTCTTTGGAGATATTATTGACTACTTTAATAGAGAGAATTCTTAGGAAATTCCCATTTCCTAGGCTGAAATTAACTATGGAAGCTTACTTTAATAGGGAAAAAAAGAACCCGACATAAAATAAACCCTGCTTTACTTTTTCATGTAAAGTAAGGGAAAGATCTCCATTGTATGCGAAGGCCCATCTACCATAAGAGTCCTTATTAAGTGATTAGATTCATTGTAGGGTGATATTTTCATCTTTTGAGATGGTATATCATACCTCAATGTTGTACCCGATCACTTTAACAAGTACCCCCTAAGATCTGCATGGTATCCACAATGACTCCAAATTAGAACAACACAAGCATGAAACAAAATTTATTATATCCCCTAATTGTAGCATCATCAATTACAGGAAAGCTATTAATATTATATACAGTAGCCCAAGAGGAATCACATAAAGCTTTTTAGCTCAAAAGAATGATGAAAAGAAAGAAAATGCTTTGTACTATATAAGTCAACATTTAATAGGGGCTGAAATAAAATACTTGCCTATTGAGAAGAAATGTTTAGCATTAATATTTTCCACTCAAAAATTACATCACTACATGTTATCATGTAAAATAACTTTGATTTCTAATGTTTACCCTCTCAAATTTCTAATGACTATGCCTACTCTAATGGGTTGTTTAGTAGAATGGGTAGTGTTTTTGCTCTAATTTGACATAACATATGTCCCATAAAAGACTTTAAAAGGGCAAACTCTAGCTGACTTTCTATCCACTCATCCCTGACCAGTAGATTCTCCACTCAATGATGAATTTCATGATGAATAGATCTTCAAAGTCAAAGATACTCAACAATCATCAAAATGGGAGCTTTACTTTGATGGAACTTCATCAATAAAGCTATCTAAATAATCAGGTTTACCTACAGTTTAAGTTAGAATTAGCTTAATATTTAGACACCATAAGGTGGCATACTACGATATTCATATAGTATACTTCAACCTTGAACCAACAATGAGGCTGAATATAAAGGATTAATCATAGGCTTAGATTTAGCAATTAATATGAAAATAAAGAAGCTTCATATTTATGGAGGTTCTCAACTCATAATTCAATAAATATTTGGGACTTTTAAGATAAACAAGCCTGAATTAGTGCTTATCATAAGCACCTTTTAGAGCTTCTAAAATAAATTCTTGATGTAACAATTACATGCTTATCACATTAGAAAAATTGTAAGGTTGACACATTAGTTAAATTAGTTAAAGAAATGACAATAATAGTCCAAAGTAGGCTAGCATTAGCACCAAACCTTTTTCAAGCTTTTAAAGCTAAAGAAAATCAAGAAATTTTAATAATAATAGAAGAAGATGATTGGAAAGAGTGATTTATTATTTATTGTAAAGGTGGTGGCTTACCAGAAGAAAAGTCAAAAGCTCATCAAATTTCATAAGGAGTGTTACAATATGCTCTTATGAACGACACATTGTATCACCACTTATTTGACCAAATATGGTTATGATGCTTAGGACTAGACAAAGCTAAGATGTTATGGCTAAAGTCCATGAAGGGTTGTGTGGAGGACACCAATCTAGTCCTAAGATGAAGACAAAAATCAAATGAACAAGATATTACTGGCCCAACAAAAATTACGTAAGGTTTAGCCAAGTTAAGATAGTCTCAATGTAGCTTAGTATAATTAGGTTATGCCTAGCTTAGCTTGGCATTATTAATGTGCTTTTATGGTATTTTAATTTGGAGTCATTGAAACACCATGTACATCATAAGGGGTACTTATTGAAGTGATCGGGTATGACATTAAGGTATGATGTTCCATCTCTAAAGATGGAAAACTTCACCCTACAATAGACCTACTCATCTAATAAGAACTCCTAAGGTAGATGAGTCTTTGTATATGCTAGAGATCTTTTTCATACTTTACATGAAAAAGTAAAATAGGGTTTATTTTATGCCAGGTTCCTTAGTTCCCAATGGAAGCAAGCTTTCATAGTTAATTACATCCTAAGAAATGAGGATTTCTTAAGAATACACTCGATTAAAGTAATCAACAATATTTCCAAAGACTTCGAAGTTAGACTATTAAAGAATTGAGTATTTTTGGAAATCAAGTGGGAAATTTTAATTTGGAAAGACTCATTTTGGATTCCAAGGGAAGATAAGTAAAGAGAACTTATGAAACTAGGAAGCCTAGTAAGTACTCCAGTCTATCCTATAGTGAGGCTTTATATATTTGAAATAGATAGTTTTTTTATTGAAATTTTATTAGATTGGTAGGGCTTATAGTCCACTAACACAAGATTATGGAAATGCCTAAGAGGTGAGGGCTTATACTCGTAGCCCGAAGGAAATAAAAAACCTCAAACCCTAAATCTAGAATATTTTAACACAAGCTAAAAGAATGACCTATACCTAAGGGGAAACAGGGAGATAGTGGTTTACCCCCACAATAAAGGATAAACCCATCCTGACTCTTCTGGACTTACAATTGCCTAGAGTGGTAGCCAACTAACATCTCATATGCTTTGAAACCATGTAGATTGGTCTTAAGTAAAGGCAAGATAGCTAAGTTGTTATTTAATTAGGAAAGAGACTAGAGTCCTAAACTCACTCCCTAAGAGATTAGATCATGACAGGTATGAAGACATGACTTAGACTAAATGCAAAAAATTCCAAGTTTTCATATCATTTTGACTCATTCATTTAGACAAAGGCCTAGGACAATTATGCTTAAATTCATGATGAAATAAGGTTATTGGCTAAATCAGTGGGAGGAGGTGTTCTCTACTACAAGGGATGCCCACAAAGGTTAAGCATTCCCCTATCATGCAAGAGTGGATACCCTCCCTATTTAAGAATGAAATAAGATGATATACATGGTTACTGTCACATACATCATTTAGCTAAGGGGTTACTAAATCTCTTAATTATCTTGATTATAGCCTAAGCTTTAAAGTGAGGATATGAGTTATTTTAAAATTTAATTATGAGTTTTTAGTGGGGGTAGAAAAATTAATTTTTCCCAAATGAGCCTACTACATCCAGGCCACACATTCAACCATCAAACTTAAAAAACCTATAAAAATATGTCATTTCTATTACAAAAATAAACATGCTAATCAAACAGTTCATAGATTTCTATAAAAGAATAAAAGGTCAGTGGGGAGGGTACCGTCGTACACCCTAAAAAATAAAAGAAGTTGGGTAGCCGAGCTCTACCCTTGTACAACCCGTATTATAAAATAGTATTAGAATTATAATTGAATAAATGCTATGGGGGTCTTCATTCTTCATCTTTTTTTTCACTTCATGCTATGGGGGACTTATTTTGATTCCAAAATAAAATACATAGGGAGTACTCATGATACTAGGAATCCTTGTGAACACCCCAGCCTACCCTATAGTGAGACTTTATACATTTCAAAAAGAAAGTTTTTTTTTAGTTTGAGTTAAAATTTTATTAGAATGCTAAGGCATATAATCCATCAACACAAGATTGTGGAGATGCCTAGATGTTGGATGCTTTAGCACAAGCTAAAAGCATAACCTAAATCTAACTAGAAAATGGGTCATAGAGGAGTACCTCCATAAGAGAGGATAAGCCTATCCCAACTATTGTAGACTTACAACTGCTTGGAGTGGCCGCCAGCTAACATATCATATGTTTCAAAACTGTGTAGATCGATCTTATGTATATGCATGATAACTAGGCCGTTACTTAATTAGAAAGGAAACTATAGTCTTAAACAGCACTCCTTAAGAGATTAGATCATGACTAGTATGATGACATGACTTAGACTAAATGCAAAAAATTTACAGTTCTTCATATCATTTTGACATATTAATTTAGACAAAGGCTTGGGACAATTATGCCTATATGCATGAAGAAATGAGGTTATGGGCTAAATCAGCGGGAGGAGGTGTTCTATACTAGAAAAGATACCCTCACAGGTCAAGCATTCCCCCTATTATGCAAGAATGGAGACCCTCTTTATTCAAGAGTGAAGCAAGATGTTATCCATGATTGTTATCACATACATCATTCAGCTAAGGTATTGCTAAATCTTTTATAAATGCTATGGGCATCTTCATTCTATGCTCTTCTTTATTTTCCTTTAATTTAGTTTTTCTTCAGGATTCATAGGGCCTCCTAGGTAAAGTCCTTCTAGCCACTACTCATCCTAAACCCCATAACACTAATTCTCATTCTTATTACAAAATTACATGTTTATGGAAACTAAAATCTAACTACTCATGCAAAATAGATTTTAGCTAAGCAACCATATAAATCAAGCAATTATATTCTATAAATTTGGACTTAGCACCCTACACATGGGTCAATCTTGAAGAATCCTATTCAAACATGAAAGATAACTTTATATTTGGTAAAAAAGAGGGATTACATTCCTTAGCTAAGTATACATACAGATGTATTAAACATTTAAGCAAGTATGTGTCGTTGTTAAACTAGGAAAGTGAGGTAATCTAAAACCTCCATTGGGCTACTTAAAGCCTCGTATTCTAGGGTTTTCCATACTATATACTTTCTATCTTAAACACATATAAATGTATACATAAACATATATAAAAAGAGTTACATATTAGCAAGTTATTTACTCATGTAAAGTAAAGCTCTATCCAAATTCCAATGCATGCATACATATGAATGAATATAAGCAAGTATGTTCCATTGTTAAACCAAGAAAGTGAGGTAATCTAAAACCTCCTTCGGGCTACTTAAAGCCTCGTGTTCTCAGGATATCTAGACTATATACTTGCTAACATTCAAACACATGTAAACATACCTATAAATTATGAAAAATAGAACACTGCTTTAACATGTTTAAACTATAAGCAAATGTAAGTAACATAAGCTATTCATAACCAACATCACTTTAAATATTCATCGTTAGTTTATAATTTTAAAAAATAATTTTAGATTTATTAGTGATACTAGTCACACCATATCATAAGATTAATTCAACCCATGCAACTTATACATATATAACTATATTCATTTAATTCTTTTTTATTTGAAAACATGGATACATGATGCAAATGGCATACAACTTTATAATTATTGAAAAGGAATGATTAAACTTTACTACATAATACATTCAACCACATTACTTTCTAAGGGCAATCAAGTTAGATAAAATTTAACCAAAGTTGTTATGAAGTTTAATTTTTAAATTTGAATTATTAAATCTTAAAGAGGAGAGATGCTATTTGTTTGTTTTTCCCCATCCCATGTTAGTGACTTAATGTATTTAAGGAATAATAATTAAGTAAATTATATGGATTGATTAAGTTCAAATCATTAAGCAATCAATTTAATTTTCCTTTCCTAAACCTCTTTAATTTAATTAACTACTTAATCATGAGCCTCCAATGATATGTTTATGAGAAATTAAAATTTGTATTGCTCCTAAAGGGACCTAGTGCATTTAGGCTCATGCTTAAGGGTTAATTAAGTTAGAGAAGAATCTTAAGTTAAGTACTTATATGATTTTCACACACCTTTAGGTTATCCTTATGTTCCTTAAGATTCTTTATGTTTTTAAACACATAAAGAGGAACCCATGAATTCAATTTAAATTATCTAACCTCATTATCATTTGAATTTGATTTTTAGTTTATCATTAATTACCTAATTAATCCTTAATTAGGCCATGAATTAATTAACCCTCCTAATGATATATATTTAGGAAAATAGTTAAGAAAAAGGCCCTAATTATTTTC
Organism: Cymbidium sinense; assembly: GCA_021442155.1. Classification (NCBI taxonomy): domain Eukaryota; kingdom Viridiplantae; phylum Streptophyta; class Magnoliopsida; order Asparagales; family Orchidaceae; genus Cymbidium; species Cymbidium sinense. Next base: position 36,732,802 of record CM038233.1, on the reverse strand, counting down.
CCTCATCATTCCCACTATTAATAGTGATTAATCATCATTAATGATTTAATTTTTACTATTTAGCAATTTTAATTATTATTAAATTAATTAAAGATAGTGATTAGATTTAGAATTTCAAATTCTCCAAATCACATGGCCAATAAATCCTAAGAAAATTATGGGAGGTAGAGGACATGCCATGGAATGAACCTATCCAATTTGACATCAATTACCCAAGTAATTAAGCCTTAATTAAGGTAATTAGCATAAAATTTAAACCCTAAATAAGCACTATTCATTAATCAAACCTTAGGGATTTTATTTTTATTAAATTCTCTTATGTTTTTCCTTTCCAAAATAGGCTTACTCATATTTTTTTTGGATTTTTCTACAATTAGTTATTAATTTTCAAAGTTGTAGCTCTTTAATGACATTTTTAACACCTAATTAATCCCCTAAACCATTGGGGCATCATCGAAGCTAAAACGATAATGCTTTCCACATAGCATAATGGGATATGTTATTTAAAATGTCTGATGTGATAGCTGACTCAGTGGAGGTGAAGCAGTTTTTTCCTCGCCAAGATTGGATGACAGAGATTAATCCAGTGGTTCTTATAGAGTTAAATTGAATTATCTAACATATTAAATCATGGTCATCCATTCTAATCATGTGGAATGGATAATTAATGATCCATCATCCCCCGAGCATTGGAAGATGATGGACATTTTCACCTTGATCCCTCGAGCTCGTGAGACGTGACATCAGGATCATCTTCAAAATATGTGGGGAGGAGATCTAAGGAGATCCTACATCAAAAATTACATACAATCGCACTTTTCTTCACAAAAGATTAATAACTAGGGGATTTTCTACGATTTGCTAGAGTTTTACCTCGTTGGAGCTAAAGACCGGCGGTCCATCGACTGAGGTAGCATTGTCTTGAAAAGATAAAGCTCTGTTGAGAAGAACTCGAGCTACCTCAGTGTTGATGCCTCTGTGGACCAAGCACCATCATAAAGCTCGCTAGAAGTTGTCATGGAGTGCCTTCCAGTGATCAAATTGATCGTGGATCGATTCATTTTGATTTGTCGGAGTGATGGAAGGTGTAGGAAGAGTTAATTTGGGTTTGGTGGAGTTTCAGTGAGGTTGGATGGATGGGGCTCTCTTATTCAAATTGTGGTTGGTCTCATCGATGATGGAGAGCATTAAGAGGTCAGGAGAAGCTTTAGAACTGCTCAAAATACACTAAGGAAGCTTTTTGTGAAGTTTGAATGGACGGGGAGGAGTATACTCTCCTCCCTAAGTGAACGAAATGGCTAAAATTGGCTCAGCCTTTAGCAGTCGTATGATCGGGGTAGGTGGTCAGAGATGGTAATGGACTGCTGAGGTGAAGGAGCTCGAGAGACTAAGGCAGTGGCATGTGCTAGCATGGGGTATACCTCCTCCTCCAAGTGAATGAATGGGGTTCCTTACGCGAGTTCACCTTCTTATGACCCAAGGCTAAACCCAATAGCCTTGGGTCAAGTTGGGTCAGTGGCCATAGTGTCCAAGAATGGCCAAAGGTGGCTGCCATGGCTTGGGGTGTGTGTGAGCTCCTCCAAATGGGGATTTTATCCCATTTGGATAGGTTGGTTTATGGGTTTTGACCCAAACTGGGTTCACCATGAGTTGGGTCCACTTGGGCTAGCCCATGGTGACCTAAGGATGGGTCATACCAAGTTTGGTTGGGTTTGTGCTTGGTTTGAATGGGTTTTGCTCAATTTGACCCATATGAGTCAAATGGGGTTCAATTGGGTTAGATTGACCAATTGGTCAAATTGAGTAAAACCAAGGGTTTAGGTGTATTCAAATAATCATTTAAGATATATTGGTGCCATTGGTTTGGTTTAATTTGAAGTGGATTTGATTTTGGTACATATGGGTTCATTTGAGTCAGATGGGTTGAGTTGACCAATTTGGTCAAATTGACCAAATTGGCCAAATTAGTTTGAGTCGATGGTTGGTTTAGGTTTAATTGATCATTTGAGAATGATTATAGTAGTTGGTTTGAATTAATTTATATTAGGGAATGATTTAGTTCAATTTGACCTTTTAGGTCAAAATGGGTCAAATGGGCCAATTTGGTTGGTTTGATTAAATTAGATTTAATTAGGTGTTGGATCATGTTTAATAATCAATTTTTGAATGATTAGAGGCATTGGTTTCGATCAATTGGGTTTAGGTTTTGATTTGAGTCAATTTTCCCCCTTTAGGTCAAATTAGGTCAACTTGGGTCAAGAGACCAAATTGGCTTGGTTAGGACCAACTGGTGGTTGAGTCATGTTCAATAATCAATTTATAATTGATGGGAGTTATTGATTGCAAATAATTGGGTTTGAATGAGATTTAGTTCATTTTGGTCCATATGGGTTAATTGGGTCAACTTGGATCAAGTGATCAAATTAGCTTGGTTTGACCAAATTGATTACAATTGGTCAACCAAGGATAATCAACCATCATTATAGAGAGTATTGAAAGGGTTGATTCAATCTGATTTGGTCTGGATTGAAGTTTGAATTGATTTGGTCACTTAGGCCACATTGGGTCAAGTGGACCAAGTGGGTTCATTGGGTTGAATTGGATTGAATTGAGCATTAAAAAGAGTTCAATGATGGATTTAGGGTTGATTGATGGCTTTGATTTTAATTGATTTCGATTTGATTAGATTTTGGCTCATTTAGACCTTTTGGGTCAAATGGGCCAACTTGGGTTAATTAGATACATTTAGTTTAATTGGTTTGATTGTATGTCTTGGGAGGGTTTGAAATAGAGTATTGAATGGTTAGAGTATTTTTGTGAAAATTAATTGGATTTAGTTTCAATTGAATCAGCTTGGGTTGGATCCATAGGATGATGGTAGAATTGATTTAGGTTAAGAGTTAAGTTAATTTGACTTGGAGCTTGGATATAAGTCAAATTAAATTGAGGTTAGTTTTTTTAGCTTGAGGTTGGTTTTGGATGAGTGGACAAGCATGGGTTTTGGTTTAGGCCATAGGATAGGTAGAAGCTATTTGCCCTAGGGTATAACCTAAATTTAGGGTATGCCTCCCTAGATCTCTAGACTTGGGTTTAGTGTTCCCTTAATCATTAAAAGTATCCTATTACTAGGAAAATCCAAGTTCCTAGAAGATTCCTAAGTCCAAGAAAGGATGAGTCCTCACTCAAAAAGTGAGGTCAACAAAAGGACCCCCAATAGGTGTGGTGTAACCGGCAAGGCACAATATTGGCAGTTATCGAGATGATCAACATCATTTGGGAAGATTACAAGCACTAATGATAGCCATCCATACCCAAGTGAAGAGGTAGATGAAACCATGGATCATAATGTGATGCAATTCATTATCATCCTAAGGGTATGAAAGAGATGAGTAGATTTGATTTGATTTGTTAAGAATTGATTTTGTGTGAAGGGCATGAAGAGAGATCCACTAGAGATCAACACATGAGTTTGGTTGAATTATAGATTGATTTATGTCAAGGGCAAAAAGGGGGATCCACTGAAGACTGAGATTTGATTGAATTTGTTGATTAATTTTGATTTGAACCTAGTAATTTGTATTGATTTGATTTGATTTTGGTTTGAGTTTTGTAATTTATGTTGATTTGATTATGTTGATTGATTTGGTTTAAGTTTGGGGATTAATTTTAATTTTGATTTTATTGATTAATTTAGTGTGAACCCTATCAATTTGTGATGGAACACACTAAGGAGGGGCTATATGAGCTTGGACCTACCTTAGATTTACCAATCCAAAGGGGTAGTCTATCATCCATACAATATAGACTATCCAACTTAAGGATTGTCCATCAGTTTGCAATAGCTACACTAGGAAGAAAGCTCAGGGACCCATATCTTCTAAAGTAGAATCAATCATTGGGGTTACTCGTTGATGGCATAACAAGTCAAACCTGAGCTAGAGAGACTATAAAGTGAGTTCCTCTAGGGGTCTTATGTCAACTTAGAGTGGTGAAGGCAATTCCTATAAGGAGTTTTGCTAACCCTGCCTAAAAGATAGGATGGCTACTTGGGAAGGTGCTCCTGGGGGTCTTATCCTAATCCATAAGAGATTTCATTTTGTTTGTTTATTTGTTTAGTGTGGACCCTGTTGGTTTGCGAGGGGCCACACTAAGAAAGAGCCATTAGGGCTTTGTCCTATCTCAGATTTGATGGCTAATGGATAGTCCATACATTCATAGTACAGAGCTTCCAACCACAGGGGTGGTAATTAGAAAAAGTGAACTGCCCCAACACTCGAATGTCCATGAGGCCAAGGTTGGATGTAAATATTGGATGGTTGGTGTAGGACAACTCCATGTACTTGGCATTGGTGGCATCACTTCATTACATCCATGTAGTTTGTGATCATGGTCGGCCAATAATTCCCTAGTCTTTTGATTTTGACTTTCATCTTGGAACTGGATCGATAAGCTCTGGATAGTCATGAGTGTACCTCGGTCAAGATCTTATGGGCTTCATGTTTGTTTAAACAACTAAACCACATATGATCTATGGACTGTCAGAATAAGACACCATCCACGAGGGAATAGAAGAGTGTCATTTGCTTCACTTGATGTGCTTGAGATTTCTCTTGAGATAGTTTGCCTTTATTTAGGTAATCAATGAAGTGTCATCTCTAATCTCGCTATTTATCCTTTTTGGCAACGACAACCTCCTTTTCAAGAGAGTATTTATCAATGAGTTCAACATCAATAAAATGTAGAACTTATCTATTATGGACCTCTATTGATATGGACTCATCTTTCAGACATGTTAACTCTTTGGTAAGCTTAGCTATGGTGTTTTCTCTTCTAAGGATCTTTTTATTGTGACCTCTGGGATTTTGGCTAGTAACTCCATGGTATATTTGTGGTAGTGATGGAGTTTAGGCTTCAATACCTTATAGGACCCTATGATCTAGTTGACGAGTAGCTGTGAATCCCTGAAGATGTTGATATTCTGAATGCCTAGTGAGATATCTAACTTCAGACCGATAATCAAAGATTCATATTAGTCTTCTTTGTTGGTACAAGGCTAAGATATATGATATGAGAATCTCATCATGTTGTGGTCTAGTGTAAGGAGGACTATCCCTACCCCTGCCTTACTTGCGAAAGTAGATTGTGGTTCTTCTCTTCATTGAGAGAAAGCCATACAATCAAAGTACATCTCCCAGTGGAAAATAACTGTATCCCCTAAGTTTATGATTTGCTCATCGGGGAGATCATCAATGAGCGAAGAATTTGTAGGAAGTGGATGTGGTGCTAGGAAATCCACGAGTGCTTGTCCTTTCATCATATGGAGGGGTAGCAATGTGATGTGAAATTATGATAAAATCATGGACCATCGTGCCAACTGTCTGGATAGCATTGGTCGTGTCATGAGATATTGCAGTGGATTGATTGTAGAAATCAAGTTTACTTTATGAGAGAGCATATAGTGTCGTAGCTTCTGGGCTATGAAGATTAAATCTAGGCAATGATTCTCAATGGGTGGATAATTTGCTTCAGTTGGTATCAAACGATGGCTGAGATAGTAGAGTACATTCTCTTTACCTTCATTGTTGGTTTAGGCCAATAAATCCCCAAGGGAGTCATCTAATGCAGCAGTGTAGAGTATCAGAGATTTTCCCGAGATATTGCATGATTCTCTCAAACATATGTTGGCAATTATAATCTCACTTGAACTTGGCATCCTTCTTGACTACTTCAAAGAATAGTTGACATCTATCTGATAGGTTGGATATAAAGCATCTTAGATATGTCAACCGCCTTTAGAATGATCTAAGTTGGGTAAGACTTTTAGGAGGTGGAATTTTCACTATCACTTTAATCTTCTCTGGGTCGATCTCAATTCTGCAATGTCGGACAATGAACCCAAGAAAATTGTCTGAAATTACTCTGAATGAACACTTCAAAGGGTTCATTTTAAGGCTGTATTTCCTTAACTGCTCAAACACCACTCTCAAGTCAGTGAGATGGACTTGTTTTTCTTTGTTTTTGACTACGAGATCATCGATGTAGCATTCAACTTGGTGATTAATGAGTTTGTCAAAGATTTGAGTCATGGTCCACTAGTATGTGGCGCCAGCATTTTTAAGTCTACAAGGCATGACTTTATAACATTAAATTTTGACTGGAGTTCTAAATGCAGTGTTCCTTTCACCTTCAAGTGCCATCTTTATTTAGTTATATCCAGATGAACCATCTATGAAAGAGAAGAATGCATGAGATGAGGCAATGTTCATTATCAGTTCTGGTATCGGTAGTGGAAATTTATCTTTTTGACATGCCTTGTTAAGATCCCTAAAATTGACAATAATAATAACAACAACAACAACAACAACAACAAGCCTTTAGCCCACTATGTGGGGTTAGCTACATGAATCCTTTATCTCCATTGTGTCCGATTATGTGTCAAATTCTCATTTAATTCAAGTATACTAAGGTCATTTTTTATACATCTTAGCCTAGTCTTTTTAGGTCTACCCCTACCCTTTTTAACATAAGGCAAATATAATGCATCTACTCTCCTAACCGGCTCATCAGACGGCTGATGCTTTATGTGGCCAAACCATCTAGGGAGACTCTCTCTAATCTTATCTGCCATTAGAGCTAGTTCAACATTTTCCTAAACATACTCATTTTGAATTTTATCTCTAAGAGTAAAGCCACTCAACCTCTTGAGCATCCTCATCTTTGTAACACTTAACTTAGTCTTATGCTTCCCTTTTATTGGCCAACATTCTACACCATAAGTCATTGTAGGTCTTACCACCATCTTATATAATTTTCCCTTAAGTTTAAGTGGAACTTTTCTATCACCCAAGAGGCCAGATGCATTCCTCCACTTCAACCATCCATCTCGAATTCTACTAATAACATCTCCATCTATTTCACCAGCATTTTGAACAATAGAGCCTAAATATTTGAATCGCTCACTCTTATTAATGACTTGTTCACCTAATGTCACAACACTACCACTAGAACTTCTATAACTAAAATTACACTCCATATATTCAATTTTAGATCTACTTAACTAAAAACCTTTAGACTCTAAAGTTGACCTCCATAATTCAAGTTTCTCTTGAACTCCCTCTCTAGTCTTATCAACAAGAAGAATGTCATCAGTAAAAAGCATACACCAAGGTACATCTTCCTATAAATGCCTATTAAGAACATCCATAACTAAAGTAAAAAAAGATAAGGGCTTAAAGCTGATCCTTGATGTAATCCAATTGAAATAGGAAAATATTTTGTCAATCCTCCTTGTGTTTAGACACAAGTAACAACTCTAGTATACGTATCCTTAATGACTTAAATATATAAATTTGGCCATTCTTCTTTTTAACTAGGATGATGCTAGCTAACCAGGTGGGGTATTTTTCCTCCCAAATGAAACCAGCATCGATCAGTTTCTTGACTTCAAAAATGACTTATTGTTCAATGTCAAATCGCATGCATCTAAGAGCTTGCTTGAAGGGATTAGCATCAGGATGTATCAATAGCTTATGAACCATTTCTTCAGGAGATAATTTGGGCATCTATTCATAACTCCATGCAAAGCAGTACTTAAAATCAGTGAGTAGCCAAACTATGTCATTGGTTTCAGATTCATTCAATGAAGAACCAATGTACATCGAGCGCGGGTTACCTTCAATTCCCAATTTTTTAAATTCTTTGATGGTTGATTTGATTTCCTTCTTGAATTCTATGGGTGCATCTTTGACTTGAAAATCATCTGAATTATTTAAAATTTCTAAGCACACCTCGTTATATGAGTTGATGTGGTTTGGGAAGAACCTATGAGATTACAAATGATTTGTGATAAGAAAGCATTAATCATCATCACCGACTGGGCCCACTTTATCAAAGCCTGGTTCTTATCTTGATTGAGAGCTCTTGCATTTATTATCCCATAATCTTTCAAAGTACTCTAACATGTGCTTAGACCACATATGTGGAATTAGACCTTTCTTTGTTAAGTTAAGAACACAAGGCGAGTACCAATCAAATGATAATTCTATTAATTCTTTGAATGATTCATCCTCAAGTTCTACATCAACTTGTTGACTTGAAGATGTTGCTTCTAGATTAAACCTTTGGATCTTAGTATTTGTTCATGCTTTGGGGGCTTCCTTAACTTTCAAACCCTCAACATTTTATGAGAAAAAGTGGGGTTAGAGTTAAGGTACCCATCTGATGTTTGATAATTTCACATAAGAGAGACTTGGATTTATCCATGCTTTGCTTGGGGACCTGTTCTTCATCGCTGTCAGGCTCAAGTGTCTCCTCTAATGGATCTGTTATTGAGAAGAGCTAGCCAACGTGTTAACTATATAGGACTCATCCTCTAAACTAGATTCTAAGTCTATGTGGATAGCAGGTGTACTCCTGGATGTTGGGATGAATATTTTGGTAGGTGGTAGGTATGGAGGTCTTCCACCTCTAGGATTCCCTCTAAACTTGCCTCTTCCTCTTCTTGGTGGAGGTCAGGTCATCCTCCCCACTTGTTCGAATGGAGTAACGAACTATGGGTGAAATCTAATCTCAGGTTCTATATCCTCCCTAAGATCTTCTCGTTTCCTTTTCTTTTTAATTTTTTTTCTTTTTCTTTTTTCTTTTCATTCTTTTTCTTTTCATTTTCATGCTCTTTTTTATTTTGATTAAGTTCACACGAGAAAACATTTTATTTCTTAGGGAGGTAATAGGTTGCATCCTCATAATTCTCGATCTCATGTACTGCAAATGATTTGAGATCCCCTTTGACACAATACTCAATTCAACCCTGAAGAACTTGATCCACTAATGTAGGATTGATGGAACCATGTAGTTTTCAAGTATCTAAGGTCACCCTAGTAAAGCATTGAAAGATGTATCTGAATCCGTTATGAGGAACTTGGCTTCTATTTTTCAATCATTTATCTCCAGAAGAAATACTATGGAGGCTAAGGCCCTCTTTCCTTGTTCATTGAATCCTTTCAACATCATCTTCTTTGCTTGGAGTTTAGAGATGTCAAGTTTCAAGTAGGTAAGGGTTCTTAGACTCATAATGTTTAATGGTGCACTTAGATCAACTTACACTCTAGATAGCCTAAACTTGCCAACATCCACAGTGATGTTGAGGGGATGGTTGTTCTCTATCATCACTAGAAGTAGGACTTCATCTGAGAATGTGACTCCTATGATTTCCTTTGAGAAACATGCCTCCTCTACAACTAGATTAGTAGTGGCCAATTGAGTTAAGTATATTTCAGGGCCAAACAATGATTTGACTAGTGATTCCTGCATCTCTCTAGATAAGATAAGGTCACCAGATATGCTTAACTTAGCTAACAACTTTCTAAGATGTGCTAGGATGTTCTAATCAACTTTGGGCTTATCCTCCACAAGCATATCCAAGGGTGGAGAATCTTATAAAGGGGCTATCTACTCATTGGAACCAATGACTTATTTACCCATATCTTGAGGTACTACTATAGGAGGTAGAACTTTACCACTATGATGGTTGAATTCAATGACTTCTTGTGATGAAAAACTTATGGAAAGTTCTACTTGCTCATCGGGGATACCTAAAGCTTATCCTAAATGATCATTAGACTCAGATGACTCCAAATCAATCTCAAGTGGTGAATCCTAAAGATTCAAAGAAGGGCAATCTATTTTTGAATCAGAGTGGGATTGATCAAAATTATTTAGATTGTTATTATTATAACTTGGAGAGCTATCTATAGGAATGAAATTATTATGATCATCAAATGTAAACAAGATGTATGCTGAATCATTCTTCTTCATTGATTTCATTAATTTTGGAGGTGTTACATAATGGAAATCAAGTAAAGAAAGCGGCATGAGTAGTTTGGTGCCCTCATCCACAGATACAATGCTCCTACAAGTGGTAAAGGAGCTGGTAGATGTAGTAGCTACAACTGTGGAAGGAAAAATGTTGGACTCGAACAGTGATTGCAATATAGAACTATCCCGAGAAAGTGATGGTTATTGTTACTATTGGGCTTCCACCCTCCTCGAGTTGTCCCTTACAACTGAAAGACCTTCCTTAGTGTTGGAGGTTTGAGATGAGTCAAGAACCTATAGAGAAATTTCCTTGATCTTAGAGATGATTTTCTTAGAGGTATGGGATAAAGAGATATCTCAACCTTATTTTATCTTAAGAGGATCGAATGTATCCCTAGAGATTACTTTAATAGAACCAGAAGGTTGTTCTACTAAGTATTCTTTAGGGATAACTATAACTCTCGACTTGGAGCTATGCTCAAGCCAGTCCTTGAATGTAAAATAATCATCTAAGACATGGCCTAGCATGCGATGGTAGGGGTAGTAGTTAGGATCATCACTCTTATCAACTTCCTTCGACTTTGATGATGTGATCATTCTTCTTTTTGGGGGTGATTGGAATTTTTAGTATGGCATGTACAATGTATTTTGGAAGAAGTTTTGCATGTTTATTTTCATTCTAATCATTCTCGATCCAAAAATTTGAGATCATGTTAAACTCATGTTGCGAGTTAATGTTCTTGAGAAGGTTATCATAGAGCTAATGATCCAAAATAAAAATAATTTTAACCTTCTCCAATATTCCAAAAGATCAAATTCTCACATGAGAGCATAGTCTTCCAAAGATGAGAACCCATTTTGTGAGAGATCTTGTTGGGATTTTGGTTAGAGCAATACTTATTGTGGAGATAGATAGCCCATAAAGAATCTTTTGCTTGAAATCTAATTCAATTTTTGATATTGTTTATTTTGATATAATCTTGAAGGGATTTGAATCCAAGTTCTCCTTTGCCTTAGGCTTACAAAGCTTTTTTCAATTGGTCCAATGGATGAAGTTGGTCTTTCCACTCTAAAGAAATTTATCGAGAATTGTTTCAATGCTAAGTTGGATAGTTAAAAGAATATTAAGAAGTTAAACTTTATAAAGGAGTATGGAGTTAACAATGCTCATGATCAATGTAAGCTTGAGACCATAACTAAGAAAAGGAGGTTTTCGAAGAATTAATGTGATGTTGTATTTTGATGAGAATGTCCTCAAACAAATTGGCCCTTAGTCTACCTTTATATCTATTCACTCCCAAGTATTTGATAGGCAAGTGGGCTTTAGGGAAACCATTAAATTTCTTTATGTATCTAGCTTTTTCAAAATTACACTATTTTGCATAGGATGAATTTGCATTTCTTCCAACTAAAAGTAAGACCAAATTCCATCATAAATTTAGTGGTGGTGCCCATTAATTTTTTATAGATGTTTTTCATGCATTACAAAATAAAAGTGCATCATATGCAAAAAGCTAAGTGAGATATGATGGTTTTTCCTTTAGTTTTGAAGTGAATTTGGTTATCTTTCTTATGTGCAAGATTTAGCACTTTGGAAAAAATAATTTAATGCAATAATAAAGATTGTGAGTGAAATTGGGCCACATTATTTTATGCCTCTATGAGAATTGAAATACCCATTTGATTTTTCATTTATACAAATGGATTAATACTTGCTACTAAGTAGCCATTTGATCATGTTGCAAAAATCTAACATGAAGCCTTTGGTTTAAAGGACCATTATGATGAAGTCACAATGGATTCTACCAAAAGCCTTTTGGATATCCTATTGATTAAGATGTTACCCCCTCTTATTTTTTATTCAAGCCTAATAGTAGTTCTTGGGCAAAGAAAATGTTATCCACAATATTTCGACCATTAACAAAAGCTAATTAGTTAGCACTAATGATGGTAGGTAGGTGTATTTGAATTGTAAGAGAGATTTTCTTACTTATAATCTTGCTTATGACACTTGCTATACTGATTGGTAGGAGCTATCCTAATAGTGAGCATCTTTCTTTTTAAGGATAAGGGTTATGGTGGAAGACTTGAAATAGTTGTGCATATCACTAGCTTGAAAGAATGCTTGTTTAACTTTAACAACATCAGTTTTAATGATGTCCCAAGAGCATTGATAGAAAGAGTAATAAATCCATCAGGTCCAATAGATTAAACTCCATCCATGGAGTTTGTGGCTTCTTTGATTTTAGGTTCACCAGGAACATAGGTAAGATTGAGGGTGTTCCCCAATTTTAGTAGCTAGTTGTTGAAGAGTGGTGTGTGGGTTTTTATCAATGGCATACTAATAGCTTTGTTGCTCATTTGCTACCAATTACACTTATTGTTTCTTCCAAAGTTCAAGATGTGTAATTTAACAATTATAAACATTGTGTCCAAATATTTTACATTTAGAGTAGTATAGAGATTTTTGCTCAAAAATTATCAGCAACAATTACCCATTAGTGGGGGTTCCAATCCAAATTTCATTAGCATATTAGGCGGTAATGTTTATCTCTATAAATACTCTACCAGTTGATAGTCTTGAGAAGTTGAAGGTCGGTACGTTGAGCGTAAATCAAGCTTTAAGGGTTTTTTTAAATATGATGGTGAGAGAATAAAAGACTTGCTTTTTGAAAATATGTAGTTTTAAATTAGGAAACTTAATCCAAATGGGGATGATGGGTGGTTTAGCATTACATTCAAAACTTAGGGTACATTTGAGGACCTAAAAAGAGACATTTTCAATGTAATAAAGCTTTTTGAAAAAGATGCGTACTTAATCCTCTTCCCTAGTGAGCTTGATGATAATGTGCCTTGCATCCAAAATCCCAACATTCCATTCACTTAGAAGTTTGAGGTCATCAAAATGATTTCTAATGGTATCCAGTTTGGGATGTTTGTATGTGAATTGGGCAACTAAATTGAATTTGTAGGGGTCAGACAAGATAATAATTTAAACATCTCTCAGGAAAAGAGTGGGCTTTTTATTTTTATTTTTTCTATTGGAGCATTTGAAGAAGCAATTTTCAATGCCTTCACTGAACTATTCAAATAGGATTGAGGGAATGTAATTATATTGGAAAGGTTAGGGGAGTTTTCATTAAGAACAACGTTATGGAGCACAGTAACAACATAAGATGAAGTTTCGATAAGGGAAGTCATGCAAGGAAGCATTGACAACACTGTAAACCAATGGAATAGTAACATAATTATTGTAGAACATTAACAAAATAGAGAGCATACCTTGGAGAGTAGAGATTGTATATCACACTTTTTCTTCAATAGATTTTCAATATTTGAAGGATTATATACAACACATAGATAGGATATAAGCTAGACTTAGTTGTCTTAGATTTGCATGACCTGGTTGTATTTTGTTTTACTTAGCTTAATTATAATTTTCAAATAAGGCTTAACATATGTTAGCATTACTTTTTTATTTTGCATGGCTTTTGGCATAGGAGGATTATATTTGATTGTTTTGGCAAGGCTATTAGCATTATTATTTAGGTTAAGTTACTTATGCTAAAGCTGGTTTTATTTTAGTCTAATTTACCTACTTTGACATAACTTAAAATTGTTTTATTTATCTAAAATTCTATTAACATAGATATTTTCGGCTTTGTTTAGCTTGGATGAACTATGATTCACTTGCTTGGCATTACTAAGCTATGTTATTTAAATTCCTTGGCCTAAATATGCTTACTTAGCTTGGATAACATAGTCTTGACTTCACATGATGCTAAGCTAGAATTTACTTGACCTTTATTAGTTAGCATAATTTTTTTTGGTTAGTAAGACAATGTTAGGCTTACTTTAGTACTAACTATCAAGTTGTCTTATCTTTGCACACCATAGATAGAGATGGATTAAGTTTGGCTTAGTATTATTTATCTCAAATTAGTTTTATTTAGTATGGTTTAGATTGGTTTAAGTTGGAAGTTTTTAAGTTTTATTTATATGGCTAGGTCTTATTAGAGTATATTGGGTTAGCTTAGCTTAGCTTAGGTTGATTAGGCATGGATTAGATTAGCTCTAAAAAGTTTCTTATGATTGGACTATCATAGCTTGTTTTATCTTTTATTGGATTTTCTTATCATCATTTAGCTCTCAGCTTTCCATTCCTAGAGAGTTAAAGCATGGTATTATTTGGCTTGAATTGATGTGGCTTAGCTTGAGCTTGTTTAGCTTAGCTTATTCATGCTTAACATAAGCTAGATCAATTTATTTAGCATAAGTAAGATTGGCTTCATTAGTTTTTCTTTATTTGGCATGAATTATCTCATTTTGGCTTAGTTTGCCTATCAACTCTAAACTAAGCTTTCTTGAAAAAGTTAGCTTAAATGGGATAAACTTTTCTTAGCATGACATGGCTTATCTTAGCTTAGCTTGGATTAACTAGGCTAGGTTGGGATATGCCTGATTTAGCTTGGAAATACTTTACATAGCCTATCCTACTTTAAAATGGCTAGCTAATTATAGATCTTCCTCGCTTAGCTCAGTTCGCTTGACATGCCTTCACATGGTGACTGGCTTTGTTCAAGTTAGCTTAGATTAGCTTAGCAAGCCTTGAAGAGTCTATGTAAGAAGTCAATATTAAAGGTTGGGATTGTGTATGCTCACTTTATTAAGTTAGGATTAACTTATCATGCCATAAATTAGTTCAGCTTGATGTTACTTTACATAGCCTATCATTAGGATTAAAGTAACTTGGCTTACATTTTTAAGATTTATTTCAGATTTATATAGTTTGTCCTAGCCTAAATTAGCTTAATTTGGTTTGCTTTTATATCGCTTACTTTGACTTCACTAAAAAAAATTAGCATGGCATGACATAACATAACTTATCATTTCTAACCTTAGAAAGCCTTCACTTTGTTTGGCATATTTTGGTTTGACTATGCTTAGCAAGGCCTAATTATGTTGACTAAATATCGCTTACATTATTTATTTATTTATTTATTTATTTATTTTTCTTAGCTTTGCATGTTAGTTAGGGTAGTATAGGTTGAGTGAAACTATGCTTCTGTTGGCTTTTCAAGTCTTAAATATGCTAGGTTTGGCTAGTCTAAGCTAGGCCATGCTATTTGATTTAATTTTCCTTAGCTTAGCTTCTCTTAAAATAGCATTAGCTTGGCATTGCTTGTCTTTAATTGGCTTGAAAAAAAGTGACTTACTTTCTCTTGGTTCTAGTTGATTAGATTTTAGTTTCGATTAGCTCTACTTCTATTTGGCTAAGCTCTACACTCATGCTTAGTTTTACTTAACATAAAATAGTTTGGTATAGTTGGCCAAATAATACTAAGTTTATTATGCAAAGAAATAAATGGAATTATTGATCACTATAAAAGTTTGGCTTAGCTATGCTTGGAGTATTTTCTTTAACATAGCTTCACTTGAATTCTTATGTTGACTTAACTTAGCTTAACTTGTGTAGGTTAATTAAAGCATTTGTAAGCTAGTATGGCTTATTTTTTAGTGAAATGAGTAAGCTTTATTTGAATTTTTCTTCACTTGACTTAAGCTTAGCTATTCATATCCTAATATAACCATCTTGCCCAAAATCTTAGCTTGACACTATTTTGTGTAGGATGGCTTAACTTAGCTTCAGTTGGATAGATTGTGTGAAGTTTGAATAAGATAGACTAACTTTAATGAACCTTAATTTTATTAGGTAAGGCATAGCTTAACTTAGAATTGCTTCATTTATGAAAGCAAGGATTTAGTTTGCATTACTATTCTATGCTTGGCTTGGCTAATATGACTAGGTTTATTATGCCTTTATGGGATGTAACATTGATTACTATGGCTATGCCTAACCTACCCTATTTTGATTAGATTTATCCTAATTTGAATTTATTGAGCTTTATAACTTTTCTTAGATTTGTATTACTATGAATGGATGCATACTTTATTTAAGATAAGCTAGGCTTACTTTTGATTTATTTATTGTAGAATGGATTGTATTAGATTTGCTTAGTTGGCATGGTATATTTTTTCTTAGATTAGTTTAGTTTAGCTTAGTTGTACTTAACTATTATTGGCATTGGATTGCATGGCTAGGCTAAGTTAACCATAATAGATAGGTTACACCAAGTTAGAAGAAGTTTAGATAAAGTTTGCATGGTTGTATAATAAACTTAGGTTTAACTAGCATGGCATATCATTCCTTAGCAATATTGTTACTAGTTGGCTAGGCTAACAAATTGCATGGCTTAGCATAATTTGGAATCACTATAATATGTTTTACTTTGATTATTTCACAGTATCTTATAGTAACTTACCTTTGTTTAAATTAAAAAGATTGGATAGACATTGGGTGGCTTAGATTGGCATTATTTAGTTTACCTTTGTCTATTCTTACTAAGATAAATTTTAGTTAGGCTTTAGTTTTCTTAGCTAAGCTCAATTTTACATGATTTTTTATAGAATAAATATCCTCACTTTGGGCTTTGCATAGGATACTCTAATATAAGTGTAGATATACTTTTCATTAAGTAGGATAGCAAGGCTTTGATTGGTTGGGTTGTCCAAGCATCGCTTATCTTAGCATTGAATGTTTAAGCTTTACAAGAGTGAGTTAGGGAAAGGTGGACGTGTCTATGCTTTGGTGGGTTGTTAAGATTAGCATATCTTATTTTTTTATTTATTTACATTAGTTTGGATTGGCTTAGTATATTTTTATATTTGTAGTTTAGCTTATCATGCCATGGTTTGAACAACCTTGGTTGTGGTTAATGTTGGCTTAGCATAAAATTTCTTAATATCATTAGCTTATTTCGGTTTGGCATAAATTTGCCTTAAATGATTTTGACTAGTATATTATTATTAGGCTATATTTATCTTGGCTTCATATAGTTAGCATTGCTTGATTTATAGGGATTTATTTGACTTAATATGACTAAACTCAACTAGGCTAAGTAAGCTATGCTTGAACTATCAAGTCTATGCTCAGCTAGGATAGATTTATTATATAATTATTAGCAATGAAAGAGAGTCAAGCCAAAAGGTGAAAGAAAGTCTATCTTGCCCACCAAAATCTATTTTTATTTAAATATAAAATGTCTAAATTTTAAATTCCTTCTTAAATAATCTCTCTTGATTGGTGATTGATGGGATATCATTAATTGGAGATTAGATTATTTAAGGAAAGTTATGACCATCCCATATAATGAAGAATATTTAATTTATTTTATTAAGTCAATTTTAAATCTCTTCTTTAATTACTTTCCTAATTAATTAAAGTTTATTTAATTATGTCAAATGCATTTAAACATAATCTCCCCATGGTTGAATGTCCCATTTACTTGAATTTATTAAATTCAAATTCAAATTCAATTTTATTTATTTAAATTTTGAATTTTGAGTTTGAATTAAATCCCTTTCATATTTATTTTCCCTATTATTTTTTTCCCACTTGTAACCTCTTTCCTTGGTCAAAATTTTCATGAACTAAACTCTATTTAAGGCATTGATTTCATCACTTAATTCTATCTTTTAAAAATACTCTCTAGGCCAAACTCATGCAAAATCATTTCTTGATGTTCAAGTGCTCAAGTTCTCTCCTTTCTGTTTTACATCTTCAACCATATTGAAGGGGAGATCTTCATCATCTTCAAGTCTAAGCTCACATCCTCATTCATCAAAGAGACTTGAGTAAGATTGTTTCAAGTTTCTTTAATCATTGTTGGTTTTGATTTTTAATGGTTTAATGTGCTTGAAAAAAATAGATAGTAATAATATTGAAGATTTTCTAAAATTCTTTTCAATCATTTTTCAAGTGATTTGAATACTTCATCCTGTCATTAATTTGTGTTTTGATTTGATTTAAGGCTTTTACAATTATTGCTTTTCATAGCTTTTATATTCTTGATCTTTGTAGTTTACTTTGTGCAAATTCTTTAAAAGTTAATTTTTATTCTAGCACATTATCATAAAGTCATTTTTTGTTCATATTTTCAAATCATCATTTCACTTGTGAAAATATTTTCAAAGAATCATTTATTTTAAGCACTTCACATAATGACCATATCATTGCATATTTTTAAAATAAAAAAGAAGCATACCACATTAAGATCTCTTTCTTATTTATCTTAATATTATTTTGTTTGTGCTTGAGAGAAAAAATAATTTAAAATTGGGGAAATAAATTTTGTTCTTGTATTTTTTTTTAATGTACTACATTATTTGGGGTTGTACTTATTTGTGTAAGAAAGTATGTTGTTGGGGCTGTACTTACCTAGTGTAGAAAAGTATGTGTTGGGGTTATACTTGCCAATGTATGAAAGCATGTTGCTGGGGTTATACTTGCCTAGTGTAGGAGAGTATAGGAGATTCAATGTAATCTCATTTGATCAGTAAATTCCAAGTAAGGGTGATTAGGTGTGGACGTAGGCCATTTTTTGGGTTTGGTCGAACCTCATGAAAATCCTTATGCCTCTTATCTCCTTATATTTTTATATTTATTTTGATTTATTATTGTGCTCTATTTTAAGATTATAATTTATAATTAACCTTCCTACAAAGTTTAAAATTAAGTTTTAACTTTAAACTTTTTAAAAAACCCAATTCACTCTCCCTCTTAGGTGTCATAGCCTCTTAACACATATTGGGAGGTGATGTCCATGTCAACAAGAACTCTAGCAGGCGATGGCCTAGCGAAAATAAAGGTGCTTAAGTCCAATTTTAATTGCTTTTTAGAAATGGCAGCTAAAGAGTATAGAACTTGCTTGTTCAAAAGATGGAATTTTTGGTTATTAAATTTTATCATAATGGGCATTATAGATGGTTTAGCACTACAATCGAAGTTTGGTGTCCATTTGAGCAATTTTAAAATGATGTTATCAATGTAATACAACTTTTTGGAGAATATTCTATCATAGTCCTCTTCACTGCTAAGTTTAATGATAATATGCCTACCATGAGCAAGCTGACACTCCATTCACTAAGAATCTTTCCTTCTTGGAGTGTTCATAAGAAAATTTACCAACTAGAGTGAACTTAAAAGGTTCCATAAGGAGGGCTATTTTAGATTCAATAAGGAAAAGAGCAAGTTTTCTAAATGTTTTTCATATAATAGTATTTAATAAAACATTTTAATCACTTCACCAAATTTCCCATGGTAGGACATAAGAAAAATGATCTTATTAGAAATGTTAAGGGTGTTTTCATTCAAGGTTGTGTTGTGGAACAAGACCCAACATAAGAAGTGGATTCCAAAAAAATTACTTTTTAAGTAAGGCACAAGGTGAGACAATCCCATGGAACAATACCTAGACTATTGAAGAACTCCAATAGCAAGAGAGACATACCTAATGGCAGCATATTCTTCTTTTTAAAATATCCATCTCATGTCTACATGATATTTTAATCTATAGCTCTTTGAGTAAGTCGAGTCTGGCTTCCAAGGCTTTTGAGTTCAACTTTTCATACTCAGTAATTTCTTGATCTAACTTGGTAATAATTATAACCCCTTGACTATGCAACTCATACTTAACCAAAAATATCGTTTCTTTTTTATTAGAGAAAGTGAATGGTGTTTGTGTTGCAGTTAATGAAGGAGTTGTCCTAAGAGCCTAAAGTATAGTATAAAGGGTAGCCACCCACTTGCCTTTGGAAATTTCCACTTACTTGTTCAACAAGTTAAGGATTTTCTTATTTGCAACCTCCACCTAATCATTGGCTGGTAGGTGTTATAGTAAACTCTATTTGAGGTAGATTCTTTTTGAGTTGCAAAAGTCCTCTAGTCATTTATCATTGAATTGTGGTCCATTATCCATAATGTTCAACATGGTTAGTCCGTACCTGCAAATAATATTAATAAAAAAAATTAATTATCGAGGTAGTTATTTTGGCTATTGATTTTGCTTCAATTCACATTTTGAAGGCGTTGATCATGATGAGTAAAAAGCTTCTTTGCCTGATGTCAATTGGTAAAGGACTTAACAAGTCAATTCCCCAAATTACAAATAGCTAATAACTTGTCATTGGTTGTAAAGGTTATTATAGTTGCTACCATAGAGGGGAAAACTTCTAACACTGCTCACATCTCCCAC
The DNA here is from genome assembly GCA_021442155.1 of Cymbidium sinense. Classification (NCBI taxonomy): domain Eukaryota; kingdom Viridiplantae; phylum Streptophyta; class Magnoliopsida; order Asparagales; family Orchidaceae; genus Cymbidium; species Cymbidium sinense. The sequence continues at coordinate 36,712,895 of CM038233.1, read as the reverse complement.
AAAATTCTCACTAACTTTCTCTATGTTGGCCAAATGTGTTATTGTCATAAAATTGGATGTGCTAGTGTTCTTCCTTCTAAGTGGATTACACAGTCACCTAAATAGACTTCACTGAGTACCTTACATTTTTATTTTTTTTCTTTTGCACACCATAGATTTAATGAAGTAACAAACCTTCTAAACAACTCACCATCAATCAATAAATACTAGGCTATTTTAATTTTGACTCTTATGAAGTCCTTATTTCTTTCTTCTTGCTCTCTAGTTTGTTAGCATTTATTTATGGGATCGATCTAGCAGGGTAAGTTTTCACTTTCCATTTGTATGGAATTGCTTTCTTTTATGCTTTGATGCACAATTTTGGAAGTTAAGCTACTCCATGAGTCTATTTGCTCTTGATAGTAGCTCAACAAGTTGATTTTGATCCCTTGGGACTAGTTTGGTATTAGAGTATTTTAGTCTCCCAATTTTTATTTTTGCTCTAAGTTGACACCTTTATAGTGACCCATCCCTTACCTCATACTCTCTATTAATTTGATTCTCCATGAGTTATAAGTTTAATTAAACTATGATGTGTCCATCATTTAGTCCTTCAGCAAATCACAATCTCACAGTTAATGCTTCATACTTTAATTGATTTTTAGTGACTTGAGAGTTAGTTGAACTTCATTGATTGAGTCACGATGATCCTTACTTCCACTTCAACACAATGCTTTCTTCCATTCTTTATTCTCCTAAAGAGTCGTCTATGTACAAGAATCTATATGGATTTTGGGTTGACTTAAACATTTTGTTAATCTTTAAAATAAACAAGAAAATCAGTGAGTGCTTCTACCTTGGTCACTATCTATAGTGAGTTTGAGGTATCAAACTCACTCAATTTGACAAACCATTTTTGTATTCTCTCTGAATGATTAGGCTTGGCAAATAGTCTTGAGAGGGTGATCAATAATGACTTGAATGAGTGGGCTTAAAAGTAGGGTCAAAGTCTTGAGTAGCAAAGGTGATGAGGCAAGTAGTCTTTTGAAGTAAAATATTTCTCACATTCATCGATCTACTAAAATTTTTTGCTCCCCTCAATAGTTTAAAGAAGGACAAACAATGCTCACCTATCTTAGAGATGAATCAATTCAATGCAATGACTTGTCCAATAAGTCATTACACCTCTTTTGTGGTTTTTAGTGAAGGCATACTGAGCATGGCCTTTATGTTGTCAAGATTCACTTTTTTGGTCTTAGGTGTGATCAGGAAACCCATGAAATTACCAAATCTAGCACCAAATGTGCACTTTATGGGGTAATGTGCATATTATTATTTGCATCTAAAAAAGAATGATGAAATGAATGAAAAATGACAAAATTTACACATTTCAGCCTAGGGGCGTTGATGTAGAACATCATGAGGATCAACAAATTAGGGCTCAAGGCCCATTTACAAGATCCCAAGCTAAAGCCCAAGAAAATTCAAGAAAGAAGAAGACTTAGCCAATTAGCCTGTTAAGGTCCATTTTATGATTTCATCTTTTTTATTTATGTAATTTTTAATTTTCTTCTAGAAACTCCATGTTTGAAATTTTGCATTTATAAATTCAAAGCATGACATGTGAGGTGGTTGAATCCACATAAAATAATAGCATGTGAAATGGGTGGATGGCATAAAATAATGAGGCAATTTAATGCTTCACATTAATGTGGCCACCCACCTTTCCCTCCATATTTTGAATTATTTTCTTTTGAAAGATACTTGTAATGGCTATAAATAGCCCCTCCTATTAGAATGAAAGAGATCTTTTGGCAATTACAAATTTTTGAGTTATTCTTGTGGTTTGAGAGCTTGGTGGCCAAACCTTGGCAATCTTTGGTGGGAGAGCTAGTTATCCAACATATCTTCTTCCTTCACCCAATACCCACGTTCTCTCAATCTCATCAAAAGAAAGAACGCCACCTCCATCAAATTTGGTATCGAAAGCTGAAGGAGCAAATTTAGTCAAAAGTTTGCTTCAACAAAGGGAGCAACTCAAGTGTTGGACTTGTCTTCAAACTTGTGAGTTTTTCTTGGACTTGAGAGGTTAATTAATTTTCTTTTATGTGATAGTTTAAAAGAATATTAGCAACTTGGAAAGAAATATATTGCTTGCAAGTTTATGGTGATAGCATAAAATTTCAATTAGTAAGCTCCATTATATATTTTAGCCATTTTCCAATTGTAACGCGCACTCTCCCTCCCCTCCAAAAAAAGAGAAAAAAATTAAGAGAGTACCTTGGTGAGGTAGTTCATCACCTAACCCTAGCCATTAGTGCAAATCAAAATCTAATTACTTGCTTTATTATCTTTGTTATTATTTATGGTTAATTTTAGAAGTTTCTTTGATTAACTTATGATAACTCTTTCTTAAAAAAGAAAAAAGAGGTTTGATAAATTTGAGCATTTTATTTCATTGCATTAAAAAATATATATAAAAATATGCATGCATAATAATAAGTGTGTTAAACTTAGTGATTTTGGAAGCTAAATAGAACTTTGTCAAAAGACCTAAACTGCCTAAGGAGAGCTTGGGATTTAAGTGGTCTTGTACCCTCCTCACCGGAAGTTCTCTTAGCTTAAAATTTCTCTTTGATTGCATAATTATATTATACTTATTTATTATTTTTTCTATTTTTTTTCATTGGTCCCTTTTCATATATCTTTTTTTTCTTCTTCTTTCAAAAAAAAATCTCATGGCACCAAAATCTATCTCTCAAGATCAAGTTGAAAATTTGACTAGATTAGTTGATGCCTTAGATCTTAGGATCCAAGACAATGAATTAAAACTCAACAAATATTAGAAGAAAGTAAGAATCAAATGCAAGAACTTAAACAACAAATGCAAACTCTTTATTGCATCTACAAAATAATAGAGTACCAACTCCTCAAATACCTACTCAAACTGTGCTAATAGGGATAGATGAAGAAGATTCATATCCAAACCATAGAGAAAATCAACCACTTAGAAGACAATCAATTGCTAGAAATGGTGGAAGGGGAGAAAATTATTTTAAGACTATAGAAGACTCTAATGATCCATCTCAAAGAGTTAAAGTAGAAGCCCCAACTTATGATGGTATACATGATCCAAATAAATTTCTTGATTGGTTAGTTCAAATGGATGACTTCTTTGATTGGTATAAAATGGATGATTACCAAAGGGTTACTTTTGCTAAAATGAAATTGATATGGCATGCTAAAATTTATTGGATAAATACTTTAGCTAAAGAACAAAGATTAGAAAGGACAAACCTCACTTGGATAGAAATGAAAGAAATGTTAAGAGCAAAGTACTGTCCTAGGCATCATGATAAGAACCTACATAGTCAATTATTAACTTTGAGACAAGGTAATTATCTTGTAACAATACTTGAACACTTTTGAAGATCTAGTTTCTAGACAGTCGATAATGATTAGCCAATAAATTTGTTATTGGACTTAGGTGACATTAGAAATGAAGTTGAATTATTTGACCCACAATCTTTAGAGGAAGCATTTCATTATGCATTATTGGTTGAACAACAAAAGAAATCCACCTCCCTCTAAAATTAAAAGTCAAGTACCTTCCATTTCATCTCATAGATCTATTAGACCTCATCCAAATGCCCATCCCTTTGCCTAAAACTTCAATTGAAGGGAGCTCTAAGAACATTAGGGAAGTAATATGTTTTAAATGTCATAAAAAATGTCATATGCAAAATCAATGTAAAGCTCAAATCTTATTTTAGAAGAAGTTGAAAATCCAATAGATGATAATCTAGAAGAAGTTTATGATGACACCCCATTATCTGATGAAGAATTAGAATTAACTGATGACCCTCATGTTAATGTGATGAGATGTCTTACTGTAATAAAAAATGAGGTAGAAGATTGGAGGAGAAAGAACATTTTTAGCATGTATGTTTTGTGTAATGAAAAGAGATGTAGTTTTATAGATGGAGGGAGTGCTATGAATGTCATTTCAACACATACCTTAACTCGAGCCAACCTAAAATCAACCTCACCCCAACCATTTCATGTTAGTTGGGTAAATCATACATCTCTTCCCATCACCAATATGTTTAGTTCCTATTAAAATAGAAGCTATGAGGATCAAATTTGGTGTGATGTTCTCCTATGGATATTGTTCATATTCTCTTAGACCTTGGCTATATGATATGAATGTTATTCACTATGGTAGGGAAAATACTTATGTTTTAAACATAATAACAAGACTATTAAACTCCTACCAATAAAGCCGAGAAAACACCCTCCATAACACCACACAAAACAACTTCTGACTTGCAACCTAAGCCTCTATTGAAGAAAAATGCCAAACTTCAATTAATTATCATAGAAAATCCTACTATTAGGCCTAACACTATCACTTCTGATCCTTACTTTAAAACACCTACTCTTTCTCCTTTGACCCCAAAGATAGAAATAATAGGTTTTGGCGCTTTACGAAAAGAATTTTTTGATCCATTTCTTCTTCACATATTACATATAAAAGAAGTCATACCAGACTCTAATGAGACTCACATACCTGTTATGGTCTCTTCTCTTCTTTCTGATTTTAATGATATTGCACCTGATGAGCTTCCATATGAGCTACCTCCTCTAAGAGACATTCAACATGCTATTGAGTTCTTACCCGGTTCTCAACTTCCTAATCTTCCACATTATAGGATGAACCCTACTGAGCATGTTGAGATTAAAAGGAATTATTAAGAAAGGGTTTTATTCAAGAGAGTCTTAGCCCTTGTGCAGTCTCAGCATTATGAACTCTAAAGAAAGATAGGTGAATGTGTGTTGATAGTCGAGCAATAAATAAAATTACTATCAAATATAGGTTTCCTATTCCCCGATTAGATAATATGTTAGATTTGATCTCAGGAGCAAATTTTTTTCAAAGATTGATCTAAAAGTGGATATCATCAAATTGATTAGATCACGAGATGAGTGGAAGATGGCTTTTAAGACCCCTGATGGACTTTATGAATGGCTTGTCATACCCTTTAGACTTTCAAATGCTCCTAGCATATTTATGAGATTAATGAATACTTTCTTAAACCATATATAGGTAAATTTTGGTGGTGTATTTTGATGATATTCGATTTTTAGTCCAAGTGAAAATGAACATCTACAACACCTACAAAAAGTCTTTGAACTACTTAGATAAGAGAAATTATACATTAATTTAAAAAAGTGTTTCTTTTTGCAAGATGAGGTAATCTTTTTAGGCTTTATTATATCCACTACTGGGCTTAAACCTGATCCTTCTAAAGTGAAAGCAATCTTAGATTGGCCATCACCTAAAAGTTTTACTAAAGTTAGAAGCTTTCATGGTTTAGCCACTTTTTATCAGAGATTTATTAAGAATTTTAGTACCATTGTTGCTCCAATAACTGATATACTAAAATTAGATAAATTTTGTTGGACTTCTAATGCACAAAAGGCCTTAGAGCAAATTAAAGTTCTTATCACTTCTGCACCAATCCTTAGGCTTCCTAATTTTTTTAAAGCCTTTGAAGTGACATGTGATGCTTCAGGAATTGGGATAGGTGGAATTTTAAGTCAAGAGAATCATCCTATAGCATTCTTTAGTGAAAAGTTAAATGAAGCTAAACAATGATATTCCACTTATGATAGAGAGTTTTATGCTATAATTCAATCCTTAAGGCATTGGTGACACTATCTCTTACATAGAGAATTTATACTTAATTCTGATCACCATGCCTTAAAATTCATTAATACTCAACAAAAATTAAGTCATAGGCATGCAAAATGGGTTGAATTTTTACAAGACTACTTTTTTTTCTAAAGCATAAGCTGAATTGAGAATAAGCTCAGATGCTTTTATCCAAGGTAAACCTAATGATTTCTTCTTTAGAATTGAGAATCCTGTGATTTGATAGAATTAAAGATTATTATATTGTGTGCCCTGACTTTCACCTAATTTATCTTGAACACCTAGATAAACCAATAACTTTATAAGGGACATTCTTGATAATAAATGGATATTTATATAAAGGAAAACAATTATGCATTCCTCGATCTTCTCTTAGAGAATTCCTTATCACTGAGCTACATCGGGGTGTAGGGTCATTTTGGAAAGGATAAGACCATATGTTTATTAGAAAATAGATTTTATTGGCCTTCATTAAAACAAGATGTTCAAAAATTGTGGCTCAATGTTTAATTTGTAAACAGCTAAAACTATCAAATAAGGTCCGGACAATACACGCCTTACTTTCTTATACCTTGGGAAGACCTATCAATGGATTTTATTCTAGGATACCTAGACAACTGAGGACATGATAGTATTTTTTGTTGTAGTGGATAGGTTCTCAAAATGGCTCATTTCTTACCTTGTTCAAAATAAATGATGCTTCTTATATAGCCAAATTATTTTTAAGGAAATAGTGACTCCATGGTCTCCCTTAACCATTGTTCATAAAGATGTTAAGTTTGTCTCATATTTTGGAAAACATTATGGAAATTATTAGGTAACAAATTAAAATTTTCTTCCTTTCACCCACAAACCGATGGATAAAGAAGTAGTTAATCGTACCTTAGAAATTTGCTTAGATGTTTGGTAGGTAAAAGTTTAGGAAATTGGGATTTACATTTGCCAACCTCAATTTGCCTATAATAGTACTATATCTAGAACTACAAAAAAAATCACCATTTGAGATAGTCTATGGTCAAAACCCACGACAACCAATAGATGTAGCAAACCTACCATCTCATGTATTTTTTGATGTAGCATTCTCATTTGTTAAAGATTTTCAAAGCCTCCATGAAGATATAAGAAAGCAAATTACTATAAGTAATGATAATTATGCTTCTAAGGCAAATCATAATCGTTCAATGAAAGAATATAAAGAAGGTGATTATGTATTGATTCATTTCAAGCATTATCAAACTACTAGAAGAAATTACATGCACGAGCTTGTGGTCCATTTAAAATTCTCAAGAAAATTGGAACTAATGCTTATCACCTTGATTTTCCTGTTGATATGTTTATTCATCCAGTTATTAATATTGAAGATATTCTATCATATGAAGGAATTAGAAAACCTCCACTTGTTTAGTCTAACTCTTTAGGAGATATAGCACCGCATTCTGCGTAAGCCCTCTTCCTTTGAAGTTGACTATATTATCACCAAGGAAGCACCCATTAATCCAACAACATCATTTTCTAGTTTGTTGGAAGAATAAGCCACCAGCTAAAGACACATGGTTGACTCGTACGATTTGGAGACTCTAGCCCCACAATTAGTAGAAGACTTCTTAGATTTCAACTCTATGGAGCAGAGTTCAATTGAGCCTAGGGGAGTTGATGTAGAATATCATGTGGATCAAGAAATTAGAGCTCAAGGCTCATTTACAAGATCTCTAAAGCCCAAGAAAATTCAAGAAAGAAGAAGACTTAGCCCATTAGCCCCGCTAAGGCCCATTTTATGATTTCATCTTTTTATTTATGTAATTTTTAATTTTCTTCTAGAAACTCCATGTTTGAAATTTTGCATTTAAAATTCAAAGCATGACATGTGAGGTGGTTGAATCCACATAAAATAATAGCATGTGAAATGGGTGGATTGCATAAAATAATGAGGCAATTTAATGCTTCACATTAATGTGGCCACCCACCTTTCCCTCCATGTTTTATATTATTTTCTTTTGAAAGATGCTTGTAATGGCTATAAATAGCCCTTCTTATTAGAATGAAGGAGATCTTTTGGCAATTACAAATTTTTGAGTTATTCTTGTGGTTTGAGAGCTTGGTGGCCAAACCTTGGCAATCCTTGGTGGGAGCGCTAGTTATCCAACATATCTTCTTCCTTCACCTCCAATACCCACGCTCTCTCAATCTCATCAAAAGAAAGAATGCCCACCTCCATCAGGCGTGTAGCACCTAGGCACTGCAATTGTAGCGCCTAGGCACTATTACCATCTTAAAGAATCTAGAAGCTGAAACCAACCTCGATGATTGCCCGATTAAATGGCTCAGCACTACGGTGTTGTCATGAATCTTCAATTTTTTAAAATCAAGAAAGCTAGAGTCCCCACCCCAATATTGATAACTGCTTAGGGAAGCGAGGGGAATAGTTACAACAATAAAAAACTACCCCATTGGATAGAAATTGCATATAAAAAGGGGAGAGCAACCCCCCTAAGTGCTTGTTTTCTTCTTCCACTCACTCTCTTTAGTCTTCTTGATGTATTATTTTATGGGTGATTTGTACTTCTATAGGCATGCTTTCCACTGCTACAAGAATGATCTCCTATCTAGTTTAAGTAAAAGATTTCTAGAATAATATTTCTTTTACATAATTTTCTCTCTGAAAATTAAGTTTAACTAAATTTCTATCATTGATCTTACATCCAATAACAAATAGAAGAGTTCATCTTCATCAATCTTCTATCCGGAGTAAAAGAATGCTCCCCAAGACTTAAAAATTCCATAATCTTGAATGTAGAAGATCTCTACTGTTGAACTTGGTTTTAGAATAAGGGAGAAGTGTGCATTTACATTAAAAATATGTACAAATCCAGCATTGCTTAGGTGTTACAGGCATTTTATCATGCAGCACTGAGGAGTCAAATTCTCAGAAATAAAATCTTGAACACATTGTCCATAGAGCCAAGGCACCAAAAATTGGACATTGTAGTGCTAACCTCTCGGGTTTCGATACAATTGTATCAAAACTGATGCACTATCATCTAGTGCCACTATGCTAAGTTTTCATGTTTCTCATCTCTTATATGACACCACAGTGCCATCCATTCAGCACTGAGATGCTATATCCTCTATCATTGACCTTGGTTCCAATGTAAAATGAAACCCTTCCTCCTTCAATCTTAAATCTGATTCTAGGGAGGAGAATGCTAATGCCATAAAAAATTATGAAAATTAGCACTGCTAAGGAGTTATGCTGCCAAAATTTTGAATCCTAGACATTAGTGAAATAATGACACGGTGTTGTTGGTTTAGTTTAAGGTCCTACATCCTTAGGAAAATTAAGCTTAGACAGACATCTCACAGTACCATTGAGCTAGTATAAGCACCAGGATGTTGTGTTCTCAGAATTAAAACCCATGTTATAATATTAAGAAGTTTTTATCATAATACAAATTATACCCATTGTGTCATGATGCTATAATTATACTGTTGAGGTGCTAAGTTTTCAAAAAATAAATGAAGCCTAAGTAGGCATCTCATAATTCCATTGTGTTGGTACCCCAGCGTCGAGGCGATGTGTTTTCACACTCAATTGATAATAATAAGACATTCACAACATAATCCAAATTATATTTACAACACTGCGGTGTTACAAATATAGCATCGAAGCATTAAGCTCTCAGGTTTTTGATGTAATCATTTCATCTTAGAAGAGTCGAGACGTTGAGACCCTAATGTTGAGAAGAAAATTTTTATACTTAAAAATTTTAATACATAGTGACAAACACAAGGGAACATAAATGAAAAAAATATATTTTATTAAATAAAAAATCTATTATAATAAAAAAGAAAATATAGAAAATAAAAAATAAAAGAAAAAGAGGAGGAAACTAGTAATCATAATCATCCTCCTCCTCTTCTATTTCTGACTCTAGCGAGGTAGCTATATACGGGGGATATTGAGGCACCATGGGAAAAGAAGCCTGACTTGGATCCCAAGATAATAATTTTCAAACATATGGACTCATGCTAAATTGAACTGCGTTATATAGGAAAACTGCTTTTGTTGATGATCCATGTTATAATCAAACTTCTTTGTAAATTTTACTATTTACGGCTACTCTCACCCACCTCTCTCCTTTAAATATGATATTTACTCATTTAAGGGTTTAGAGGACTGGGGTCAAGATCATGGGGGCACGTGAGCTCTCCCCCACTTCATACCTCAAACCAAACCCTTCAATAAGCCTTTTTATTAGAGGAGCCTTTCGAATAAAAACTTCTTCATCAGGATCCCCTAACATACTCACCACAGTGCACAAATTATATATAAAAGAGGGATGGCCATACCTTATAGTAGTACTACTCCTAAGTATATTAAAATTACAATTATAAATAATATTTCTTATATTAGTTATAAAACCCTTTCAAATTGCAATATACAAAACTACCTTATTATTTGTTACCTCACTGATATTACCAGTGAGCATTAACTTGGTAGAAATGAAGTAGTGCTAAGTCTTATATTCTATTGTCAAGCCGGTGGTAGTAAAGTTAATAATCATTTCCTCCTCTAATTTCCAGTTGGCATTTCTACCGGTGAGATAATAAAATTTAAGCATCTTTTTTAATCGGCCTTTGACTGGCACCATAGTGTCATATGGTTAGTACTAAGGCACTCATTAGCTAGTCAACTTGAATAAACTAAGCTATACAAATCCAATATTAAGTGTTGCAGTGCTGTGTTTGTAGCACGAGGTGCTGATCCTTTACTTTTAAAGACATGATACCTTCTTTAGAATTTTATAGCACAATCACTCAATGCTAAGGCACCAATTTGACAGCAACATAGCGCTATCAAGCACCTAGTTCAACATAACAAACCATATCGTAATAAAAATTAGTTGAACATATCTAAGTTTTTTCTAACCTCATAAAACCATGCAAGCTAATCCAAGTCACAAAATTGATTTAATGCAAGCTAAGTCATTCTAAGCTATGTATCTAATCTTAGTAAAGATAAATTAATACATTAAATCCAAGATAAATTTATCTTAGTTTATCAATTTAAGTTATGCCAAGTAAAGTAAAAGTATTACAAGTTAAAGAAAACTAAGGCAAGCCATGCAAAGCTAAGTCCTAGTTTTGTTGTCCAAGTCAAGCCAAGCTAAACTATGCTAGCCCAAAGTAAGGTCATAAATTTTTAAAGAAAGCCAAACTAGGAATAATAAAATTTAAGCCATATTATGATAAGATAATTCACATCATACCAAGTCAAGCTTAGAAAGCCAACCAAAGCTATTGCTAATCTAACTTTCTAATTTAATCTATCTTAACATAAAAAAGCTTACCCTAATAAAGCATGTCATAGCCTAGTTAAATTAAGTCTTTACTTAGCCAGGTTAGGTTAAGATAAGCTAAGTATAATCAATCAAAGTTAAGGTATGGTAAGTCCATCAAAACATAAATTAGTGTCATAGGTTAAACTTCTAGGAGTTATTCATGTGGCCTAAGAATTCACCACCCTTGGATGCTTGCCAAACTCTCACATAATGATGGTTATAATATAAAGAACATTTAGATAGAATGAAGACAAAAAAAACTTTTTCAAACCTATTAAGACGTGGATTGCTTAAGAAATTTTGGCTACATCCAATGAAGGATGGTGGCTTCTATTTATAGTCTTCCATCCACACTCAAAAATATTTTATATTATAATAGATAAATAATATCTAGAGCTCTCTAGAATACTCTTTTAATTTATTTATTTATAATATAATCTAAAACGTTCTAGACACTCTCAAGTTATTTCTTAAGTATTTATGCCATTTTAGATTATTTTGGATACATGTATAAGCCATAAAATATCCAATATCTTCTATAGACTTTTATTAAGATGTGGCATAAGGACCCCATTAAAATCCATTAACTAAATCTAAGGTAAAAGAGATGAAGATCACTCTTGGAGATCCTATCACTAGAAGCAAGAGGACTTAAAGTTTGATGCATGAAATCCATTTGAGGGACTTTTATATGTGTACATTATATGACATAATATGTGATATATAATGTGTTTTATCATGTTTAAATGTAGTGCTTGTGTTATAGTTGTAATCAAGTAACATTCATCTATTTATGTAAAGTTCCATTTGACACCTAAGTGTTACAATTCCAATGCCATAATATTGATCTCTAAATAATTTAACTCTAAGACAAAGACGATAGCATCTTGGCACAACTTTTTATGGTGTCATAGCACTACAGTATGACAAGTTCAATTTTAAGTAGTTTAAGGTAGTTTAGGGAGATATTTTCAAGGGACAAACCATTTGAAGGTTGGTAACTATTTTAAACATTTTCTAATATAAAATGCATGGTTGTTGATCTTTAGGGAAGGATTTGAGTGAGGAAATCACTTATGGTCGGAGCAAAAGGACTGACAAAGGAAGAAAGGATTTGATGATTCTATTTCTAACACCATTTAGGTGAGTAGTGTATTATCTTTTATTTGCTTTTAATTGTTGGCAATTATCTCTAGTACTGTGTTCTTGTTTTTTTGTCCCACTTAAGAAAATTATAAACCATAATTTCTCTTCTCAAAATTTAGTCCATAATCTACTTGCAAGAAGAGTTGCTCGAATTTTAGATTTTCTAGGACCTTGTCTCTATTTTCTTACATTTGGCTGACCAAATTCTAACTAAATATTACCAAATTTTATATTTCACTATTCCAGATAATTCCCTACAATATCCTTTAATTTTCTCTTTCAAAGGTTGAAGACCTCAAATAAAGAGTGAAATAATATGCTTTTTATGCATGATGTGAGAAAAGTAATACAACATCTACCTAAGGTGTTGCTAATTCTTTTATCTTGATTTATAACATAGGCTTTATATGAGGTTATGAGTTATTTTATTTTTAGTTTGAATTGATTAGTTGGATAGAAAATATATTTTCCTAAGAGCCCAATCATCATCCAGGCCATACGTCAAAGCAAGAAAAAAGATGTCATCTTAATGCACAAGCTAAACAAACATCAATCAATTTATAAAGCTAGTGCAAAAGAATAAGAGGCCATTTGTGGTTGGGCTCCATCGCACAAACCCAAAAATAAATTTGGTAGATGAGCTCTACCCTTATATAACTCGGATTACAAATAAATAAATTACAATCAAGAAGGAATTCATTATTATGGGGGTCTTCATTCTTCATTTCTTCTTTTTTCCTTCTTCTTTCTTCTTTATTCTTTCTTATTTTGGTTGGTTAGAATGTGGTTGCTCCAAAGGCTTTACATGGTACATAAGACATAGTCTTATAACCAACGTTCATGTTAATCCTCCATAACAATCATTCCAAAATCCTAATTGCAAAATTCCATTAAAATGAGAAAAAGGAAATCTAACTAAAACTTGTAAAATAGAAATTAGCTAAACAAACCATACAATCTGAAGCATGTATATATGTAAGTTGGACTTAATAGCCCACACATGGGTAACCAAGTCCACCTAGCCTATTTTGGATTATGCTTAGGGGTATATGCAACTGCACAGCAAAAGTATTTATATTTTTATTATGGCACCCCTTGAGCACAATCCCCTACTAAAGATAATGATTAGACTAAGATCACCCTACCATTCCATCTACACACATACACCATAACATCCAGACTAAAACATTATATCATAAAATAAAAGCAAAATATCAAACCATGCACCGCCTTAACATAAAGCTAGAAGTGCTGACTTAGCCTAATGTGTGTGCTATTTAATATTTGTGTAGTATGCTTAGCTAGGCTTTAAGGTTGAAGTTTTCTAAGTACGAAAATTTTCAACATAGAGGGTTGTTTCATTTAAGTTATTTAGTTGATTTGGTTGATTTTATTTTGTGATTTAATTGGGTTTGAATGAACCTACAATTAATTACTAAGTTGTAAAGAGAGGAAAAGAGAAGAGAACTTCCCTTTTCCCCCTACCTTAAGTAATTTCTAATGTAGATTCATATTTGATTGTTGTTTAGTGAATGTTTTATTATGTGTTTTAATTAATCCTATGTTTGGATTTTCCGTAAACAAACCTATTCAAAAAGAAAGGCATTTTAAGATCAAGTAAAGTGAAATACTATCACAAAACACAACACTTTATTTCTTTCCCAACATGTGTAACATTCATATAGATGTAACCTAAGCATACCTATACATGCAAATGGAAAGGTTTAGCACACCTTAATGATGAATGCTAAGAGAGTTTGTCTAAGAAAATTTAGATGTTTCATGATGTATGATTTTATTAAGTAGAAATAGATTGATTCTTTTATCCATTTTTCATATGCACATCTACAAGTATAAAAGACATAAGTGGCTACGACACCATTGTTAGCACCAGGGGTATAAGGTACAAGATCTACTTAGGGCTACTCAAAGCCTCGCAATCCCAGGGTTGTCCAGACTAATATATCACTTTTCTTAAATACATGTGCATGTACAAAAAGAAATGCATGGAAAGAGAATCATACAAAATGTTTATGTTTGTTTGTTTGATTTGTTTATGCAATTTACATATGCAATTGTGAATATCCTTCTTAAGTGATAACATAGGAATGAATAGGAATTAATTTAAGCAAGTGTTTTGTTATTTTCAAATGAACTATACACTTTACAAGATCCTATTCAAAATTATGCTAAAAGAGAAGAGAAGGAAAGTCACACAATGCACATCATTATATTTATACTCACATGCAAACTTATAAATATTATAAGTAGCATACCTTTCAGTTATGATTTTTGATTTAAATTTTTTTCAAAAATAATTTAGGATTTAATAGTGATAATAGACATTCATATTCTTACTTTATCCAAAACATGCAATTTGACATAAAGGAAATATTTCAATTTTAATTTGATTTTTTAAAAGGCATGAATGTATGATTTTGTTATGACATACACATTTAGCATGTTAGGAAAGAAATAAATTGATGAAAGCATGTAAATTCATTCACCCTAATTAATTTCTAAAGACAATCTTATGAGATAGGATTATTTAAAGTGAGTCAAATTTGTTTAGGGAGATTTTTAGTTTTGTTTGTGTTTGATTTAAATTTAAAAAATATGAAAAGGTTCACTGGTCCTAACCCATTTTCCCCATGTGTGAGTTTATTTTATTTTTTTTAGAACCATTCGTTGATTTTTTATATTTTTGTTTAGGTTAAGGTGTGAATTAAGTGCATTAATTACCCCTTACCTACACCACTTTAACATATTTAATCAAATAATTATGAGCCAATGTATGACATAAAATCACACAAGGAATTTAAATCAGCAATGCACCTAGGAAAGAAAATGCCTAATGTAATTGGCTCAAAATTAGTGATCCATTAATCTAAAGGGTTTAATTCAAGTACTTTCATAACCCTTCCCACACATGTGGGTTGGATTTTGATTTCCTTAAGCTACTTAGGTTATTGAACACCTAAGCACCTACCCAAGATAAATTAGTTAAGTTCTAGAATATTTTGAAAATTTTATCAAGTTAATTAAGTAGGTGATTAGTGGATTAGCCCTTAATTAAGTTTGGATTAAGGAAGGAAAGGGGTTTAGGGATTTGTTTAGGGAAAATTTACCAATCCCATTCCATAAACCTATACTTCACTTAAGCAATGCTTAATTAACTTAATAAAGGGACTAAACCACTATTCATATGCTTAATTACCCTAAATTACATAAAGAGAGTGTTTAAGGATTCATTAATTGATTTCACTAATTAACTAATCAATAAACCCCAAGAAAATTAAGGGAGGAGGAGGTCATCTGAGAAATTTGAGATGAATTAATGAAGTAATTAGGGAGTAATTAGGATTATTAAGTTTTCACTAAAACCCTAATTA
This sequence comes from Cymbidium sinense, assembly GCA_021442155.1. Taxonomy (NCBI): domain Eukaryota; kingdom Viridiplantae; phylum Streptophyta; class Magnoliopsida; order Asparagales; family Orchidaceae; genus Cymbidium; species Cymbidium sinense. The sequence goes on along the minus strand of CM038233.1, from coordinate 36,697,323 downwards.
AGAAAAACACAGAATCCATTATAAATAATTTTAGATTATTCTTTATTGAATTATCTTCATAATGCATTTTATTTTGTATTTTTTAATTTTTCTACATTAAGTTATGAATATTTGAAGAGTCTATGATTAATAATTAATTAAAACCCCTAATTATTAACTAATACCATCAGTGCCACGTGGACTGCTAACATGGTGCGTGCTTTCTATGTGGCACAACAGGATTGGTTATTTAAGTTATCACATCCGAAGCCACATCTATGGAGGTGCTAGACGCTTTCTCTGTGGATCATCCGATCAAAGATCAAACAGTTGAGATCGAGCCCATAGTTTCTAAAAGGATTACTCATAGATCCTACACTGCTTGATCATGACCATCCATCCAAAACACGTGGATGGATAGTCCATGATCCATCACTGAGCTTGCCTAAGGGAGAGGGCCATCGTCCACTCTTTAGGGCAAGATCTGAGCTCGATTATGCTCAAATTGAGCTCAAACTCAACCCACACCATCATCATGCAAAGGGGAAGACATCCAATGACTAATTTTACTTGAGATGAAAATTGTCATTATAAAGGACCATACACTCTCTATTCTAGGCTTGGTTTGAAGGCATACCTCACCGATGCTATCACCGACGCTCCAATTCATCAAGGTAGCTTCATCTAGTAGAGGCAAAGCCCTGTTGTATATTTGAGGCTTTGGTATTGGGTAGATCCTTCTATTGACTAAGGTGCTCCTCCTAAGCTTGCGGCCTTAGTCTAGAGCACTCCTCCTATGGCTTGAGAACTTGGATGAAGGCTTGGGTGAACTTGATTGGGTTCCCTCAAGGTGCTTGAGGGAGGAATTGAGTTGAGCTTGAGTATTGGATGAGTTTCAAAATGTTACTACCTCCCATGTTTTCAGCTTAGGCAAAATTGAGAATGGGGAAACTGAATTGGCTTGGGGGAGCTTGGGGAGACTTGCAATTTCTTTCTCTGGCTTTATCTCACTCAATAGATTGCAAGAGAATACAATTCAAGTGAAATTAAGGGGAGTCTAGATGGATCGAATGGACGAGAGGTACTAAGCCATTTTGATCAAATTCACCTCCTTCAATGGGTTGTTTTGGTTGTTAAGGGTTTCACATGGTTCATTTTTGGCAGAGGGGGTATTAGAGAAGTGACATGTGCTGATTTTGGGTGGATGAGTTATTGCCATGTGCTTGAAATGAAGGGAGTGGTTGATTTTGGCCTTGGGTATGGTTTGGATGACCCAAAACCATTGGGCCATGTGCACCATGCTCATTAGTGTCAACTTGGTCCACTAAGAGAGTGCCAAGTGGCCATGAAGAGGGTTTGACCAAATTCTAAGTGAATTTGGCCAAGAATTACCCTTTGTCCTAAGGGTAAAATGGTCATTTGGCTTGGATTTTAGTTTGAGTATGTTTGGTATGATTAAAAAATGGGTTGGGCCAAGTTTTAATGAATTTGGAATTGATTTGATATGATTTGGCTCATGTTGACCTATTTAGGTCAAAATGGGTCAACTTAGGTGAAGTTGACCAATTGGTCAAATTGGGTCAAACCAAGGGTTGGGTCAAGTTCATATGACCATTTGAAAGTTTCAGCATCATTCATTTGCTTCAATTTGATTTATATTTAGATTTGTTTCATTTGATTTCATTTAGGTCAAATGGTCAAGTTGATCAATTTGACCCATTTGACCTATTTGGGTTAGGTCGTGGGTTGGTGTAGGCTTCTTTAGTCATTTGAAATATATTGGTATCTTTGTTTCTAATTAATTTTGGTTTCATTTGATTTTGGCTCAATTTGACCTTTTAGGTTAAGTTGGGTTCAAGGTCATTTAGGCTAGGTTGGGTCTAGTTGGCCAATTGAGGCTTTGGTCAAGTTCAACAAGTGATTTGGAAAGAACTTGGTTCATTCAATTCAATTAATTTGGCTTAGATCATGTTTTGACCCATTTTGACTTTAGGTCAAGTTAGGCCAATTTGGGTCTAGTGGCCAATTGGGCTAAGTTAGGCTCAAATGATGACTTGGTCAAGTTCAAACATTGATCATGAATGAGTTTTGATCAATGGTTTCAATCAATTTATCCTATGGTAAATTTTGGCTAGTTTAGGTTTCATTTTGGCTAAGTGTTGACTTGGTAAACCATTAGGTTTGACTTGGTTTGACCAAATTTGAGTAATTAATCATCTCATGATGATTGTTGCTCACAATGTGAGGCTTAGTTGGGCTTACTTCAATCCAATTTGGATATGAGTAGAATTTGGTTCATAAGGGGTACTTTAGGTCACTTTGGACCAAGTGAGCCTAAGCGGGTCAATTGATTTGATCAACACTTGAACTAAGTTTGATTGAACTTACGTGTGGACTTATGATTGAAATATAAATCCATTTGCAAGTGATTTGGAGTAAAATGGGTTTTGATTCCATCTTATGTACTTGAAACAATCTTAAACAATCAAAGGGCGATCATAAGAACTACAACAATTTAACCCAAGGTGAAGGAACCAAGAGCTTAGTGCAATGTGACTCTACTCATGTCAAGGACATAAGAGAGTAAAGGAGGAATCTACTAGGGATAGAGTATATGAACCTTCCACCTGGGAAGTAGGTTCAAGTCATCCACAAGGGATGAGAGGTTTGATTTGACTTGAGTCTCATTGGGGAGAGAAATCGATTTGATTCGTTTGATTGTTTAGTTGTGTTGGTTGCTTTTGTTTATCTTGATAGTTTGTGTTTTTACTCCTCTAGGGATAAAAAGGTGAACTCTCCACTAAGGAGCAAGTTCAAGTCATCCACTAGGAAGAAGGGGTTGTGAAATCTGCTAAGGGATTAAAATTTGGGATCCACTAGGGAACCCGAAAGACTTGCATCTCACTGAGAAGAAGTAGATTGATTTGATTTGTTTGATTGGTTGCTTGATTGTTTAGTTGTTTTTTTACCCTATTGAGGGAAATTGATTGCATTCTTTTATTTTGGTTTGTTGTTTGACTCCACTGAGGGAGGAAGGCTGAGTTTGTTTCAGATTCTTAGATTTTTGATTTTGAGATAGGCCCTATTAGTTTGCAATGGATCGCACTAAGTAAGGACCATGGAGGCCTTGGCCTAGCTCAGATTTACCAATCTAAAGGGGTAGTCTACCAAGCACATTATAGGACTAGCCAACCAAAGGGATGTCTTTCGGTGTGCGACAACTGTACTAGGAAGATAGCATATTAGACTTACATCCTCCAAAGTAAAAACCAGTTGATGGGCCGATCCACTAGCAAGGCAACAGATTGAACCCAACCTAGGGTTGACTATTAAGTGAATGCCACTGGAGGACTTAAATCAGCTCAAAGATAGTCAAGATTAATTTTATTTTTTTAGTTATTAGTTGTTTTTTATGGATCCCATTGGTTTGTGATGGAATGCACTGAGTAGATGCCATGGTAGTTTTGAACTAACTCAAACTTACTAATCTAAAGGGAGTAATCTACCAACCACATAGTAGGACTATCCAATCAAAGGGGTGCCTTTCAGTTTGCAATGGTTAAGTTAGAAAAAAAGTGTGGGTACTCACATCTCTCAAAATAAGGAACCAATGGGGTGATCAGTTGGCAAGGCAACAAATTGAACCCGACTAGGGCTTACTATTGAGTGAAAGTCACTAGAGGACTTAAATCAGCGCAAAGGTAGTCATGATTAATTTCATTTTTTTTAATTTTTTTTGATAGATTCCTTTAGTTTGCGATGGAGCACACTAAGAAGGAGCTTATATTAGCCTAGGCCTATCCTAGATTTACTGAACTAAATGGAGTAGCTTCCCAGTCGAGGGGAGAACTATCCAACCAAAGGAGTGCCTTTCAGTTTGCAATGGTCAATTCAGGGGAACAAAGCACGAGGACTCACATCTTCCATTACAAAAGACCACCAGGGTGATCGGTTGCTTTGGGCAACAAATTGAACTGACTAGGGCTCAGGTTTGCTATGCTAGGATGCGTACATCTTCCAAAGCGAGAATGAATGCGTAACCCTTGTGGCAAAATAGATTAAACCGACCTGGGGACTACGTTAAGAGTCGACTCAAGGACTTATCTCAACTCGGTTAGTGGAAATTCCTATAGTTCTACTAACGAAGATAGATGCCTACTTGGAAAGGGGACCTTTGGGTGCATGAATTCATAATCCACAAACGAATATTTTGTTTGTTTAGTTTAGTTTATTTATCATGGACCATGTTAGTTTGCAAGGGATCAAACTGAGAAGGATCTTATATTAGCCTAGGGTTATCTCAGATTTATTGAACCAAGGGAGAATCTGTGCATCCGCTGAACAAATTCTCTAGCCATAGAGGTGTTTACTAGGAAAGGGGGACTGCCCAATCCAAGAGTAACCCGGGTAGTATCTAAATGGGGTCACAAAGGATGTGATCCAAATAGAGTGCCCACAGGGTGATGGGGCTGCTAAGGGCTTGATCCAATACCCAAGAGAAGATGACATGGCTAGTCATACATCAAATAGGTATTTGGTTCTCGAGAAAGCTTCGGGGACTGTCTCACAAGATTGGTGTATCCATCGGGTCAACCTAAGGTGCCTATTGATTTGCAATAATAAGCCTAGGAAGAAATCTTGTGGACTCATATCCTCTTGTAGAAGAATTGATTGTCGGGATAGTCTATCTTCGGCTTGACAGGTGTTATTCGACCTAGGGCGACTATTAAGTGAATGCCACTAGGGACTTATATCAACTCAAACATAGTCAAAAGGAAAGGAGCCTCTAGGGGACTTATCCTAAACCTCAAATATAGTTGACATAGTTAATTCATGATGATTAGTTCAAGAAGAAAGTATGGGGACTCACATCTTCTTAAACAAAATTATCATGAGGTAGCTTACTGACTGGGCAGTGAAACCTACCAAACTAACAAGGTGCTCGTTGGCTTGCAATGGTCAAGTTAGGAAGAAAGCATGGGGACTCTCAACTTCCAGACAAATGACCATTGGTGTGACATGCTCGCAAGGTAGCATGTCAACCCAACCTAGAGCATCTAATGAGAGAGTGCCATAAAGGCTTGCTCCCACATTAAAATACCTGATATGAAAGATTTGTGTTTATTTTTGTGCTTATGTTAAAGGGCATAGGATGCCACTTGGGTTATCTCACACCTACCCTAAACAAACTTAGGGAATTGGATGAATTGGTGCCACGGATGGCAACCGGGATTCCCACCAAGAAAGGATGCTGCTTAGGTTCTGTTACACCTAACTTAGTTATGCTAATTCAAATAAGATGTCTGTTGGGTTCTCTCACACCTATTCTAATAGTGCTGATAAATTTGTTTGATTATATTTATGTGGTGAAAGAGGGATAGGATGCCTCTTGGGTTCTCTTACACCTATCCTAAACACGTCATGGCAGATTCGCAAGACAAGCAAATAATACCTGGAAAAAAGAGAAGATTTTGATGGAAATGGAATCAGATTTTTGTTGATTGATAGAATTTTTTTTTCAAACATGGTTTTTTATGGGTAGTATTTCTTCAAATAGAGCCCATTAATCAGAAGCATCGCGTGTTCCCCTTCATAATCAATGAGCTGATAAGATCCTCCTTGGTAGGCCTTCTCTATGACATAGGGGCCTTCCCAAGTGGGTTCAAACTTGCCTCCCATCTTTCAACGGGCAATAATTAGTTTTCTTAGAACTAACACAAGTTCTCCTACTTGGGAAGACCTAGGGTAGACCAACTTGTTGTGAGCTTGAATCATTTTGGCCTTGTACAACTTGAGGTTTTGGCATGCCTGTATGCGCCTCTCCTCCAAACCTTTGAGGTTGTCTAACTGCAACTTTGCATTTTGTTCTGTAGTGATTTTGCTAGCCAATGCTATCCTTAGTGATGGGAGTTAAACTTCTATAGGTAGAATGGCTTTGGACCCATACACTAAGGAAAATGGGCTAGACTGAGTTGGAGTTTTGTATGTAGTGCGGTAGGCCCACAAGGCTTCAACTAACTGCTCATTCTACTATTGCTTGTTATCATCAAGAGTCTTCATTAGTATTCGGATGAGAGTTTTGTTTATTTCTTCTGCTAAGTAATTTTGTCTGGGGTAATAGATGGTGGAGTATCTCAAATTTATACCATGTCTTCTAGCAAAGTTGTTAATCTTGGTGTTTTTAAATGTAGTACCATTATCGAATATAATTTATCGAGGCACCCCAAACCTATATACGATATGGTTTCAAAAAGATTGAAGCACATGCTAAACTGTGACCTCTCTAAGTAGGATTTCCTCTGCCCACTTGGAAAAGTAATCGGTAGCACCTAAGATGAACTGATGACCCTTGGAAGAAGGAGGATCGATCAAACCCACAATGTCGGTACCCCAACAATCAAATGGCCATGAGACCAACATAGGGTGTAGAATGTTGGGTGGTTGATGCAAGACCACACTATGTACAAGATACTGATGGCATCTCCTAGCTACATACACGCATTCTGTAATCATCGAAGGCCAGTAGTATCCTAGTCTCTTGATCTTCATCTTTATCTTTGGATTAGATTGATGGGCTCCGCATAGGCCTGAATACACCTCGATTTCAATTCCATGGGTTTCGTGTTTATCTAAATAATGTAACCACATTTGGTCAAAGGATAGTCGGTACAAGGTGCCATCAACGAAAGCATAGGAGAGAGCTCTCTATTTCACCTCATGGTCTTGTGACTTTTCTTGAAGTAGTTTATCGATGTTCAAGTAGTCTATGAATGGTTTCCTCCATTCCAGCTCCTTATCCTTATATGCAATGATAACCTCTCCTTCAAGAGAAAGTCTCTCGATGAGTTCAGCATTAATAATGGGTAGGACATGTCTATTTTGGACCCTTATTGGAATGGACTCATTTGTCGGACATGCCAATTCTTTGGCAAGTTTGGCCAAAGCATCTGCTACTGCATTCTCTGCTCAAAGAACCTTGTAGATGGTGACTTCAGGGATTTGGGCCAATAGCTTCATGGTATACTCATGGTAATGATGAAGCTTAGGTTTGAGAACCTTGTAGGACCCGACAATCTGATTGATGACCAACTAAGAATCCCCATAGATGTTGATGCTCCTGACACACATTGTGATGGCTAACTCCAAACCAGCAATCAAAGCCTTATACTTAGCTTCATTATTGGTGTAGGGATTGGAGAGATAGTATAAAAATCTCATCATATCATGTGAGTTAAGAAAACTATTCATACCCCTGCCTTTCCTAGAAGAGTAGATCGTGGTGCTTCACCTTTATGAAAAGAAGTTGCACCATCAAAATACATCTCCCATCGGTGATTGTCAACCTCTCCTAAATTCATGATTTGTTCTTCAGGGAGATCGTCACTAAGTGGAGAATCAACAAGATGTGTGCTAGAAATCTAGTGCTTGTCCTTTTTATTAGCGGAGAATGAATGTAATATCAAACTGTGAGAGAATCATGGACCAATGTGCCAAACATCCAGATAGCATTGGCTGTGTCATGAGATACTGCAGTGGATTGGTTCTGGAAATCAAGTTCATCTTATGAGAAAGCATATAGTGTCATAGCTTTTGAGATGCAAAGATCAAAGCTAAGAAATGTTTCTCAATAGGTGGGTAGTTGTTCACTTGAGGAATTAGATGATGGGCGAGGTAGTAGAGAGCACCTTTCCTTCATCATCATTGGCTTGGGCTAACAAAGCAAGGGAGTCATCTAGTGCAAGTGTAGAGGATGAGTGGCATGCCTGTGATAGGGGGCTGCTAGAACTGGCAGCTTCACCAAATACTGCTTGATATCTTTGAAGGCATACTGACACTTGTCATCCTACTTGAACTTGGTATCCTTTTTTATAAGTGTTGAAAATGGCTTGAATCTTCCCGATAGGTTAGAGATAAAGTGTCTTAGATATGCCAACTGTCCTTGAAAAGATCTGAGTTGAGTTAAACTTTTAGGAGGTGACATTTATAAGATATCTTTAATCTTTTATGGATCTATTTCTATTCCATGGTGTCGGACAACAAACCCAAGGAATTTCCCTGAAGCTACTCTGAATGCACACTTCAGGGGATTCATTTTGAGGTTGTATTGTCTTAACAATTCAAAAACTACTCTCAAATCAAAGAGGTGGTCTTCCTTTTCTTTACTCTTAACTACTAAATCATCAATATAGCACTCAACCTGATGATGGATGAGTTCATTAAAGATCTAAGTCATGGCCTGTTGGTATGCAGGACTAGCATTTTTAAGGCCGAAAGGCATGACCTTATCACAATAGATTCTGATCGAGGTTCAAAAAGCAATATTTCTTTCATCCTCAGGGGCCATCTTAATTTAGTTATAGCCAGATGACCCATCCATTAAGAAGAATACTACATGAGATGAGGTGATGTCCACTATAAAGTCCCTAAAATGACATAATTTGGCCATTCTTCTTCTTAACTAGTTTAACATTGGCTCACCAGGTAGGGTATTTTTCTTCCTTAACAAAACCAACATTGTTTCTTGACTTTAGAAATGACCTGTCGTTCGATTTCTAATCGCATGCGTCTAGGAGCTTGCCTTATAGGGTTAGCACTAGGATCTATTGCTAGTTTATGGGCTGCCATGTTAGGAGATAATCTGGGCATTTCTTCATAACTCTATGCAAAGCAGTCTTTAAACTAGTTCAATAGCCTAACTAAGTCATTGGTTTCTTCTTCATTCATTAAAGAACCGATGTATGTGGGGTGTGAATTTTCTTCCATCCTGAGGTTGATTTCTTTAAGCTTATCAATTATGGATTGCATCTCCTCTCCAAATTTTGGCAGTGCATCTTTGATTTGGAGATCTTCTGGATGATCTAAAGTTTCTAAACACACATTCTCATAAGAGTTGATTTGGTGTGAAAATAACCTATTAGACTCCAAATAATTGGTGACAACTAAGCAATAATCTTTATCATCGACTGGACCCACTATATCAAATCCTAGTCCTGATCTTGATTATGCATCACTACTTCTGTTGTTCCATAGATTTTTGAAGTACTCTGACCTGTGCTTAGACCATGAATAAGGAATCAAACCCTTCTTTGCAAGATTAAGAACACAAGGCGAGTACCAATCAAAAGGAAATTCCATTAATTATTTATATGAATCATCCTCAAGTTCTACATCAACTTCAAAACTTGAGGATGATGATCCCAAAAAGAATCTCTTTGGCTTTGCATCAATGGAAGACTTAGGAGCTTCTTTAACTACTAAACCTTCAACTTTTTGAGATGAAAGTGAGGTTAGAGCTAAAGTTCCCAACCTTTATCTAATAGTTTCACACACTTGATTCAAATACTTTGTTTTATAAGAAGGCCTAGTCTTCATCGCTATTCAGCTTGAGTGTCATCTCCAATAAAATGTGATGAGAGGGGTTGACTAGTACGCTAATCACATTAGACTCATCCTTCGAGCAAGATTCCAAGTCTATGTGAATAGTAAGGGCACTCTTGTGAACTGGAACATAACCCCTATTGCCTGATGGCCAACCAGGGGATCTTCCACCTCTAGAATTGCCTCTATTTCTGCCTCTGCCTCTTCCTGGTGGAGGTCAAGTCATTCTACCCATATATTCATATGATGGAATGAACTGTGGATGGAATGTAATACGCGGCTCCACTTCTTCCTCAATTTCCTTTTCTTATTCACTTGGATTTTCATTTTTCTTTTCTTTTTCTTTTTATTTTTTTTCCTTCTTTTTCTTTTGCATTTGCATTTGAATTTTGACCAAGTTCACGAGAAAAGGTGTTTCGAAGAAGATACTAGGTTGCATCCTCATATATCTCAACCTCTCTGACTAAAAATAGCTTTTCATCTCCTTTGACATAGTATTCAATCCCATCCTTCCTGAACTTGATGCACTGGTGGAGGTATGATGGAATCATCTTATTTTGATGTATCTAAGTTCTATCGAGAAAAGTGGTGAACAAAGTATTCGAATCAATGATGTGAAACTTGGCTTCAGTCTTTCATTCACCTATCTCCAAAGGTAATACTATAGAACCTAAAGCCCTCTCACCTTGTCATTGAATCCTCTCAAAATCATCTAATCTCCTCGATGTATGGAGATGTCAATCCTTAAATAGGCAAGGGTCTTGAGACTCATAATGTTCACTGATGAACCTAGATCAGAGAACCGGCAAGAATGCTGTCACTATGTAATGTGAGGCGATGGTTGTGCTCCATGTCCCATAAAAGGTCTTCATCATGAAAGTGATTCCGTGAGCTTCTCGGAATAATGTGCCCCACTCAATAGAGAAGCATATTTTAGGATCAAGAAGAGCCTTGATTAGCGACTCCCTCATCTCTTTGGATAAGATAATGGCATCATATATGCTTAACTTAGATGGAAACTTTCTCAGGTGAAAGAGGACATTATAATCCACCATGTGCTAATCCTCCACAAGCATATCCAAGGGTGGAGCATCCTGTACAGAGGCTTCTCGATCATCTGAATCAATGACTTATTTCCCTCTATCTTGAGGTGCTGCCCTAGGAGGTAGAACCTTACCACTACGAAGGTTGACTTTCGAGATCTTTTGTGGCAAGTTAGTGCAAGGTTCTACCTGCTCATCAGACTCACCTACAGCTTCTCCTATGGGACCCTCAAAATCTGATGATTCCAAGTCTATCTCAAGAGGTGAACCTGTAGTATTTAGAGAAGGAAGATCCAACTCTTAATTAGAAGAGGGAAGATCAGAGTTGTTATAGTTTTTATTTAGAATTGAAGAGTTTTCAATAAGAATAGAGTTAGGCAACCCATCAGAAGTAACACAGATATAATTTAAGCTAGCTTTATTCCTTATTTTCTTGGATTTTGAAGGAGGTACATAGTAGAAGTCAAGTAAAGTAAGAGGGGTGAGGGATTTGATGCCCTCATTCACCAATTCAAGATGTCTACTAGAGAAAGAGCTAGCTGAAGTAGAGGTAGTCGCAGATGTAGTAGTTACAACAGTGGACTAGAGGTTAAACTCAGTCGGTGGTTATGCTTCTTGGCTATCCCGGGCTGACATAGGCTGTTGTTGCTGCTGCTGCTGTTGAACTCCTCCTTTCCCTGAGTTGGCTCTGGAAACTTACAAACCATCCTTGATGTTAGAGGTTTGAGCTATCTCAGACACCTATAAGAAAAGTTTCTTTATTTTTGATACAAGCTTCTTAGAGGTTTTGGATAAGGAGATATCCCAACATTCTTTGGTTTTAGAAGGGTCGTAAGTATCCCCAAGGATTACCCTAATTGATCTAGATGGTTTTTCTACAAGGTATTCCTTCGGGATATAACTAAAGCACTGGTCTTGAAGCTATGCTCAAGCCAGTTCTTAAATGTAAAGAAATCTTCCAAAACATGACCTAGCATGCGATGGTAGGGGTAAAAGTTAGGATCACTGCTTTTGCCCACTTTCTCCAATCTCCTAGGTTGGTAGGTAAAATTAAAGGTTCTTAAAGATCCTCTCTCTTGAATAAAAGGTTAAGTTTATGTAAAAGAGTAGTACTTGGTGGGTATGTGTACCCGATTCTGATGATGTGGTTGAGGAGGAGGCAATGCAGGCGGTAGAGGCCGTGATTGTGGCCGGTAGGGCTACCTCAGTGGTCGTAGAGGAGGTGGAAGTGACGGCTATGAAGCACGAGGTCTCTCAAACTACTCTTTGACCAACTTTTTCCCCTAGTCTACTGTTATCATTGCCCCGGGCTTTCTTTTTAAAAGCTTTATGTGGCTTCTTCTATGTTGATTAGTCTAAAAAAGGTGATTGTTTGGCTTCTCCTTTTAAACTAGCCGCCTTGTTGATTAGCTTCTCAAAGGTTTTGATGGTGTAACCTTTGAGCATGAAGGCCATCAGGCCATGGATATTCTTAAGCAGGATTTCAATGACATGTTGTTCGGACAGCTGTGGTTCTCATTTCATACTCAAATTATGCCATCTGAGAATGTAATCAATGAGGGAGTCACTGAGGTTTTGTTGAGCCACAACGTGATCGCCCACAGTCACCCCTTGCTGAGCTCTAGCAAACCTCTTGATGAAGAGTTGCTCCAACCCAATAAAGGTCTTCACTAAACTATTGGGAAGTTTAGCATACCAATCAAAGAATATATCTGCTAAGTTATTGATGAAGAGACAGAAGAGTAAAGCATCGCTTCCACCAATGTTGTAATAACTCATCTTGAAATGTGCAATATGTTGCCTCGGGTTCCCACTGCCATCGAAACTTTTGAAAGAAGGTGGCACGAAACCCTTAGGATATTGGATGGCATCAAATTCCTCTATGTAGGGTCTACCCTTTGGAACTGATGATCCTCCTTGAGCTTTAGCCAATGCTTCTCTCACCTTCTGCACAACCATAATATTGATATTTTTTTTTTTGTATGGAGGTACTATTTTTATCCTGCTACAAAGTTGCTATTCTATGAAGGTAAAGTCTTGGTTGGATCAAGACACGCACTAACTATGGTTGACTAGTCTCAGCTATAGTAGGAAGGACTACTGGTGCTTATTTCTGAAGTACTAAGACTGTTGCTAACAAGTCCTCAAGCTGCTTCTCCATCCTATCTATTTGTTCATCTTTCTGCTTTAATTGCTGACGGAGGTGTTCGGCTGAGTGGCCTGTGTCTTCCCACTCGGCATCAACACCTTCCATAGTTTGATACTCTTGGAAGAAAGAACCCTAGGTATATACCATGTGTACCCCTGATGAATCCTCTAATAGGTCATCTTCATTCAGATCAAAGCTGCCCTTTTGATCCTTTAAATCATACTAGGCATATCCTAAGATTTCCTTCTTCCCCACTAGATATTTAGCTACTATGTCATCTAGGGATCGGTCCAACTTCACTGGCATGAAAGATTGGATCTAACCAGTAGTAGGGTCACTGCCATGAATAAATAAGCACCTAACCTCTAAAGCTGCTGGTGTGCTGATCTTGTGAGGACTATGCTCACTGGAGGAAAGATACTCCTGAATATTGTTAGATCTGGGTAGAGTGGTACTCCTAGGAGGATTTATGGCCATAGGGGCGACTGAAGTATCTCCTCCTCCCTTAACTACTATGACTATCTCCATAGTCTACTGTGGTGGTGGTGGTGACAGGACGACTATAATACTTCGAGGTCTCCATTCCTTCTTCGCCACTATTGGGGTAGAAGGTCGAGCAAGAGAGCTCGACCTCGCCAAAGTAGATGGTGTAGATGGGATGGGATCTCACGGCTGTAGCTGGATCACTAATGGGGTTCTCCTATCCCTCGATGAGGCCTTCATGGCCTTGGCTGGAATAGTAGATGCTGGGACATGTACGGGAGAAGAGCGGTGTTGTGGAGGCACCACCGACTCTCTCTGAACAGGAGCTACTCTCCAGTGATGGGTAATCCTCATGTGTAAGATACTGTCAGTGTGATCGACATGCGTAGCACACTAATCTAGAAAATCCACAAGTATGGAGGTTGATTGTTGTGTACCTCGGTGCTTAGTAACATGAAAGTGATGCACTTCTCTAGCCCTCTCTTTCTTAAGCCTACCGCTCTTTGAGAATGACAGATCTCAAATCAAACTGAGCACGTGACTCTTCGTAGGCTCCTCCTACTTGGCATAAAATTGATCGGAGGCCGGCATACAACCTCCTCTTCTCACTAATAAGTGCTTTGGCCAGAAGAGGTCAAGCAGTAAATCTTCTCTCTATCAAATCTAAATAGAGGGTGGAACTAGTTTTTTGTAACCAACGGGGAAACCATCATGGGTAGATCCTCTATAATAGACTGAGTAGATACCTGGAACTCTCTAGCAATGCGAGTGTGATACAGCTTAATCATGCAGTTCTTGTTTCTTTTGTCCGGTAGAGGCGTTGGAGCCAACCTCAAGGCGGGGGAGAAAAGCAGGATGGGAGCCTTCCCCTTTGAGGAGCCGAGTGGGTGCTAACTTCTAGAGGCGCATGAGGAACAACGGGTGTCTTGCGTCACTTTCTTGGGGGAACCATAGCCTTCCAATTTTGTGAGAGGATATCTGAATCAGATGGCATGTTGACTGATGACCACTTGTCATGTTCTCCAAACTGTCATGATGGGGGTTCCCTCACATGTAATCCTGGCCCCCTCGAAGCCTCGACCAAAGTGGATGAGGTGGGCATAGTCAGATCATGGAAGGCTGACCTGATCCACGGCAAATCCATCCCATGAGGAAACGTGAACACATACTTCTACGCTGCCATTGCAATCAACTGATATTGAAACTAAACGATGCTTGAAAGTATGCAATGTTGAAAATAAACTTGAATTAGATTTCTATTTTTTGATTTTGAATTGAGTTTAAATTTGAACACTCAACAACTTGAAAGTGTTAAGTGGGGCTCAAATGAAAAGAGATTGATTTAAAAGAGGATTTTTGAATGTAGAATCCACTTTCAACAAATTTGGGTATGTTGAAAATGAGTTCAAATATTTTTGGAGAGATGCTTCCATAGGTTCATGTTTGAATTTTGATTTTTGAGTTTGAGGACCCTTCATTTAACAAATTTGAGTATGTTAAAATAAAGGGTCAATTGATTTTGTTTTTGATTTGAGATTTTTGGAATTTACTCACTTAACAAATTTGGGTATGCTAGGTGAGGTGTTTGAAAACAATTTCTTCTTTTTCTTTGTTTGCTTATTTTGTGAATCATTTTTGATTTCAAAATGGAATCCTCATTTAGCAAAATTGGGTATGCTAAATGAAGAATCCAAGTGTGTTTTGTTTTGAATATTTTTGAAAATAGGATTCTTAGCAAATTTGAGTATGCTAAGAAAATCTTAATGTGTTTTGTTTTTGAAGATTTTGAAAATGAAGATTTCACTTTAGCAAATTTGGGTATGCTAAAATGAAGTTCCCAAATGTGTTTTAAATTTTGTGAAATGGAGATTTCACTTAACAAATTTGAGTATGCTAAATGAAATTCCAAAATGTGTTGCAAATTTTGTTTTGAAAATGGAGACTTCACTTTAGCAAATGTGGTATGAAGTTCCAATGTGTTTTGAATTTTATGAAATGGAGATTTCACTTGGAAAATTTGAGTATGCTAAATGAAATTTCAAGATTATGTTTCAAATTTTTATTTTGAAAATAGAAACTTCACTTTAGCAAATGTGGTATGCTAAGATGAAGTTCCAAATGTGTTTTGAATTTTGTGAAATGCTGATTTTACTTAACGAATTTGAGTATGCTAAATGAAATTCTAAAAATATGTTTCAAATTTTTGTTTTGAAATTGGAAACTTCACTTTAGCAAATGTGGTATGCTAAAATGAAGTTTCAAATGTGTTTTCAATTTTGTTTTGAAATAGATACTTTACTTTAGTAAATGTGGTATGCTAAAATGAAGTTCCAAATGTGTTTTTGAATTTTGTTTTGAAAATGGAGACTTCACTTTAGCAAATGTGGTATGTTAAAATGAAGTTCCAAATGTGTTTTAAAAATTTTGTGTTTTGTTGATTTTAAAGAGAGATTTCCATTTAACAAATTTGGGTATGTAAGATGGAAATCAATTATGTTTCATTTTTCAAAGACGTAGATTCATGTGTGATTATTATTTTTTCTTTTTAAAAAGGAAATTCCAACCTAATCATGTATGGAATATGTTAATTGGGATTTCAAAATAGTGTCATTTTATTTGGAAATGAAATCTTCATTCAATAAATTTGAGTATATTGAATGGAGATGTTCATGTGTGCTTTTTGAATGTTTATTTTTGATTTTTTTTTTGGAATGAAACCTCCATTCAATAGATGTGGGTATATTGAATGGAGAGGTTTCATATGAACTTTTGTTTTTTGAAAATTGATTTTTGATTTTGATTGGAAATAAAACCTCCATTCAATAAATGTGGCATATTGAATGGGGAGGTTTCATATGTGCTTTTTGAAAATTAATTTTGGATTTGGATTGGAAATGAAACCTCCATTCAATAAATGTGGTTATATTGAATGTATAGGTTTTGTATGTGCTTTTTGAGAATTGATTTTTTTATTATATTTTTGGAATGTTGATTGTTATTTTTATTTGAAGATGAAATCTTCATTCAAGTAAATTGAGTGAAGGTATTCATTTGTGCTTTTGAAAAATATGATTGTTGGTTTTATTTTTGATATATTACATGTAATAATTTATAAAAAATTATTAGATGTAGAGAAAATATTTTATTAAGTGTATTTTGAAAAAATGCTTTTATGGAAATTGATGTTTCTTATGAAGAATTTATTTTTCTTTATTCTTGGAATGAACCTTTCCTTACCATAAAAAATGGTAAGGAGGAAGTCTTTAGTTATTTCTTTTTATTAAATTTTAATTTTCACCCATTGGAGAACCCAACGGGGGTTTTAAGACCAACAAGGGGTGAGGTCCTAAAACCTAAAGATGTTGGTTAGCTTAACTTAAGTATGAAATAAGCTAAGTGCCAATGAAAAAGAAAGGTAGTCTTGGATTCATACAAAAGTACAAACCCACTATTGATATTTGGAGATAATGATCATTTTCCAAAGATGGAGAGAGAAACAATCCCCAGCAAAGTCACCAAAAAAATCTATGGTCAAAATTATACATTCCTGCCTTCATCTATCCCCTTTCAGAAAGAGGATAAATGAAAATAGAAATATAACACCTTTATCGAGACACCACATAGATCCATAGATGCTCTTATTAGGGTGATCGGGTATGACATTGAGGAGAGGTGTACTATCTCGAAAGATAAAAGTCACCACCCTACAATGGATCTAATCATATGAATACGGACTCCTAAGTACTATCGGTCTTCATATGTACCAGCTATTCTTCCCCTACTTTACATGGAAAAGTAAAGCAGAGTTTATTTTAAACTAGGTTCGTTAAGTCCCTATGGAGGCAAGCCCCCATAGTTAATTATATCTAAAGAAACATGATTCCTTATGAATACTCTCGATAAAGGTAAATGATCCTTGTCCCCAAAGATTTTGAAAGGTAGGACTATCAATCAATTGGTTTATTTTTAGAAAACTCAAGTGAGATTGATCAAGAAGAGGGAGTTCTTATCGAAGCCAAATGAAGGTAAGTAGGGGATGCTTAAGATACTAGGAAGCCTAGTAAGCATCCCAAACTATCCTATGGTTGGGCTTTATATTTTTGAAATTGAATTGATTTGATTGAGTTGAATTTTTATTAGAAAATTAGGGCTTACAATTCCATGATACAAGGTCTTAGAAATTCCTAAGAGGTGAGGATTTTTGCTTATGGCCCGTAAAGGGAAGTAGCAACCTCGGATCCTAAATTTAGGGAGCTTTGGAAAGGGCCAAAGCACAACCTAAATCTAATGTGAAAATGAGAATTTGGTTTACCTCCATAAGAGAGGACAAAACACTCGACTGTTGGACTTACAACCGTCTGGGGGTGGCCACCACCTAACTCCTCTTATGGTTTTAAATACATGTAGGCAAGTCATATACTTTTACAAGATACCTAGCATGTTGTTTATTTAGAAAGAGACTAAGTCTTTAAACACACTCCCTATGAGACTAGATACATGATTTTTGATTTAATGACTTAAAATTTTATTACATTTTATTTTCATTTTGGACAATCAATTTGACACAGGCTTTAGGATTCATATGCCTAATGCATGAGAAATTAGATTATGGGCCAAAAGTAACAAGATAAGAAAGTGCGTTTCTACCATGGCTCTCTAATGTCAAGCCAAGTTCTCTGGCAAAGGTGGAAGCCCTCCAATCAAAATTGAAACAATATTCTTTTTATGCATGATGTGAGAAAATTAAAATAACATATAGCTATGAGGTTGCTAATTCTTTTATCTTGATTTATAACCTAGGCTTTAGATGAGGTTATGAGTTATTTTATTTTTAGTTTGAACTGATTAGTTGGATAGAAAGTTTATTTTCCTAAGAACCTAATTGTCATCCAGGCCATACATCAAAGCAAGGAAAAATATGTCATCTTAATGCACAAGCTAAACAAACATCAATAACTTTATAAAGCTAGAGCAAAATAATAAGAGACCATTTATGGTGAAGCTCTACCGTACAAACCCAAAAATAAATTGGGTAGCCGAGCACTATCCTTATTCAACTCTGATTACAAATGAATAAATTACAATCAAGAAGGAATTCATTATTATAGGGGTTTTCATTCTTCATTTCTTCTATCTTCTTTCTTCCTTCTTCTTTCTTCTTTCTTATTTCTTCTTTTGGTTGGTTGGAATGTGGTTTCTCCAAAGGCTTCACATGGTACATAAGACATAGTCTTATAACCAATGTTCATCCTAATCACCCATAACAATCATTCCAAAATCCTAAAATTACATGAAAATGGGAAAAAGAAATCTAACTAAAACCCAAAATAGAGATTAGCTAAACAAACCATACAATCCCAAGCATATATATAAGTTGGACTTAGCACCCCACACATGGGTAACCAAGTCCACCTGGCCTACTTTGGATTATGCTTAGGGGTATAAGCACCTACATAGTAAAAGCATTTATATTTTTATTACGACGCCCCTTAAGCACAATACCTTGCAGAAGATAATGATTAAACTAAGATCACACTACCATTCAGTCTATGCACATACACACTAACATTCAAACTAAAATATTACATCACAAAACAAAAGCAAAAATATCAAACCATGCACCGCCTTAACCTAAAGCTAGAAGTGGTGACTTAGCGTAATGTGTGTGCTATTTAAGATTTGTGTGGTATGCTTAGCTAGGCTTTAAGGTTGAAACTTTCTAAGTATGAAAATGCTCAACTTAGAGGGTGGTTTCATTTAAGTGATTTAGTTGATTTGGTTGATTTTATTTTGTGATTTAATTAGGTTTCATTGAACCTACAAGTAATTACTAAATTATAAAGAGAGGAAAAGAGAAGAGAACTTCTCTTTTCCCCCCTACCTTAAGTAATTTCTAAGGTAGATTCATATTTTATTGTTGTTTAGTGAATGTTTTATTATGTATTTTAATTAATCCTAAGTTTGGATTTTCCCTAAAAAACCTATTCAAAAAGAAGGGCATTTTAAGATCAAGTAAAGTGAAATACTATCATAAAACACACAACACTTTATTTCTTTCTCAACATGTGTAACATGCATATGGATGTATCTTAAGCATATCTATACATGCAAATGGAAATGTTTAGTACACCTTAATGATGAACGCTAAGAGAGTTTGTTTAAGAAAATTTAGATGTTTCATGATGCATGATTTTATTAAGTAGAAATAGAGTGATTCTTTTATCTATTTTTTATATGCACATCTACAAGTATAAAGACATAAGTGACTGACACCATTGTTAGCACCGGGGTGTAAGGTACAAGATCTACTTTAAAAGCCTGTAACCTAGGGTTGTCGGACTAATATACCACTTTTCTTAAATACATGTGCATGTACAAAAAGAAATGCATGGAAAGAGAATCATACAAAAAGTTTATGTTTGTTTGTTTGATTTGTTTTTGTAATTTACATATGCAAGTGTGAATATCCTTCTTAAGTGATAACATAGGAATGAATAGGAATTTATTTAAGCAAGTGTTTTGTTATTTTCAAATGAACTATACACTTTACAAAATCCTATTCAAAACTTTGCTAAAAGAGAAGAGAAGGAAAGTCACACAATGCATATCATTATATTTATACTCACATACAAGCTTATAAACATTATAAGTAGCATACCTTTTAGTTATGATTTTTTATTTATAAATTTTTCAGAAATAATTTAGGATTTAATAGTGATAATAGCCATTCATATTCTTAATTTATATCCAAAACATGCAATTTGACATAAAGGAAACATTTCAATTTTAATTTGATTTTTAAAAGGCATGAATGTATTATTTTTATATGACATACACATTTAGCATGTTAGGAAAGAAATAAATAGATGAAAGCATGTAAATTAATTCACCTTAATTAATTCCTTAAGACAATCTTATGAGATAGGATTATTTAATGTGAATCAAATTTGTTTTAGGGAGATTTTTAGTTTTCTTTGAGTTTGATTTGAATTTAAGAAATGTGAAGAGGATTGCTGGTCCTAACCTATTTCCCCCAAGTGTGAGTTTATCTAATTTATTTGTAGAACTGTTAGATGAGTTTTTATATTTTTTTTAGGTGTGAATTAAGTGCATTAGTTTTCCCTTACCTACACTACTTTAGCATATTTAATCAAATAATTAAGAGCCAATGTATGACATAAAATCATAAAAGGAATTTACATTAGTGATGCATCAAAGAAAGAAAGGGTTTAATGCAATTGGCTCATAATTAATGATTAATTAAGCTAAAGGGTTTAATTCAAGTACTTTCATAACCCTTCCCACACATGTGGGTTGGATTTTGATTTCCTTAAGCTACTTAGGTTATTGAACACCTAAGCACCTACCCAAGAGGAATTGGTTAAGTTTTAGAATATTTTGAAAATTTTATCAAGTTAATTAAGTTTGTGATTAGTGGATTAGCCATTAATTAAGTTTGGATTAAGGAAGGAAAGGGGTTTAGGGAATGGCTTAGGGAAAATTCCCCAATCCCATTTCATAAACCTCTTCTTCACTTAAGCAAGGCTTAATTAACTTAATAAAGGAATAAACTACTATTCACATGCTTAGTTACCCTTAATTATTTAAAGAGAGTGATTAAGGATTCATTAATTGATTTTCCTAATTAACTCATCAATAAATTTCGAGAAAATTAGGGGAGGCAGAGGTCATCACAATAAATGCATCTAAGAAACTTGTAATAAATTAATGAAGTAATTAGGGTGTATTTAAGGTTAATAAGTTTTCACTAAAACCCTAATTAAGGAAAATGCACTATTCAAAATCCATTAGAAATAATTTTAGATTATTCCTTACTAATTATCTTCGTAATGCATTTTATTTTGTATTTTTTATTTCTCTACATTTAGTTATGAATATTTAAAGATTCTATGATTAATAATTAATTAAAACTCCAAATTATTAACTAATCTATCGGTTCCATGTGGACTGCTAACATGGTGCGTGCTTTCCATGTGGTGCAATGAGATTGATTATTTAAGTTGTAACATTAGCAGCCGAGTCAGTGGTGGCGCTAAGCTCTTTCTCTCTGGATAGTTGAGATTGAGCCCGCAATTTCTAAAATGATTAATCATATATCCTACATGGCTTGATCATGACCGTCCATCCAAAATGCACAAATGAATGGTCCATGATCCATCACTGAGCTCGTCTGCAGGAGAGGGCCACCATCCACTCCTTAGGGCAATATCCGAGCTCGATTGAGCTCAGATTGAGCTCAAACTCAACCCACACCATCATCATGCAAAGGGGAAGACATCCAATGGCTAAATTTACTTGAGATGAAAATTCTCTTCACAAAAGACCACACACTCCCTATTCTAGGCTCGATTTGAAGACATACCTCACCGGAGGCTATCACTGATGCTCCAATCTGTCAAGGTAGCTTCGTCTAGTAGAGATGAAGTCGTGTTGAATATTTGAGGCTTTGGTATCAGGTAGATCCTTCTATTGATCAAGATGCTCCTCCTAAGCTTACGGCCTTGGTCTAGAGCACTCTTCCCATGGCTTGAGAACTTGGATGAAGGCTTGGGTGAACTCGATTAGGTTCCCTCAAGGTGCTTGAGGGAGGAATTGAGTTGATTTTGAGTATTGGATGAGTTTCAAAATCTTGCTACCTCCCCTATTTTTAGCTCAAGAAAAATCAAGAATGGGGAAATTGAATTATCTTGGGGTTGGGGAGACTTGCAATTGCTTCTTCTAGCTTCTTCTCACTTAATCGAATGTAAGAGAATACATTTTACGTGAAATTAGGGAGGAGAATATCTCCCCCTAGATGGATCGGATGGCCGAGAGGTACTAAGCCATTTTGATCAAATTCACCTACTTCAATGGGTTGTTTTGCTGTTAAGGTTTGCATATGATTCATTTTGGCATGGGGAGGGGGTTTGGGGGGGGGGGGGTTGGGGAGGAGTAGTAGAGAAGTGTCATGTGCTGATTTTGGGTGGATGAGTGATTGCCATGTGCTTGAAATGAAGGGAGAGGTCAATTTTGGCCTTGGGTTGGGTTTGTTTGACCCAAACCCATTAGGCCATGTGCACCATGCTAACTAGTGTCCACTTGGTCCACTAAGAGAGTGCCAAGTAGCCATGAAGAGGAATTGACCAAATTCCAAGTGAATTTGGCCAAGAATTACCCTTTGACCTAGGGGTAAAATGGTCATTTAGCTTAGATTTTACTTTGAGTATATTTGGTATTATTGAAAAATGGGTTGGCCCAAGTTTCAATGAATTTGGAATTGATATGATATGATTTGGCTCATGTTGACCCATTTAGGCCAAAATGGGTCAACTTGGGTCAAGTTGACCAATTGGTTAAATTAGCTCAAACCAAGGGTTGGGTCAAGTTCATATGACCATTTGAAATATTTTGGCATCATTGGTTTGGTTCAATTTTATTTATATTTAGATTTGGTTCATTTGATTTCATTTAGGTCAAATGGATCAAGTTGACCAATTTGACCCATTTGACCTATTTGGGTTAGGTCATGGGCTGGATTAGGCTTCATTAATCATTTGAAATGTATTGGTATCTTTGTTTCCAATTAATTTTGATTTAATTTGATTTTTGGCTCAATTTGACCTTTTAGGTCAAGTTGGGTTTAAGGTCAATTGGGCTAGGTTGGGTCTAGTTGGCCAATTTAGGCTTTGGTAAAGTTCAAGAAGTGATTTGGAATGAACTCAACCCATTGGTTTCAATTAATTTGGCTTAGATCATGTTTTGACCCATTTTGACTTTTTAGGTCAAGTTGGGTCAATTTGGGTCAAGTGGCCAATTGGGCTAGGTTAGGCTTAAATGACGACTTGGTGAAGTTCAAACATTGATCATGAATGAGTTTTTATCAATTGTTTCAATCAATTTAGCCTATGATAAATTTTGGCTAGTTTAGGTTTCATTTTGGCTAAGTGTTGACTTGGTCAACCCTTAGGTTTGACTTGGTTTGACCCAATTTAAGTTAGTGATCATCTCATGATGATTGTTTCTCACAATGTGAGGCTTAGTTGGGCTTAGTTCAATCCAATTTGGATAGGATTAGAATTTGGTTCTTAAGGGATACTTTAGGTCACTTTGAGTCAAGTGTGCCTAAGTGGGTCAATTGACTTGATCAAGGCTTGAATCAAGTTTGATTGAACTTACATGTGGACTTATTATTGAAATATAAATCCATTTGCAAGTGATTTGGAGTCAAATGGGTTTTGATTCATTTGACAATTTTAAGTTAAAAAGGGTAAACATGAGTTTGATTTGGGTTTGATTTTTGAATTTAGTTTTGATTTGATGATTGAAGCTTATGTTTATATTTGGATTCATGATTGAAGGATTTGTTGAATCATGAAGAAAAATCAAGGGTTTGGCTTGATTTGAATTTGATTGGCTAAGTTCAAGAATTTGACTTGAAAGGCTTAGGTTGAATTTTGGTTGAATTTGAATTTTATTTTTGAATTTAGCTTTGGATATTTGAATTTATATTTCATTTATATTTGTGAATATAAATGAGAATATAAATGGATTATTAGAAAATTTTCTTGAATTTGAATTGATTTAGATTTGATTTGAGCTAAGCCCATAAGATGGAATCAAAGGGGTTTAGGAAAGATTCTTGAAATTTGGAATTTCAATCATAAGCTTCAATCATTTGAAATTGATTTGAGTTTTAGAAAACATAATTTAGTTGGAATTGCTTTATGATTTGAGAAAATCCATCGAGCTAGAATTGATTTGAGTTTGAAGTTGATTTGATTTGGAGTTTGATTTGAATTTTGAAATTTGACTTGAAGGAAGGAAATGAGGATTTAGGTCAAACTATAGGGTAGGCAAGTTTTCCTAACTCCCCTAAGGCATGACCTATTCCTATGGCTAACTCTTCTAATTCTCTAGGGTTAGGTTGAGTGTTCACCTAATCATGTGTCTTAACACTAATGAATTATTAATGTCTAAGAAGAGTCCTATGTCTAAGATAGAGGGTTCAGAGCTCATTCTAAAAATGAGGTCAACGGTTATTTGGCTTACTTTTTGTTTGCTTAGATTGTCATTACATGGCTTTGATTAACTTATATTACTTTGCTTAACATAAGTTAGCTTTAACTAACATGAGGTGGCTTAATTTTGCTTGCCAAATTTTGGATTGGCATGGATTTGCTAGACTTAGCTTATTTTATCTTATTTTTATTTAGTTTATGTTATCAAAGAGAGATTAGACTTGGATAGGCTTAATTCAAAGATATCTTATGTTAAGTCTGGCAATGTTTGGCCTCATTAGGTGAAGTTCAACTTAGCTTAGCTTGGATTGATGTTATTTTACATTATTATATTGTGCTTAGCTTTACTTAGCAATGCTCCCTTGGCTATACTTGAAGTGGATTAGTTAGGCTTAACTTAACCTAACATGTCTTAGCTTGACTTAGTTTGGCTTGGCTTACCTTTATTGAGTTGTCATGACTATTTTTGGCTTGGATGTAAAGGATTAACTATGCTTAGCTTGGCTTTGCTGGCTTGCATTCTTAAAGCAAAGTTAAACTAGGCTATTCTAGATAGGTTCATCATAGTTATACTTGAAATAACTTAGTTTAACCTAATACAACATATATTAATAAAGTCCAGCTCTATCAAGAATTGTTCAAAATGTTTTGTCTAAGCTTTGCTTAGTTTAACTTTTCTTATATTTGAATGTTTGAAAAAGTTAAATTATGACCTTTTATTAATCATGCAGAGAAGGATGTCATAGTGGATAATGTGGCAAAAGAGATGCTCCAATCTTCTTCCACTCACCAAAGTAGAAGAGAGAAGATGATCTTCCACTCATCGAAGTGGAAGAGGTATGAAGTTCTGCTCACCCAAGTAGAATGTAAGCAACAGATCTTGAATCTCTTGGACGATTGGCCCCCAAGCTCCAACCAAAAAAATTTTCACTCTAAATGTCATAGAGAAAGCCAAACATTCTTTGTTAGATTGTAATAGTGTTTTAATAGGTACAATACTCCAAAAGATGCATCCCTTTGGGAGAAAAGAACTAAAAAGTAAAAAAAAATTGTTGGAATAGTTATTTCGTAGCATTATGGCTCTACAAATCAGCACCGTGATGCCATGTCCTCGATTCTGAACCACTAAAACTTATAGTGTGTAGCACTGAGGTGCCAAAAAGGCAGTACTGTGGAGCTAGACCCACACCTATAAAATTGAACACATTAAATCACATGTTTTTAACCAAAAATCTAACAAAACACTTACACATGATTAAATACACCCATTACTACATAATATAATATATGAAACATAAATCCATACATGAAGTCTACTATAATCATCCTGAGCTTAAGTTTTGGTTTGAGATCTAGTGACAGATTCTTTTCTATAACATCAATTCCCTCGGGCCTCAAAGAACTCTTCTTTAAAGAGTTAGGATTTTGAATGTCTTTAAAAAGTTCTAGGTCTAAGGTCTATAGTTCTTCCGAAATCATTCATGAGTCATCACTTGGTGGCTTGTCTTTCCACCTCACTTGAAATTCTGACTAGTATGACCTATGGGTGCCTTAACTTTGATAATGTTCTTCATCTCAAAGATTATTGGCTAGATAGGCACCAACAAATAATTTTTTTCTCCTTTTACTAAGGTATCATCCTACAACTTTGGAGGTTGGGTAACTCTTTTATAAGATATTAGATCTTCCATTTTAAAAATAGAGATAATAAATATGTGAGGGTAATTTAAGAACATAAGCATTATTTCCAAGTTTCCTAATAATTTTGAATGACCCACATGCTATCACTTGTAACTTTTTATAAATGGTGAAAAGAAATCTCTCAAGATTGATTCGAACCAATGCATAATCACCTATTCATATTCCTTAAAATTTTTATCTTTATTCTTTTGTTCAGCATACTTAGCATTTTGTATTTCAAATTATTTTTTATGTCTTCATGAAGGATATAAAAAAACACATGCATATATTCTTGTGGAGAAAATTTATGACATCTCATAAAGTTTAGGAATTTCTTATTTGGATGATCAAATACATTATTAAGGAATAAACATATTCTCTTGAAAGATAAACATGTTATCTTATAATGGATTCTATCATTTAATAAAAGACTCCTAATGTTAATGGATCTTTCTTCTGCTAGAGCTTTTTCCCCTAAACTACATGAAGATAGAATAGGATTATTTTAAATTGGGTTCATGCTTTCCTATAGAGGCAAGCCCCTATAGTAAATTACATCTTAAGAAGGGTCACTTCTTAAGAATATTATTAAATAAAGAAATAAGTTATTATTTCTAAGGATTTCCAAGTTGATTTTCCAAAGATTGATTTTTGTGATTTTTAATTGGGTTTGACCCAAAATGGAGAGAGCTCTTTTTAGAGGCCAATTAAGATAAAATAGAAAATGCCTATTAATATTGAGATGCCCAGTATGTACCTCAACTATTCTACCATTAGGCTTTAAATTTTGGAATTCTAATTTAGATTTTAAGTTCATATTTTCTTAGAAATCTAGGGCTTAGATTCTAACAACACAAGACTATAGAAATGACTAGAGTTGAAGAATTATTCCTAAGAAGGATGCTTTAAAACTTAGTCTACAAGTGCTTCTAACACATGTTAGATGCTCGACCTAGTTCCATTTTTTGGAATTATCAGCCATTCCTCTCTCTCGAGAGAGAACTAACCTATCCCTGACTCTTCTAGACTTATAAGTCATTTGGAGAGGGCTACTAGCTAACACCACCTAAGCGCATTTTAAATTCATGATGCAAAGTCTCATGAATGTAAGATTACTGAGCTATTGTATCTTTTAGGAAAGGAATCTATGAACCTAGACTCACTCCCTAATTCTTAAGATCATGTAGGGTATGAAATGCATCTAACTAATGCACTTTTTTTAGATTTTTAAATATTTTGACTCAAGATTAATTTGAGGTCTTGGGTATGCATTTTTATGCCTACATGCCATGCTATTAGAAATGGTTATGGGCTAAATCAATAATAGAAGGCAGGCTTCCGCAAGAAGGTGGTCATCATCGCAGGTCAAATGCCCCTTATGCGCAATGGGAGAAGTTGCCCAATTCAAGCATTAAAGCCTGATTATTTGTGATTGATTTTAAGTTTTGCCTAAAGCTTTAGTTTATATAAGGTTTTAGTTGTTTAGATTTAGATTGGATAGAAGATTTAATTTTTTTTCTATCAGCCTAATCGTCCAAGCATTCAATCACAGGAAAGCACAACATAGAAAGAAACCTAGATAAGTAAGTTAATTCTTTTGCACACCCAAAATAAATAAAGCCAATTTAATTTAAGAAAAAGGCCAATGCAATTGGGTACCGTTGTATACCCTGAAAGAAATTAAAAATGGGTAGCCGAGCTATGCCCTTATATAGCCTGGCCTAGAACTTCAAGTCTGGATCTATGGGTCTTCTTTTCAGGATTATCTCCTTCTTCACGGACATTCATTTGGCTTCACAAGGGACCACTGCACTTATCTAATGGTAGGGCCAGCTCTTGCTAATTCTAGATCATATAGATCCTAACCTAATTCTGAGCTCAAATTTATATTTTGATTTTAAAATTAATTCTTAAGCCCTACAAAACAAATGCCAATAATATACAAATAGCACATAGTAGTTATATTTCATAAATTTACGGGCTTAGCATTAGCTGCTTACCAAGCTCACCTGTCCTATGGGCTATGCTTAAGTTCCTAAGCATACTTACAAAAAATAGCATTTTTTATTTTTTTATGATAGTAGTCCTTTCTAGCATAGCCCCTTGTAGAAGAAAATGTTAGATCTAAACAAAACATTTTATCATCCAGTCTTATGAGTAAATAATCCTATACATGTAGTCTAAAATAGTACACCACAAAGACATGTGAAGCATATCATATCACAACATATCATAGGAAATTATATTGAATCACAGAACAGCTTAACGTAAGTCTAGGATTTGTGACATAATGATCTAGTGTTTGAGGAAAATGGGCTTGTGTAGCAGAATTTGCTAGGAATCTTTAGTTCATGTTTCAATTTGAGTTTTTGAGCTTGTTTGAATTTTACCTTTGGATGGTTTCAATGCAAATGATTTAATTATTTGTTTTCATTTTTATTTTACTTTTATTTGGTTAAAGGGAAGTTTAGGTTTTCAAGAATGAAGAATAAAATGAATCCCACTTTTGAGTGAAATCTATTCTATTCAACATCCTAACCCCTAGTGGAATGAAACCTTCATCCTAAGATGAAGATCCATTCTAATGGTCTAGCTATAATCCCTAAGTATTTTTGATGTCGATGTAGATTATTTCAAATTATTTCATGATTTGATGAATTTGTGGAATTTTTATTAATTATTTGATTCATATTTAGGAATATGAAAATTCAAGTACTCCCAATCCAAACATAAATTCGGTTTGAAAATTTTATGGCTAGTGGGGTTTGATGCCAATTTCATGTTTCTAAAATTTCATCTTGATTAGATTCATAATTAGGGTGCAATTAAAGCTTTAATAATTTCATTAAAACCCAAATTAGGACTAGTTTGATGAAGATCATTTAGCGATTTAATTTTTGCTTGATTCCTCTTTAAAAGATGTTTTCTAAAGAGGGTTCATTCATGATTTTTAGACATTTGGCTATTTATTATAATTTAATTAATTTCTAGTTAATTAATTAAATTATTTAATTAAATTAATTAATTAATTAAGTAATTTTTTGATTTATTTAATTTGAATGAGTTTAATTAGTGTTTTTATATTCATTAGAGTTCATTAAGTTGATTAATAGTTATTTAATCCATTTTCATTAGTTATTTTGTTTTTTATTTTTTTATTTAATTAAAATTGATGTTTAGGATTTGAAATTTCAATTCTCATGAATTATTTTGCAATAATTCATGAAAATTCTCCTAAGGTGTGCTATAATTGTAATTTCAATTTCCCAATTTTCATTTAAATTTAATTAATGGTTTATGATTAATTAAGTTTTAATTTATTTCATTTAAATCTAAATTAAGGTAAAAAATACCCAAAAATTAATTGGAGAATTTAATTTTAATAGATTTCTCTCATCAAGATGAATCCATACAATCAAAGTTTGCATTTTTTGGATTTGTATTTACTTTTCTATGTTTTTTTTAATTTTTTTGATTATTTTTAATTAATTTTCAATTTATTTTTAAAGAGATTTAACCATTTTATGACCATGAGCTGACACAACGGCCTACTTAGCACCATCGCCATGTGGTGAGGCATGATTTGGCCAAGCGGGATCGCATGGCATGCGCGTCAAAAGTGGTGCCACATAGGATGATCCTCGATTGTCCGGTCATAGATCGGATAGTCCTAATTCATTCCATGATTTCCATAAGGATAGATTGGATCATTTGACTAAATCATGACCGTCCGTTCTAAATAGAAGAATCAGATGGCAGAGATTAGATCCCATAACACTCCGGCAAGAGACAGACACTGTCTATTATTTTTGACTAATTTTTGGTGATAACTGGAGAATTTCAACATGATTTTGAATTTAAAATGATCCTTGCAGCCCATCCATGCAGTTTGATCCACTTGGGGATCAATTTTGTTTCAAAAAGTACCAAGACCGACAACTTAAGGAGATGGTGGTGGAGCGTACTTTAATTCCAATAATAACCGGTAGTGGGATAGACTCTACTAGCTTCATCTCAATGTAACAAAGGTGTGTATGGAGTTTGGTGGCTTTCCTCCCTGTGGATTGCTCCTTAGACGAACCTCAGATCAATTTTCTGAAGGCTTTGGTTGTTATCCGGCTCGCCAACAGTGATGGGATGAGATGATGATTCATTTGAGGTCACCTCGACCTTTAGAATGTGTTGGAACATTCAATTTGATGAAAGAACCTCTCATTTTTATTTTACTATTGAAGGGCTGGGATTCCATCTGTTCTCCATTGGCCGGTGGAAAAGAGTCAGGGGAAGGGTCTATTTCTTCATCTCCTGCCTTGGTGAAAAATTTAAGATGAAAAGAAGGAGAGAATTGGCCTTCCCTCCCCTCTTTCCATGCTTGGACGAGAGGCATTTTCATGGCCTTTTAGTTGGCTGAATTCCAGCCACAGTTGACAAGATGGCCAACCAAGGGGTGGATTCAACCTCCCTTGGCATTGTGAACAAGTTTGGATGATCACATGGAAGTAGGAAAGCAATTCCCCTTCCATTTTTTCTTGGTCGAGCCTCCTCTTCCCTTGGTTTTTTTTCTTGGCTTCTCCCTTGGAGAAAGCCAAATTCCTTTTTACTTGAGGCTTAGTGGCCCTCAATTGATTGGCAGCCATATCTCTTACTTAAAGCTAAGAGATGGGATTTAAAGGGGATAAAGGATTATGGAAATCAAAGTGGACTTTGCTTCACATGATCCCTCTTTGCATAGGATGATTTTATCATTTTGGCATAATTTAGAATTGATTAATTTCATTAAGATTATTTGACAATCTCTTTTAACCCATGTAAGGATGAATTTAGATAAGTTCCATAGGTTTCATTTCAATTTGAATCCATTTGGTGATTAATCTTAGCATTAGATTAAATATAAATTTTAAATGCTTTAACCACCATTAATTGGTTTTAAAGTTTTATTTTAATCTTCATTGATTGTCCTTAGAAAAGGAAGACCAGCTCTTTATCTTGAGACTAGTTTTGAATGGTTAAGATAATATAACCTTAAAATGAATCCCCTGAAGTGTGCATTCAGAGTCGCTTCAAGAAAATTAATTGGATTTGTTGTTCGACACTGGGGAATAGAAATAAAACCTAAAAAGATTAAAGCTATCTTAGAAATTCTACCTCTTAAGAGTTTAACTCAACTCAGATCCTTTTAATAATGGTTGGTGTATCTAAGATGCTTTATCTCAAACTTATCAGGAAGATGCAAGCCATTCTCAACACTTATCAAAAAGGATGCCAAGTTCAAATGGGATGACAAGTGTCAGCATGCATTCGACGACATCAAAGAATACTTGATGAACCCGCCAGTTCTCGCAGCCCCTATCTCGGGCAGGTCATTGATCCTTTACACTGCTGCATTGGATGACTCTCTCGATGCTCTGTTGGCCCAAGCTAATAATGAAGGGAAGGAAAGGCACTCTACTACCTCAACCGTCATCTAATTCCTATTGAAGCAAACTATCCACCTATTGAGAAACATTGCCTAGCTTTGATCTTTGCATCTCAGAAGCTACGGTACTACATGCTTTCTCATAAGATGAACTTGATCTCAAGAACCAATCCACTGCAGTACCTCATGACACAACCAATGATTTCTGGATGTTTGGCTCATTGGTCCATGATACTATCACAGTTTGATATCATATTTATACCCCTTCGTGCGATAAAAGGACAGGCACTAGCAAATTTCTTAGCAGCACACCCACTTCCTATTGATTCTCTACTTAGTGAGGATCTCCCCGATAAATAAATCATGAACTTAGGGGAGGCTGGCAACTGTCGTTGGAAGATGTATTTTGATGGTGCTGCCTCTTTTCTTAAAGATGAAGCACTACGACCTATTCTCCCAGGAAAGGTGGTAAGAATAGTTCTTCTAACTCCAAACCATGATGTGATGAGATTCTCATACTATCTTTCCAATCCCTGCACCAATAATGAAGCCGAGTATGAGGCTTTGATTATCGATTTAGAGTTAGCCATCACTATCAATGCCAAGAGCATCAATATCTTTGGGGATTGTTAGTTGGTGATTAACCAAATTATTGGGTCCTACTAGGTTCTCAAACCCAAATTTTGTCATTACTATGAGTATACCATGAAACTGTAGGCCTAGATTCCTGAAGTTACCATCTACAAGGTTCCCCAAGCAGAGAACACGGTAGCAGATGCCTTGGCAAAACTTGCCAAAGAGTTGGCATGTGGAAGTGTTGTTTGCTTAGCTTGTGAATTTATCATGACATGTTTAGGGTAGGTGTAAGAGTCCCCCAGTGGCATCTTATCCCTCTTTTACAACACAAATTCAATTTCTCGATGCTATTAGAATAGGTGTAAGAGAACCTGAAGGCTAAAGAAACTTAAGTTAGTACACATAAATGTATGGGGTTCCACTCCAATTTAATCTATTGGCGGATCATCATATTTCGTTACATTTATTAATGACCATACTAGGAAGGTATGTGTATACTTCTTGAAATATAAATTTGAAGTGTTCAAAAAGTGGAAGGCTCTTATGAAAATGAGACAAGGAAGAAGGGATAATGACGGTGACTATCATGATAGGAGGTTTAAGGACTATTGTTCCTCAAAAGAGATCAGGTGTGAATTCACTATGTCGAAGACATCGTAGTAGAATAGTTTGACAGAGTGGATGAACAGAGCTATCACAAGGCATGTTAGGAGCAAGAGGTTACGTGTAGGGTTGCCCAAGTAGTCCTGGGCAGAAACAGTCAATATTGTGGTATATCTGATCAATAGAATCCCTTCAAAATTAAGGCTTACTAGAAGAAGCATGGAATGACAAAAAAAGTAAATTTATCACATTTAAAAGCATTTCGTTATTCATTGCATGTTCATGTTGATGCAAAGTCCAAGAGTAAGCTTGATCTGAAGTTTGTCAAGTATATATTGATTGGATATGGCTCAGATGAATTTAGACTACAAATTATGGGATTATCATAATCAGAAGTTCATCAAGAATAAGGATATTATATTCAATACAATAATAACAAGCATTATTCCACAATGTGAGGTCGGCTATAGGAATCCTTCTTGATTATTGTCTATTCTTATTTAATTCTAATAAACTATGGTCATTTTTTACACATCTTAGCTAAGTCTTTTTTAGGTCTACCTCCACTTTTCTTAACATAAGTAAAATATAGTACAACTACACTCCTAATCAGGTCATCGGATGGCTGACATTTTATGTGGCCAAATCATCTAAGGCGACTCTCTCTAATCTTATCTACCACTAAAGCTACTCCAACTTTTTCATTTTGAATTTTATCTTTAAGAGCAAAGCCACTCATCCACCAGAGCATCCTCATCTTTGCAACACTTGCTTCTTTTTTACTAGCAAACATTCTACACCATAAATCATTATAGGTCTTATCACCATCTTATAAATTTTTCTTTGAGTCTAAGCAGTACTTTTGTATCACACAATAGGCTAGATGCATTCCTCCACTTCAACCATCCAACTTGAATTCTACTAGTAACATCCCCATCTATTTCACCATCATTTTGAACAATGGAGCCAAAATATCTGCAATGCTCACTCTTTTTAATGACTTGATTACCCTATATCACAACATCACCACTAGAACTTCTATAACTAAAATTGCACTCTATATATTCAATTTTAGATCCACTCAAATGAAAACCTTTAAACTCTAAGGTTGGCCTCCATAATTCAAGTTTCTCTTGGACTCCCTCTCTAGTCTTATCAACAAGAAGAATATCATCAGCAAAAAGCATATATCAAGATACATCCTCCTGTAAATGCCTAGTAAGAACACTCATAGCTGAAGCAAAAAAGATATGGTCTTAACATTGATCGTTCATGTAATACAATTGAAATAAGAAAATATTTTGTCAATCTTCCTTATGTTTGGACACAAGTAATAGTTCTAGTATACATAGCCTTATTATTTCTAATATAACCAATATAAACTCCTTTCTTCTCTAGAACTCTCCAAAGGTCTTCTCTTAGAATTTTATCATAAGCTTTCTCTAAAACAACAAATATCATATGTAGATTCTCCTTACTTTCTCTATTCTTCTCCATCAAACCTTTCAATAAATGTATAGCATCCATGATCTACCTGATATGAAACTAAAATGATTTTGAGAAACATTTGTGTCACAAGAGATGTCACATTCAATGAAAGAGAAATATGCAATGACAAAAATGAGACTCTGGAAGATTCTTCAATCACTCCAGAAGAATCATCCAAGTATTTTGTGATAGACAGTGAAGATGTATAAGAGTATAATATGGGTTGTGCTTAGGCTGAAGAAGCACAAAAAGTATCTCAGACACCTGCCTTTGAAGTCATAAGATCTAGCAGAGTCTCTTAACCAACACAGAGGTATTCTCCTTCCTTGTACTATTTACTGCTGACTGAAAGTTATGAATCAAAGTATTATGAGAAATCCATTGAAGTAGAAAACTCAAAAGAGTTAGAGCGTGCCATGGATGATGAGATACAATTGCTCATGTCAAATCAAACATGGGATTTGAAAAGAATGAAAAAAGAGCACTACACAACAAGTGGGTTTACAATTTGAAGAAAAAACTAGATGCTAACAAGCATCACAAGGCAATGCTTGTTATGAAGGGGTTTTAATAAAAGTAAGGAGTTGACTACGTTAAACTTTTCTCTCCTGTAGTTAAGATGACAACCATCAGAGTTGTCTTGAACATAGTAGTAGTGAAAGATCTATATTTAGAGCATATGGATGTAAAAATAACTTTCTTGCATTGGGACTTTAAAGAAGAGTTGTACATGGAGCAACCATAGGGCTATGTGGTTCCAAATAAGAAAGCAATGGTGTGTAGATTCAAGAAGAGCTTGTATGTCTTGAAGCATGCACTGAGGCAGTGGTACATGAGGTTTGATAGGTATTAGACAATGGATACACAAGGTAGCAAGCTAATCATCGTTGCTACGTCAAGAGTTATGAAGATTGTTACATTATTCTTCTCCTATATGAGATGTCAAGTTGACCACCGCTGCTACGGCAAGAGTTATAAA
This sequence comes from Cymbidium sinense, assembly GCA_021442155.1. Taxonomy (NCBI): domain Eukaryota; kingdom Viridiplantae; phylum Streptophyta; class Magnoliopsida; order Asparagales; family Orchidaceae; genus Cymbidium; species Cymbidium sinense. The sequence goes on along the minus strand of CM038233.1, from coordinate 36,662,531 downwards.
GACTGTTACATTATTCTTCTCCTATACAAGATCATATGCAATTGCATGATCAAATATGTAGAAGATTAAAGACCTGAAGCAGTTGAGATGAAGGAATTAGGTCCAATCAAGAAAATTCTAGGTATAAGAATCAATAGAGATAGGAGTGTTGGAAAACTTCAGTTATCTCAGGTGGAGTATGTTGAAATGGTACTGTAGAGGTTCAACATGAGGGACACAAATCCAATTAGCACCCCTTTGGCTAGTCGCTCATACTATCTAAGGATTAATCTCCAAAAACTAAAGCAGAGCAAAAGCACATATGGAGAACTCCATATGCTTCAGCAATTGGGCACCTAATGTATGCCTTGATATGTACTAGAAAGGATATTGCACATGTAGTGAGAGTGGTTTGTAGGTACATGAGTAATCCTAGCAAACATCATTGGGTGGAGGTGAAGTGGATTCTTAGATATATAAAGGGAGCAATCAACATGACACTTTGTTTTGGAGGTGTAAGGATTAAACTATAAGGGTATACAAATTCAAATATGGTAGGAGATTTGGTTGGGAGAAGAGTATAACAAGATATTCACATTAGGAAGCACAAAGGTGAGTTTGATTTCCAAGTTGTAGAAGATAGTTGCACTTTCAATCACAGAAGCTGAGTATGTTGCTATGACTGAGGCTAGCAAAGAGCTGATATGGTTGTATTATTTTTTTGGCAGAGTTAAGTAAGGGACGAGAAAATCACAAGCTTCATAGTGACAATATGAGCATCATTCATCTTAATAGGAATATCGTTATTCATTCCAGGATAAAACACATACAACTAAGGTATCATTTTATATATACATTCTTAGAAGATGGACTAATATCTTTAGAAAAGATACACACTACTAAAAATCTTGCAACCATATTGACCAAAAGTGTAACTTGGGAGAAATTAAAGCTTTGATTGGCTTCAATTGGAGTTTAGGAAGAGTAAGATAAAGGTGAGCGACACCATAGCTTAGACTATGATGGATATCACAGATCTGGAGGAGGAACAAGATTGATTGCAATCAGTCTCCAAGTGAGAGATTTTTATTTTGTGGAGCTTAATTTTATTTCAGAAGGCAGCACCTAGGCATTGGAGAAGTTGTGACTCGGTGCCAAAAGGACATCGCTAGAAGGATAGAGCCATGATGCTAGATTTACACCAAGGAAATAGAAAGTACAATGTGTAGGTGCTTCAGATTAGTGTTGTGACACTAGGATCAGAGTGCCAAAGGCAGAATGACAGAGATGCTAGTGTCATGACACTCATGCAAAAAGGCCTGAAGAATAGTGGCGCTAGTACCTAGGCATCAGGGTTGTGGTATTGTCGTGCTACAAGTCAAGAGATTTCTTATTTAGATAATTTTTCTTGTAATTTGGATAACCTTTTTCTCTTATTCTCTTATGTTGGAGAGTGAACTGAGTGCCCTAGTGACTGAAGCATGGAGAGGCTCCAGATAAATGTAATTTGTATGGTTCTCCTCAATTTTATTTTATAGTATATTTCTTGATGGCGTGACTTCATGATTTTTTTCATTTTCAGATTTTTCCTTATTAAATCTAGTTGCTTTTGTGTGATTTCTTTTACTTTAGTTTTCATTTATTCCATGTATGCTCTGAAACACTTGAACTAGTTTTTCTCATGTACTTTATGATCTCTATTTCCCAACACATTCTCTTAACTTCTACTATCAATAATCATGTTTCCCTCGCACTGTACATTAAGTAGAAAAATAATGTAGCGACACAAATCAAACTCTAGATTGATAAATGTATTTAAAATGATTCAAACCTCCAATAATTCCCTTGTGATTATATATCAATTGATCATCTTTTTCTTGATATATGGCATTTTCATTTCCATTTTCATCTTCAAGTCAGACCTCTTTTATTAAGGATACAACTCTTTTATTTATACAATTAGATGCAATGTGTCCAAATCCTAAACATTGGAAATATTTGATTAATGAAATTTTAGAATTTAATGAGCTAGCTTTATTACTTTCAAAGGTACTAGGTGAGTAATTATGTTTTATTTTAGACATGAGTTCCTCTTCTCAGGGTTCTTGCCTAATATTCTATAATCTTGTCCTCTATTAGCAAATGAAAATTTTATTTTGCTTTGTTGAAGTTCAACTCAAAGAGCTAATTTAGTAATATTAGATAATGTCTAATAATATTATAATTGAATGGCATTGTCAATAGATGGACATAATCTTCTTATAAATCTAGCAATAGTATGCTCCTTAGGTTCAAATATTTCACATTTTAACATTAATTGCTTAGATTATGTTATATATTATTCAATGGATAAATTTCTTTGTTTAAACTTATGAATTTTGATAAAGGTATCTTATTTAAAATGGGGAGACAATCTTCTATAATTCTTCTTTTATTTTCTTTTATTTCACAATTTTACTTTTTCTTCCCATGCTCTCATCCTTAAATTGCTACAAAAAATGAATGTTATTTTCTTAAGTTTAATGACTATCAATTTTACTTGTTATTCATTTAGAATATCCTTATAATAAAAAATACTCTCGATGATTTGTAGCCAATTGATAAAGTCATCTTGGTAAGACTTATCCCCCCACTATGGCTTCCCTCTCTTCCAATCCCTCCATACAAAGAGCAATCTACCTTCACTAGCAATCCTTCTTAGGAAAACTTCAAAATATAATACCTTCCTTCCCTTAGAATGAGTGCTATTTATATGATTACAAGATAAAAACCCCCTCCTCCTAAATTACAAACATATATTTAAAGAGTTAATAAAATAAACTTTTAATGGACACACCGTGTCAATGTTGGTGTTGGGGATGCATTTCACTTTTCATTCATCTCTTTATTTTCAATGAGTGCCACAAGTTACTTTGCTTCTTCATTATGTTTTTCTCCTTTTATCCATTTTCAAAATGCATTGTTATGATTCTTGCATTGTTGTCTTTTATCATGCTTTCTTTACTAAATTTGCTTCATTTATTTTATGTCTTATGATCAATATTATAAAAGGTGGCAAAATCATACCTATTCTAAAATTTGAAACAAGAGATCATTTGCTATTATTGCATTATGAAAATAAAGAATGCACAAGAAATTTAGTCCATTTAACAATTTTTTTATCCATAAAAGATAGAACGTCATTTAAAATAATATACCGAACATTTGGATTAATGACTCTTTTAAAATTCTAAAAAATCTATTATACCAAAAGTCAAAATTAAACTTCAAAAAAGTGGAGGAGAATCACAGGAATGTTCAAAGTTATAATTTACTAAGTGTGTTGTTCTAATTTTATCTATAGGATGTTAGCCTAAATATAAGAGCTGATACTCTAATATTAATTGATAATTAAAAAGTATATTGCATTTATTTTGATTGTTGGACTTGAGCATACCATGTTGGGTAAATTGTGTGCAATATCTCAAACTTCTTTTGAAATTAACCAATTTAATCTCTCATTAAATTAACTAATGAAGTAATTAATTTATTAATTAAATAATATTATAATTACACAACAAGTGTATAAGATATGTTATGCACAATATGAAGAATCTAATATAACTGGTTTACAAATAATTTCCATAATAATGTCAAATACACTCAAGAATGTTAGACAATAATAACAATCAATTTAATTAATACTATAACTACAACATCATACAAGTTAACCAAGGTGTAGGTTATGTGATTAGATAAATGAGTCATCAATTAAATCTTAAACACAAATAATACAATTAACTTGGGTTAACAAGTTTATCTAATTAATTCTAACATCAAAAAATTACAATGTGTACAATGGTATAAATATATTGAGCACAGAACAAATTTACTCAATATCATATGTAAAAAAAATATATGACTGATTAACATATAAAGCCCTAACAATTTAAATGTGATTATGCAAGTGCAAAAACTAAGCAATAAAGTATATTTTGAGTAGCATGATTTTACATGATTTGACACTAAATGATTTACAAATAAAACACTTAATTAGAATTGTACTATCTCTGATTTGAAACTGCAAGTCCACTTCTTTACTAATAAAGATAGAAAATTTGAGAAAAAGGTCAACATAAACCTTAGACTATTTATGAGGTTTCTTTTTTTAATTCTATGCTATCTAATGTGCCCAATTTAGTCTTTGACTTATTGAATCTAATTTAAAATAATCCATTGACTCTTCAAATAAATAATATAGCATAGAGATTATTTTTCTAAAATGTCCTAATATAAATAATCTAGGGATTATTTTTATCTTTTTTTTCTAAAATTTTGTTGCATTATCTACATTGAATGACATGATTCCCCTTGATCTAACAAGCACTCAATCTTTTTAACAAAGCTCTTCTAAGTTCTAGTTGGCATGACCCTAAGGCTACAAGAAAATACCAGGCTTATGTTTGAATTTTTGAGATGATATAATACAATCATCATACATGGAATATAAATGTATGTAGTGGAAAATACAACTAATGAATATTTTGAGATTGAATGAAAAATGTGACCAAATAAGAGCTAAGCAAGGATGGTTGAATGATGAATACTTTTTGTTTTTACTCCCATGAAAGCTTCACAAAGATGAACTATGTAAACTCACAAAAATGATTTTACATTGCTCTATAAAGAACATTTATTACCTAAAATACATCCCAAAATAATTCCAGAAAGTCCTGTAATAGCTCTCCAATAGCTTGAAGAGACTTCCCCAATGGGAAGTTAAACTAGTTGTTGTATTCAAGATTACACAATGTTAGAACCACTAACCCCACTTTAGCAAATTCAAAAATCTCATGTCTTGGGCAACCAATGTAATGACAATGTAATGTTATTGTATTCTTTGCACTAATATTGTAATTATGCTTTGGCTTGTAACTGTGGATTACAGATAGGCCCTGACATTCTTATAAGTGGTTTTCTTCAACCCATTCCATACCTATCACCAATGATCCCATCAATCCATGAAACTGCAACTCTAGATCTAATTGTGCCACTTTATGAGTCAAAAATTTTATTCTTTTACAAGACATGGGATCCTTTTGGAGCATTTTGTAATTTTTCTCCGCATTATATATGCATGCCTAATGAAAGCAAAGATTCTTGCATGTGGCCTGTTGTGGAACACTACTATCAGGTATACTCAAAGGGCCTCTGAATGAATTAGTATGATGGGAAGCACGAGGCCAAGTTCTTTGCAAATTCTGATGCAAGGTACAACTATTTAAATAAGCTTCTAATTTTCAGGCTCAAAAGTTTGTGGGTGTTGACAATATTCTTATGAACATTTTCATAGAAGAAATTATGCATGTAAGGAGCCCTAAGGAAGCAGCACGCGTTGGGAGAAAAGTTCAGAGAGAACACTCTGAATTAGTAAGTTTTTGCATGGGAGGATTTAAATTTCCATGATCGTTTAATATGGTAGCCTTGTCTATTTTTCTCTTGGAAATTAGGAACATATAGGCATACACTTGCTTCTCATGGACATTTAGTTTCAGATTCTTAAGCTTACTGTTGACCTCATTTTTAGAATGAGCTCTCAACCCCTCCATCTTAGACATAGGACTTCTCTTAGACCTTAAGATTTCCTTAGTCTTAAGACACATCTAGTGATTAAGTGGACACTCAAACCTAGCCCTAGAAGACTTAGAAGAGTTAGCCATAGGAATAGGTCATGCCTTAGGGGTGTTAGGAAAATTTTCTATCCTTAGCTTGAACCATTCCTCACTTTCCTTCTATCAAGACAAACTCCAAATCAATTCAAACTAAAATCAATTCCATGATTCAATTTCATGATTGAAATATATGATTAAAATCTATGATTGAAACCCATGATCAAAATCCATCAAAAATTCCTAAGTCCAAATTTTGCCTAAGTCCTTAAGCCTCCCTTTAAGGACTTAACCAAAATCATGATTCTAACCTATTCAAACCTTTAATATTTTCTCATAATTCATTTATATTCTCATTTATATTCACATATATAAATGAAATATAAATTCAAACCCATCAAATCAAATTCAAAATTCAAAATCATTTCATGAAATTTTTCCTTAAATCCTTTAAATTCCCTTTAATGGATTAACCTAAATCTTGATCAAACCTATTCAAACTCTTGCGATTTTCTCAAATTTATTTATATTCTCATATATCAATGAAATATAAATATAAATCAATCAAATCAAACCCATAAATTAAATTCCAAATTTAAAATCCTTGAAATTCTCCTTAAGTCCTTAATTGTTCATTGATGGACCTAGCCTAAACTTTGATCAAACCATTTCAAACTCATGGGATTTTTTCAAAACTTATTTATATCCTCATTTATATTCTCATATATAAATGAAATATAAATATAAATCAATCCAATCTAATTCAAAAATTAAATTTCAATTTAAAAATTTCCTTAAATCCTTTAAATTCCTTTTAATGAATTTAACCTAAATCATGATTAAACCACTTCAAATCCTTGAAATTTTTTCATGATCAATTTATATTCTCATTTATATTCACATATATAAATGAAATGTAAATTCAAACAATCAAAACCTATTCCAAAAATTAAACTCAAATCCACTCAAAATCCAATCTAAGCCTTTCAAGCCAAAATCTTGAAATTAGCCAAATCAATTCCAAATCAAGCCAAACTCTTGATTTTCTCTTATGGTTCAATTAACCCCACAATCATTAACTCATATATAAATCCAAACTTCAATCATTCAATCAAAACCCAAATCAAAAATCAAACCCAAAACTCTTTCATATTCTTCCTTTGAATATGAAATTTTCAAATGGATCAAGATCCATTTGACTTCAAACCACTTATTAATGGATTTATATTTCAACTATGAGTCCATATATAAGATAAACCAACTTCAAATCAAGCTTTGACCAAGCCATTTGACCTTACTTCACTTGACCCAAAGTGACCTAAAGTACCCTTATGAGCCAACTTTTGATCCTAACCAAATTGGATTGAACCAAACTCATATATCCTCTCATCATGATCAACAATCATCATGGGATGATCAATCAATCAAATTGGGTCAAACCAAGTCAAACCTAAGGGTTGACCAAGTCAACACTTAACTTAAAATGAAACCTTACATAAATCACCATACAAACCAAATTGATTGAAACCATTGATCTAAGTTCACTCATGACCTATGTTTAAAGTTCACCAAGCCAACATTTGAGCCTAACCCCAATTGGCTTCTTGATTGATCCATTTTGACCTAAAGGGTCAAAATGTGTCAAACTTGATCTAAGCCAAATTAAAACCAATGGGTCAAGTCCATTCCAAATCACTTGTAGAATTTGACCAAAGCCTCAATTGGCTAACTAGACCCAACCTTACTGAGACCCAACATGACCTAAAGGGGTCATGTTGAGCCAAAATTGAACTTAACCCGAATTGATTGGAAACAAAGATATCAATCTACTCTATATGACTAACCAAACCCAAACCTACCCTTGACCTACCTCAAATAGGTCAAATGTGTCAAATAGGTCAACTTGACCCATTTGACCTAAATGAAGTCATATGAGCCAAAATCAAATATATACCAAATTGAATCAAACCAAAGCCACAAAAATATTTCAAGTGGTCATATGAACTTGACCCAACCCTTGGTTTGACCCAATTGGACCTATTGGACAACTTGACCCAAGTTGACCCATTTTGACCTAAATGGGTCAACATGAGCCAAACCATATCAAATTGATTCCAAATCTAATGAAACTTGGCCGAACCTAGTATCTCCACATACCCAACATATCCAAAGTGGGAAAACAACAAAATGATCATCCTACCTCTAGGCCATAAAATGGATATACTCGCCCTAATTCACTTCTATTTTAATTCACTCAAGTTCGATTAAAGAATAGGAAGCCAGAGGAGCCATTGGAGATTGATCCTAAGCCTCCTAGATTTCCATTTTGCATAGCAAAAAATAATGTGTGAGTGAACTTCTTCTTCCACACTTGATCTCCTTCCAATTGCTCTTGCATACTTCATCTAGGAGCTAAGTTGAGTGCGCCTAAGCTTCTATTGGAGTTCCCACAGTAAGGAAGGATCCAATTCAATTAAAGTTGAATCTCAAGCAAGGAGGAGTTGGTCCATACATCAATCCACTCATCTCAATTGCTCATAGGCTAGTCTCAACCGGATGAAACTTCTCAAGGAAATCGTTGTGATCACCTCCGAGGGGATTTTGATTGCTATACTCAATGTAGTGTGGAGCTTTATGAAATAAATTTTCACCCCATTGATTTTTGACTGTTGGACGATCTCTGTCTTTAGATGGTGTGGGTTGAATTTGGTGTGATTTCATGCTAGATCTAGCTTGGATCATCCCCTTGATCATGGACGATCTCTGTTGATCAAGGAGAAGAACTTGGATCATCTCATGCATCCATCCACACATTTTAGATGGACGATTGAGATTATTCAGAACGTTTAAAAATCTATTTACCCTTTTAAAATGTGGGGGGTAGTGGTGGGGAGGATCTTTAACCATCCAATCTTTGATCAAATGAAAGAGAATTAAAGCGCGTGTGCCACCATCGCTAATTGTAAGGTGATAACTTAAGTTATCCCCTCACAGCATGATGCATGTAAAGTGCGCTGACCGCCGCCGCCATGCATCGCACCGTGAGCTAGGGATTAGTTAAGTGCTTTGATTAATTCCTAATTAACTTAGAGAACTTCAAAATTTTATAACTCTCTCTAGAAAATTTAGAGAAATATGAAATATAAATTTATGAATAGATAATTAAACCAAGAACATTTTAAAATTAAATTTGATGAGTTTTGAATAATAATTTTCTCTGAATTTAAGTTTTATTGGAAAGTGTATTTTGCTAATTACTCTTTGATTAGGCCTCTGATTAATCTCAAATTTCTTGAATAAGTCTTAGAGGATGACCTCTACCTCCCCTAATTTTCTTGGGATTTATTAAAGGCTTGATTAAAGTAATTGCTTATGGATTCCTTAATTACCCTTCTCATGTAATTAAGCATAATTAAGGTATGATCAGTAATTTTACCCTATGATTAGGGTTGATTATGATCAGATACCATAAGTAGGAGGTTTATTGAATAATTTTGGGGCATTTCCCCTAAGCTATTCCTGAAACCCCCTCTTCTCTCCTTAATCTCCACTTAATTAAGGGTTAATTCATTAATTATTCCTTTAATTAATTTCTAAAAATTCTAAAAAGTTCTAGAACTTAATTAATCTGCCTTGGGTAGATGCATTGGTGTTCAATAACCTAAGTTCAATTAAAGAAATCTAAACCCAATTCACATGTGAAAGGGTGCTTTTGAAATTACTTATGCTAAACCCCCAACTTAATTAACTTTTAATTGCCAAATTGCATTAGGCCTTTTCATTAGGTGCATTGCAAATTTAAATTCTTGTGGGTTTTGTGTCATCTCATTGGCTCATAATTATTTAGTTAATTCTTCTAAGGTGGTGTAGGTAAGGGTTAATTAAGTTACTTAATTCATACCTTAACCTAATCAATGCATAAAAATAGATTTAATTACCTAAAAATTAAATAGAAAATATCAAACACATGTGGGAATGGGTTAGGAACAGCAAACTCATCTCACCTTTTCAAAATTAAATTAAACTTCAAACTAAATAAAAAAATCACTTTGAAATTCACTTTGATTTATTCTAAATTTTCTTATTCTATAAGAATGTCTTTAGGATTTAAGTGAAGTCAATTTGTTTACATGCTTTCATTACTTTGGATCTTTCCCCAACATGTTTGGTTGTATGTCATGTGATTTCATGCATTCATAGTTTTAAAATTCAAATTTTAAAATGAAATTGTTTACTTTATGTCAATTTGCATGTGTTGGATAATGTTGAAATATGAATGGCTATTATCACTACTAAATCTAAACTATTTTTTAAAAATACATAAATCAATTACCAAATCTAACAGTGTGCTATTTATACTTTAATTATAAGCTTGCATGTGATAAATTATAAAGTCATGCTTGGTATAAGTTTCCTTTCTTTCTTAAGTTATCATAGTTTTGAATAGGAGTTAGTAAGATGTAAGGTTCATTTGAAAAGAACTCAATACTTACTTAATTACATACCCTATTCATCCCTATGTTATCACCTAAGAAAGGTTGTCTATATTTGCATACATAAATTGCATAAAGTAAAATGAATCCCTTAAACAAACTTTTGCATTTTCCTTTTCTACATCATTTCTTTTATATACATGTTTGTATTTAAAGAAAGTAGTATATTAGTCTAGACAAACCTGAGATTGCGAGACTTTAAGTAGACCTAAGCAAGTCTGGTACCTTACACCTCTAGTTAACAATGGCGTTGTACTCACTTATGCCTTTCTTACTTTCATATATGTATATGAAAATTTAGATAAGGAAAGTACTTTCTACTTAAGAAAAATCATGCATATTCAACTTATAAATTTCCTTGAAAGAATTGCTTAGCATGCATCATAAAGTGTGTCTAATACTCTCATTTGCATGTTTAGATATGCTTAGGGTCCATCCATATGCATGATATATATGTTGAGAAAGAAATGAAGTAATGTGTGTTATGTGAATTTTGATTTATTTTATTTAATCTTAAAATGCCTTTCTTTTTAAATAGGTCTATTTAGAGTTTATCTAAACTTAGGATAAATTAAAAGATTTAATCAAAACATTCACCCTAAATTGAAAATTAAAATTTAATTAGAGAAGTTCTCTTTCCCTCTCTTCATAACTTAGTAATTAATTATAGGATTCACTTAAACCAAAGCAAAACATGAAATAAAATCAACCCAAAATAATTAAACAACTTAAATGAAACCCTCCTCTAAGTTGAACATGTTCTTCACACTTGAAAAATTTAAACCTAAAGTCATAGCTAAGCATACTACACAAACTTTCAAAGCACACACATTAGCCTAAGTCACCACTTCTAGCCTTAGGTTAGGTTGGTGCATGGTTTGATGTTATGTTTTGCTTTGAAATATATGTTTTAGACTAGATGTTAGGGTGTATGCTTGTAGAATGAATGGTAGGATGTTCTTGTCTAACTATTCTTTTCTGTATGAGATTATGCTTAAGGAGCGGTATCATAAATAAAATTATAAATGCTTTTGCTCGTAGGTTCTTTATACCCCTAAGCATAATCTATAGGCCAGGTGGACTTAGTCACCCATGTGTAGGGTGATAAGTCTAATATACGTGCTTGGAATTTGTGTTGTGTGTTTTAGCTAACCTTTATTTTGTAGGTGTTAGTTAGATTTCCACTTTTCCTTTTCATGTAAAAATTTGTATAATTAGAATTTTGGAATGATTTGTTATGGGGATTAGGATAAGCATTGGTCATAAGATCTTATCTTATGCACCATGTGAAGCCTTGGAGCCTCCACCTTTCAACCATCCAAATGAAGGAACCAAAAGAAGAAAGAAGAAAAGAAGATGAAAGAAGAAAGAACAAAGAAGAATAAAGCTTAAAGACTCCAATAACAATGATTTCCTTGCTTAAATTATAATAATCATTTGTAATCTGGGTTGTATAAAGGTAGAGCTCGGATACCCAATTTAATATTTTTGACTTTGTATGATGGTGCCCGACCATAACGTCGATTTATTCTTTTTACGATTAGCTTTATAGATTGATTGATGATTTATTTAGCTTTCGCATTAAGTGGCATGATTTTCCTAGTTTCTTCTTTGCTTTATGTTTTGGATGTGGATTAGGCTCTTTAGGGAAAAAATAAATCTTTTACCCAACTTAACTCAAAATAAAATTAAACAACTCATAACATCACCTAAAGCTTTTTAAAAAAGATAATTAGCAACCCTTAGTGGATGAGCATTTATTTATATAATATCATGCACAAATGCATCTTATTTCACTCTTGATTGGAGGCTTCCACCTTTGCAGAGAACGAACTGAGCGTGGAAACTCACCTTCCTTCTGATTTTGGCCAATAATCTTTTCTTGCATTAGTTATAAAATCCTATTAGCTAGTCAAAATAATTGTCCAAAATAAAATAAAATGAAATTTGAATTGCATTATATTTAGTTCATTTGAAGCATGCCCCTTTAAATGATATAGTCTGTTTAGGGAGTGAGATTAAGGACTTAGTCTCTTTCTAAATAATAATAGCCTAGCTATTTTGCATAAGCATAAAGACTTTCCTACATGTATTTAAAATTGTAGGAGGAGTTAGTTGGCGATCACCCCGAGGCAGTTGTAAGTCCGGTTTGTCCTCTTGGAGGTAAACCAATTACTCATTTTGCCTTAGATTTAGGTTATGCTTCCTGGCCAAATTCCCTAGATTTAGGTTCTTTGCTTCTCCTTTGTCATAAGCATAATTCCTCACCTCTTAGGCATTTCCTTAATCTTGTTAAGGAATCTTAAGAAATTCTAATGAAAAATATAACTCAAACAAACTAAATCAATTTCAAAAATGTAAAGCCCAACTATAGGATAGTTTGAGATGCTTGCTAGGTTTCCTAACATCATGGGCATCTCCTACTTATCTTCCATTTTGGCTTCGATAATAACTCTCTCTTTTGATCAATCCCATTTGATCTTAAAAAATATAAACCAATTGATTGATAGTCCTTTCCTATTTAAATCTTCAAAGACAATGATCATTTACCTTAATCAAGAGTTTTCCTAAGGGATCCCGTCCCTTAGGATATAATTAACTATAGGCTTGCCCCTGTAGGGAACTTAACAAATTGGGTTTAAAATAGATTATGCTTTACTTTTTCATGTAAAGTAGGGGAAGAATCTCTTGTACATATGCAATCACCCATCCTTAGGAGTCCATTGAGGTGGTAGTGACTATCTTTCGAGGTAGTACACTATTTCCTTGATGATGTATCTGATCGCCTGAATAAGTACATCTGTGGATCTACGTTGCATCCTAAAAAGATAAATTTCTATAAGGGTATTGTCCTTTCTCATTTCTCACCAACAAATTTGGAAGGTGACTCCAAGACTCTTATTAGGAATTTTTCTCCGCATATTTTTTTAGCGACACCACTGGGGAAAGTTCCTCTCTCCATCTTTGGTAAATGACCATTATCTTTGAGTATTAATAGTGAGTTTGTACTTTGGTATGAATCTAAGACTATCCTTCTTTCTGTTGGCACTTAGCTCATTTCACTCTTGAGTTGAGTTAGCCAACATCTTTAGGTTTTAGGACCGCATTCCTCGTTGGTCTTAAAACCCCCGTTGGGTTCTCCAATGTGTGAAAATGAAAATAAAATCTACATAAAAAGAAAACATCTTTAAGACTTCTTCCTTACCATTTTCATGATAAGGAAAAATTCATCCTAAAATAATAAATCTTCCATAAAGAATTTTTCTTTTCAAAAGCACATTTTAAAAAAATCAACTTAATAAAATATTTTCCACAAAATTTTGTCACCTTCATTTAACAATTCCCATAATTGTTACATGAATGGATTTTTCAAAAATAAAACTAATAACATTTTTCAAAAGCATAAATGAACATCTTCTTTCAATTCACTTTGATGAAGATTTCATTTTCAAAATAAAATGAACAATCATGTTTTCCAAAAATCACAATCATAATCATAAAACTTCTCAAAAAACACACATGAATTCTTCTATTCAATACACTCACACTTATTGAAGGGAAAGTTGATTTTCAAACAAAATTAAACTTTTTAAAAAGCACACATGAACATCCTCATTTAATTTATTAAATGAACATTTCATTCCCAACTAAAAAATAATATCATTTAGGAAATCCCACTTAAAGCATATCTCACATATATTTTAAGTTGGAATTCATCTCTTTCAAAAAGCAACAATCACACACACAAATTTCATATTTCAAAAATAAAATTGATCTCCATTCCACAATTCATAAATTTGTTGAATGGAGGCCCCCTTTTTCAAAAACTAAAATTCCAACAATCATATTTCAAAAAATTTCAAACACATTTGGAACCTCACTTAACATACCCAAATTTGTTAATTGAAGTCTCCAAATCAAAATTTCAAAACACACATTTGAATTTCATTTAGTATAATCAAATTTGCTAAGTTTTCAAATCCAAAATCAAATTCAACAATCATATTTTAAAATTTTCAAACAATATTTGGTACTTCATTTAACATACCCAAATTTGGTAAGTGAAGTTTCCAAATCCAAAATCAAACATTTTCAAAACATTTTGGAACCTCACCTAGCATACTGCTAAGTGAAGTTTCCAAACTCAAAATAAAATTTCAAACAACTTTGAACTTCCCCTTAGCATACCAAATTTGCTAAGAAGTTTCCATTTTTCAAAACCAAAATGAAATCAAAATTTTAAACACGCCATTTGGAATTTCATATTAGCATAATCAAATTTGCTAAGTAAAATTTACATTTCATAAAACCAAGTGGGACTTCATCTTTAGCATACCAAATTTGTTAAAGTTGAATCTCCACTTTCAATCACCTCAAAAACAAAACACTTAGGATTCCCTTAGCATACCAACTTTGCTAAAGATCCAACCATTTTTAAAAATCAAAACATTTCAAACGCAAATGAAACACTTAGGATTTTCTTAACATACCTAAATTTGCTAAGAATCCTATTTTCAAAAATCAAACAAAATACACTTGGGTTCTTCACTTAGCATACCTAAATTTGCAAAAAGTAAGAATTCCAAATTAACCAAAATCAAAACAATATTCATAAAAAAGAAACAATCACCTTTACTTCACTTAGCATACCTAAATTTACTAAGCAAGTAAAATTCCAAAATAATCAAACAAAACAAAATCAACTTGACCCTTACTTTAACATACCCAAATTTGTTAAAGGAAAGGGTCCTCAAATCAAAATTCAAATTCAAAACATCAATGAACCTATGGAAGCATCCTATCAAAAATTTTGAATCCATATTTCAACATACCTAAATTTGTTGAAGTTTGGATTCATATTCAAATTCCTCTTTTAATCAATCTTTCCAAAATTTATTTGAACCCCACTTAACACTTCCAAGTTGTTGGATGTGGCTTCAAATTTTCAAACTTCAAATATTCAAAAAATCTATGGAGACAAAAAATTGATACAAGTTCATTGCTCATTGCATATTCTTTTCACAAGGTAGTACATCAATCGTTTACTCGCAAAATGGCTTCTCAAAATTTGTCTTTACTTTCCTGATATGGATCTAGCTTTAGATATTGACTTCCCTCCTCTAGACCATACCCACTTGATCCACTTTGGGATTTGAGGGGGGGATCACTTGTGAGGGCATTCTCACCACACAAGTAGGAAGAAGGTGACGAGCTTCATCATCACAATGTAGACTTACTATCTCGATTTGATGTCTCCTCACTGAGGAAGTGGTAGCTATGATCACATTTCAAAGAGTACAGGTTCCAATTGAGCTTCATCCTAGAGTTGCCCATGCCCTCGGTGGGGCTAGCACTACCATCTCCAAGGGTAAGGCTTTGTTCGTTTTGCCTACTATTTGAGTATGGGTCTAGCTCTCACTCCTCTCATCCTACCCATACCTAGTATAGGAACAAGAACCGTATGATCAAATGGTTTCACTCTCGGATAGCCAGAGAGCTAGAGGTAGCAGCTAGATCAGCCATGGATGAGTCTCCCATGATTAATTCACCATTAGTTATAGAAAACCAGTTTCATCCTCTCTCAAGATCAGATAGAGAGGATGCCAGGAGGATCCATTCATCACCTCCTCCAGTGGTGCACTTATATACATTTGAGTAGAAGGTTTGTCACTGATCTATTCGCCAAGCGTGAGCATATAGATGCTCAAAGTCTGAGACCGCTTGACCTCGTTATCCCCAAAGCGGGAGGTAGATCCAAGAGAGGGCATACACACATTAGTAGAGGGACGAAGGTTCATTGAGACGCTTTCGCTGGTTGATTGTCCGCTACTGACACACCATAATGATAGCATTCTCCTCATGGGGGCCAACCACCACAGGAGGGTAGTTCCTATGCACAAAGAGTCAGTGATGTCTCTACACGCCCACCATCGCCGAGTAGCATCACCCATTCCATCTAAGGCCATGAAGAATGCATCCAGGGAAAAATGTACCCCATTGGTGATCCGATTATGGCCAATGGATCCTACTCCTCCTACACCACCCATTATGGTAGAGCTTTCGACCTTTCAACCTTCTGGTGATGGAAGTGAGTGGCAACGAGCATCAGTGGATTCCTTCACCGCCTCCCAACGGATGCAAAGATGGTGATAGTTATCACAGATATTCCAAATGATAGTTCAGTTGCATCAGTGGTAGAGGATCATCCTAGGATTGTTACCCCTATTATAGCTAGTAGCAGTCAGGAATATCATTCTTCTAGTGAGTACAGTCCACACAAAATTGACTCCCCAGTGACAGGCGAGGTCTGATGCCTCTCAGTGCATGATAGCGATCACACCGATCAGCCCAAACTATTTGTACCTAAGTTAGATCATTCCTTAGATGAGATAGTTGCACACTATTTATGGAGAAGAAGGAGATCTTATGATACGTCTGGTCCGATGAAGAGAGAGTCAGCTTCGATCCCAACAAAGATGACTTAATGGGGGATTCAGCTGGTGTATGCATGGTCGACACTAGAGGATCTCTTCTTAGGAAGCAACAAGCCATGGAAGGTGATGAGGTTGATCAAGAGGACACCGCAAAATTAGCCCAACACCTCTAACTTTAGTTAAGGCAGAAAGATGAATAGATTGATAGGATGGCACATTAGTTGCAGGACTTGTTAGCGTGTGTGTGTAAATAAGCCCCTCGGCTCATCCTATTGTGCTTGATGTCACTGAGCTAGTGCATGTCTTAGACCTAGTTAAGACTTCACCTCCCATTGAGCAAGGTAGCACTAGCTTATATAGGAAGGTAGTGGATAGTACCTCCATACAAGAAAAAGATCTAAAATCCATGGTTGAGCAAACAAGAAGCTTTGGCTCAAGCCCTGGGAGGATCATCGGTAGACCCTACAGGAATTTGATATTATCTAGTATCTCAAGGGTTTCGTGCCTCCTTCCTTCAAAAGATTTGATGGTAGTGGGAATCCAAGGCAACAAATAGCTCACTTTATGGCTAGTTGTTGCAACACAGGTGGCAACAATGCTTTACTCTTTAAACTCTTTATCAGTAACCTAGCGGGTATTACTTTTGATTGGTATGCTGAACTGCCCAACAGTTCAATTAAGATATTTGCTGAGTTAGAGCAACTCTTCATCAAGAGATTTGTTGGAGCTCAACAAAGGGTTACTATAGGTGATCTCATTGTAGCCCAATAGTACTCTGGTGAGTCACTTGTTGATTATATTCTCTGATGGCATAACCTGAGTATGAAGTGTGACCATAGCTATCTGAATAGCATTCCATTGAGATTCTCTTAAAGAATATCCACGGCCTGGTCGCCTTCATGCTTAAGGGCTTCACTATCAAGAAATTTAAGAGGCTAATCAACAAGGTGGCTAGTCTACAAGGAGTGGCCAAACAGTTGCCTTTTCCAAATCAGTTGCCCAAGCAAAAATCCCAAAAAGTCTATGAGAAGAAACACGAGCGAGTGGTTGATGGCAGCCATAGAGATCACCGAGATACCATGACCTCAGCAGCCTCCACCTCCTTTACCACCACCGAGATAACCATACCGGCCTCCACCACATCCTCCATGGCTAGCACATCCACCACCTCAGCCATACCACCACTAGCAGCGGCATGCATACCAACCGTCAGGTAGCTATAGTCCACCTACTCTTTTAAATAAGTTAAACAAACCTTATTATTTTAAAGGGAGGTAATTAGGAAGATCTTTAAGAACCTTCTAAAGAAACCAGACCTTCGGCTACCTAAGCCTAGGAAACCAGAGAAAGTAGGCAAAAGTCATGATCCAAACTTTTATCCTTACCATCGTATGTTAGACCAATTTTTGAAGGATTGCTTCATATTTAAGGACTGGCTTGAATATAGTTTCAAGACTAGTGCTGTAGTTATCCCAAACAAATACCTTGTAGAACACCCTTCCAGTTTCATTAAGGTAATCCTTGGGGATACAAGTGATCCTACCAAAACCAAAGAAGGTTGGGACATTTCTTTATTTAAAATCTCTAAGAAAATAATTCAAAAGATCAAGAAGCTTTCCTTACAGGTGCCTGAGTCAGCTCAAACCTCCAACACCAAGGAAGGTTTGCAAGTTGCCAATGAAAACTCTAGGAAAGTGGGAGCTAGAGTGATAAAGATGTGTCACCCAGATAGCCATTTCATGCCACAATCACCACCATATCCACCGCCGTACCTTTAGGTTGTAGCTTCCACTGGTGACTTCTACCATTTCTAGCTCTTCTCATTCTTCTACTAGTAGAACTCTTGTATCAATAGGGGCATCAAATCGCATTTCACTCACTGACTTTACCTTCTTTGTACCCCCAAATAATTCCAAGAAATTGAAGAATAAAGGCGATTTGAATTACTTGTGTCTTTTCCGATGAGTTATCTTCTTTTATTCCTAATAATAACTCTTCAAGTCTAATTAACTATAATTTCGATCATCCTTCTCATCTGATTGAGTTGGATCTTTCAACTCACGAATGGGATCACCTCTTGAGATAGACTTGGAATCATCGATTCAGAGTCCCATAGGAGAAGCTATAGGTGAGCCTGAAGTGCAGGTAGAACCTTCCACCACCTTGCCTCAAGAGAGAATCGAAGCCAACCATCGTAGTGGCAAGGTTCTACCTCTTAGGGCAGCACCTCAAGATAGAGGGAAACAAGTCATTAGTATTGAAGATCGAGAAGCCCTTCCACAAGATGCTCCACCCTTGGATATGCTTGTGGAAGACCAGCCGAAGGTGGACTACAATGCCCTTTCTCATCTAAGAAAATTGTCATCTAAGCTAAGCATATATGATGCCCTTATCTTATCCAAAGAGATGAGGGAATTACTAATCAAGGCTCTCCTTGATTCTGAAATATGCTTAGCTCAGTTGACCACTATAGGTGAGGAAGCACACTATGCAAATGAAGCCCAAGGGATCACCTTCACAGATGATGACCTTCTACTGGGGGACTTGTAGCACAACCGTCCCCAATACATTACAGTCAACATGGACTAGTTTAAACTCACAAGGTTTTTTGTGGATTCAGGTGCATTAGTAAATATTATGAGTCTAAAGACCCTTGCCTATTTGAAGATCGACATCTTTATGCTCTGAGAAGATATGATGATGTTGAGAGGATTTAATGATCAAGGCAGGCGGGCTTAAGGTTCTATAGTATTATCTTTGGAGATCGGTGACTAGAAGACTGAAGCCAAGTTCTATATTATAGATTCGAATACTTAATTCATTACTTTGCTTGGTAGGCCTTGGATACATCAGAACAAGATCATTACATCCTCCCTTCTTCAGTGCATCAAGTTCAGAAAAGATGCAATTAAGTACTGTGTCAACGAGGATGAAAAGTCATTTTCAGTTAGAGAGGTTGAGATCTATGAGGATGAGACCTACTATCTTCCTCAAAATACCCTTTATCGTGAACTTGGACAAAATTCAAATGCAAAACCAAAAGAAGGAGAATGAAGCAAAAGAAAATATAAAAGAAAATGAAAAAGAAAATAAAAGTCCAAATACATAAAAGGGGAAGAAGAAGTACATCCAAGATATCACATTCCACTCATTCCATCATATGGGTATGTGGGTAGGATGGCTCAACCTCCACTAAGTGAGGTAAAACAGAGGCAAATTTCATAGGTAGAAGTTGGCCTTCAGCCAATATAGGTCATGTTCCAGTTCATAGGAGTACCCATACTATTCACATAGACTTAAAATCAAGATCGAAGGATGAGTCTAATGTGATTAGTATACCAGACCCCTCTCAGCAAATTCAATTGGAGGTGACTTTTGATCCGGATAGAGACGAAGACCAGGCCTCCAAGCAAAGCAAAGTATTCGAATATGGTTTATGTGAAACTATTAGGCAGCAGTTGGAACCTTAGCTCTTACCTCACTTACATCTTAGAAAGTTGAAGGTTTAGTAGTTAAGGAAGTCCCTAAGTCTTCTAGTGAGATGAATCAGAAGTTCTTTTTGGGATCATCATCCTCAAGTCCTAAAGTTGATGTAGAACTTGATGAATATACTTTTAAAGAATTAATAGAATTACCTTTTAACTTTTACTCACCTTGTGTTCAAAATCTTATACAGAAAGGTTTAGTTCCTCACACATGGTCCAAGCACAGTCAGAATACTTTGAAAAGATATGGAATAATACAAGCAAGGAAGCACAATCAAGAGTTGGACTAGGATTCGACGCAATGGGTCTGGTCGATGATGAAGGTTATTTCCTAGTTGTTACCAACCATTTATAATCTGATAGGTTCTACTCACACATCACTAACTCTTATGAGAATGTGTGTTTAGAAATTCAGATGATCCAGATGATCTCCAAGTCAAAGAGGCACTACTAGAATTTGAAGAGGAATTCATTCAACAATCGACAAACTCAAAGAAATCAACCTCAAGATAGAAGAAAATCCTCACCCAACATATATCAGTTCATTGTTGAATGAAGAAGAAACTAATGACTTAGTTAGGCCGAATTTGTTTAAAAGGCTGTTTCACATGGAGTTATGAAGAAATGCCTGGATTACCTCCTAACATAGTAGTCCATAAGCTAGCAATAGACCCTAATGTTACCCTTATTAAGCAAGCTCCTAGACGCATGCAATTAGAAAATGAACAATAGGTCATTTTTGAAGTCAAGAAATTGATCGATGCTGGTTTCATCAGGGAAGCAAAATATCCTCCTGGTTAGTAAGTGTCATCCCAGTTAAGAAGAAGAATGGCTAAATTTGCATTTGCGTCAATTTTAGAGACTTAAATAAGGCATGTCCTAAGGATGAGTTTCCTCTTCCTATACCAGAGCTAATGGTGGACATTACCTCATCTCATGCAGTCTTTTCTTTCATGGATGGATCATCTGGCTATAATCAAATTAAGATGTCTCCTGAAGATGAAAAAAATACTGCCTTTTGAACCCCAATCGGAATCTTCTATTATAAGGTCATGCCTTTCCTTAAAATGTTAGTTATACAACATACGACTCGCATCTTCAATGAGCTTATCCATCATGAGTTGAGTCTACATTGATGATCTAGTAATCAAGAGCAGAGAAAAGGAATACCACCTCTTTGACTTGAGAGTAGTTTTTGAACTATTAAGAAAATATAACCTTAAAAAGAATCCCTTGAAGTGTGCATTCGGAGTCGCTTCAGGGAAATACCTTGGATTTATTATTCGACACCGGGGAATAGAAATAGATCTTGAAAAGATTAAAGTCATCCTAGAAATGCCACCTCCTAAGAGTTTAACTCAACTCAGATCTTTTCAAAGATGACTGACACATCTAAGATGCTTTATCTCAAACCTATCAGGGAGTTGCAAGCAATTTTTAGCACTTGTCACAAAGGATGCTAAGTTTAAGTGGGATGACAAGTGTCATCACGCATTCAAAGACATCAAAGAGTACTTGGAGAAGCAGCCAGTTCTAGCATCCCCTATCCCAGGAAAGCCCTTGATCCTTTACACTGCTGCATTGGATGACTCTCTTAGCACTCTGTTAGCACAAGCCAATGATGAGGGGAAGGCAAGTGCACATTACTACCTCATCTGTCATCTGATCCCTACTGAAGCAAACTATCCACCTATTGAGAAACATTACCTAGCTTTGATCTTTGTATCTCAAAAGCTGTAGCACTACATGCTTTCTCATAAGGTGAACTTGATCTCCTGAACAAATCCACTATAATATTTCATGACACGACTAATATTTTTCGGATGTTTGGCTCGTTGGTCCATAATACTCTCGCAGTTTGATATCATATTTGTACCCCTCCATGCGATAAAAGTATAGGCACTAACAAATTTCTTAGCAACACACCCATTTCCTACTGATTCTCCGCTTAATGACAATCTCCCCGATGAACAAATCATGAACTTAGGGGAGGCCAATAATTGCCAATGGGAGATGTATTTCGATGGTGATGCTTCTTTTCTTAAAGGTAAAGCACCACGATCTATCCTCCCAGGAAAGGTAGGGGTAGGAATAGTTCTCCTAACTCCATACAATGATGTGATGAGATTCTCATACTATCTTTCCAACCCTTGCACCAATAACGAAGCTGAGTATGAGGCTTTCATTGTTGGTCTGGAGTTAGCCATCACTATTAGTGTTAAGAACATCAACATCTTTTAGGATTCTCAGTTGGTCATCAACCAGATTGTTGGGTCCTACTAGGTCCTCAAACCTAAGCTTTGTCATTACTACGAGTATACCATAAAGTTTTTGGCCTAAATTCTTGAAGTCACCATCTACAAGGTTCCCCGAGCAGAGAACATAGTAGCAGATGCCTTGGACAAACTTGCCAAAGAGTTGGCATGTCTGGAAGATGATTCCATTTCAGTAAGGGTCCAAAATAAGTAAGTTTTATCCCTTATTGATGTCGAACTCATTGAGAGACTTTCTCTTAAAGGGGAGGTTGTTGTTGCCAAAATGGACAAGGAGCTGGATTGAAGGCAACTGTTCATAGATTACTTGAACACCGGCAAACTATCTCAAGAGAAATCGCAAGCCCATTGGGAGAAATAGAGAGCTCTCTCATACGCTCTTGTTGATGGCACCCTGTACCGCCGATCCTTTGACCAAATGTGGTTACATTTTTTAGACAAACATGAAGCCCATGGCATTATAACCGAGGTACATTCAAGTCAATGTGGAGCTCATCATTCCACCAAGATGAAGATGAAAATCAAAAACTATATTACTGATGATCCGATCACATTACATGGAAGTAGCTAGGGAGATGAAATCTTACCGGTCCTCCACCAACCACCCAACATTCTACACCCTACATTGGCTTCATGGCCATTTGAGTGTTGGGGTACCGACATTGTAAGTTCGATCAATCCTCCTCCTTCCAACAGGCATCAATTCGTCTTTGCTGCTACCGACTAGTTTTCTAAGTGGGCGAAAGCCATCCCACTCAGAGAGGTCACAACTCACCATGTGCTTCAGTTTTTTAGAAACCATATCATATATAGGTTTAGGGTGCCTCGATGAATTATATCTCATAATACGCATTCAAAATCATGAAGATTAATAGCTTTGCCAAAAGACATAGTATAGATTGGAGATACTCCACCATATATTACCTCAGAGTTAATGGTTTAGTAGAAGCATTCAGCAAAACTCTCATCCATATACTAAAGAAGACTCTTGATGACAACAAACGATAGTGGAACGAGCAGTTGGTTGAAGCCTTATGGGCCTACCACACCACATACAAAATTTTAACTCAGTCTACCCCTTTTTCCTTAGTGTATGGGTCTGAAGTCATTCTTCCTTTAGAAGTTCAACTTCCATCACTAAGGATAGCATTGGGTAACAAGATCACTACAGAGTAGAATGTGAAGTTGAGGTTAGAAGAGCTCGAAGGTTTGGAGGAGAGTCGCCTATGGGCTTGCCAAAACCTCGAGTTGTACAAGGCAAAAATGATTCAAACTCACAATAAGCTGGTCCACCCTAGGTCTTTCCGAGTAGGAGAACTTGTGTTAGTCCTAAGGAGACCAATTATTGCCCGTCGAAAGATGGGAGGCAAGTTTGAACCCACTTGGGAAATCCCCTATGTTATAGAGAAGGCCTACCAAGGAGGATCTTATCAGCTTATTGATTGTAAAGGGGAACACCTTATGCTTCCAATTAACAGGCTCTATCTAAAGAAATATTACCCATGAAATAAAACTTGTTTGAAAATAATCATTAATAAAAAGAAAAAAATTGATTCTATTCATCAAATTTTTTCTTCTTTCAAAGTGTTGTTTGCTTATCTTGCGAATCTGTTGTAACGTGTTTAGGGTAGGTGTAAGAGTCCCTTAGTGGCATCCTATCCCTCTTTCATAACACAAACACAATCTCCTGATGCTTTTAGAATAGGTGTAAGAGAACCTGAGAGGCATCATATTTTGATTAGCATATAGGTTAGGTGTGAGAGAACCCAAGCGACATCCTCTCTTAGTGGGAATTCCTATTGCCATCCGTGGTATCATTTCATAATTCCCTAGTGTGTTTTAAGGTTGGTGTAAGAGTCCTCCAGAGGCATCCTATTCCTTTTGACACATGCACACAACAAACACAAATCTTTTATCTCGAGCTATTTTGATGTGGGAGCAAGCCCCCTGTGGCACTCACTCATTAGCTGCTCTAGGTCGGGTCTACATGCTACATCGCAAGTATATCATCCTAGTAGTCATTTTGTTGGAAGATGTGAGTCTCCATGCTTTCTTCCTAATTTGATCATTGTAAACCAACGAGCGCCTTGTTAGTATGGTATGCTTCACTACCCAGCCAGTAAGCTACCTCATGATTGACTTCGTTTAAGAATATGTGACTCCTCATGCTTTCTTCTTGAACTAGCCATCATGCTCTAACCAGGTTGAGTATATTTGAGGTTTAGGATAAGTCCTCGAGAGGCTCCTTTTCTCTTGACTACTTTTTAAGTCGATATAAGTCCCTCAGTGGCATTCACTCAGTAGTCTCCCTAGGACGGATGGTACTTGTCGAGCCATAGATAGACTATCCTAGCAGTCACTTCCGCTATAGAAGGATGTGAGTCCCTAAGCTTTCTTCCAAGGCTGATTGTTGCAAATCGAAGGGCACCTTAGGTTGGTTGATTTTCACTTTACTAACAACGACTCACCTGGTGAGTGCACCACTCTTAGCAGATATGAGTTCCAGTGCTTTCTCCTTGAGTTGGACACCGAATACCTATTGGATATATGACTAGTCATGTCATCTTCTCCAGGGTGTTGGATTAAGCCTTTACTAGCCCCATCCCCTACGGGCACTCTATTTGGATCAAGTCTTTTGCGATCCCATTTAGACACTACCCAGGTTACTTTTTGGATTGGACAGTTCCCCTTTCTTGGTAGCCACTCTTGTGGTTGGAGAATTTGTTCAACAGATGCGCATATTCTCCCTTGGTTCAGTAAATTTGAGATAGGTATAAGCTGATATAAGCTCATTCTCAGTTTGATCCCTTGCAAACTAACAGGGTCCACGATAAAATAAATAAAAAAACAAAATTTTTGCTTGTGGATTAGGAATTCAAGACCTCAAATGGCCCCTTCTCCCAAGCAAGACATCCCATCATCTTTAGGTAGTGTCAGAGAACTCCCCATGTGAACACGAAATTGAGATAAACTTGTGCCTCACTCCAGGCGCCTAGTCGGGTTCGACGCTGCCTTGCCAACCGATCACCCCGTGGTTCCTTATTATGGAAGAAGTGAGTCCCCGCACTTTCTTCCTAACTTGACCATTGTATACCAAAAGGCATTTCCCTTTGGTTGGCTAGTCCTACTATATGTTTAGTAGACTACCCCTTTAGATTGGTAATATGAATTAAGTCTTAGCCTCCATGGCTCCTATTTAGTACAACCCATTGGAAACCAAAAGGGTTCATCCTAAAAATTCAAACTTACCAAAATTGAAACAAATTCAACCCTCTTCCCTAGTAGAATAAATCAAATCTTTTTCTCCTCAGTGAGAATCAATTCAAACCTATCATCCCCTTTGTGGATGACTTGAACATGCTTCCCTAGTGGAAGGTTCACACTCTATCCCTTAGTGGATTCTTCCCCTCTCTTATGTCTTAGACATAAGTAGAGCCATATTGCATTAAGCACTAGATTCTTTCTTTTCCTTGGGTTAAGGATAGATTGGTTATGATCTCTGTTGTTGATCATTGGTCAACACTAATACGTGTTCCTTGTCCACACCACACCTATATTGGCCTTGTTGACCTCATTTTTAGAATGAGCTCAAACCCTCCATCTTAGACATAGGACTTCTCTTAGACTTTAAGAGTTCCTTAGTCTTAAGACACATCTAGTGATTAAGTGGACACTCAAACCTAGCCCTAGAAGACTTAGAAGAGTTAGCTATAGGAATAAGTCATGCCTTAGGGGTGTTAGAAAAATTTCCTACCCTTAGCTTGAACAATTCCTCACTTTCCTTCTTTCAAGTCAAACTCCAAATCAATTCTATTTTATTTTCTCCAAACTCAAACCAATTCCATGATTCAATTCCATGATTGAAATCTATAATTAAAATCTATGATTGAAACCCATGATCAAAATTCATCAAAAATTCCTAAGTCCAAATTTTGCCTAAGTCCTTAAGCCTCCCTTTAAGAACTTAACCAAAATCATGATTCAAACCTATTCAAACCTTTAAGATTTTCTCATATTTCATTTATATTCTCATTTATATTCACATATATAAATAAAATATAAATTCAAACCCGACAAATCAAATTCAAAATTTAAAATCAATTCATGACATTTTTCCTTAAATCCTTTAAATTCCCTTTAATGGATTTAACCTAAATCTTGATCAAACCTATTCAAAGCCTTGGGATTTTTCTCAAAACTTATTTATATTCTCATATATATATAAATGAAATATAAATATAAATCAATCAAATCAAACCCACAAATTAAATTCCAAATTTAAAATCCTTGAAATTCTCCTTAAGTCCTTAACTTTTCATCAATGGACCTAGCCTAAACTTTGATCAAACTATTTTAAACTCATGGGAATTTCTCAAAACTTATTTATATCATCATTTATATTCTCATATATAAATGAAATATAAATATAAATCAATCCAATCTAATTCAAAAATTAAATTTCAATTTAAAATTTTCCTTAAATCCTTTAAATTCCTTTTAATGGATTTAACCTAAATCATGATTAAATCACTTCAAATCCTAAAATTTTCTCATGATCAATTTATATTATCATTTATATTCACATATATAAATTAAATATAAATTCAAACAATCAAAGCCTATTCCAAAAATCAAACTCAAATCCACTCAAAATCCAATCTAAGTCTTTCAAGCCAAAATCTTAAAATTAGCCAAATCAATTCTAAATCAAGCCAAACTCTTGATTTTTCTCACATGGTTCAATCAACCCTATAATCATGAGCTCATATATAGATTCAAACTCCAATCATTCAATCAAAACCAAATAAAAAATTAAACCCAAAACCCTTTCATATTCTTCCTTTGAATATGAAATTTTCAAATGGATCAAGATCCATTTGACTTCAAACCGCTTATTAATGGATTTATAATTCAATCATTCCATATACAAGATCAACAACTCAAACAAATCGCCATTTAACCAACTTAGGCTCACTCGACCCAAAGTGACCTAAAGCACTTATGAGCCAACTTTGATCCTAACCAAATTGGATTGAACCAAACTAATATATCCCTCTCATCATGATCAACAATCATCATGGGATGATCAATCAATCAAATTGAGTCAAACCAAGTCAAACCAAAGGGTTGACCAAGTCAACACTTAACCTAAAATGAAACCTTACATAGCCAAACTCCATCATAAGCCAAATTGATTGAAACCATTGATCTAAGTTCACTCATGACTTATGTTTGAACTTGACCAAGCCAACATTTGAGAACCCAGCTAATTGGCCACTTGACTAAAGTTGATCCATTTTGACCTAAAGGGTCAAAATGTGTCAAAACTTGATCTAAGCCAAATTGATTGAAACCAATGGGTCAAGTTCATTCCAAATGACTTGTGGAACTTGACCAAAGCCTCAATTGGCCAACTAGACCCAACCTAGCTAATTGACTAGACCCAACATGACCTAAAGGGGTCATGTTGAGCCAAAATTGAACTTAATGCAAATTGATTAGAAACAAATATATCAATCCACTCCATATGACTAACGAAACCCAAACTACCTTGACCTACCTCAAATAGGTCAAATGGGTCAAATAGTCGACCCATTTGACCTAAATGAAGTCATATGAGCCAAAATCAAATATATACTAAATTGAATCAAAGCCACCAAAACATTTCAAATGGTCATATGAACTTGACCAACCCTTGGTTTGACCCAATTTGACCTATTGGTCAACTTGACCCAAGTTGATCCATTTTGACATAAATGGGTCAACATGAGCCAAACCCTATCAAATAGATTCTAAATCCAATGAAACTTGGCCAAACCTAGTTTCTCCACATACCCAACATATCCAAAGTAGAAAAATAGCAAAATGGCCATCCTACCCCTAGGAAATAGAAGAAATTTTGGCCTAACCCATGGGTAATTTGGTCATACCCTCTTCACAATCACTTGAGGCTTTCCTCAAAGCTCAAGGGACTTAAGATGAGTGGTGCACCCAACCCAATGTGTTTGGGTCAGCCCATTTGATCCCTAGACCAAATCCAACCCCTAACTTAAAATTGAATTTTCAAACTCCCTCTCAAGCTCCAATTAAGGCCCATGGGAGGTTGGTAATCCACTCTTTGGATCAAACCGACCATGTGCACACTCAAAATAGATCAAACAGCCTTCTTAATATCATCAATTGGATTAAAATGACATGGACATTGCTGACTGTCCGATCCTTTAAGGGGGGATATACTCCCCCTAATTCACTTCTATTTTCATTCACTCAAGGTCAATTGAAGAATAGGAAGCTTGAGGAGCCATTGGAGATTGATCTTAAGCCTCCTAGAGCTCTTCTCATTTTTTTATTTTCTCGCATAAAAAAAATAGGGGAGGTAGTTAATTGCCCTTCCACACTTGATCTCCTTCCAATTCTCTTCATCTAGAGCCAAGTTCACCTAAGCTTCTTAGAGTTCCCACAAAGAAGGAAAGATCCAATTCAAGTCAAAGTCGTGCAAGCAAGGAGGAGAGGACTTGGTCCATACATCATCTAATACTCTGAAGTGCTCATACTCAAGGCTTCATCTCAATAAGACAAAGCTTCCAATGGAATCGAGCACCGGTGATCACCTCTGACGAGGTATAGGAATTTTCGAACACTAAACTCAATGTGGTGTGGAGCTTTGTGAAAGAAATTTTCACCCCATCGATTTTTGACCGATTTGTACTCGTCTTTAGATGGTGTTGAATTTGTGTGATTCCATGCTAGATCTAGCTTGGATCTTTCCCTTGATCATGGACAGTCTCTATTGATCAAGGGAAAGAATTTGGATTATCTCAGCCGTCCATCCGTGCATTTTACATGGACGACTGAGATTATTCTGCATGTTTAGAAATCTATTTACCCTTTTTAAAATGTGGTGGGGGATCCTTAACTGTCTAATGTTTGATCGGATGGTAGAGAATTAAAGTGCGTGCGCCACCACCGCCATTTATGAGGTGACAACTTAAGTTATCCCCTCATAGTGCAACGCGTGTAAAGCGCGCTGACTGCCACCGCCACGCGTCGCGCCGTGAGCTAGGGATTATTTAAGTGCTTTAATTAATTCCTAATTAATCTAGAGTACTTAAAAAATTTATAACTCTCTCTAAAAAGCTCAAAAAAAATGAAATAAAAGACCATGAATAGATAATTAAACCTAGAACACTTTAAAATTAATTTTGATGAGTTTTAAAATATGATTTTCTTTGAATTGGAATTTTATTGGAAAGTGTATTTTGCTAATTACTCTTTGATTTGGCCTCTGATTAATCCCAAATTTCTTGGGTATGTTTTAGAGGATGACCTCTACCTCTGCTTAGTTTCTTGGGATTTATTGAAGGCTTGATTAGAGTAATTGCATATGGTTTCCTTAATTATCCTTCATGCATAATTAACAGTGTATGATTAGAATTTACCCTATGATTAGGGTTGATTAAGATCATATCCAAGTGAGATTTATGGAATAATTTTGGGGCATTTCCAAGCTATTCCCCTAAACCCCTCTTCTCTCCTTAATCTCCTCTTAATTAGAATAATTCATTAATTATCCCCTTAATCAATTTTTAAAAATTCTAAAAAGTTCTAGAACTTAATTAATCTATCTTGGGTAGATGCTTAGGTGTTCAATAGCCTATGTTCAATTAAGGAAAACAAAACCCAATTCACATGTGCGAAAGGGTGTTTTGAAATTACTTAAGCTAACCCCTTAGCTTAATTAACTTTTAATTGTGAACCAAATTGCATTAGGCCTTTTCATTATTAAGTGCATTGCAAATTTAAATTTCTTGTGGGTTTTGTGCCATCTCATTGGATCATAATTATTTAGTTAATTCTTCTAAAGTGGTGTAGATAAGGGTTAATTAAGTTACTTAATTCATACCTTAACCTAATCAATGCATAAAAATGGATCTAATTACCTAAAAATTAAACAAAAATATCAAACTCATGTGGGAATGGGTTAGGAATAGCAAAATCATCTCACCTTTCAAAATTAAATCAAACTTCAAACTAAATAAAAAAAATCACTTTGAAATTCACTTTGATTTATTCTAAATTTTCTTATTCTATAAGAATGTCTTTAAGATTTAAGTAAATTTGTTTACATGCTTTCATTATTTTGGATCTTCCTCAACATGTTAGGGATGTATGGATTTCATGCATAGTTTTGAAATTCAAATTTTAAAATGAAATTGTTTACTTTATGTCAATTTGCTCATATAAAGTAGAAATATGAATGGATATTATCACTACCAAACCAAACTATTTTCAAAAATACATAAATCAAATCAAAATCTAAAGTGCACTACTTATACTTTAATTATAAGTCAGATGCGATAAATTATAAAGTCATGCTCGGGTATATAGTTTCCTTTCTTTTTTCTAAGCATAGTTTTGAATAGAGTTAAGAAGATGTAGGGTTCATTTGAAAAACCCAAATACCTCTACTTAATTCTATACCCTATTCATCCCTATGCTATCACCAAGAAAGGTTGCCTATAGGCATACATAAATTTGCATAAAGCAAACAATCCATTAAACAAACTTTAAACTTTTGTTTCATTTCTTTTATATACATGTTTGTATTAAGATGGTATGTTGGAAAGTTACAACCGACAAGGTTAAAGGTTTTAAGTAGCTATAAGTGGTCTTGTACCTTACACCTCCCAGTTAACAATGACACTATAGCACTCACTTATGCGCTTCTTTACTTTCTATATGTATGTGAAAATTTAGATAAGAAAAGCTCTTTCTACTTAAGAAAAATTATGCATATTCAACTTCTAAATTTCCTTAAAAGAATTGCTTAGCATGCATCATAAAGTGTGTCTAATACTCTCATTTGCATGTATAGATATGCTTAGGGTCCATCCATATGCATGATATATATGTTGAGAAAGAAATGAAGAAATTTGTGTTATGTGAATTTTGATTCATTTTTTTAATCTTGAAATGCTTTTCTTTTTGAATAGGTTTGCTTAGAGTTTATCTAAACTTAGGATTAATTAAAATATCTAATCAAAACATTCACCTAAATTAAAATTAATCACTGATACATTTAGAACTAGGGAAGGAAAGAGAAGTTCTCTTCTCTTCCCCTCTTCATAACTTAATTATGTGATTCACTTAAATCAAAGCAAAACATGAAATACAATCCTCAACCCAAAATAATTAAACAACTTAAATGAAATCCTCCTCTAAGGACCATGTTCTTCACACTTCAAAAAATTTAAACCAAGCTTACATACCACAATAAACTTTCAGCACAATATTAATCAATACCTTCTAGCCTTAAATTAGCCTATATTTGATGTTATGTTTTATTTTGTGATATATATATTTAGATAAATGTTAGGGATGTATGCTCAGAGAATGAATGGCAGATTCTTAGTCTAACTATTCTTTATGTGGGATTGTGCTAAGGTGCAATCATAAAAAATACGATGTTTTTCAAGTGTTTAGTTTTAACCCTAAGCATAATCCATATGAACTTAGTCACCCATGTGTGTGATAAGTCCAATATACATGCTTGGGATTTGTTTAAGTCAAACCTTAATTTGTGTATTAATTAGATTTTCACTTTTAAAAATTTATTAATTAAGATAAGAATTTATTATGAGATTAGATAAGCATCATGCAAGATCCTGTCCTTATGCACCACATGTAGCTCTGGAGCCTCCACCTTCCAACCAACCAAATGATGGAACCAAAATAAGAAAGAAGAAAAGAAGATGAAAGAAGAAAGAAAAAATACAGCTTGAAGACAGCTGAATTATGAAATAGTATGTCTATTTGTAATTCCTAGTATATATAAGTGTAGAGCCCAATTTGATATTTTTTGGTGCGGTGATGCACACATGTCATTTATTCTTTTATTCTTTTTTTTGTTTTATAAATTGATTGATTTATTTAGCTTTTTTGTATTATGGCATGATTTTTTTCTGTTTCTTTGCTTTATTATGTATGGTATGGATGTGGATTAAAGCTTTTAGAGAAAAAATAAATCTTTACCTAACTTAACAACTCAAAATAAAATTAAATAACCATAACCTCACTTAAAAGTTGGGTTTAAAATCAACATAAAAGAATTAAAACCCTTAGTCGGATGAAAATTTCTTTTTATAATCATCATGTACAAATGCATCTTTTCACTCTTGATTTGAGGGCTTCCATCTTGCTGGTGAGAAACCTCACTCTGACATTGAGAGAGTCGGTAGGAAACTCACCTCCTCTCATTGATTTTGGCCAATAATCTTCTTATGCTATTACCATAAAAAATCCCACAAACTGAAAAAATAATTGTCCAAAATGAAATAATGAAATTCTGAATTGTATTAGATCTAAATGTTTGAAGCATATCCCTTTACATGATCTAGTCTCTTTAGGAGTGAGTTTAAGAACTTAGTCTCTTTCTAAATAATAACTAACAGAATCTTGCATAAGCATAAAGACTTCACATATATTTAAAAATCATAGAATGGCCACCCCCAGTTATTTCAGTAAGTCCAAGTTGTCGTGATTTGTCCTCTCTACGTGGCAAACCACATCATTTTCTTTAGATTATTATGCTCTAAGCTCCCTTTGATTTAGTTCCTGAGGCTTCCTCTTCAGGCCCACCTCTTACATTTCTTTTAATCTTATTAAGAAATCTTAAGACCTAAAAGTTCTAATGAAAAATATAACTCAAACAAACTAAATTAATTTCAAAATGTAAAGCCTAACTATAGATATGAGATGCTCACAGTTTCCTAACATATAAATCTCCTACTTATCTTCCATTTTGGTTTGAATTAACTCCTCTTTGATCAATTTATTAGATCTTCAAAACATAAACTATCAATCGATAGTTCTTTTCCTATTGAAATCTTCAAAGATAAGACACTGGTTTACCTTAATCGAGTTTTCCTGGATCTGCCTCTTAGGATGTTAGCATTACGGCTTCCGTAAGAAACTTAACAACCTGCTTAAAATAAACTTGCTTTACTTTTCCATGTAAAGTAGGGGAAGAATCTCTATATATGCGCACCCATCATCCTGCAAGAGTCCTTATTGAGGTGATTAGTCCATTAAAGAAAGTAATGACTGCTCTTCTAGATAGTATACTATTTTCTTGATGACGTACCTGATCACCTGAATAAGTATATCTATGTATCTGTGTGGCATCCTAAAAAGATGAATTTCTATAAGGATCTTGTCCTCTTTCATTTCTCACCAACAGATTTGGAAGGTGACTCTGAGACTCTTATTAAGAATTTTTGTCCACACTTACCATCTCTGGAAAACAGATATTTTTCATTTCATATCTTTTGAAGTCTTTTGACTTTTGGCATTTGGGATGCACATCCAGAGTTTAGTGTTATTTGAATGCGTATGCAATCTATTAATTTGTTTGGTTGGTGCTATTGTTATAAATATATTACCTAGTATTTAATAATTAAGATGAGATTCTCTTACCTTCTTCAATCTATTTTCTTTCATGAAAGATAAGCATGTAGATATCAACATCTAGGTAGATTTTTCTTTTGGGTTAAGAACTCGACATCCCATTTTCACATCTTGAGAATTTACCATACAAGATAAAATAACATCAAGGTTAACCGCAACCAAGAAGTTAGAAAACCATAATCCTAATGGCAACTATGACCAAAATTTTGCATGGGAAGTTAAGAACTGCCTAATGGATCATTTAACAATGTCTTGATTTCTAAATGTGATTAGTTGAATTCTAACAAGAGTCAAACATTTTGCATGAAGCTAGAATACTCCTAATTGGTAATTTAATAATGTCTTAATTTTTAGTGTCATTAGAATTCTAATTCCTCCTATGTCTCCTATTAGTTAAGTTTAATATTGGGACTAGAAGTATTTTGTTATAATGGAAAGTTAAGTTTTATTATATCTTTAAAATAATTTTCTCGATTAGTATATCAATTATATTATTTTATATTGAAATTGAAATTACAACTAGAATATGACTTATAGTACAAGTAATCTTTTTAGTCCACTCTACACAAGGTGTTCCTAATTACTTATAGTAATTTAACTTTACTATATTTGCATTTTTCCTAGATTTAGGCTTTATTCTTCAACTAGCCTAGCTTGTTCAGTTGGGATCAACATTAGATTTCTTAACTTTCTTGACTGCTTTCTATGTCCCATTTTTATCAAAATTAAAACACCAATTTGAATCTTTTATTGATACATGATTATATTCCTTTATGAATATACTTATTCTCAATGAATAGATAAAAGTTTATATTAGAGGTCCCAAAAAAAAAATTTTAAGTAGTTTTGAAAGTAATGTATATTGTGAAGCTATTAGATCTTAATGAGATAACTAACAAGATTTGGAGAGATATGGCAATTATTGAAATTATATGGGTTATAAGTCATTTTAGTGAATTTCCAAGTTGTCAAATGATATGAAAATAATCAAATAATACTAATATTGAAGAATAAGTGAGATGTGCAAGATTGTGATAGTGAGGAAAACTTATTAGTTCGACTATGAAGTTTTGAGATGCTAATTAATTTTTTTTCTATGAGAATCATACTAAAATTGTACTATTAATTTGGTATTTTACCAAGAAAATCTACTACTATGGAATTCATTTGTTTGTGGCCCATTATCTTGGAAGCTCTTGGGAGTGGAGTCACAATTTACCCACCTTATCATCACACAATCATTATTGTACATATCATCACCTTAATTCCTAGATATTGCATCAAATTCAGGTAAAGACTATTTTAGCTGTTAAATATGCGCATCTTTAGCTTGTTCTCCCAAGTTTCTTGTTGGAGAGGGAATCTTGACATATATTTTGGGAGTGAAAGTTATCTACCCCTTGAAAGGGGTGATATAAGGCTTTCACTTGTTGTGATTAGAGATTAAATGCATGGAAGACCAGATGATTGGAGAATTTTGATTTTCTAGTGTTGGCTAATGGAAGAGGGATGGTCAAATGCTTCAAGCAAGCCAACCCTAGATCTACCCTTTAGAGTTATGGTATCTTTTCCATTCTTTTCCTAGTACGTATAGCCTTACGTAAACCTATTAAGTTTGACGAGTCTAAATTAATATTAACATACTTCAAAGTAAGTTATATATACAAAATGCATAAAATTATATTCCAAATAATAGCAAATACAATTTGAGTAGAAACATGCATGATAATTGCATGTTTAAATAATGATAGAGATTCATAGAAAGATTTTCTACTATAATCATGGCAATATTAATAACTTAAGCTTAGAAATATCATTAAGGGATCATATTATAACATATTTGTGTATTGTATTTCTAATGTCTATACATACTAGCAACATTTTATAATCTTAGCAAGTAGCATAGTATTGAAATGTCAAACTCATGCACACTTAAAATGACATTTTTTTTATGAATTAATTAAGTTGGATCATTAATCAAATCAATTAATTACCCTTTCCTATGCTTCTTTAATTTGATTAATCATTTAATCATGAGCCATAAATGATATGAACATGGGTAGAAATAAAATTACAAGGCTCCTAAAGGACCTAATGAAATTGGCTCATGATTAAATATTAATTAACCTCAATAATCTAATTAAGTACTTTTATGATTTTCTCACACTTATGGGTTAATCATAATTTCCTTAAGGGTCTTTATGTTGTTAAACACATAAAGAGGAACCCTTAGTTTGGTTGTTAATTATCTAAAGTGATTAATATTTTAATTTGATTTAGCCATTTAATTGATTAATTAAGTATTAACATAAACCTCACATTAATTACCTCTCTTTAATGAAATGAATATGGAAAAATAATTAGGAAAGAGGTCCTAATCACCCTCCCTCATCATCTCACTATTAATCAGTGATTAATGGAGCTTAATTAATTAATTTTTGCTACTTAGAATTTTAATTAATCATTAAATTGGTTAAGAGAGTAATTAAGGTTTGAATTATACATTTCCCTAATTACCTAGGCAATGAATTCCAATAAAATCATGAGAGGCAGAGGTCATCCCATTAAATCAACACACCAAGTTTGGGATTAATTGCTCAATTAGAGCTAATTAATAAATATTCAAACCCTACTACGCTTTATTATTATTCAAAATCATGGAAATATTTTTTATAAATTCTCCTTTATTTTACCTTTACAATGAGTATTTATTCATATTTTTTAGATTTTTCTATAATTAGTTATAATTTTATAAAATTTTGGCCATTATAATGAGTTATTAAGCTTAATTAACCCCTAATCCCATCTGCCACATGGACCAAGGCAGCTTTCCATGGTGTGGGATTGTTATTTAAAGTCATGGCGACGCCAAAATATGACGTCTTATGCCGCTCGATCTAGGATCGAATAGTGGGGATATGATTAAAATCAAATTAATTTAGCAGATTAATCATGGTTGTCCATTCCAATCATGCAGAATGGATGATGGATGATCCATCATCCTCAAGCGCTTTAAAATCTTCCTTCACTCGATTCGAGTTCACTGGAGCTCTTGGAGGCTCGAGATTGACTCAAAAGCTTCACTGAGGGGGATCTAATGGTGGATTTTGTATGATATTTCAATTTTCTTCAAAAAGGCCAAACAAAAATTAAAAATGGGACAATTTTTTAGAATTTATCTCATAGAGCTATGCTACAATAAATCAGGTAGGTTCATCTTGAAAAAGATGAATTAGAGAAGATGTACATTGTCTCCTCGTAGATCGGACCAGCCCCTAGAAAATTTATCATAGTTAGGCTTGGATTGGTCTCCGATGCTCGAATTGATCGGGAGAAGATTTATTTCACCTCGCTGGGCTCGGTGAGTATTTGGGAAGAGTTAATTTGATATTGGTTGAGATTCAGTGGAGGAGGATAGAACTAATGCTTTGTTTGGCTCAATTTTATCATCATCGATGATGGGGAGGCTTAAGAAGCTCAAGAAACACTTTGGGGAGTTCATCTCTAGGTGTCAAGCTCTATGATTGCTCAATGTGTGGATTCGAATGAGAATGAGAGGAGTATGCCCCTTCCCTCATTCAATCCAATGGTGGAAATTACCTCTACCGTTTGTAGGTGTCCAACCGCAGTAGGCGGCCATGGGTGGCAGGGAATAAGTGATGTGGTTCGATTTGAGTGGCCAAGGGAGGGGAGGTGGTTGTCCTTAGTTGAGGTGGATGTCCTTGGAGTTCCAAGTGTTCCAATGGGGCTCCATGGGTTAGCTCACCTCCACTTGGCTCATGGATGATCTAAACAGCTTTGGGTCATGTGAGCCAGTAGTCCTTGTGTCCATTTGGAGCTTAGGGTGGCTGCCAAGGGGAGTAGAGTGGGTTTGACCAACAAAAATTTGGTTTTGTCTCAAGTGGGAGGCTTTACTCATTGAGTAATGGGTCAATTCAAGTTCAATTTAGGTTGGGTTGGATTTGGGCTGACCCAAGGTGGCCCAATAATGGATCATGCTATGTTTCAATGGGTTTGAGCTTGGTTTGAATGTTTGGCTTAATTTGACCCATGTAGGTCAACTTAGGTTATGTTGGGTAAAGTTGACCAATTGGCCAAATTAGGTGAAACTATGGCATGGGTCAAGTTCAAATGAGTATTTGAAATGTTTTGGATAAATTGTTTTATCTTAATTTGGCTTGGATTTGATTTTGACCCATTTTATTCTATGGGTCAAATTCAATTTGTCAATAGTCAAGTGACCA
This sequence comes from Cymbidium sinense, assembly GCA_021442155.1. Taxonomy (NCBI): domain Eukaryota; kingdom Viridiplantae; phylum Streptophyta; class Magnoliopsida; order Asparagales; family Orchidaceae; genus Cymbidium; species Cymbidium sinense. Next base: position 36,624,509 of record CM038233.1, on the reverse strand, counting down.
ATTTGGTCAAATAGGTCAAGTTGACCAATTTGACCAACTTGGTCAAATTAGCCAAATTGTCTTGGGTTAGGTGTTGGTTTAGAATCAATTAATCTTTTGAATATAATTTTAGGCTTTAATTTCAATCAATTTTGGATTAAAGAATGATTTAGGGTCAATTTGGGCTAAATGGGTCAATTGGATTCAATTGGTCAAATTGGATTCAATCAAGGCTTTGATCATGTTCAATAATCAATTTGAAATGAATTTGAGTCATTGGTTTGAATCAATTTGGATTATATTTTGATTTGACCTAATTTGGCTCTTTAGGTCAAATTGGGTCAACTTAGGTCAAAGGGCCAATTAGGTTTGGTTTGGCTTAATTGATGGTCAAGTCATATTCAAGGATTGATTTTAGGTTGGTATGAATCATTGGTCTCAATTGACTTGGCTTAGGATGAGATTTGGTTCATTTGGCTCATATAGGTTAAGTAGGTTAATTTGGTCAAATGACCAAATTGGCTTGGTTTAACCCAATTGATTGTAATTGATCAATCAATGATGATCAACAATCATGATGGGAGGTTTGGAGTGATTTTATTTAGGTTGGATTGAGATTTGGTTCAAATATGTCCTTTAGGTCAATTTGGGTCAAGTGAATCTAATTGGTCAATTGAATCGATTTTGAGTTGAATTGAGTTGTTTAATTGGATTTTGGCTAATTTGAGTATTTTAGGTCAAATGGGTTAGTTTGGTTGAATTGATTTTGGCTTTATTGGTTTGAATGTAGTTTTGATAGAGTATGGAATGATGATTGAAGGATTGATTGACTTATGATAAAATCAATTAAGTTAGATTTGGATTGGAAGAATTTTGGCTAAGTCCATAGGGTTGAATCATGGGCTTATGTTTAGACCATGATGGATTTGATTTGGAATTTAATTGGGATTTTGGTTGGATTAATCTGAAGTTAGATTTTGACCAAGGAAGTAGGCATACTATAGAAGGTGGGTTTCTACTAGCATAGCATAACTTAATGCCAGTCCTTCTAAGTCTCTAGGTTTAGGTTAAGTATTCACTTAGTCACTAGAAGTGTCTTATGATTAAGGAGCTCTTAGTGTCTAGAAGACTCCTAGATCTATGATGAAAAGATTGAATCCTCACTCCAAAAGTGAGGTCAAAATGGTTGATTTAGCTAGCATCTGTTTTGCAGGTGTAGTTAGATTTTATTTTCTATAAAAATATAATTTTTACAATAGAAATTATGCTTAGTGTTATGGGATTTAGGATGAGCAGTGGCTAGAAGGCAAGTCCTCAGAGGCTTTGTGAAGCCTTGGAGTAAAACCAAATCAAAGGAAAAGGAAAGAAGAGTGGAGGATGAAGACTCCCGTACCATTTGTTTAATTGTAATTGTAATATTCTTTTATAATTTGAGTTGTATTAGGGTAGAGCTCGGCTACCCAGTTTCTTTTTTTTTTTGGGTGTATGATGGTACTCGACCACACCGACCTCTTATTCTTTCACAATAATCTATAAAAATTTGATTATTATGTTTAAATTATGTAATAGAAATTGCATGTTCTTCATAGGTTTCTTAAGTTTGATGATTGAATGTGTGGCCTGAGTGCGGTAGGCTCTTTAGGACAAAATTAATTTTTTTACCCTCATTAATAACTCATAACTAAATTTTAAAATAACTCATCACCTCACTTTGAAGATAAGGTCATAATCTAGATAATTAAAATATTTAACAACCTCTTAGCTGAATGATGTATGCTCTAATATCATGCATATCATCTTGCTTTAGTCTTGAAGAGGGAGGGTCTACACTCTTGCACAATATGAGAATGCTTGACCTGTGAGAGCATCCCTTATTATGGAGAACACCTCCTCCCATTGATTTAGCCAATAACTATATTTTATCATGCATTTAAGCATAATTATCCCAAGCCTTTGCCCAAATGAATGTGTCAAAATGATATAAAAATATATAAAATTTTGCATCAATCTAAGTTATGTCTTCATACTAGTCATGATCTAGTCTCTTAGGGAGTGAGTTTAGGATTCTAGTATCCTTCCTAATTAAATAATAACCTATCTATCTTACAATTACATAAGATTGACTTACTTGATTTTGAATCATAGGAGGTGTTAGTTGGTGACCACTCCAGGCGGATATAAGTCCAGAAGAGTGGGATGGGTTTACCCTCTCTTATGGAGGTAAACTATTATGTCCCAATTTTTGATTAAACTCAGGTTGTACTTTTATCTTGTGCTAAAATATCCTAGATTTAGGATATGAGGTTACTTGTTTCCTCTAGGCTACAAGTATAAATCCTCACCTCTTAGACATTTTCACAATCTTATGTTGATTGATTATAAGTCCTAGAATTCTAATAAAATTTTAACTCAAAGAAAAATAAACTATCTCTTTCTAATATATAAAGCCTCATCATAGGGTAGATTGGAGCACTTATTAGGCTTCATAGTCTCATGAGTACTCCCTACTTATATTCTTTTGGAATCTAAAATAAGCCTTTCCACTCGAACTTTTTCACTTGATTTTTTCAAAAAAAAAATCCAATTCTTTGATAGTCTAACCTTGAAGTCTTTGAAGATAATTAATTGACTACTTTAATTGAGAGTATTCTTAGAAAATCCCCATTTCCTTGGGTGTAACTAACTATGAAAGCTTTCTTCTATAGGGAACTAAAGAACTTAGCATAAAATAAATCCTACTTTACTTTTTCATGTAAAATAGAAGAAAGATCTCTAGTATATACGAAGACCCATCTACCTTAGGAGTCCTTATTAGGTGATTAGGTACACTATAGGGTGATGTTTCTATCTTTCAAGATGGTACATCATACCTTAATATCATACCCGATCACTTCAATAAGTACCCCCTAAGATCTGCATGGTGTCCCAACAATGACTCTAAATTAAATCCACATCTTCCTTTTCTTTGCTCAACTGACCACAACTTAATCACTATTCGATTGATTTGAATTCAAACTCTTTGGCGTGTGCTAAATTGTTTCAAATTCAAGTTCTTACCTTATCAATATTTCATCTTATAATTTCTTTTTTAGATTGATTTGCCTCTATTGCATTTTGCTTGGACGAAATCATAGTCTTGATTCAATTTTTGAATGGCTCAAATTAAATGATATTACTCTCATATCTACTTGGTTGAAACTCCCTCTTCTTTATTTGACTTTGTTTCAAATTATTTTCATGTGTCTAATTGTTTGAAATCAAATTATTTCCTTAATAGTTTTTCTTTCTACCTTTTCCCTCCTATTTCTTTCATGGTTTTGTCGAACATCTCATGAAGCTTGGTCTATATAATGAGGTTAAGTCTTAGCTACTTTTCTCTTGGCTTCTCTCTTCTCTTGTCTCCTCCATTGGCTAAAAGTTTGCAAAGGAATTGGGGCCTTCCAAGGTGTCAAAGTTCTCATTCTATCACAAATCCATTATTGGTCGAGACTCTTTGTTGGAGATTGATTGAAGATCTTTGAAGGTTTGTGCAAATCTATCCTTGACCAACTCCCTTCATAGGATTAGCTTGAAGTAAGTCCAAATACTCTTCATCTTCTCTTGCTTCTTATGTGGTCGAAATCCATCCTTGAATATCCTTGAAGGTTTGGTGTTAGAGATCCTCTCCCTCCTTACTATCTTCTTCAATCATTAAGTGGAGACGCTTCTCATCTTCTTTCAAGATATCTTCAAAAGATTGAATGGTTTGATTTCAGATAACCTTCCTTCATATTCATATATCAAGGTTTTGAGAAAAAGTTTTTTAAGTTGAACTAATCATTCTCAATCATTATTTTATTTACAAAAGAAAGAAAATTTTTGTTATGTGGCATTGGAGCATTTATTTGCATAAATCGAAGTTGAAGCCTTCTAATTGATTAAAGTGTTTGTTCACCCTTGTTATTTAGTTTGTTACAACATTTAGTTATCTCTCATATATGTTTGCTTCTTTCCAATTAATTTGAAAGCTTATCAATACACAATCTTGTGCAAGTTAATTGTTTTAATTTGATTGTTCATCTACTATATCAAAGTTTGTTGAGTTGATTTAAAGTTACATTACATTGAAGTAAAAAAAAATCATCTTTTGCATAATTCAAAACTCAGTGATCATACATAAATTAACTTGAGCTCTTTTTTATATTATTTGTCTTATCATTGTTTAAGTTCGGGTTTGAGAGCAAAATTATTTTAAACTTAAGAGTTAGATTATAAATTGTATCTTTTATTTTTTTTTATAAAATTGATCTTGTGTTAGGGTTGTACTTACCCGGTGTAGGAAAGTACGATGTTGGGTTATACTTGTCTGGTGTATATAAGTACATACAACGTTTGGTTGTATTTTCCCAGTGTAGGAAAGTAAAAAAGATTGGATGTAATCTCATTTGATTTATTGAATTCCTAGTGTGGGTTGCTAGGCGTGGACGTAGGCCAGTTTTTGGGTTTGATCGAATCACATAAAATATTTCTTGTGTCTTCTTCTTTTACTTTTCTACATTTTTTTACTATGTTGCTTTAGCAACATAAATCAAACAATACTATTTTTTACAACTAAGTTTTTTATAAAGTTAAAAAATTAAGTCTTAAATTAAAAAATCATTATTAATACCCAATTCATCCCCTTCTTTGTACCATAGCTTATTATTAAGACCTAGAATGAGATGTTATGGAGCTTTATTAGATTTTAGAAAGTTCAAGATTTAAGAAGAATATATTTCATGTCTTAGGCTCACTTACTGATATCTCATTTTTAAGGCATAGTTTGAGGTATAACATTATAAGAAATGCAATATTTATACTATGTAAGTAAAAAATTATGGTAAGATTTTAAAAAGTACATGCTCTATAATGCTTGAGGTGCATAGAAAAACATATATAAAGAGTCTATATAAATTTCTTGATGAAAATTAAAGCAATGGGAAGTCAATTGCTAATTTTGATTAATTTGCTAGGTATTGGAAAGTATCTTGAGTGCTTGAGTGAATTATCTTGGTGAGATAGGGTGAGTTGCTTTAAGAAAATACTTGAATATTTTAGTGGTCAGGCTTAGCCATCCCTAAGGTGAAGATATTAAAATAACATGTTTTAATTGATTTTAACTCATTCAACAAATTTATTATGATTTTGGTGACTCTAATAGATTGATCCTTTGGCTAAGTTGACTTGAATGTGATCTAATAAGTCAAGTAGAGTTGGCCAAAATTTGGATATAGAAGGTTGTTATTCAATTTAGCCCATACAATTATTTTTTTTTTCTTCCTATACATTTATTAAGAGGTTTGATGGAGAAGTATAGAGAAAGTAAGGAGGATCTACATATGATATTTATTGATTTAGAGAAAGCTTATGATAAAGTTTCAAGGGATGTTCTTTAGAGAGTTCTAGAAAAGAAAGGAGTTGATTTTGGTTATAATCAAGTCATTAAGGATATGTATATTAGAGCTGTTACTTGTGTCCAAACATAAGGAGGATTGACAAAATATTTTCCTATTTCAGCTGGGTTACATCAAGGACCAGCTTTAAGCCCTTATCTTTTTTTCTTTAGTTATGGATGTTCTTACTAGGTATTTACAAGAAGATGTACCTTGGTGTATGCTATTTACTGATGACATTCTTCTTGTTGATAAGACTAGAGAGGGAGTCAAAGAGAAACTTGAATTATGGAGGTCAACCTAGTGTCTAAAGGTTTTCATTTAAGTAGATCTAAAACTGAATATATAGAGTGTAATTTTAGTTGTAGAAGTTCTAGTGGTAGTGTTGTGATATTAGGTGAACAAGTCATTAAAAAGAGTGAGTGATTCAGATATTTAGGATCTATTGTTCAAAATGATGTGAAATAGATGGAGATGTTATTAGTAGAATTCAAGTTGGATGGTTGAAGTGGAGGAATGCATTTGGCCTGTTGTGTGATAGAAAAGTACCGTTAAACTTAAGGAAAAATTTTATAAGATGATTGTAAGACCTACAATGATTTATGGTGTAGAATGTTGGCCAATAAAAGAGAAGCATAAGACTAAGTTAAGTATTGCAGTGATGAGGATGCTCAGGTGGTTGAGTGGCTTTACTCTTAGAGATAAAATGCAAAATGAGTATATTCGGGAAAAAAATGGAGTAGCTCCATTGGCAGATAAGATGAGAGAGAGTCACCTTAGATGGTTTGGCCACATAAAGCATCGGCCGTCTGATGACCCGATTAGGAGAGTAGTTGAATTAGATTTTTCATATATTAAGAAAGGTAGAGGTAGACCTACAAAGACTTTGTTAAGATGTATAAAAAATGACCTTAGTATACTTGAATTAAATGAGAATTTGACACATGTTAGAACACAATGGAGACGAAGGATTCATGTAGCCGACCCCACTTAGTGGGATAAAGGCTTGTTGTTGTTATTTTTTTTGTTGTAATATATCAATTACAAACTCATCAAAATATAAACTTGATTAGTAGTGAATGAGATAAAAGAGGCCAACAATTTTGGGTCACCTAATTTATATTTTTAGCTATATTTGTATAAAATTTTTAGAACATTACATCATCATCATCATCATTATAATGAGAGATTTATATACATACCACACAATTATTATATATTTATATATAAAATATCTAAAATTTAATATTTACTTATCTAATACTTTAATGTCATAATTGCTTCAAAACATATGCATGAAAGGTTGTATTTCACTATACAAATATTAATATTAGTAATGATTTTGATGTGATGTTAAAAATTTAAGTATTAGATAAGTATAATATTTAAATATTAGATATGTAAATATATAAGAATTGTATTATATCTATGTAAGCCTTCCTATTATTATTTTAGACAACATTTGGGAAAGAAAATATTGATTAAATTAGAATATATTTTAAAATATGTAAATTAATTTTGAAATAAGTATAATATATGCAGATAAATTAAAATTTATGTCATATTTATTTTAAAATAATTTAATAATTAAAAGTTCATTCTCATTAAAATTTTTATCAGAAATTATGAGCAAATATTTTTCAATCTAACCCTGGAATTAGAGCGTTTCGGTTACCCCTGAACCCGGTTCGTTCAGCGCCTGCATTCAACAAATTTACCCGGAGTTTGGCTCTAATAAACAAAAACGGAAAACAAAGCGGGGGTATAAAGAACCAAGAAGCGCAATTTAGATGAGAAGGGGCTTCCTAAATGTTTAGCGAATTTTATACTAAGGTATACCCAATCTTCTGATCATTTTGCATCATTTTCGCCTTGGTTTTGTTATGCTCATAGGTAGAAAATTCGTTTCTTTCGTTGTCATTTTTCAGTTCTTTTCTGAAATTTCACATTTTTTGGCGATGAATTCAGTACCTTCGATCTGGCCTTTTCTCAGCGTAGTTAATTTGTTCTGTTGATGCGTAGTTTGTCAATAAGACAAGCGTTTCGTTATCGTTTTCTGATGTAAATGCTGAAATGCCATGCATTTATGTCTTGATTTTGATCTTTTTAATCATGTGAAGATTAGCGCCATTAGGGTGACGAGAAGTAGTCCTTGGGATCCTTCCATGTTTTTTTTTTTTTTTTCAATTTTAAACGAAGATAATTTACCGATTCATTCTTTTTGCACTTGAGCCTTGCTTGTAGTAAGCTAGTACATGTACACGAATTTCTTTATAAGAATTCCTTTGATGGATTTTTCTGAATGTTGGATTTATGCTTCTATGCATGGGAAGAGTACATTTCTTTGTGGAGATAGAACATGCAAGTAGTTTGGAATTCCTGCAATTGTAGGTCTCTGAAAATTTATTATTTTGCAGTATGCTTGATTTAATGGTTTATTTATATGATAGTGACAGGAAATATTTATAGTTGACTGATGCAGGATTTTCTATTGAGGTCCCAATTAGTTGCGAAATTGCAAGTTTATAAGATGCATATTAGGTGACGGTGAATGATCGGCCCTACGAAATTCACAGAAGTCTCTTGAGGCAAGTTTTAGTACAGCTCAGATCCATCTGGGCAATGGTTTATTCATTTTCATTCATCATTCTGGCAGACCACCTCACTGCTCTTTCCATTTTTGGTGGTTGATCGTCTATTGTTACGAGGTATTTCTCCTCTACTAAATGGTAATATTTTACCTTCTTTTCTGATTATTAGTGAAAGAAATTAGATGTCACTTGAAAATTAGGAGGATGGCTTTGGGCTGGAGGCCAACATTTGGCCCACACTTTAGGGTTAGTTGTTTTTTCTAATATGTATAGAGATAAATTATTAAGATATTCAGAGATAGAGAGAGAGCAAAGATTCTAGCTTGAAGAAGAATATTGAACTGCAAAATTTTTTTTGACAATTTACACGATCCTTAATGTAATGTACTTAGCTGAGTTTATTGTTCAGCATTAGTATTTATTTCACCCTTTTTTTCAATTGTCAGATTCGTGAATGTTCCTATTATTCTAAAATGCGAGTTCCTGGAAAGAAGTTGATTGGATACAAGTCCAGAAAGTATTTTGCCAATGCAAAAAACTCTAATAAAGCCGTTTCCATGACAATGAACCAGAATGGTTTTAAAGTTGTCAACAACAGAAGATGCTATCTGACACCAGGATACCTGAAGAAAAGGGCATGTAAGAGAAAGAATAATTTAAATGACAAGTCAATTGAAACACTACCGAAGAAGTCCAACTGCAATAGGGATAAGTGTATTAGTTCCTTTAAACTAACTGGAAAAAGAACCTGTTTTTCTGTGGGAAAGAACTCAAAAAATTTTGCTGGAACTTCTGTAAGGAAATCAGTTAGAAGGAAAGGGCTTAAAAGAACCAAGAAGAATATTGTGCAGGATGAAGTCTCTCGGCTGCAAAGAAGAGCAAGATATCTTTTGATTAAGATGAAGCTGGAGCAGAATCTTATTGATGCATATTCTGGAGATGGATGGAAAGGGCAGAGGTACTTCCGGACCTTTTTAAATTCAGGATTTCTATAGTATGATTGTATGAATTGTTCAGAAGAAGGAGAAAATTCTTAAAAGAAAAACAATATTTTCATTAGGTCCTGTTTGAAATTGGCTTGGCTGTGCATGCCAATTACTTCTTTAGAAGCCCTTTCAGTAAGTTTTCAATTGGCTGCATAAATTATAACCCTTGAGTTTTTAAGAAAATTTATCATGTTATTCGTTTGACCATAATTTTGGCATCAATCATTTTTTGTGAAATATTCCTAAAAATTGCTGCATTTCTAATTCAGTATCATACTATAGTATTTCCAAAAAGATATTCACCATGATAGGTTTCCATTTCTTCAAACCACTTCCTTCGCTCTTTTATGCCTACTTATTCTGCTTCATCTCCATTTGCTCTCTTCAACTTTTATCGTGCACTCTCTGCAGCATTCTTATTTGCCACTCTATCCTTTCTTGTTTCGCTAAGGCTTGTTGACTTTATTCATGATATAAGATCTTACACCTTATGCCTCTAAAGGCGTTTGTTAAGCACCCATCATGTTCATGTAAATCAAAGTAATTTTTCTTTATTTCCCCTTTACGGTAGTGGGTTTTAAAATTGAGTAGAAACTGAAAGTTTTTCTTTTCAACTGTGATTGGCCCGGTCTGAAGTAAATTTCATTTCTGAGTTTCATAATATGCCAAAGAATTTATTCTTATTGCAGAACACAATTTTGGAAATCTGTCAAAAATATTTGTACTCATTATACATGTAGAACTATTTAATTCAAGAGATCCAGAAAAGAAACTAATCTTGAAGTATTCAACTTCCAATTTTGGCGTAATTAAGTCTTCATTTTAATTTCCTTTATTCACAGTTATATTGTGTTTATGTCTTACGTAAAATGGCAAAGACATAATCTGCCTAATTCTTTGATAGAGATTATTTTTCTCTTTAAACATCTCGTTACAGTCGAGAAAAAATTAAGCCTGAAAAGGAGCTGCAGAGAGCACAGAGACAAATATTGAAATGTAAACTTGGTATCCGTGATTCAATCCATCAGTTGGATTTACTTGGCTCTGAAGGAAGAATTGAAGACTCCGTTATGCATCCAGATGGATCTGTTTTTCATGAACATGTACGTAGGACATTGACTTTTGCATCTTTATTGGATAATAATGCTTATTCTTTGAAACTTTCAGTAACATTAGTATATTTTCCCATTAGATCTTTTGTGCAAAATGCAAATCACGTGAAGCCTTTCATGATAACGACATCATACTTTGTGACGGCAATTGCAATTGTGGCTTCCATCAGAAATGCCTAGAGCCTCCATTAGAGAAAAGTAGGTGACAGTTATTGCTTTTCTTTTTTTTTTTTGGGGGGGGGGGGGATAATTAGCTTCTCTGTCAGAATACTGTTTGTAAGCTAATTAAATACATATTGTGCTGCATTCTATCATTTACTTTTTATTAGCTAGCCTAATATTGTGTTATCTACTTTTCTTTATAAGATAAACCTTACAAACAACCTAGCCACTTCACCTTGTCTTGTTATGCAAGAATCTCAGTTCTCACAGGAAAAGAAAAATATGTAGAAGGAAAAATTTCTGGCGCAGTGTTTGGTACACATAGAAAACTGTTTTCCTTAAATGCATGCTTCATTTTCATGCCGTTGGTTGCTGAAAATCCCTGTGCTTCCGGTTGTAGAAAATGATGAAATAGATTTTTGAGTTGATGTGTTTTTCTGAGAGGATAACCAATTTGTATGGTCATTAAAAATCATGACCTAACTTGCGAAGTGCGCTAAACCTCAGGCAATACAAAGCTATTTAACTGATGTTTTACTGATTTCAATGCATGTGAGTTGTATAATGTTCGTAACATTGACAACTTTTCATTTTTTTTAAGCAAAACAAAACTTTTATTAAATAGATAAAGAGAAATGCACAACAAGGACTTTTAATAAAAATGCTAGAGTAAAAAGAGAGATACAAAAGGATAATAAAAGATCATTTGGATCGTTAAACTTGAAATGTAGAGAACATTGGAGAGTGGTGATAAATCTTGTTTTGATTCCTACTCTTTCAAATATAAAGAATATTAAATCTTTTATCTGTCAGGGAGTCAACAGTTTGAATGCTCCAATTAGAATCAAATCCTGCTATGGTAGATGAACATCGTTCTACTCACTAATTGGATGAAGTTGTAATGTTTCAAGAATTGTAGAGTATTCTTAGTGGTATTATCGATAGTAGAAAATATTAGCACCAAGGGACTAGTAGGCGGTGAAGTATTATTCAATTATCCTGGTTTGTGATTTTGAGTTGGTCTTCCACTAAATAGCTAAAGGGATTAATGTGAGCATTAGATGGAGGGGGCTATGGTCTAAATTTCGTAAACCTCAACTTAGGATATGCTTTAAAATATTTTAAAAATATTTGTCTAAAAATATGACAAGAAGAGCAATATAAAGGAATATTTTCAAATTTTTCTTTCTGTCAATATCCCTATGATTGAGATTCAATCCAAACCTCTTAATGAAACATGATTGTAACATCCAATTTCATCAAGATTCTAGTCATGAAGGGCCTACTAAAATGAACCATTGTAGTATTCACCTGTAACGGATTTCTAAAAATAGAAGCTAAAAAGAATAAGATAGTTTGGTTGAAATAGTGCAAGCGAAGACGTGAAAATGAGATCCAGATAGGAGTGATAGGAGGCTCAATCGAGCAATAAAAATGAAGAGACCATTTTAACATGTGCATTAGACAACAATTAAATTAATAAGATTGGCGAGAAAAAAGTTTAATGTAATCTGATTCTAAGGAAAGTTTTATGATGATATGTCTAGGGTCAATAAGCCCAACAAAGTAGTCACCAATCAGATGTAACTCAACCAAAAAATGTATCTTTAATAACTTTTCAGTTTTGAGTCATGTGGGAGGGAGGGCTGAGATTTTTACTAGTAAGTGATGTGCAAAAAATATTCTTGAAGTAAGCATTGAGCTTTGTCTTCCATTAGTGGTTTAAGTTTGAGATTTCTGGGAAGAGGATGGGCCTAGGAAAGAAGCTTTGAAGTCTTTCATGCAGTCATCCTTTGCAATAAAATAATACTTTGTAATGTTACTCATGAGGTGACATCAGCTGTATCAGTAAAATAATTCTATCTCAACTGCCTGAAAGAAAAATAATCAAAATGAAGTAAATCCCATAGTCAAAATTTGTGGAACACAGCTGGGAAAAATGAGAGAATCCCTCTAATTGGAGGGAGATATTTTATTAATGGCTCGAAAGCAAGGATGGTTGAGAAGATGTTTAATGGAGGTGGGACATTCACTGATGTCTTCTTGGTTCTCGTTTCATGTAGAATGAGAGGTTCTTTATGGCTTTGCTTGAGATGTGATAATGTGGGCATCCTCCCTTTTACATGATCACTCCCTATGAATGGTTCTTAGTACCCCCAGAACTTGCAACAGATGCCACCATTCTTATTTTGAAATTTGCAGTTAATTGGCAACATTCAAACTAACCCAAGGTCTTCCTTTATCCAAATTCAGCAAATCAACACAAAGAAAGATCTCTAACAGAACTGAATATCTCATAAGAGTTCTGAGGGACGCTTACTATTAATGACTATGAATTTCAAAATGCAATTTGAACTTTGTGTACTGTTTCAAAATGCAATTTGTCAGAACTTTTTATCATATATATATATATATATATATCTGTGTGTGTGTGTGTGTGTGTATGTGTATATATAATATGTATACATACACATATATATGTATGTATATGAATACATACATATATATACACATACATACTTATATATACTATACATACATATACACTGACGGATCTACAGTGGGGGCACTGGTGCCCATATTCCCATTGGCTTGGCCAACTCCTCCAACCAATTTTTTGCTCATGCTGCATTATTTACCCGAATTCATAGAAGCAGAAGATGCTTTACAGGGCTGTTTAGTAGCATTTAACCTAAATCCTATGAAAAGCAAAAATGACAACTTTAAATTCTATAAAATTTTAAATCCAGTTTCTCCTCGGTTTTGCTTAAATCCCAGAGTCACTAAATCCCCTTGGTAGGTGGATTTACAGGATTTACATAAATTGAAGTGCTCACGATGGAGGGCAGGATGAAAGCTGAGGGCTACCTTTGCGAGATCTTGAGCGGAGTGGAGGGGGGTGAAAAACTTGGGTTTTAGATGCTAAAATAAGGAGTTCCCATTGCCACCTTTTTTTATCGAGGTTTTTGAGTAGAAGATGACCGAATCCGTTCCAAAACTTTAGTAATTAGTAATTAATATTAATAAAATAGATTGATGTTAATTAAATTAATACTATTTATAATTTAATTTAATCATATAATAATTCTTTTGTCTAATTAGATTTATTATCATAATTAGTATCTAACTTATTATAAATATTCATTTGGTTAACTAACTTTTTCTTCTAATTATATATAGAGAGATATGTAAAAAAAACATAAAGAGATCTTCATATAATGATTACAACTATCATTGATAACTACTTTATAAAATCCAAATAAATATGTGTAGAAATCAGAGTATTATCCGAATGATTGTGATAATGTGTGAAGAATTTATTTGTTAAAAGCATCATATTAACATCATTTTCACAAGTACAAATTTGAAAAAATTGCTTAGATTGAATTGAACATGGTTTAATGAATATAAAAGTTAATCAACATTTGATTAAGCATTCTCTACTATGAAAATTATAAAGAATCCTTTGGGCAATCATATAGAAGACATTTTGTTGAATAATTATTTAATTATATAGATTGAAAATGTCAAATTTAATTGTGTTGATATTGTACAATAATTTTAAAATCTAAAAACTCAAACAGAAAAATTATAGGTGATGCAATAATTTATAAGTTTTTATCATCCATTATCTTATTTTGTTATATTAAAATTAAAAAAAAATTAAAACTATTAATGTTAGTCTCAAGTCCATATTAAGAAGGTTGAAGGTATTATTGAAATCATCATTTTATGCTCCCACTAAGAACAATTTCTAGCTTTGCCGACACACACACACACACACACACACACACACACACATATATATATATATATATATATATATATATATATATATATATATATATATATCTCTTGTCAAACATACAAAATTTGAAATCCCCTGCATTTACATTACTTTACACTTTAAAGTATTCAAAACAAATAGCCCTATAATTAATAGGAAGGTTTACATATATATCATAGAATTTTTATCTATTTACATATCTAATGCCTAAAATTTTGTATTTACATTTAAATCATCTTCCCTATTTTTGAAAAGTATATTCACTTTTCAAAATGTAATTATAATGATATTTTTATGTGATATTAAAAATATGAGTGTGTGTGTATGTGTGTGTGTGTGTGCATGTGTGTATGTATAGATATATATATATATATATGTGTGTGTGTGTGTGTGTTTATATGTATATATACATATACATATGTGTATATATAATATATGTATATATATATATACATGCATATATATATATATATATATATATATGTATATATATATATATATATATGTATATATATATATATATATATATATATATGTATATATATATGCATATATATATATATATAATTTTTTATTGGTACTTATTCGCAGGGATAGAAAACTTGTCCTTCTATTGACCAACATTCTTGATAATTTCCTTCATCTTCAAATGAGCAACGTAGCAAGAGAATGGACAAGGTTTGCTGCCTCATATTTCAAAGAAATGCCATTTTGTAACAAGCAATTGCGACTTGATACATAATTGCCAGAACCGTAAAATCAATATTTACAGATTCTAGAAATGCACTAATACATTTGGTTTTGTAATTATGCATTATGAGGGAAAACTGTGGTGGCATCAGTGAACCTAAATTTCGAATTGGTCTTACACAATTTGAGGCAGGAATGATGCTGAAAATCAATTTAAAAGAGAGCTGGCGATTTTTTTAATAAATTATGCATTGAAGAAAGAGTTATGATAAGGCTAATGATGCCATTAATTTCTTAACCATTATGAATAGGGTTTCTCAAAGGTTTTTGTTATTATCATGAGCTTAATTATTGGTAACATGATGCTTTTGATGTATTTTTAGGTTTTCATTGCAATACTCTATGTTAAATGCTTGCACTTTATTTTTGGAATTTGAATGCTATTTAATTTCCCAAAATGATTACCATTTTCAATTGCCTTCTAGTTTTTTTTATTGGACACTTAGGCAGATGTTATGATGTAAGGCAACCTGATTTATGAAACTGATCTCAGACCATAACTTCAGTTCCTCCTGGAGATCAAGGATGGCTTTGCAAGATTTGCAATTGCAAGATGGAAATTCTAGAAACCATAAATGCACACTTAGGTACCTGCTTCACTGTGAATAGTAGCTGGGAGGTGAGTGTGTGGTAGTGATGCTAGACTGCTTGTCATCTTTTTGGAGGTATATGTACTTTAATCAGAGAGTTCATTTAATTTCTGCTCACAATGCTATATCTGCTTGATGCTGTAATAGGATATATTTAAGGAAGCAATTGTTGGTTCTGATGCTGAAGGAGAGTGCCGTAATCTTGTAGAGGATTGGCCATCCGATGATTCTGAGGATGAAGATTATTGCCCTGACATCAACAAAGCAGAATTTGAGCAAAGCTTCTCTGATGATGTCTCCGATGATGCATGCAGTTCATTTGACTCAATTGTCTCTTCTGATGCATCATTGAACTTCATCAGCTCCTTGGGTTCTAGTGAATCCGGTGATGACATCACAAACTACCGTAGGCAGAGAAGAGATGTTGACTACAAGAAACTTTACGATGTGAGTGACTTGATGTTATATTCTCTCATACAAGCTTGTTTTTCACTCAATGGCTTTTATTTTGATTAGTTTGAAGTTTCTATTTTGCGTGATTTTAATTGTTAATGCTGTAAATGAGCCCAGTGCTGCATGCTTTATTTTAAAAGTTTTGACGATTAAAATATCATAAAAATGCTTTCTTTTTCTATCTAGTTTAATAAACAGGGCATATCATGTTTGAGTCAAACAGATTAATAGGAAAACATATTGTATTTTTACTACTTTGCTGCTATTGTGGATTTCTGATGTTTTGTTCTATTAAAAAGTTCCTTGTCTTTTAAGATGCTTATTCATGTTTGTTCATTTCCTATTGATAGGAAATGTTTGGGAAGGAGCCAAATGAAGGTGCTGAACAAAGTGAAGATGAAGACTGGGGCCCTTATAGGAAGAAAAAAGTAAGGATTGCATCTGATATAGGTATTAACTCTCCAGATGGTAAGAACAAGGTCAATCATGAGAAATTGGCATTGGGAGATACATTTTCATGTAATAAGAGATCCTTTTTGAGGATCCCACCTGACGCTATTGAGGTATTCAGAAGCACACCACTTTTAATTTGTCTTTATCATGAAGCATATTAATCTTTTATAATTTAATGATCTTTAAATTCAAGATAAAGGGTGAAAGATATGGTAACAACTAAATTAAAAAAAATAATATAAGATTGGATTACTTAATTTGAAGATCATTTTGGAGGACTGGAAAAACCTCAACCACACATTTATTCCATTTTTTGTTCAGAGAAAATAGAAGGAATCAATGAAGAAGGTAGAAGGAAAGAACTGCAAAAAAAAAGTTCATTTCCTTCATCTGCTTGGTTTTGAAACTGTACATTTAATTGAAATTTGGTTTCAAAGGATATAAGAATAGAAAATATTCTCACTATGGTCAAATCTTAGGAGTATTCAAGCATGGATCACAATTCTAACCTATGGGTGTTTCTTGCAGTAGCATTCATGTGTTCCACTATTGTAAATGGGTCAATGGAAGACGCTAGGGGTCTGGAATGTTGCTAAAGATTAGGTTAAAAACTAAAATTTAGCATGGTGACACTGTTTATTGGATATTGGCAGAGACTGATGTTAGTTATCAGAGACTGAAATGTGGCCTTGAACTCTCCTTGAGAGGATATAATTTGTTGGCAGGTCTAAATTGTTGGAAGGTGGTAATGAGTTAAGGTATAGCAAAGTGAGACTGAACTACTTAATGACCCAATAGCTTGTTTCCTTACTTTCTAGACCTTTTTCTGGGTAATGTGAAAGCTAAACCGCTTTGTTATCAGATACTCCAATATTTGGTTCTTCATAAATCCTATCTTCCAATCAAAATGAAGGTGCTTTCTCAAATTTGGTTTGTTGCTGTTTCTTTAGACTTTTTGATAATCCATCTAATTTATGTAGGATTTAGATCTTCATTTATGTGTCATATCTTAATGCAAGCATTTATATTGATTAGTCATGTCATTATCATTATATTCAGTTGGACATCTTAGTCACAGTTATCATATTCTTTGTTGACTGAGGTTTTTCGAAACAAAAATAGAAAATGCTTCTAGTTTAACCTTCTACTTAATCATATTTCTTTTTGATGGGATCCAAATTTAGATCTTCTAGTTTAATCTTTTCCTTAAATTGTGCAAAGTAGCTGCAGCATATTAGCATAACTTGTCAATTTTAGGAGATGAATGTACTAATTCCATAAGTTTATACTCTAATGCCCTGTCTCAATGGCTTCGCGTGTAGAATAGGGTTTACCCATTTATACCATCAGATTTTCTGGATTACTTTTTTTATGCTTCTGTTACTCTTTTATTTTTTAATTTCTGAGATTGTGGGCCAAGTCACATTGAATTCTTATGGCCCCTACTTTCACTACCCTTCTAAACAGAAAATTCATTGTAGTTTTTATCTAGTAAATCAAAATGGATGATTTGTTACAGAAAATGATAATATTGCACAAAATAGTGGTACTTAAAGTTTGATATTATTGTTCTTTAACAAAATCTTCTAGTTTAACCTTTTCCTTAAATTGTGCAAAGTAGCTGCAGCATATTAGCATAACTTGCCAATTTAAGGTGATGAATGTACTAATTCCATAAGTTTATACTCTAATGCCCTGGCTCAATGGCTTCGCATGTAGAATAGGGTTTGGCCATTTATACCATCAGATTTTCTGGATTACTTTTTTTTTATGCTTTTGTTACTCTTTTATTTTTTAATTACTGAGATTGTGGGCCAAGTCACATTGAATTCTTATGGCCCCTACTTTTCACTACCCTTCTAAACAGAAAATTCATTTTAGTTTTTATCTAGTAAATCAAAATGGATGATTTGTTACAGAAAATGATAATATTGCACAAAATACTTGTACTTAAAGTTTGATATCGTTGTTCTTTAAGAAAATATAGGCAATTATGTTTAGTAATCTTCAAGCATTGTTATAATAATTTGAGTTCAGAAGTATGGTGATATTGTCTCTGTTGTCTTGACAACCTGATCTAATTGTCATGCCAATGCATACATATGGTTTCCATAGCCATAGATTTCAATCTGATGACCGAGCCTTAATGTTTTCTAAGCAAGTTGTTGAAATCAATTGGGTATTTTATCAATATGCCATCCTTCAAAGTTATTTGTGTTGAAAATTTTGTTTTACTGCTTCATTTAATAAATCTTTAATGCATTGTGATCTTACCAGAATCTTCGCCAAATATTCGATAAAAATGAACTTCCTTCGAGGATTGTCAAGGAGAATCTTTCAAAGCAATTGGGCATTTCAGTTGAGAAGGTACCGGCACTTTTCCTCTTGCTTTTATTTTCCTTTGAATTATCATACTTTCATGGATTGCTTTCCTCATTGGAGTTATTTCTGTGATGTTCTTGAAGTTGGAAATAATTGTTTATCAAAGATTTTCTTCATTAGCTGCTGAAACTTTGGACCATCTGATGTAAGAGGCTTTATAGTATGTCATATGATGAAAGCAAGACGAGGTTGTTCATCTACTTCATTCATAAATGATGATGAGAATTCTTCCTGTAAATATATGGTATTAAGATCAAAATCAATACGATTCTTTGAAAATCCACGAGTTATTAAAAGTTTTATTACTGAAAAGAAAGCCAAGTCTTTTTGTACCCATATTCTTCAATTAATTGGATGCCATTTAACCTTGGGACGAGCAACAGTGTAGTATGCCGTCATTCTTATAAGCACTGAAGGAAATTATATTGCTATTCCTCTAGTGGCATTTTCCTCAAGAAGTCACATGGAAAAGTGCCTGAAAATTCAGAATATTCATGGAAAATTTCGTTAGATTCTTTTCACGATTAAAAAAGTATTAAGGCAAAATAAAATGGCCGTGCTCTCTTTTTCCTTCTTTCCATAGGGAAGTCTGTTCTGGGCTTCTTTCATAAAGCTCCAAATCTCATTGCTGTGTTATTTTATTAGGAAAATTTTTTGTTTAATACTCTGATATTGTTTTTTTACAAAACTAGCACCCATTACTTCTATTTACAATAATACTACCTAAATCATGAAGAGCACAGCAAAATTATAAGTTGTATTTTTTTTGCTTTCATCAAATTCTCAATGATTTGGTTATGGCAAAGGTTTGCTAGTTCCTGTTTTTTTGCTCGGGTATGAGATGTATAAACAAAAATGTTTTGGATGATATGTACATAATATTTTTTATTTTTTATACTTTCAACATCACAAGCTATAATAGTTTCTGTGCACGTCATTGAAAATGAGTAAACTTTTTTTTTAAAAAATATAATGCCTGTAATTATTTTTGATTTGTCTCTGATGATTGATTAGAGTCAACTCTTTTTTTTTTTTTTTCAAATTTCATCAGGATGCCTGCCATAATATGATGCATTTTGTTTATTACTTATGCTGCAGGTTGACAGATGGTTTAAAAATACAAGATACGCTGCCATTAAGATGAGAAAGGTTATTTCACCTCAATGATTTCTCTGTTATATACAATTTTAAAGCGCAGCAGTTGTTCAAACTCAGGTTCAGGATCATTTGTTTTTTCATTCCATTATTTTCTTCCGATCTCTCAAATTTCTTACAGTAGAACTTAACAGTGTCCCTAAAAACCTGATTTTTGTGAAAGCAATTCTTACAGCTTTGAGTATGAATCCTATATGCGTGGGAAATATATATTTTTTCAATCCAACAGATATGCAAACATCTTAAATATTTCTATTTAGTTTTATCTAAAGAGCATATTTTTGGGCCATTGTGAACGTCTTATGCCTAAATTAAACTATGAAACTGATTATTTCTACCATCGCATGCTTGAATTTTACAATAAATGATATTTTTAATTCAATCATTCATGCAAGCCCATTTATATCTTTGATAAAAGTGACAAAAGTCTGCCCGCAAGAAAAATTAGTTTAAAATATTAAGATTAGGCTCGAGTAATGGAAAAATACCTTAACATACCTGCAATTATCTTATGACAATATATCCGGTTCTACATTCTTGGAATATATTTGTGTTTCTTGATTGAAGGTGTAAAATATTTGACTTTCTGGCATTATGCTCATCTTCAAAAAAAGAAATAATAAACTGTTCTTACTTTTTCTATTGTTATATTTCTAACAACAGATAAAAATTAAATTGGGTACTATTTTTTTATATGTTTTCAGTTTATACTCAATGGTATTTTTTGTATAAAGCTTAATGATAATTACTGTGGGCTCTGAAAATTCGCCATCGATCTCTCGACATATTGAAGAGAGTATGATTTAAATGTGTCCGTAGTCGATTTTTAGAAGTCAGATGAAATAGTAGATAAGACACTATCTAGAGATTTCGTCCTCATTTTGCTAGGACTTTAGATGGTTAGGGTTTTCTATAAAGCAAGCCTCTATAGTTAATTACCCCTCCCATAAGAGAGAAGAGAAGGCTACGTTAGATCGCTTAATGCATAGCGAGCAAGTAGTAGCAGATAGTTTAGAATTTAAGATTATGAAATTCATCATTTCAGCTTAAAACGGATGGTTGGGGATCCCATGATTTCGTCAATTCAGGCTGTTGAGGTCCCTAGTCTACTTAGTCAGAGGAGATAGTCAACCCAACCTGATCGAATGATCCTTATCAGCAACATATGGGTTGCGTCAAGAAATCAGACGTTTGTCAGGAGATAAATCTTATTACCGACATGCTTTTGCTCTATCATTGTATGATTCACAACTCAAAGGCGATATCGAGCATCGCACGGGCCGTGATCATAATATAATGGAGTCTACCAAACCACTCGACAGAGGACTCGTCGTAATATCATACGCGAGCATGGCCAAGCCATTAGAGGACAGAGTCATAGCTGGATCGATTGAGAGTGAACATAGTAGAACACTTGATTGGCATCATCTTTTACGAGTTTTTTTAATTTGTCACCCCCGACAAACAATTGCGGAAGATGGATAGATTGAGTTTTGCTTTAACCTTAATGATTGAGTTTCATTTAAATAGTTTTTAGATTGATATTTGATTTAAGTTAATTTGGTTTGAGATTAAAATCATTTTGATGGAAGTATCTCCTCAGGTTGAAATCACTATTCAATACAGTCATCATCGGGGTAGTTAATTGATTGAATCAAATATATTTGAGAACTTTATATCCTATCAACTCCGCTAGCTCTTAACGTATGACAAATTACCGCCACAATGATGTAATTCACAAATATTTTAATAAGTTGAAATTTTATAATAGATTTTCGGTTTTAACCAGCCCCAAGATTAAACCGAAGAACCTCACAAGAATATTCTCGACACTTGAATCTAAACATTCAACATAGTGTCAGGCATGCAGTGTATTTAAGAATGTCTTAATTAACGCTCGCTTTCTCAGACGAGCATGTAAATCACGGCATGGCTAAAAGCGTGTTAAGTCAAAAGTTGGGCGACGACCGAGGTCCGAGCGGCTCGATCCACCACTATATTCACGTCCTGATTTTGTAACTAGGTGTTGCGAAGGTTACATTTGGATTCTACCCTTACTTGAAAGTAGACATTTAGATATATTATAGATCCCATATGCTACAACCTTAAATTCAATTGAAGCTTTCTTCAATTCATTTGAATTGAGATACTACAATATATGCATTCAATAAGACAGCTTATTGGCGAGCTTCCCAATTTGTTGTGAGTCTTATTAATATTTCTCCAATTTGATTTCAAAAAATATGAATTAGAACATAATTCACTTGTTAATTGGAAAGCCACTTTATAAGTCATTTTGTGGATTTCATTTGGACTTCGTTAATTTTGAAGACAAACAATAGATATATCACAAGTGCTTCAAATTCAACTTTAAATGCAAGCTCCAAACGCTCTTTTAAAGGTTACATTCATGATTGCTCATGAGTTACTTTACTGAACTCGTATTTGTAAGAAAGCTATCAAATTACTTACACATTTCTATTTTCAATTTGGAATTAGATATTTAGATTCATCAGAAATTGTTTGTTATTTGGTATTAAATCAAAACCCGTATAATCTTATGTATATTCAATCAAGACCCTTTAACTCTTCTTATCTAGATTCATCTTCCGTCAATTTCAATTTATAATTACCTATTCATTGCTGAATTGACATTCTTATCTACTATCATGTTGAAGTTATGAAAAATAAAGTTTGTACATGTCGTACCATACAAACATTTTCTAAATACTTCAATTGAATGTAAGACTCATCCACTTCCATAAATTAGACGTTATATTAAGTGAATGCAAGACTCACTCACTTCTATAAATTAGAAGTTATATCAACTTATCCACATTCATCACTTGGGAAGAAAGAGAGGTAAAATGATTCTTGTCCCAAAGTTCAAGTGCACATTCAAATCTTTACAATTCATTGTAAGTTCTTTTCCCTCCCCTCTTTTTTACTTATTTGATTATTTTAATTTGAATTTAGCTTTAGGTTTCTTTGTTTAGCGCTCTTAAGCTATTTTCCTTTTTTTTTTCTAAGTCTAGAAATTTGACGAAATTTGGGTAGCATTTCGGCTAGGTGGAGCAACATCTAACAGATGTTGGCTTACTTTAATACCTAATGAGTGTAGCGGTGTCTAGTGATCATAGTCGATTTTTTCGTCACACTAATGAACCACACGAGCCTTGAACCAGAAACACAAGCACAAATATATTTCCATATTCACACATGTTCTGACTTATTTCTTTTCTGCGTTGCAATGATCGGCAAGGAGACGGAGAGGGAGGTGTCAAGAAGAAGAACCACTAATGTGGTGTTCCTCTCTGTGCAAAAGAAAGGTCGGAAGGGAGATGGAAAGGAAGTCTGAAATCAATAAGAACCCACTAATGATGGTGTTCCTCCACTGAAGGAATTGAAAAGCGATGGAGGAGATCTGGAAGAGAACTTAATAGTTCCTTTTTTGTGTAAAGGATGGAAGGGGAGGAATTTTGGTTTAGAAGAAAGGAGAGAAAAATAACCGGGAGAAGAACCCTAATGTGATGTTCTCTCAGTTCGCAAGGAATTCTGTTTTAAGCTTTGGTAGAAGAGAAAGAAGAGAAGATTTTTAGCAGAAGGGCTTTACTCAAGTGATGAGAAATTCTTAAAAAAGGGAGAGAGAGGGAAAAGGAAGAAGAAGAAAGGGAAGAGGAAGAAGAAGAAATAAGCGAAGATTTTACCATTTGCCGTTTGGAGAGGGGAGGAAGTGGAAGTAAGGCTCGGTTTGTATGAGAGAAGTGGGAGAGAGGAGCTCTTTTGATTTTGGAGGATGTGGAAGCTCGTTGGTTTGAGGAGAAAATGAGTGAACCTCTTCGTCGGTTGAAGAGAGGAGGATCATGGCGGAGTATGAGGAGGAGGAATTACTACCGTCAATCGTGAGTGTGGAGGAAGCCGTGGAATCAGCGTGTGATTCATACGAAGGAGGAGTGAGCGAATGGAGGATCGGAAGAATCGCGAGGCCGTGCGTGAAAGTGTCGAGCCGACCGGGTTATTAGGGGAATAGGAATAGAGATTTAGGGAATTAGGATTATGGTTTATTTAATTTCTTTAAGCAGTTAATCGCTCTTAAAATAAATTTTTCGTCGATAAAATCACATAGTTAATATATATATCAATCTTAGCTTATTCTGATGTTCTGGATGCAACGGAGCAGTCCGTTTCACAATCGAAGGCTATTTGGTTTAAATCGACATCAAATTGGGGTCAATTTCAGCTCAAAATGCGCGTAATCATTTCCGATTGCTCGATTTTTGCGCAAACTTGTCCAAATTGAGCGTGGACAGTCTCATGTGATAGATTTTGATGTTTCGAAACTAACAGCGTGATCAATTTCTCGAACGGAGGTTGTTTGGTTATTGTCGCAGCTTCCCGACACCGATATGCGCGTCGGCACATTAATAGCTCAATCGCTTGATCGGTTGATCTTTAGATTATGCAATATTTATATTCTGACCAATTTTGATGTTCTGAACACGACGGCGAAGTACGTTCATCGATTGGAAGTCATTTGGACTATTTTGATGGCGTCCGCATTTTGTCCCGATTCTGTTTGTCCTTAGAAGTCTCGGTTTGTGCGACTTGACTTATGACACATATATGGAGTCAACAAATGCCAACAAATGTGATTCGTGCGTAGCGAGTCGCGTTTGTTGATTGATCCTTTGGGGCCACAAAACTTGGATCATTTCGGTTTTGATTGCATAACTACGAACTTTGATAATTTGTCATTAGTATGATGTCTTATTTGGACATGCTAAATGGCGGATTGGATTTGTCATCGATTTGTCGGATAGATAAGAGCTCTTATACCATCTACTCTCTACTTCAATGGCTTTGTTGAAGATCTCTTTCTTTTATGTTATTACAGATTTGAGTTTCTTTCAATCCTAGCTTCGTACTTGGTTGGGTTTGATGGAGGAATTGTTCTGCTTGTTTTGAGATTTGAACTCCGCTAGGGAATTGGTTTATCCGTGCTTCGTCGGATTTGAAATTTCTTTTGTCCTAGTTTTAAGTTTAGACTTGATGAAGGATTGACCTGATTTGTCCACATTAATTTGTCAGGAAATGTCTGTATGCCATGAATCTTGTGCTTGTTGCTTTGACAGATTCATTGAAGGGTGTGTATAGATGACCTAACCTTTCGGCTTATACTAAGTCTATGTTGAGTTATCAGTCTAGCAAAGTGTGCTTTAACAGACTGAATAATCACAAAATTTTCTTAGTTTGGCCATCGGCTTTGTATGAACTATGAAATTGCTTCCTCGGTCCTGTGCTTTTTGCTTTGACGGATTTGATGAGGAGATTGACTTTGATCTGTGCTTTGAGCTTGATCAAATTATTTGAGAATAAATTGAAATATCACTCCCGTGCAATATATAGATTAATTTGAGGCAGCTCTGAATTGAGAGTTTCTTCAGATTATTTTGATCTATTGATCAAGTAGAAAGATCTCTTGGATCTTGGTTGATTGTAGTCACTAAGCTGGATCTGGTTTCAGATTGAACAACTATCATCATTGGACTGACGAGCAATGACTCTTTCACTACGGCCTCTTCTTACGGCTTGTTGAGTGAGGAGAGCGTCAGCTACTTGGCCACATTTGGGCTTATTGAGTTCGACCTTTAGAACCTACTTGAGTTTTCGACTTAAGTTGTGATGAGTTGGTGATTTGGTCAATGATGAGCGGGGCTCTTTCCGCTTTTTTTTGCGGCTTGTTGAGTGAGGAGTGTCAGCAACTTCGGTCATTTGTGGGCTTGTTGAGTTCGACTTTTACAACCCATTCGTGTCCTAGACTTCAGGATGTAGAGATTGATGTTTCTTCAACTTAATTGATTGAAGCTTCCGAAATTAGGAGTTCTTCTGACTTGATCTCCAGAATTTGACAAATATGAGAGATAAATTTCTTGACATTTAGGGCTGTCTTTTCATTCTTGAAAATAGATTTTTTTTGTTCCTGTAAGAACCTGCAATTTAACAATAATAATTATGGATATATTCAGGGATTTTGACGTAAAGCTCGATGTCAATTTGAATCAGAATATATTCGAGGATCTCGTCTTATGGCACGATATCAACTCAAATAAACTTGACATAAACTAAAAATGCCTCCTGTCTTGCAGGGAGAATTCTAAAGCACATTTAGAAGAACTTTTAAAATATAAGTTAAGCAAATACATCAATATTTGAATTGATGTGCTCTTAAGAGGGCTTTAACATGTAACATTGATATCATCTATGTATATAAATCTAAAAATGCCTCTTGTGTAACAGGAGAATTTTCCTAAAAAAACTTTTTTCATCTTGAGTGAGTATATTTATCAAGGTTTTCGACATGAAACACGATGTCCACCTAAATAAATATACTAAAAAAAATGCTCCCTGTCTTGTAGGGGGATATCTATTATACCACGAGAGTGTAGTCGTCATGTATAATACTTTTTCAAGTATCGACCATTAATTGGTGGCATTCGTCTTTTGCCCTTTATGTCAATGAGCTGGTATGCCCTCCTCGGTACACTTTCTCAATGACAAAATGACCTCCCATTTAGGCTCAAATTTGCCACCAAATTTTCAATTGAGAATAATTAGTCTTCTCAGCACTAAGACTAATTTCCTTTTCTGGAATGTTCAAGGTTGCATCGTATGGTCAAAACTCCTGGACATTTTTGCTCGGTAAACTTCGAGATTTTGATGAGCTTGTAATCTAACTTCATCAAGCATGTCGAGTTCCTCCATTCTTAGACGAGCATTTTGATCTTCAGTTAGATTGTATTGGATGACTACCCGAAGTGAAGACAACTCAACTTCAAGCGGAAGAATTGCTTTAGTTCCAAATACCAACGAATAAGAGGTGGCTTTAGTTGTCGTCTTGTAGGTAGTTCGATACGCCCATAGTGCCTCTATTAGTTTAGTATGCCATCTTTCTTGTTTTTAGTGAGGATCTTCTTGAGCAGTTTGATTAATGCCTTGTTGAAGGCTTCCGTCAAACCATTTGCTCTTGGATTGTATATTGAAGAGTATCGCCAATCAATTTTATGTCGATTGACAAATCTTTAAATCTTTGTATTTTTAAAAAGCTGTGCCATTATCAGAAATTATTCGACGTGATACTTCAAATCTATAGATCATATTATGTGTAAAGATGTTGATCACTCGATCAATAATAACTTCTTTAAATGGGATAGCTTCAACCCACTTAGAGAAATGGTCAGTCGCTGCTAGGATGAAGCGTGTCCAGCTGAGGATGGTGGATCAATTGGCCCAATTATATCTGTACCTCAACATTCAAAAGGCCAAGATGCTATTGTTGGGTGTAGTGGATTTCGAGGTTGGTGGATTATATTCCCATGTACTTGACATTCATGACACTTTTTAACATGATTGATGCAGTCTCTCACCACGAATGACCAATAATAGCCCATCATTTTGATCTTTATTGCTAACTTGGGACCTGACTGGTGTGCACCACAAAATACTTCATGAACTTCAACCATCACTTTGGTAGCTTCATCTGTATTTAGGCATCGTAACCACATTTGTTCAAAGGATCTACGATATAAAGTATTGTTGACGAAAGCATAGTGCAACATTCTCTTCTCAATTTGCGCTGTCAGTGATTTATTATTTGATAATTTTTTTTCTTTAAAGTAGTCGATGAAGGGTTGCCTCCAATCATGTGGTTCTTCTACAGTAAATGCTTCACATTATTTTTCTGAGGCAATGTCATTCTTAGCTCTTCTAAGTACAACTTTTTGTTGATTTTGAGGAGTATGAGGAGCAACCTGAGTCGCATCCTGTTGGGTCATTTTTGATAACCCCTCTACCTGGGAGGATTGATACTTACCGCTCTAGAACTCAAGTAAATATGATCATAATCACTATTCATACTTGCTATTTCTTTAATTTTACTAAGCAATCGACTTGCTATTTTCGAGAGACTAGTTAATGAGACGATTCATAAGCTCGAGAACTCGCTTGTGATAGAAAGTTAACTCAAGTTTGTTGATTTTATAGCTGCGAAGTACTTGAGTTATAATAAGCTGGGAATCATCGAAAATATGCAGGTTTTGAATGCCTATAAAAATAGCTTCTTCAAGACTTGTTACCAATGCTTCATACTCAGCTTCATTATTAGTTCTTGGCTCGGTCAACCCATATGATCGTCTCATTATTCCTCCTTCCGGTTATGAAGATGATGCCCATTCTTGCCCTTGGGAAATTTAGAGGTCGAACTTATTTGATCGATGAGGCTCCATCAAAGTACATTTTTAAATTTGTGATTTTTTCTTTCATGAATGAGCATAATTTGCTCATCAAATCGTCATCGAGAAAAAACTGAGGATGTGCAAGAAAATCTGCTAAGTTTTTTCCCTTCACTGCTTTCTGTGGAACGTATGCGATATCAAATTGTAGAAGCAATATTACTCATCTTGCTAAGTTGTCAACGCTGGTCTTGTCATCAAGTATTTCAGCGGATCGATCCTTGAGATGATGAAATGATATATAATGATGGAGTTTTTGGACTACAAAGATCAATGCCAAACAGTGCTTTTCTATCGGAGAATATCTCATTTCTGCTCTTATTAATTTTCGACTATTATAATAAAGAGCATTTTATTTGATTTCTTCATTATGTTGCACCAATAATGCTCCAAGGGATTCTTCTAATGCAGTCGTGTATAATGAGGGGCTTCCTAGGAGTAGGCGCTGCAAGGATTAATGAATTTAACATGTAGCTTTTAATGTTATTGAAGCCTTCTTGGCACTCCTTGTCCCATTTGAATGGAGCATCATTCTTCATCAATCTTGCAAATGTGACGATTCGATAGATTTGATATAAATAATGAAATGCAATTGTAAAACAAAACCGACGAAAACGGAGGCATCTCCACACTTTGATTTTAGCAGATCAATTTTTACGACGCAATGTACCCAGAAATTTTGAGGAGGATACCTCAATGCATATTTTAGAGGATTTATCTTGAGATCATATTTTCTCGATCTCTAATAAAGTGATTTTTCAATCTTCATTCATATAACATTTCACCTTTTGAATCAACTCATCAAAATACTGTGACTTTTGGTATGTAGCTCTATTTTCAATCTGGCATGACGTAGATATATCAATGCTAAATGCTTTCATCTTCGAGCCATCTTGATTTGATATATCTCGTTTTAATGAAAATAAAGTAGTGAAGTATCTTAGTTGAGCTTGTATTCTTTATGTTCAGGCGATTTAGATTTATTCTTCTTCTTAATTGAGACAATGTTGGCTATCCAATCTGCATATTTCTCCCGGATGAAGCCTGCTTCGATCAGCTTCTTTTATCTATTTTTTAATATCCAATCTCATTCGTCGAGGAGCTTGCTTAACAGGCATTACATCTGGTTTAATAACAAGTTTATGAACTGCTACATCAGGGGATAAACCCGACATTTCAGAATATGTCCAGACAAAGCAATACCTGAATTCACAAAGTAGCATTTTTAGCTCGTCGACTTTCTCATCAGGTAGAAGGACACTAACGAAAGTTGACCGGGGATCATCTTCAGCTCCTAGGTTGATTTCTTTGAGTTCATCCATAGTAGCTTTGTCCACCATCTTCGAAGTTCTTCAGTGTCACTTCTACACTTTTAGTTTTGATCTCAGCTTCTATTATATTATAACAAGCTTTATTTTGATAAGATTTGTGGATGAACTCAAGACCTTTAGTAATAAACTTATCACTTCTTCGTGATACTTGAAAACTTCTGTCTCCATATCTTGTTAAAGATTTGAGTTCTATATTTAGTACTTGTAACATGAATTCCAAGCTTATGCATCATTCTTCGTAATTCTGGATAAGATATTATATTCTTTTTATTATCTCATAATTTTCATGTTGAGTAGTCAAAATTATGATGACTCTTCAGATTTGTAAAATAGATTTCACCACTCTCGCTACCACATAAAATGTTATCAATTCTTCAATATTATGAATCTCCAGTGGAGTGATTTCTTTGAAGTACTGTTGAGGAATGAGTATAATTTTGAATGAGTCCTCTGACACTGCCAAATGAGATCCTTTTTGATGCGATCATTTGAACTCTATTTCCATAAGTAGATTCAAAATCATAGTCTGAATTAGAATCACTTATTTCATACTTTTTTTTTTGAAAGCTTATAAATTCTCTTGGGTCTGACAGAAGTATCTTCTTCTTGTGTATCACTTCCCAAATGAGGAACTGATTTTCTTGATTTAGGTGTAAAGTCAAGTGTTTTAGGGAGAGTCAGTATTGTCTTCTTCTTTGCTTCTGCTCTTTCATTTTGTGAAATTATTTTTTAGTTCCTGAAGTGGATGCTACCGCTTCAAGAGGCTCTGTTGGCTTAGGCTCTTTAAGGATGAAGTATTTTGGATTCATAAATTTTTGCTTCATGGACGGAGAATGGTTGTATACCAGGAATTCTGAATTCTTCTCTATCTTTTAGGTATTTCATACACTGATGCATAGTTAATGGGACCATGCCATACTCGTGCAGCCAAACCCCCAAGAGAGCTCTAAATGATGTATCGGCGTCGATTACATGAAACTTGACTTTTGCATATAAATTCTGAAACTTGAGCGGGAGAATAAAAGAACCTAGGGTTTTCTGTCATTTTTCATTAAAATTATGAACCATCAATTTATCTCTCGCGAGATGTTGGATATCAAGTGATAATCTTTTTAATACCTTTAGACTCATAAGATTGATAGAAGAACATAGATCAATCAATATTCGACTGATCGAGATGCCATCACTTCTATAGTAACATATAGAGGACGCCAGGATCGCCATTTCAACATAAGATCTTCTTAAAATGTGATTACCGGAAGATCTTGAGTTTGCAATGATTCGCCATGCATTTTCTACAAAAATACGCTTAACCTACCGGATCGAAATTGTATCAAAGTTTCTGAGGTCTTTGACATCAAGAGAGCGCATACACTTAATTGCGTAGATCTTTCTCGATGTGACATAATATTATAATCTATCTTTTCGCTTCATTTAAGCTTTAGTTTAGGATTTTTGGGAATGATATTTTCGTTGACTTCGATTTGTTTGCCTTTGTTTTTATTTGCATTTCCCTTCTTTGATGAAGGTGTTAAGACTTTACCGCTTCTCAACTGAGCTTGAATCACCTTATCTTGCTTAGATTCTTCTGAAGAGGTAGTTTCTTCAAATTTCCTTCTTATTCTGGAGCATTGACCAAAAGAGCTAGACTCATTTTTCAACTTCATACACTTCATATGTGATGATATCGATGAGTCGGATTCTTCTCCGTCGGGAAAACATAAATCTTCATTTGAACTGTTATCTTTTTGTTGAGTCATTAAACAAAATTCAGATGCTAACTCTTCAGGCTCTTCTTGCATTCCAGATAAGAATTTTGATGGGTTGGTCGAGTTTGTCTGACTATCCTTGTCATTTTGGAGTAACTGATGCTGAAAAATATCTGATATCACATAAATGATTCGGCATGTCTCTACTGGACAAGATTCACCATTATCTTTTTCATCCCATTCAACAATGCGAAGTTTAGGCATGAAGTCTGCAAGCCTAAATGGTTGTCTTGCCGGCTGGTGATACTCTTCTAAATTGTTAATGATTTTTTGAGTTGTAGTTCTTTTCTTGATATTCTTTTTCTTAGTCAGCTTCTTTGACTTATGAGGCTTGCGTTTAGTAGATTTCTCCTCGTGCTGTGATAAAGTAGCCTTATCAAAATGCCATTGAGAAGCCAAATACTTGGTTTAGAAATCTCTCTTAAGTCCAATATAAGTTCAAGTGGTGATTTCCACTTAACACTAGAGACACCCTTCAACTGCTTCAACATTTTCACAGTTTTTTTGGAGACTACTGTTTCCCATTTTTCAGTTTGAACTGATTTTTCCTTCTTTTTGTCTTTAATGGATGATACGGAAGAGGACGTAATCATCTTTGTAGGCTCTCTTTTTGAGTTGACTAGAACACTATCAGATAATATAAATTCACCTCGCCGATACTCTTTTTCTAGCCAATCTTTGAAGACATAACAATCTTCAATAGGATGACTGATCATCCGATGATAGGGACATTAATTTGGATTACTGACTTGATGCCTGTCTTTTAAGGTAATCAGTAGACCGCTTTGACTGCTTGCCGAAACAATTTAGCCACACTGTCCCTTCTAAAGGAATAATCTTTGTTCATCTTTTCTTTAAGAGATGACCGCATTCGCTCATCATCTCTTGTTGCTTGTTTTGGAAGCTCTCCACTACTTGAAAAAGTCTGGGGTTTATCATTACCTCCCAATACTAATTTTGGCTGTGGATTAGAATAGACATGCTTTTTTTCCTTATCATCATTGTACATTGGCTATTTTTTTTTATCCACTTTATATATCATCCGCTTTTCACCATTTGAGCTATTGGAAGTGCATGAGTTTCGTTTCTTCTCGAGTCTGAATGTTTGTTTCTCTTTGTTTTTTTGCATAGATTTTAGACTTAGGACGATTCAGTTTTTCAAATTTAGCCACTCTATCGAGCAAGTCCTGGAATGTTGCAATCGATGCCATACATAAAAATGGTGCCATTTTATCATCCATATTGTCCATTAGCAATTGGATCGCATGTTTTTTTTCCAATTGTTGCTCACATTTCATGCTTAGGTTACGCCAACGACTTATGAATTTTGTCACTGACTCATCTTTTCTTCTTTTCAGCAAGGCAAGGTCAGCGATTGCTATTTTCTCAGTTGCACTGACGAATCTTTTCACGAATATTGCCTCTAATTTAGCAAAGGTTTTAACCGAATCATTTGACAATTCTGCATACCCCTCAAATGAGGTCGCATCAACCGACAAAAAAAGCAAATACATCATTCCCTTATGTGTTAGTAGCCTTAAATTAGGCTAGATGTTGCTTTGGGTTACCAAGCCCACTAAAAGTATTAAATTTCGGCACTGAGTAACCTTTCGGGTTCGACACTTGATCATATTCAGCTGAGTAAGGGCGACCCTTACGCATCAAATTTTCAGCTTGCTCTGAAGCTATAACTGTCTTTATCTTTTCATTGATTATTGTTTCTAGTTGAGTAGTTGTTATGGCTCCAGGTGTGCTAGCCAGATTTTAAATTATCGGCTGAAGAGGTAGTTGGTTAACTTCATTCCTCGCTTCATGTGTAGCATGCACTGTAGGAGTTTGAGGTACCAAAACGACTGGTGGTATAAAAGTTATATTATTAGCTACCTGTTGATTGACAGATAAAACAGATGCTCAGTTGATGTGATATTCTTCTGCAATATCTCCATCATGATATTCATTTGTATCATCATATCATTCATCTTGGTACCAAGTTGTATAACTGCCTTATCTTTGACTTCCATTTGATGCTGCATTTCTCTTTGCTCTCTAGCTAGATCCACGACGTCAATCAATACAGGCTCTTATTCTTCCTCTATGTCTTGTTGTTGTTCTGCTCCTTGCTCATCTTCAGGGGATGAACTTGACTGTCCTTCTTGTGCATTTGCAGGGGCAGCTATTTCTAGGGTTGAATGACTACGTTGAGTATGAACGCGTGTACCAGGCTGATCATTTCCTGGTTTAACCATATAAATAACTTCAACACCCATGATCTCTTTTTCATTCTGATCTTCTTCTTCATATTCAGTAGAGATTGAATATCCATCTTCTACTTGCTTCTGTGAAGACTCTTTTTCATAAACGTCGAATTCAGGCTCAAGCTCCCTGAATTCATGTTGCTGATGACGCCGAGCAGAAAGTTCATCTATATCTCTGACCATATAGTTGACTTCCACTTCCATAGTGCCTTCTTCATTATCTTCTTCTCGCACATGAATTTCTGATCGACGTTTCTAGTGAATCTCTGGTTTAATGTGCGGAACAAATACTTCTTCCACTAAAAGACTGCGATAAAAGTCAACCTTCTCTTGTGGGGGTGAATCTGATCGACGATGGGATCCCTTAGAGGATTCTCCAGGATGTCGACCACCATGTCTTTCATCAGTGATGTCCCTTCTTGTGGGAATCCATTTCTGATAAGTTAATTTTGAGGTGGATTTTCGAATATGCATGTCAGATGTCACACCTTTTCCATTCTTCAGGATTTCATTACGGGGCTTTGGCCTCCATATCTGTTTATCATTTCGCGGGGACCTTTCAGTAGCAGATTCTTGGACATGTGGTCCGAGTGTCACGCTCCGATGCTCACCATACGAAGCATACTTGGCTCGATGACTAGTTACCATAAGAGATGACAATCTCTTTGGTAGAGCTTCAATATTTTTGATCACCACAGGCCTCTGAAATTTTCTTTTCATTAAACTATGCCCTTGGCTACTTTAAGGACGTGTACTTTGGCAGACAGTGTTTCGGGCTGTCTCCTCTGTGGTGGCGGAGCTTGGCATTGTTAGTTCCAGAAAGACTGCTTTACTTCACCAGTAGAACTCTTCCTTTTTACTCACTTTAGATTATCAAAGTTGTTATGGGTAGAATACCGCTGGCGTATTGCTTGTTCACTTTTGAAGGGGATCTGTGAGCTCTCGATTTTTTTCCTTTTACTCACTTTAGATTATCAAAGTAGTTGGGGGGAATACTGCTTTTAGCAAGACGCTTGTTCACTAGTCGTTTTGAAGGGGATCTAGCACCCAAAGATTTCTTCTTCTTCTCTTCCGTTAATTTGCTTCCTGATGAGGAAGCTTCATGATCATGCTTTCGAGGTACGAAAGGTTCAATCAGCGAAGCAATTGTACCACGAGGCATTAAAGACACAGTTTTCCATTGACGATTCTTTTCATCATGCGGGCTTCAAATTGATCTAGCCTTTTAAAAACTAAAATTGTCGGAGAGCTACGGCCGTCACTGAACTGAGATGGCTAGTAGGAGTTTCAATAACTTGAGGCCTTGCGTGACTCCTGAAAGTGTACCAGGGTGGGTACCAGAGTTGAGCCATACGATGATAAGAAATTCAAGCTACCAAATTGAATGGTAGCCCCAACATCTGTGTTGATGATGATTGCGTGAGCACCGCACTAGTCTGGACGGAAAGGAGTGCTCTTTAGATCCATTCTACAAAAGTGAAAGATGAGGATTAGTAATTAATAATCCCATATTTTTAGAATGCAGAGGTACTACAGAATAAAATAATAGTGTAATAAAGATATACTCTATAGAAGATTTCATTCGACATAGAGTTTCGTATTGAATTTATTACACACTCAAATCACCATTTTTTGTTTTGAATTTTCAAATATTTTGTTGCTACTATAACATGTATATGACTAGTCAAAGATAGAAAGAGAATCGCCCCAACGGAGTCTGAAATCGGCTCCAAAATTCGCCATCTAATCTACATATTGAAGAGTATGATTTAAATGTCGTGTAATTTTCAAGCGATGAAATAGTAGATAAGACACTACCTGAGATTTACCTCATTTTCAGGACTTTAGATCTGGTTCTAGGTTTTCTATAAAGCAACCCCATAGTTAATTACCTCCATAAGTGAGAGAGAACAATTAAAATATTATCGCTTAATGCATACAGATAGAAGATATGGAGTTTTAGAATTTAAGATTATGAAATTCATCATTTCAAAAAACTGGATGGTTGGGGAATGATAACGCGTCTCGATCTAGATCCATGGTTCTCATTATCCCTGCATGGTCCTACTCTACTTAGGGAGGAGGTAATCAACTTGACTAATGATCCTTATCAACACATGGGTTACATCGCCTAAGAAATTCTAGACTTGGGTGATGTTTGTCTAAGGAGACAATCTTAGTCTACCTTACCGACATAGGTGTACTCAATGATTCACAACTCAAAGGGAAAGCCATTGGGGATCATCTAGATCATAATATAATGGAACCCATCGCCAAACCACCGTCGGGACTTTATAAATCGCATCATATGTGAGCTCACACCAAGCCAATGAGGACACGCCACATTTTATTGGCGTGAGATTGAATCAAGAGAAGAACCCGCCTAATGACAGTGTTCCTCTCCGGTTGCGGCAAAAAGAAAGGTCGGGAAGGGAGATGGAAAGGGAAACGCCTGAAACTAAGAGAAGAACCTGCCTAATGACGGTGTTCTTCCCCAGCTACAACAAAGGGAATTGGAAAGATGATGGAAGGAGATCTGGAACCGAGAGAAGAACTCGCGACGTGTTCTCCCTGAAAACAGAAGGAGAGGAATTTTCGGTTTAGAAGAAAGGAGAGAAAAACGTTGAAAATCGGGAGAAGAACCTGCCTAATGACGGTGTTCCTCTCCGGTTGCGGCAAAAAGAAAGGGAATTTCGGTTTTAGGGAGCTTTGGTAGAAGAAGAGGAAGAAGTGAAGATTTTTAGCAAGGGCTAAAGTGATGAAAAGGAAGTAGTAAATTCACTAGAGAGAGGGAGAAGGAAGAAGAAGAAAGGGTAGAGAAAGGAGAAGAAAGAAGAGAAGATTTTACCATTTGCCGTTTGGAGAGGGGAGGAAGTGGGAGTAAGGCTCGCTTTGGATGGGAGAAGTGGGAGAGGAGCTCATTTCGGTTTTTTTTTTGGAGGGAGGAAGTGGAAGCTTTGTTCGGTTTTGACGTGGGGAAGAAATGGGAGTAGACCTCTTTGCGTGCGGTTGAAGAGGAGGGATCGCGAGCGGGAGTAGTTGAAGGAGGAGGGAACAATTGCATGCCGTTCGAATCGTGGAGCGTGGAGAATGAGATCTCGTGTGTCTGAAGGAGGGAGTCGGAGAAATGAGGATCGGAAGGAGGAGTCGCTGGTCGCGTGAAAGTGTCGAGCCGGCTGGGTTAGGGGAATAGGAATGGGGATTTAGGGCATTAGGATTAAGGTTTATTTAAATTCTTTAAGTACTTAATCGCTCTTAAAATGAATTTTACGTCGAAAAAATCACATATTGATAATATATATATCAATCTTAGCATTTATGCTCGAGAATCCAATGTCAGGACGGATCTATTCGGCGGCGGCCAAATTGAGTCAATTCGCTCAAAATGCGTTATGATTTTCGACATTGATTTTGCAGAATTTGTCGAATTGAGGCGATCCTCATTTGATAGATTATGTTCAAACTAACGACATGATCAATTTCGTGAACGGATGTTGTTTGGACATCATCGCAGCTTCTGGTCTCCGATATGCGCGTCGGCACATTGATAGCTCGATCGCTCGATTGATTGATCTTTAGATTATGCAATATTTATATTCTGACCAATTTTGATGTTTTGAATGCGATGACGAAGTACATTCGTCGATTGGAGGTCATTTGGACTATTTTGGCGACGCCCGCATATTTTGACCCATTGCATTTATCATTACTTCAAGAATTCGAATTTGGGCTTTGACTTGACTTATGACTCATATATGGAGGTCAACAATTACTTGTATTTATTTTAGTGGCAATTTAATGAATATCTTTAACTAAACATTTTGAAGTTATTTATTTGGTAGAAAGTGAAAGCATTATCACATCTGAACAACAGAATATTCTTTCCAAACTGTTGTTTCCTTTTTACCATTGAATGAGGATATATTCAACATAAATCCGCTGAACTTAAATTTCAAGAACCTACTGAACCTCACCCTTTTGCTTTCAATGCTCAACCTCTTTAATCATGATGACCATTAAGTTTATTTCTTCCTGTTATGCAGTTAATCTTTAATAGTCATTCTATGTTTTTCCATGACAGGAAACTAAGCTGTCAAGTATAAACAATGATATATTTCAAAGTTAACTTGATTT
Organism: Cymbidium sinense; assembly: GCA_021442155.1. Lineage (NCBI taxonomy): Eukaryota > Viridiplantae > Streptophyta > Magnoliopsida > Asparagales > Orchidaceae > Cymbidium > Cymbidium sinense. The sequence goes on along the minus strand of CM038233.1, from coordinate 36,586,921 downwards.
TCTTATTTCCTTGAGGTTTGATATTAGACTTATTTGTTATGCAAGAACAGGCAGAAGCATCAAATCAATCTGACCAAAGATCTGATGTATCAATAGTAAATGGAGGGCATGGGCATGTATCCGAAGCAGCTGTCTCATTGGACAGCTCTTGCTTGCTTCCTTTGGCATCCATCTTCGACTTACCTCGACATAAGAAGAGGATCCATAGGAGTGAAAATTTGACATCTGCAGCATTCTCTATAAAGAAACAGGAAGGAGCAGCAACCACAGTACGTTCTAGTGGAATTCAGGCAAGATAATTTATGCAAGAATACATTGTTGCTTTCTCTTTTTTTTTTTTTTTAATAATTTCCATTTACATGCAAACTCTAAATTCCAATGGTCCGCATTGCCCATGATGCCTATGACCACTAACCCGTCTAAACAATTGTTTCTCCAAATAACTTATAATTGGATCACAAACAAAATTAGAATAATTTTAATAAATGAGCACTCCAAACACTTGAAAAGCTGCAATATTTGTTGATACATGAACATTTGTAGAGATGTCTCCACTGAAGAAGGTGAAAATTCTACTAGTTCAAAAAACAAAGGGTGGTCAAGTGCAGCTTCCTCCACGTATCGAGGTGGTTGTGGTGGAAGCCGCTAGGCTGGAGGCAGTAGTTGAAAAGCTCTTTGGGGAAGTAAAGGCTATTACCAATGTAGTGAATACTCTGATGATCACTTTTGAAGATCTAGGTAGTGCTTTGGTCGAGGCGAAGTTTGACAACCTTCTAAAGACAATGGCCAGCGTGAGTTCAACATCCTTAATTTTTCATTAGCTTTAAAGATGATTCGGTAAAACCAAAACCTTTGACACATAGGCCTACCACTAGAACAATGACCATAGGACATTAATGCATTTTATATATTTTCTTGCATATTTTGGAAACTTTATTTTTTCATGTTTATTTTGTTATATTCCATTCATTTTATGTGTTCCTGTTAAAGTTGTGAGTGTGTAAAATAGTGATTAGTTGTATGCAAGTTTTACATCATTGCATGGAATAATTAATGCTAGTGATGAATCTTGTATAGGCCAGTGCCTTGAGTTCGATTTGGTCATTTGAAGTAAGCTTAGGATGACCATGGAGAATTACATGGGAGCTTCAATTTTGTAAGGATTCAAGAAGATTCTTCCAATTTATTAGATTTGGAGGCTTCTAAATATCAACCATCAAGGAGGAGAGAGAAAAAGTTCATACAAGCATCTTTGGCCAACCCCTCTATGCTCTATTTGTTGAATTTGATTTTGTTCGTGGGTCAGGTAGAACCAACTTTAGGCATCATGAGAATGAAACTATCTGAGCTATTCGAGCAATAGAGTGGGAGGGAGGGTGTAGAATCTCTGGAAACTTTATTATATCATTAAATTAGAGTACAAGCAGCCTTTTTGTTTCGAGGAAGGATTTCTTATGCATGGAGTAGGTAAACAGGAGAGGAGCAGAGAAACAAGAAACCTCTAGGAGTGCCTATCACCCTTCTTCTCTAAAAAATCCTTGAGCCCCCTTTTATATAGTTTGGAAGGGGAATCCTTACAAATAGTCGGTGTATATGAAAGTGCCGAGTAATTAAGTAAAGAGTAAGGCTCACTCGTCAGGGGTGAGTTTACCGTTGTCAGGTGGCTAGTTTTTTTGATTGGGAAGCATGACTTCTTGAAGATCAGTCTGTTTGCTCTACGTTTGGAGCGTCTACTTGCCTGCACATGAGCGAGCTGCTGAAGGAGAAGGTGAGCTCTGATTGATCGGCTAAAAGGATCTCTTTTATGCCTCTGTGAGGGTGAATCCTTGACCTCTACGACTAATCTGTGCGTTCTGGTTACCCTAGTGTTTGCCATGCGTGAGGCAAGTCTCTGGCCCTTGAGATGGGTCTACACTCTAGCCATCTAGGTTCGAATGGTCTCGAGCTCACCTGGCTTGTGAGGTATTTTATGGGTATACATTTAGCTCTTTGATTCTTCTATTTTTTGTAGAGTTAACTCATAAAAAGAACAGAAGAATGAAAAATTAAATGATTATAAATGCTCGTTATTAACGAAAGGTCTATAGTTCCTCATAATTATCATTACGTCATTTTTTTTGATGTTTTTGTTTCTCGAGCAATAGAAGGAATAGCCTGATGTTGGGGCTTCCTTGCATAATTCTCTTGCATAGCGGATATTGCTCTCCCTTTGTTGAGTTTGTGTGCTTGTATCGTGACGGATCCTAAGAAACCTCGTGGTTATGTGTACTTGGCCTAGATTTGGGCAAGCCTTCGGAAGGCAAAGAAGATCAAGAAAGCGGGAGAATTTGGAGCTTCTTCCCCCATTAGATTGAACATTGCAATAGCTATTGTTCGAGCTGATGTTGCTGCAACAACCAAGGGTGACGACAAGGACTCGTAAGATGGTGTGGATATCCTTTTCCCCTCTGTGGTTGAGAGTGGTTTGTTTTATGCCAGAGTCATCTTCTACTTTGCCTTTGGTGGAAATGGTAGATGTATGTGAAGAGGAGGAAGGTAAATTTCCCCTCTTACGGCGGAAGAGGTTGAAGGTAAGAAGCTTGGCGAGGAACACCTCCGGAAAATGCGGTGAAAGTGTCTCGTTGAGGTAGGGTTTACCCTCATTTTTAATAGTTTGATAGCTTTCAATATTCTTAGCTTTTCCTCTTTTCTTGTTGTAGTTTAGCGTGATGAGTGTTCAGGCTTTGGGGAGCGACAACAAACACTTGTCGCTTTGTGGGGTCGTCTATATGGATCCCCCAAATAGTTTTTAGAATCTGATTTGTTTGACCATGGGCGAGATATCGGTGCATTGTTTGAACGAGAAGGAAGTTTGCATGCTTCAGCGGCGGCTTCCTTTCCCGAGGATCGTGCTTATAGTAGATTGCCTCATAGGGGTTACTTCGTCATTGTTTGATGCATTTGTTTTTGGTTGTGTAGAGGCGACTCCGGCTTCTTTAAATGCTCTTCTTGTGGGCTTGAATCTTCATAGCGGGATGGAGCTTTGAACTTTGGAGGGGAATGCTGTTGTCCCTATTCAATCGGTCGCCATAATGACCAGCTTAATTTCAAGCAATACGTAACTGAACGAAGTACATCAGTTGGTTTGCTAAGATAGTGGCAAGTCGGAGAAGGGAGTGTCTCCTCGCCTAGGGGAGGAGACGCTGAAGAAGAGTGGAGGTTGCTCTTTTTGAGGTCGCCTTTTTGCAAAGGAGGATGGTCTCCCTCGAAGAAGGTGCGAGATCGTTGATGTAATAGTCGGTTGAGCTGTGGGCTAGGCTGGAGGCCGAACTGAGTTATGGCCAGACAACGGAGGAGTCGCGATGGAAGTTGACGATTATGGAAGCCGAGCTGACCTTGCTTCAACATTGTGTTGAGTCGAGTAAGTTGCCACTTTCATGTTTAATTATCTGTGTATAAAAGCAACACTCACCAAAGAGTGGCACTCGGACCACATTGTAAAGCATTTCAATAGATAATGTATAAGGAGATTTATTAGCAATTGCATTTGTAATGAATTTTTCAATAATAATAAAGCATATTTGAAAAAAGTGGTCGCAATTATGACCCGCTCTTTTTCTGACGGGTCGTCTTGCAAGCTTCATGGGAAGGCGAGTGGACGCCTTAATTGTTTTTGTCATGATGTGCGCCACTTGGGGTTTTTGTGGGATCTGGTAATGACTTTTTTAATAATGGTTCATGCGACGTTCGCATTATTGAGCTTTGGTTGCTTTATCTATAAATTGTCTTTTTTTATCACAGTCAGGTGAGTTTTTATCTACTTCTCCACTTTCTATCCTCAAGCAAGTAACCTTGTATCTTTGTTTGCCTTGCTGTTTGGTTGCTTTTTTTTTCTCTTCAATCACAAATAGGGTATGATGATGGCGGCTCTGAAAAAGCAATCGAGAGGTTCGTGCACAAGGAAACCAAAGATGTCCTCGAACCCTAACCATCGATTGCTTCATAGATTTTTCAAGGTTATTGTTGTGGCAACCCAAATTTCTTGGTACAGGTAGCTGAGAAGGATAAGTAGATAAACACCATTTGTTCTCTGAGCTGTGTGTTCCTTTCAGCCACTTTTATAGTGGTTTTCGCTTTCATCTTCTCCACGAGTGGGCATGCCCGCCCAAGTCTTAACTTGGTGGCAGTGATGCTTTTCTTGTTTTTTGAGGGAGGAGGGCTTCAAATGGAGCCCGACTCTCTTCCATCATGTCTTCGATGTCAAGGGACAACCAGATGACATTATGCAATTCTTGGCGGTGGGAATGAAGATTATTAGCCTGCCAAACAAGGTTCAGGAAATGGCGGAGGAAATTGTGCTTCGTCAAGAGCCAGTCCGGTTGGTCAGTGCCAACTGCTCCTATCCCCTTCTTAGAGGGCAAGGTGAAAGTCCCAAAGGTGAATCCTCCATGAGAGGAGATACTAGAGAAGCTATTTGGCAGAGTCTTGGACATTTGTGAGTATCTTCACGATGGCAAGGTTCATGAATTTCTTTATAGTGTGTGCCCCCTCATCTTCTTTTTATTTTTGTGTGAGCTTTTGGTGTTGTTGCCAAGTCAATGAATTTGACATTTTTGTGAATTTGTTTGTAGAGGATAATGACTCAGCACCCTTCTTTCTTGATCTTGAGGTTATCTGTTTCTTTGACAAGCATGAGGGGGTCGGTGTTGAGTCGACTTCAGTTGAGATTGTTTCTGAAGAATCGGTCGATGAGGCTGTGCCGAGTTCTCATATTGCTTCTAGGAAGAAGTCATGAGCTCGACTCCTCTAGTTTGCCCCAGCAAGAGGAGCAAGTTTGGCAAGGAATAGGGGTATACTATGAGTGAGGCCTTTGAGCTGGGATGACATATATACTCTAAGTCATTAGAATCGCTTCTTGATAATCTCCCCAGCGAGCAAATGTCGTACTCTTTGATGATTGCCCAAGCTATCGCTTGTAGTCATTGTGGGAGGTTTGTAGTTGGTTTTTTCCTCTGGAGGAAGGACTGTCAGCGGAGAGGCCAGCGCATGCCACGATGAAGGGCCAGCTCGAGGTCTCCTAAGGACAACCTTGTCAAACTTCAGGAAGAGGGGAGGTGCTAGGAGACCGAGAAGGATTGAGCCGTCTTGGAGTTGACTTGCTTGGAGGAGATGAAGAGATGAAAGTGGAGCTATCTCGTCACACCGAAGATTTCCAGCAGAAGGAGGTTGAGTTCTTCGTCTTCCTTGGCTTGGATGAGTACCAGCATCTACTTGTCTTGTTGGACTCTGATGAGGAAAACAAAGGGAGTTCTAATTGATTTCTCTTCCACTTCTTTTTTTTTGCCTGTGAGTTCATGAAAATGTACACGAAAATTTGTATACTCACATAACATGTAAAAGAAATTTGAGAAAATAGAAATTTTTATGGTTTCCTTCTTTTGGTAGATATTGAATGTGACTTAGCATTTTTGTTGGAATAGGGATGAGTATCTGTTTGAATTTGTTAAACAAGTATTCTTACTCGTCATTTGTGTATCACGTATTGTGAAATGGGTTCACTAAGCACGTTCTGTGAAATCTCAATTGAGGGATTTTATCTAAGTAATTCGCTTGGTTGAATGTTTTGATCATATTCATTGTACCATCATCATTGTTTCATTATGTCTTAGGAAGAGTACAAAGATGCCAACCGCAACGGTTGATCTCGGTTGTTGCTGACCTCATGGGGTGTTGGTCTTAGTAGTTATAGACCTCACAGGGTGTCAGTCTTATATTTAGAGTATCTATCACATGAAGTGTTAGTTGTTGTGTTGACCTTATGGGGTGTTGGTCTTACACTTGGAGGGTTAACCATACGGAGTGTTGGTCTTAATAGTTACCGACTTCATGGGTCTCAGTTTTACACATAGAGTGCTAATCACAAGGAGTGTTGGTCTAGTAGATACCGACCTCATGGGGTGTTAGTCTTACACTTAAGAGTGCCTACCGCACAATGTTGTTCTTATTAGATGCTGATTTCAGGAGGTGTCAGTCTTACAGTTAGAGCGTCAACCAAAAGGAGTGTTAGTCTTAGTAACTTACTCTCCCCAGGATGTTCTTTAATGGGTATGATTACTTTCTAGCGTATTATTTTGAATCAATCTTTTACTCGTTTGGGCTGAAAATAGCATATTCTAAGCTTCATAATTTTGCAAAGATTGTATATTAGCAAATTATTTATTTATGTAAAATAAAGTTCTATCCAAATTCTAGCACATGTACACATATAAATGAGATTAAACAAGTACGTGTCATTGTTAAACTAGGAAAGCGAGGTAATCTAAGACCTCCTTGGGGCTATTTAAAGCCTTGTATTCTCGGATGTCTATGCTATATACTTGTTAACATTCAAACACATGTAAACATACTTATGAATTATGAAAATAGAATAATCTTTTAACATGTTTAAATTATAAGTAAATGTAAATTTTATAGAATATTTATAGCCAATATTTACTTCAATTTTTATCATTGAATTACAATTTTGAAAATAAATTAAAATTTATTGGTAATAACCACATCAAATAATAATATTAATTTAACACATTCAATTTAGATATGAATATATTTTTTTGATTTCTTTTGAAAACACGACTGTACGGAACAAATGATGTACAAATTTATAATGATTGAAAATGAATAACTAAATATTGCTACATGATACATTCAACTACATTAATTTTCAAGGACAATCAAGTCAAATAAATGTTTTTAAAATTAACCAAAGCTCTTTGTGAAGTTTGAATTTTGTGTTTGAATTATTAAAATTTAAAGAGGAGAAAAGATACTTAGTGTTTACCCCATCCCATATTGGTGACTTAATGTGTTTAAAGAAAATAATTAAATAAATTTTATGGATTGATTAAGTTCAAGTCATTAAACAACCAATTTAATTACTTTTTCCTAAGCTTCTTTAATTTAATTCAATCATGAGACTTTAATGATATGCTTATGCAAAATTAAAACTTGCAATGCTCTTAAAGGGACCTAATACAATTAGACTCATGTTTAAGAGCTAATTAGATTAAGGCTCTTATATTTTTTTCATGCCCATGGGTTAATCATAAATTCCTTAATGATCTTTATATTATTAAACACATAAAGGGGAACCCATGAATCAAATTTGAATTATCTGAATCAATCATCATTTTAATTTTACTTCATCATTAATTGCCTAATTAATCCCTAATTACCATAAGTATTAATTAGCCCTCCTATTGAAATGTATTTAGGGAAGTGATTAGGAAAGAAGTCCAAATTATTTCTCTCAATATTTTCACTGTTTGCAATGATTAGCCAATATTAATTATTTAATTTTCACCATTTAGCATTTTTTTATAATTATTACATTGATTAAGGAGGGTGATTAAGATTAAAATTTTCAATTCTTTAAATTGCATGGCCAATAATTCCAAGAAAATTATAGGAGGCAGAAGACATCCCATAGAATCAACTCACAAAATTTAGGATCAATTGGCCAAATAATTAAGCCTTAAATAAGATAATTAGTCTAGGCTTCAAACCTTAATTAAGGACTACTCACTGATCAAAACTTAGGGGATTTATTTTTATTAAATTCTTCTTTGTTTAACCTTTTCAAAATGGGTTTATTTGTATTTTTAAATTTTTTCTATAATTAGTTATGGATTTTCAAAGTTTTGACCATTTAATCATATTTTTAATGCTTAATTAATCTCCTAAACCATCGACACCACGCAGAAGCTGACACGACAACGCTTTCCATGGCACCATGAGATAGGTTATTTAAAACATCCACGCAGAGGGCGGCGATGTCGGGCGGATTTTTGTCCCCGATCTTGGATGACAATCTGGTTTCAAAAGGAATAAATTGAAAAATTTAACCGATTAAATCGTGATCGTCCGCTCTAATCATACGGAATGAACGGTCGGTGATCTGTCGTCCCCCGAGCGCCGAAAGATGGACACCATCCGCCTTCCGCCGCTCGATCCGAACTCATCGGAGCTCATCAGAAGATGGACACCGTCCGCCTTCCGCCGCTCGATCCGAGCTCATCGGAGCTCATCGGAAGATGGACACCGTCCGCCTTCCGCCGCTGGTATGCTAGCGCCTCGGTGCTGCAGATAGACCAAAGGATCCGAGAAGCGGGCATTACAATGCTGTCCTGCGGCACCGCGGTGCTATGAGATATTGTTTTCTCCCCAGCCAAAGAAAAATTTAAGTACTTTTCACACACAGTAAGATGACACAACGTTGTGGTACTGTCCCCTCAGCGCCACTGCGTTGTCCCCTCAGCGCGACTACGCCATGGGATTTTCTCATGTTTTAATCAAAATATTCTAAGTCATATCTCAAGTGACACGTGGGTATGGTGCCACGGCGTTAATGCTCTGGCACCGTGGTGCCAAAGGATTTTTGTTAGACCATCGCGACACTAATTCTTGGGCGTTGCAGCGTCACTTATGTAATATGGCTACCCAAGAGCGTGGCACCGCGACGCCGATATCAAGCATCTCAGCACTATAGGCCATATTTTTAATTTAAGGTGTAGATATTTTCGAATTTTTTAGTTATCTTGGCAGCATTTCACCTTAGTAGTGCTATGTTTCAAAATTGTATAGTGCAAAGCATTCTTCTCCCTTATTCTGGATCAAAGAACAATGGAGGGAAGGGGGTTTTCATCTCTCGCCGGAATAAAATTCAACTATTGAGGTCTTAAAATCTCCAAGTTTTTCACATCGGATCAAAGTTCAATGGTGAGATTTATCAAACTATTAAGAAAAAAAGTACAAATTCTTTACCTGAAGTGGGAAACTCGGAGAGAAGTGTGAGCACCATTTAGAAAAAGTAAAAGGGAAAAGTGAGTGAAAAAGTCCCTTGAGTGGACTGCTCTCTCCTATTTATAAGAGTGGGCTGATAACTATTCTCTCTCGATGTGCGCTCGCTAAGATCGCAGCGGTCAGATCAGAATTGACAAATTGACGTGCGGTTAATATGCCACGCTGTAACTGCTATCAGACTTCAACAGTTGGACCAGGTAGTTGTTTTTCTAGAAGACCAGGGTAGCGCCAACGCTATGGACATAGTGTCGTGTCGTTATAGTCAAAAATTTTTTTTTTATTATTTATTATTCTTTTTATTTTATTTCTTTTTTTTTTAATATAAACAGAAGTACACTCGGAAGATTGTGGTCGTCATTTAGGAGGAAGAGCACTTGCCCATAGAATTTTAAGGTAGGGATGTAACATTGGTGGGTGAAGAAGGCGAATTCCAAAGCAATGGAGGACACACTCGACATGCTTGAAGAATTGAGGCTCGAAGCATTGTTGAGACAAAAGGAAATAAAGAAGCGAATGACATGGTACTACGATCACCATGTGAAAGACAAGTATTTTGAGGGTGATGACTTAGTGTTGAAGAAAGTTGATGCAGCAGGTCAGCAGAATGCCTTAAGTAAATTTGTCTACACATGGGACAGATTTTACATTATCAAGAAGCAAGTCAGACTCAGTGCATACCAATTGCTGACACGCGAAGGATAAGACGTACCCCATACCTGGAATGCCAGGGATCTTAAGAAATTCTATCCATGAAGTTAGTAGTATCGTTTGTATTTTATATTTTGTTGTTATCATTATTATGAGATCTACAAAGTTTGTACTCCTTGCTTAGGTTACTGCCTTATTGAACAACAAAAAAGACTTAGAATAATACTCAGGGAGTTGCGTGACGACTCAGGGTACTTAGCTCGCAACTTTTGGCCAAAGAAAAGGGGTTGCACTCACTGAGCTATTGAGACCCGTGGTAAGAAACCTAAGAATTTGGTGTGCCATTTTTGGCTAGAGAATATCCTAGTCAAGCAGGCAATTTACATATTGAAATAGTTAACACTCTAAAATTTTACCAAAATAATAATAATAATAATAAAATGGAAAATAAAAGACCAACACTTCGTGCGGTTGATGACTCAAGTGTAAGGCCATCATCCCGAGATGTCGGCGACTATTAACTAAAAGACCAACTCTTCACATTTGGCAATAAAGAAGATCCACACTCTGTATGGTTATCGATTCAAGTGAATGGCCGACACCTCGAGATGTCGGCGACTATTAACTAAAAGACCAACTTGTCACAATTGGCAATAAAAAAGATTAACGCTTCGCGCGGTTGGCGATTTAAATGTAAGATTGACACCCCGATATGTTGGCAATTATTAACTATAAGACCAACTCCTCACAGTTGGCAATCAAAAAGACTAACACTCTGTGTGATTGGTGACTCAAGTGTAAGACCAACACTTGGAGAGGTCGGTGATTACTAACAAAAAGATCAACTACTCATAGTTGGCCAAAAAATAAAATCAATGCTCTGTATGGTTAGCGACTCAAGTGTAAGACTAACACCCTAAGAGATCGACGAGTATTAACCAAAAGATCAATTACTCATAGTTGCAATAAAACAAATCAACATTTTGTGTGGTTGGCAACTCAAGTGTAAGACTGACACCTCGAGAGGTCGGTGATTATTAAGACCAACTCGCCATAATTCGCAATCAGAAAAGACTGACTCGCCATAATTGGCAAAGCAAGAATCAACCTTTATGGATTGACGACAAAAAATAGTCAAACTCACTGAAATTGGCAACTATAAATGGGAGATTTCCTACAGTCGACAATCAAGCACAACTTAAATCAGCATCCATAATTTTTTCTAAGTCCCAGACAAAATATTCATACAAGTAGTGCGGATAAATTCCTGCTAGAACAAGACTGCCTTGTTTTTCTCCTCCTCTTATCGAGTCGCCTCCGCTTGAAGCTTTGAGAATTAGTCTTTGGAGGATTGGAGCTTGTCCTACACAGCCGCTAGTTTAGTAACTTCGAAATGCCTCTAAAATATATTTTTTATCTAGCAATCAACAACCATTTGATTTCATTATCCAACAATATTTAAGGTAATTACAAGATAATTTGAAAAAAAGTAAAAGAGAGGGAGAATGAGACGGAGAGAGGCAACTTGTGAGGGTGAGGTGGGAGTGGCTAATCATGTATGACCATTCATAACCACCATTCCAATGAGTGGAGGCTAGCTATTCTAGATAGAAATTAATTATTTGAATAAATTTTATGTCAAATAATTAATTTCAATTGATTAAAAATAATTCTCCCAAGATAATTGAAAATTTAAACTCTAAAATTTAAAGGATTTGAATTTTGAAATTTAAATGATCAATTTACTACAAATGTTCACACATAAACATTGCAAATACATAATTTTACACAATGCTTATACAATGATAAATAAAAAATTAAATTTTTCTAATAAAGGGTCTTTGTCTTTCTTCTAGTTGCAATACCTCAATCGGTTGTATTCTTCTTTGATTAAGCTCTTCCAGTTGGTCCTTTGCTCACTTGATTGACATCTTATGTTACATGTCATTTTTTTTAATAGATTGAAAGGAGTTGAAATGCATCACATAATATCATCCATGAAATTTTACTTTAGTACCCCTCTAATTAAGTCTCAGTGTGAGATCTTTAAGTTTGTTCATTCTCACATGTCATTGTCTCTTAAGCCATAGTCATGACTCATCTAGCTTAGGTTTTATGTAAGATATATCTTTAAATGATCATGGAATATATAATAAATCCTTAGATTAAAAACTAACCATAACTTTCACATCCTAAGATTCAGATAGACACTTAAGAACTTGTTTATCTTTTCTACATTAGATCATTCTCAATCTAATGTATGCACAAAATACATGTGCACATATCATAAATACTTTCATTAGGCTATATGTGGAATAATTTGTTATCATTTAAGAGAATATTAATATGTGACTATTTACAATCTATCTATAATCTTTCTAATTTTATAAGTGAAAATTCACCTATAATCCTTGGATTTTAAAGCACAAAAAGAACAATTCAAACATTTTGAATTTAATTGTGCTAGTTCACATTATTCTAAGTTTCACTCACTAAAAGGGATATATATGTGTTGATCATTTTTTTTATCTTATAGGGAGGTATATATCCTACTTGTTTTAGGTTCCACATCCAAAAATTAATATATTGAATAAATCTAGCTATGCAAATCTTCTAAAAATCAAGTGGTATACTATTAAACAGTGGTGGTAGTGTAATGAAATAACCTTCAATGGTATTTATTTTTCTTATTTGTGCTATAAGAGATCTACTTGGGGTGTTGAAATCTATATTTTGATATTAATTAAAGTGAATGGCACACTCAAGTGAGTGGCTTAACCAGTGAGTGTGCGAATTTGCAGTCAATTTTAAAGTTTGAATGGATAAAAAATTTGTATTTTTTTTTTGCTTTTTTAAATAAAGAAAATAATTTTAAAATAGCATTTTTTTAAAATAAGGCTAACTTTATATACAATTTTTTCTTTTAAGATTTTAAAAGATTTATTTCAAATCAAATGTTCTTTAAAGATCTAAGTTTGATACACGATCATCATCAACCTCACACTCATCCATGGAGCAAAAGTGAAATAAATAAGAAGGATTGAGTAATGATGCTAAAATTGTAGAAGAGAAAGCTCGTGCAAACCACTTTATAATGGTTTGGCCAAGTGTACTTCCTTCATTTTCTAATTCTCTACTCAAGATTTTGCTAATCCACTCCTGCACCTTGTATGGCAGAGGAGCCTCTATTTTTAAAGGGTAATAAAGAAATCTTCACACTCTACCCCAAGCGAGAAGACCACTATTCGATTTCATTGACTAATCAAATTATTAAGAATTCCTTTAAGTTCTTTTAAGATTTTTTACAATCAAAATGCATAAAGCTCTTCAAAAGTCAAAGTATACTAGTAGAGAATCAAGATGAATATTAGAGAAGGAATAATCAAGTAGTGCACAAAAACTCTTTTTTATTGTGAAGCAAAATAATGATCAAAAGTTCTCACACAAGCCCTCTTCTTTTTTTTTCTGTGAACAAAGAGCCTCTCTCTCACTTTCTAGGAACATTAGAGAAGTATTTATGTTAATTGTTTAAAAAATTTAATTTTATTAATTATATAGTACAATCAGAGAGTCATACATACAATATTTAAATTTTACAGCTATTTTAGAAAAATCATGTTAATCATAAAGTATGATCAGAGGGTCATGCAATATGATAAATACAAACTAAAAAAAAATTATGAAATTTAAGGTTTGGATAATCATACATTATGATTCATATAATAAACACAGTAAGATTAGTTTAACTGATATGTATTAATTAGCTCTTTAATTTTGTCAGCTTAATTAAATAAATTAGGAAATTAATTGTGCATTACGATGATCATTATATAGTATGAATAGCTCAAGTATTCCTCGAATATCTTTACCTAAACCTAAATGATTTCATTATGATTGATACGATTACAACATTTTGATTTAAATAGTTTTTATCTTGATATTTTTTGGTTCAATTCGAACTTTTTGAGCTTGTTTACTTTTTACTAATCACAATCACTTTGAGCCATTATTTTCATCTCTCTAAGATGTCTTAGCATTATATGTATTTCCTGCATTTGAATCTCTATTAGACTTGTATTTGTTTTGTACTAAATTCTTCACACAATATTATTAGTCCAAAAATTTAAATCAAATTAACCAATAATGTTTGTGATCATTAAAATACTAAATATGTAGCTTTTAGTTCTAACATACTTTTCTAGTTTTCTCAGGAAGCTTTATGGCCAAGTTCTTAGTCTTTAGGTTTATCACACTTGCTTTGCACACTTTCGAGAAAGTTGGATCCAATTTTGTGGTTCTAAAGACTTCACCACAAGTATGAAGTAGCGAGAGGTAGGAGAGATTATGTGATTAAAATATTCTCTCAAATGATTTTGGTTTATAGTGGATTCATTTGACGCTTTAGATGGATAAGGGTGGTTAAATTAAGCTAATAGAGAACTATAAGAGAGGATCTATTAGAGAATCTACAGAGTTTAGTAAGCCAGTTTGGCTATAAGTCATGATTACATCATACTTGTTTGACCAATAATCTCTTGTTTGTAGATGTGAGTCAGGTCGATGATAAAGAATAAAATATATGATAATACTACAACAACAACAACAACAACTTTTTATCCCACTAAGTGGTCACTACATGAATCCGCATTGTGTCCTATTATGTATCAAATTCTCATTTAATTCAAGTATATTAAGGTTATTTTTATACATCTTAACCAAGTCTTTTAGGTCTCTACCTTTCTTAACATAAGAAATCTAATGCATTTACTCTCCTAATCATGGACGTACGACGCTTTATGTTAAAACCATCTAAGACGACTAATCTTTATCTCGCGAGCTACTCCAACTTTTTCCCGAACATACTCATTTCACATTTTATCTAGAGTAAAGCCACTCATCCAGAGCATTCTCATCTCTGTAACACTTAACTTATTCTTCTTTTATTGGCCAATATTCTGCACCATAAGTCATTGCAGGTCTTACCACTATCTTATAAAACTTTCCCTTAAGTTTAAGTGGAACTTTTCTATCACACAACAGGTCAAATGCATTCCTCCACTTCAACCATCCAACTTGAATTCTACTAATAACATCTCCATCTATTTCACTATCATTTTGAACAATAGTGCCTAAATATCTGAATCGCTCACTCTAATGAATGACTTGTTCACCTAATAAATTATATGATAATGATATAAGGAAAAAAAAATATATAAATAGACTCCATGTAGTTAGTTGTGTAGTGAATGACTTTGGGTGAATGCTATCCACTAGGCAGGAACTTGTGTTGATTTTTCAGTAGAGGTTGACTATCCTTGACGAGTTTTTCTAGTGAGAACCATAGTAGAAAGGTGTTACTTTGATATGTAGGCAACTTTACGAGTTCTTCAAGCAAGTTCAGTTGTTGGGTACTAATGATTCAGTAAAATTTGTCTCTTTGGAGACTTGATAAGTTCTATCTTTTGGGTGAAGTTTTTGGGGATATTTAAGTTTGGCGAATATTGAGTTATATGCAATCCAAGTTGGTTCTCAGATGCAGTTGCTTGACTTCATCCATCTGACCTAGAAAATATGGACGTGCACATTTATTTTTATTTTTGGAAAGAGTTGGGAGGTTCAAAGTGTGGCTAGTGGGAGAGTGCAGCATGGAGCGGTAAATAAGGTGTCTTTGTTGTGACCTAAAGGTCACTAGTTTTGTTCACAAATACCATGAACCTGCACTTGCTGTAGGCTCATGTTCTGGATACACCCTTTTTATGTGGTTGGTGAAATTAGGAATATAGCTTTTAAACAAATTGTGGGCTCACGGAGATTTTTGGACCTATTCAAAATTCTTCCAATCTGCTTTCATGTCAATATCTCGACCAAACTTCAGAGTGCTGAACTTACAAAGTTATTTGATACCTAACTTCAAATTCTATGGTATGGCATAGGTACGATCGCAATTGAAAAATGCTGCGTGGCTTAAGAAGCATACGATAACTAGAGACAGGATTCTAACCTCGAAGAATACTACTGCTTTTGTCCCTGAAGAAAAGCATCCCTATTTAAATGAGATGCAGATGATCTGGGTCATTGAAAGGAGGCTTCATCAAATGAAGCAGCGATTGCTTGCTTGCAAAGATGATAATGAAGTGCAGGTGAAAAATCTTTCTGGAGAAGTGGCTGAAATCTATGTGCCTGTTGCAGAGGTAAAAGAGAAGGCATCATGTTGTGAAATTATCAGTTCATGACTTGAAATTTCTTTTCAGAAATTTTTATAGATGGATTCGGCTTTACTTAAGGAGCTTCTACATAACATGCTTGGTGCTCCTACCCTACATAGAGAGGAAAAAAAAAAAAAAACAGTTTACAATTGTATAGTTCTCATTTTCTGCTCTATTCTGAATCAAAATTTGGGCAAGGAATTTATTATACTTTATTGTATATTAGCCAGAGAAATTCTTGTCATATAAGGATGGTTTTTTGGAGTTGTTTTTGTTTATATTTCCATTGGAAGCTATAATGGTTTTTGATGATCTGCCAACTTCTCTAAATATGTTATGATACTGGTTGTGGCATTTGGAAGAGCGTCTGATAACTAGTTGCCATAAAGCTGACGAGTTTCGGATCGACATGGGAATACTTGGTTCCACGAAGCATTATTGATTTCATAATTAATGTGGAAGGCATTGTACTACTAGTGGAGTATTTTGCGAAATTGCTTTTTTTTTTTCCTTTTAATAATTTCTTTTCCTTTTAAATTTTAATTATATATATATATATATATATATATATATATATATATATATATATATATATATATATATATATATATATATATATATATATATATATTTGGCTCTTTTGGTAGACGCTGGTTTATTGTGTCCAGTTTGGTCATATGGATGGAAATAATTTTTCTTCTGATTTTTTGCTCTCTTGCCTTCACATTTTAATAATGCATTCCTATTGTTACTAATCGAGTAAATGCTCCCGCGCGTTTTAAAGGTTCACGTCTGTCATTCAGGCATGAGGAGCTATTGGTGCACATAATAAGCCTGCAAAATCGAACTAGATAAAAAAGTGAAAGAAAAAAAAAAGATAAGTTTTATAATTTATATTAAAATTATTTTAGTATGATTTAAATGATGTAATAATATAAGTATGTGATAAATATGAGATAATAATTAAACATAATTTATACTAAAAAATATCTTTTATTGAAGTCCAATTTATTCGTGGAATGATGAATGATTTTTTTCAGATATTTTAGATATCTAGAAAGTAGGATTAGTTTAGGTGGAGTAGTGTAAATAAAAAATAGAACAAAAAGTTGCAAGAAAATAAGAAACTTTATTATTTTTGAGAATATAAGTATAAAAGCTTAGAGTATAAGAATCTGTCTCCCTCATTAAGTTTTCGATTGGGTGGATAGTGTTGATTACACCCACTTCTTTTACTACTAACAAGGGGTGGTTTCGGAGATGAGTGCTTAGAAAATTGAGATCTTGGGGAAGCTATATGTAGGATGTTCAACTTTAAGCATTTCCTTTAATTCAATAACATCCATGAGCAAATCTATAATGAGTACTTGTCATCATAGAGGTTCATTATTTTATGAATTTTTATTATACTAACCTTTATAGTTGCCTTTTTTAGGAGATGTTGTCTCTACACCCTTCTCCATTCACCTTGAGGTTGTCAAGTTTTTTGATAAGTTTGAGGAAGGCAAGGAAGGTGAGGGCGAGCTTGCATCTACTGAGATTGCTATTGAGTGGTCGAGGAGGTAATTTGTAATAATAAATGAACATTCAAACGACTTAAATCTACAAGAACTTGAATTACTTACTCCATGTAAATATTCTTCTGCGATGCATTTTTTTTCTTGTAAAGATGGTAGAATATCTCCAATCTAGAGCTCTCTCTTCTAAAATGGTATTACATTTCACTGATAGTGTCCTTGTGGTGTATTCAGGTAGAGACCACCCAAAAAATGGTATATGAGCTTGAAAATGATAAACTTGAAGATGTTATAATAAATACTCAGTGATAATAATTATGCCTATCTATATACTCATAGCTATTCTTATAATAGTAATTTTCTCTCTTATAAATTGGTTATAAGAGAAGAAAAAGAAATATTCTCAGGTAGAGACCACCCAAAAAATGGTATATGAGTTTGAAAAAGATAAACTTGAAGATGTTATAATAAATACTCAACACTGTGATAATAATTACGCCTATCTATATACTCATAGCTATTCTTATAATAGTTTCTCTCTTATAAATCAATTATAAGAGAAGAAAAAGAAATATTCAAAAAACTTAAACTAAAAAGAACTTGAAGAAGATATATTTTTATCTAATTGAAATTTTACAAAAGATTATTTAGAAAAAGAATTTAAAAGAATTCAAGAACTATTAAAAATAAATATTTCTAATAATCAATTAGATGTTTGTATAGACCAAAATTTTCATAATAAAGCTCATTTGGGAAACTCTAATGAATGGATTGTTCTTAGTTATATGATATTAAAACAATATTATGAACTAGGAATCAGTTCAATTACTTCGATCAAGATATTAACCAATGATATATAAAATTAAATCAAATTCAAAATAATAAAACTAAAATATTTAAAAATCTTTTACACAAAAGATATAACCCTATAAACTACACTGAAAGCAATAGTAATATATCGTAATTAGGAAAATTTTTTTGTAGAAAATCAACAAAATTTCAATAATAATATAGCTCTAGCTGCAATATTAGCAGAACGCGTTTGTACTGAATTTGATCTACAAGAATTAAATCCTAAAGATAATCTACGCCGCAATATTAGCAGAACACATCTGTACTGAATTTGATTTACAAGAATTAAATCCTAAAGATAATTTACATTGGTATTCTAGAAAAATTATTACCACCCCTAACAGAAGTAATATTCAAGGTGCTAAAGAATAATGGAATTATAAATATTAATGAATCATCACAAGAATTAGATGATTTAATCTCTGTATTATATTAACATCAGTTTGTGAATAATACTCCACAAATCCCATCGGTAGATAGACCTATTTCAGAAGTAACCTCTCAAACTACTAGTGAAGCTAGTACTTCGACATCTACACCACAACATTATTTACCTCCTTGTCTTAAACGAATTCCTACACCCAGAAATAGTACTACAGGAAAAATAATACAAGATAAAAAAGAAGATTGTCTTAATAATGCAATTAGTGGACATTGTGTTTACTTAAACCTAGACTATTGCAAAAATATTTTAGAAACTATAGATAAATGGACGATAGAAAATAGTTTAGCCCTTTATAATCATAATCTTCAAGGAGAAGATGCATATGACTATATTGAAAATACTCTTACATGTAACTATAAAAAAAGGTTTCTTGGCCTTCAATCAAATCAAAAATAAGAAATTAGAAATACTTGCCTAGTAGAATCTACAATAAGTACGCTAGGTAAATGGGTAAAAATCTATGCAGACTTTATTAAAAGTGAATTCCTTGTATATAGAATTAGATTCACTACAGAAGATGAAAAGGCTAAAAAACAGTTCAAAATTGCTAAACAAAACCTTACTGTATTCAGTATTTGTAATATATGTTACTTAAATGAATATAGTTGTGACTATCAAAAATTCTTTTATGATATTCTTGTAGATTAATGTACTCAATACCTAGATACGTATTTTTATAAATTACTTGAACCATATAGGTTCATAAGTAAGAATATATAAGCCAATTTGGATATACTGGCAATAGGTTCATCTATTGCTCACAATTGAAGTGGATTTTCTGAATTCTTACTTGTGAACCTATTCAAATTCATGCTTTATGTGATATATAATTCTTATAAATTATACCAATATTAAATTGGGAAAAACTTATTCATTATAGTATAAAATATTATTTTCATTATGGCAATAATGTTTATTACCATGATAGTCTTTATATATATATATATATATATATATATATATATATATATATATATATATATATATATATATATATATATATATATATATATATGGTTCATTAAAGTAAATTAAAGATATATCAATATGAGAACTATGTGATCCTGCATCTAGTAAAATAGATATTATATTTTCTAGTGAAATATAATATCTTTTAAGGATTAATTGATTATTTGAATGTTATATTTTTCTTGAATCAATAGATCTTCTTGGTTGAATAATAAGATCATTATTATTTTCATTAAATAATAATTGTCTCCTAGGTGGTCTAAAGCTATTACCTAAATAACTGCTTTCTCCAAAGTCAAGGGCTAAATTATTAGGAGGTGTTAAATTTGTATAATCTACTTCTTCTGGTTGAATAGTTTGTCCTATTTGAGAAAACATTATTTATTCATTCAAGTTTAGACATTTTAATCAGAATATAAATATTCTTCTAAATTATCATCTGAATAATAATCTTGATTTATAAGAATTATATATCGCATAAAGCATGAATTTGAATAGGTTCATAAGTAGGAATATATAAGTCAATTTGGATATACAGGCAATAGGCTCATCTTTAGCCGAGAATTGAAGTGGATTTTTTGAATTCCTTTTGGAAAAAAATATTTTTAGCAAAATGTAAAATTCCATTTAAGATACATTACTTCATGTATCTTTTTGGTACATTGTCTGCAGTGACTATAGATGAATAGAGTATTTGATTAATGATAAGCCCATATATTAGAATAGGGTAAGAAACAAACTAAAGCTATGCTATGATTCTCTAGAGAAATCATATAAGCTTATGGTCTGTTGTTGAGCCTACATCTCCCCTATCTTTAATACCTCCGAATTTACAATTCAAACGAAGTGAACAATATCTATATTATCTATAAGGGTATTGTCATGCTAATGATCTGGTTTTGATATTATGATTTCTGAATGATATATTTTGTCGAGTTGTAGCTCTATTTCTTATTCAGTGATCACATTGAACCAATTGATTTATAAGAGGAAAAATTACTATTATAAGAATAGCTAGGAGTATAATGATATACCTTCGAATTTACGACTAAAATGAAGTAGGGATTTTTATGATAAGGAATTAGGATCTTCAAAAAATATCTCATCTAGAAAGATATATACACGTAATTAATATTTAGTTTTGATATTCACAACTATATAAATATAGTCCATATACCATATTGGCATATCAAATATAATAGATAGATAGAGGGAAAATTACTATTATAAGAATAGCTAGGAGTACATAGATAGTTAGGTACGAAAGATTATTTTGATATGCCAATAATACCATATTGCGGTTGTAGCTATGATTACTAATATGAACCCAAATAGCATACGCCTATAGTAATTTTTGTAGAGTTTTGCTTGTTTCTATTTAGATTTTTCAGTCGTGCAACTTCTTTTTCAATATTATGAAGTTTAATTTTAATTGACTCAAAATCTAAATCCATAAAGAACTAGTCTTCTCTCTAGTCTTTCTATAAGTAATGATCATCTTATACCTATCAGGGTCCATCACGCTTCTGAATAGTCCTAAATCATGAATTCTTAGGATAGATTATGCAAATATTCTTAATATCTAACTTAGGATTTGATCGTAAATTCTCTGGTTCATATAACACTCTCCTAATCTAGTGGCTTTCTTGGGGAGATGCAGGCTCAACAATAGACCACAACCTTATATGATTACTTTAGAGAATCACATCACAGCTTTAGTTCATTTCCTACCCTAAGTGTTACCATATCAAAATGGAAATCATACATGCATAATATATCATTCAAAAATCATAATATCAAAACTAGATCATTAGCATAAAATACCCTTATAGATATAATAATCAAAGTATACTTACGGACATAGACCAAAGAGAAGATAAATTTTAGCCTAGATGACTATTACACATACTTTCTCTTCTCAATTATTTCTCTCTTTCTTTCACTCAGTAGTTTTTCTCTCCTCCCCTCTTTTATCCCAAATCCTTTCCTTATATAAGCGAGAAACATGTATCTGTAATAATTGAGTTTGATGTAAGTGCTTCTCTTATCTTTTTATTATCGTCACTATTGACGTTATTCTGATTCTATCGTCATGGCTCACGATTTTAATTGTCTAGAAGTTTGGATTTCAACTTTTCTTTTACTACTTGTAAAGTATTTTTACTTTTGCCGTGAGTACAGCTGTGCAATTTTTCTTTTAGCATTCTTTTGTAAAATTTTTCTTTTACTTCAGGGTTGGCATATATCGTATTTCTTAATAGTATATTATTCTATTTAAGATACATTACTTCATATATCTTTTTGGTACGTTGTCTGTAATGACTATAGATGAATAGTGTATTTGAGCAATGGTAGATCCATATATTAGAAGGATCTATCTTTTTTGTTTCAATCCATAGCTTGTAGAGTTCTTCATCTTTATTTCATTTGACAAATTTCTTATTTTCCATATACTTTGGAATAAATGGTTCACTACTAATTCCAAGCTCTATTATTGTAATTATTCTTTCAGCTAATTCAGGGCATGTTTGTGAGATCTTGATATATATATATATATATATATATATATATATATATATATATATATATATATATATATATATATTCAATGTTTTAAAATGGATTGAAATGTTTTGACAACTTTGATAAGTGATTCTCGTAACTTACTTAGTACAGTGATATTTTCAAGATATATCATCTTTAGCAGTCCTCTAAGATATAATTCTTGGACTAATTTTTGATTTGTATCTCCATAAATATAGGCTACATTTATTTTTCCTTGTGAGTGGAAATATATTTGTGGATTAATTCTTTCTTGAAACATAGAGAATCTTTGCCATTCTTATGATATTTGAAGTATATTTTTATTCTTCTTTAGTTCTTTAATGAGAATTGTAGAATATTGTTCTATTTCTGTACTTGTAGATGACTTGGTTGAGCTTTCTTTAAAATTTTTGGTTAAGCTGATACTTTCAGAAGGACTAAGGTCCTTAAATTTGCATATAGTGCATAATTGTGAGATGGTAGGTAAATCTTCTTCGTCTAATTCTCCAAAGAGATAATTTTTTGACATTTTGTAATTCAGTTAATACTTTATTTCCATTGGATATTTCATATTCTAACTTCCATATTTGGAACTCAAGCATCTGAAGATAATTGTCGATAAGATGCTCATCTGATTTGGTTAAATTTTTGTCAGAAGTTATGTCTGGATCTATACTTTCTATTTTATCTTGTAATTTTTCGAGTTGTAGCTCTATTTCTTGTTCAATGCTCATCTCCTGCAAAATTCTTGAGTTAAAGGATCAACAAGATAATTATTTTTTCTTCAATATATTCAAGATCAACACTATATACTGAAAACCAACTTTGCGAGTGAATAAGTCATTTATTAGGAAGTGAATATGCTATTTTTCCTTTTATAAATGAAATAGCTATTTTATTATCTGTTCCAATAATAAAATATTCATTTAAGAATATTTTAAAAATTTTAATTACTTTTTTAATGGCTAAATTTTTTTTTATTAATACGTTATTTAATGAAAAAAATTACTGTACTTAGTATTTGTAGCCTACATTTATGGAGATACGGATAAAAAGTTAGTCCAAGAATTATATCTTAGGGGATTGTTAAAGATGTTATATCTTGAAAATATCAAAACAATCTTTTGTACCTAACCACCAAACTAAATGCAGTAAATTCCTTATTATCATTATGCATCTTTTTGATATTCACAACTATATTCATTTAAGTAACATATTAAGATGCATGATGATAATAAGGAGTTTACTGCATTTAGTATTCTGGTTGAATAGTATGAATAAATAATCTAAATGATAAATTTGACTAAAGATTATTTAGAGAAAGAATTCAAAAGAATTCAAGAACTGTTAAAAATTTGGTTTTGATATTCACAACTATATTCATTTAAGTAAAATATTATTAATATACCTTTAATACCTTCAAATTTAATTGTATATTGGCATATCAAATATAATAGACATATTATTATCCACCAATTATTATCTTTCTACTATATTTGATAGTCTAATAATAATTATCTTTAATTCGATTCACAGTATGGTTCACTTCGTTTGAGTTGTGAATTCGAGGGTATTAAAGATAATTAAATACCTCAAATTTACAACTCAATATCTCAACTTGGTGCAATGTCACATTGCAATCGTAGTGCCTAGGCACTATCACCGTCTTATAGAATCTAGAAACTCAAATTGCCTTCACCGGTTGCCTACTTAAATAATACAACACCACGATGCTGTGATGCTAGTACCAAGGCACCATCACGACAACCTTCAATTTTAAAGCAAGAAAACTATAGTTCCCACCCTAGCAGCAATAATCGCCCAAAGGGGAGTGGGGGATTGATTATGGAGTGAAAAATTATCCCAACAGAGAGAAATCTCTATAGAAAGGGGGAATTGCCCCACTCTTTTTCTTCTTCTTTTTTCCTCAAACCCACCTGCCCCATTCTTGCTCCCAGTCTCCTGCACTCTCAACAACACACTTTTCGCTGCTACACGAGAGTGTTCTCCTCATGCATGAGACAAGATCGAAGCCTACTACCATCAACTCCAGGTACAAGTTTCTAGAAATGCTTTCTTTATGTAATTTTCTCTCTAAAAATTTAAAATATTTCCACAATCGATCTTGGATCCAATGAGAAATAAAGAATCTTATCTCCATCGATTTTAGATCCAGAGTAAAAAAAGAAAGCCCCTAGACTCAAAATTCTAAAATCTTGAAATTCGATGACCTTCGTCATTGAACTTGGTTCTGACATGAGAAGAAAAACCCTCATTCTATTGATCTTGGATCCAACACAAGGGAGAAGAGTGTGTTTGCACTAAATAAGTAAAAATCTAGCACTACTAAGGCATCATGCCATCTAAGTTCCAAAAAAATTATCAAATTATGCAAGAATTAGTTTAAAAATAGAGTTCCGCTCTGGCCGCAATGAGGTCCAGTTGAGCTCTTGGAAATGAAACCTTTGGCCTTGTAGATGGTGCCAGATATTTGGCACCATGGAACTAAGCTCTCGGGATGATACCTTATTTGCAATGCCAGCTCTGGGTTCCAGTTTCACATCTTTAAAATAGCCGTAGCACTATTTTTTCCGGTACTTGGTACTAGTCTATTCCATCATCTAACTTAGTTTCAATATGAAATAAAATCCTCCCTCTATTGATCTTGGATCTGGAATAAGAGAGAAGAGTGTTAATGTTTTAAAAATTATGAAGTCTAAATTAAATCTTCACATGAAAGTGTCATAAATTTAATTTCTTCAGAGCCGAGCTCTCAGATTTTGTGGGAAAAATACATCGAGTCATAGTGTCGTGATACAGTCCCTTAAGCACCGCAACACTGCATTAATTTCATGATTTCAGAGACTTGGAATATTGACCTCGCTAAATTCAAAATCTAAGTCTTATCTACCCAACGCCATTGCACTGAACATCGGGAGCTGCAGTGTTGATCTCTTGGGCGGGATGATAAAAAGTTTTTCTCTTAAGAGCATCACAATGCCACATATCGAGCGCCTCAACAGTGATCTCTTGGGTAGGATGATAAGAAGTTTCTTTCTTAAGAGTTCTGCAACATTGCATATCGAGCACCACGATACTAAACTCTCAGACTATAAACCAAAAATTTTTATCTTGATAATGCCACAATGCTACAACTTAGGCACTGCAACATGGTCTTTTTGGGTTTTAAACTTATATCTTATAGACTACATCACCTAGATGTTGTATTCTCAACGCCGATGTGCTATTATTATGATATCATTTAAAGTTATAAAAATTTCATTATTTTAAATTCTAGAGCTTTCAATTGAAAAACAAAATAACATATACACATAAATACATAAACATGTGAAATAAAGATATATTTATTAAAAATAAAATTGATAACATAAATAATATGAAAAAAGAAAATACAAAATAAAAGGAAAAGGGGGGAAACTAGTATTCATATTTATCCTCCTCCTCCTCCTCTTCTTTTGACGCCTGCGGGGTGCTCACGTAAAGTGGATATTGAGGCACCGTAGGAAAAGAAGCATTACCCGGACTCATAAAACCACAATTTTCAAACATATGAACTAGTATTGAGTTAAACTCAGTCATATAAGAAAATTGTTTTGGCTATTGATCCATATGATAGTCAAAAAATTTTTCCAAGGCTTCTTGCATACAATTGCTCTCACAAGCATTTTTCTTTCTCCTCCAATTTCTTGGAGTTGCTCGTTTAAGGTTTTGGAGGATTGGGATCGATGTTGTAGGGCACATGAACTTTTCCCCACCTTAAATCTCGACCCTAATCCTCCAATTATTCTCTTCGTTAGAGGAGCCTTTTGAGTAAGAACTTCTTCATCAAGCTCCCTCAACGCACCTGCTACAACACATAAATTATAAATGAGAGAAGGATGACCATATATGTTGACCTCACTTTTAGAGTGAGGTTAACCATCCTTCATTAGACCTAGTACTCATCTAGGCACTAAGAAACCCTCAAAGATAAAACACTTCCAGTGATTAGGTGAACACTAAACCAATACTTGGAAGACTTATAGAGTCCAACCCTATGGTTAGACTTTAGCCTAGGTTGAGTAAGATCCATCTACACTAAAATCAATTCAATCATAGACTAAACTAATTTTCTAAAACCCAAAACAAATATCCATGAACTTAATCTCAACCAAAATTAATATGCCCATGGCTCAATTTGACCCATTAGGGCTCAATTTGGTGGAATGATCAAGTTGACTCAACTTATCCCATTTGTTGCTTAAGAGAACTAAACCCAAAATTGATTCAATTCAATTGAAATTGAACTCATCTAAAATCATTTGAACCTTAAGTGAACTTGATTGAACCTTGGTTTCAAGCTAATTGAACCTAATTAATCATTAGCCCAACTTGACCCATTTGACCCAAAAGGTTCAAATGAGCCAAAATCTAATCTAACCCAAATTGGTTGTGATCAAGCCACCAATCAACTCTAAATCCATCATTGAACCCCTCTCAACACTTAATTGACACCAACTCAATCCAATTCAATCAACCCAATTGGTTCACTTGACCCAATTGAAACTAAATGACCTATGTGATTTAAACTTCAATCTAGCCCAAATTGGATTAAATCAACTTATCCAATATCTTCCATAATGATTATTGATCATCTTTGATTACCAATTATAATGAATTGGGTCAAACCAAGCTAATTTGGCCACTTTAACCTAAGTTGACCGAATTTAACCTAAAGGGCCAAATTGGGCCAAATCTCATTTGAAGCCAGTTTGACTAAGCCAACCTAATTGATCTACTTAGTCCAAATTGACCTAAAAGATCAAATTGAACCAAAACTCATTGTAATCCAAATCAATTTAAATCAATACCTACAATCATTCTGAAATGATCAATCAAATATAGACCAACCCTTCATTCAACCCAATTTGACCAATTGATGAAATTGGTTAACTTGACCCATTTGGCTTAAGTGAACCTTACGAACCTATATGAACCAAACCCAAATCCACTCCAAATTGAGTCAAACCAATTGTACCAATGCATTCCAAAAGACCAATTGAACATAATTGAAGTGCCCTCTTAACCGAATTCAGTCAATTGGTCAACTAACCCAATTGAACCCAAATTGATGTATATAGGTCAAATTGAGTCAAACCTATCCAAACTTGTCATGACTCATCCTTAAGTCCCCATTGACCAACCTAAGTGGAGGCAACCCAAAGTGAACTCAGTTCAGCCCAAACCTAGTGAACCATAGGTTTTAAATAAGATAAAAATCTAAAATAAGAAGGTCCAACTCCTCCCTTTGGCTCAAACATCCACCTTAGCATGCCTTGAGCTCCCCCATGCTGATTAGACTTGACCCAAAGCTATTGGGCTCAACCATTGACCAAGGTGAGGTCCCTCTTACCTTGTACGACTCTTGGTTTAGCCCAAAGGACTCGTCCCTCTCACCACTAGCCACCAAACTCTCACATCCACTAGGGGACCTCCACCTCATCAATCCTATGCCATTTTCGGCCAAACCCACTCGCTGGTCGGCTACAACGACATGAACCAACATCTTTGGTTGGTTCACATGGGTAAGAGGGATGCCTCCTCTCCCATCCAAAATGATCACACACCTTCACCAAAGCATTTTGAGCAATCCCCAAGTTTCCCTGGAGCTCCTCGTGCACACCATCGTCGGTGAGACCAACTTCACGGCCAATTCAAGCCATCATTCTATCTAACCTCACACGAACTCCACCAAATCCTAATTAACTCTTTCTACACTTTTCTCTCACTTCAGGATGGGAACCAAAATAAATAAATTCCTACTCGATTTGAGCACTGGAAGGCATCCCAAGACCAACTTCAGTGAGCTTCGTGGTGGCACTTGGTCCAAAGAACAATCGACAGGGAGGTAATTCACGGTCTTCTCAACAAGGCTTTGTTTCTTCAAGACAAAGCTACCTTAGTCGATGCACCATCAGACTTTAATTCCGATGAGATAATTTTTCGGCAAACCTTAGTTTGTCCATTATGTGTTGGTCCTTTCTGAAGAAAATTTGCATTTCATGTGAATTGCATTGTAAGATCCTCTTAGGGTCTGTTTGGCACAGTCACAGTTATACGAAGAAGCAATTGTGAAGCTGCTGTAGGAAAAAGGGCTTTTTAGAAAGGTGATTCTGAAGAAGCAGTTTAACTGTTTGGAAGATTGAGCTCTGCATGTGCTGTGCTGTAATTGTTTGTAGAAAAAGTTACAAAACTACCCTTATGGTCATATAACATCAATAGCGTAAGAAAAAAAAATAATTTTAGAAGTCCATACATACTCATAAGTCTAGTATTTGACATTTGAATTTAACACATCACATTACACTATATAACATGAAAATTAAGATAACATTTGTGATTAGTAGTGCCAACATAATATTAAGTTTTTTTATCAAAATGATTAAGTATTCTAGAAAATTTATTTTCCAAAGCTCTTCTCCAAATATGATCACTATCTGCAGTTGTCTCTTCGTAATCATTAGCCCATCTAAAAAAAATTACAATCATCCAATGTTCGATTGCGAGGACACCTATAAAATCTTCGTCCATAGTTGTTGCCTTCTCGACATGAAGTGAATACACAATATTATAAACCATAGTTGTTGCTTGATGTAAGGAAAGAAAAATTATTAGTATATACAGATTAATAGTTGTGTATATAAAAAATTTAATACATTTAAATGTGAGTACTTTTTTGTCTTATGCTATTAGCATATTCAGAAGATTAGCAATGACGTAGCAATCATATACAACTATTTTTTTAATAATAAAAAGAAAGGAATTTTATTACCATATTTAAAAAGTATAAAGTCCTTAAAGGTGATAAATCAAAAAACTAATGCTCAACGAGCTACATCAAGCAAAAAGCGTTAAATTCCCTAACTAATACAATAAAATATTACAAAAAGTAGGAAAAGAGCAACTCAACAACAACACTAGATCCAAGTACGAAAAGCTAAAATCATCTGCAAGACCCCAAGACTTATAAAAGTCCTGTAATATACTAAACAAAGGATAAGTACAAAAAATGAGAAAGAAAGACATAAAGATAGGATAAAAACAAAGGAAGAATAGGCTCAGACTCAGTTATTATCATCTCCAGGAGTAACAATATATGTGAGCATCCAAACTTTATTAGAAGGGTTACAATCACACATAAAGCTACTAGCAAGAGAGTGGATAAAATGAAACATCGAAGCCATCATAGCCAACAAAACCTCACCTTTAGCTATCAGTCATAGACTAATGGCCAAAGAAAGAACCAGGCCCATCGGGAAATGAAAGACCAGCAAAGCCAGCCAGCCAAAGAAAGAAATATCGTCCACCAGCATCAGGAGCAGAAGTGGGAAATGAAAGAGCAGCATCAAAGCCACCACCAATATCATTCAGTGAAGGAAAATAAAAAAAAAGACAAGGGAATGCCAAAATAAGCAACCAAGCTACTAGAATCGGGCACCCAACAATAGAGAGAAACCCAGCCAACAAAGCCATCAAGCTAACCGACCAACAAAGGCAACCAAATAACAAAACCAACCAACAATAGAAGCTCCACCAACTCAAGCAAAGCAGGAGAGAAGGAAAAGGAAAACAACCAAGCGAATGTGAGAACCAGCAACCAAGCTACCAGAACCAGGCAGCCAACAATAGAGAGAAATGCAGCAGCAAAGCCATCAAGTTAACTAGCCAACAAAGGCAACTAGCCAGAAAAACTAGCCAACCATAGAACCTCCACTAAGCCAACCAAACCATAAGAGAAGGAAAATAAAAAATAGCTAATAGAATGCCAAAACCATCAACAAGCTACTATAACTAGGCAGCCAAAAACATAGAGAAATCCAACCAACAAATCCATCAAGCTAATCGGCCAATAAAGGCAACCAGCCAACAAAACCAGCCAACCATACAACCTCCACCAAGCCAACCAAAGAAGGATAGAACGCAAATAAAAAAATAGATGACTGAATGTGAGAACCAGTCACCAACATCCCAGACCAGCCAAACAACAAAAGATACAAACCCACCCAATGGAGCCATCAAGCTAACATGCCAATAAAGGCAACTAGCCAATAAAAACAATCGACAATACAACCTTCACCAAGCAAAAGGAAAATAGACTTCACTAAACACAAACCCACCAAACAAAGCCATGATACAAGGCACAAAACCCAACAAAAAATAACAAATCATATAACCTCCATCAAACAATAAAAATAGCCTAAACAAGACACAAACCCAACAAACAAATACAAGGCCCAAACCTAGCAAAAACAAGCAATCATACAAAGTCCACCAAACTAATGAAAAATAGCCAACATAAGACACAAACCCAGCAGACAAAGCCATAATACAAGGCCACCAATCCAACAACTATAACTCTTATAATAGAACCTCAAAAAAAGAACCAGGCTAACAGGTAGAAGGACCATCCTAACAAACACCAAAGCTTGATTAAAAAAGTCTGCAAAAGGATAAAAAAACTTTATGTAGTCACAAGGATAGAGAAAATAGAAAGACATGAGTTCAATTAAAGGAGTTATTTTGATATCTTTTTCTTCATCTAACATATTGGATTTGTCTTGAAAACCTACCTCCTATACTACATTATGATACATAAAGTGTATCAGTACCATAGACATTACCTAACAAGTTGAAATAAAATAGCACATTTGTTGTGTGTAGTCATCATCTTATAGCACAAGCCATCCCTAATTCCTTCTACATATTCATCAAAGCGTTAGCAATATATTCTCTCATTTACTTCATCTCTTCAGCCCCTTCCTCATATTATGTCTCGCTATCATTCACAACTGAGTCACTATTAACAAATGGTTGGACCATTCTATATTCATATACTTCAGGATGGACAAATGGTAGATCATCGGCTACCACATTGAAATCAATATATTCTCGAGATGAATGTCATCATATATAATTATGTAAAGCCATTGTTTCCCCTACTATCTTTACTTACTTTTGGAATGAATATGTTGGCATATCATGTAGAATAGCCCACTTCTTCTTCCAAACTCCAAAAATTCTCTCGATAACACCCTATAATGAAGAGTGTCATTTG
Source organism: Cymbidium sinense (assembly GCA_021442155.1). Lineage (NCBI taxonomy): Eukaryota > Viridiplantae > Streptophyta > Magnoliopsida > Asparagales > Orchidaceae > Cymbidium > Cymbidium sinense. The sequence continues at coordinate 36,555,787 of CM038233.1, read as the reverse complement.
TTAAACAATTCTCTATGTCCTCATACTATTTGGCTGCTCCTCTCAAAATCAAGATATGATACTTCGTATCCAGAAATGGCTTACGAAATCCTCATTGTATTGGATATCTAGCATCAATGAGGTAATATTTTCCTGGCAGTAATACAAATATGATTAATTCAATTGAATTACTTTAAATAATATTTTCTTGCTCAATTACCAACCTAAGGGTGGCATTGGAAAATTACACTCTCGCCTGCATGTCGCATATTTCAATATATGACTGTCATGTGTAGTGCCCTCCCATCCAGCCATGATGAAAGTAAAACACATGTTAAAGTCGCATATGACCAGTATATTTTGTATCGGTGATCCACAACATTCGATATATGCGACTTTCTCACTGCTAGGAACCCGCGCATCAATATGTGTTCCATCAAGTGCTCCAATACAATTCTATCAATTTGCTTCACTCTACTTAGAAAATATTATCAAAAATAATGGCATAAGAATGAAAATGCAATAACAAGAGAATCCCATAAGACCTATACCTTACAGAATGGCATATATTTGACATCGTTGCATATTTCCTGCGGAGTACCCTCAAAAGTTGGATCAATTGGCTTCACAATATTTTTGGCCAAGCTTACTAATGCCTCTAAACCCATTGAGAAATACCTACTAATAGTTTCTGACAAATGCTGAAAACATTCACATGTTACTCAAATTGATTCATTGTGTGATAGAATACATAAAGTTATAGCCAACACTTCTCTTATGCTTATCTTGGATGAACCATGAAGCCCATGGAAAGCTTCAAGGTCGTGAAGAAGGTCAAAGAAAATTGGTTTTGACATCCGTAATACATTGTGAAACCTAGAAGGGTGACCTCCTAATAGTTCCCCAATCCATTTTGTCTCCAATGTCAGATGAGGTCATACATAGATTTTTGCATATGTATGACTCGTAGAATTTATTTATGAAGTATGTCATTGTTGCGATAACAGATATTAGTTGAGCCCTTTGTACTAGCTCATCAGTCTCTGCTGTCTCCAACAATTCATATCCTCTACATTAGAAGACAACATAAATAAAAAATATGATGACAAAAAATAAAGAGATATGAAGTATAGAGTTATGAATGTTTTATGAGCATGGATATATCATCAAACATGGAAACCAAAAATGCATAAAGGTAATTAAAAAGGATAAGAAAAATTAAAGTTCAAACATACAATGTTCCACGAGCAGTGATATCCAATTAAAAAAACAAACAGTTCAAGGTAGTTATGAATATTTAGACATCATTATTGTTGTTCATAAAATAGCAAAGGTAATGAACTCTTTGCTCGGGCACCATAGTCAGAAAAGCCTCTCGCTTAGTGGGGTCTTCAAGGAGTTTTGCTGAAAATAGATATAATGGCATATCATCAAAAATTTCTGGGGTGCTATCAAGTATGTTGACAGCTTCTAACATAAGTGGACTAACATGCACGGTTCTAGCACTGGAAGTCATGCTTGCACATGTTGAAACCAAATATGATATTTGGTCTCTTATAAATGAAGTATTTATTTTTCTTCTTTTCTGTCTCTACTGACCTAACCATGATGTGCATTTTGATTGACTATTTTCATCGCATTCACCACCATCATGCAATAATCCCTTAATAAGTTTGTTTGAGTGTGCTTCTTCAGGCTTAGTTAAATTATGTGGAATTTCTTGACTTGGAGCCCAAGCATGAGCACCGGTAGCTACAACGCCACTAAACATCATATTGAGCTTCTCTTCTAGCTCTAGATCAATGCCACATAGCCTACACTTTTTTGCATTTGGAATAACCTACAGTTGAGAGTCCCAATTTAGAGACAAAACATGTTACATGTTAAAGAATCAAATCTACAATAGACTCCAATGAAATAAAAGGAGTTGCATCAAGTCATTTGCTTCACATGCAATTTTTCTTTCCACCAATCATCTAAAGCTTCTATTGTTTTTCTTATGGGATCCCAACCTAAGCTAGTAGATCTGTGCTTCAGCTCCTTCCAAAATTTCCAGTCTTTCTTAAGTTTGTCCCATTTGTTCTTCAGCTGTGTTTTTCATATTGTCTTCTTATTTTCTTTTGGAAATTTAGTAAGATGTTTTGCCAGCCTTCTTTATTAAAGTGAGTTGTTGGTCTGTTCCCCAAGTCCACCTCTTTTAGACATACATCAAAGAAATATTATCTTGATTTCCCTCTCCCATGTGGCAGATACCCATCATCTCTCAATTTTCTCATTTGACAAGCTATAATATTCACAGAACAATAATATGTAATATAGAATTTGACATCAACTTAAATTTAATCATTTCAATCAAAATATCCATACTTATAGCTCATAAATAATCATACTATTATTTCATCTTATGTAACAACATAAATAATACTTCAGTCAGAATGAAACACTTTGCCAAAATAATTAATATAATTCTCAGCCATTCGGGATATTTCATGGTCACGAATAACAAGCCACCAAGGAGAAATGCATCCACTTCAACAAGAGTAAGATTGCTTAATTCACAGAGCACAATAAATGAATCACATAACATCAAAGCCTCAGTGGTGTACTTAATACTAACTCAAAGATTTATAGCCATATCAATGCCATAGAGAAATAATCAAACTATCCAAATGTATAGAAGATTTATGTATATTCCATTTGTTCAGTGCACGTTTGGCAAAGTGTTACCATTATACAAAGCTTCTAACTGCAGATCTCTATAGGAAAAGCCTATATAAAATAGATGTATCGCATAGAAGTAGTAAATCACCCACAATAATGGTTCACCAGTGTCACATACGTAACAACCTGAACTTCTTGCAAATCCTAAATTCTAGTAAATTTCGATATCGTACATTTGAACATAAAACAATAGATTAGCAAGATTTCTAAAGAAATTAAGAGAATGAAAACAAATCAGGAACACCTTTTTTTGGAAAAGAACTGTACTTCAAGGGAAATCGAGCGAAGTATGTATCAAAATTGGTATGCCATAAATGCTAACAATTTCTCACTTCATTCTCATTAATGGACCGATTATTAAAAAAACTAAGAGATGCACTTAACGGTGCATTGCAAAGAAAATGAGAGACATGACACCACCATTCAGGGAAAAAACTGAGAGAGTGGTGAAAGTAAAACCACAAAAGATGAACTAAACAAAAAACCAAACCCATATGAAATTCATCAATTGGAAATGATAGTTATTTCTAATAACATATGGAATTGTACAGTAATGAATAGTGGGAACCGAGAGAATGCAACCAAATAAAGGAAAACTGAGAGAATGAAAGTGGAAACAAATGCAACTATATATTCATCATAATTTGAACATACCTAAATGGATTACTAAGGGAAACCGACACCATTCAAACAAATCTGAAACACTTTTGCAGGAAAGATGTAATTGCAAATCCAGTGAAACCAAGAGAAGTAGGTGTTAACACTTGTAAATTACAACAAATCAGGAACACTTTTCCAGTTCATTCACATAAATTGAGTGATTTAAAAAGAATCAAGAAATGCACCTAACAGCTCGTTGCTAGGACATACATTTCTTCACTGTTGGAGTCACTCTTGAAATGGCTAGAGATAGTGCTCATCCACACAAGGGAAAGGAATAACAGGTGGAGGAATTGAAGGTCCTTTATCGTTCAATGCTCAGATCAGTGAAGCCCTAGCTCCAGTAGCTTCACATTTCACGAGTTGCAGAAAAGGGAAGAGGAAATGCGAAAATGCCAAACACGGGAGACGGGACGGGAAGGGTAATGTTGTGGTTTTCATTCGTTATACTGAGTTAATAATGGGGATAATTTCAGTAGAAAACTTTATGCGAAAGGTGGAACAAGATTTTAGAGCCTGATCAGGCATCGAGTCCCTCGTTGCAAAAAAGTAAAATGTCACCGCAATTTTTTAGGAAACGACAATATAAAAGTAGCTCCCAAATGATCAAGACTGTTTTTCCCAAATGGAAAGCAAGCAAAAAAGCTGCACCAAACAGGCCCATAGAATCATCCCCTAATCATTATAGAGTTAAATCTAATGTCAAATGAGCTCTGACAATCTCGGATAGAGTGGCGAAAGGTGGACGATATCCGTCTTTTATCGCGGGAAGATAACAGATCATCGGTTGTTCATTCCATGTGATTAAAATGGACAACTATGATTAATTGGGCTAGATTTTTTTTTATTTTTCCTATTAAAATTATGGGATTAATTTCTATCGTTCGATTTGATATTGGATGATTGAGATGAAAGTATGTCCACTGCCGCTATGTTAGCAGCCACGTCCGATGATTTTAATAACCAATATCGCTACACCATGTGGAAAGTGTTATCACATCAGCCACCATGCAGCGCCGACTGTGTAAATGGATTAATTAGGATAAAAAAATTTTGATTTCATTAACTAGGACTTTAAAAAATCATAATGAATTAATGAAAATAAGAAAAATATAAATAAACCCATTTTGGAAAGCTTAAATAGAGTAGCATCTAGAAATAAAATAAAATCCCTTAATCTTGCCAAGTGGATTAAAGGAGCTTATTTTCTAAATTCTAATCACCTAATTTAAGCATGTAATAATTATTAAAAATTTAAAAAATTATAAAATTAATTAGGGATGTTTAATTAACTACAAAAAATAGTAAGGGTGGGTGGTTAAAGAAAAATAATAAGGACTTCTGACTCTATTTATTCTTCCAAAGTCAACATTAAGAATATTTAATGAATTAATTAAATAGTTAAGTTAAATTAGGGAATAAATAACCTTGTAATTAATTTAGTTGATCAAAATTCTTAATTAAACCTCCTTATGTGTTTAGCTAACATAAGGATCCTTCAATGAAATCAAGATTCTCCATTGGTGTGGAGAATTTTGAAAGTAATTAATTAATTTGGATTTCTTCTTATTTTAATTAATCATTAGTCATGGGCCTAATTGCATTAGAACCTTAGGTCATTGCTAATTTTATCTTCCATCATTTCATCATAATTTGTAGGCCCTTGATTAATAGTTAATCAAATTAATAAGCTTCTTTGGGAGGGAATTTGAATGGTTAAATAATGGAATAAAAATTAATAAAATCATAAAAATCACTTAGGTTTCCTTGAAACTTCTTAATGAATAAAGAAGGGTAAGGGTAATCCAAATCACTTATAATTTTCCTTAGGTTTAAATAACTTAAAACCTCAAACTTAACCTAATCAATTTGATGAGGTGTAGGATTTTCATATGGGTGTACTATGCCCTTAGGAATTAATGAATCTAAAGGTGATATTTAGTGAAGTTTTAAATGCTTTACTTAGTACATTCATCTTGTATGTGTTCACTATTCAAATAACAAGGTGCCATCCCCTCCCTCCTAGTACAACTCCCCCCTAACTAGGTTTTCTCTAGCATTGGTGCCCTCTCCAATAAACTCCCAAACAATGACCCAACTGATCCCTCCATCAAGCTCATCTTCCCTCAGTCATACCATGATAGATTTAATGACGGTGGTGAAAACAAGTGCATCAGAAAGGCAGGCCAAAAAAATGGAAAATTCTCTTTCTTACTGATTCTGAATCTGCACAGCTAGCTGAACCATTTAAGTTTACCTTGGTAGGAAAGTTCACCTATAGACATTCCAAGATGGACCTCATTAGGAAACATTTTGATGATCTAAAGCTTCTTGGAGATTGGAATGTCAGCCTCCTTGATGGTGGCATATTGCAATACGGCTGAATAGGGAGGAAGACTATGCTAGGTTATTTTCCAAAAAACTCTATTGCATTGACAACATTCCCATGAAGATACTCAAATGGACTCTTACCTTTGATTGTAGCATTGAGCCTCCCATTGTCCCCATTTGGACACTTACTTGAAAACTACTATGTAGCTAACCCTAAACTGAGAACTAAAAACTCAAAGCCAACTAGAATCATTGATGAGAGTGCAACAACTATTAACATAATTATTGATAGAACTAACATTCGAATTCCCATTAGATCCCAAGATAGAAATGTTGTTGACCATAACAATAGGCAAGATAGTATAGCTTTGAATCAACAACACTAAAGCCAAAATCCTCAATTTGCTGGAATGGTTGTTATGGAAATAGTTCAAGAAGAGAATGTGGAAGCTGAGGAGTTCCTACCAATCCCTACATTGCAACTAGTCTTTAATGTTGAAGCTACATTGGATCAATTCAATGAGGATCCAAAATAGGCTAAGTGCAATTCCTTGAGAGGTGAAACCTATGATCAATTAATTCAAACTCAACCAGAAGATGTTTTCTCTCTAGTTTTACATCAATATACTTCCATTCATGGAGACCTTGATAACACTATTCAAGAGCTGGAGGAGGAATGGTTGATACATAAGTCTAAAAGGAACAAACACAAATGAATCAGAGAATTAAAACATTTAAATCCCAAAGTTGTATCTTCTCTAGGGAACACCTCCTCCACTGGAATTCTTTCCAACTGGGATGATCAACTAGATAGGATTACAAACTAGGGCATCTAGGGGCTCCAATTACTCCAAACATGACTAGATTCCTAATATGGAACATTAGTAGTATTGTAGATACTGCATCCTCGAATAGGCTCAAATGCCTTATAAGGACATATAAGCTTCACATCTTTTCCATCCTTGAATCTCTTATACATCCTCATAATTTTGACAAACTCAAAAGAAAATTCTACAAGTTTAATATCATACAAAATTGCAATAACAAGATTCTACTATTTTGGAAACATCCCTTCCAAGCAAACCTCATGGTGGATGACTCTCAATTTATTCATAAACATATTAGCTATAGCAACTACTCAATGTATGCAACCATCATTTATGTGGCTTGTACTAGTGAATCTAGGAGAAACCTATGGTCTAACATAAAAAACATTGGACATAACTACCATCTGGGCTGGTTAGTTGGTGGGGATTTCAATATGATCACCAATTCCTTGGACAATAAAGGGGGGAGGAAACCAAATGAAATGGTCATGAGAGAATTTGCTAAGTACATTGAAGATGCATTGCTCTTTGGCCCTAGTTTTCTTGGTTCTCCATATACATGGAATAGGGGTAGAGTATTTGAAAGACTTGATCATATTTTACTGAATTCTAACTAGTTTACTCACTTCTATAATGTTTCTATTAGGGACCTAGTAGAACAGGTTCTGACCATGCTTTTTTACTTCTATCTATCCATCATACCAAAACCTTCTAAGCATGCATTCAAATTCTTGAATATGTGGACCCAGCATAACCTCTTCACTAACTACCTCTTAGAAACCTGGAAATCAACTACAATTTAACCTTGGATCCGACTATGGACACTGTACAAAAAATTCATTAAGGCTCTAAAAGTCTAGAACTAGATTGTATTTGGAGATATCCACCAACAAATTGGAATTTAGGAGAACATAGTTCTATCTCTTGAGAGCAAGTGTGTTGAAGACTATTCAATACAAGATGCTAAAGAACTTAAGCAAGCCCAGACTAACCTGAACTAGTCAATTGACTTGGAGGAAGACTTCTTTGCCCAAAAAGCTACTGTGACCAACTTAAAAGAGGGAGACAGAAACTCCAAATATTACCATGCTTGTATTAAGTAAAAGAGGGAATATAAAACTTTTACCAAAATCAAAAGTAATCACAACTAGCTACACACCAAGGAAGACATTATTACTGATGAGATTCAATACTTCAAGACACTGTTCCAGGAACAAAGTGTAAACTTGAGTTTATTCAATGGGAGTTTACTTAAAGCTTTTTCCTTTAATCTCAATCAGTTAAATCTTGCTTACTTACCTGAGGAGGAATTTGGCAGTGCCTTGATTCCCTTAATGACTTTAAAACTACTAGACTTGATGGGTTTATTGCCCACTTTTATATATTAAGATTAAATGGATTTTCTAGATTTTTTCCTTTTCATGGGAAAGGATAGGATATATTCCATTCAAATCTAATCATATAATAATATAATGGGAGGAATTTACAATATTGTAAATATTTTATTATTAAACTCATCCTTCCTAATCAAATTGCTTTCATCAAGGGGAGAACCATAGCTAAAAACATTCTATTGGCTCAAGCAGTTATCCAAGACTTTAATAAGAAGTGTAGACGAAGGAACCTAGTTATCAAGTTTGACATAAAGAATGCATTTGACACAATAAATTGGAAATTTATAATGGCCCACTTGAATTCCAAGGGTTTCAATGAAGGTTTTTGCTCTATTGTCAATCATCTCCATTCCAACAACCATTACTCTCTCTTTATCAATGGGGATGCACATGAGTTCTTTAAAGCTTATAGAGGCATTAAACAATGTGACCCCTTATCCCCATCTCTTTTCATTGTAACCTTTTACTACCTTTCTATAATGCTAGAAGTAGCTCAAACCTCTAGGAAAACCATCAATTACCATTCCAAAGGTAAGATCAACATTTCCCATCTAGCTTTTATTAATGATCTCCTACTTTTTTTTGTAATGTCTTCAAGAACTCCATTAAACAAATCATTCATATACTAAACTCTTTTAAAGCCATCTCTAGTTTGGAGTTCAATAAAACTAAATGCCAATTCATAATGGGTAAATTTTGTTGACTGATCAAAATTGGATAAAGGAGTACACTAGATTCACTCAATCCCATTTACCCCGTAAATACATTGGAGTTAATGTCTATAAAGGGAGGAACAAGTACAATCACTTTGATGCACTCATCCAATTTATCCAAAATAAAATCAACTCATGGTAGAATACCTTTCTTTCAACTGGTGGAAAAATTTCTTTATTACAAAGCATTCTTTGCTCTATTCTCATGTACTCTACTCGAACCATAGTCATGCCTTTGCAAGTTTAGCTAAGGATCATAAGAATCTTTAGCATATTCCTATGGAGTAGACAAAACAACTCCATTTACTATGTTAGTTGGAAGAAGGTGTGCGAACCTAAAATTGAAGGATGTTTAGGTTTTTGAACTATGGTTGATTCTATCAAGATCAACCAACTAAAACATTGGATCAAATTTTGACAACAAGACTCTCTTTGGGCTCAGTTTCTTTTCAGTAAATACTATAGGCAAACTCATCCCTCCTTAGTGCATTCTTGGAGCACAAACTCCTATCATTGGAAAAACTTGCTGAAACATAAGGTGATTGCGAAAAAGCAAATTTTTTGGCACTTGGGTGATGGGGGCATCAGTTTCCTTAGAGATCACTGGTTTCGTGATGGTTTGCTATCTAATCTTTCTAGGCTCTCTAACCCTGAACAAGTTGTTATTTTTGATTTTTGGGCAGACCACAAATGGGATAAACTAAAGCTAAGAAGCATTCTACATGATGATCTTGTAAAGGAAATTAGCAACATCCCTATTCTTCCACAAATGGATAATAACTTAATACTAAAATGTAACAATGGTACAGTATCCTAACATAATTCATGGAAGACATCCAACTTTTTGGGGTCTAGCTATTAAACTTGCCATATCCTTCCTGTGCTAGAAACTATAACATTGTTTACTGCCTATTGATGATATTTTGAAGTTGAAAGGACTTAAAATCACAACTATTTATCATCTATGTGGATGTAATTAGGAAAATCTCCACCACTTATTCATCTCTTGCTCAATTAGCAAGCAGATCTAGGCTGAGTTGGTTTTTACATACCACATACTACCACCAAAGAATGAATCCATTCATGATTATTTGAAAGCTTGGAGCGCATTCAAATCACATAAACATGATCCTGCATTTGTTATTCCCTTTATTGCTATATCATTTATATGGTTGGTAAGAAACCTGAACAGGCATGATGATCAATGGATGGGACTTAAAAACATAATATTTTACATTCAAAAATATGTGCAAAAGATGGAAAGTGCCAATCTTCTCATTACATCCCATCAGAAAAGACAACCCAACATCACCCTTATGCATTAGATTAAACCATAAATTGGATGCATCAAGATCAATATTGATGGAAACTTTACATCTACATCCATGTCTACTGGTATTGGTGGAGTTTTCAAAGATCATAAGGGTATGTGCTTTCTCATATTTTCCATTCCATGCTATGTAGATAATGCCCTTCATACCGAAGCCATTGCATGCCTCACAGCCTTAAGACTTGCAAACTCCCTCCACCAACACAATATATGGATTGGATCTGACTCATTGAATCTTTGCAATACTTCACATTAGGTGGCCATCACTCTTGGTACCTTGCTTACATCCTTAAAAGAATCATATTGCTATCACAAACTTATCAATTTTGGATAAGTCATATCCACATGGAAGGAAATTAACCAACAAATATCTTGGCAAGGATGGGTTCTCATCTTAAGAGACTATTCTTATATTGTAGGCCTCCTACACATATCCATACAGCTCTCAAAAGTGACTTACTAGATTTACCATACATTAGAAGATTGTAATTTGATCCTTACTTTCTCTTTGCTCATACATGATGTACTTTCAAGTTAATCTTTAATGAAATTTTTTCCTTTTAAAAAAATCTTGTATGTGTTCATGCATTCATGTCTTTAAAATCTTATAAAGAAATTGCATCAATTGTATGCATTTGAATTAAGTAGAGTGGTTATTATCACTAATAAATCTCAAAGCTATTTTCCTTAAGCAATAAAAGAATTTTATGAAGAAGTTGTATTAATTGAATGCATTTTAACTAAGAAGTGTGGCCATTATCACTATTAAATTTTAAATTATTTTGTATACAAATTAATAAGAGTTGGAATGTTGATTTTGATCTTTCACCTGTATGAATCATAACTCATAAAGGTATATAGTCTGGACATCTCAAGAACATGAGATTTTAAGTAGTTCTAAGAGGGTCTTTGATTATCTCACTTCCATGGTTTAACAACGGTGCGTACCTTATGATTTGTGATGAGTTATGTGATAGTGATAAATCAATGTCATTATTTACATATGAAGTAATTTTTCTAAGATTCATCTTTATGTTCTTGCATGTGTATGTACACTTTTGAATTAGCAAGTATATAGTCTAGACATTCTAGGAACACAATAATTTATGTAGTCCTAAGGGAGTCTTTGATAACCTCCACTTCCCTAGTTTAATAATGGCACGCACTTGTAAATATTCATTATATACATACATACTTGTGTTAACATAAAGTTAAAAATGCATAAATTAAAAAAAAATAATATTTCTTTCAAAATGCAATCCATGCATCACATAGCCCCAACCCATGCTATTTAGCTAATGTTTAAATTAATATCTACTCATGCATGCATTAATTGTGATATGCTTAGTTAAGATTCATGCACATGTTAAAAGAAATAGTATTCTTTCATTGGACTCATCTTGGATTCATTAATCTTAGGTTGACTTGTATCTTTCAAATTGAATTTCCTAAGCAAAATCCAAACATGAAAGAAATCACAAAGTCTAAAAGCTATAAATCCTACCTTTTAGATCAAGCCTAAGGGTAGGGATGAGAGGAAGTTTCTCCTTCCTCTCTTCTCTTTTATAATTTTGTAATTTCTATTCAACACAATGAAATAAAATTTGCATCTAAAATTCATCCTAAGATAATAATCATGTAAACAATAATCATCATTAAAGGGTAACTTGAAGATCCAACACTAAAATTTTTTTATAATCTAATGCCAACAAAGACATACCCCACTATGCCTTACACACACTTTAGAATGGTAGACCATGGACTCTAGTCTTAAGTTAAGATGATGTTTGTTGTGGTGGTGTGATATTTTCTTTTACGATGCAATATTTTAGACTGAATGTTAGGATTGTTTGTGTGTAGTCTTGATGTTAGGATAATATTAGATTAATGATATTTTACATTGAGGATCGTGCTTAAGGGACCATTGTAATAATGATAAAAAATATAAATGCTTCTTGTTTGCAGGTGTTATTAAGTCCCTAAGCATGATCCATTAGGATAGGCATGCTTGGTTACCCAAGGTAGGGTGCAAAGTCTAAATATATGAAATACAACTGCTTGGATTGAATGTGTGTTATTCTAATCTCCATTTTGTAGGTGTAGTTAGATTTATTTTTTTACAAAAATATAATTTTTTGTAATAGGATTAGGATTAGAGTTGCAAGGTTTAGGATGAGTAGTGGGTAGAAGGCATAGATCTGGGAGGCCCTATGAAGCTTGGAGTGTTCCAATCCAAGGAGAGGAGATGTATATGAAGAATTAAAGACCCCCATAGCTTTCTTTTATTATAATCTAATTATAATACAGGCTGTATAAGGGTAGAGCTTGGTTACCCAAATTATTCTCTTTTTCATGGTGTATGGTGATACCTGATCTCACCAAAAATGAATGTGTGGCTTGGATGTTTGATTATTGTGTTTACTTAGATTGTGTAATAGAAATTGCATGCTTTTCATAGGTTTTTTAAAGTGTGATTATTTGATGTGTGGCTTGGATGGGATAGGTTCTTAGAAAAAAAATAATTTTTTTATCCTCAACAATCTTAATTAAAACTTAAGTAATTCATAACCTCATCAATAAAGCCTTATATTTTAAGCAAGAAAATAAAAGATTTAGCAACCTCTTAGTTGAATGGTTGTATGTTCTTACATCATACATGCATATTGCTCCATTCTTGAAAATATGAGATTTTCACTCTTGCATGATAGTGGATAGACTTGACCTCTGAGAGAAGTACCTTATAGTGGAGAATAACCATTCTCTCTAATTTATCTCATAATCTATTTTTATCATACATTTAGTTATAAAGTCTCTCAAGCTTGAGTCCAAAATGATGAGTAAAAAAATGAAATAAAAAAATATAACTTGCACTCCATTCATGATTTAGTCTCTTAGGGAGTGAGTTTAGAACTTTAGATTTCTTCATAATTAATAATAGCCTACATATTTTGTATTTATATATGACTATCCCACATGATTTTAAAATCGAAGGAGGTGTTAGCTGACAGCCACTCCAGACAGTTGTAAGTCTAGAAGAGTCGGGATCAGTCAACTCTCCATAGTGGTTGTGAATAAATATATTTCATTCTCTCTAGTAAAATTAGGTTGAGCTCTTAGCTAATACTAGAACACTCTAGATATAGGTTCAGAGACTTCTTGTTTCTCTTTTGTTATGAGTAGAAGTCCTTACTTCTTAGGCATTTTTACAATCTTATGTTGTTTGAATCTAAGTCCTAGCATTCTAATAAAATTTTAACTCAAAAAATAATTTTCTCTCTTTCAAAAATGTAAACCCTTACTATAGGGTAGATTGAAGTACTCACTAGGTTTCCTACTTATTCTCCTTTGGAATCTACTAAAAACTCTTCCTATTTGAGCTCTTCTTGATTATTTTCTAAAGTGACCAATTCTTTAATTATCTATCTTGAAATCTTTGAAGATATTAGTTGACTACTTTAATTAAGAGTATTCTTAAATTTTTATTTCTTAGGATGTAATTAACTATGAAAACTTGCTTTCATAGTGAACTAAAGAACATAGATTAAAATAAACTCTATTTTACTTCATCCATGTGAAGTAGGGGACATCTCTATGGTATATACGTAGACCCTCCATCATAAGAGTCCTTATTAGGTGATTGAGTTCATTGTAGGATGATATTTTCTATCTTACTAGATAGTACATCATTCCTTAATGTTATACTCGATGATTTCAATAAGTACCCCCCAAGTTCTACGTGGTGTCTCTATGAATTCAAATTAAAATACCACAATATCCTATAGTAGTATTTCCCCTAATCATATTACAAATAGAATTAAAATTAATCTTTCTTATATCTATTATAAAACTCTTTTGAATAGTAAAATTCAAAAAAATCTTGCCTTTAGTCACCTCACTAATATTACTAGTGGCATCAACTTGATAGAAATAAAATAGTGCCAAGTCTTAGACTCTGTCATTAGGTCAGCACCAGGAAAGTTAATGATCCATTCCTCATATTGTTTCCACTGAATAATGGCATTTTTACTAGTGAGAAACCTAAGGATTTCATCAAAATAGGAATGATGGTTATAATAAGAAAGATATTGATTATAAACTATATTTTGTAAACTATAATATGCGTTAATGCAATAATACTATCAAAATTTACCAATTTTTTATGAACAAAAACTCTATTATCTTGGTGCTCCTTCGAATTGGTGATGAACTCCCACACTATAGGAATGATGCGGGAGTTGCTTTCATATGTCAGCTTCTCCTAGCCTCATTCAATGATGACACTCTCCACACTCCCATCAGAATTATGGAAACTTTTCTACAAAATGAGGTGCTTATGAATGATGACATATTGATACCTCTTCTTTGCTTCCATGCTTACAAACCTATTAGTATTGCTCGAAGTCACCATCATCTTAGTAATGAGTTTTTTGAGCAGCATGATTACTTTCTTAGTGTGAGAAAAGCTTGAGAGAAAGAAGACTTTAAGAATTCCTATAGAAAGAAAATTGCAGAATGAAAAATTAGCAGCCTAGACATCTATGTATAAACCAGACATAACACTGTGGTGCTAACCTCTCGAGGTCTATAATAAAGAATCAGTGCCACAACACTTCACATGTAGTGCCTAGGCATCTGTCAACTAGTTAGAGTGATTATTGTGCATGTCAAAAAGAGCACTTATTACCATTTATTACTATTAATTTAATAACTGACTGGAATTGAAATGCATGTCAGATATTAATGTAGATCTACGGTGCTTTGACTCAGTGCCACAACGTTGATCAAAAGGTTATCCTACCCATTGAATACACCTACTAATTTGTCAGCTCATTTGAATGGTCTTTTGATTGGCACTGAGGTGCTACAAAGTTAGCACTTAGGTGCTGGTCAATTTGCCAACATACTTTTAAACATCCTTTATTGCACCTATAGCACCATGGCATTAATTACTTAGCATCGATACACCATTCTAATAATGGCCAGGCACTATACTTCCAGTACAGAGGCACTATCCCCTAGAACAACCTATTAATATTTTCCATGTGAACAACCTTATAATTATGGCATTCCAAAGGGATGTAAGTTCAATCTATCTATTTGCCATGTGAACACTTATATGGCATTCTAAAGGGATGTAAGTACAATTTATTTATTCATCTTGTGAACACTTATATGGCACTCCAAATAGATATAAACCTAATATTCTATATGTTCATCATGTGAATACCCTATAATTCGTTCACCATGTGAACACCTATATAAACCCAACATTCCAAAGGGATATAAGTCCAACCCATATGTTCACTATGTGAGCACTTATGTAAATATAGCATTCCAAAGGGATGTAAGTCTAATTTGTCGACTTTATAGTCGATGTAAGTTGACCCATGCTTGCAATGCAAACATAACAACCTGCTGGCAATTCAAAGGGATGTATACCCAATATATACGTTCACTATGCGATCACCTTGTTGGCATTCCAAGGGATGTAAGTCCAACCATACATTTGTCATGTGAACACCCCTACACTAAATCTCTGGTCTACTAAAGGTATCTGAGATGTGGAAAACATGGCTACTAATCAGACTCTCTAGACATTATGGCTAGCTCTCTCATGTTGGAAGACTAGAATAATGTATCCCCAAGATGACGAAACCATGGGATCTTGATCAGAACTATTCTCTTATTTCCCTTAGGTAGTCATCTATACCATACCATACACACCATTAGACACTGATTCATAATAGGAAGATATGTTTGTTACCAACATTAATTGAGAGTGCTCTCTTACTATGATTAGAGGGGTAATTAACTATAAAGTCTTGCATTTATTGGAAGTAGAACCAAGATTTAAATAAACCCTATCTTAATATTAGGGGAAGTTTGGTTGAATATATAATAGATATCTTATAGTTTCACATAATGAAGATTTAGATACACTTATGCTTTATTTAAGGATCATGTATTGATAATTGTTTGGCTCGAACATCACCTCCAATTAAGTCTTCTAGAATGGACATGTGTTTGGTGTACTCACTACATAAGACTCATCCGTTAAACTAGAATCCAAGTCTATGTTGATACATGTGTACTCCTCGATACTACGATAAATCTGTGGGTAGGTGATAGATATGGGTGTTCACATAAGGCTGATAATGAGACATCACAGGAAAACTGACACGAACCTACATAAAAGCCACGCTTATATATGATGAAAATTGTTCTTGTAGTTGCTAACTCATATGATGGTCAAATTTTCTCTCAAATTACTATTGATGCTAACTATTCTCACCAACTTTGTTTTTAAATCCCAAACTTGTCCTCAATTTCTTGGGGTTGCTTGTTTATGGTCATGGAGGATTTGGGCTTGGACTAAGGGGTGCGTGAGCTTTCCCCTCCCTCGGTCTTAGAACCAAATCTCTCAATGACTCCTTTAGTCAAGGGAGCCTTTTGTATAAATATTTTCTCATCGGAATCCTCTAACATGCTTGTCGTAACACATAAAGCATAAATAAAAGAAGGATGACCAAACCTATTATAGTACTACCCTTAAGCATATTGTAGATAGAATTATAAATAATCTTTCTTACATCTATAATAAAGCCCTTTTGAATTATAAAATTCAAAATGGATCTATCCCTTGATACCTCAGTAATATTTTTAGTGGTCATTTACTTGACAGAAATAAAATAATTCTAAGCTTTGGCCTCGATAGTGAGGCCAATGACAGGAAAATTGATATTTTTCACCTCTTGCCTTTTCCACTAAATGTTAGAATTTTAACAGTGAGAAAATTAAGGATTTCATCAAAATTGGGATGATCCTTATAATAATAAAGATATTGATCATAATCTATGTTTAGTAAAATATAATATACATTAATAGTATGGTCAAAACTTACTAGTTTTCCCAGAATGAAAACTTGATTGTTCTCCACGCACCCACCTGGATTGAAGAAACTCTTCTCTATGTGAGATGCTAGTGAATGAGGGCATGTTGATATCTATCCTCAGCTTTTAAACTAATAAATCTGTTAGTACTACTGACAATTGGCCTCTTCTTTCCCTTATTTGAGGAACTTTACAGGCATGATGGCTTTTCTAAAGAGGAAAATGCCAGTTGGGAGAGAGACAAAGAGACAGAGCTATGACAATGTAGAATATAAAATGAGCAGCCTAAAGGGTCTATTTATAAATTTAGCTTAGAACTATGGTGCTCTAATACTAGCGTCAAGGGGCTAACCTCTCAGGTTCAAAAATAGTATCACATGTAGTGCCTTGGCACTGGTCATTTGGTCAAGTCAGTTACTATGCTGGTCAAAACATCATTCATTATCATTAATCTTGAAATCGAAAACATGTCAGACATTGATGTAGCCCTGTAGTGCTAGTCAAAAAGTTTATCCTTCCTATTTAAAGTGTATATCCGTCTACCAACTTTTCTGAACCAACTTTTACTGGTGCTGCAATGCCATATAGTTAGCATTGCGGTGCTAGTCAATTGGTCAACATGAATAACCTATGCTAAATAAGTCCAATATTAAGCTCTGTAGCACTATATTTGTAGCATCAAGGTGCTTGTTGACCTCATTTTTGAATGAGATTAACATCATCTCTGAAATTACTAATTAGAACTCCTAATCTTAGATTAGGAGCCTTCTAATTAAGCACTTTTGAATTCATTTGAGCTTAAAGCAAGGTGATTAAGGTGATTAACCTAATTACCTTATATAAACTCAAAATTAATTAAATAAAAAAATCAAATAAAATTAGAACAAATATAAATAAGCCAAAATAAATTCAAATCAAATAAAATAAAAAAATTCAAATCTAAATCAAGGTAAAAAATGGTCAACCCTTTTGCCATGGGTTTGACTTATGTGGGTCCCACCAAATCAATGGTCAACCCACCAAAATTTGACCAAATAAAATCATTCCAAATGGTCTAAATAATAAAATAAATATGGATAAATATGAATCTAATGAATATTAAATTTATTTAAGGCTTATTTAGGCTAATTAGATCATTTGATCTAAAAGGGCCTAAATGAGCCTTGTTGGGTTCAAACCCTAATCAAATTGAAATCAACTCAATTTGATTGTCCAAAATCATTTGAAAATAATCATTAAACATAATTAAATCAATCATTGGGTCTAATTTGACAAATTTGGTCATTTGACCCAAATGAGTCCTTATTTTATTAAGTCCAATTTGGGTCAAATTGGTCAAATTTGAAATCAATTTTAAATCAAATGAAATTAATCACTCCAAATCATTTCACACATGTGATTATAGTCCAAATATAACTTAATTGAGCAAAAAATGGCCATTTATTTCAATTAAGCTTACCTTAACACATTCAAGCCAAATGGGTTAAACTAGTGTAAATTACATCAAACCATCGTATGGTTTGAATCAATTAATCCATAAATCATTTATCGGGAAATCAATAATGATTGGAATCTAAGATTAAAACTAATCAAATAACTAAATTAAGTTAATCAATTTAGTTAAAACCAATCAAATAACTAAATTAAGTTAAAATAAAAGCCCAAATATTATGAAATGCAACAAGTGAACCAAACCCAATCCAAATGGACTTAACCCAACACTTAACCTATATGAAATGGTTTGGTTTGGGTTAACGACCAACCAGCAAACTATGAGGCAATGAGGTGGACATGGGAGAGTTAGGGATGGTGTGAAAATTATATGAAGAAAAGAGATATAAAAATTCCAAGAGAGAAAATCAAATCCTACTTCCCCTCCTGCATACCTCATCTATCCACCTCTTCACTTCAGCAAAAATTGGATTCTTTCCAATTAATTGACTTTCTCTTGGAAAAACTTCCAAGGGGGATCAAAGAGATAAAGGCTATCATCATGGAAAGTAAGGAAGGGAGCATTCCATGGATGAGGTAGCTCATGCCCAAGGGGATAAAAGGGAGAGAGAGGTTTCCTCCACTCAAGAACTTCATCTCAATAAACTCACAAGGGAAAGATGAACCAAATCAACCCCTTGGCTGAGGTCTTCATCGTTGATGGTCGATTTCTAGCCATCTAAAGCTCCCTATTTTTGGCTCTCAGACATATATGGAAAGAGGGCAAAAGAGCTTCCCCACATGAAACCAATCACACCTACATGTTCCTTAGGTGAAGAGAAGGAGATATGAAGCCTTCACTGATCCTTTCGCTAGTGATAGGCTAGAATTCTATCATGGTTGATAGAAAGGAGCATCAACCAAGCATGGAATCAAGGAAGGAGTTTTCCTCCACCCCCTTATTAGCCTTTCCTACACATTCCATGGATGAAGGCAACCTCAAACAAACCCTCCCTGAGGTTTGTCACCATTGGAGAGCTGGAAAACCTCCAAGGCTAATGGAAAATGGCCAAGTGTTGGTCTCCATAGTGACGAGGAGGCAAGCCAATAAATCTTCACCATAGCTTTGACCCATCAAGATGAAGGTATATGAAGCATCGTGACTATTGGGGATTGCCACTGATGACTTATGGACCTAAACTAACCCATTTAGAAATTTTGTTTGGTCCTTTGTGAAGAATATTTGATCTCCAAGGTGATCAAACCATATGGATTGATTGCAAATCAATCCTTGATCATTTTGCAATCAAAATCACATTGAAATTCTCTTTGGATATCCATGTGGCCCAATGATGCCACGCCACATGACAATGGCACCATGTCAGTCCCACGTTAGCATCGACCATTTAAAATAGGAATTTACTATTTTTCTAAGTTAAAAATATTAATTAGAAAATCCAAAAAAATATATAAAAAAATAAAATAAAAATCTAAAAAAAATGAAAATAAGGGCTCTATGGATTCATCTCAGTGAGTAGAATCCATTAAACTCAAAATCCATACACACCTTTAAGACACCAATTACATATCAGATATGTATGCTTGTTATGTTTGTTTCCAACCTTAGTTGGGAGTGCTCTCTTACTGTGGTAAGAGGAGTAATTAACTATGGAGGTTTGCATCCATATGAAGTAGAACCCATATCAGAATAAACCCTAACATAAATGTTAGGGAAAATCTTATTGAATATATATCAATCTACCTCATGAGAAAATATACTCCCAGCCCATCCCACAAAGATGGTATAGCACATCCTTAAAGGCATTCTTTTCTGAGCAATTAGGATGTTGAATAGAATGTGTTCCACCTAAAGTGGAATCTATTTTACTCTTCATTCTTGAAAACTTAGAATTCATTTTAACATAAAACTGAACTTAAAAATAAAAATAAGAATTAAAAATCATTATTTGAATTAAAATCATCTAAAGGTAAATCAAACAAACTTTAAAATTTAAATTGAAACTTGAATCTAAAAAAGACTTATCAAAGTCTTACCACAAAAATCTATTTTCTTCACATGCTAGAATGTTAGGGCATCACCTTAAACTTAGGTTAGGTTGATCTGTGATGTTCTGTGATGTGATATGATATTTTTCTTATTTTATGGTGTATTATTTTAGACTTGATGTCTAGAATTATGTGCTCATTGGACTGGATGGTAAGATGTTCTTTTAGAACTAATACTTTTTTTACATTTAGCTATGTTAAAGGGTTTACTATAATAAATTATAAATGTTAATATTTTCTTGTAGGTGATGAATAAATCCCTTAGGATAGCCCAATAGGATAGGTGGGCTTGGCAAGCAACTAATGCTAAGTTCGTATGCCCAATGAAGTCTAATGGAGGTTTCTAAAGAAGGAGATGATCATAGAAAGAAGACCCCCATAGATCTAAACTTGTAGTTCTAGGCCGGGCTATATAAAGGTAGAGATCGACTACCCATTTTCTCGTTCTTTTGGGGTGTACAACATTGGCCAGTTCTTTAATTTAAATTGGCTTGATTTATTTTGGATGCACAATAGAATCAACATACTTTTCTAGGTTTCTTTCTATACTATTCTATCTATGATGAATGTTTGGATGAATAGGTTCTTAAGTAAATTAATTTTTGTACCCAACTTAAACTTAATCAATTAAAAAAAATAAAGAAACTTGAAACTTCACATTAATTAAATCCCTAGGAATAACCTAAAATCAACTAGAAATAAATAACTTTTGTAAATCATGCTAGCATGTTGTTTTAACTCTATGAATTGTGCACTTCACCCATTGCACATAAAGGGCATCTAACCTTTGAGGATGCCACTTTCCTAGGAAATTCTGCCTTCTCTTCTTGATTTGGCCCATGAGTACTTCTAATTGCATATTATTTAGGAATAAAATGCATACCCCAAGACCTTAAATGAATCATAAGTCAAAATTTCTAAAAACTAGAAAATGTACATTAGTTAAGAGCATATCATACCCTACATGATCCTATGGATTATGGAGTCAGTCTAGGTTATTAGATTCTCTCTTAAAATACACTAGCTTAGCCATCATACATTCATGAGATTTGACATCATGGATTTTAAAATTTACTTAGGTGGGGTTAGCTGGTAGCCCTTCTATGAGGGTCATAAGTTTAGAAGAATCAGCGATAGGTTCCTATCCTCTAATAAGAGAAATAACTTGTAATTCCCAAATATTACATTAAGTTGAGCATCTAACTTGTCTTAGAAGTACTTATATACTTAGGTTCTGATGTTAACTCAAAATTCTAATAAATTCTAAAATTGAAAGTCTAATAGTAAGACGGTTGAAATGTATACTAGGTATCCCATTCACATGGAGAATAGGCAGATGTTCACATGATAAATGAATATAATGTTGGGCTTACATCCATTTAGAATGCCAAATTTTGGGTTGTCCACATGGTGGAAAGATGTGAATTTATTTGTGTGATGAATGAATTATAGGGTGTTAGCATGTTGAAGATAAATGTTCACATTATGAATGAATGGGAGGTTGAGCTTACATTCTTTTGGAATGCCAAAAAAGCTTAGTCATACATGATGGATGAATGTAAATTTATTCGCATGGCAAATGAATTATGGGGTGTTTGTATGGTGAAGCGGACAAATATTCATATGGTGAACAAATAGGAGGTTGGGCTTACATCCCTTTGGTATGCCAAAATCGAGTTGTCTTACATGGTGGATGAAAAGATGCTCACATGATGAACAAATAAGTGGTTGGGCTTACATTCCTTTGGAATGCCAAAATCGATATCATGGCAAATGAATAATAAAATTGGACTTACATCTTGTGTGTTATTATCACTATTGATGCTCCAAGATAAAGAGGATACAAAATAAAAATTTTAACACTTACAAAAAAGTCATATCAGGGTACAGTGTCATGGCTCTAATATGCTAGTGCCTCAACACTATAAATAGTATGAAGAACCCAAGAGGCAGGGCACCATGACAAATTTTCTAAGTCCTTTTTCACATACAGTAAGGTGACATAACGTTATCCCTATAATTCATAGTACTATGGGATTTTATTTCTTTTTTATCAAAATGTTCTAAGTCATATTCCATGTGACACATGGGTATGGCATTGCGATGCTGATGCTACGGCGCCATGGTGCTATGATGTTATTTTACTTATATTAGGACATTGTGCCATGATGCTGATGCTATTGAGCCATGGCGCTATGAGATTTTATTAAAGCATTGCAGCCCTAATTCTTTGGCCCACTCTTCTATTATGAATACCTGAGAGTATGATGCCATGACATATTGATTGCCTTGGCTATAAACCAAAATTTGAATTTAAATTGTGAGTCTTTCAAAATGTTTTAGAAATTTTGGTAGCATTTAGCTAAATTTCAAAATATAGTGCGCACTCTTCTCTCTTATTTGAGATCTAAGATCAATGGAGGGGAGGTAATTTTTGTCTTGCACTAGAATAAACTTCAACGGTGAAGGTCTTCAAATATCTTAGTTTTCCACATTGGATCAATGTGGGATTTTATTAAACTAGTAAAAAAGAACCTAAATTCTTTAACTAAAGTGAGAAAGCTTAGAGTGAAGTGTGAGCATCAATTTAGAGAGTGTGGAGTAAAGTGGGGAAGAAGATCCTTGGAGTGAACTGCTCACTCCTATTTAAAGTAGTAGGCTGATAATTGTTCCTTCTCAATAGCCGGTGCAATGCCTCAACGCCAAGATCACGGTGTTGTGGAGCTATATCGTAATTTGACATCGGACAGACGGTTAGGCGATTGCCTTAGCACTAAGATCGCAGCATCATATGTTGTACTATAATTTGATAGCTGGACCATAATTCAATAGCTAAACCGAGCAATTATTTCTTCTAGAAGACCATGGTAGTACCTTGACACTATAAACATAGCATCGCGGTGCTTGTGTGGCATGACATGGGGGTAGATGAGTTCGAGGCTTAGCACCATGGTGTTGCATATATAGCACAACGATGCCAACATTATTGGTCAATTGATCATTTGAACAATGCTATGGTGCTATCTTGTAGCGCCACAGTACTGGTCAAGATTCCTGACAAGCATGCAACGAATTTTAAGGAGAAATGATAGCCTCATTTTAATAAGCATCATAGCACTTGGTAAAAGCGCTATGACACTATGCTCTTTTCATGTTCATTAGTTATGAAATTTATTATAATTAAATCTTTCTTTTTGACCACACAATAACCAATGGGTATAAGAGAAATAACTTGTAATTCCCAAATATTACATTAAGTTGAGCATCTAACTTGTCTTAGAAGTACTTATATACTTAGGTTCTGATGTTAACTCAAAATTCTAATAAATTCTAAAATTGAAAGTCTAATAGTAAGACAGTTGAAATGTATACTAGGTATCCCATTCACATGGAGAATAGGCAGATGTTCACATGATAAATGAATATAATGTTGGGCTTACATCCTTTTTAGAATGCCAAAATCATGGTTGTCCACATGATGGACGGATATGAATTTATTTGTGTGATGAATGAATTATGGGGTGTTAGCATGTTGAACAGATAAATGTTCACATTATGAATGAATGGGAGGTTGAGCTTACATTCTTTTGGAATGCCAAAAAAAGCTTAGTCATACATGATGGATGAATGTAAATTTATTCGCATGGCAAATGAATTATGGGGTGTTTGTATGGTGAACGGACAAATATTCATATGGTGAACAAATAGGAGGTTGGGCTTACATCCCTTTGGTATGCCAAAATCAGAGTTGTCTTACATGGTGGATGAAAAGATGCTCACATGATGAACAAATAAGTGGTTGGGCTTACATTCCTTTGGAATGCCAAAATCAGGATATCTGCATGGCAAATGAATAATAAAATTGGACTTACATCTTGTGTGTTATTATCACTATTGATGCTCCAAGATAAAGAGGATACAAAATAAAAATTTTAACACTTACAAAAAAGTCATATCGACAGTGTCATGGCTCTAATATGCTAGTGCCTCAACACTATAAATAGTATGAAGAACCCAAGAGGCGGCACCATGACAAATTTTCTAAGTCCTTTTATACATGGGTGACATAACGTTATCCCTATAATTCATAGTACTATGGGATTTTATTTCTTTTTTATCAAAATGTTCTAAGTCATATTCCATGTGACACATGGGTATGGCATTATGATGTCGATGCTACCGCCATGGTGCTATGATGTTATTTTACTTATATTAGGACATTGTGCCATGATGCTGATGCTATTGAGCCATGGCACTATGAGATTTTATTAAAGCATTGCAGCCCTAATTCTTTGGCCCACTCTTCTATTATGAATACCTGAGAGTATGATGCCATGACACTGATATTCAGTGCCTTGGCGCTATAAACCAAAATTTGAATTTAAATTGTGAGTCTTTCAAAATGTTTTAGAAATTTTGGTAGCATTTCGCTTTAGCAGTGCTAAATTTCAAAATATAGTACGTGGCACTCTTCTCTCTTATTTCAGATCTAAGATCAATGGAGGGGAGGTAATTTTTGTCTTGCACTAGAATAAACTTCAACGGTGAAGGTCTTCAAATATCTTAGTTTTCCACATTGGATCAATGTGGGATTTTTATTAAACTAGTAAAAAAGAACCTAAATTCTTTAACTAAAGTGAGAAAGCTTAGAGTGAAGTGTGAGCATCAATTTAGAGAGTGTGGAGTAAAGTGGGAAGAAGATCCTTGGAGTGAACTGCTCACTCTATTTAAAGTAGTGATAATTGTTCCTTCTCAATAGCCGGTGCAATGCCTCAACGCCAAGATCACGGTGTTATGGAGCTATATCGTAATTTGACATCTGGACCAGACAGTTAGACAGTGCCTTAGCACTAAGATCACAGCATCATATGTTGTACTATAATTTGATAGCTGGACCATAATTCAATAGCTAAACCGAGCAATTATTTCTTCTAGAAGACCATGGTAGTACCTTGACACTATAAACATAGCATCGCCGGGTGCTTGTGTGGCATGACATTAGGGGGCATTTTGTTGAGCATTAGCACCATGGTGCTGCATATATAGCAACGAGATGAACATTATTTAATGATCATTTCTGAACAATGCTATGGTCTTCTTGACCCACCCAATGGTCATGATTCCTCATGGTTTTGCAACTTGAGAGGGTAGTGACTCAATGCTGAGTCTGGGCGCTATGGAATTAAGGTCTGATTTATAAATAGAGGCTCATGATGTTAAGGATTTTCATTCAGCGATCCATTCTCCTAAGGATTTCCTTCCTAGTCTATCTCTCTTTGCTTCCAAAATTCTAATATTAATTATGCCTCTTAGAAGAGTAGTGGGCAAGAAGAGGGCATTCAACAATGACAAGCTTCATCAATGCCGACGTCGAGGAGTGGTATCAGCACACTCTCCTTTACAAGCACATGATTCTGAAAAGGGGTTTTCAGAATCTTGATATCAATGTGGAGGGGATAATAATGGAGTGAAGGTGGTTCATGCTAGCTTATGAAAACTACTTGTGTATCATCCTAGTAGTGTGTGAATTCTTTATAAACACATAGGATGGTTAGGACAATTAAGCATATGTCTGGGAAAAGCTGATAAGTTATGATAGTAGTGCTATAAAAGCATATTATGATCTCCCTAATATTGGATATGATCAATATCTCTTCTACAATAATGGTCATACTGATTTTGATTAGATTATTCTTTTTTTCTTTGTGAAGAAAATGTGAGCGTGCAATGAAAATGATGAGAGGAAAATATTATTAACTTTCCTGCCGCCGGTATGATAGCTGGTTCTAAGGCTTGGCACTGTTTCATTTCTATTAGACTTATGCCCTCTAGTAACATCAGGGAGGTTACCAAAGATTGGCCTATTTTAAAATTTTCTATTCAAAAGGGGTTCTCGATTGCTATTAGATAGATTATTTTTAATTTTATTTGTAATATATTAAAGGGGAGCACTACTGTTAGGTACAACCACCCTTCTCTTATTTATGGTTTGTGTGTAGCGCTAGTGCAGTAGGGTGAGGAGGTACTTCTTTAGAAGACCCGTTTAATGAAGAGGTGATTGGGGGATTTAAGAATAGATTTGAAGTGGGAGGGAGTTCATCTCCTCCACGATCTAGATCCCAAACTCCCAAGTCTTTGGTCGAACAAGCTCAAGAGATTGGCAACCAAGTATCAGATTTTCAAAAGAGGGTGGATAAGACTAGTGGTAGGCAAGAGATGCTAGAATTCAAATTTCTGCATGATATGGATCAACAACAGATGTAATTCTCCTACATTACCTAGTTTAATAGTAAACTAGTCAACATGTTTCAGAATTATAATCTTGCAGATCCTAGCCAAGTCTGCTTGCCTACCGCACCTCAATATCAGCCCTGTGTGATTACCCCACTGGTATCAAGCATGGAGGAGGAAGAAGAGGAAGAGGATGGTGATGATGAGTACAACTACTATAATTCTACAGTACTAAGCACTTGATGCCAAGGTGCCAATTTGACAACACCATGGTGTTATCGAGTGCTGAGGTGCTATGTTCTCAGCACTTAGGCACTACTCTAATAAACATATTTTCAGTGTCATGGCACTTAATAAAAATGGATTTAAATTCCCCGTATGTGCCCTGATACATGTATAAAAAAGGGTCTAAATCAAATATCTAAGGATGATGCACGAGTTATTTTATTAGTTGGGTCGTATGATTCGGTCTAGGTCAAGAAAAGTCAATCATTCCTCGATGATCGCTGTGTAGGCTGTAAAATTCATCCGGAGGGGATATGTTCAAAAAAATGAAGTTCATCATTCAAGACAAATTAAAGCAATCAATCATCCATCAATCCATCATTATTTATCAAGAATAATAAGTTGAGAAAATCTTTGCTTACAAATAGCTAATGTCAACTTAAATATATTTTTATCTCATACCAGTAAGGATGTAGCTTGTGTCTTTTATCTGTGTGATTTTGTCATCAAACAACACCACATGAAAAGAAAATATGACTAGAACCCTCTGATAGAGTGGCTTGGCTTCTATACTACACTATATTTCAGTTACGATAATAACCCATATGTTTTTTAAAGACTTTGCTCCTTGAGCTATTAATTATGAAATATATTTAATAGACAAAAAACTTTCTATTAGCTAAGCTTGACTTAAATTTATTACCTTAGGAAAATATCACCTAAGTCTATAAGAACACCTTGGATGATGCAATCCATGACTACTAATAAGGATTTTTTAGTTAGGAACTATTTTTCTTAGCTAAGTAAAGTAGGGACCACGATAGCTGGATGAAAAAATCATGAGATCTTGATCGGGTGTGCCATCATCTCCCCAATATACACTTTAAGTTAAAATAACATTCATTTATGCCATAGTATGAACTGCTAGACACCAATTCATAATAAATCATATATGTTTATTTTTCAACCTTAATCGAGAGTTATCTCTTACTGCAGTAGGATGGTTGATTAACTATGAAGTCTTGCAGTCATAGGAAGTGGAACCCATATTTAAATAAACTCTATTGTAATGTTAAGGGAAATCTAGTTGAATATATATTAATCAATCTAAAAAAAAAATACTCTTACCCATCTTAATAATGATGGCGGAGAGCATTAATGTGTTTTTTCTGAGCCATCATCCAACTTTAGTGATCAGTTAGGAGAAGTTATAAGTATGCTTGATGTGAAAGTAGAACTTAATACAAGCCCTCCATTTGAAGAAATAACTGATGTCAACCTACATAGTGACAAAGTTCTATTTAGGGCGACACCCAAGATAAGGGTAAATAGGTCATTAGTTCTAGTGAGCAAATAACCCCTCCATATGATTCTCCATCTTTGGATATGCGTATAGAGGACCAGCCCAAAGTTGACTACAATATCTTGACACATCTAAAGAAAGTTTCTAACTAAGCTAAGTAATAATGATGCCCTCGTCTTATCTAAAAAGATTAGGGAATTATTAATCAAAGCACTACTTGTTCTCGAAATATGCTTATCTCAGTTGGCCATTATGAGTCCAATTAAAAAAGATGTGTGTTTCTTGAAGAAAGTCTTAAGAGTCATCTTTTCAAATGAAGACCTATTACTTGGGATGATAGAGCATAACCACCCTCTATACATTACAGTAGATGTTGGCAAGTTCAAATTATCAAGAGTTCTTATTGATCCAGGTGTATCAATCAACATTACGAGCCTAAGAACCCTTGTCATCTTGGGAATTGATATCACTAAACTTTAACCTGAAAAGATAATATTGAAAGGATTCAATGAACAAGGTGAGAGGGCTTTAGGATCCATTATAGAACTTTTAGAGATAGATGATTGGAAGACTGAGGCCAAGTTTTATATAATAAATTAATATACATCTTTTAATGCTTTGCTAGGGTGACTATAGATTTATGAGAATAATATGGTACCATCTTTGCTCCACTAGCGCATCAAGTTCATACGAGATGACATAGATTATTATGTTAAAGGTAATAACATGCCCGATCAAGATCCCATGGTTCTATCATCTCGGGCTATTGTGGTCCCTAGTCTACTTAACCAAGAAAAAAAGTGATTGACTAAAGAATCCTTGTCAGCATCCATGGGTTACATCATCCAAGGTGTTCTTATAGACCTAGGGTGATATTTGTCTAAGATAACAAATTTAAATCAACTTTATCTAGCATAAGACTTTTTTTACTATTAGATATATTCCATAATTTATGGCTCAAAGTCTTCACTGAACTGTTGGGTAGTTTGACATACCAATTGAATGCAACCCTTTACAGACTGCTAACGAAAAGGCAAAAGAGAAGTGCGTCACTGCCACCAACGTTGCAACAGCCGGCTCTAAAATGTGCCATGTGCTGTCATGGTAGAAGAGAAGTGCGTCACTACCACAGACTACTAACAAAAGGAGAATTGCTGCATTGCTTCCATCACCAGTACAGTTTGAGGTACTAGCTAGGGGGAGGAGGAAGCCCTACTGGGTCTATGATCGCTTAGGTTGGCTTGAGCCTGGTGCTGTCAGTACTTTATTTGATTTGAGGACTCTGATCCCTAAAAGCATTAGGGATCAGGTATATCAAGAGAAAGCCTCAGAGGCTAGAGTTGTAGCCCAAGAGGGCATAAAGGAGAGGAGGAGATGTGCCAGATAGTTGGTAGCCTCCACTTTGGTAGATTTCTCAGATCGGCAAGCCACTAGGCATTCATACCAATAACATAGTCCTTACAGGCACTACCATCCGTAGCAGAAGAGCTCCGGTGGAGAGACAGTCAGTGTCTCCACCATCACACTGCTCCACTCATCCCCTGCCATCACTTGTCCAAGTCCTTCCTTCTGTAGTCCCCACTAAAGTACAAGAACTTGCATCTAGAGAGAGGACATCTCCATTGGCGATCTAGCTATGGTTTAAGGTTCTTGCTCCATCTGCTCCACCCATTGAGGTGAGGTCGAGCTCTCCCATTCGACCTTCCACTTCAACAATGGTGAAGAAAGTGGTGACCCAAAAGCATCATAGTCGCTCCACCACCACAGTCAGCAGTAGAGGAAGAAGGGGGTGTCAGTGTAGTCCCCATGGCAGTTGATCCCCCTAGAGAGAGCCATCAGTAGGCAGTGTATGGAACATAGCTTTAGAGAAGCAAATTCCTACAACCAGTCATCAGCGGGTCTATGTCTCAGTATAGCTGGGTAGAGTAGGTGATCGTTCACTAGATGACATCTTAAACAATTACTTTGCTGAGATGAGGTAGATGAGTGGGAGTGACCATTCTGATCGGGAGGAGGGTAGAGTAGATTTCAACTCTGATGATGATGACCTATCAAAGGATTCAATAGAAGTTCATATGTTCGATACTCAAGGATTCCTCGATAGAGATCATCAAAGTCAGGAAGGTGCTGTGATCGAGGAAGGTGACACCTCTCACTCGACCTAGTGCCTCCTTCAACAGCTCAGACAAAAGGATGAGCAGATCAACAGGATGGAGAGGTGGGTTAAGGATTTATTAGCAGTAGCTCTAGCACTCCAGAACCAAGCTCTAGTTTTGTAGCCTAGTCCCATGATCGTCCTGAGCTCTTACATGTCTTAGATCATCCTATGAGTGCCTCTCCCGTGGATCA
Organism: Cymbidium sinense; assembly: GCA_021442155.1. Taxonomy (NCBI): domain Eukaryota; kingdom Viridiplantae; phylum Streptophyta; class Magnoliopsida; order Asparagales; family Orchidaceae; genus Cymbidium; species Cymbidium sinense. The sequence goes on along the minus strand of CM038233.1, from coordinate 36,525,336 downwards.
GATATTGGTAGTTTGCATTAGAAGGTCATAGACAGTACCTCCGTGCATGAGAAAGACATCAAGCAGATGGTGGAATAATAAGTGAGAGAAGCATTGACACAAGCCCAGGGTAGTTCATCTATTCTGAAAGGTAGGACTTACCCGGAGGAATTCGACATAGTCCAATACCCCAAAGGGTTCGTGCCACTTCCTACAAGAGTTTTGATGACAGTGGGAACCCACGACAGCACATGGCACATTTCAGAGCTAACTATTGCAACGCTGATGGCAGCGATGAACTTCTCTTCTACCTTTTATTAGCTGTCTGTTAGGGGTTGCATTTGATTGGTATGCCAAAATACCCAATGGTTCAGTGAAGACTTTTGTTGAGTTGGAGCAACTCTTTATCAAGAGATTTGCTGGAGCCCAACAAAGGGTATGGGTGACCTCATTGTAGCAAAACAAAATCCCAATGAGTCCATTTTTGATTACATTCTCAGGTGGCGTAACCTAAGTATGAAATACGAACCACAACTGTCCGAACAACATGCCATTGAAATTCTTCTAAAAACTATCCATGGCCTGGTTGCTTTCATTCTCAAGGGCTTCATAATCAAAACCTTTGAGAAATTAATCAACAAGGCAGCCAGCCTACAAGAGGAAGCCAAATAGTTTGCTTTTCAAGACCAATCATCCAAACCCAAGCTGCAGAAAGTATTTTAGAAGAGGCTGATAGAGGGAAATACCCAGCTAGAGTTCAGTTTGAGAGACCACGAGCTCAGTATCCTCCTTTTCCACCTCCTCTTCCACTCCCTCAGCCATCATAGCGGCCACCACAACTACCACAGTGGCCGCCACCATTGCCTCCACATCAATACACTCAGCAATGATACTCATATCCACCACCAAAATCTAATTTTTAGCTACCAGAGCCTAAGAGGTCGGAGGAAGTGGGAAAGAGCGATGATCCTAACTTTTGTCCCTACCACTGCATGTTAGGCCATGTCTTAGAGGATTGCATCAATTTCAAGTACTGGCTTGAGTGTAACTACAAGTCGGGTTCCATAATTATCTCTAAGGAATACTTATTAAAATAACCATATAGTTTTATTAGAGTAATCCTTGGGGATACTTGTGATCCTCTTAAGATAAAAGATGGTTGGGATATTTCTTTATCCTGAACCTCTAAAAAGATCGTCTCTAAGATAAGAAGCTTTTCTTAGAGGTGCTTGAGACAGCTCAAACCTCCAATACCAAGGAGGATTTGCAAGTTGCCAAGGATAACTCATAAAAGTTGGGAGCTCAATAGCAGCAACACCAGTCCATAATTGCCAGGGATAGACCAGTAGTGCAACCACCGTCTGAGTCCATTACTCCATCCAGTGTTGCAGCTACTACCACTTCATTCAGCTCTTCTTCTACTAGTAGGAGTATTGTATCTACAGACGAGGGCACTAAACCCCTCGCTCTACTTACTTTACTTAATTTCTATTATGTACCTCCACATAAATCAAAGAAATCAATAAAGAAGGCTGATTTTACTTACATCTGTGCTACATCTGATGATCTTATTGAGTATATTCCCAAAGAAAGCTCTCCAAGTCAAAATAATAATAATAATAGCTCTAATGTTTCTGATCCTTTCTTTTCTAATTCAGAATCAGACTTTCTTTTTCTAAATCAATCGGGTTCACCCATTGAGATTGACTTGGAGTCAACCGACTCCGAGGGATCTATAGGAGAAGTTGTAGGTATGCCCGACAAGCAAGTAGAACATTCCACCAACCTGCCACATGAAGTCACCAAAGTCAATCTGCGTAGTGGCAAAGTTCTACCTCCTAGGGTAGCACCTCAGGATAAGGGTAAGCAAGTCATTAGTTTCAGTAAGCAGATAGCCCCTTATGGAAAAAAATTCTCATACACATTCTTGTCTTCATCTCTCCCCTTTGGAGGAATAAATGAAAATAAAAATATATATGAAAAATCATCTTGTTGGGATGCCACGCAGATCCGCAAATGTTCTTATTAAGGTGATCGGGTATGATATTGAGGATAGGTGTACTATCTCGAAAGATAGAAGTCACCACCCTATAATAGACCTAATCACCTTAATAAAGACTCCTAAGGACTATGGGTCTTCGGTGTGTACTAGAGATTCTTCCCTTACTTTACATGAAAAAGTAAAGCAGGGTTTATTTTAAACTGGGTTCATTAAGTTCCTTATAGGGGCAAGCCCCCATAGTTAATTACATCCTAAGGAATGGGGAATCCTTAAGAATACTCTCGATTAAGGTAAATGATTATTGTCTCCAAAGATTTAATTAGGTAGGACTATCAATCGATTAGTTTGTTTAGAAGATCAAATGGGATTGATCAAAGAGAGGGAGTTATTATCAAAGCCAAAGGAAGATAAGTAGGAGATGTTCACGATGCTAAGAAACCTAGTGAGCATCTCAAACTATCCTATAGTTAGGCTTTATATTTTTGAAATTAAATTATTCATTTGAGTTGACTTTTTATTAGAAGTTTAAGACTTATGATTCCATAACACAAGATTATGGAAATGCCTAAGAGGTGAGGATTTATGCTTATGACCCATAGAAGGGAGAAGCAACCACAAAAACTAAACCTAGGGAGCCTTGGCCAGGGCTGAAAGCACGACCTAAATCTAAGATGAAAAATGAGTATTTGGTATACTTGGACTTTCAACCGCTTGGGGGTGCCCACTAACTAACTACTCCTACGATTTTAAATTCATGTATGAAAGTCTTATGCTTTTTACAAGATAGCTAGGCTGTTATTTATTTAGAAAGAGACTAAGTCTTTAAACGCACTCCCTAAAGAGACTAGATCATGTTAAGGGTATGCTTCAAATGACCTAAATCTAATGCAAATCATATTACATTTTATTTTCATTTTTGGATAATTATTTGACTAAAGCTTATAGGATTCATATGCCTAATGCATGAGAAGTAAGATTATTGGCCAAAATCAGTGAGAAGGGAGGAGGTGTGTTTTCACCATGGCTCTCAAAGGACAAGCCAAGTTTGTCTGGCAAGGTGTAAGCCCTCCAATCAAGAGTGAAAATAATATGCATTTGTGCATGATATTATAAAAGAAGTACTCCTCCAGCTAAGGGATTGCTAATTCTTTTATCTTGATTTTAGCCCAAGCTTTAGGTGAGGTTATGAATTCTTTATTTTAAATTTTGAATTATTAAATTTTGTAGAATATTTATTTTTTCTTAAGAGCATAATCCACATCTTGGTCATGCATCAAGCAAGAAAGAAACTAGGAAAAGGATGCCATCTTAATGCACAAGCTAAAAAAATCATCAATCAATTTATAAAGCTAACACAAAAGAATAAGAGGTCATTTGTGGTTGGCGCACCACAAACAAACCCAAAACAAATTTGGTAGAGCACTCTTATACAACCTGGATTGCAAATGAATTAAGTACAATTAAGTAAGGAATTCATTGTTATGGGGGTATTCAAGCTTCATTTCTTCATTCTTCTTTTCTTCTATCTTCTTCTTCTCTTCTTTCTTCTTTGGTTCCTTCATTTGGATGGTTGAAAGATGGTTACTCCAAAGGCTTTACATGGTACATACGATGATATCTTATGACCAATGCTCATCCTAATCCCCATAGCAATCATTCCAAAATCCTAAATGTAAAAATTACATGAAAAGGGAAAATGGAAATCTAACTAACACCTGTGAAATAGAGATTAGCTAAAAAAAACCATACAATCCTAAGCATGTATATTGGACTTAATACCCCACACATGGGTGACTAAGTCCACATGGCCTGTTGGATTATGCTTAGGGGTATAAGCACCTGCATAACAAAAGCATTTATATTTTTATTTATTACAGTGCCCCTTAAGCACAATCCCCTGTAGAAAATAATGATTAGACTAAATCGTCCTATCATTCTTTCTGCACATTCATCCTAACATCTAGACTAAAATATATATCACAAAATAAAAGCTAACATCAAACCATACACTGCCCTAACCTAAAGCTAGAACTGGTGACTTAGTCTAAAGTGTGTGTGCTTTTAAGGTTTGTTTGGGATGCTTAGCTATGGCTTTAAGTTAGAATTTTCTAAGTGCAAGATTGTTCAACTTAGAGTAGGGTTTCATTTAAGTGATTTAGTTATTTTGGGTTGGTTTTATTTTATGTTTTGATTGGGTTCAAGTGAATCCTATAATTAACTACTAAGTTGTAAAGGGCGGAAAAGAGAAAAGAACTTCTCTTTCCTCCCCTAACCTAAGTTATTTCTAAAGTAGATTCATATTTTAGTTTTTTTAGTGAATTTTTTATTATGTGTTTTAATTAATCCTAAGTTTGGATCAATTTTAAACATACCTATTCAAAAAGAAAAGGATTTTAAGATTAAGTAAAGTAAACTAAATTCATAAAATACACATCACTTCATTACTTTCCCAAGATATATAACATGCATATGAATGAATCCTAAGCATATCTATACATACCAAATGAGAATATTTAGCACACTTTATGGTGCATGCTAAATAAGTTACTTAAGAAAATGTGAATGTTTATGATGCATGATTTTCATTAAATAGAAAAAATGGTTTCTTATCCAATTTTCACATACACATATGAATGTATGAAAGACATAAGTGAGTACGACGCCATTGTTAACTAGGGGTGTAAGGTACAAGACCTACTTAGGGCTACTTAAAGCCTCTCAACCCGAGGGTTGTCCAGAATAATATACCACTTTCCTTAAATACAAGCATATGTATAAAAGAAATAAATGGAAAAAAAAAGAATGCAAAAGTTGGTATTTATTTTATTTTGATTTGTGTATGCAATTTATATGTGTATATGTAGGTATCCTTCTTAAGTAATAGCATAGGAATGAATAAGAGGTGGAATTAGGCAAGTGTTAGGTTCTTTTCAAAGGAACTATACACTTTGCCAAATCCTGTTCAAAACCATGCTAAAATAGAGGAGAAGGAAAACTACACTGAGCACATCCTTATATTTTACTCAAATACAATCTTATAAGTAAGATATAAGTAACACACTTTCAGTTTTGATAATTGATTCATATATTTTGAAAATAATTTGGATTTAATAGTGATAATAGCCACTCATATTCTTACTTAGCCAAAACATGCAATTTGACATAAAGGAAATATTTTCATTTTAAATTTGATTTTTGAAAACTATGAATGCATGAAATCATATGACACACACATTTAGCATGTTAGGAAAGAACTAAAGTAATGAAAGCATGTAAACACATTCACCTTAATTAATTCCTATAGACAATCTTATGAAATAAGAAAGCTTAAAGCAAATCAAAGTTTGTTTAATGTGATTTTTGTTTGATTTTTGAATTTGATTTAATTTGAAAAAATGTGAGGTGAGTTTGCTGTTCCTAACCCATTACCACATGTGTTTGATTTTTTTGTTCAATTTTTTTAGGTGATTAGATCCATTTTATATTTTGATTAGGTTAAGGTATGAATTCAGTATGCTAATTACCCCTTACCTACACCACCTTAGCATAGTTAATCAAATAAATATGAGCCAATGAGATGACATAAAATCATACAAGGAATTTAAATCATCAATGCACCTAGGAAGAAAAGGGCCTAATGCAATTTGGCTCATGATTAATGATTAATTAAATTAAGGGGTTTAACTTTAGTAATTTTAAAACACCCCTCACACATATGAGTTGAATTTTGATTTCCTTAATTATACTTAGGCTCTTGAACACCTAAGAATCTACCCAAGAAGAATCAATTGAGTTCTAGAAAGTTTTAGAATTTTATGAAAGAAAAAGGGGGTTTAAGGAATAGCTTAGGGGAAATGCCCAAAAATTATTCCCCAAATCTTCTATTCACTGAAATAGACCTTAATCAAATTTAACAAAGGATTAAATCACTAATCAAACCCTTAATTAATCTTAATTATATTAAGAGAATAATTAGGAAATGAATTTGTAATTTTCCCAATTAAGCCACCAATAAATCCCAAGAAAATTAGGGGAGGCAGAAGTCATCCCCCAAAATACACTCAAGAAGTTTGGGAATAATTAGTGGATTAATTAAAGTGTAATTAGCAAATTAACATTCCCAATAAAACTTAAAATCAGAGAAAAGAACTATTCAAAATCAATCAAAATCACTTTTAGAATATTCTATGTTCAATTATCTTTCTAATGCAATTTATTTCATATTTATTTGATTTTTATATGTTGAGATATGAATTTTAGAATCTTAGATGATTAATTAAGAATTAAATAATTCCCCAATCCTATTATTAATCCGTTGGCGCCACACATGCGGCTAACGCGGCATGCGCTTTACACACGTTATCGTTTGATTGGCTATTTAAAACATCACATCATAGCGCCACCATCCTATCAAGGATCATACGGTTAAGTTTAAAGCCACAGATCAAATGAGAAAATATAAATATATTGCACATTTTAATCTCGGTCGTCCATCCAAAATGTGCGGATGGACGGCCAGAGATTCATCTCTATTATTGCCTATGAACTATGGAGGTCGTCCATGTTCTAGGGTAAGATTCAAGCTCGATCGAGCTTGGATTTTGCTAAAATTTAGCCCACACCATCTAAACCTAATGGCAAGCACATCTAATGACCAAAATTCCATGGGATTAAAGGTTGAGTGGATGGCTCTATGGAAAATCACCCCCCCCGCACTTGAGCTCAGCTTTGGTCTAGGGCACGCTTCCTTTACCTTTGATGCTTGATAAAGAACTTAGGTGAGCTCATCTTGGTCCCCTAAGAGTGCTTGCAAAAGTAATCAGGTTGAGGTTGACTGTAGAGCAAATTGACAATCAGGCTGAGCTCCCCTAATTTTCAGTGTATGAAAACTGAGAAGATGAACTTTCAATCTCCCTCTAGGAAGCTTAGGATCACTTGTAAATGGCTCCTCTAGCTCCCTAACACTCAATCGATAATGGCTCTGATGGAATGAGAGTGAATTAGGGGGAGTATCTCTCCAGCTTTTCCAATCATATGATCGAGCATGGGCTTGTCATTTTGATCCAATTTCCTTGATTCAAAAAAGTTTGTTAGGCTATTAGGACTATCCTTGAGATCATTTTTAGCTTGGGTGTGGAATGGTGAACTCCCCACGTGCTTCAATTGAGTGTAAGGAAGATTCCCATGTGGCCATTTCAAAGCATGTGCTCAGTTTGTCCATTGGGCTAGTTTGGGCCGACCCAAACCCATTGGGTTGGGTGTACCACCCTCCCTAGTGTTCATTTGATCCACTAGGAGAGTGCCAAGTGGATGTGAAGAGGATTTGACCAAATTCCAAGTGGAATTGGCCGAAATTTACCCTATGGCCTAGGGGAAAATGGTCATTTGGTTGATTTTTAAATTTGGGCATGTTTGGTATGTTGAGAAAATAGGTTTGACTAAGTTTCATTAGATTTGGAGTTCATGGTATGGTTTGGCTCATGTTGACCTATTTAGGTCAAAATGGGTCAACTTAGGTCAAGTTGACCAAATGGTCAAATTGGGTCAAACCAAGGTTTGGGTCAAGTTCATATGACCATTTTAAATGTTTTGATGGATTTGGTTTGATTCAATTTAGTTTAGGTTTAAATTTGGTTCACATGATTTCATTTAGGTCAAATAGGTCAAGTTGACCAATTTTACTCATTTGACCTATTTGTGCTAGGTCATGGGTAGGTTTAGGTTTGGTTGGTCATATGAAGTGGATTGGTATCTTTGTTTTCAATCAATTTTGGTTAAGATTGAATTTGGTTCAATATGACCCTTTAGGTCAAGTTGGGTTCAATGTCAATTGGGCTAGGTGTGGTCTAGTTGGCCAATTGAGGCTTTGGTCAAGTTCAACAAGTGATTTAAAATGAACTTGACCCATTAATTTCAATTAATTTGGCTTATATCAAGTTTTGACATATTTTGACATTTTAGGTCAAGTAGGGTCAACTTGGGTCAAGTTACCAATTAGGCTAGGTTACGCTCAAATACTGACTTGGTCATGTTCAAACATTGATCATGAATGAACTTAGATCATTGGTTTCAATTAATTTGGCCTATGGTGGATTTTGGCTATGTTAGGTTTTATTTTGGCTAAGTGTTGACTTGGTCAACCCTTAGGTTTGACTTAGTTTGACCTAATTTGAGTGATTGATCATCTCATGATGATTGTTGATCATGATGAGAGGCTTAAAGGAGTTTGATTCAACCCAATTTGATTAGGATTAGAATTTAGCTCATAAAGGTACTTTAGGGCACTTTGGGTCAAGTGAGCTTAAGTGGGTCAAATGGCTTGGTCAAAGTTTGATTTGAGTTTGATTGATCTTGCATATGGATTTATGATTAAAATATAAATCCATTTGCAAGTGGTTTGAAGTCAAATGGGTTTTGATTCATTTGGCAATTTCAAGTTCAAAGGGTGAACATGAAATGAATTTTAGCTTGATTTTTGAATTGAGTTTTGGTTAAGTGATTGAAGTTTGTATTTATATTTGGATGCATGATTATAGGATCGATTGAATCATGAAGAAAAATCAAGAGTTCGGCTTAATTTGAAATTGATTTGGCTAAGTTCAAGAATTTGACTTGAAAGGCTTAGGTTAGATTTGATTGAATTTGAACTTGAATTTTGGAGTTGGTTTTGGTTGTTTGAATTTATATTTAATTTATATATGTGAATATAAATGAGAATATAAATGGGTCATGAGAAAATTTCATGAGTTTGAAGTGATTTGAACATGATCTAGGCTAAGTCCTTAAGAGGAAAATTAAGGATTTAGGAAATATTTGTGAATTGAACTTAAACTTACAATTAGTTTGATTGATTTTAATTTATATTTCATCTATATATATGAATATAAATGAGAATATAAATGAGTTATGAGAAAATTTCATGAATTTGAATTGATTTGAACATGATCTAGGCTAAGTCCTTAAGAGGGAAATTAAGGATTTAGGAAAGATTTTGAATTAGGAATTTGAATTTTGGATTTTGGTTTGATTGATTTGAATTCATATTTCATTTATATATGTGAATATAAATGATAATATAAATGAGTTATGAGAAAGTTTCATGAATTTGAATGGATTTGAACATGATCTAGGCTAAGTCCTTAAGAGGGAAATTAAGGATTTAAGAAGGATTTTGAATTAGGAATTTGAATTTTGGATTTTGATCATGAATTTCAATCATGTGGCATTGATTTGAGTTTGGAGAAAATCAATTAAGCTAAAATTGATTCAGGTTTCATGTTTATTTGATTTGGAGTTTGACTTGAAGGAAGGAAGTAAGGAAATTTGTTCAAGCTATAGGGTAGGCAAATTTTTAACACCCCTAAGGCATGACCTACTCATATGGTTAACTCTTCTAAGTCTCTAGGTTTAGGTTGAGTGTCCACCTAATCGCTAGATGTGTCTTAAGACTAAGGATCTCTTATAGTCTAAGAGGAGTCCTATGTCAAAGATGGAAGGGTTGAGAGCTCATCCTAAAAATGAGGTCAATAAAGGGCGCCCAATAGGTGGCAAGAAACACTGCATGTATTGGTGTTGACCAAAAAGATCAACAACACTGAACGATCACAAGCACTAACAAAGATGATCTACTCCTAACCTAAGGTGTAGAAGGAATATAGAACTTAATGCAATGTGACTCTACTTATGTGAAAGACATAGGAGAGAAGGTGGAATCCACTAGGGATAGAATGAGTGAACCTTCCACTAGGAAAGCAAGTTCAAGTCATCCACAAAGGGATGAGAGGTTTGATTTGATTTGAGTCTCATTGGGGAGAGATTTGATTTGTTTAGTTAAGTTACACTAGGGAAGAGGGTTGAATTTTTTTCCATTTGTTGTTTGTTCAATTGTGTTTGTTTTATATTTCTAAATTTTGAGGTGGGTCTTGTTGGTTTGCGATGGGCTGTACTAGGTAGGGACCATGAGGGTCTTGATTTACTACAGATTTACCAATCCAAAGGGGTAATCCAAAGTAGGCCTATCCAACCAAAGGGAATTCCTTTTGTTATGCAATAGCTATATTAGGAAGAAAGCATAATAGACTTATATCCTCCAAAGTAGGGACCAATTACTGGGGTTATCTATTGGCAAGGTAACAGACTGAACCCGACATAGGGCTGACTATTGAGTGAATGCCATTGGGGACTTAAATCAGCTCAAAGATAGTCAAAGATTAATCTCATTTTTTAGTTTATTTTGATTATGAATCCAATTGGTTTGCGATGGACTACACTGAGTAGGGACCATGGTGGCCTTGTTCTACTACAGATTTACCAATTCAAAGGGGTAGTCCAAAGTAGGGGTTTCCAACTAAAGGAATGTCTTTCGGTATGCAGCAGCTGCACTAGGAAGAAAGTATACTAGACTTACATCTTCCAAAGTAGAGACCAATTATTGGGGTGATCTATTGACGAGGCAACGGATCGAACCCAACCTAGGGCTGACTATTGAGTGAATGCCACTAGGAGATTTAAATCAGCTCAAAGATAGTCAAAGACATATTTCATTTTTAATTTGTTTTGATTTACGATGAATCCCATCAGTTTGCGATGGATTATACTGAGCAGGGGCCATGGAGACTTAGATCTAACTTAGATTTACCAATCCAAAGGGAGTAGCTACCCACCACAAGGTAGGACTATCTGACCATAGGGGGTGCCTTTCGGTGTGCAATGGTCAAGTTAAGAAGAAAGCACGGGGACTCACATCTTCCAAAATAAGGAACCACTAGGGTGATCGGTTGGAAAGGCAACAGATCGAACCCAGCCTAGGGCTAACTATTGAGTGAATTCTGCTGGTAAACTTAGATCAGCTAAAAAATAGTCAAAGATTAATCTTATTTTTTAGTTTATTTTGATTATGAATCCAATTGGTTTGCGATGGACTGCACTGAGTAGGGACCATTGTTGCCTTTTTCTACTACAGATTTACCATTCCAAAGGGGTAGTCCAAAGTAGGGAGGAATGACTTTTGGTATGCAATGGTCAAGTTAGCAAGAAAGCATGGGGACTCACATCTTCTAAAATAAGGAACCATTGGGGTGATTGGTTGGCAAGGCAACAGATCGAACCTGACCTAGGGCTGACTATTGAGTGAATGCCGTTGAGGGACTTAAACCAACTCAAAGATAGTCAAAGATAGATTTCATTTTTTTAGTTTGTATGTTTTGATGGATTCCATTGGTTTGTGTTGGATCATACTAAGAATAAGCTTATACAATCCTAGGCCTATCTGAGATTTACTGAACTAAAGGGAATAGCTTCCCGGCCAATGGGAGAACTATCTGACCAAAGGAGTGCCTTTCAATTTTCAATGATCAATTTAACGGAAGAAAGCTCAGGGACTCACATCTTCTACTTCAAAAGACCACTGGGGTGATCAGTTGCTTTGGGTAACAAATCGAACCCGACCTAGGGCTCCTCGTTGATTTGCGACAATCATGCTAGAAAAAATGTGTCATAATCTTACATCTTCCAAAGCAGAATGATGCCGTGGTAACCCGCTTGTGGAAAACATTGAACCCACCTAAGGGCTATGGGGAGTGACTCTTGGGGATTTATCTCAACTCAGGTAATTAAGTAATTTCTATAGGGAGTTTTGTTGACACTGCCCTAAAGATAAGATGCCTGCTTGGGAGAAGGGGCCCTTTGGGGGCTTGAATTCCAAATCTACAAGCAAATTAATTTTTTTTTATTTTTGTTTAGTTTGTTTATCGTGGACCCTATTAGTTTGTGAGGGATCAAATTGAGAAGGAGCTTATATCAGCCTAGACCTATCTCAAATTTATTGAACCAAGGGAGAATCTGTGCATCCGCTGAACAAATTCTCCAACCACAGGGGTGGCTACTAGGAAAGGGGATTGTCCAATCCAAAATAATTGAGGGAAGTGTCTAAATGGGTCACAAAGGACGTGATCCAAATAGAGTGCTCATAGGGAATGGGGCCGCTAAGGTCTTAATCCAAAACCCTGAAGAAGATGACATGGTTAGTCATATATCAAATAGGTATTCAGAGTCCAACTCAAGGAGAAAGCTCAAGGACTCATATCTGCCAAGAGTGGTGTACTCCTCGGGTGAGTCGCTGTCAGCATAAAGAACATCAACCAACCTAAGGTGTCGATCAGTTTGCAACAATCAACTTAAAAAGAAAGCTCGAGACTCACATCCTTCTATAATGGAACTGATTGATGGGATAATTTATCTTTGACTCGATAGGTGCAATCCGACCTAGGGCGACTATTGAGTGAATGCCACTAGGGAACTTATATCAACTCAAATGTAGTCAAGAGGAAAGGAGTCTCTTAGGGACTTATCCTAAACCTCAAATATACTCGACCTAGTTAGATAATGATGATTAGTTCAAGAAGAAAGCACGGGGAGTCACATCTTCTTAAATAAAATCAACACGGGGTAGCTGACTAGTTGGGTAGTTAAGTCTACCATACTGACAAGACGCTTGTTGGTTTGCAATGGTCAAGTTAGGAAGAAAGTGTGTGGACTCACATCCTCCAAACAATTGACCACTGGGGTGACATACATTCGAGGTAGCATGTAGACTCAACCTAAAGTAGCTAATGAGTGAGTGCCATAGGGGTTTGCTCTCACATCAAAATAGTTCGAGATAAAAGATTTGTGTTTGTTTTCTTGCATGCGTTAAAATGGAATAGGATTCCTCTGCGGGACTCTTACACCTACCTTAAACACACTTGGGTTCTCTCACACCTAACTTAGTTGTGCTAATCAAAATAAGATGCCTCTTGTATTCTCTTACATCTATTCTAATAGCGCTAGGAGATTGTGTTTGATTATGTTTATGTTTGTGTTGTAAAAGAGGGATAGGATACCACTGGGAGACTCTTAAACCTATCCTAAACATGTCATGGTGAATTCGCAAGATAAGAAAACAATGCTTTGAAAGAAGAGAAGATTTTGATGAAATGGAATCAGATTTTTGTTGATTGATAGAATTATTTTCAAAACATGATTTATTTCATGGGTAATATTTCTTTAGATAGAGCCCATTAATTGGAAGCATCGAGTGTTCCCCTTTACAATTAATGAGCTAATAATACCCTCCTTGGTAGTCCTTCTCTATGACAAAGGGGCCTTCCCAAGTGGGTTCAAACTTGCCTCCCATCTTTCGACGGGCAATAATTAGTCTTTTTAGGACTAACATAAGCTCTTCTACTCGAAAAGACATAGGGTGAACCAGCTTGTTGTGAGCTTGAATCATTTTGGTCTTGTACAACTCGAGGTTATGGCACGCCCGTAGGTGACTTTTCTCCAAACCTTCGAGCTCTTCTAACCAAAACTTTGCATTCTGCTTTGTAGTGATCTTGCTACCTAGTGTTATCCTTAGTGAAGGGAGTTGAACTTCTAAACGTAGAACAACTTCAGACCCATACACTAAGGAAAATGGGGTAGATTGAGTTGGAGTTTGGTATATGGTGCAGTATGCCCACAAGGCTTCAACCAACAGCTCGTTCCACTGTCGCTTGTTGTCATCAAGAATCTTCTTTAATATTTGGATTAGAGTTTTGTTGAATGCTTCTGCTAAGCCATTTGCCTTGGGATAGTAGATAGTAGAGTATCTCCAATCTCTACCTTATCTTCTAGCGAGGTTATTGATCTTTGTGGTTTTAAATGCAGTGCCATTATTAGATATAATTCTTCGAGGCACCACAAACCTATGTAGGATATTATTCCTGAAAAATTGGAGCACATGTTGAGCTGTGACCTCTCTGAGTGGGATGGCTTCGCCCACTTAGAAAAGTAGTATGTGGTAGCTAAGATGAACCGATGCCCCTTGGAAGAAGGAGGATCGATCAAACCCACAATGTCGATACCCCAACACTCGAATGGCCATGAGGCCAATGTAGGGTGTAGAATATTGGGTGGTTGGTGGAGGACCACACCGTGCAATTGACACTGATGGCATCTCCTAGCTACATCCATGCAGTCTATAATCATCGAAGGCTAGTAGTATCCTAGTCTCTTGATCTTCATCTTCATCTTTAGACTAGATTGATGTGCTCCACATAGACCTGAATGTACCTCAGCTACAATGCCATGGGCTTCATTTTGTCTAAACAGCGTAACCACATCTGGTCAAAGGATCGGCGGTATAGGGTGCCATCAATAAGAGCATAGGAGAGAGCTCTTTGTTTCACCTGATGGGCTTGTGACTTTTCTTGAGGTAGTTTGCCAATGTTCAAGTAGTCTATGAATGATTGCCTCCAATCCAGCTCCTCATCCTTTTTGGCAATGACAACCTCCCCTTCAAGAGAAAGTCTCTCGATGAGTTCAGCATCAATAAGAGATAGGACTTGTCTATTTTGGACCTTTATTGAAATGGACTCATCTTCTAGACAAGCCAATTATTTGGCAAGTTTGGCCAAAGAATTTGCTACTACGTTATTTGCTCGGGGAACCTTGTAGATGGTTGCTTTAGGGATCTAGGCCAACAGCTTCATAGTATACTCATGGTAATGATGAAGCTTGGGTTTGAGAACCTTGTAGGACACGATGATCTGGTTGATGACCAACTGAGAATCCCCAAAGATGTTGATGCTCTTGACACTAATATTGATGGCTAACTCCAGACCTACAATCAAAGCCTCATACTTGGCTTCATTATTAGTGCAGGGGTTGGAAAGATAGTATGAGAATCTCATCACATCGTGGTATGGAGTTAGAAGAACTATTCCTACCCCTGCCTTTCCTGGGAGAATAGATCATGGTGCTTCCCCTTTATGAAAAGAAGCATCACCATCAAAATACATCTCCCATCAGCGGTTGTTGGCCTCTCCTAAGTTTATGATTTGTTCATCAGGGAGATCATCACTAAGCGGAGAATCAGTAGGTAGTGGGTGTGCTGCTAAGAAATTTTCTAGTGCTTGTCTTTTTACCGCATGGAGGGGTATGAATGTGATATCAAACTATGAGAGGATCATGGACCATCATGCCAAACATCCGAATAACATTGGCCAGGTCATGAGGTACTGCAGCGAATTGGTTCTAGAGATCAAGTTCACCTTATGAAATGTAGTGTCTAGCTTAAAGCAAAGCTTTCTCAATAGGTGGATAGTTTGTTTTGAAATAAGATGATGGGGTAAGAGAGTTCTCCTTCCTCCATCATTGGCTTCAACAAAGCATCAGAGAGTCATCCAATGCAAAGGTAGAGGATGAGTGGCCGCCGATAGGGGCTAGAACTGCTTCCAAAATACTGATTGATGACTTCAAAGGCATGATAACACTTATCATCCCACTTGAACATGGCATCCTTTTTGATAAGTACTAAGAATGGCTTGCATCTCTTCGATAGGTTAGAGATAAAGCATCTTAGATATGCCAGCCATCCTTGGAAGGATCTGAGTTGAGTTAAACTCTTAAGAGGTGGAATTTCTAAGATAGCTTTGATCTTTTCTAAATCTATTTCTATTCCCTAATGTTGGACAATAAACCCAAGTAATTTCCCTGAAGCTACTCCGAATGTACACTTAAGGGAATTCATTTTGATGTTATACTATCTTAACCGTTTATAAACTACTCTCAAGTCAAAGAGATGGTCTTCCTTTTCTCTGCTCTTGACTACTAGATTATCATGTAACACTCAACCTGATGATGGATGAGTTCATTGAAGATCTGAGTCATGGCCCATTGGTATATAGCACCAGCATTTTTAAAGTCGAAAGGCATGACCCTATAATAGAAGTTTTGATCGGTTCAAAAAAGGTGTTTCTTTCATCTTTGAGACATCTTGATTTGGTTGTAGCAAGACCATCCAAAAGAAAGAAAATACTACATGAGATGAGGGATGTCCACCATTAATTGGTATAGGAAGAGGAAACTCATCCTTAGACATGCCTTATTTAAGTCCCTAAAATTGACATGCATGTGAATTTGGCCATTTTTCTTCTTAACTGAATCAAGCAACCGTGTAGGATATTTTTCTTCCCTGATGAAACCAGCATTGATCAATTTCTTGACTTCAGAAATGACTTGTTGTTCGATTTATAATCGCATGTGTCTAGCTGCTTGCTTAATAGGGGTAGCGTCAGGGTCTATTGCTAGCTTATGGATTGCTACATCAAGAGATAATTCAGGAATCTCTTCATAACTACATGTGAAGTAGTCTTTAAACTCTATTAATAGCCTAACTAAGTTAGGCGTGGATTTTCTTCTATCCAAAGGTCAATTTCTTTAAGCATGTCAATTATTGAATGGATCACTTCTTCAAATTTTGATGCATCTTTGATTTGGAGATCATCTAGATCATCTAAAGTTTATAAATACACATTCTCATAAGAGTTGGTGTTGTGTAAAAAGAACTTATCAGACTCCAAATGATTGGTAATAACTAAGTAATAATCATCATTTTTGACTAGACCCACTGTATCGAATCCTAGTCCTGCTCTTGATTGTGCTTCCCTGCTTGTATTATTCCATAACTTTTCAAAGTACTCTGACATGTGCCTGGACCATGTATGAGGAACTAAACCTTTCTGTACAAGATTATGAACATAAGGCGAGTAAAAGTCAAATGATAATTCTATTAATTCTTTAAATGTATCCTTCTCAAGTTCTACATCAACTTTAGGACTTGAGGATGATGATCCCAAAAAGAATCTCTTCAGCTTCATATCACTGGAAGACTTAGGGGCTTCCTTAACTACTAAACCTTCAACTTTTTGAGATGAAATTGAGGTCAGGGCTAAGGTTCCCAACTATTGCCTAATAGTCTCACATAAACCTGATTCAAATACTTTGATTTATCTAGAAGTCTGGCCTTCATCTATGTCTGGATCAAATGTCACCTCCAATAGAACCCTTTGAGAGGGGTTGGCTGGTATATTAATCACATTAGACTCAACCTCCAAGCTAGATTCCAAGTCTATGTGAATTGTATGGGTACTCTTATGAACTGGAACATTATCTCTATTAGCTGATGGCCAACCAGGCAATCTTTCACCTCTGGAACTGCCTCTATTTCTATCTCTGCCTCTACCTCTACCTGGTGGAGGTTGAGACATCCTACTCACATGTCCATCTAATGGAATGAACTGTGGGTGGAATGTGATATGCGGATCTACTTCTTCTTCAATTCCCCTTTCTTGTTCACTTGGATTTTCATTTTTCTTTTCTTTTTCTTTTACCTTTTCTTTTTCTTTTAAATTTGAATTTTGTCCAAGTTTATGAGAAAGGATGTTTTAAGGAAGATAGTAGGTCGCATCCTCATAAATCTCAACCTCTCTAACTGAGAATGGCTTTTCATCTCCATTGACATGGTATTCAATCTCATCCTTTCTGAACTTAATGCACTAATGGAGGGAGGATGGAAATATCTTATTCTGATGTATCCAAGGCCTACCGAGCAAAGTGGTGAATGAAATATTTCAATCAATGATGGAAAACTTGGTTTCAGTCTTCCAATCACCTATCTCCAAGGGTAACACTATATAACCTAAAGCCCGCTCACCTTATTCATTGAATTCTCTCAACATCATTCAATCTCCTCGAAGTGTGGAGATGTCAATCCTGAAATAGACAACGGTCTTTAAACTCATAATGTTCATCGATGCACTTAGATCAACAAGAACTCTGGCAAGTCTGAATCTGCCCATGTCAACTATGATGTAGAGGGGATTGTGCTCCAAGTCCCCCAGAAGGTCTTCATTTTTGAGGGTGATCCCCTGAGCTTCTTTTATGTAATGTGCCTCCTCACCTATAGCAGTCAGTAGAGTTAAGCATATCTCAGGATTAAGAAGAGCCTTGATTAGTGATTCCCTCATCTCTTTGGATAAGACAAGGGCATCGTATATGCTTAGCTTAGACGGTAACTTTCTTAGATGAGAAAGGACATTATAGTCCACCTTGAGCTAATCTTTCACAAGCATATCCATAGGTGGAGCATCTTGTGGAGGGGCTTCTTGATCCTCTATACCAATGACTTATTTCCCTATATCTTGAGGTGTTGCCCTAGGAGGTAGAACCTTGCCACTACGGAGGTTGACTTTGGTGATCTCTTATGGCAGGGTAATGGAAGGTTCTACCTGCACATCAGGCTCACCTACAACTTCTCTTATGGACCCTCAGAATCGGATGATTCTAAGTCTATCTCAAGAGCTAAACCAGTAGTATTCAGAGTAGGAAAGTCTAACTCTGAATCAGAAAGAGGAAGATCAAAATTGTTATAATTATTTTGATTTGAAGAGTTATCATTTAGAATAGAAGTAGACAACTCATCATAAGTGACACAGATGTAATTCAAGCTAGGTTTATTCTTCAATTTCTTGAATTTGATAAGTGGTACAAAGTAGAAATCAAGTAAAGTGAGTGGGGTAAGGGATTTGACATTTTTTCTCGATACAAGAGTTCTACTAGTAGAGAAGAACAAGAACTAGCAAAGTGGAGGAAGTCACCATGTGGTAGCTACAACAGACTGAGGACTGACTGGACTGGTTGCACGCTATCCTGCCGACATGCCTCACTACATGAGCTCCCCTTTCCGTTGCAGCAACTTGCAAACCTTCCTTGATCTTGGAGGTTTGAGCTGACTTAAGCACCTGCAAGGAAAGTTTCTTGATCTTCTAAATGATATTTTTAAAGGTTTTGGATAAATAAATATCCCAACCTTCTTTGGTTTTGGAAGGATTATAAGTATCCCCAAGGATTACCCTAATGGAACTGGATGATTGTTTCATAAGGTGTTCCTTCAGGATAACTACAACACTGGTCTTGAAACTGTGTTCAAGCGAGTCCTTAAATGTGAAGCAATCCTCCAAAATATGACCAAGCATACTGTGGTAGGGACAAAAGTTAGGATCATGACTTTTGCCTACTTCCTTCGGTCTCTTAGGTTCAGGTAGCCAAAAATCAGGCTTCTTTAAGAGATTCTTAAAGATCTTCTTGATTTCCTCCCTCTTAAATGAATAAATCTTGTTAAGCTTATCTAAAAGAGTAGGTGGACCATAGCTACCTGGCGGTGGGTATGTGTGCCATTGATGTGATGAGGGCGGTGAGGAGGCGGAGGTGCCGTGGAGGCTATGGAGGCCTGTGCCCCTGGTAGAGGTGGGGAAGTCCGAGGTTGTGGTCTCTGACAATCTCTAGCTGCTTGCTTTTCTACCATCACACGCCCCCGCCTTCTTCTCATAGACTTCGGGCTTTGCCAGGCAATTGATCTTGAAAAGGTAACTATTTGGCCTCCTTATGAGACTAGCGCATTGTTGATTAGCTTCAAAAGTTTTGATAGTGAAGCTCTTAAGCATGAATGATCGGCCATGGATATTCTTTAGAAGAATCTCAATGGCATGATGTTCGATAGGGCTCACATTTCATACTCGTTACGCCATCTAAGAATATAGTCAACAAGGACTCACTGGTGTTGTTGCTACAAGATCACCAACAATAATCCTTTGCTAAGCTCCAAGAAACCTCTTAATAAAGAGCAACTCAGAAATATCTTTACTATTTTGAAGTTCAGATACCAATCAAAACTATCCCTAGTTACTAAAAGAGGCGGAAAAGCAAAGCATCGCTGCCACCGCCATTACAACAACTAGCTCTGAAATGGGCGATGTGCTACCTACGGTTTCCATTGCCATCAAAACTCTTGAAGGAAGGTGGCATGAAACCCTTGGGATATTGGATTGCTTCAAATTCCTCTGGGTAGGGTCTACTCTATGGAGTTGATGATCCTCCCTAGGCTTGAGCCAACACTTCCTTCACTTGTTGCTCGACCATAGACTTTATGTCTTTTTCTTGTATGAAGGTACTTTCCACTACCTTTCTATACATGCTAGTGCTACCTTGCTCAAAAGGAGGTAAGGTTTTGGCTGGGTCCAAGGCATGCACTAAGTCTGACTGACTAATATTAGTTGTAGTAGGATGAAGTGCTTGGGCTTATTTCTGAAGTACTGAGACTGGTGCTAACAAGTCCTCAAGCTGCCTCGCCATCCTGTATCTTTGTTCATCTTTCTACTTTAACTGATATCGGAGATGTTGGGTTGTATCTTCCTGCTCAACCTCATCACCTTCCATGGCATGTTGCTCCCTGAGGAGGGATCCCTTAGTATCTACCATGCAAACCCTGACTGAGTCTCCCAACAAATTGTCTTCATTGGGATCAAAACTAACCTTCTCCTCATCAGACCAGTCATACCCCAAAATTTCCTTCTTTTCTACAAGATAATGTGCTACTATATCATCTAACAGATGATCAATCTGAATAGGCACAAATAATTTTGGTTGACCAATGTGATCACTATCATGTATTGAGAGGCACCGGACCTCCCCTACTGCTGGATAATCAATCCTATGAGGACTGTACTCATTGGAAGAAATACACTCCTGACTGTCACTGACTATGAAAGGGGTGACACTCCTAGGAGGTTCTACTATCATCAGTGCAACTGGGCTATCATCTGCTCCCTCCGTAATAGCTTCCACCATCTCTATATCCAGCTGGACTGGTGTTGTTGGTGAAGGGACAACCACTATGCTTCGGGGTCGCCATTTCCACCGCACCATACCGTAATGTCAAGGAAGAGAGCCTCGCCACGTAGGTGGTAGATGGAATAGATCCTCAACCGGTCGATCACCAACGGGTACGCTTTCCTGATATGGCCTTCATGGCCTTCTGGAACGAGATGTTGTAATGAATGGGTGATTGAGGTAGAGCGTGGAGACACCACCACTCTCTCGTGATAGGACACTTCCTATGATGGGTCATCCTAAGAAAATGCTATATGTATGATCGCGGGTAGCACACCAAGAAAATCAAATGAGTGTGGAGGCCGACCACCAAACCTCGCCTCTCTACTAGTGATCTGATCAGTGGGGCCTCTAGCCCTCTCATGTCAGTGTTTCCCACCTGTGGAGAATGATGATCTCAAATCAAATGAGCCTGACTGAACATCCAAGCTCGCCAACCAACCCAGCATAGAACTGACGGTAGGCCAGCATATGACCTCTCCTACTGCTAATTGGGCCGGGTGTCAATCACTAGTGGAGGTGAAGTATGGATCCTCATAGCATCCTCTCTATCTGACCCAGAGAAATGATGAAATGGGCTCGCTATAACTAGAGAGGTGATCAATGCCTCCTCCACAGCTGACCGTGTAGCAGCGTCCATCTCCTTAGCAATTTTATTTCTCCTATGAGTCTTGGTAGGGTGAGTGGAGTAAGAACTAGACCTAACCTCAAAGGCTTGGGAGGCAATCTCTGGGATTAGAGGAGCATTACCCTTAGAGGGTGCCGATGAGTGGGTGTTATCCCTTACTAGAGCAGCACAAAAAGCCATGAAGCATGCAGACACTGTCACTGGCACTACTGGAACTAATGAAACTACCACTGCTTTCCTCTTTAATGAAGGGATGCTAGAATCTGATAGTAAATCGATCAATGATCACCTACCACCACCTAATCCTACTAACAGCCAGAGGGGAGTGCTCCTCACAATCACACCCCTCACAAACCTCTATCAAAATGGATGAGATGGTGTGATCAGGGGAGATTGGCCTAATCTAAGCGCTGCCATACAGGGGAAAGTAAACACAAACCGTGGAACTTGCCATTTATGATCAATTGAAAACTGAAGAACTGAACTATAGCTCTAACTGAGACTGATGCTAAGAATCTTCAATGTTGGAAACAAGCTTGGACCAGATTTCTTATTTTGTTGATTTATAAATTTGAATTTAAAATTTAAACCCACATCCAACATCTTCGAAGTGTTAAGTGGGGTTCAAATGGATCTAGAGAAGATTTAGAGATTTTGATTGGAAAGAGGAATTTTTGAATATGAATCCAACTTCAACAAATTTGGGTATGTTGAAAAATGGATTCAAATATTTTTAGAAAGATGCTTCCATAGGTTCATGTTTGAAATTAGATTTTGATTTGAAGATCCTTTTCTTTAACAAATTTGGGTATGTTAAAGTAAGGGTCAATTGGTTTTGTTTTTGATTTGGTATTTTGGAATTCACTCACTTATCAAATTTGGGTATGCTAAGTGAAGTGTTTGAAAATAATTTTTTCTTTTTCTTTGTTTATTTTATCTTGTGAATTATTGTTGATTTTGAAAATTGGAATTCCTACTTAGCAAATTTAGGTATATTAAGTGAAGAACCCAAGTGTGTTTTGTTTTTTTTTTTAAAAGATTTTTGAAAATAGGATTCTTAGCAAATTTGAGTATGCTAAGGAAATCCTAAAGTGTTTCATTTGTTTTGGATATTTTGATTTTTGAAAATGTCGAATCCTTAGTAAATTTGGGTATGCTAAGGAAATCCTAATGTGTTTCCTTTTGATTTTGATTTGTTTTTGAGAAGTAGGATCCTTAGCAAATTTAAGTATGCTAAAGGAATCCTAATGTGTTTCCTTTTTAGTTTTGATTTATTTTTTGATTCAAAGTGGAGACTTCACTTTAGCAAATATGGTATGCTAAAAGAATGAAGTTCCACTTAATTTCTTGAAATGGAAATTTCACTTAGCAAATTTTAGTATGCTAAATGAAATTCCAAAAGATGTGTTTTAAAATTTTGCATTTTGGTTTTATTTTGAAAATGGAAGCTTCACTTTAGCAAATTTGGTACGCTAAAGAGTGAAGTTTCAAAAAGTGCTTTTGAAATTTTGTGAAGTGGAAATTTCATTTAGCAAATTTGAGTATGCTAAATTAAATTTCAAATGGTGTTTCAAATTTTTATTTTGGATTTTGAAAAAGGGAGACCTCATTTTAGCAAATGGGGTATGCTAAATTGAAGTTCCAAATATGTTTTGAAAATTTTTATGGGATGGATATTTTACTTAGCAAATTTGAGTATGCTAAATGAAATTTCCAAAAGTGTGTTTCAAATTTTAATGTTTTTTGGAAAAGGAGAGACTTCATTTTAGCAAATGGGATATGTTGGAATGAAGTTTCAAGTGTATTTTGAAAATTTTGTTTTTCAAATTTGGAGACTTCACTTAGCAAATTTGAGTGTGTTAAATGAAGTTCCAAATGTGTTTTAAATTTTGAAAATATGATTGTTAAATTTTGATTTTCGAAAGAAGACTTCCATCTAACAAATTTGGGTATGTAGGAATGGAAGTCAATCCTATTTTTGCAAATGTGAAAGTTTTACTTTATGTGTGATTATTGCTTTTTGAAAGAGAGAATTCCAACTTAATCATGTAAAGAACATGTTTAAGTGGGATTTCCAAATGATGTTATTTTTGTTTGGGAATGAAATCTTCATTCAATAAATTTGGGTATATTGAATGGGGATGTTCATATGTGCTTTTGAAAAATTTAGTTTTATTTGAAAATGAAACTTCCATTTAATATGTGTGGGTATATTAAATGGGAAGGTTCATATGTGTTCTTTTCAAAAAATATGAAAATCCCAACCTAACACATGTGGAATGTGTTAGGTGGAAGTTCAAAGTTGTGATTTTGCTTGAAGAGGTAATATCCATTAAATACATTTAGATGTATTGAATGGAAAGGCCCATCTTAAAATTTTATGCTTTTTAAAATATGATTATTGGAATTTTATTTTTTAATGATGATCTTACATATAACAATCATAAAGATTGTTAGATAAAGATGATTTAGGAAATTTTTGTGCAAAATATTTTATTAAGTGCATTTTTTGAAAGAGTTCTTTTGAAAATCATGATTTTTGATAAGGGTTTATTTTGTCTGTATTATTTTAAAATTAACCTTTCAAAATATTTTCTTTAAATATTTTCTTTTTATTTAGATCTTTTTATTTTTACCCGTTGGAGAACCCAACAGGGGTTTTAAAAAAAACACAGGGTCAGGTCCTAAAACCTAAAGATGTTGGCAAACTTAACTTAAGAATGAAATAAGCTAAGTGCTAATGAAATGAAAGATTGTCTTGGATTCATGCCAAAGTACAAACCCACTATCAATACTTGAAGATAATGATCATTTACCAAAGATGGAGAGAGGAACCATCCCCAGCGGAGTTGCCAGAAAAATCTGCGGTGAAATAATTCTCATGCACATTCTTGTCTTCACCTATCCCCTTTAGAGGAATAAATGAAAATAAAATATATATGAAAAATCATCCTATTGGGATGCCACTCAAATCCACAGATGTTCTTATTAAGGTGATCAGGTATGATATTGAGGAGAGGTGTACTATCTTGAAAGATAAAAGTCACCGCCCTACAATGGATCTAATCACCTTAATAAGGACTCTTAAGGACTATGGGTCTTCAGTGTGTACCAGAGATTCTTCCCCTACTTTACATGAAAAAGTAAAGGTGGGTTTATTTTAAAATGGGTTCGTTAAGTTCCCTACAGGGGCAAGGCCCCAAAGTAAATTTCATCCTAAGGAATGGGGATTCCTTAGGAATACTCTCGATTAAGATAAATGATCGTTGTCTCCAAATATTTCAATAGGTAAGACTATCAATCAATTATTTTATTTTAGAAGATCAAATGGGATTGGTCAAAGAGAGAGAGTTATTATCGAAGCCAAAGGAAGAAAAGTAGGAGATGTTCATGATGTTAGGAAACCTAGTGAGCATCTCAAACTATCCTATGGTTAGGCTTTATATTTTTGAAATTGAATTATTCATTTGAGTTAACTTTTTATTAGAAGTTTAGGACTTATGATTCCATAACATAAGATTATGGAAATGATTAAGAGGTGAAGATTTATTCTTATGACCCATAGAAGGGAGAAGCAATCTCGGAACCTAAATCTAGGGAGCCTTGGCAAGGGCCAAAAGCACAACCTAAATCTAAGATGAAAAATAGATATTTGGCTTGTCTCCACAAGAGAGGTCAAACCACCCGACTGCTTGGACTTACAACCGCCTGGGGTGATCGCCAACTAACTCCTATGATTTTAAATTCATGTAGGCAAGTCTTATGCTTTATACAAGATAGCTTGGTTGTTATTTATTTAGAAAGAGACTAAGTCCTTAAACTCACTCCCTAAAGAGACTTGATCATGTTAAGGGTATGCTTCAAATGAGCTAAATCTAATGTAAATCCTATTACATTTTATTTTCAATTTTGGATAATTATTTGACTCAGGATTATAGGATTCATATGCCTAATGCATGAGAAGTAAGATTATTGGCCAAAATCAGCGAGAAGGGAGGAGGTGTGTTTCCACCATGGCTCTCAAAGGTCAAGCCAAGTTTCTTTCACCAAGGTTGAAGCCCTCCAATCAAGAGTGAAAATAATATGCATTTATGCATAATATTATAAAAGAAGTACTCATCTAGCTAAGGGATTACTAATTCTTTTATCTTGATTTTAGTCTAAGCTATAGGTGAGGTTACGAGTTCTTTAATTTTAATTTTGAATTGTTAAATTTGGTAGAAGATTTAATTTTCTCTAAGAGCCTAATCCACATCCAGGCTATACATCAAGAAAGGAAGAAACTTGGAAAAGGATGCCATCTTAATGCACAAGCTAAACAAATCATCAATCAATTTATAAAGCTAACGTAAAAGAATAAGAGGTCATTTATGGTCAGGCACCACCACACAAACCCAAAAAAAAATTGGGTAACCGAGCTCTACCCTTATACAATCTGGATTACAAATAAATTTAGTATAATTAAACAAGGAATTCATTATTATGGGAGTATTCAAGCTTCATTTCTTCATTCTTCATTTCTTCTCTCTTCTTCTTTTATTCTTTGTTCTTTGGTTCCTTCTTTTGGATGGTTGAAAGGTGGTTACTCCAAAGGCTTCACATGGTACATAAGATGATATCTTATGACCAATGCTCATCCTAATCCCCATAACAATCATTCCAAAATCCTAAATGCAAAAATTACATGAAAAGGGAAAATGGAAATCTAACTAACACCTGCAAAACAAAGATTAGCTAAAACAAACCATACAATCTCAAGCATGTATATTGGACTTAACACCCCCACACATAGGTGATTAGGTCCACCTGGACTATTGGATTATGCTTAGGAGTATAAGCACCTGCATAGCAAAACCATTTATATTTTTATTTATTATAACGCCCCTTAAGTACAATCCCCTATAGAAAATAATGATTAAACTAAATCATCCCATCATTCAATATACACACATTCATCCTAACATCTAGACTAAAATATATATCACAAAATAAAAGAAAACATCAAACCATACACCTCCCTAACCTAAAGCTAGAAGTGGTGATTTAGTCTAAAGTGTGTGTGCTTTTAAGGTTTGTTTGGTATGCTTAGCTATGGATTTAAGTTAGGATTTTCTAAGTGTGAAGAATGTTCAACTTAGAGGAGGGTTTCATTTTAGTGATTTAGTTGTTTTGGGTTGGTTTTATTTTATGTTTTGAATTAGTTCAAGTGAATCCTACAATTAATTACTAAGTTATAAAGAGAGGGAAAGACAAGATAACTTCTCTTTCCTCCCCTAACCTAAGCAATTTCTAAAGTGGATTAATAATTTAGTTTTGTTTATTGAATGATTTATTATGTGTTTTAATTAATCTTAAGTTTAGATCAATTCTAAATAAACCAATTCAAAAAGAAAGGCATTTTAAGATTAAGTAAAGTGAACTAAATTCACAAAACACACATCACTTCATTTCTTTCCCAACATGTAAAACATGCATATGAATGAATCCTAAGAATATCTATACATACCAAATGGGAATGTTTAGCAAACTTTATGGTGCATGCTAAATAAGTTACTTAAGAAAATTTGAATATGATGCATAATTTTCATTAAGTAGCAAAAAGGATTTCTTATCCAATTTTCGCATACACATATGAGTACGATGCTATTGCTAACTAGGGGTGTAAGATACAAGACCTACTTAGGGCTACTTAAAGTCTTGCAACCCCAGGGTTGTCTAGACTAATATGCCACTTTCCTTAAATACAAGCATATGTACAAAAGAAATAAATGGAAAAGAAGAATGTAAAAGTTGGTATTTGTTTTATTTTGGTATGTGTATGCAATTTATATGTGTAAGTGTGGGTATCCTTCTTAAGTAATAGCATAGGAATGAATAGGAGGTGAAATTAGGCAAGTGTCAGGTTTTTTTTCAAATGAACTATACACTTTGCCAAATCATATTTCAAACTATACCAAAATAGAGGAGAAGGAAAAGTACACTAAGCACATTCTTATATTTTACTCACATGCAAGCTTATAAATAAGATATAAGTAACACACTTTTATATTTTATAATTGATTCATATATTTTAAAAATAATTTGGATTTAATAGTGATAATAGCCACTCATATTCTTACTTTAGCCAAAACATGCAATTTGACATAAAGGAAACATTTTCATTTTAAATTTGATTTTTGAAAAGTATGAATGTATGAAATCATATGACACACAAAATTAGCATGTTAGTAAAGAACTAAAGTAATGAAATCATGTAAACACATTCATCTTAATTAATTCCCAAAGGCAATCTTATGAAATAAGAAAGCTTAAAGCAAATCAAAGTATGTTTAATGTGATTTTTGTTTGATTTTTAAATTTGATTTAATTTGGAAAATGTAAGGTGAGTTTGTTGTTCCTAACCCATTCCCCCATGTGTTTGATATTGTTGTTCAATTTTTTCAGGTGATTAGATTCATTTTATATTTTGATTAGGTTAAGGTATGAATTAAGTATGCTAATTACTCCTTACCTACACCACCTTTGCATAGTTAATCAAATAATTATGAGCCAATGAGATGGCATAAAACCACACAAGGAATTTAAATCAGCAATGCACCTTGGAAGAAAAGGGTCTAATGCAATTTGGCTCATGATTAATGATTAATTAAGCTAAG
This sequence comes from Cymbidium sinense, assembly GCA_021442155.1. Classification (NCBI taxonomy): domain Eukaryota; kingdom Viridiplantae; phylum Streptophyta; class Magnoliopsida; order Asparagales; family Orchidaceae; genus Cymbidium; species Cymbidium sinense. The sequence goes on along the minus strand of CM038233.1, from coordinate 36,497,543 downwards.
GGGTTTAACTTAAGTAATTTCAAAACACCCCTGGCACATATGAGTTGAATTTTGATTTCATTAATTGTACTTAGGCTCTTGAACACCTATGCATTTACCTAAGAAGAATCAATTTAGTTCTGGAAAGTTTTAGAATTTTATGAAATCAATTAAGAGGGTAATTAATAAATTAACCCTTAATTAAGAGGATTAAGGAAGAAAAGGGGGTTTAAGGAGTATCTTAGGGGAAATGCCCTAAAATTATTCTTCAAATCTCCTATTCACTGAAACAGACCTTAATCAACTTCAACAAATGATTAAATCACTAATCAAACCCTTAATTAACCTTAATTATATTAAGAGAATAATTAGGAAATGAATTAGCAATTTCCCCAATTAAGCTACCAATAAATTCCAAGAAAATTAGGGGAGGTAGAAGTCATTCCTCAAAATACACTCAAGAAGTTTGGGAATAATTAGTGGATTAATTAAAGAGTAATTAGCAAATTAATAATTCTAATAAAACCTAAAATTAGAGAAAATAACTATTCAAAATCAATCAAAATCAATTTTAGAATATTCTATGTTTAATTATCTTTCTAATGTAATTTATTTCATATTTTGTCAATTTTTCTATGTTGAGATATGAATTTTAGAAGTTTAGATGATTAATTAGGAATTAAATAATTATGTAATCTTATTATTAATCTGCTGGCGCCACGCATGCGGCTGACGTGACATACACTTAACACACATTTCTTTTTGATTTGTTATTTAAAACATCACATCATAGCGCCGCATGGCGGTTATTTTCTCAACCATCGATCAAGGATGGATGGTGAGATTAAAGCAATTAGAAGATAAAATATAAATAGATTACACATTTTAATCTCGGCCGTCCATCCAACATGCGTAGATGGATGGCCAGAGATCTATCCCTATTATCCCCTGTGAACAATAGAGGCCGTCCATCTTCTAGGGTAAGATTCAAGCTCGATCAAGCTCAGATTGGGCTAAAATTTATCCCACACCATCTAAACCTAATGGAAAGCACCTCTAACGGCCAAAATTCCATGGGATTGAAATTCCTTTCACAAAGGACCAACACACATTGAAATTATGCTCGGAAAGATGGAAAACCTCATCGGAGGTGATCATCGGTGCTCGATTCCCTTGGAGAAGCTTCGTTTGGTTGAGATGAAGCTTTGCTGAAAGTTTGAGCTCTTGAGGTTGAGTTGATGGCTCTATTTAAAGCTTTGTTTGGTCACCGTTTGATTGGTTATTTAAAACATCACATCGTAGCCATGCGTGGTGGCGCTTTCTCACCATTCTCTGATCATAGATTGAGAATGATTAGCCATGGAGAGAGAAAATATAAATATATTGCACATTTTAATCTTGGCCATCCATCTAAAATGCACGGATGGACGGCCAGAGATCGGTCCTTGTTATCCCCTATGAACAATGGAGGTCGTCCTTGTTCTAGGGTAAGATCCAAGCTTGATTGAGTTTAGATTGGGCTAAAATTTAGCCCACACCATCTAAACCTAATGACAAGGACATATAATGACCAAAATTCTATGAGATTAAAATTCCTTTCACAAAGGACCAACACACATTGAAATTAAGCTCAAAAAATGGCAAACCTCACCGGAGGTGATCACCGGTGCTCGATTCCCTTGGAGAAGCTTCGTCTAGTTGAGATGAAGCTTTGCTGAAAGTTTGAGCTCTTTAGGTTGAGTGGATGGCTCTATAACAACCCCTCATTGCACTGAGCTCTGCTTTGGTCTAGGGCACCTTCCTTTGCCTTTGGAGCTTGAGAAAGAACTTAGAGCTGACTTGGTCCCATGAGAGTGCTAAATTGAGGTTGAGTGTAGAGAATCAATGAGCTCCCCATTTGTGAATATTGAGAAGATAAACTTTCAATCTCTGTCTAGGAAGCTTACGATCACTTGCAAAAGGCTCCTCTGGCTCCCTAACACTCAATCGACAATGGCTTTGATGGAATGAGAGTGAATTAGGGGGAGTATATCTCCCCTTTGGCATTCGGAAGGCTGAGCATGGGCTTGCCATTTTGATCCAATTGCCTTGATTCAAAGGGTTTGTTAGGCTATTAGGATTGTCCTTGAGTTCATTTTTTGGCTAGGGAGTGGAATGGTGAACTCCCCTTGTGCTTCAATTGAGTGTAAGGAAGATTCCCATGTGGCCATTTCAAAGCATGTGCTCAGTTTGGCCATTGGGCAAGGTTGGATTGACCCAAACCCATTAGGTTGGGTGCACCACCCTTCCTAGTGTTGATTTGATCCACTAGGAGAGTGTCAAGTGGGTGTGAAGAGGATTTGACCAAATTCCAAGTGGAATTGGCCAAAATTTACCCTATGGCCTAGGGGTAAAATGGTCATTTGGCTAATTTTTGAATTTGGGTATGTTTGGTATGTTGAGAAAATAGGTTTGGCCAAGTTTCATTTGTTTTGGAGTTTATTTAGTATGGTTTGGCTCATGTTGACCCATTTAGGTCAAAATGGGTCAACTTAAGTCAAATGGTCAAATTGGGTCAAACCAAGGGTTGGGTCAAGTTCATATGACCATTTGAAATATTTTGGTGGCTTTGGTTTGATTCAATTTGGTTTAGGTTTGAATTTGGTTTATAAGATTTCATTTAGGTCAAATGGGTCAAGTTGACCAATTTGACCATTTATCTGAGCTAGGGATAGGTTTAGGTTTGGGTGGTCATATGAAGGGATCTTTGTTTCCAATCAATTTTGGTTAAGTTTGAATTTGGTTCAATATGATCCTTTAGGCAAGTTGGGTTTAAGATCAATTGGGCTAGGTGAGGTCTAGTTGGCCAATTGAGGCTTTGGTCAAGTTCAACAAGTGATTTAAAATGAACTTGACCCATTGGTTTCAATCAATTTGTCTTAGATCAAGTTTTGACACATTTTGACTATTTAGGTCAAGTTGGGTCAACTTGGGTCAAGTGGTCAAGTGGCCAATTAGGCTAGGTTAGGCTTAAATGTTGACTTGGTCAAGTTCAAACATTGATCATGAATGAACTTAGATCATTGGTTTCAATTAATTTGGCCTATGGTGGATTTTGGCTATGTTAGGTTTCATTTTGGCTGAGTGTTGACTTGGTCAACCCTTAGGTTTCACTTGGTTTGATCCAATTTGAGTGATTGATCATCTCATGATGATTGTTGATCATGATGAGAGGCTTAGGTGAGTTTGATTCAATCCAATTTGGTTAGGATTAGAATTTGGCTCATAAGGGTACTTTAGGTCACTTTGGGTCAAGTGAGCCTAAGTGGGTCAAATGGCTTGGTCAAAGGTTTATTTGAGTTTGATTGAACTTACATGACTTATGATTGAAATATAAATCCATTTGCAAGTGGTTTGAAGTCAAATGGGTTTTGATTCATTTGACAATTTCAAGTTCAAAGGGTGAACATTAAATAGATTTTGGCTTGATTTTTTAATTGAGTTTTGGTTAAGTGATTGAAGTTTGTATTTATATTTGGATGTATGATTGTAGGATCGATTGAATCATGAAGAAAAATTAAGAGTTTGGCTTAATTTGAAATTGATTTGGCTAAGTTCAAGAATTTGACTTGAATGGTTTAGGTTAGATTTTGATTGAATTTGAACTTGAATTTTGGAGTTGGTTTTGGTTGTTTGAATTTATATTTCATTTATATATGTGAATATAAATGAGAATATAAATGGGTCATGAGAAAATTTCATGAGTTTGAAGTGATTTGAACATGATTTAGGCTAAGTCCTTATGAGGGAAATTAAGAATTTTGGAAAGATTTGTGAATTGAACTTGAATTTTGAATTTAGTTTGATTGATTTGAATTTATATTTCATTTATATATGTGAATATAAATCAAAATATAAAAGAGTTATGAGAAAATTTCATGAATTTGTATTGATTTGAACATGATCTAGGCTAAGTCCTTAGGATGGAAATTAAGGATTTAGGAAAGATTTTGAATTAGGATTTTGAATTTTGGATTTTGATTTGATTGATTTGAATTTATATTTCATTTATATATGTGAATATAAATGATAATATAAATGAGTTATGAGAAAGTTTCATGAATTTGAGTCATGAGAAAGTTTCATGAATTTGAGTTATGAGAAAGTTTCATGAATTTAAATTGATTTGAACATGATCTTGGCTAAGTCCTTAAGAGGAAAATTAAGGATTTAAGAAGGATTTTGAATAAGGAATTTGAATTTTGGATTTTGATCATGGATTTCAATCATGTGGCATTGATTTGAGTTTTGAGAAATTCAATTAGGCTAAAATTGATTTAGGTTTCATGTTGATTTGATTTGGAGTTTGACTTGAAGGAAGGAATTAAGGAAAGTGGTTCAAGCTATAGGGTAGGAAAATTTTCTTAACACCCCTAAGACATGACCTACTCCTATGGTTAACTCTTCTAAGTCTCTAGGGTTAGGTTGAGTGTCCACCTAATCACTAGATGTGTCTTAAGACTAAGGATCTCTTAAAGTCTAAGAGGAGTCTATGTCTAATATGGAGGGGTTGGGAGCTCATCCTAAAAATGAGGTCAACACCTCTCCACAGGATGCTCCACCTATGGATATGCTTATGGAGAAACAAGCTAGAGTTGATTACAACATCTTAGAAAGTTGCCAGATAAGTTAAGCATATATGACACCCTTGTCTTATCCAAAGAGATGAGGGAATCTCTAATCAAGGCTTTACTTGATCCAGAGATATGTTTAGCTCAGCTTACTGCTACTAAAGAGGAGGCATGCCACTTAAAGGACATCTTAGGTGTTACATTCAGTGATGAAGACTTACTTCTAAGGACGATCAAGCATTACCGTCCTCTTTACATTACAATGAATATGGGCAGATTTAGGCTATCAAGAGTATTGGTTGACCCAGGTGCGTCAGTCAACATTATGAGTCTAAGAACCCTTGCCTACTATATGATTGACATCTCTAAACTCTAAAAAGAAAGGATGATGTTGAGAGGATTCAATGAACAAGGCGAGAGGGCCTTCGGTTCCATAGTGTTGCCCTTGGAGATAGATGATTGGAAGGCTGAAACCAATTTTCACATTATAGACTTGAATAAATCTTTCAATGCTTTGCTTGGAAGGCCGTGGATACATGAAAATAACACGGTTTCATCCTCTCTACATCTGTGTTTGAAGTTTGTGAGAGGTGGAATTTCCTACTGTGTCAAAGGAGATCTCAAGCCATTTATAGTTCATGAGGTTGGCATATACGAGGAAAAAAGAAAAAGAAATATAAAAAGAAGAAGAAAAGAAAAGAGAAAATGAAAATGGAAATAAAAGGGAGCGAGAAATAGACTTAGAGGAGGAAGTGGAGCTCGACATTAGATTCCACTCACAATTCATTACTCTATTTGAACATATGGATAAGATGACCTAACCTCCACCAAGCAGAGGAAGTGGCCAGTTCAGAGGTAGCCCCAAGGGTGGAAAACTTTATTGGCCACCCAATAGGAGATATTTCCTAGCTACCAGGAGTACACCTGCTATCCATATAGACTTATAATATAGTTCAGATGATGAGTCTTATATGGTTAGCACACCAGCCAACTCTTCTCAGCAGCAGATTCCCTTGGAGGTGATACTTGAGCCTGACAACGATGAAGATCGGGCTCCAAAGCAAAGCGTGAGTGTATCCAAGTTTATATGTAAATAATTAGGCATCCATTGGGAACCTTAGCTCTAACCCCACTTTCTTCACAAAAAAATTGAGGGTTTGGTAGTTAAGGAAGCTCCTAAGTCATTCAGAGATGTGAAGACTCAGAGGTTCTTTCTAGGAGCATCATCCTCAAGTCAAGAAGTTGATGTAAAAGATTTTAGAATTACATTTTGCTTGGTACTCACATTGTGTTCATAATCTAGTTAAGAAAGGGTTAATCCAACATACTTGGTCAAAGCACAGGTTTAACTACTTTGAAATAATATGGAAGAATAAATACAAAAGCTCTCCATTAAGATTAAGACTAGGATTCAGTACAGTGGGTCTAGTCGATGATGACGATTACTGCTTAGTCATCACCAATCATTTGGAATCTGATAGATTCTTTTCAAATCATATTAACTCATATAAGGAGGTGTGCTTGGAAACTTCAGATGCTCTAAATGATTTTGAAGTCAAAGATGCACTGCTAGAGTTTGAAGAAGAGATCAAGTCAACCATTGATGAGCTCAAAGAAATCAACTTAGGAACTGAAGACAACCTATGTCTGACATATATCAGTTCTTTGTTGAACAAAATTGAAGCCAATGAATTAGTTAGGCTATTGACTGAGTTTAAGGATTTCTTTGCATGGAATTATGAAGAGATGTTCGATTTATCTTCTGAAGTCCATAAACTAGCAATAGAGCTTAGTGCTAACCCTACCAAGTAAGCTCCTAGATGCATGCAATTAGACATTGAACAACAGGTCCTTTCTGAAGTTAAGAAATTGATAGATCTGGTTTTATCTGGGAAAAAAATACCCTACCTGGTTGGCTAGTGTCATCCTAGTTAAGAAGAAGAATGGCCAAATTCGCATATGCGTTGATTTTAGAAACTTAAATAATGCATATCCAAGAGATAAATTTCCCCTACCGATACCTGAACTGATGGTGGATATTGCCTCATCTCATATAATTTTTTCTTTCATGGATGGCTCATTTGGATATAATCAAATAAAAATGGCCTCTAAAGATGAAAGAAACACTACCTTTAGAACCCCGATCAGAATCTATTGCTATAAGGTAATGCTTTTCAGCCTTAAAAATGCCTATGCTACATACTAGCGGGCTATGACTCGAATCTTCGACGAACTCATTCATCATCAATTCGAGTATTAAGTTGATGATCTCGTGGTCAAGAGTAAAGAAAAGGAAGACCATTTCTTTAACTTGAGAGTAGGTTTCGAATGGTTAAGATAATTTAACCTCAAAATGAATCCCCTGAAGTGTGCATTCAGAGTAGCTTCAGGAAAATTCCTTGGGTTTATTGTGTGACACTGGGGAATCAAAATTGGTCTAAAGAAGATCAAGGTGATATTAGAAATACCACCCCCTAAAAGTTTAACTAATGTCAGATCATTTCAAGGGTGGTTGGCGTATCTAAGATGCTTTATATCCAACCTATCAGGAAGATGCCAACCATTCTTAGCACTTGTAAAAAAGGACACCAAGTTCAAGTGAGATGCTAAGTGCCAGCATACCTTTGAAGACATCAAACACTACTTGATGACACTGCCATTTCTAGCAGCCCCTATCCTAGGCAAGCCACTCATTATATAATGTTGCATTAGATGACTCCAATGGCGCTTTGTTGACCCAAGAAAATGAAGAAGGGAAAGAAAATGCACTCTACTACCTCAATCATCATCTAATCCCTACTTAAGTAAAGTATCCACCCATTGAGAAGGATTGCCTAGCTTTAATCTTTGCATCCCAAAAGCTATGACATTACATGCTTTCTCATAAGGTAAACTTGATCTTTAGAATCAATCCACTACAATATCTCATGACACGATCAAAGTTATCCGAACGGTTGGCATGTTGGTCCATGATTTTATCATAATTTGACATTACTTTTGCACCCCTCCATGCGGTGAAAGGGCAAGTACTCACGAATTTCTTAGCAGCACACCCACTTTTTGTTAACTCTCCACTTAGTGATGACCTCCCCGATGAACAAATCATAAACTTATGGGATAATAGTATTCACCACTGGGAGATGTACTTTGATGGTGTGGCTTCCTCTCAAAGAGAAGAAGAACCATAATCTACTCTCCTAGAAAAGGTAGGGGTAGGAGTAGTTCTCCTAACTTTGAACCGTGATGTGATGAAATTCTCATATCACCTGTCCAATCCTTGCACCAACAACAAAGCTGAATATGAGGCTTTGATTGCTGATTTGGAGTTAGTCGTTACTCTAAGCATCCTAAACATTAACATCTTCGAGGATTCTCAGTCAATCATTAATCAAATCACTGGGTCCTACAAGATTCTAAAGCCTAACTCCATCACTACCACAAGTACACTATGGAGTTATTGGCCTAAATTCTAGAGGTTACCATTTACAAGATTCCTCGAGGAGAAAATGCCATAGCGGATGCCTTAGCCAAGCTTGCCAAGGAGTTAGCATGTCCAATAGAAGAGTCCATATCAATAAGAGTCCAAAATAGATAAGTCTTATCCCTTATTGATACCAAACTAATAAACAAAGATGATAAGTTAGATTAGAGGCAACCATTCATGGATTACCTAAATAGAGGCAAACTACCTCAAGTGAAGTCACTATCACATCAGATGAAGCAGAGAGTACTTTCCTACATTTTTGTGGATGGCACATTATACTGACAATCCTTTGATCATATATGGTTATGCTGTTTAGATAAAAATGAAGCCCATAAAATCATGATCGAGGTATACTTATGGTTATGTGGAGCTCACTAATCTGGTCCAAAGATGAAAGCCAAGATTAGGAGACTAGGATATTACTGGCCATCAATGATCATGGATTGCATGGACATAGCTAGGTGATGCCACCAGTGTCATGTACACGATGTGGTCCGGCACAAACCACCCAAAATTCTACACCCAACATTGGCCTCATGGCCATTCAAGTGTTGGGGTACCAACATAGTGGGTTTGATTGATTCTCCTTCTTATAAGGGTCATCGGTTCATCCTAGCTGCCACCAACTACTTTTCCAAGGGGCGGAGGTGATTCCACTTAGAGAGGTCACAGCTCAGCATGTGCTCTAATTTTTTAGGAACCATATCATATATAGGTTCGGGGTGCCTCAACGAATTATATTCGATAATGGTGCTACATTCAAGAGCACCAAGATCAATAGTTTTGCCTGGAGACACAACATAGATTAGAGATATTCTACCATCTACTACCAAAGAGAAAATGGCTTGGCAGAAACCTTCAATAAAACTCTCATCTAAATATAAATGAAGACACTCGACGATAATAAGTGATAGTGGCATGAGCAGTTAGTTGAAGCCTTATGGGCCTACTGCACAACATACAAAACTCTAACTCAATCTACTCCTTTCTATTTAGTGTATGGATCGAAAGCCGTTCTACCTTTAGAAGTCCAACTCCCATTACTTGGGTAAGTCCCCAACGGCTTCTTTCCTCCTGACTACTTCAAGTCTGGGTCCAGTCCTTCTTTGTAACTCCCTACTTAGTAGTTTCCCTTAGGTCAGGTCAACTTGTTGTGCCAACAATGGGTCACCTCATCAGTTATTCCTTACTTTGGAAGATGTAAGTCTGCTACGTTTTCTTCCTAGCATAGTCATTGCACACTAACGGGCAGCCCTAGGTCGGATAGCAACTATCGTGCTGCGGACAGACTATCCTTTTTTGTTGACCTCACTTTGGAGTGAGTTCTCACCCCCTCTTCTTAGACTTAGGAGTCTTCTAGACAGTAAGCCTTCCTTAGTCATAAGATACTTCTAGCACTTAGGTGAATACATAACCTAAGCCTAGAGACTTAGAAGGGTTAATTATAGGATTAGACTATGCTTTAGAACTTAGGGACATCCACCTACCCTATAGCTTAAATCCAATCCATGTTCACCATCTTAAGCTATAACCAAACCTCAAACTCAATTCAAATACCAAATCCAAATCCAAATCTAAATTCCAAGCTAAATGATTAAAGCTCATGATCAAATCCAAGCTCAAAATCAACCTTAGCCCTATGATTTTATCTTATGGACTTAGCCCTAGCTAAATTCAAATCAATCCAAAATCAATTGATTTTCTCATAATAAATTTATATCTTCAATCATCTTCCTAAATAAAAATCAAATCTACTCCCAAATGATCATAACTAACTCAAACTAAATTTAAACCAAATCAAATCCAAACCTAAGTCCTTTGAATCGATTTCATGAACTTAACTAAAATCCTATCCAAATTATTTCAAACTCATTTTATTTTCTTATAAATCAATCATATCTTCAATCATCCTCATAATTACAAATGGAATATACATCAAAACTAAATGAAACTAAATCAAATTAACTCAAAATCTCTCTTAAGCCATTGACCCAACTCCATGGACTTAGCTAAATTTCATTCAAATTCAAACCAAAACCAATTGATTTTCTCATAATCAATTTATATCCTCAATAATCTTTCTAAATATAAATGAAACCTATAATTATCAAGTCAAATCAAAATCAACCCAAGTCAAACGCAGCCTAGCCCTTTTAACTTGAGATTTTCAAGTGAACCAAAACACATTTGAACACAAACCAATTGTAATTGAATTTATATATTAATCCCAAATCCATATATACACTCAATTAAATCAAACTCAACCCAAAATCGAATCAAGTAAACCCAATTAGTCTAGCTGACCCAAAGTGACCAATTTGACCTATTTGAACCAAAATCCAATTCAATCCAAACCAAAGTGAATTAAGCCAATCCAAACTTCATAACATGATTGTTGATCACCTTAGGTTGATCAATTATCATAAATTAGGTCAAACCAAGTCAACCTAGCCCTTTGACTAAGCCCATACTCTTAACCCATGTGAACCCAAACTAGCTAAAATGTAACCTAAGCCAAATCCTTCGAAACTAATGATTCATACTAACTCAAAACCAACATTTGAATATGACTTGACCTTCAATTGAGCCTAACCTAACCCAATTAGTCCTCTTGAACCAAGTTGGCCCAATTTGACCTACATGGCCAAAATGGGTCAAATCAAAATCTAAATCAAATTGATTGCAACCAATGGCTCAAGCTCATTCCAAATTGATTATTTAACTTGACCAAAGCCTCAATTGAGCCCAATTGACCCACTAGACCCAAATGACCTATTAAATTGACCTAAAGGGTCAAACCAACCTAAAACCTAAATTAAACTGAACCAAAGCCTACAACATACTCCAAATGATCAACCAAACCCAAACCAAGCAATGACCCGAGCCAATTTGGCCAATTGGGTCAAATTAGTCAACTTGACCCATTTGATCCAAATGAACTCAAATGAGCTAAAATCAAATCTAAGCTAAACCAAATCAAACCAATGATATCAATACATCACAAGTGATCATATGAACTTGACCCAACCCTTGGTTTGACCCAATTTGACTAATTGGTCAACCTAACATGATTTGACCCAATTTGACCCAAATGGATCAAATTGAGCCAAAATTAACCAAATGAACTCCAAATCACATGAAATTTGACCCAACCTCCTTTTGAATCATTTCAAATCTGCCCAAATCAAATCCAATGTCAAATGACCATCCTACCTTTAGGATAGGGGTATCACATGAGACAAATCAACCATGTATGTGGTCATTTTCATTCCTTGGCCACTTAACACTCTCCCATTAGTCCACCTAGGCTCCTAGGACACTGGCCAACCTAACCCAAGGGTGGTTAGGTCAGCCATGACCCATGGCAAGGTGAAATCATCTCACCTCCTCCATTAGAGCACTTGAAACACCAAGGACACCCACTACCCTCCTTGGCAACCACCTCCACACCTTCACCAACTAAACTGAGCCAACTCATCACCTCCCTACCACCCACGACTAACTAAGGTGGTCGGATGACCACAAAAATCCAAACTAGGCCGAGTCAATCGATCAAGAGGAAGGGGGGTATACACCCCCTCATTTCCACTCAAACACACATGAAATCATTCCTCGAAGCTTGAGAACCTTAAGACGAGCTGCCAAGAGCCTCATAGATAGTTCCCAAGCCTCCCCAAGTTCCCCACTCTTGATTTCCTTCAAGGCCAAAATAGGACATCACCTCATTCGATCTCATTTGCTCCAAACTCCACTAAAGTGCATTTAGTTTTACACACACCATCCTTGGAGCGAGTCAAGCAAATATGAATCACCTCCCAAGCCCTTCGACCATCGGATGTGCAATTTCAATCAACGCTGGCCTCCCAAGCTTTGGTTCATTAATTTCCAAGTAAACCACCTCAAATTGGAGCTCATGTTGATCAATAGAGATTCATCTCCACTAGATGAAGCTTCCTCAATTAGATTTGCCACTAGTCTTGAGCTCCAGTGAATTATGCCATTGAAACTAACCTTTTGATGAAAATGAGTTAGAGCTTTTTGAAGAAAACTTTCATCCTTCTTGACCTCATTTTTGGACGAGGTTAATATCAACTTGAAATTAGTAATTAGGATGTTCTAATTCTAAATAAGAACCTCCTAATTTAGTGCTTAGGACACTATGCCTAGTGCCCTAAAGAATCTTCCTTGGGTTTATTCTAACTTTTGACTAAGGTGCCACCCACCTAGCCAAAATCAGCTCATCAAAAATTTGATCCTAATTCAAATTCAATTCATAATTGAATTAAAACTCAATCAATCATCAATCAAATGTGATTACATTCAAAATGAACATAATTAAATTAAAACCAAAACATTTTGAATCAAAGCATTTGGGTTGGATTCAATTTTCCAAACCAAGTAAAATGGGTTCAAGTTTAAACTCAAATCCACTTAAGTTTGAAAATGAGAAGCCATGTATTAGTCTAGGGACTATGATGGTGATGCTATAAATCACAAAATAAAAGAAATGGAAGAAATGAAAATTAAAGAAAAGAAAGGAAGAAGGGAAAATAAAATTCCCCTCTTCCACCTCTTCCCATGCAATCTCTTTGCACCTTATGCCATCCTGGCTGCCTTCAAGTGAAGGCCACCCAACCAAGCAACCCAAGTAAGCAGCAAAAAAGAGGGACTTGGCTTCTTCTAAGGAAGAGAGGAAGAAAGGGAAGAAGAAGAGAAAGGAAAAAAGAGAGCAAAGGAGGATTGACCAAGCAAGGAATTGGGGAGGGGAAGCCTAACCCCTCCCCCTTGTCATTCCAAAACTTTCATCAGAGCTCGGGGAGATGTTCAAGACCCTTCCCAGGCCATCTCATCGCTGGCAAGGTGATGTATAAGGTAAAACTGAACACCCTATAATGGTGAAATACAAGGGAGTGGATTTCACCTCAAATTGAAGCCACCTACACATTCCAGAGGTCAAGGTGAACCAAATCGAATCCTCCCCCACTTCCCTCACTGTCGGGAAGCTGGAGAATGACCAAACCTTTAAAATTTGGATCGGGTTTAGTCTATGGAGCACTTCAGAGGGAGATAGCTCGATTCCTTTGGTGCACAAGCTTCCTTCAAAGTTCTAAAGCTAATCGAATTGACCCCATCATTGGAGATCATCAGACTGGTGGTATGCCATTAACACCCCTCCATTTTTCTTCCAAGCTTTCAGTTTTAGGCCTTTGTGAAGGAAACCAGATCTCAAGTGAGATCAAATTGTATAGATCTATAGGATTCTCCTCCATGATGGATTTGTGGTCAAAATTGATGCTAAATTCACCATTGATCACCAAAAATTAAGCCCAATCAATAGACGACTCTTGATTTTTTCCATTCAGGAAAGGAGATGCAATGTCCACCATTCATTCCTTTCAAAAGGAATGGACAGCTCTAATCTAGGTGGATCACTTAATTATAACCACTTAAGGATCACGAGATCGATCAGGACTGTCCGATCACAGATCGGACAATCCAGGACTGTCCCGCATGTTTTAACACGGATGCCACACGAGATCCTGCGTGGCCCAACCGCACCTTGCCATGGAAGCATCTTAGTCTTCTCTTTAAACTTTCTCATTTGATTTTTCAAATATAACCAATCTTTTGATAGTCTAGCCTTGAAAACTTTGGAGATCCTAATTGTATACTTTAATCGAGAGTATTCTTAGGGAATTTCATTGCCTAAGATGTAATTAACTATAGGGACTTTCCCCCAGAGGGAATCTTAAAACTCGGTTTAATATAAACCCTACTTTATTCATCTATGTAAAGTAGGAGAAAAATCTATAGTACATTCAAAGACCCACCATGCCTTAAGAGTCATTATTAGGTGATTATGTTTATTAAATAGTGATGTCTCTATCTTTCAAGATAGTATATCATACTTCAATGTCATACCCGGAGTTTTAAGTCCTCACTTCTTAGGCATCTCCATAATCTTATGTTATTTAAAAATTTCAGCTGAAAATGAATTCTCCATTTTAAAATATAAAGCCTCATCAGAATAGTTAGGCTTCTCAGATCTGATTCTTTCATAATCTATTATCTTTCTTCATCTTTAAATACATTTATTATTCTACTTTAATAGAGTGTGTTCTTAGAAAACTCCTATTTCATAGGATGTATGTTGCTCTCATAGGTAAAGAACATGGCTTAAAATAAACTCACTCTACTTTATCTATGTAAAGTGGGGAAAAGATCTTCAGTATATATGAAGACCCATTTACCTTAGGAGTCCTTATTAGGTGATTAAGTTCATTGTAGAGTGATATTTATATCTTTCGAGATAGTACACTATACGTCAATGTTATATCATAGCTTAATAAGGTGGGGTGTCCAGACCTAAAACCATTGGAGGAGTAGAGTGATTTAGATTACCTCATGAGGGCTGTATCTAGCTGGGGATCAATATTACGTATAGTGTACTATCTCGAAAGATATAAATATCACTCTACAATGAACTTAATCACCTAATAAGAACTCCTAAGGTAAATGGGTCTTCATATATACTGAAGATCTTTTCCCCACTTTACATAGATAAAGTAGAGTGAGTTTATTTTAAGCCATGTTCTTTATTTTCCTATGGAGGCAAGACCCCATAGTTAATTACATCCTATGAAATAGGAGTTTTCTAAGAACACACTCTATTAAAGTAGTCAATAAATGTATTTAAAGATTCCAAGGCTAGACTATCAAAGAATTGGTTGTTATTAGAAATCAATTAGGAAGAGTTCAAATAAGAAGACTTATTCAGAGATTCCATGAGAAGATAAGTTGAGAGCGTCCAAGATACCAGGAAGCCTAGTTAATGCTCTAGTCTACCCTATGATGAGGCTTTATATTTTTAAAACGGAGAATTCATTTTCATTTAAGCTGAAATTTTTTTAGAGTGTTACGACTTAAAACCCAATAACATAAGATTATGAAGATGCCTAAGAAGTGAGGACTTATACTCATAGCAAAAGAGAAATAAGTTTCCTCAGATCCTAAGTCTAAAATTATTTAGCATGGGCTAGAATAATGACCTAAAATCTAATGGGGGATAATGGGATGTAGTTGTTCACCTCCACAAGATAGATTGAATATATCCTGACTCTTTTGAACTTACAACCACCTTGAGTGAATGGCATCTAACACCTCCTATTCTTTAAAATCATGCAGGTCAGTCTTATATAAATGTAAGATAGTTAAACTATTATTTAATTAGGAAGAAAGCTAGAATCCTAAACTCACTCCCTAAGAGACTAGATAATATTTTAGTATGCAAACATGACTTAGATTGATGTTAAAAATTTTCAAATCTTTGGATCATTTTAACACATTTATTTTGGACCAAGGCTTAGGACAATGATGCCTACATGCATGATGAAGTTCAATTTTAGGAAAAATTAGCTAGAAGAGGTATTCTCCATTACAAAGGATGGCTCTCAAAAGCTAAGCTTATCCTTTATCTTACAAGAGTAGAGATCCTCTATATTCAAGAATGGAATAATATGTCATGCATGTGATTATAGAATACAGTTATTTAGCTAAGGGGTTTCTAAATATTTTATTATCTTATTTATATGCCTTGGCTTTAGAGTGAGGTTGTGAGTTGCATTAGTGTTTAATTATGAATTACTTAGTGAGGATAGAAAATTTAATTTATCCTAAAGAGCCTACCATATCTAGGCCACACATTAAACATACACACTTTAAGAAAGCTATAAAAAGCATGTAATTTCTATTGAAGAGTCTAAACATAATCATCAAATATTTAGAATTTTATGAAATAAGAAAAGGCCGCTGCAGCCGGGTACCGCCATACACCCTAAAATAGAAAAAAGAGTTGGGTAGCTGAGCTCTACCTATATATAGCCCATATTATAATTAAATCTTACTGTTGACCTCAGTTTTGGAGTGAGGATCCAATCTCCCCATCATAAGTCTAGGGGTCTTCTAGACACTAAGGGTTCCTTAGTCATAAGACACTTCTAGTGGATAAGTGAACACTTAACTTAAGCCTAAAGACTTAGAAGGATTAGCCATATGATTTGGCTATGCCTTAGGACTTAGGGAAACCTACCTAGCCTATAGCTTAATCAAATTTATGCCTATCTCCTTAGCCAAATTCCAACCTCAAATCAATTACAATCCGATCCAATTGAATTTCAATTCCAATCCAAATATCCAAGCAAAAAACAAATCCAAACCCAAACCTAAGCCCATGATTTAACCTTATGGACTTAGCCAAATATCCCTTCAATCCAAACTAAATTCCATTGATTTTCTCATAAAATAATCAATCCTTCAATTATCATTCTGAACTAAATCAAATTTACAATCAAATCAACCAAGCTAAAATCAATTCAATCAAACCTAACTTATCCCATTTGAACCCAAATATTCAAATGAGCTAAAACCCAATTGAATCTAAATCAATTGCAATCAAAGTCATAAATCAATCCCAAATCAATATCCAAACTCAACTAAACTCAATTCAACCCAAATTGATCCAATTGACTCATTAGGCTCACTTGACCCAAAGTGACCTAAAGGACCCAATTGAACCAAACTTTAATCCAACCTAAATTGGATTGAGCAAACCCTTTGATCATCTTGGATGGCCTAACTACAATCAATTCAACTCAATCAAGCCAATTGACCTATTTAGGCTCACTTGACCCAAAGTGACCTAAAGGACAAATTGAATCAACTTTCAATCCAACCCAAATTAGATTGAAACAAACCAATCAAATCCTCTTGCAATGATTTTTTATCATTCTTGATTGATCAAGTATCATCAATTGGGTCAAACCGACTCAATTTGGTCATTTGACCAAATCAACCCACTTAAGCTACATAAGCCAAATGAACCAAATCTCATGATAAGCCAAATTAATTAAAACCAATGATTCATATCAACCTAAAATCAATCCTTGAACATGACTTGACCATCAATTGAGCCAAACCAAAACCAATTGGCCCTTTGACCCAAGTTGACCCAATTTTACTTGAAGAATCAAATTAGGTCAAATCAAAATATAAAATAAATTGATTACAACCAATAGCTCATGTTCATTCCAAATTGATCATTTAACATGATCAAAGCCCTGAATGAACCCAATTTGACCAATTGAACCCAATTGACCCATTTAGCCCAAATTTGGCCTAAATCATTCCTAAATCTAAATTGATTCAAACCAAAGCTTACAATTATCTTCAATTGATTAATCAAACATAAACCAATGCCTAACCCAAGCTAATTTGGCCAATTTGTCCAAATTGGTCAACTTGACCTATTTGATCCATATGAATTCAAATGAGCAAAAATCAAATCCAAGCGAAATTGAACTAAACAAATTGCACCAAAACATTCAAAATACTCATTTGATATTGACATAAGCTTTTATTTGACCCAATTTGACCAATTGGTCAACTTGACCCAACCTAGCACAATTTGACCTACAAGGGTCAAATTGAGCCAAACCCATTCAAACTAAGCCCAAATCTAATGAAACTTGCCATGACCCTTCCTTAGGTCACCATGGGTCAGCCCAAATCCAACCCAACCCATGATTGACCCAAATTGACCCATTACACAATAGGTAAAGCTTTCAAAATGGGACAAATATCACATTTGAATGGTCAAACCCACTCTCCTCCACATGGCTACCTCTTAGACCTCCACCTAAGCAAGAGGGACACTGGATCACTTATCCCAAAGGTGATTGGGCCATCCATGAGCCAAGTAGTGGTGAGTTCATCCCTCTCGTCCCATTGGAACACTTGGAAACTAAGGACTCCCATTTCTCCTCCCATGGAAGCCGCTCCCCCTCACTCACCCACTCAAACTAAGCCAGCTCAGCACCTCTCTGCCACCTACAACCATCTACGGTGGTTGGATGGCCACTATAGGCCAAACTGATTCACACTGTTCGATCTAAGGGATGAGGTGGTATACCCCCCTAATTTTGATTCAATTCGACACATTGAGCATCTTTAGAGCCCTAGCAACTCAAGATGAGCCTCCATAGCTTCTTATTAAGTTCCCTACACTTTCTCCTTGCCAAAAAATGTCAACTTGAGATAGGAAAACCTCCATCTCCATCCAATTCCATCAAATACCAACCAATCCCAAATTAACTTCACCCACACATTCATCGAACTCTAACGAGTTGAAAAGAACCTTCCCCTGAATGATTCGAGCATCGAAACCCTCTAAGCATAACTCTGGTGAGTTTTTCGATGAAGGTTGATCCACGAAGCCATCGATGAGGAATCAAGGCAACGTCATCTCAATAGGGCTTGGCCTTGAAGCTACCTCAATCACTTAGCCACCAATCTGAAGCTTTGGCGAGGTATTTTCTGACAAACCGAGTATTTTACAAAACATTTTGTGCCTTTTTGAAGGAAATGTGAATGTCATGTCAATCCAACCCTAGGATCCTTGCAGATCACTCTGCTAAAGGTGTGGAATCAATCCCAAGCCTCCCCGAGCCTTGATGAGCTCGATTCAGGTGGAGGAAGGTGGACGGTGTCCATCTTCCATCACTCAAGGGACCATAGATCATTCATCATCCATTCCACGTGATTAGAATAGATGACCGTGATCTTCCCATTAGATTAATTTAATTTATTATCATAGGAACTACGGGATTAATCTCTGCCATTCGATCTTAGATCGGGCGGTGGGAGCAGCGTCGTGTATGTCAATCGAAGTTAGATTTTAATAACCAATCCCATGAAGCCACGTGAAAGCGCTCCATGTTAGTGCTCTGCATGGCGTCGACAGGATTAGGCTTAATTAAGGCTTAATTACTCATTTTAATCACAAAAAATTTGAAAAATCAAAACTAATTATAGAAAAAAAATCCAAAAATGTAAATAAATACTCATTTTAAAGGTAAAATAGAGGAGATTTTATTAAAAATAATTTTATTTGATCTTAAATAGTAATTAAGGCTTAATTAAGGTTTAAATATATACTTAATTAGCTTAATTAAACACTAATTACTTGGGTAATTGATTTAATGGGATGACCTCTACCTCCCATGATTTTTTTGGACTTTATTGCCCAGGTTATTAGGGGAATTGATCTTTCAAGTCCTAATTACCTTCTTTAATTAACTTAATGATTAATTAACATTCAAAAAAAATTAATTAATTAAAGTCCATTAATCACTGATTAATAGAAAATGGATGAGGGAGAGTGATTAGGACTTCATTTCTAGCTTCTTTCCCAAATTCATTTTATTTTTAAGAGGATTAATTATGATGGTAATTAATTATGTTTGTAATTAATCAATTAAATATTCTAATCAGATCAAACTAAAATGCAAATCACATCAGATAATTAACAATGAAATTAAGGGTTTCTCTTTATGTGTTTAATAATATAAAGGCCCCCTCAGAAAATTATGATTAACCCATGAGTGTGGGAAAATCATAAAAGTATTTAATTAGATTCTTTAATTTAATTAATCTTTAATTATCAGTCAATTGCATTAGGTCCTTTAGGAGCATTGTAATTTTAATTTTCTCACATCTTCATATCATTTGTGGCTCATAATTAAATAAATAATCAAATTAAAGAAGTATATGAAAGGGTAATTAAGTATTTTAATTAAATATTCAACATAACTAATCCATAAAATTCATTTAATTATCTCTCCTTGAACTAATAAAGATTACCAACATGGGAATGGGGTTAAAACATCACATAATTTCTCTCCTCTTTAAATCAGCTCAAATCCAAAATCAAATTAATAACAAGCTTTGGTTCTCTTTAAACAATTCTACATAATGTGATTGTCCTTAGGAACTAATGTATTTGAATGAACCATGTGCTTATGTTTAGTTATTCCTTTCCAATCACTTTAAATGTTGTGTGCCATATGATTCCATTCATTCATGTTTTCAAATCTAAATGAATTAAATAGATTTTTATTTATGTAAGCTTGCATGTGTTGGCTTAACTTAATGATATGTGTGGCTATTATTACATATAAATTCAAATCTATTTTCCAATATTTATAAATTGATACTAATATGAGGAATGGTGATAGCTATAGATACATATAGGGTTTGCCTGTGCTTATAGCTTAGTTATATGAATGTGAAGCTCTCTTTCTTGCGATTCATATATAAATTTACATAAGTTTATAAATTGAATGTTATTAAGTATGTAGCCCTAAGGAGGTCATTTGATTACCTCACTTTCCTGGTTAATAATGCCACATACTTATTTGATTTCATGCCTATGTATTTTGATATTAGATTTTGGATAGGGCTTTAATTCATATGGATAAATAATTAAATTTAAAAAAATACAACCATTGCATGATATTCATGTTTATTATTGTGTATACATTTATGTGTATTTAAGATATCAAGTCTTTAGTCTAGACATCCCAGGAATATGAGGCTTTAAGTAGCCCCAAGGAGGTTATTTGTTCACCTCACTTCCCTGGTTAACAATGGCATGTACTTGCTTACATATTTTATACATGTGTATGTGTGCTTAATTAAATGATAAAAATCATCTTTTGTTGTTAAAAATGCATGCATCCATAATCACCTAAGTCATTGGCATACATTATGTGTAAGTTAGTGCTCTCTTTCTTATGTTTCATATATAGATTAACATAAGTTTGAATGTTAATAAGTATATAGTCTAGACATCCCGGGAATACGAGGCTTCAAGTAGCCCCAAGGAGGTCATTTGATTACCTCACTTCCCTGGTTAATAATGGCACGTACTAATTTGATTTTACTCTTATGTATTTTGGTATTAAAATTTGGATAGAGCTTTAATATACACGTACTAATAATTCAATTAAGTAAAATATAAATTCCAAACATATGCATTCATCATCATTTAAGTGTGCCAAAACATGTTCTATGTATATATAAGCTAAGTGTTAAATCATGTGCATGTTACATGTGATGGAAGGGAATGAGTTGATACATGTCATATGGTAGTAATTCAATTATATTAATCTTAAGATGCCTTTCATATTGAATAGAGTTATTTAAGGGTAACCCAAACTTAGGATTAATAAAACATTTAATAAGCATTTACTAAAGATAACTAAGTCAAAAAAATGTGCTTTAAAAATGGCTTAAGGTAAGGATGAAAGGGGGTAAGCCTCTTTCCTCTCTTTATAAAAGGTATATGCTAAGGAAAATTATATGAAAAAAAATAAAAATTAAACTAAAATTAACAAATCAACTAAACAACTTGAAGTGGAACCAACCTTAATGTTAACTTAAATTCTTCCACACTTAGAAAATCATAACTCTAATGCTTAGTTAAGACATACTATACAAAGCTTTAGCACGCACATTAGAATTAAGCCACGACTTCTAGCCCTAAGTTGGGACGGTGTATGTGTGATGTATGTTTTATTTTGTGAAGCAATATTTTAGGCTGGATGTTAGGGTGTATGTTTTGTAGACTGGATGTTAGGTTGCTCTTAGCTTAATGATGTCTTCTACATGGGATTATGCTTAAGGGGTCACTTAAAAATAAATACAAATGTTCTATTTGTGGTTTGCTTAAATCTCTAAGCATAATTTTAATTAGAACATGTGGGCTAAGTCTAAATTCAAATATAATTGTTTGGGATTATCTGTCTGTTTAACTAACATCTATTTTATAGGTGTAGTTAGATTTACTTTTCCTATATAAATGTAATTTTTGTAATAGGAATTAGGATTAGTGCTATGGGGGATTATGATGAGTATTGTCCAGAAGGCTTTATCTTGGGTGCCCTGTGATGCCTTTGGAGCAAATCAAAACTTAAGAAGGAGAATAAGGACATGAAGAAATGAAGAAGTGATGACCCCCATAGAATGTATTCATTTCTAATTGTAATTATTATTTTTATATTCCAGGTTGTATAAGGGTAGAGCTCAGCTCCCAATCTTTCCTCTTTTTGGGTGTACTG
This sequence comes from Cymbidium sinense, assembly GCA_021442155.1. Lineage (NCBI taxonomy): Eukaryota > Viridiplantae > Streptophyta > Magnoliopsida > Asparagales > Orchidaceae > Cymbidium > Cymbidium sinense. The sequence goes on along the minus strand of CM038233.1, from coordinate 36,475,515 downwards.
TGCACCTCGGCCTCTTATTCTTTTATGGTAGTTTATAGAAATTATTTGATATTATGTTTAGATTGCATAATTGGATTACATCTTTTACATAGTTTTTTATGTTTGATGTTTTAATTATGGCCTAAATGCGGTAAGCACTTAGAATAAAATTAATTTTTCTACTCAACTAACAACTCATAACTAAGTTTTAATGTAATTCATAACCTCACCAAAAAGCTTAGGCTCTAAACAAGATAATTAAAATATTTCGCAACCCCATAGCTATATGGTTGTATGCCTAACATCATGCATGTCATATCCCTTCTTCCTTGAATATGGGGGATCTCCATCCTTACATGATAAGTGAATGCTTGACTTGTGAGGGCATCCCTTATGGTGGAGAACTCCCTCTTCTCACTGATTTAGCCAATAATCAATTTCATCATGCAATTAGGCTTAATAAATCCTAAAGCCTTTGTCCAAAAATAACGAGTCAAAATGAAATAAAATTTGTAAAGATTTACATTTTTAGATTGTTATATGCTCATACCATTCATGCTCTAGTCTCTTAGGGAGTGGGTTTAAGATTTTAGTTTCTTTCCAAATTAAATAACAAGCTTAGTCATCTTGCAATTTCAAAAGACCGGACTACATGGTTTTGAATCATAGGAGATGTTAGTTGGCTACCACTCTAAGTGGTTGTAAGTCCAGAAGTCGGACAGGTTTATCCTCATTTATGGAGATGAACCCTTATGTCCACCTGTTGCTTAGATTTAGGTCATGCTTTAGCTTGTGGAGAAGCTCCCTAGAATTAAGATTTGAGGTAGCTAGTTTCCTTCAGGCTATAAGCATAAATCCTCACCTCTTAGGCATTTCTACAATCTTGTGCTGATGGATTATATGCCCTAGAAATCTAATAAAAATTCAACTCAATTAAATAAATCTCTTCACTTTTGAATATATAAAGCCTCACCATAGGATAGGTTGAAGTGCTTACTAAGTTTCCTAGTATCATGAGCACTTCCTACTTATTCTCCTTTGAATTCTTAAATAAGTCTTTCCAATTGAACATTCCTAATTGATTTTCCAAAATAACAAATCATTTGATAGTCTTAATCTTAAAATCTTTGGAGATAATAATTGCTTACTTTAATCGAGTATTCTTAAGAAATCTCATTTCCTAAGATGTAATTAACTATGGAGGCTTGCCTCCATAGGGAACTTAAGAACCCAGCTTAATATAAACTCTGCTTTACTTTTTCATGTAAAGTAGGGAAAAGCTCTCTAGTATATTCGAAGACCCATCGTGCCATAAGAGTCCTTATTAGGTGATTAGGTCCATTGTAGGGTGATGTCTCTATCTTTCAAGATAGTATATCATATCTTAATATCGTACCTGATCACTTCAATAAGTATCCCCTAAGATCTGCATGGTTTCTAACCCACATCCGAAAATAAACACCACAGATTTTTTTAGTGACTCCACTGGGGAGAGTTCCTCTCTCCATCTCTAGTAGACAATTATTGTCTCCAACCATTGATAATGGACTTATATTTTATATAAGCTCAGGACTATCTTTCTTTCCATTGCCACTTTGCTTATTTCATCCTTAAGTAAAGATAGCCAACATCCTTTAGGTTTTAAGACCTCACTCTTGTGTAGGTATTAAAACCCCTATTGGGTTCCCCAATAGGTAATAAAAAATTAATAAAATAAAGGACATGATCAAACATAAATCAAATATAATTTAGAAGCCCTTATCACTAGCTTGGTGAAGTAAGGTTCATTTTATATTTAACAAGACTTCAATAAAATCCAAAGTAAAACAAGTAAAATCTTTTGCAAGCTTTTCAAAATCTTTTCAAAGCAAATTAACATAATAAAATTTACTAAGTGTAGGCTCTGTTTTAAAAATCAAAGTCAAGTAAAATAAAAAAAATCTTTCCAATCCCTTTTCTAAATAAAATTAATTGAACTTTATTTAGTATACCCAAATTTGTTAAGGGAGGGTTCATCCTTTAAAATTAAAATTAAATCAGACAACAAACCTCTCTTTCAAAAATAAACATATTCAAACCCACTTTTTCAAAAAATTAACTAACTCCATTTAACATGCTTAAATTTGTTAAATGAGAGTCCCCATTTAAAATTCAAAATCAAACATACCCAAAATATTTTCAAACAAAACCAACTCCATTTAACATACCTAAATTTGTTAAATAAGAGTCTCATTTCAAAAATTAAAATAAAAGCCAACAATCAACATGCAATTGGACTCCAGTTAGCATACCCAAATTTTTTAAGTGAGGATTTTCTTTTCAAAATCAAAACACAATCGAACATCAATAAACAACATATAATTGAACTCTATTTAACATATCCAAATTTGTTAAATGAGTGTTCTATTTTCAAAACCAAATTTAAATCAAATACATCTAACATACACTTGAACTCCATTTAGCATACCTAAATTTGGTAATTGAGAGTCTCATTTTTAAAAATCAAATAGCAATCACATTAAACAACATGCAATTGGACTCCACTTAACATACCCAAATTTGTTAAGTGAGAGTTTCCTTTTCAAAATCAAAACAAAATCACACATCAACAAACAATCAAATATACAAGAGAACTCCATTTAACATACCCAAATTTGTTAAATGATAGTCTCCTTTTCAAAATAAAATCAAACTTCAATATTAACATCAATCATACATTTGAACTCTATTTAACATACCTAAATTTTTTAAATAAGAGTTTTCTTTTCAAAAATCAAATCAACAACAAACATCAAACACACATTTGAACCCTATTTAACATACTTAAATTTGTTAAATGAGAGTTTTATTTTTTAAAATCAAATCAATACACCAACAATCAATAATCAAAACATCAAAACATCAAAATAAAATCTTTTAAAATTTTCAAACATACAATTGAATCCCATTTAGCATACCTAAATTTACTAAATAAAGGTTCCAAAATCAAATTCCAACAAAAGAAAACAACAAACAGATTTTCAAAGTCTATCCAAAATAATTGAACCCCACTCAACATACTCAAATTTGTTGAATGTGGGTTCCAAAAAATCAAATTCAAACATATAACTCAGGGCAAAGTCTCTCATCCAAATTTTTAAATCTCTCCAATAGAACCCCATTTAGCATACCTAAATTTGTTGAATGAGGGTTCTAATTCAAAAAGTCAAATCAATAATTAAAGTCAACAATTCAATGCAATGGTCTAATCTGATTCTCTTTTTCAATAATACAGAGATACCAACCTAGTTCTTTCTTTCTTCTTCAGTTAGTTCATTGCCATGTCTTCCGGCAAGCTGATTTTCTCCTTTACATCTGATGTGAATTTGGCCATGGATCAATCCATACTCATTGGTGCCCTTGTCATCAAGTTTGGCCTTGGATTCGAGCAATTCAAGGTCACTTGTGAGGGACCAGCCCTCACCACTGTCAGCAGAGAAATGATGGCAGGTAAGAAGCCAGTTCTCTAGTTAGGTGTCCATTCTAATTCTGAGTTTCCCTCTCTGAAGTGGAAGACCGTTGTGGTTCCCATGCCAATGTTAGTGTCAGTTCCAGTGCCAGTAGTATAGTCTATTGCCCTTGTTATAGCTCTAGCATAGGCTAGTGCCTCCTCATTAGTTCCCCTTTCTCTAAAGGGGAAGGCTATCTTGGCTTCTGAGATAGTCTCCCCTACCTTGAAGGTAGGTTCTAGTTTTTGGTCTGCCCCACTTACCAAGACCCGGTGTCACAATAAGAATTGCAAGATTAAGCGGCAATATGTGAGGTGGTAGATAGATGAGGCCTCCCATGTTGCTGAGGAGGATTCCCCTCGTGAGAACTCTCCATTTTTGGGTGGTAGTAGGTTCCACCTCCTCTCAGCTTTAGAAAGAGAGGAGGACTATCGCAAGATCGCTGCATCAACCCCACCGCCTATAGAGTATGAGACATTAGATAGGGAAAGGAGGAAGCCCTACGCTAGTCTACAGTCTGTTCTTCACTGAGTTGGTAAACCCCATGGATGCTCAGAGCCTGGTACATCACATGATCTAAGGATCCTAATCCCTAAGAGTGTTAGGGATTGGATATATAGAGAGAGGGCCTCAGAGGCTAGAGTTACTACCGAAGCGAGCAAGAGAGAGAGAGAGAGAGGAGGAGGATTTCCAGATAGTCGATTGCCTCCGCTTTGATGGATTTTTTTGATCAATGAGCTGTTAGAGCTGGTCATTGTGAATGTATAGTCCTTACCAGTACCATCAGTCATAGGAGGAGATCTCCGGCGGAGAGGTAGCCAATTCAGGTTCCAACATTCACAATCCCCACCAAGTTTCACAAGCACCCTTCTAGAAAGAAAGCTTCTCCTCTAGTGATCTAGCTATGGCCCAAAGATCTCACTCCATCTACTCCACCCATTAAGGTGAGGCCAAGCTCCCCTGCTCGACCTTCCACTTCAACTGTGCTGAAGAAGGAGTGGCGACCCAAGAGCATCGTGGTCTCTCCACCATCACAACAGTTGGAAGAGGAGAGGGTAGGGGATGCCAAGATGGTCCCTATGACCATTGAGCGAGGAGTGTCACCCCACCATCAAGTGTTCTGATTCACACACTCGGTCAAGTAGTCCATCGATAGTTCGATAGTAGGGTCGAGTAGATGGCCATTCTTTAGAAGATATTCTAGAAGGCTACCATACTATAATTAGACAGATAGTTGGGAGCGATCAGTCTGATCAGGAAGTGGGTAGGGTCGACTTTGACCCGAATGAGGATAACATGTTGGAGGACCTAGCAGAAGTCCACATGGTGGATACCTGAGGATCCCTGCATAAGGAGTAGGCTTGCCAAGAATCTACTGTAGTTAAGGAAGGTGACACATCTCACTTGACTCAATAGCTCCTCCAGCGGATCAAATAAAAGGATGATCAGATTGACAGAATGGAGAAGAAGGTAGAAGAGTTGATGGCAGTTGTTCAAGCTTTGTAGAATCAATCCCCAGTTTCACAACCTTTTCCCATGGTGGTTGATCGGCCATAGATGGTACATACCTTAGATCATCTTAAGTGCATTCCCATGAAAGATGATGCCGATAGCTTGCATAGGAAGGTCACCGATAGCACGTCCATGCATGAAAGGACATAAAGCTAATGGAGGAGAAATAAGTGAAGGAAGCGATGGCATAAGCCTGGGGGAGATCATATGTTCCAAAGGGTAGACCCTACTCAGATAAATTTGATGTAGTTCAATACGCCAAGGGTTTTGTTCCACCTTCCTTCAATGATTTTGATGATAGTAGGAACCCAAGGCAGCATATTGCACACTTTAGGGCCAATTATTATAATGTCGGTGGCAATGATGCACTTATTTTTTGCCTCTTTGTCAGTAGCTTAGTAGGTATTGCATTTGATTGGTATGTTGAACTGTCCAATAGTTCAGTGAATACCTTTGTAGAGTTAGATCATCTCCTTATCAAGAGATTTGTAGGAGCTTAGGAAAGGGTAACTATAGATGACCAGTCATAGAGAAAAGAAAACTCGATGAGTCCCTTGTTGATTACATTCTTAGATGGCACTAGCTGAGTATGAAATATGAATCACAACTGTCTAAACATCATGCCATCTAAATTTTACTCAAGAATATCCATGGTGCAGTCGCCTTCATGCTTAAGGGCTTCACCATAAAGATATTTTAGAAGCTAATCAACAAGGCGATTAAAGCCAAACAGCTACCATTTTCAGACCAATCATGTAAGTCTAAACCTCAAAGATATTTGACAAGAAGTCTAGGATAGTTGTGTTAGCGGACAAATGGAAACAACCAGCCATAACATAATTTGAGAGGCCTAGATTTCAACAACCTCCACTGCCACCTCGTCTTCCACCATCTCGGCCGCTACACCAGCCACCACTGCTGCCACAATAATCTACTCAATGTAATATTTGTATCCACCGTCAGGTAGCTATTTTTTACTTGTTCTTGCTAAAAAATTAAGTCATACTCATTTAAGAGGGAGGTAGTCAAAAAAATCTTCAAGAATATCTTAAAGAAGCCTGATTTCTAACTACCCAAGCCTAAGAGGCTAGAGGAAGTGGACAAGAGCGATGATCTTAGCTATTGCCTCAACCATCGCATGCTAGGTCATGTCTTAAAGGATTACATTACTTTCAAAGATTGGCTTGAGAGTAGCTACAAGTTAGAAGCTATAGTCATCCCTAAGGAATACTTAGAACAACCATCTGGTTCTGTTAGAGTAATCCTTGGGAATACTTCTGATCCTCCTAAGACCAAAGAAGGTTGAGATATTTCTTTAACTTGGACCTCTAAAAAGATAATTTATAAAATCAAGAAACTTTCTCTGCAGGTGCCTGAAGTAGCTCAAACCTTCAACACTAAGGAAGGTTTGCTAGTTGTGAAGGACAACTCAGGGAGGGTGGAAGCCCAACAGTATCAATAGTAGCAGCAGCCTACCTCACTTACCCGGGATAGATCTGTAGCCCAAACACATCAGTGTCCATCTCCTTCCGCATTGCTACTACCACCTCTTAGCTTTATTCTCTTGAGCATTATATAAAGATGAGGGCTCCAAACCTCTCACTCCATTTACTTTACTTGATTTCTATTATGTACCACCTCCAAAATTAAAGAAATCAATGAAGAAAGCTGATTCCACTTACATTCTCTCTACTTCTGATGCTTCTAGTTTCATTCTTATTAAAAGCTCTCTAAGTCAAAATAATAATAGCTTGAGTAGTTCTGATCCATTTCTCTCTGATTCAGAATCAAATTTTTCATCTCTAAATCAATCGAGTTCACCTCTTGAGACTGACTTAGAGTCATTCGACTTTGAGGACCCTTTAGGAGAAGCTGTAGGTGTACCCAAAGAGTAGGTAGAACTTTCCACAAACTCATCATTTTAAGAAGTCACTGAAGTCAATCTCTGCAATGGCAAAGTTCTACCTTCTAGGGTAGCACCTCAGGATAAGGATAAATAAATCATTAATTCTAGTGAGAAGATAGCCCCTCCACATGATGCTCCAACTATGGATATGCTTGTGGAGGATTAGTCCAAAGTTTATTACAACATCCTTGCTCATCTTAAAAAGTTGTTAGCTAAGCTAAGCATATATGATGCCCTTGTCTGATCCAAACAGATGAGGCGATCTCTAATCAAAGCTTTGCTTGATCTAAAGACATGCTTAGCTCAGCTAACTGCTACTAAAGAAAAATCATGTCATCCAAAGGAGATCCTAAGATTTGTATTCAATGATGAAGATCTACTACTAGGAATGATCGAGCATAACCATCCACTCTACATTACAGTGGATGTATGCAGATTCAGGTTATCCAGAGTTCTGGTTGACCCAAGTGCATCAGCCAATATTATGAGTCTAAGAACTTTTGCCTACTTGAGGATTTACATCTCTAAACTCCAAAAGGAGAGGATGATGTTGAAAATATTTAATGAATAAGGCCAGAGGGCCTTAAGCTCCATAGTGTTGCCAATAGAGATAGATGATTGAAAAACTAAAGCCAAGTTTCACATAATTAACTCAGATACATCTTTCAATGCTTTATGTGGGAGACTATGGATACATGAGAATAGCCTAGTTCCATCCTCTTTACATTAGAGCATCAAGTTTCAAATAGGTGGAATCAAGTATTATGTCAAAGGAGATCTCAATCTCTTTGCAGTTCATGAGGTCAGGATATATGAGGATGCGGCCTACTACCTCCCCCAAAACCAAAAATTCTATTCTCACAAACTTAGTCAAAATCCCCATGTGGGAGAAAAAGAAAGAAAACAAAAAGAAAAATAAAAGAAAAATAAAAGAAGAAAGAAAATGAAATAGAAAAAAAGGGAGCGAGAAATAGACGTAGGGGAGGAAGTGGAGCCTGAGATTAAATTCCATCCGTAGTTCATTACTCCATTCGAGCAAGTTGGGAAGATGACCCACCTCCAAGATGAGGAAAGGCAAGGTCAGGAGTAGAGTACCTCCATACTACCACCCAGAGATTTATCCCGTATGAAGTACATCTACTTACCATATTGACTTAGAATCTAGTTCAGAGGATGAGTCTTATATGGTTAGCACACCGACCAACTCTTCTTGATAATAGATCCCTTTGGAGGTGACACTCGAGCCAGACAATGATAACGACCAAATTCCTAAGCAAAGCATAAGTGTATCTAAGTCTTCTTTGTATAAAAATATTAGGCACCAGTTGGAAACCTTAGCTCTATCCCCACTTTCCTCACAAAAAAGTTGAGGGTTTGGTAGCTAACAGATCCCTAAATCATCCATAACTATGAAGATTTAGAGGTAAATTCTTAAAGCATCATCCTCAATTCAAAAAATTGATGTAGAACTTGAGGATGATTCATATAAAGATTTAATAGAATTACTTTTTGATTGGTACCCGCATTGTGTACATAATTTAACAAAGAAATGATTAATTCCACATACATGGTCTAAGCATAGATCGGATTACTTCAAAAGGCTATGGAAAAATAAACACAAGAATTCTCAATCAAGTTCAGGACTAGGTTTTGGCATAATAGGCCCAGTCGACGATGACGATTATTGCGTAATCATCACCAATCATTTGGAATCTGATAAGTACTTTTCAAATCACATTAACTCATATGAGGAGGTGTTCTTAGAAACTTCAAATGATCTAGATGATTTCTAAGTCAAAGATTCACCACTATAGTTCGAAGAAGAAATTAAATCAACCATCAATTAACTCAAAGAAATCAACTTAAGAACTAAAGATAACCCACGTCTGACATACATCAGTTCTTTGTTGAACCAAACTAAAACCAATAACTTAGTTAGGATACTTATTGAGTTTAAAGACTGCTTTGTATAGAGTTATGAAGAAATGCCTGGATTGGCTCCTGACATTGTGGTCCATACAACCTTATGCTAATCCTATCAAGCAAGCTCCTAGACACATGCAATTAGACATTGAACAATAGGTCATTTTTGAAGTCAAGACACTAATCGATGCTGGTTTCATCTGGGAGGAAAAATACCCCACATGGTTAGCTAGTGTCATCCCAATTAAAAAGAAGAATGGATAAATTCACATATGCACCAATTTTAGGGATCTAAATAATGCATGTCCAAAAGATGAATTTCCACTACCAATACCAGAACTTAAGGTGGACATTACCTCATCTCATGCAATCTTCTCTTTCATGGATAGCTCATATGGATATAACTAAATAAAGATGGCCCTAGAAGATGAGAAAAATACTGCCTTTAGAACCTCGATCATAATCTATTATTGTAAGGTCATGTTTTTTAGTCTTAAAAATGTCGGTGCCACATACTAGCGGGCCATGACTTGAATCTTCGATGAACTCATTCATCATCAAGTTGAATGCTATGTCGATGATCTTGTGGTCAAAGGAAAAGAAAAGGAAGACTATCTCTTTGACTTAAGAAAAGTTTTTGATTGGTTAAGATAATTTAACCTCAAAATAAATCCCTTGAACTGTGTATTCGAGGTCACTTTAGGGAAATTTCTTGGATTTGAAATCAACCTAGAGAAGATTACAATGATATTAGAAATGCCACCCCATAAAAGTCTAACTCAACTTAGATCATTCCAAGGGCGGTTGCATATCTAAGATGCTTCATATCCAACTTATCAGGAAGATGTCAACCATTTTCAGCACTTGTCAAGAAGGATGCCAAGTTCATGTGGGATGATAAGTGCCAGCATGCCTTCAAAGATGTCAAGAAGTACTTGATGATGCCACCAGTCTTAGCCGCCCCTATCCCAGGCAAGCCTTTCATCCTCTAACTACTGCATTAGATGACTCCCTCAGTACTTTGTTGGCCCAAGCCAATGACAAAGGGATAGAGAACGCACTTGACTATCTCAGCCATCGTCTAATCCCTACTGAAGCAAACTATCCGCCTATTAAGAAATATTGCCTAGCATTAATCTTTGCATACTAAAAGGTATGACATTATATGCTTTCTCATAAAGTGAACATGATTTTTAGAATCAATCCACTATAATATCTAATGAAATGACCGACACTATCTGGACGATTGGCACATTGGTCTATGATTTTATCATAGTTTGACATCACTTTCATACCCCTCCGTGCAGAGAAAGGATAAGCACTTGTAGATTTCTTAATAGCACACCCACTTCTTGTTGATTCTCCGCTTAGTGATGATCTCTTGAATGAACAAATCATGAACTTAGGGGATACTAGCATTTGCCACTAGGAGATGTATTTTGATGGTGCGGCTTCCTCTCAAATCGAAGAAGAACCACAATCCACTCTTCCAAAAAAGGCAGAGGGAGGAATAGTTATCCTAACTCTGGACCACGCTATGATGAGATTCTTATATCATTTATCTGATCCTTGCACCAACAATGAAGCCGAATATGAGGTTATGATTGTCGGCCTAGAGTTAGCCATCTCGCTAAGCATCCAAAACATCAACATCTTTGGGGATTTCTAACTAGCGGTCAACCAAATTATTGGGTCTTATAAGATTCTCAAGCCTAGACTCCTTCACTGCCACAAGTATGCAATGGATCTATTGGCCCAAATTCTAGAAGTGACCATTTACAAGATTCCTTGAGGATAAAATACCATAGTGGATGCTTTATCCAAGCTTGCCAAAGAGTTGGCATGTCTGAAAGATGAGTCCATATCAATAGAGGTCCAAAATAGACAAGTCCTTCCTCTTATTAATACTAAACTCATCGATAAATACTCTCTTGAAGGGGTGGTGGCCATTGCTAAAAAGGAAGAGGTGCTGGATTGGAGGCAACCATTCATTGATTATAAAGGCAAGCTACCTCAAGAGAAGTCCCAAACATGTCGAATAAAGAAAAGGGCACTTTCCTATGCCCTGGTGGATGGTGTATTATACCGTCAGTCCTTTGATCATATGTGGTTATGTTGTTTAGACAAGCATGAAGCTCGTAAAATCATGACTGAGTTACACTTTGGATTATGCGAAGCTCACCAATCCGGTCCCAAGATGAAAGCCAAAATCAAGACTCTTAGATACTATTGGAAATCGATGATCATAGATTGCATGGATGTAGCTAGGCAATGCCATCAATGTCAAGTACATGGAGTGGTCCTACACTAACCACCTAACATTTTACATCCAACATTAGTCATGTGGCCATTCGAGGGTTAGGGTACTGACATAGTTGATCCAATTGATCCTCCTTCTTCCAAAGGTCATCAATTTATCTTAGCTACTACCGACTACTTTTCCAATTGGGTGGAGACGATTCTACGCAGGGAGGTCAAAGCTCAGCACGTGCTCTAGTTTTTCAGGAACCATATCGTATATAAATTCGGGGTACCTCACTGGATTATATTCGATAATGGTACTGTATTCAAGAGCACCAAAATTAACAACTTCACCTGGAGACACAACATATATTGGAGGTACTCTACCATCTATAATCTAAGAGCGAATTATTTAGTAGAAGCCTTTAACAAAACTCTCATCCAAATACTCAAGAAGACACTCAATGACAATAAGCGACAGTGGCATGGGTAGTTAGTTGAAACCTTGTTGGCCTACTGCACCACCTATAGAACTCCAACACGGTCCTGAAGCCATTCTACCATTAGAAGTCTGACTCCCATCACTAAGGATAGCCGTAGGTAGCAAGATCACAATGGAGGATAATGCCAAGTTTAGTTAGAAGAGCTCAAAGGTTTGGAGGAGAGACGCTTACGAGCATGCCAAAACCTTGAGTTGTACAAAGCCAAAATGATTCAAGCTCATAATAAGTTGGTCCTCCCTAGAGCTTTTCAAGTAGGAGAGCTTATTTTAGTTCTAAGAAGATCAATTGTTGCCCGTTGTAATATGGGAGGCAAGTTTGAACCAACTTGGGAAGCCCCTTTTTCCATAGAGAAAGCCTACCAAGGAGGATCATATCAACTCATTAACCAGAAAGGAGAGCGCCCAATGCTACCAATCAATAGGCTCTACCTAAAGAAATACTATCCAAAAAATCATGTTTGAAAACAATTATCATCAAAGAAAATTCTATTTCAAATCAAGTCTCTTCAAATTGAAAGCTTTTCATCTACGAATCTACCGTAATGTGTTTAAGATAGGTGTAAGAGAACCCAAGCAGCATCCTGTCCTTTATAAATATAACATAAATAAAAATTACACACAAACACAAAACAAAAAACATAAATCTTTTATCTCGGACTACTTTGAGTTGAGATAATGCCCCTAGTGGCCCTCACTCAGTAGCTACTATAGGTCGAGCTGATTCACTACCCTACTAATGTGTCATCCTAGTGGCTTCTTATTCAAGAGGATGTATGTCTCCCACACTTTCTTCATGGCTTAACAACTGCACATCAATGAGCACCTTGTTAGTGTTGTAGGCCTTACTGCACGATCGTCATGTTAGCTCTATTTAGGAAGATGTAAGTCCCAGAACTTTCTCCTTGACTTGGTCATAGGTCAAGTATATTTGAAGTTTAGGGTAAGTCCCAAGCGGCTCTTTTCTTACTACTTCAAGTTTGGGTCGGTCCTTAGGACTCCCGCTTAGTAGTCGCCCTAGGTCGGATAGTACCTATCTAGCCGATGATAGACTATCCCAATAATCATTTATGTCTATGAAGATGTAAGTCTCCTACGCTTTCTTCCTAGATTGATCATCACTGCTTGACCCTTAAGGTTGGCGGTGTTCTATGCGATAACCCATCCAGTGGATGACACCACTCATGGCAGATGTAAGTCCCTGCAATTTCTCCTTGAGTTGGCAACCATACACCTATAGAAATTTTTTTTCAGGGATCAGGATAACACCCCTAGCGACACCTCCCCTGTGGGCACTCTAATTGGATTATGTCCTTGTGACCCCATCTAGACACTACCCTAGTTACTAAATTTGATAGTCCCCCTGTCCTAGTAGACACCCTTGTGGTTGGAAGGTTTTATTGGATGTATGCGACTTCCCTTTGAGTAAATCTAAAGTCAGGTGAGCCTCTTCTCAATGTGGTCCATCACACACCAACAGGGTCCACGCAAAAATATAAACAAACAAAATGTATTTTTGCATGTGGATTAGGAGAACACCCCTAGTGGTATCTCTTTCCAAGTAGGCATCATATCATTAGGGTAGTGTCAGCAAAACTCCTTATAGGAATCATCTGACTACTCTTGAGTTGAGGTAAGATCCCCAATAGCACTCACTCAGTAGTCACCCTAGATCGGGTTTGATTTATTGTGCATCCAACAGGTCACCCAATGACTATTTTTTCCTTGGATGATGTAAGTCCCCACGCTTTCTTCTTAACATAGTTGTTGCTACTAAAAGGCAACTCTTAGGTCATTTAGTCTCACCCTTCACCTAGATGACTACTCCTTTGGATCGATAAATCTGAGATAGGTCCAGGGCGATATATCCCCTTCTCAGTGCGGTCCATTGCACCAATGGGGTCCACCAAATTAAATGAAAATAAATGAAATTAATTCTGACTACTCTTGAGTTGAGGTAAGATCCCCAGTGACACTCACTCAGTAGTCACCCTAGGTCGGGTTCGATATATTGTGCATGCAACAAGTCACCCCAACAATTGTTTCTACTTTGAAAGATGTAAGTCTCCTACGCTTTCTTCCTAGCATAACCATTGCACATTGAAAGGAGACCCTAGACTACTCCTTTGGGAGTAAATCTAAGTTAGGCCAAGGCTCTCGTGGCTCCTTCTTAGTGAGTCCATCGCACACTGACAGGGTCCATATCATATCAAAACCAAATCAAACAAACTCAACCATGCTCATATCCTAGTGGGTATGCCCTCAAATCAAATAAAAACAAATCAAATCAAATCCAATTAATCTACCCAGTGGAGTTAAATCACATTCCTCTCCTTAGTCGACCCCAATTCAACAAATAAATCAAACAAACAAATCAAATTCAAACCAACCTCCCCAATGGAGTCATAACAAATCAAATCAAAACCAACCTGATCTTGATCCCTAGTGGATTCAAGCTCATATCCCTAATGGATATGCCCCCAAATTAAATCAAACACAAACAAAATCAAATCAAATTCAAACTGGTATCCCCAGCAGATCTTCCTTCTATTAAGTTAAATAAATTAAATCAAATCTTCCTCCCAAACAATTCAAATTCAATCAAATCTAAATCCCTAACAGATTCCCTTTTTATGCTTTTCGTATAAATCTATGTCAAATCAAATCCAATTTATGTAAGATTCTTTAGTGGATCTCTCTTCATGTCCTTGACATGAAATTATCTTCAATCTATTCAACTAAATCTTCTTGGCTCTCTTATGCTCTTGGCATGAGATGAGTTGCATTACACTAAGATTGTGATTCTATCTACCTCTTGGGCTTAGGTATAGATCATCTGCATTAGCGCTTGCAATCCTTTGGACATTGATGATCATCTCAGTCAACCCCAATACGTGTTGTGTGCCTTGTCAGTTACACTACACCTATTGGGGGTCCTTTTGTTGGCCTCACTTTTGGAGTGAGGATCCAATCTTTCCATCATAGGTCTAGGGGTCTTCTAGTCACCAAGGGTTCCTTAGTCATAAGACACTAGTGGAAAAGTGAACACTTATCTTAAGCCTAGAGACTTAGAAGGCTTAACCATAGGATTAGGCTATGCCTTAGGACCTAGGAAAACCTACCTAGCATATAGCCTAATCAAATATATGCATATCTCCTTAGCCACATTCCAACCTCAAATCAATTACAATCCGATCCAATTGAACTTCAATTCCAATCCAAATCTCCAAGCCAAAATCAAATCCAAACCCAATCCTAAGCCCATGATTTAACCTTATAGACTTAGCCAAATTTTGCTTCAATCCAAACTAAATTCAATTGATTTTCTCATAAATAAATCAAACCTTTAATTATCATTCCAAATCAAATCAAATTTACAATCAAATCGACCAAGCCAAAATTAATTCAATCAAACCTAACTTATCCCATTTGAACCCAAATATTCAAATGAGCCAAAACCCAATTGAATCCAAATCAATTACAATAAAAGCTATAAATCAATCCCAAATCAAAATCCAAACTCAACTAAACTCAATTCAACTCAAATTTGATGCAATTGGCCCATTAGGATCACTTGACCCAAAATGACCTAAAGGACCCTATTGAACCAAACTCCAATCCAACCCAAATTGGATTGAGCCAACCCTCCAAATATTCTCCAAGATGATTGTTGGTCATCTTGGATGGTCTTACTACAACCAATTCAATTCAATGAAGCCAATTGACCTATTTAGGCTCACTTGATCCAAAGTGACCTAAAGGACCTATTTGAACCAACTTTCAATCCAACCCAAATTGGATTGAACCAAACCAATCAAAATCTCCTATAATGATTGTTGATCATCCTTGATTGATCAATTGTCATCAATTGGATTAAACCAAGTCAATTTGGTCATTTGACTAAATCAACCTACTTAACCTACATAAGCCAAATGAACAAAATCTCATCCTAAGCCAAATTAATTGAAACCAATGATTCATATCAACCTAAAATCAATCCTTGAACATGACTTGATCATCAATTGAGCCAAACCAAACCTTATTTGTCCTTTGACCCAAATTGATCCAATTTGACCTAAAGAATCAAATTAGGTCAAATCAAAATCTAACCCAAATTGATTGCTACCAATAGCTCAAGTTCATTCCAAATTGATCATTGAACATGATCAAAGCCTTGATTGAACCCAATTGACACATTTAGCCCAAATTGACCTAAATGGTCAATTTGGCCTAAATCATTCTTAAATATAAATTGATTCAAACCAAAGCTTACAATCATCTTCTATTGATCAATCAAACATAAATCAGTGCCTAATCCAAGCCAATTTGGCCAAATTGGTCAACTTGACATATTTGAGCCATATGAATTCAAATGAGCCAACTCAAATCCAAGCAAAATTGAACCAAAATATTTCAAATACTCATTTGAACTTGACCCATGCCTTGGTTTGACCCAATTTGACCCAACGTAGACCAATTTGACCTACATGGGTCAAATTGAGCAAAACACATTCAAACCAAGCCCAAATCTAATGAAACTTAGCATGGCCCTTAGGTCACCATGAGTTAGCCCAATTCCAACCCAACCTATGCTTGACCTGGATTTACCCATTACCTAATGGGTAAAGCTTGCCAAATGGGACAAATACCCCATTTCAATGTCAAACCCACTCTCCTCCACATGGCTGCCTCTTAGACCTCCACCTAAGCAAGAGGGACATTGGCTCACCTGACCCAAAGGTGATTGGGTTAGCCATTAGCTAAGTGGAGGTGAGTTCACCCCTCTCTTCTCATTGGGACACTTGGAAACCAAGGACTCTCACTTCTCTTCCCATGACAACCACTCCCCCTCACTCACCCACTCACCTCCCTGCACGACCACCTTGATTGAGCATCACTTATGGCCAAATGATCCCGGGATCAGGGAGGGGATACCCCCTCATTTCGATTCAATTCGACACATTGAGCATTTTCAGAGCCCTAATAACTCAAGATGAGTCACTAGAGCTTCTTCCCGAGTTCCCTAAGCTTTTTCCTTGCTGGCCCGAGATAGGGCAACCTCCATCTCCACCCAACTCCACCAAAATCCCAACTAATCTTAAATTAACTTCACCCACACATTCACTGAACTCCAACAAGATGAAATGAACCTTTCTCTGAGTGATTTGAGCATCGAAAACCCCTCCAAGAATAACTTCAAGGAGTTTTTTGATGACGGTTGATCAATAGAGCCACTAACAATGAATCAAAGCATAATCTTCTCAATAAGGCTTCACCTCTTCAAGAAGAAGCTACCTCAGTTGATTAGCCACCGATCTTAAGCTCTAACAAGGTATTTTCTGGCAAACTAAGTATTTTCTAATTTTTCATAGGCCTTTTAGAATGAAATGTAAATGCCATGCGAATACAACCATAGGATCCTGGTAAATCACTCCCTTGAAGGTGTGGGATCAATCCCGAGCCTCCCTAAGCTCTCGTGAGATAAATTTGGGTGGAGGAAGATGGATGGAGTCCATATTTTGCCTCTCAGGGGATGATAGATCATCTACTGTCCATTTCGCATGATTGGAATAGACTATCGTGGTCTTTCAATTAGATTAATTCAGTTTATTCCCTTAGGAACCATGGGATTAATCGCCATCGTCTGATCTTAGATTGGACGGCAGGGATGAAAGCACATCCATGCATCAGTGCTGAGTTGGATAGTTTTAAATAACCAATCCTGCAGCACCACATGGAAAGCGCACCATATGGCACCGATGGAATTAGGCTTAATTACACATTTTAATCACTGAAATATTGAAAAATCATTACTAATTATAACAAAATCCAAAAAATATAAATAAAAACTCATTTTAAAGATAAAATAGAGGAGATTTAATTAAAAATATTCTTATTTGATTTTGAACAATAATTAAGGTTTAATTAGGATTTGAATGTATACTTAATTAGCTTAATTAAACTCTAATTACTTGTGTAATTGATTCCAAACTTGGGGAATTGATTTAATAGGATGACCTCTGTCTCACATGATTTTCTTGGAATTTATTCCCTAGGTGATTAGGGGAATTGATGTTTTAAGTTCTAATTACATTCTTTAATTAACTTAATGATTAATTAACATTCAAAATAATACAAATTAATTAATTAAAGTCTATTAATCATTGATTAACAATAAATGGATGAGGAAGAGTGATTGGGACTTCATTTCTAGCCTCTTTCATAAATTCATTTTATTTTTAAGAGGATTAATTAAAATGGTAATTAATTAAGTGCCTAATTATTCAATTAAATATTCAAATCTGATCAAATTGAAATGCAAATCACCTCATATAATTAACAATAAAATTAAGGGTTCTTCTTTTTGTGTTTAGTAACATAAAGACCCCATAAGAAAATTATGATTAACCCATGAGTGTGAGAAAATCATAAAAGTACTTAATTAGATTCTTTAACCTAATTACTCTTTAATTACAAATCAATTGCAATAGGTCCTTTAGAAGCATTGCAGTTTTACTTTTCTCACATCTTCATATCATTTGTGGATCATGATTAAATGATTAATCAAATTAAAGAAGTATATGAAAGGGTAATTAAGTGATTTAATTAATGATTCAACTTGACTAATCCATAAAATTAATTTAATTATCTCTCCTTGAACTAATAAAGATTACTAACATTAGAATGGGGTTAAAATAGCACATAATTTTTCTCCTATTTAAATTAACTCAAATCCAAAACCAATTTAACAATAAGCTTTGGTTCTCTTTAAACAATTCTATTTAATGTGATTGTCCTTAGAAACTAATATATTTGAATGAACCATGTGCTTATGTTTAGTTATTTCTTTCCAATCATATTAAATGTTATGTGTCATATGATTCCATACATTCATATTTTCAAATCTAAATGAATCCAATTGGTTTTATTTATGTAAGCTTGCATGTGTTGGCTTAACTTAATGATATGGAGATTATCACTAATAAATTCAAATTTATTTGTCAAAGTTTATAAATTGATACTAATATGTGGAAATGGTGATAGTTATAGATACATATAGGGTTTGCACGTCGTTATAGCTTACTGATATGAATGTGTAGCTCTCTTTCTTATTTTTTGTATATAAATTTACATAAGTTTGAATGTTTATAAGTATATAGCTTGGACATCCCTGGAATACAAGGCTTTAAGTAGTCCCAAGAAAATCATTTGATTACTTAATTTCCCTGGTTAACAATGACACATACTTATTTGATTTCATCCCTATGCATTTTGATATTAGAATTTGGATAGAGCTTTAATTTATATGCATAAATAATTCAATTAAAAAAAATACAATCTTAGCATGATATTCAACTTTATAATTGTGTATACATTTATGTGTATTTAAGATAGCAAGTGTTTAGTCTGGACATCCTGAGAATATGAGGCTTTAAGTAGCCCCAAGGAGGTCATTTGATTACCTCACTTCTCTGGTTAATAATGGCACATACTTGCTTACATCTTTAATACATGTGTATGTGTGCTTAATTAATGATAAAAATCCCCTTTTGTTATTAAAAATACATGCATCCATAATCACCTAAGTCATTGGCATACATTATGTGTAAGTTAGTGCTCTGTTTCTTATGATTCATACATAGATTTACATAAGTTTGAATGTTAATAAG
The DNA here is from genome assembly GCA_021442155.1 of Cymbidium sinense. NCBI lineage: Eukaryota > Viridiplantae > Streptophyta > Magnoliopsida > Asparagales > Orchidaceae > Cymbidium > Cymbidium sinense. Next base: position 36,456,297 of record CM038233.1, on the reverse strand, counting down.
TATATAGTCTGGACATCTCGGGAATACAAGGCTTTAAGTAGCCCCAAGGAGATCATTTGATTACCTCACTTTCCTAGTTAACAATGACACGTACTTATTTGATTTCACTCATATGCATTTTGGTATTAGAATTTGGATAGCGTTTTAATATACACATACTAATAATTCAATTAAATAAAATACAAATTCCAAACATATGCATTCATCATCATTTAAGTGTGCCAAAATATGTTGTATGTATAGATATTCTAAGTGTTAAATCATGTGCATGTTATATGTGATGAAAGGAAATGACATGATATATGTCATGTGGTAGTAATTCAATTATATTAATCTTAAGATGCCTTTCATATTGAATAGAATTATATAAAGTTAACCCAAACTTAGGATTAATAAAACATTTAATAATCCATTCACTAAAAGAACTAAATCATAAAAATGTGCTTTATAAAATGGCTTAAGGTAGGGATGAACGGGGGTAAGCCTCTTTCATCTCTTTATGATAAATAGATGCTAAGTAAAATCATATGAAATAAAATAAAACATAAACTAAAATTAATAAATTAATTAAATAACTTGAAGCAAAACCAACCTTTATGTTAAATTAAATTCTTCCACACTTATAAAATCATAACTCTAATACTTAGTTAAGACATACTACACAAAGTCTTAGCACACACATTAGAATTAAACCACCACTTCTAATCCTAAGTTAGGATGTGTATGTGTGATTTATGTTTTGTTTTATGATGTAAAGTTTTAGACTAGATGTTAGGGTGTATGTTTCGTAGACTAGATGTTCGGCCGCTCTTAACCTAATCATGTCTTCTGTAGGGGATTATGTTTAATGGGTCACTTAAAAATAAATACAAATGTTCTCTTTGCAGGTTGCTTAAACTCTAAGCATAATTTAAGTTAGGACAAGTGGGCTTGGTTACCCATGTGCAGGGTGCTAAGTTCAAATTGAAATATAACTACTTGGGATTGTATGTATATTTAGCTAACCTCTATTTTGCAGGTGTAGTATGATTTACTTTTTCTATATAAATATAATTTTTTTGTAATAGGAATTATGATGAGCACTGGCTAGAAGGCTTAGTCCTAGGGTGCCCTATAATGCCTTTGGAGTAAATCAAAACTAAAGAAGGAGAAAGAGGACCTGAAGAAATGAAGAAGTGATGACCCCCATATCATGTATTCATTTCTAATTGTAATTATTTTTTCATATTTTGAGTTGTATAAGGGTAGAGCTCGGTTACCCAATTTTTCCTCTTCTCAAGGTGTATAGCAATACCCGACAGTATCAGCCTCTTATTCCTTTTGCGGTAGTTTATAAAAATTGTTTGATGTTATGTTTAGATTGCACAATAGAATTGCATCTTTTTCATAATTTCTTCATATTTGGGGTTTTAATGTGTGGCTCAGATGCGGTGGTCTCTTAGGATAAAATTAATTTTCTACTTGACTAATAACTCATAACTATGTTTTAAAGAAATTCATAACCTCACCATAAAGCTTAAGCTCTAAACAAGATAATTAAAAGATTTAACAATCCCATAGCTATATGGTTGTATGTCTCACATCATGCATGTCATATCCCTTCTTCCTTGAATATGGGGGATCTCCATCTTTGCATGATAGGGGAATGCTTGATCTATGAGGGCATCCCTTCTGGTGGAGAATACCCTCTTCTCACTAATTTAGCCAATAATCAATTTCACATGCATTTAAGCATAAGAAATCCTAAAGCCTTAATCTTTAGATTAAGTATGTGCTCATACCACTCATGCTCTAGTCTCTTAGGGAGTGATTTAGGACTTTAGTTTTCTCCAAATTAAATAACAAGCTTAGCCATCTTGCAATTTCATAAGACTGGACTACATGGTTTTGAATCGAAGGAGGTGTTAGCTAGTGACAACTCCATGAAGTTATAAGACCAGAAGTTGGATGAGTTTATTCTCTCTGGTGAAGATGAACCTTTATGTCTACCCATCATTTAGATTTAGGTTGTGCTTTAGCAATTGCTAAAGCTCCCCAGATTTAGGATCCGAGGAAGTAGGTAGTTTTCTTTAGGCTACAAGCACAAATCCTCACCTCTTAGGCATTTTCACATTCTTGTGATGAAGGATTATAGGCCCTGCCGATATAATAAAAATTCAACTAAAATAACTCAATCTCTTTACTTTTGAATATATAAAGACTCACCATAAAATAGGATGAAGTGCTTACTAGTCTTCCTAGTATCATGAGCACTTCCTACTTATTCTCCTTTGGATTCCTAAATAAGTCTTTCCAATTGAACATTCCCAATTGATTTTCCAAAATAACCAATCATTTGATAATCTTAACCTTGAAATCTTTGGAGATAATAATTGCCTACTTTAATCGAGAGTATTCTTAAGAAATCTCATTTCCTAGGATATAATTAACTATGGAGGCTTGCCTCCATAAGAAACTTAATAACTCGGCTTAATACAAACCCTGCTTTACTTTTTCATGTAAAGTAGGGGGAAGATCTTTGGTATATTCGAAAACCTATCATGCCTTATGAGTCCTTATTAGGTTATTAGGTCCATTGTATCATGATGTCTCTATCTTTCAAGATAGTATATTATACCTTAATATTATACCTAATCACTTCAATAGGTACCCCCTACGATCTGCGTGGTGTCCACCCACATCTAAAAATAAACATCACACTTACAAATGAAATAAATGTTATGGTTGTCTTCAATTCTTATTCTTCTTTCCTTCTTTGGATTAGCTTGCTCCAGGCTTCAAAAGGCCTTGTAGGTCTTTGCCTTCTAATCACTGCTCATCCTAAACCCCATAGCACTAATCTTAATCCTATTGCAAAAATTAAATCTTTATAAAAAATAAAATATAACTACATGTGCAAAACTAATATTAGCTAAATAAATATACAAACCAAGCAGTTATATTTCACATATTTGGATATGACATCTTGCACTTAGGTAACCAAGTTCACCTACCCTAATTGTATTATGCTTAGAGACATAAGCAGCACCTGCAAGAAAAAACATTTTATATTAATTTATTATTACTGTGATCCCTCAAGCACATTCCCCTGCATAAAATATTATTAGGATAACAACGACCTAACATCTAGTCAATGCATAAATAATCATAACATCTAATCTAAAATATTTTATCCCAAAATAAAATATATCACTAAAACATATACGAGCCTAAACTAGTACTATGATTGATGACTTAGTATTCTAATGTGTGTGCTAAGGCTTAGTGTGGTATGTCTTGATTGAGATTTAGAATTAGAATCTTCTATAGTTTATGATTGTTTAAGTTACCCATTAAGGGTGGTTTCATTTTAAGTCTTTTAGTAAATTTATTGAGTTTTAACTTCTGTATTTTTAATTTTTTTTCACTTCTTACTTCAGATCTAATCATTCTGAAGAGTGGAAAGAGACTTAACTCTTTTATCCCTAACCTAAGTTGATTTCCAATGATAGATTATTATTGCTTTAACTTTCTGAATATATAATTTATTAATTTTATTTTAACCTAAGTTTAAATTAGTTTTAATAAATCTTATCCAAACATGAAAGGCATCATAAGACCAATAAAATTAATTCACCATTATATGAATAATACTCCACTACTTCCTTTCATTATCAATAACATCCACACTCTTTCCTTTTTAATTTCTTTAATATTTAATTTAGTATATATATATATACACCGCAATGTACTCATATTTTTTGCACACTTAATGAATGTTGATGCATGAATTTGATAGAAAAAATGGATTTCATCTTATATTTAAGCATGTGAAAACAGGTATAAGGAATTCAAGAAAGTACATGTCATTGTTAAATCAGAGAAGTGAGATTATCTAAGACCTCCTTGGGGATACTTAAAATCTCATGTTCCCGAGATGTCTATACTATATACTTACCAATTCAAATACACATAAGCATACACATAAACATAGAAATAAAATCATAAAAAGGCTGTGTATAAATATCTTTTATTTATGTAAAGCTTAATGGAAAAAAGAGGTTTTCACTTTATATTATAATATATGCATTCACATAAATGAAGTTAATTGTTAAACCAAGGAAGTGAGATTATTTGAGCCCTCCTTGGGGCTACTTAAAGCCTCATATTTTTGGAATGTCCAGGCTATATACTTGCCAATTCAAATACATGAATACATGAATACATAAGTGAAACATAGGAATAAAACTATCAATTGTCATCTTTTGATTATAAGTAAATGAACATTTCATTTTTTACATAATTAGTTATTTATAATAAACATTGATTTAAGATTCATAATTAGCATATAGTTTCACAATAGTTTGAGATTTACTAATGATAATAGTCACACCATATAATAACATTTATCAAACTCATGCAATTTAAATGCAATCATATTCTTTTAACTTTAAAACATGAATACATGAAGCACATGACATGCACATTTATGATAATTGAAAAGGAAGTAATTGAATATCACCACACAACATACTTGATTTCATTAAAACCTAAGGATAATCAAGTTAGACATCCATGAAGTCTAATCAGAATTTCTTTAATGTTTAATTTTAATATTTAAGTTATTGAAGCCTAAAGAGGAAAAATAAAACTTAGAATTTACTCCATCCCTTGTTGGTTATTTAAGATGTTAAAGGAAGGAAATTTAAATATATTTTATGGATTAATTAAGTTCAATCCATTAATTATATCAGTTTGATAACCCTTCCCAAACTCCTTTAATTTAATAAATCACCAAAATATGAGCCTTTAGTGATATGCTTTGGAAAAACAAAATTTGCAATGCACCTATAGATCTAATGCAATTAGGCTCATGCTTATGAATTGATTAGATTAAAGAAGAAAAATATTTAAGAAAAATACTCTTATGATTTTTTCACACTAATTGGAAAATAATAATTGCTTTAACTACTTTATATTATTAAATACATAAAGGGATTAATGGGTTGCACTTAAGTTACTTAAATTTATTTCATTCACATTCCATTTTTAATTTTTCTTAATTTACTCTTAATTATTAAACATATTAATTAAACCCTTTAAGAAAATACATTTGGAAATAATTAGGAGAGGGGGTCCTAATTAATTCCCATGATATCCCATTGTTTACATAAATTAATTAATATTAATTACTTAATTTTGCTATTCATTAATTTTAATAATTATTAAACCATTTCAAGAGGGTAATTAGGACTGCAAATTTGGAATTTCTCAAACCACATGTCAATAATTTTAAGGAAATTATGAGAGGCACAAGACATACCATAGAATCAACATGCCAAATTTAGAACAAATTAGCCAAGTAATTTGTCCTTAATTAAGGTAATTATCCTAAACTTCAAATAATAATTAAGCATTGTTCATTAAATGTTAATTAGGGATATTCTTTTTATTAAATTCTCTTCTATCTAAGCTTTCCAAAGTGGGTTTATTTGTATTTTATGAATTTTCCTACAATTAGTTATGATTTTTTGAACTTTTACCATTTCATTATATTTTTAAATCTAATTAAATTATTTTAACTATCGCCGCCAAATGAACACTGAGGTGGCCTTTCCACGTGGCACCATGGTATTGGTTACTAAACATTTGACGTGGTTGTTGCTCAATGGAGGCGAACATAATTTCATCTTGGTTGTATGATCTTGGATCGAATAGTCAATATTAATCTAGTGATTATGATAGAATTAAATTAAAATTTTTAATGCGATTAATCATGTCCATCTGTTTTAATCACATGGAACGGACATCCAATATTTCGTCATCCCATGGGCGCCAAAAGACAGACACCGTCCACCTTTCACTGCTCTATCGTAGCTTGTTAGAGCTCATTTGATGATAGAATGGACTTCAAAATGATCAGGGAAGAGATCTGAGGAGATCCTACCATGAAAATCACATTAAATCATAAATCATTTTGAAAAAAGGCCAACACCTAATGGCCAAATCTACTGTTCTTGGATTTGTAGTTTACCAGAGCTAAAGACCAGCGATTTATCGATAGATGTAGCTTTGTCTTGAAGAGATTAAGTCCTGTTGAGAAGATCTCGAGTTGCCTCCCCGCCAATCAATCTATGGACCAAACGCCACCATGGAAGTCACTGAAGTTGGTCTAGGGATGCCTTCAAGTGGTCAATCAATCGGGAATCAAGTCATTTTCATTCCTTGAGGCTTGGACAACATGTGGGAAGAGTTAATTTGAAATTCATGGAGTTGTGATTAGGTTGTACGGACAAGGCCCTCGTGTTTGGGTGGAGCTTGATCTCACCAGTGATGGGGTGCACGGGGAGCTCAGAAAATGCTTGGGGACTGCTCAGAGTGCTCTAGAGAAGGTGTGTGTGGTGAGTTTGAATGGATGTAAAGGAGTATACTCTCCTCCCCAACTAAACCAAAGGCCTAATGAAAATTAATAGAAAGAGCATGAACAATGGCTACATTCCAAATATTTGATCAAGAAAGAACCCATGAAGACTAAAATTAAGGAATAATTGATAATAGAAGACCTAAGTCAAGTCCAAATATTGGGTTGTCATTTATGATATCTACATTTTCTTATGTCTTCGTGTATTTGGCATGTGAATGATGAAAACTATCCAAGCACACACCACTACATGAATATAAAATAAAAAATTTTCTTAAAAATTAGATTTTCTTTTAGGAAAAATCATACAATATGATCTCCATCATACTGGATGATTATCCATTTTTGCTAAATATTTTTAGTTGTCATAATTAAATTGGTTCTCTTTAAATTGCAAAAATTGAGCTAATCATACTGAACTATCTTGATCATATTATACAATTATCCATTTTTATTAAATATTTCAACCACAACTTGCATAATTTGATTTATTGTATAGCATGACATAAATCATACAATATGAATTTTTTTAGTAATTTCCAAGTTTTAATCTATAATTTATGGGATTCAATTTTTGAGAATTCTTTTAATATGTTCAAACTACATGATGTATTCATACATGAAAAATAAATAGAGAGTTAAATTTTTAGTAAGTATTACTCATATAATATGATCCTTGGTCATATAATATGAATAATAATGGAAGTTGGGATGATTGTATCATCTAGAGTCCTTAACCCTAATAATATGAACTGACCATAAAATATGGTACTGGATCGTATAATACAATTGGACTAATTTATTAAAATTATTTTTTGTTAATTTTTTATCCATCTCTTTCACTATAAACACACCCTTTGGGAGCCTAACCAGAAGCTTGAATATGAGAAATCTTAAAGGAGGCTTAAGGAAGAGTGTTTAGCTAAGACGAAAATAGGTAGACTTCTTTCTTTCCCATTTCCCTTAAGAATCTTATGTTTGTATGGTTGCACTTTTATTTTGGTAGTTCTTATCTTTCACCTTTCTTTTATGTTCTATATTTTAACTTGAGATTTATTCTAGTTAATAATTTGTGTAAGATTTTTATTATAAGAAGTTTCCTTTGTACCTTGGAGAGAGAGTGATATCCTTCTTGTGTTGAAATAGAATGATAGTTGTTGTACAATTTCTCCATTATCTATTAAGAAGAGAGGCTTTTTCACCGACGCTTGTTGTACCAAATGAGAGATAGTAAATTTTTGGAGGAGATCTGGTGAGTAGACATAAGTTTGTTGGGATCTTTGGTCCCTTTTTCTTTTATGTTTTTTTAAAAAACTTTTATTGCCCTTTTTGTGTCTAGATTTTTGGTTTTATTATATTTAGACTTTCTTTATCTAAATAATAAAGATTTAATCTAATTTTTCTTTCCAAAATATTTTTAAATGCCCAAAGTTCAGCCCACTCTTGGATGTGCCAACCAGTATTTAAGCATGTTGCTTGTTCCACCATCCAACAATTGCAAGCAAATCCATCAATGACACATCTAGGGAATTGAAACACCATGGAAGGGTATTCCATTACCCAACCACCTCTCTTTGAAATATTCTTTGTGATTTTTAGAAAATTTATTTGTCAATTTTTATTCAATCAAGTGATATTCAAATATGCAATATAATTAAAGTTGGGTATTCACCTCCACATTATGTTGTCAATAGCAAAAGATTTAAAATGTCCTTTAATTTGTGGTATTTAAAAGAGAGAGAATAATCCTAATGAAATTTAAAATATTTAAATTGTTTTTTTTGTGTTTTGAAGTTTGAAGATTACATGTGTGTTTCTACTTGTAAATTTGGGAAAGAAATTTGAGAAAAAAAATGTGTTTTACTTATGATGAAATTGAAGTGGTCAAACAATCTCACATGAAATTTTTTCTACATGAATACTAACTATTTTGTATGCTACCTCATGAGTCTATTTTTGACATGAACATACCTTTTATAAAAAATCATCACTTCATTGCATGCTTTTGAAAGAGAGTTTACAAATGTTGAAAAAAGTGAACAAAATTTTGAGTTGTTTGCCTGAATCATTGGATGATAAGGTTACAAATATTTATAAATCTAAAGATTTATTTTTTTAGTTCTATTGATCACCTACTTGGCTCTTTTGCTTATGAAAAAAAATTCCAAAGAAATACTAACATCAGTGATACACAAAATGAAAAGATGATTGGTCTTAAAGCAAATACTTTTGATTATAGCAGTGACAAAAGCAATACTAATGATAGTGATGTTCCACTCGTACAGGAAAGTTCAAAAACTTTCTAAAAAATAGATTTGACCAAAGGAAAAGCAAAGGTAAAACCAAAAACTCCTCAAAGTTTACTAATCCTATTTATTATGAATGTAAGAAACTAGATCACATCAATTGGGAGTGTCTTTCACTCATAAACACTAATTAGAAAGATAAAAAAAAAAGTAAAGGAGGATGTAAAGAAAGGAAAAAAGAAAAATACAACATGCTTTCTAGATCAACTCAAATTTAGACTCTTTCAAAGAAGCTATAGAAAATACACAATCCTCTGTTTGATGACTAAGGCAAATTCCAATGACAATGATGATGAATTGGTAAGTAATTTCACTTATGATGAAATTCTATATTTTTGTGATGAAATTCATTGTGAATTCAAATCCTTAAAAAAAATAACTTAAATTAAAGTAAAAAAATTTTATTTCTAGAAAAAAATCATATCACATTTTACGCGAACATGAAAAATAAAAAAGAAATGATTATAAAGAATTAGAAATTCAATAAGCCAAAATAGAACATGACTTATCTTAAAAATTAGCTTTGTTGAATATGCCAATAACAACATGAAAAGGGAAGTTGAATACTTGAAAAAGAACACAATCAGAAAATAAAATTTAAAACTAAAATGATCATGCAATTCATTTCCTAAGGTTAAATATTTTTCTTGTTGTATGTTTGGACACATTGCTAATCAATGCATATATCACTCACATTTTAACTCAACATAAGAATGGAATTCAAAAAATCTTTCTAAATATATGGGACCCAAGCAACTCTAGGTTCTCAAAGACCTAAGCGGGTGCTTGACAATTGACAAGAAGAAAATTCATTGAAACTCAAGAATAGAGAAAAGTTCGTTATCGGAGACATCACAACTTGTACAGTTCTCAAGTCAAGTACAATTAGTTTATAAATAAAAAAAGTAAAAACATTTCTCTTTCTTTTTAAAAGTCCTAGATATTAAAAACGTGTTGCATATTTTTGTGTATAAATGCTTCATTTTGAATAATGGGAAAAGTATTTTTAAAAGTTTTGATGATAAATTTGTGAACCACTGAAAACTATTTTAATTTTTTCTATAAGAAATTATTATTGGAAGAAAATTCTATTCTTATTATGGCTTGATGTGTTTGTTATCCCTTCTTTTTTATAGAAAACCTATAGATGATAATGACTGTCTAAAATTGAAAATCTTAGTTTAAAAAAATTAAGGTTGCAAAGGAGTGACTACTTTGAGATTGGAGATATATATCAAGTCATCCCCATGATTTAATCATAAGAGACATATATATAGGTGTTAGGACTAGCCATAGAAGGAAATAGAAATAACCTTGATGTCCATAATTAAAATCAGTTGTGTAGAAGAAGTGATATTTAATGAATAATGGGTTGAGGTAATGCAAGAAGTATTGAATCAATTTATTATAAGTGATGTTTGAAAATTAGTGCTTAAACCCTCATCTTAAAGTGTGATTGAAAAATAGTGAGTTTTTAGAAATAAATTAAATTAAATGATTTGGGAGATTTTGTTAGGATCTATGTAAGGATTAAATATTTAAGTCAAATTAAAGAAATTGATATTACATCTATTATTTGGAAGTCATTACTTGCATTTGCTTATCATAAATATTGTTAATTGGATGTTAATAATGCCTTTGTGGTGTTATAGAAGAAGATGCACTTGTTGAAATAGCTACCCAGATTTGGAAGCCATTATATCTTAATTATGGTCTAGTATGATATGAAACATGTGTCGCATGCTTCATTTATATTGAAGATATTTTGATCTACTAATTTTTTATTTGCAAAGATCTTTTTTAAGACCTATGAGGAAGGAATTGAAGATAAGCATGATGGGTGCACTTTTAAATCAATCTAAGTGTAGTTGATCAAGATTGGAAAGACATAAAATCATCTACACCCCCATGATAGTTAAATAAGGATCCTTCTTGCAATATGTGGTAGATTTTGATGCTTAGGATTTTATTTTCTTATTTATTTTGTGTTTAAATTTATTTTTTCATTTGTACATCTTTATTTTTAACCGTATTTTATTTTTCTATTTAATTTTATTCTATCCATGCACTTTTGTTTAAGTTTATCTTACTTTAGTTTCTTAATACATATTTTTTGTTGCTCTATATTGCTCCCTCAATCTCATTTAATTTTCATTTTATGCTAAATGAAAAGTTCTACTAGCATACTATATGATTCTCATTGTACTGTATGATTGGTTTGTTTAGAATATTAAAATAGGTTGGGCAATTTATTATAAAATAGATTATATTATATAATAAGTTTGGAATAATAGATTGTTTAAAATATTTAAATTTATTGATGTTGTTTACATAGATTATGAAATATGATTAATATAAGAGTTTCATATAAGTACAAGATTGCAAGGTTACTAGGAGATAGTTAGTGAAACATATCATATGATGATTCATTAAGTATTTTAAATAAACTTAATTTATAAGTATATATGTTAAAATTAATTTTAAGGAAAGTCTACTTAACATTTAATTCACAAAATTTACATATCACCATTGGTGTTTGCATGACTTGTTCGTCTTTTACTTTAACCCTTCTTGATGTGTCAAAAGGGGAAAAAGATTAATGGTTTTGGTTATGTTTTTGTGTTTGTTGTTTGTCTTATTTGAAATTTTCTTTACTTTTCCATATTTTTTGCACTATTGCATATTTTTGAGACATAAATTAAGTGAAAGTTGTCTCATTTTATTTCAATTACTTATTAAACACTCAAACTCAACCAAAAATATTTGTCATCATAAAAAAGGAGGAGATTTTTAACCCCCTGAGCCTTTACATAGTATTATATGATTTGAAGATCATAAGCATTTCAAGTTGAATAATTATTTTCACTGATCAATTGTGTGTGTAGGTTGTGGTATGCTTTCAATGCAAGAACTTCAATTAAGTATCTTATTGAAGATGGACTGTAAGAGCATGAATAATAACTAATTTTGAAAAGTTTGTTAAGAAATAGCCCATGAAGACTAAAATTAAGGAACGTTTGATGCCCAAAAACTGAAGTCAAGCCAAAATATTATGTTGTTATTTCTAATATTTTTATTTTTATTTTGTCTTCATGTACGTGGCTTGTGAATGATAAGAAAATAAACAAGCACACACTTGTGAGAGAATATAAAATAATTTTTTTTTAAATTACAACTATTTAGGAGAAATCATATTATATGATCTCCATCATGCTTGTTGATTGTCCATTTTTGCTAAACATTTTCAACTAGCATAATTAAGTTGTTTCTATTAAAATTGTCAATTTTGCACTAATCTAATGTACTATTTTGATTATACGGCACAATTATCTATTTTTTTAAATATTTTAGCCACCAATATTAAGTCAATTAATTAAAAGGTTTTCCTTAGTTGATTGAATGTATACAATGTAACTACGAATTTATTTAGTAATTATTTGATTTTATTCTAAAATTAATGAGATTTAATTTTTGAGAATTTCTTAATGTGTTTGTACTATTTGATGAGTTTGTACCGAATGAACAGGATGAAAGATAAATTTTCAGTTAGTACTATCAGTACAATATAATATTTGGTTGTACAATATAAATAGTTGTAGCTATTGGAACGATCAATTTGTCCAAAGTCTCTAACCCAAATAAAATGAACTGATCATATAGTACGATGATAGATCGTACAGAATGATTGAAATTATTTTTAAAATTAATTTGTCTAATTTTTTATCTATCTCTTTCCCTATAAATATGCTCTTTGGGGAGTCTACCAAGAAGCTTGACTATGAGAAATCTTAAAGTGGGGAGATTTAACTCTTTCTCTTTTCCCTTAAAGATCTTATCTTTGTAAGGTCACACTTTTATTTGGTTGATCTTATCTTTCACCTTTTCTTTGAGTTTTTTGTGTTAACTTGAGATTTTATTCTAGTTAAGAATTTGTATTAGATTTTTATTGTAAAAACTTTTCTTTGTACCTTAGAGAGGGGGTGACATCCTTCCCACCTTGAAAAAGAATGGGAGAGAGTGAAGGGTTTTTCCATTACCCATTAAGGAGAGAGAGGCTTATGGCTTGCAGTGCTAAAAGAGAGATAGTGGGTTTTTAGAGGAGATCTAGTGAGTGGATGTAGGTCTGTTGGGCTAACCCTTGTAAATCTTTGCATCCATTTTTCTTTTCTTTCTTTTATTTTTTTACTTCTCTTTCCTTTGTATTTGGATTATTGTTTTTATTCTATTAAGACTTTCTTTTACTAAATAATAATGATTTATCTTTTAAGAAATTTTTTAAAGCACACTAATTCCCTCTTGGGTATGCCAAATATTATATTATCTATAAATGAACAGTAGTTACTAAATTTACTTGCTAATACACTCAAATTTATAATGGTGGAAGTGACAATTAAGGGTGTATCTATTTTAGTATATGGTGAGGGAAGATCTAGAGTGTGGATCTATAGGTAAATAAAGAATATAGAGGAAGTTAGAGGGCAATAAGTTAGAGAAAATTACTTATACTTGAAGAATGGAGTGCTCTCATTGTGGGAAAGATACATGTTAAGTTGTAAGTCTCTATTAATCAAAAATTTAAAATAAATTAGAGTACAAAGGGTTATATTATTATTAGTTTGATTAACTCCAACCCCTAATCACCAATATTATTGTAAATGCATAATATAATAATAGGGATTTCTTCAACCTACTTATAGATTCCACCAATGAATGCTGACATAAGTTTTCGATAATCCAATGTTTGTTCTACCAAAATTTTGAAATAGGTTGATCAAGTGGGTTAATATCCAATGTCAGATCATAAAGAATGATGTCACCATTCTAAAGATCATTCAAAAATATAATATTTTCTTCTCCGACATCCCAATATATGAGATCCTCAGCATCAATTTTGTGATGAAGCATTGACATCTAGATGATATAATCTTGTTGTGATCTATATATTATTTCAATATTTATAACCCACATTATGCAATTTATGCTTGTTATTTTGAGTATCAATTAGTGCACTTGTGATATATTAAATTGAGTAAAATAATGCATAAGAAGAACATCAATAAGAGATCAACATGCCTAAGTGGATTAAATTACTACTCTATTTTTAAGCAAATAAAATTACAAAATGTATTATTTTGCTTAATTTAATACATCATAAGTGTAGTAAATAATACTCAAAATTACAATCATAAATCGTTGATTATAATTATAATGTCTATCATTATAAAACCATCATTACATTCATGTACACACACACACATACATGCATACACACACACACACACACTATTAATGTACCCCCAATAGGCACATAAAGATCTAGTAGAGGGGTCAAGATGAAGAACAATTTTTGGAGAGTAGCAATAGCCTATGGAAGAACTCACTTACCAGCCATCCAAGAGACTTTCCTCCTCATGAATGAGTTTGTAAATTAACTCACCTCAACCAAGAAGCAGATGCCAAACTTTCAAACTCACATGGGTGCAACTAGATCAAGGAAGTTGCCACTCCACATACAACACTTATCCAACTTCTAGAAGTAAAAGCAAGTCTCTTTATATTTTAGTTTACATATAATTTCTAAAAATCAACATGAAGTTTTCATCCTTGAATTACCCCTAGATCTTATAGAGATGGGAAATTTTGAAGAGAAAGGGATCATTTTTCTAGCTTTTTCATTATTCTTGAGAGAGAGAATTGATTCTATACTTTGATCTCTTGTGTTTACTCATATTTTGATATAGTAAAAAAATTTATATTTATACATTCTATCTGATTAGTCTTATCTTCTCATGTCGTACTTACTATATACCTAAGTAAGGTACTTCATCACTATATGAGTAAATTTGAATTAAACATCCTCCTTGGTGTAGTGGACATGGAGGATACTGAAGACAATTGAGGCCTCCAACAAAGTAGGCCCTTTAGCTTAGAACAACTCAGGTGCTATAGAGCTGAACACATAATGAGAATTGGAAGATATAAGAGATAGGATTAGTTGTTTAGTACAAGTGGTTATGGAGAAAGAGAAGAATGAAGTTCCAAGGGCCAAAAAAGATGAAGGGTCCTCAAGCTCAACAACTCACAGAACTCTCCACCATAAATAATCAATAGAAGAAATGCCTAATATTGACAATGAGTCTTAACAAAAGATGATTTATTTGTAGTTCTAAAGATAGTACTATTATAAGAAAATTTAGATGTTAGCAAATGCAAATCTCAATTTCCTAAACTTTTTTTTTCTACCAAACATCTAAGCAAGCTTTCAAAAGTATGATTGACTACTTTAGTTTATTCTTTTGTTTAGGGATGGGAAGTTAGAAAAAAAACTTTAATTTGCTGTCTAATAGTAATTATTTAAAATTAAAAATATAAACTTAACATCTCTATCAGAAATAATGGTTGAAGGGAGAATATAAAGCCTAATAATTTCTATAAAGAATAGTTTTGTTGAGTGAAGCATCATTTATTTTTGAGTAAGGTAAAAAATAAGCCATTTTTGAGAATGTTAATTACTACAAAAACACAATAATAGCATTGAATCATCTTAAATAATTCTAAAATAAAACCCATTAAAAAATAGTCCCAAAGTTTATATGAAATTAGCAAGGTAGTGTATTATCTTAAACTTTGTTTGGCACCTTTATCCTTTTTATATAAGTTACTAGTCACCAACAAGTGTGTATTTCAAAATAACTCCTCAACCAATTCTAAATGCTAACTAAAACTTAATTTGTTCGATCGAAGGGCCTAAGTGCTAGAAGACCAACACCCAAGTGCTATCCTTTCTATCTATAAGCTTAAAATACTTCAAAAATTAGTCTCATAGTGCTAGAATATCAACACCAAGGTGCCAGACTAACACTTACACATATTAACATATGATGTTACGTGATTCCAACCACAACATAAGCACAACCTTTAAACATATAAAAGTCTAATATACATCTCATAACACAAATTAAAACACATTAAATACACATATAAAAGTCATCTAAGTGGTATTTATGCATCAAACTTTAAGTTCCAATGTTGCTTCATTTCATCACTTGATTGACACCTCTTTGTACATATTACTTTTCTCTTAACATTTCTTTCATATCAAAGTAAATTTGATTCTTCATAATATCTATTCCTTGGCTAACAAATTTGTCAAATATATTTTAACATATCCCATCAATTTCAATTTAACAAAAGTAACTCTTTGGTATTCATCCATTTTATACTAATAAAAGAAGTCATCTATTTGAACTAATTGTCTAGAAATTTATTTGAGCCTTGTACACCATCATAAGTTGGGGCTTCATCTTTGACTCTTTGATATGGATTATCAGATTCATCTATAGTTTTAAAATAATATTATCCCCTTCTTCCATTTCTAGAAATAAGTGGTCTTTTTAGTGGTTGGCTCTAGTCATGAGCCTTGTTTGGGCTTTTTCTTGGGTACTTTGTGCTCTTGTAATTAGACCTTTAGGCCTAAACACTTGATCCACATGATATTCTACATCAATGAGAGGTTACTCTTGAGAGAGTAGAAAAGGCCACTACCAAAAATGTTTTCTCATGAAAAATCACAAAGGTGTGCCTCCCACCAAACTTTGAAATTCCACACTTCGACTAAAGAATTTAGAGTCTGCAGTCATACAAGCTACACTTGCTTAAGGACTATTCCATTCAAGTACTAGCCTAAGATATTAGTAAAGCTTTCAGAATTGGCTAATAGCCATATGAACTTAGAGGAATATAATGAGATCTCACTCAATCATCAAAGGTGAATCATAGAAGAGACCCAAGAAAGTGGTCAACTCTAGAGCAATTCTTTAAAAAGAAATTCCAAATTCAAAAGAACGATAAAAGGAAATGACAACATACTCAAGTAAAGTGAGCATTAATGCACATGCTTGAGTACAAACTAAACCCAATGACTCATCATATGTGGGGACAGTACAAACATCTACCCATGATCACACCTTTGTGGGCATCAATGGCTGAGTTAGCTAAGGTTCTATAAAATAAAAAATACTTTAAGTGATCACCTCCCTTAAAAGTGATGGAGTGCAATACTGATCAAGGAACATGCCTTTTATTATGGTCATGGTCATGACACCAAAGAGTTGTGACATTTGAGGATCTTGGTAAAAAGCTCATTAAAGTAAGAAAAAAAATTATGAGGATGCCAAGAAAAGAAGCCACAAAGTTGAGTAACAAACCTACACCAGCTTATGCAATCCACATTGTTGGAGTAGTACTTTCCATCTTTAGTGCAAATGAGGAGTCATCACACTGAATAAGCTTTAAATGAATTCAATCAAATGAATTATAAATAATTATGGCATTGATGAGTATAGAGATTATTCCAATTAGCTTTATAGAGAAGACCAACCAACACTCGATAATCTCTATGATGATGTAGCTATCCTCACAACGTTAATCACCAACTATCAAATTGAAAGAATTTTGATCGATATGGGGAGCTTAGTCAATATAATCTTAAAGTCTATATTTGATAAAATAAACTTGGCAAGTTCAAGACTTGTACTTATAGTGGATTTGTCGTATAAATTTTCTAAAGAAAGGAGAGAGATGGAAGGAATAGTAACTATCCCAATTATTTGGGTAGAATAAGAAAAATAAATCACTATAATAGCAAATTTAATCATAATGGATGCACTCACCACTTACACAGCTATTTTTGGATGACCATTATTAAATAAATTTAGAGTAGTCATGTCAATATACCATGTGGAAGTCAAGTATCTTTAAGGAGGGGAAGTAATAACTATAAAGGGAAACATTAATTAATCTTGGGAGTGCTACCTATGAGCAGTTAGTGACTTGTGTAAATGAATAGAAGATTAGTAATTAAAAGTTGCATGGCTAGATTAGAAAATTCAAAAGAAATCAAAGAAGTGTCAATAACTAAAGATATTGAGTGAGTGCTTAGAATTAGCTCATCTTATAGTGGCAAGTATAAGGATGCCCTAATGTGGGATCTTCAAAAAGACCTAGATCTATTTTCTTGGATTATTATTGAAATGTCAAACATAATCATTAATGTTTCTAGCCACAAGCTCAACATCAAGATGGATGCTCAACATATGAAATAATAAATATGAAAGATGATAGCCTTACTCATCAAGAAAATTTAAGAAGAAGTTAACAAATGAATAAAAGCTAACTTCATTAGAGAGGTCTATTACATAAAGTGGATCATTAACATGATTATAATACATAAGTCTAATGATAGATGGAGAATGTATGTAGACTTTATTAATTTGAACTTAGCTTGCCTTAAGGATGAGTACTCACTACCACATATAGATGCACTCATCAACTCAGTAGTCGGGTACACAGTAATGAATTTTATGGAAAACTTCTCTAATTACCAACAAATTAAAATGCACCCAATAGACTTAAAGAATATAACTTTTATCATAAAGAAGGGGTTTTATTGCTACTAAGTAATGCCTTTAATTTGAAGAATGTTGATGACACATACCAAAGGATGATAGACAGAGTATTCAAATAGTAGAAAGAAAAGAATGTGGAAGTCTATGTGGATGAAATTTTGGTCACAAGTAAGTCACCATAATAATGTATCAGTGATTTAATAGAGACTCCTTTTTCATTGATGAAGCATAACATTTACCTTAAGATAAAAAACAAAAGTTATGATGCTTAGGACCACAACGAAAACCACACCATAGAAGTTAAATATTTTTTTCTAACTTGACATTGAGGTGGAAATAAAGACGACACTTGAAGTGGTCAAAGAAGACCAATTGTCCATCGTTCTTTACTATACTTATTCACTCATCACTTTGAGCAACTTTCATCAAGTAGTTGAAGTTACCATGGCAGTACCAAAAAAAGATGAAATTCTCCACATTTAAGTCTAGTATGGATAACTTAATTGTTTCACTTGCCAAGAAATTGACAAAAACCATCATAAAAGTTGTCATAACCATACTTAACAAAGAGGAGTCACAGATAAAACTCACAAAGAATAAAAAAATAGAATGCACATAAGAGGATAGTTACTTGCTCAAATCAAAGAGCCAGTGCAATAAAAGCTCACTTTACCATGGGTGAAAGTATTTATAGGTAAACTAAAATTTTAAGAAATATGGGTGTCATATCAAGCATCTATTACAAAACTTCTAAGAAATTATCACCAAATCTCACATAAAACTCAGGCATTTTGCATCACGATAAAATAATAGAAAGCTTACTCACAACCAAGCTAGTAACATAACAAACTAGGCATGTAGCAGCCATTCAAATTATTGAATAAATACAATAAATGAGTATAGTAGTCTTCTATTTAATAATAGTTCTTTTTATTTAAAACAAAAGGGCTCACACACACTTTCTCTCACTTTTTACACTATTTCCTTAACTACTTAACCATTGGATCTACAAGCCACTCAATAGAGAGTGCTCCCTTGCTCAATGGATAATCCATTCAACTCATCACAATGGTGAAGAAAGACCAAGTTACCTACCATGACTATCCATTTTCTTTACAACTCGACGACCACTTCTCCCACCAAGCTCACACTTTCATTAAAGAGAACCATTATCCTCTACAAAGAGTTGAACTCGTTAAAAGAAGTAAAGGGCAAAGGTTCTTCCATAGCACCTCCATCCTCTATAGGAAAGGACACATTCTTCTCTAACTCGCCACTCTCGAAATGAATTGAAGATGGAAATCCCACCCACATCTTATTCAAATTTGTCGAGGTGAAACTTGTCAGTTTAATGGTGGAGAGAGTTGACACTATCGAATGCATTTTGGGTATGGGGAAGTCCACTCCTAAAAAAACATAGGACTACTAAGTCGCCACTTGAAGGAGACACCTAGGCATTTGCAATAGTATGAATCATTTCCACTAAAGTCTCCTCTACATGACAAGAAATAATATCATGAATTATGACTAAAGGAACCTCTATAAGATATATAATCGAAGGAGTCATCTTAAGGAATGGAAGCTACTAATGGAACAAATGCACTTTCTCTTTACATAAGGGATGTCCCAGCAACTCACCAAAGTAAGATGAAGGGAAAGTCTACAAGGAAAACACACCATAATTCTATTTACAAAAGACTCAAGAGAACCATCTAAATGAGCCAATAAATGACCATTATCCATCTCTATGGACTTAAGAACACTTGTCATGCTAAGTTGTACGAACAATGGAACTTAGTTTTCATTAAAACTAACAAAATTGGAAATTAAAAGATGAAGTCATATATACCACGACAAAACAATCCTCTGCTAACATTTGCTAACATGGGTCCTCATTAACCTACTCATAAAAACTTTTTGCATCCAAATGAGAAGAAATTTCTCCTAATCCTCTTTACAGGCACTTAACACTCTTAAAGTCACTTTTTTAAGAGGCAAAGTAGCAAATTTCATAGCCTCCTTTCTTGTGACACTCACTCCGACAACATTACAGGCACTCGCCTCAACTTGCGAGTCTACACCAATTCCTTTGTTGGGAGTGGCATCTATAGCCATAGTGGCACCAAGTCAATCGAGGAACTTTCCTCAACAGGAGAATCATAACAAACTTCTCCTTCAAGTATTTACTTAATTCTCTTTTTTTTTTTTCTGAAAACTTGACCAAAGGTCAATAGCATCAATATCACCTTGAGGTCTCTTGGATTCTATAATGAACACTCAATTGATCAGCAAGGGGAGTCAACAAAAAATTAAAAAGACACCCTACAAAAACATTTGGAAATACAACAAGTTCTTCTGTAGCTAAAAAGCCCTTTTATATAGCCATGTAGTGTAAAAAATGCTAGAAGGGGAAGTCAAATTGAAGGTGATGTAACATAAATATTCAAATATTTTTTGGTCAAACTTTCTAAAAATGATACTGATGATTGATTTCTTTTTATTCTTCTATCTTTCTAGGAGGCATCTCTACAACGAGCAAAAAAAATTGAAAGCTAAATGTACTCCCAATAGACACATAACGATCAAGCATGCGAACCAGAACATATAATACTTAGTAGTGAGTACCATAACTTAGGTAATAACTCATTTGCCAACTATCTAGGAGAACTCACCTCCTCATGAATATGTGATGGAACTTGCCTCTGTTAGGCAACCAATGACGAACTTCCTGACTCACATGGGTGATCACATTAGGAAACTTGCCTCTCAGCCGACAACACTCATCCAACCTTTAAAAACATGGGAGAATCTCTTTATATTTTAATTGACATATAATTTCATGAAATAAATATGAAGTTTTCCAGTTTATAATCATCCTCAAATCCTATGTAAATGAAGAATTTTGGAGAGTAAGAATTTTTTTCTAGATTTTTATACTTTCTAGCTTTTTTACTATCCGAAAGAGAGAGAGAGAGAGAGAGAGAGAGAGAGAGTACATTTTGTACTTTAACTTCTTGTTTGTATTCATATTTTAATATAATAAAAAATTATAAATTTATTCATTCTTTCTGCTTATTTAAATCTATTTTGCCCAAGTTATCATATCTTTAAGTCAGGTCCTATATAACTCATTTGATAAATTTGAATTTAATAATTAACAATAAAATTATATATGAGAACGTCAACATAAGATGATAAGTAAATATATTTTTTATGTTTTTTTTCCCTTCTCAAATATTTGCCCGAATACATACGGAGATATTTAAGAAATAATTCTATCCAATGTATCTTCCAGCTGATTCTGACACACACGCCCTACACTTAAAATTATCGGATATGTGGTTGCCAAGCCTTTCTGATCAACAAAGATTGAACCATAGAGACTCAACGTATGACTTAAATCCACCGCAAATAATGCCCAAACTCCCTGACAAATTACGCTCATATCATCCTTAGATCCAATCGTAGGCGATCTCCCTGCAATTCTCGCTACAGTTCACGTGAAAGCTGCCTTATGCCCATACGCATATGGCCACGTAGGTGGAAAATCTCAAATATCCAATTACAAGGTGACGCGTCAGCAGGTAAAGCAACCTTTTCTTGGTTATGGATATCGCATGTCGACATTTTAAATCACCAGATTCATATATTATCATCAAAATACTCTTATATATTATTCCCGTAAAACCTTTTTTCTTTCAACGGAAGCAGTAAGAACTTTCCTAAAATACAAGCTCAATAATAAGTCATTTATGTGCCCACTAAATTATAAATTAAGAGCACAACAAACATAATTTATAAAGAAGCTGCGGCAGTTAGAAAACATCTTATTATGATATATTAATTACTTTCATATAACATATTCATGCATGTGTCCATAAGATTAAAAAATAAAAATAAAAACTTATCAAACATTTTATAACAAGCTGCAGTAAAAAGAAAAAGGAAATGATCTTGTTATGATATTGAAAATAGGCTAGGGCCAATAAAGCTAACAAGCTTCCAATATTATCTTCTTTTTTTTTTTAAATCCGATCAAAAATATTATTATGGTGATTCTATGATACAAGTCATAAATCTTCAGATTGTAATTCGATTCATCTGTGAACAAGTAAGAAAATTTTCTAATGGTCACGAAATTTATTATTTCTTGATTATGAAAAACATAAACATGGATAGGTCTCCCAATCCAACAAAAAAGTAATATTTTAAGTTCATGAAAAAGATATTAAAATTACATGCTAATTATATTTGAAGTAGAGGCATCATAATTGGTTGTAAAGTGGTCATAAATAATTTCTAGGTATGCATATTTAATGAAAATAAACAACAAAATTCAAATGTCTTGCATGATGCAATCATTATTAGTGAAGATTGAACTTTTCATATGAAATAATGAGTGCAAGGTATCTTAACTTAGTGATTTAGAGATAAGACTTTCAACAAAGATGACTTGGAGTCAAAACTTTGCACATGAGTTATGTGTGTGGCTTTGTGATTAAATTTGTTTCAATGTTTCAAAAAAACATCAAAACAACAAATAAATAAATACCATTTTAGGGATTATAATTGATAACAAAAATATTATGGAAAGAAAGCTTTGATACTTGGACGTAGGAGTTGTTTGATTGGATGCATTTTGAGTGTAAAGTAAATTAAATATAAGATTTTAATTTTTTGAGTGTTTGGAATAGTAAAAAGTAAAAAAATCAAAAGTATTTGTGGTGTGCTTAAACTAAATTGATGGGAGGGTGACTTGAGGTGTAAATGGAATTCGATATATATATATATATATATATATATATATATATATATATATATATATATATATATATATATATATATATATATATATATATATATATATATATATATATATATATATATATATATATATCATAAATCTATTTTAAATCAATTTTGTTCTCATCTAAATCTGAGATCACTTTTATGTAAATTAGACAGAGCCAATGATGAACCTAATTTATATTTGAGGATCTATTTGGGTCAAATAATTAATCATATTTTAGATTTTTTTTATTTATTTTGATTAGATGGCTCAAATAAAAAATTTAGCTTAAAAATATTAATTAATTAAAATATTATAGTTGAATTGATGAAAATATTATTATGTCATTTGATTGAAATCTGGTTTAAATCTATTTCGATTGATGAACATTAAATAGCCATTTTAGATCAATTTTATTGCCTATTTTTCATATTTATATTTTATTTTATTTATAATTTAATTAGAATACAATATATTTGACCTTGACATTTTGATTCTTAGTTATTTTCAATAATATTCAACACAACCAAAATAATTTTAAGTATTTTATAAAAGTATAATTTATTTTTAACAATTAAAAATTAAAATACTTTAAAATGCATGAAAAAGATTTTTTTAAATTATATATATATATATATATATATATATATATATATATATATATATATATATATATATATATATATATATATATATATATATATATATATATATAACACACAAAATATAATTGATTCAAACAGATTTTAAGTTGTTTCTTTTTATAACTTAATTTTTGAAAAGATTTTTAAAATCTTGGCACAAATCCATCCTAACAAAAAAAAAGGGTTAAATGAGATGATATTAATTACGCAAAGGCGTCAAACGCCAAAATCCAGTCCATCCAAGAGAAAATGATCAGAAATATTTCCCATTAGGCTCCAAGCGAGCAAAGAGCAAAATAGCCAGAAAGAAAGAGAAAGGTGGTCCATATAATGCCACCTGCTCTTCTTCTGCTCTTGATGAAAGAGAACACATTTCTCTCTCTCTCTCTCTCTCTCTCCCTCCCCCCCCCCCCCCCCCGAGAAACTCCTCCTGTCTTGCTCTCCGTTCGCGAATTGTCTATATTCCGTCAACTATTTATCCTCCGCCGCCGGTGATTGCCTGAACCTACCCTGTTCTGACGCTAACCCGAAACTCCCCTCTAAAAAGAAACGTCGATTCCACCAGAGGAAAATTCCTTTTATATTTTTATTCTGATTTCTCGTGAACCGGAGTAATCTTTCATCGGATTTCTGTGAGGTTTGGAGAGTAAGACGTCTGTCCTCTTTTTGGCTTTGCAAAATTAAGGTCCGTCGTACAAGCTTCTGCGCTTTAAAGGAGGAATTGGTTCTTCTTCAATTTGGATTTTCTCTCATCTCCCCCTGCCTTTTACAGATTTGTACCAGTATAGAGTTGGGCTAGAATTTTTCTCCTTATTTATGCGTCTCCCCTTCTTTTTCTATTTACTGGGGTTTAGGGTTTTAGGGAAATTCATAAACAGTTCCCCTGTTTTCTTCATCAAGCTGAAATTTTGATGTTTGTTTGAGATTTTCTCAAATTCTTAATCACCAAGTTCAGTTGCTGCCAAATTTTGGAGTTATAGGCAGCCAATTCTAGCTTCGCCCACCTGCTCAAGCCAAAATTCTACTAATGCCTTCTCCAACTTTCCCGATGTCCTCTTGCCTAACTGGCACCGGAGGCGGTCGAACCTACCGTTTCGACCTTGACATCACCGCCAACTCTCCCCGCTCCTCCCGCTCCTCCCACTCCTCGGCTTCATCCACTTTATCAGAATCTAGCAATTCTACCCCTCTCTTCATCTCTACCAAAAGAAGTAGAGGCCCCCGGAAACGGCCAAACCAATGCTCTGCCGAGGCAGCAGCCCTCCTCTCCTCAATCTACCCGAAACTCTTTTCTGTAAACAATCACCAACTATCAACTATCCATCTCCAACGACCCCCCGACGACCCTTTCCCTGTCCTCCTTCCTTCCTTCCCCATTTCCAGTGATCCCAACCTCGTGCATCATGACCTCCCTTCTCCAACGAAGTCGTCCATTCAACCTAAACCGACAAAGTCGAAATGCAATATAACTCACTGCTCGACAGACTTTCATTTTCAGGATCCCGGTTCTCCGGACTTTGATGCTGAATCCATCCTCGACGAGGAAGTCGAGGAAGGCATTGACAGCATCATGGGTAATCTCTCCATGAGCAAAGAAAGCATGGGGGATTGCCTCAGTTCCAATTCAAATTCAATTATCAATCCTTGCCTCGCCAGCCTGATGGGTTTTGGCGTCAGCAGTGGTTTCGGGTTTGGCTTTGGCATTTCGTCAAACACTAGGGGGGCTTTGAGGCAGTCGAATGACGGAGAGTGGTGGAGGTCACCGAAGGTGGCCGTGAAGGACATTGTTCCAACCCTCAGTGTGCCTCCGGATAAAGGCGGCAATGTCAGACAAGAAGAAGAAGAAGAAGAAGAAAACAAAGAAACTGGAAAACGAAGAAGACGTCAATACGGCCGTTTCTCTGCCGGAAGAGGGCATTTTGAAGGCGAAGTTCGGGTTGAAGCTTAACTACGACGGCATTATTAAAGAATGGACGGGAGGCTATCCATTCTCCGGCGAGATAGGGCTTCCGGATTCCGTCGCCGAAGTTCTTGTACGTGTTGGAAACCTCTTGGAACTGCTTCTTACTGAAATCATCGCCTAATGTTAATTTCGTGGCGCGGGGCAGAATACGAATTCCCAATGTGCCGTATAATCTTCGCCGTGCTGCGAGATTGTCTGGCTGGCATGATCTCTGCAGCCTCGATTTAAATTAGTTGGTCGTTGAAATAAAAAAATTACATAAAATATTTATTTATTTATGTTTGGTCTTAATTATTTTATTATGGAGAAGAAGTTAGATGATTTTTAGCCATCGAATTGATAAGAATTTCGTTTGTTTCAATAATGGAATGTGTGACAGGCCAATTTGGCAGATATTGACGATGCTAGAGATGGTGCGATGAGGGAAGCAAGCGTGCAGAGGTACAAGGAGAAGCGAAGGAATCGACTTTTTTCTAAAAAAATCCGCTACGAGGTTCGCAAGACTAATGCTAACCAACGTCCTCGGATGAAGGTAAGTGTAAATTTTTAACATTTATTTAACACAGAATTCTCCTTTTTGTTTTTAATGAATTATATCTTAGAAAACAATTCCTGTCCATCAAAAATATAAATAAAAAAAATAAAAAATTTACATACAGATCACATAATATATATATATATATAAATATATATAATATCTAAATTTGTATTTTTATTTATATAATGTAATAATATCATATTCAATTTAACACAAAGATAAAAAAAATTATGTTAATGATTAAGATTTTCAGAATTAAAATAAATTTACACATGCAAATATATAACACATGATGTATGTATTTAAATCGCCTAAAAACTAAATCAGTATATTTTTTAAAAATTTAGATAAAATTGATTTTACCTTTTAGACATTTCTTTTAAAATCTTATTTTAAAGTAAAATAAAAAATATAATGATTAAATAATGAGGTTGATTAAATGCAAATTTTGTTTTTATATCATGAAATTTCTATCTGCAGATGAATGGTAGCAGAACAACTGGCATTAAAATGTGGTGTACCCATTGGGAAATAAATATGTGAACTCTCATATATTTTTGATCTGAAGAGCATAAGATAAATAATCAGCATAAATAATATTTGATTCAAATAATTAGACATAGAGTATTATTTTACCTTTAAGAAAATTATTATGTGTGCTTTTTTTTCGCAAAATGATTTATTTATTTATTTTTAGTATTTAGTAATAAATCAGTTTTGATTAAGTAATCTTTTAATTGATTTATTTATTTATTTTACACTTTGTGGTATAAAAATGAGTCAGGATGTCTTATTTTTCTCTAATTAAAATTAGCCATATAAAACAAAATTAAATATAACAATTATGTTTTGTATCTCAAATTATTTTCTTGTTGTTTATTGGCCAGGGCCGGTTTGTTAGAGGACCTCTTCTACAGGACGCAGTGGCAGAAGGAAGCTAATCATATATATGCTTCTCTTTTTTTTTTTTTTTTGGAAAATCTTTCTTGTTTCGTTATTTGGAAGGATTGAAGAGTCTGCAAATCATCTAAAGGAGAACACAATCAGATTACCTGAACATTTTTCCCCTTAATTTTCCAATTCCAAAAGAGAATTTGTGGATTTGTAGTGTCATGAAAAAGTAAATGTTTATCTTAGCAATAATGTATTCTGAATAAATTGTGATATTTGTTTGGTTAAGAGAGATTTAGCAAGCTTTTTTTTATCTTTCACTAAAATGGCAGGAGAAAATTTTGATACTGCAAAACACAAATGAAAGAAAAATTCTCTCTTGCTTTTGTTAAGATTTGACACATTTAATATCTCTTTGGTTCAAAAATAGGTTGCCAATTAACTTAAAATCTGTTTGGAATCAATTATTCTATATATATATATATATATATATATATATATATATATATATATATATATATATATATATATATATATATTATTTTTCAAATAAAATTGTTTGATGTATCTTTAAAGTATTTTTATTTTTTTTGAAATAACATTATTTTTAAAAATATTAAAATATCTGTTGAATCCAAATCTGTTTGTGAACGAAGCAGAACCTTCTAAGATATCTGGGAAATAGTATTAAGAAAAAATAGAACAACGAGAATAAAAAGAACTATAAAAAATGTCTCGGATTTTATTATTCCTGTAAACCAAAAATAAGCAAGCAACCCAAATACTAAAAACTCATCGCATGCATGATGAGCATAGTAAAACCCTGAACATCGACCACTTGGATACAGACTCATCCTTAGAAGACAAGCATTTAGAGAAAACTAGCTGCCTCAAGGCAACTCAAGAACAACACCTCCAACCACAAGGAAGAGTGGCCGCTCATCAAATCAGGTTATCACATATTCGTGGTAAGGCTCATCACTCTTCAATGAGCACTTGTCTCCAGTCAAGGAAAGTCATTTGTACATACTTAACTATCTCTTTCTTATACTCGTTTCTTGTACTACCCCTCATCCCAAACATTATAAATGGAGGGTGATGGGATCCTTATTGAGGGTTCAATTGAATAATTTTAAGAAAGATCAATTAATTGGCTTAGTTTAGAAAAGACATTAGTCCTCTCCTCTTAGGTTGTATTTTCTCTCTCTCTCTCTCTCTCTCTCTCTCTCTCTCTCTCTTTGTGGAACAAGGAAGTTCTTCCTCTTTTTCTTTATACAAAGGCTTGTTACTGATGATTTATCCGAGGTCGCTCGAAATATTTTCTAGCTCCAAGATCGCTCTCACTAACAATTCCTACTAATGCCTTTTCTATGAAAATCACTCAAGCTCTCCCCCGCATAGGTTCAAAATTTTGCATAAGGAATCTTATAAGGGTCGGACAGACTTGATAGAAAATATCGCTTATTTCTAGTGGATGATGTCGCTATTGAACATGGATGATGCAATAAAGTGTTGCCTTTTTATTACCGGCTTCAAAGAATTGACCTTAAAGTGATTTTCGTGCTTCCTGTTAGGGTCATCACCTCTTTATCTAATTTTAAGAGAATGTTCTCCATGAAATTTGTCAATGCCTATAAGCCATTGAAGAGCTCCAAGCCTATCCTTTAAATGAGGCAAGAGTCTAACGAGTCCCTAAGGAGATTCATTACTTGCTTCCAACATGAGATGCTTGAAGTCAAAGATCTAGAACCCGTAGTAGCCCAAATAACACTTGCACATGGATTAAAGGAATGGCCATCCAGGTGTGCCCTCGAGATCCCATAGCCCAAAACACTCACTGAATTGCTTAAGATGGAGAACAATCATGTGAACGTTGAGTATAATAAAGTCACTTAGCCGACTCTGATGGCTCGTGCTAATGACTCGTTGAAGAGATTGTAATTGGGATGATCATCCATAGATAAATTTTGAGCACAAAGACTAGACAAAAGAAGGCGACCAGAAACACTCATACTTAAGCGAGATTTTAGGAATCCTGCGACTCATTATTTAGAGAACGAGTACCCTCAGCTAGTCACAATGATTCAACTAAGGGTATCATGTTCGAGTTGGTAGAGACCATCTAGAACAAGAATGTTGACCTCACTTTTGGAGTGAATTCTCATCCCCTCTTCTGACTTGAGTCTTCTGAACTAAGACTTTTAGTCATAAGACACTTCTAGCACTTAGGTGAACACTTAACCTAAGCCTAGAGATTTAGAAGGGTTGATCATAAGATTAAGTTATGCCTTAGGACTGATCCACCTATCCTTTTGCCTAAACCCAATCAATGTTCACCTTCTTAAGCTATAACCAAACATCAAATTCAATTCAAATACCAAATCCAAATCCAAATCCAAATTCCAAGCCATATTGATTGAAGCTCATGATCAAATCCAAACTCAAAACCAACCTAAGCCCTATGATTTTATCTAATAAACTTAGCCTTAGCCAAATTCAAATCAATCCAAACTCAAGTGATTTTCTCAAATTTCAATTCAACCCTTCAATTAATCTATCAAACTTACAATCAAACTCAATTCCAAATCCAATTTGTCAAAATCTACAATTATACCAAATCCTACCTAAGCCATGTGACCTACTTTCATGAACTTAGCTAAAATCCCATCCAAATCAATCCAAAATCAATTGATTTTCTCGTAATCAATTTATATTTTCAATCATCTTCTTAAATATAAATCAAATCTACATTCAAATGATCAAAACTAAAGCAAACTAAATCAAATCAAATCAAGATCCATCCTAAGCCATATGACTTACCTTAATGAGCTTAGCCAAATCTTAACCCAAATCAATCTAAACTCAATTGATTTTCTCATAATCAGTTCATGTCTTCAATCATCTTCACAAATATAAATGAAATATACATTTAAATCATCATAACTAAATCAAACTATCAAAATACAAAACTAAGCCACATGACTCAACTCTATGGACTTAACCAAATTCCTTCATTCCAAAACCCAAATTCAATTGATTTTCTCATGAATCAATTATTCCTTCAATTACCATCTCAAATATAAATAAAATCTACAATAATCAAGCCAAACCAAAATCAACCCAAGTCAAACCCAACTTAGCCTTTTTGACTTGAAATATCCAAATGAACCAAAACTCATTTGAACCCAAAATAATTACAATTGGATTTATATATATAAATCCCAAATCTATATATAAACTTAATTAAATCAAACTCAACTGAAAACCAAGCCAACTAAACCCAATTGGTCCACTTGACCTAAAGTGAACAATTTGACCTATTTAAGCTAAGTTCCAACCCTACAAAAATTAGATTAAACCCAGCCCACCAAGACCTCCTATCATGATTGTTGATCACCCTAGGTTGATCAATTATCATAAATTGGGTCAAACCAAGTCAAGTTGGTCACTTGACCAAGTCAACCCCTTAATCCATATGAACCTAAACTAGCAAAATTGTAACCTAAGCTAAATCCCTTAAAACCAATGATTCATACCAACTCAAAATAAATATTTAAACATGACTTGACCTTCAATTGAGCCAAACCAAATCCAATTGGCCCTCTTGACCCAAGTTGACCCAAATTGACCTAAAAGACCAAATTGGGTCAAATCAAAATATAAACCAAATTGATTGCAACCAATGACTCAAGTTTATCCCAAATTGATTATTGAACTTGACCAAAGCCTCAAATAGCCCAATTGACCCACTAGACCCAAATGACCTATTAAACCTAACTTGACCTAAGGGTCAAACCAATTGAAAAGCTAATGAAATTCAAATTAAACTCAACCAAAGCCTACAACATATTCCAAATGATAAACCAAACCCAAACCAAGCCATGACCTAAGCCAATTTAGCCAATTGAGTCAAATTGGTCAACTTGACCCATTTGACCCAAATGAACTGAAATGAGCCAAATTACAATTTAAGCCAAATTAAACCAAACCAATGACACTAATACATCCCAAATGATCATATGAACTTGACCCAATCCTTAGTTTGACCCAATTTAACTAATTGGTCAACTTGACCCAACCTAACCTAATTTGAACTATTTGAGTCAAATTGAGCCAAATCAAATCAAATGAACTCTGAATCACTTAAAATTTGGACAAACCCACTCTCGACTCATTCTAAATTTGTCCAAATCAAATCTAATGCCAAATGTTCATTTTACCCTTAGGTTAAGGGTATCACATTATGGTGAAATTTTTATATAAGAATTTCTAAAAAATAAATTATATACTTCCATCTTCACTCTATGCGGGATAAAATGAAGATATAAATATACATCTCTTCTTTTTATGCATTTTTGACACCACATAGATTTGTAGATATTCTTATTGAGGGTGATCGGGTATGACATTGAGGAGAGATATACTATCTCGAAAGATAGAAGTCACCATCCTATAATGGACCTAATCATCTCAATAAGGACTCCTAAGGACAATTGGTCTGCATGTGTACCAAAGATTCTTCCCCAACTTTACATGGAAAAGTAAAATATGCTTTATTTTAAATTGGGTTCATTAAGTTCCCTACGGGGGCAAGCCCCCATAGTTAATTACATCCTATGGAATGAGATCACTCAAGAATACTCTCGATTAAGGTAAATGATCATTGCCTCCAAAGATTTCAATAGGTTGGACTATTCAATCAATTAGTTTATTTTTGAAGATCAAATAGGATTGATCAAAGAGAGGGAGTTATTGTCGAAGCCAAAGGAAGATAAGTAGGAGATGTTCACAATGCTAGGAAATCTTGGGAGCATCTCAAACTATCCTATAGTTGGGCTTTATAATTTTGAAATTAAATTATTCATTTGAGTTGACATTTTTATTAGAAATTTTGGGCTTATAATTCCACAACATAAGATTATGAAAATGCTTAAGAGGTGAGGATTTATGCTTATGGCCCATAAAGGGGAGAAGCAACTTCAAAATCATAATCTAGGGAGCTTTGGTGAGGGCCAAAAGTATAACCTAAATCTAAGGTGAATATGGGTATTTGGTTTGCCTCCACAAAAAAAGACAAACCATCGGGCTTCTTGAACTTATAATCGCTCAGGAGTGGCTGCCAACTAACTCCTCCTACGGTTCTAAATTCATGTAGGCATGCCATATGCTTTATGCAAGATAGCTAGGCTATTATTTATTTAGAAAGAGACAAAGTCCTTAAACTCACTCCATAAAGAGACTAGATCATGTAAGGGTATGCTTCAAATGACCTAAATCTAATGCAAATTATATTACATTTTATTTTCATTTTTGGAAAATCATTTGACTCAGGCTTATAAGATTCATATGTCTAATGCATGAGAAGTAAGATTATTGGCCAAAATCAGCGAGAAGGGAGGAGGTGTGTTTCCACCATAGCTCTCAAAGGTCAAGCCAAGTTTCTCTAGCAAAGGTGGAAGCCCTCCAATCAATAGTAAAAATAATATGCATTTGTGCATGATATTAAAAAAGAAATACTCATCCAGCTAAGGGGTTGCTAATTCTTTTATCTTTATTTTAACCTAAGCTTTAGGCGAGGTTATGAGTTTTTTATTTTTAATTTTTAATTATTAAATTTGGTAGAAGATTTATTTTTCTCTAAGAGCCTAATCCACTTCCAGGCCATACATCAAGCAAGGAAGAAACTAGGAAAAAGATGGCATCTTAATGCACAAGCTAAACAAATCATCAATCAATTTATAAAGTTAATTCAAAGGAATAAGTGGTCATTTGTGGTCGGGCACCACCACACAAACACAAAAACAAATTGGGTAGCCAAGCTCTATCCTTATACAACCCGGACTACAAATGAATTAAATACAATTAAGCAAGGAAATAATTGTTATGGGGGTCTTCAAGCTTCATTTCTTCATTCTTCTTTTCTTCTTTTCTTCTTTCTTCTTTCTTATTCTTTTCTTCTTTCTTCTTTGGTTCTTTCTTTTGGATGATTGGAAGGTGGTTACTCCAAAGGCTTCACATTATACATAAGATGTAATCTTATGATCAATGCTCATCCAAATCCCCATAATAATCATTCCAAAATCCTAATTACAAAAATTACATGAAATGAAAAAGTAAATCTAGTTAAAACCTGTAAAATAGAGATTAGCTAAACAAATCACACAAATTCCAAGAATGTATATTTGACTTATCACCCACACATGGGTGACTAAGTCCACCTAGCCTATTGGATTATCCTTAGGGGTATAAGCACATGCACAACAAAAGCATTTATATTCTTTTATCTATTACATCGCCCCTTAAGCATAATCCCCTGTAGAAAATAATGATTAGACTAAATCATCCTATCATTGATTCTACACACATTCACCCTAACATCCAGACTAAAACATATCTCACAAAATAAAAGTAAACATCAAACCATGCACCACCCTAACATAAAGCTAGAAGTGGTGACTTAGCCTAATGTGTGTGCTTTAAAAGTTTATGTGGTATGCTTAGCTATGGCTTTAAGCTAAAATTTTCTAAGTGTGAAGAATGTTCAACTTAGAGGAGGGTTTTATTTAAGTGGTTTAGTTATTTTGGGTTGATTTTATTTTTAAAATGAAATAAAAATTTGAAAAGATTTTTGCAATGATAGACTAAGTCATATGCTCATACCACTCATGCTCTCATCTCTTAGGGAGTGGGATTAGGACTTTAGTTTCTTTCAAATTAAATAATGACCTTAGCTATCTTATAATTCATAAGACTGGACTACATGGTTTTAAAATCATAGGAGAAGTTAGTTGGTGGCCACTCCAGGCGGTTATAAGTCTAGAAGTCAGATGAGTTTATTCTCTCTTGTGGAGGTAGATCCTTATGTCCACCTATCACTTAAATTTAGGTCATGCATTAGCTCGTACTAAAGCTTCCTAGATGTAGGATATGAGGCAGCTATTTTATTTGAACTATAAGCATAAATCCTCACCTCTTAAGCATATCTATAACCTTGTGTTGATGTATTATAAGCCCTAATAATTTAATAAAATTAAACTCAAATAAATAAATCCTTTTAGTTTGAAATATATAAAGCCCAATCATAGGATAGATTGGAATGCTCACTAGGCTTCCTAGTATCATGAGAATTTCCTACTTCGTTCCTTTGGATTCCAAAAATAAGTCTCCTCCTTGAACTTTTCCAATTGGTTTTCAAAATATAACCAATCCTTTGATATTCTAACTTCAAAATCTTTGGAGATGATATTTGTCTACTTTAATCGAGAGTATTCTTAGAGAATTTCATTCCCTAAGATATAATTAACTATGGAGGCTATACCCCATAGAGAACTTTAGAACCAGATTTAATATAAATCCTATTTTATTCATCCATGTAAAGTAGAGAAAAAATCTATGGTACATTTAAAGACCCATCAGGCCTTAGGAGTCCTTATTTGATGATTAGGTCTATTGAAGGGTGATGCCTCTATCTTTCAAGATAGTACATCATACCTCAATGTCATACCCGATCACTTTAATAAGTACCCCTACAATTTACGTGGTGTCCCCCCACATCCAAAAATGAACACCACAAAGATTTCATCAAAAGGCCACCACCGTTGAGGCCTAACAAAGTGCGAGATTGCTCCAGGTACTACACCTACCATAGAGATTATGGGCATGACAGAGAAGAATACCACCATTTGAGAAACTTGGTCAGAGGATTTACAAAAAGTTAGAAAATTTAAGGAGTTAACTAGGAGGAAGGATAAGGAGGCTATCATGACTAGTAATGAACTTGCCGCATCACATGTTATTTACATTGTAAGAGTCATAGTTTCCATCTATAGGGAAGAAGAAGAGTCTGCATGAAGGGCAAGTCTTAAATGATTACGGTGTAAAAAAGTCAACTCAATGACCATAACATGAGCGCCACACACCCTGATAGTGGTTATGACTTTTTTGAACAAGGATAAACCTTCCTTAGGTAACCCATACAATGATGTGATCATTGTCATAACGTTACTTACCAACTGCCTAATCATGAGCATATTGATTGACATGGGGAGCTCAGTCAATACCATCTTAAGTCTATTTTGACAAAATGGGCTTGGCGAGTTCTAAATCATCTTTATGGGAGAATCATTATTCAGGTTTTTTGGAGAAAGGAGAGAAACTGAATGAATGATCACTCTCCATGTCATCTAGGGGGAGAATGAGAAGCAATACACTATCATGGCCAACTTTGTCATAGTGGAGGCACTAGTCACTTATAATGCCAATTTCAGCCAATTCTATGGAGAAAATTTATGACACTACACAGATTTTAAGAATTTCTTATTTAAGTCATTAAAGAATAAATATATTATCCTAAAAGATAAACATGTTATCCTATAATGGATTTAATTACTTAATAAAGACTACTAAGGCTAATAGGTCTTTTAATATTCTAGAGATTTTTCCCTTAAACTATATGAAAAAGTAAGACAAGATTTATTTTATACTAGGTTTGTAGTTCCATATAAGGGCAAGTACTATAGTTAATTATATTCTAGAAATAAATAATCTCTTCTTAGGAATACTCTCAATTAAGAAAATAGACTTTTATTTCTTTGGATTTCAAAGCTTGTTTAAAAATGATGTTTAATTGGAAATTTCAAAAGGGAAAGCTTCAAAGGGAAAAAGTTCTTTTCAGAGGCCAATTGAGATTGAGTAGAAAATGCTTATAGATACTGGGATGCCTAATAAGTATTTCAACTATCATATCATTGGAATTTATATTTTGAGATTGAATTCTGTCAGGTGACAGTAGATCTAATCCTCTATTAGCAGCTAAACAGAGTTGACAAGATCTAAAGCTCTTAAACAAATTTAAATTAATCACTTTGGCAAATCAAATTAAATAACAATCTCATTTCAATCTCATAATTTAGACATAAACACTACATAAAATCTTAAATACACCCGCATGGGCCTGACACTAGGCTGAATGCTTAAATTCAAGTGTCTGAGGATGCTGCGTGGGTTGCTTCCCGGTTTAGTCTTATGACTGGGTCCGGGTTAACAGAACTAAAAACCTATAAAAAGAGTTTCAAATCAATAAAATATTTGAAAAACTGATTCTGTAGTAGATTTAATCCTCTGTTAGCAGTTAAACATAGTTGACAGGATCTAAAGCTCTTAAACACATTCAAATTAATCAAATTTTCAAATCAAATTAAGTTCTGAAATTGCTTAAATAAAACTCTCTCACTAAAAGAATAAATTAAACTCAATCTATCTACCTTCGGCAATAGTTTGTTCGGGATGACAAATTAAGAAAACTCTAGCTCACAAAGGAGTCAATGTCAAATTAAGTGTTCTACTATGTTCACTCTTAATCAATCTCTTGCCAATGTCAAATCAAGTATTCTACTATGTTCATAGTGACTGTGTGGCTTGGCCGGTAGGCTCCATAGATGAAGTAGTTATGATCAGAGTCCTCTGATCGGGTGGTTTGGCTAGTCCGACTCCATTATATTATGATCACGATCGTAGCCCATATGCTCCCCAATGGCTCTGTCCTTTGAGTTGTGAATCATATGGAATACTTGATAGGGAAAATAACCCTCTGCCAGCTACGGTAAACTTAAGTCTATCTCCTTAGACAAACATCACCCCAAGTTTACAAGGATTTTTTGGACTACGTAACCCATGTGTTGCTAATGAGAATCCTCCTATCAGGTTGGGTCGACTACCTCCTCTGACTAAGTAGACTAGGGACCATGACTTCCTGGGATGATGAAACCATGGGATCTAGATCAGGCATGTCAATATTTCCCCAATCATATGGTTTAAGCTAAAATGATGAATTTCATATTTTAAATTCTAAAACTCCATATGCTACTACTATACGCTACGCATTAAGCGATCTAATGACTTGCCTTAATCGAAAGTTCTCTCTCACTTATTGGGAGGGGTAATTAACTATAGGGGCTTGTGCCTATAGGAAACCTGGAACCAGATCTAAAGTTCTCACCAAATGAAGATGAAATATCTAAGTAGTGTCTTATCTACTATTCCATCTGCCTTTTGAAAATTTTACCGACACTTTTAAAAACACTCTTTTCATCGAAGAGGTCGGTGGAGAATTTTTGGAGCCCACACTAGCATACCTCCATCATTCTCTCCTGCCTGCCTAAGTATATGCTTAAGCCAAATCCTTCGATAATCTTCTGATAATCTTCCTCTCTATCTGAGGTTGAGAGGGGTGGAACTTATTGTTGGTTAGAAGTGGAGAGACCTCTCAGGGAGAACCCTCCTTGGCTACATGGGATGTAGCCTCAAGCTCTCTGGCTGCTCACTCATGCTCCTGCTTATTCTTTAGATTCTTATTGTTGTGCTGAGTACGAGTGAACAAGGCAGAGCGGGAGCTAGTACTTACCTTAAAAGTGGAGGAGACTATTTTAAAGGCTAAGATAGCCTTCCCCTTCGGAGTGCTCGATGAGGAGGTAGTAGCTCTCACTGGAGCAATGGTAAGGTTAGTTGGATGGGTAGGTGCTGAAACTATCACAGAATGGGGAGTGGGAAGCACTGCAGCCTTCCTCTTCAACAGAGGGTATTCAGAATTAGAGGACATGTCAATGTGGATGACTGACTTCTGTCCATCCACCTCATCCTGACTGACAGTAGTGAGGGTCGCCCCCTCACAAATAATATGTGCTCCCTAGAATCCTTGGTCGAAGAAAACCAAATGGGTGGAGTCAGTCTAAGGGAGGCTGGCTCGATCCAAGTTCAAATCCTTCCCAAATGGAAAGGTGAAGACAAACTTCTGGGAAGCCATGTGTACTGATTGTAAGAGTGAACGACACCGACTAATCTATACTATACCTCTGTATATGTTGAAATATAACTTGAGTCAAATCTCTGCTTTAATATTTGTTCCCAAGAGAGTGACATTGATTTGGACTTTTGAACCCACACTTTAACAATTCAAGTATGTTAAGTGTGGTTCATTTGAGAGATTTTGGTGTTTGGAGGAGAGTCTTCACCATTTGATTCTTTTGATTTTAGAACCCATACTCGACCAATTTAGGTAGGTTGGGTGGGGATCAAAAATTTGAGAAGAGATTTTATTGGAGATCTTTGTATTTTGTGTATCTTGTTTGAAAATATTAATGATTTGAAAGAACCTTTACTTAGCAAATTTGAGTATGCTAAGAAGAGGTTGTGATTAGGTGTTTGAGAATTTTTTCTGAAATACCTTTGCTTGAGATGAGTGAAGTGTTGATTTGAAAATGAGGGCTTCTTACTTAAAAAATTTGATATGTTAAGTAGAAGCCACATGTGTTTGATTTATGTTTGAAAATGATACTTCCACTTAACAAATTTGGTATGTTAAATGAAAGTCAAATGTGATTGATATATGTTTTACTTTTCGTTGAAAATTGGACCCTCACTTAACAAATTTGGTGTATTAAGTGAAAGCCCAAATGTGATATGGTTTGAAAAAGGAGATCCTTACTTAACAAATTTGGTATGTTAAGAAGGAATCAAATATGATTTTATGAAGCTAAGACTCTAACTTAGCAAGTTTGATATGTAAGTGAAAGTCTAATGTGATTGATATATGTTTTGAGAATGGGACTCCCACTTAACAAATTTGGTATGTTAAGTGGAGGTCAAATGTGATATCAAAATGGGCCCTCACTTAACAAATTTGGTGTGTTAAGTGAGTAGTCAAATATTTCATGAAAAATAAGATCCTCATTTAATAACTTTGATATGTTAAGTGGAATCAAATGTGACATGAAAATGAGATCCTCACTTAACAACCTTGGTATGTTAAGTGGGAATCAATTATATTTAAAAATGAGATTCTCACTTAACAACTTTGATATGTTAAGTGGGAATCAAATGTAAATGAAAATGAGATCCTCACTTAACAACCTTGTTATGTTAAGTGGGAATCAAATATATTTAAAAATGAGATTCTGACTTAACAACTTTGATTTGTTAAGTGGGAATCAAATGTACATGAAAATGAGATTCTCACTTAACAACTTTGATATGTTAAGTTGGAATCAAATGCATATGAAAATGAGATCCTCACTTAACAACCTTGATATGTTAAGTGGGAATCAAATACATATAAAAATGAGATCCTCAGTTAACAACCTTGATATGTTAAGTGGGAATCAAATGTACATGAAAATGAGATCCTCACTTAACAACCTTGATATGTTAAGTGGGAATCAAATATATTTAAAAGTGACATTCTTACTTAACAACTTTGATATGCTAAGTGAGAATCAAATGTACATGAAATTGAGATCCTCACTTAACAACCTTGATATGTAACTGGGAATCAAATGTACATGAAAATGAGATACTCACTTAACAACCTTGATATGTTAAGTGGGAATCAAATATATTTGAAAATGAGGTTCTCACTTAACAACTTTGATATGTTAAGTGGGAATCAAATGTATTTGATGTGCTCTCTTTCTTTTGACAAACATGGTATGTAAAATAAGAATCTAAAATAGAGGTGAAATTTATTTAACAAATCTTAAGTATGTTAAATAGATTTCAATAATATGCTTTGATTCTATGTATGTGATTTCTTGATTTTGAAATGAGAGAAATTTCAACTCTAGGATGTGTAAAATATGTTGAGTGGAGTTTCAATTTTATGTTATGATTTGAAAATAGAATCTTCATCCAACAAATTTGAGTATGTTGAATGAAGGTGGCTATTTTGTAAAAGAAGTGCTTTTGGAAAGTATCATTTTGTGAAAGAAATTATTTTCTCAAATTTTATGATGAACCTTGCCTCACCAAGCTAGTGGTGAGGAGGTTCTAAATTTTTATTAGCTCTCCCTTCATTGATAAATTATGATCTCACCTTTTGGGGAACCCAATAGGGGTTTCAAGACCTACACAGAGTGAGGTCCTAAAACCTAAAGGATGTCAGCTAACTTTGTTTAAGAATGAAATAAGCTAAGTGCCAATGGAAGGAAAGATAGTCTCAGACTCACATAAAATGCAAGTCCACTATCGATGCTTGGAGACAACAATCATCTACTAGAGATGGAGAGAGGAACTATCCCCAGCGGAGTCACCAGAAAATCTATGGTATTTATTTTTGGTTGTGTGTTGTGTGTATATGTGTGTGGGACACCACACAGATCTGAGGATGTACTTATTAAGGTGATCAGGTATGACATCAAGGAATAGTGTACTATCTCAAAAGATAGAAGTCACTACACTACGATGGACCTAATCACCTAATAAGAACTCCTAAGGCATGATGAGTTTTCGACTATATCAGAGATTTTTTTCACCACTTTACATGAATGAATAATGTAGGTTTTATTTAAATGAGGTTCTAAAGTTCCATATGTGGGCTTGCCATAGTTAATTACATCCTAAGGAATGTGATTTCCTTAGGAATACTTTCGATTAATGTAGATAATTATTGTCTCCAAAGAATTGAAAGATAGGATTATCAATAAATCGTTATATTTGGAAGATTAAATGGGATAGATCAAAAGGAGAGATTTATTATCAAAGCTAAAGGAGATGAGTAGGAAATGCTCATGATATTAGGAAGCATACTGAGCATTCCAATCTATCCTATGGTTGGGATTTATATGTTTGAGATTGAGGAGAAATTACATGTTTGAGTTGAAATTTTATTAGAGAGCTAGGACTTATATTCTAATAACACAAGATTATCGGGATCCCTAAGAGGTCAGGATTTATGCTTGTAGCCCAAGAGGAAATCACAACCTCAGATCGTAAATCTATGGAGCTTTGACGAGGGCCAATGCACAACCAAAATCCAAGGCGAATGTGGGTATATGGTTTATCTCCGCAAGAGAGGGTAAACTACCCGACTGCGGGACTTATCACTGCCTGGAGTGGCAGCCAGCTAATTCTTTCTTTATTTTAAAACCATGTGGTCAAGTCATATGCTTTGTAAGATGGTTAGGTTGTTATTTATTTAGAAAAGAAACTAAGTATTTAAACCCACTCCCTAAGAAACTAGAGCATGAGGGGTATGAGTAATGACTTAATATAATATGAATTCTTATCAAATTTTATTTAATTTTGGACTCTTTATTTTGACACAGGCTATAGGATTTTATATGCCTAAATGTATGAGAAGTTTATTATGGGCCAAATCAAAAGAGAAAGTGGTGTTCTTCCATCATAGGCTCTCAAAGGTTAAGCCCATTCTATCTGGCAAAGATGGAAGCCCTCTCTTAATAAGAGTGGAACAAGATGACTATTCATGATATTAAACATAGAATCATCCAGCTAAGGGGTTACTAAATATTTTATTATCTTGATTTAATGCCTAGGCTTTTATATGAGGTTATGAGTTGTTTTGGAGATTTAGTTATGAGTTGTTAGTTTGGGTAGAAAAATTAATTTTTATCCTAGGAGCTTAATCGCATCCAGGCCATGCAACCATTACTAATCATAAATAAACTATGAAGAGGCATGCTTTTTCTAATGCACAAGCTAAACAAAATATCAAATAATTTTATAAAGCTATTGCAAAAGAATAAAAGTGGTGTCGAAGTGCCAGCAACTTGAAAAAAATATGGGTAGTCGAGCTCCACCTTTATACATCCTAGCATAATAAAAGAATAATTACAATTATAAAATAATAAATGTTATGGGGGTTCTCATTCTTCATCCTCCATTCTTCACTCTTCATCTTTTATTTCTTCATTTTTATTTACTCCATTATTTTCTTCCTTTTGGCTTGATTTGGATGTTGCTTGCTCCGAAGGCATCACATGGTATATAAGACTTGGTCTAATAACCAATGCTCATCCTAATCCCCCATAACACTTATCATAATCCTAATACAAAATTACTTTAAAAGAAGGAAAGTAAATCTAGCTACACCTGAAAAATAAATGTTAGCTAAACACACTATACAACCCAAGTAGTTATATAAATAATTTGGACTTAGTACCCCACACATTGGTAACCAAGCCCACCTATTCTAACTTGGGTTATGCTTAGGGGTATAATCCACCTGCACAATAAAAGTATTTGTATTTTTATTTTATTACAGCAACCCCTTAAGAATAACCCCCTGTAGAAAGCATGATTAGGCTAACAACAGCCTAACATCCAGACTATGCACATAAACCCTGACATCTAGTCTACAATAATACATCACAAAATAAGCATACATCAAATCATACACTGCCCCAGTATAAAATTAGAAGTGGTGACTCAGTCTAAAGTGTGTGCATTAAGGCTTGTGTGGTAAGTCCTAACTTGGCTTTAGAGTTATAATTTTGCTAATTGTAAAGGATTTAATTTATAAAGGGTATATTTATCTTTAAGTGATTTAATTGATTTAAAGATTTTACTTAAATATTTTCTTTTGTTTCATTTTACCTACACAAAATAACTAAGTGTTATAAAGAGAAGAAAGAGAGGGGACCCCTCTTTCATCCCTACCTTAAGTCACTTCTAAAGCAAGTTAATCAATTCCCTTTAGTGAATGGCTTATTACATGTTTTGATTAACCTTAAGTTTAGGTTCACTCTAAATGACCTAATTCAATAAGAAAGACATCTTAAGATTAATTAGAATGAATTATTATCATATAACACATATTCATTCATTTTTTTCCATCACGTACATAATGCATATAATTAAATCCTAAGCATACCTATACATACAATGTATGTTTTAGCACACTTAAATGATGAATATGAAGAAATGTGTTTGGAATTTAAATATGTCATTTGATTAAATTATGAATGCATTTCTTTTTAATAGAAAATAGAGATTTTTCATCCATTAGATAAGTACACATTCACATGTATAAAAGTTTTAAGTGAGTACAGTGCCAATGTTCTACACTAGGGGCGTAAGGTACAAGTCTTATTAAGGATACTTAAATCTTCGTATCCCCGGGTTGTCCAGACTAATGTATCACTTTTCTTAGATACATATAGATGTATGAACACCTACAAGGATAGGAAGACCCATGCAAAAAGTTTTATTTTTGATTTACTTGATTCATTTTTTCTTATTCAATGGTTATATCACACATTCATATGTATAAGAGTTTTAAGTGAGTACGATGCCATTGTTCTACAACAGGGGCGTAAGGTACAAGACCTACTTAGGGCTACTTAAAGCCTCGTAGCTGGGTGTCTAGACAAATATACCACTTTTCTCAGATACATGTGAATGTTAAAAAAAAAACTAAAATAACGAGAAACCATGCAAGAGGTCAAATTAGATTTGATTGCATGATTTACATATGTGATATGAAATTCTTCCTAGGTTGTAATATGGTGATACATAGGAATATATCTAGACAAATGTTATGTTCTTTTCAAATGAACTATACATTTGTAAATCCCATGTAAATCCATATAAGGTAAGAAAAGAGAACTTTATATTACATACCTTATATTATCAACATATGCAAACTTTTAGATTCTTGTAATTAACATCACTTCATATATTATAACTTATTTATGTGCTTTGAAAATAGCTTTAGATTTAATAGTAATAATAGCCACACCTATTTTTAATTAAGTCAACACATGCAATTTGACATAAAAGAAACCATTTCATTTAATTAATTTCAAAAGAAATGAATGCATGATTTCACATGGCAAGTAATATTTAACATGATTGGAAAGAAATAAAGGATTGTAAATTCATGATCTCATTCATCTCAATTAATTCCTAAGGACAATCATATTAAATAAGGCTATTTAATATAAACCAAAATTCTTTAAGGACATTTTTATCTTAGAGTTTGATTTGGTTTAGGAAATATGAAAGAGGTTTGCTAATGCTAATCCCCATGTGTAAATTAATTTAGTTAAGTGAAGAATATTTAGGTTGATTTTATGTTTTAATTAGGCTAATGTATGAATTAAGTGAAATAATTACTTGTCACCTTAAGATAAATTAATTATTAATAAGCATATGATATGCAACCACATGAAAAGTAAATTTTAAATGAAAGGGCATAATTGGCTTATGATTAATAGTTACTTAGGCTTTTATGATTTTCTTACACATATCTGCTTTTATTATTTCTCACAAGAGCTACCCAAGGCTTTAAGTTGCTTAAGGAAATTGGTTAATTGAATTCTTTGATTACATTTTGATTAGGAAGATGAAATTAACATAGGGAGAGGGATCACTAAGTCATTTCAAACACTCAATTAGGCTTTAATTTTGTCTTGGAAATTAATAAGTTAATTAAGCAATTAACTACCTTATTAATCATCAATTAATTTAATTCCAAAAGTGAAGGAAATCTAGGAGATGAATTAAGAAAAACATCTTAATTACACTACCTAAGTTCCCTTATTGTTCCACAGTGGTAATTAGGCTTAAATAATTAATTAAACTATTATTTATTCACTAATTATCACTAATTAAATTAAGAGAGTGATTAAATCCTAATCGATTGATTTCCTAATTAAGAAACCAATAAAATCCTAAAAATAAGGGTGGTAGAGATCATCCCCATAGACATCCACAAAAAATTTGAGATTAATTAGATGCTTAATTAAGGAATAATTAAGCTAATTAGATTTATAATTAAACCTTAATTATGCTAAAATCACTATTCAAAATGAATTAAAAATAAATTCCCTAGATTCTACTCTAAAATACCTTTGAAATGAGCCAAAGGTTACATTT
The DNA here is from genome assembly GCA_021442155.1 of Cymbidium sinense. Lineage (NCBI taxonomy): Eukaryota > Viridiplantae > Streptophyta > Magnoliopsida > Asparagales > Orchidaceae > Cymbidium > Cymbidium sinense. The sequence goes on along the minus strand of CM038233.1, from coordinate 36,411,689 downwards.
TTAGGATTTTTCTATAATTAGTTATGATTTTTAGAAGTTTCAGGCTTAAAAAAAATTAATTAGCCTTAATTACATACCTAATCCCGCCGGGCCACATCGCGGGTGACACGGTACACTAACGTATCATTTTTTTCACGTGGTACCATGGGATTGGTTATTAAAGTTGTCACAACCATGTGCTGACTCAGTCAGTGGCGGACGCAGTAACTCTGTGGACCGTCCCATCTAAGATAGGACGACCATGATTTGATCTGCGGGTTAAGGGAGAAAATAGCAGGGATCTACCTAGATCTAATCACAGTCGTCCATTCTAATCATGTGGAATGGATGGCATATGATCTTCCGCCTTCACGAGTGGTGAAAGACGGGCACCATCCATCTTTCCCCGTTCGATCCGAGCTCACCCGAGCTCTGATTGGGATCAAACTGACCCCACACCTTCGGAAGGAGAGGAGATGCACATCCAACGATCAAATTCACATGGGATTCAAATTCTCTTTGAAAAAGACCTAGCATGATTTCCCTATAGCTACAATTTTGAGGAATTACCTCGCTGGAGCTAAGACCGGTAGTCAGGATCGATGGAGGTAGCTTTGTCTAGTAGAGATGAACTTTTGTTGAAGAAATCTAGGCTTTATATGATGTGGAATGCTCGGTCGACCACCTCACACATGTAGGAGCCTCAGCTTCGATCGAAGTCACACCTCCTGCCACTTGGGAACTTAGGAAATGACTTATTTGGCTTTGACGGAGTGTGGTGAGTGTGTGGGCAAGAGGAATTTGAGTTTGATTATGAAACGAGGGAGTATTGCTCGAAAGGGTGATGTCCTATTTTGTCTTTTCTTGAGAATGGACAATGTCAATCAAGGAGGGCTTGAGGATGCTTGGGAGTGCTCTGAGAGAGTTTGGAATTACCTTAGGGAGCCTCTCAATGCAATTGCCTCTATTTTTTGCTTGAACTCATGATGGATGGACGGCCACCAGACTTGTCTCCCTCAAGTTCAGGTGGCATGCCAGAGATGGGAGAAGTGATGTGAGGCTGTCATGGGTCCATTGTGCAAGGGTTGCAAAGCTTGGATCCATGGGGTGCTCAATTTGGGTTGGGGGTGAGTCAACTCACCTCCCAAAGGTCCATGGCTGACATAGGGTGGGTTAGGAGAAGGTTTTATTAAGTGCTAAGGGGCTACCATGGGGATGAGAGAGTTGACTTGGCTTGGATCCATTAGTTTTGAAGCTTAAATCCCATGATTTGATGGTTGATCCCCTTTGGGTGGGGCCCACTTGGCTTAGGAGGAGATTTTGGACTAACCTAGGGTGAGTTTAAGTTGAGTTACATCAGCCCACAAGGTTCCATAAGTTAGATTTGAGTGGTTTGGCTTAGATTGGTCAAATGGGTTCAATTTGGGCTATGTTGGGTTGGGTTGACCAATTGCTCAAATTGGGTCAATTAAGGCTTTGGTTAGGTTCATATGATGATTTAGGATGTTTTGGTTCGATTGGTTTGAGTGGGTTTGACCTACGTTTGGATTTGACTCATTTAGGTTTAAAAGGTCAAATTGGTCAAGTTGACCAATTTGAACAATTTGACCAAATTGAGTTACGATAAGTGTTGAGTTAAGTTCAATTGGTAAATTAAAAATGATTGTAGGCTTTGGTTTGGTTTAATATTGATTTAATTTGAATTTTGGCCAATTTGACCCTTTAGGTCAATTTGGGCTAGGTTGGGTCAAGTTGACCAATTGGTCAAAGCTCAATTATGGCTTTGGTCAAGTTCAATAAGTGATTTGGAATAAACTTGAGCCATTGGTTGCAATCAATTTGGATCAAATCATGATTTCACATATTTTAGCCCTTTAGGCCAATTCAACTTTGGTCAAATGGCCAATTGGACTTTGTTTGGCTCAATTGATGGTTTGGTCATGTTCAATCATTAATTATGAATGGGTTTGAGTCAATAATTTTAATCAATTTGGAATATGATGAATTTTGATTAGTTTGGGTTTCTTTTAGGTTAAATGTTGACTTGGTCAAAGGCTAGGTTTGACCAGTTTGTCCCAATTCAATGCAATTGATCACCAGATGATTGTCATGATTGAAGGTTTAGGTAGGCTTGGTTAAATCTAATTTGGGTTGGATTAAAACTTGTCTCAAAAGGGCCTTATAGATCTTTGGTCAAGTCGACCTAGATGGGTCAATTAGCTTGATCAAGGCTTGATTCAAGTTTAGTTGAACTCACATATCGACTTAGAATAGAAATATAAATCCAATTTCAAGTGGTTTGGAGCCATATGAGTTTTGGTTCATAAGATAATTTCAAGTCAAGAGGGTCAATATGGGCTTGACTTGGGTTGACTTCGGTTTGGTTTGATAATTATGGTTTGTATTTATATTTGGATCAATAATTGTAGGAATAATTGAATTATGAAGAAATCCATGAGTTTTGAATTAGTTTGGGTACAATTTAGCCAAGTTCAAGAATTTGGCTAAAACTGCTAAAATTAGGAATTTGATTTGATTTGGGATTGGTTTTGGTCATTTTAATTTATATTTCATTTATATTTGTGAATATAAATGATGATATAAATGGGTTATGGGAAAATCACTTGAGTTTGGAGTGATTTGGAAGCAAATTTGACCAAATCTAGGGATGTAGGTCAAAAGGGCTGAAATTGGGAATTTGATTTGGTTTGAAGGGTTTCAACCTAAATTTCATTTATATTTGAAAATATAAATGAAGGAGTGATTGATTTATAAAGAAATTAACCAAGTTTGAATTGGTTTGAAGGAGTTTTGACTAAGCATTTGAAGGTGGTTCATATGGCTTAGGAAGTAATTTTGGAATTTGGACTTAATCATGGGTTTCAATCATTGAATTTAGAATTGATTTATGATTTGGAATTTGATTTGAGATTGAATTTGATAATTGAGGAAATAAATTGGATTAGGGTTGATTTGAATTTGGTTAAGACTAAGTCCATAAGATAAAATCAAAGGGCATAGGAAGGGATTTGGAGTTTGAATTTAATCATGGATTTCAATCATTGGAAGTTGGATTTGATTTTTAAATTTAGATTTGGATTTGAGGTTTGGTTTGAAAGAAGGAAGCAAGGATTGGGTTTAGGCTATAGGGTAGGCAAGTCCTCCTAAATCCCTACGTCACAACCTATTTTTATGGCTAACTCTTCTAAGTCTCTAGGGTTAGGTTAAGTATTCACCTAATCACTAAAGTGTCTTAAGACTAAGGAACACATAGTGTCTATAAGAGTCCAAGATCTATGATGAGGAAGTTTAGAGCTCACTCCAAAAGTGGATCAACACCACCATTATCAAACCAAAGCCAAGTCAACCCAAGTCTAGCCCATGTTAACCCTTTTCACTTTAAAATTATCATATGAACCAAAACCCATATGGCTCCAAACCACTTGCAATTGGATTTATATTTCCATCTTAAATCCATATATCAACTCAACTAAACTTGAATCAAACCATGATCAAGCCAACCCATTTAGGTCAGCTTGACCCAAAGTGACCTGAAAGACCTCCTTGAGTCAAGTTCTAATCTAACTCAAATTGGATTGAACCAATCCCATCTAAACCTTCAATCATGATCAACAATCATCATAGGGTGATCAATTGCATTGAATTGGGTCAAACCAAGTCAAACCTAGCTATTGACCAAGTCAACATTTAGCCCAAATGAAACCTAAACTAGCTAAAATCTGCCATATGCCAAATTGACTGACACCATTGATTCAAACACATTCATGATCAATGATTGTACATGACCAAACCATCATTTGAGGCAAACCAAGTCCAATTAGTCATTTGACCTAAGTTGACCCAAATCAGCCTAAAGAGCTAAAATAGATAAAATCATGATTTGATCCAAATTGATTGCAACCAATGGCTTAAGTTTAATCCAAATCACTTATTGAACTTGAGTAAAGCCATAATTAAGCCCAAGTTGACCAATTGGTCAACTTGACCCAACCTTGCCCAAATTGATCTAAGGGGTCAAATTGGCCAATTTTTAAACTAAATCCAAATTAAATCAAACCAAAGTCTACAATCATTTTTAATTGACCAATTGGACTTGACTCAACACCTAACCCAACCAAATTTGGTCAAATTGATCAAATTGGTCAACTTGACCAATTTGATCCTTTTGAATCCAAATGAGTCAAATCCAAACCTAGGCCAAACCAACCCAAATTAATTGAACTAAAATATCCCAAATCATCATTTGAACCTAACCCAAGCCTTAGTTTAACCTAATTTGACCAATTGGTAAACCTAACCCAGCCTAGCCCAAATGAACACATTTTGACCATATGAACCCAAATCACCCAAAAATGACTTTATGGAACCTTGGTGGTTGACCTAAGCCAACCCAATTGGACCCTAGGTCAGCCCCAAACCAACCCAAGTCCATGTGGGACCCAACCTAAGGGGATTAACCAATGGACACCCTCTCATTTGCATTGGATCCTTTTCTTAAGTGGTGAAGTCCACTTTGTCTCCCCATGACAGCCATCAAATGGCTAAATGAAGCACTCCTAGAACTTGCTAGTGCAACCTAACCCACCCTAAAATCTTCCATGGACCAAGAGAGCAAAGCCAAGCCATTCCCCCTTATGGCCGAATCCATTGGATGCAAGGGAGATCAATCCCACATAATCTCTCCATATCAAGCCTTGAGACTCCTACCACTGCCTTGACCATTCCTAGAAAGCCATGTGGCACTGACGGTGACCCCTCCGATGACCTGATGGTGACCAATAAGCCAAAATTATAGGATGAATCATGTCCATCCATCCATCATGAGCAATTGAGGGGTATATCCCCTCAATTCGAGTGACAAATAGAACCAATTTGCATTGAGAGACATCCTAAGGCAATTTTGAACTCTCTCAAAGCACTCCCAAGCATCCTTAAGCCCGCCTTGATTGGCATTGCTCATTTCAGAGCAAAGCTGAAATAGGACATCACTCTTTCGAGTAATACTCCCCCTCTACTAAATCAAACTTCAATTTCTTGCACCCATACTATTCTCGTACTCTGTCGAAGCCAACCGAACCTTCTCCAAGCCTTCCAGAGCACTAGAGATAGGCGTTCGGTCAGAGCTGAGGCCTTTGCATGTGTGGATTGATTGATCGAGCACTCTACCCCAAATTGAGCTCAAAGCTTCTCAACAAGACCTCACGTCAACTAGGTGAAGCTACCTCCAATGACTCACTGCCGAACATTAGCTTCGGTTAGGTTATTTTGCAAACTGAGCCTTGTATGCAAAAATGGGTTGGTCTTTTATGAAGTAAATTTGAATGCCATAATATTTTAGTAGTTGGATGTGTGCTTCTCCCTTCCCCGAAAGTGTGGGATGAATTTGGAGGCTATCTGAGCTTGGGTGAGCTCAGATCGAACAGAGAAAGATTGATGACGTCCGTCTTTCACGCTCACAAAAGGGTGAGATCGTGAGCCATTCGTTCTGCATGATTGGAACGGACGACTCTAATTAGATCCCATGTTAGATCCCCTATTTCATTTCCTAAACTGCAGATCGAATCATGACCGTCTGATCTTAGATCAGATAGTCCATAGGAAAGCGTATCTATCGTCATCCGAGTCAGCCTTTAGATGTAACAAATTAAATAACCATTCTCATTGTGCCATGTGGAAAGCACGCTGCGTTAGCCGCCACATGGCCTGATGGTATTAAGGCTTTAATTAGGATATTTTAATTAATTCTTAAGGCTGAAACTTCCTAAATTCATATCTAATTGTAAAAAAATCCAAAAAATATAAACTTTAGCTCATTTTAAAGGTATTTTAGAGTATAATCTCGAAAAAGTATTATTAATTAATTTTAAACAGTTATTTTATCTTAACTAATGTTTAATTGAAAACTTAATTAGCTTAATTCTTTTATAATTAATCACCCAATTGATTTCCAATTTTCTGTGGATGTGTGGGGGGATGACCTCTGCCTCTCCCATTTTTCTGGGATTTTTATTAGTTGCTCAATTAGGGCAATCAATTGATCAAGCCTTAATCACTTTCTTAAATTTAATTAGTAATAATTAGTGAATAAATAATAGTTTAATTAATTATTTAAGCCTAATTACCTTTGTGGAATAGTAAGGGAACTTAGGGAGTGTAATTGGGATATTTTTCCTAATTCATTTCCTATATTTCCTTCACTTTTTGGAATTAAATTAATTTAATGATTAATGAGGTAATTAATTAAATAAATTAATACAAAAAATCAGAGCCTAATTGAGTGTTTGAAATAGCTTAGGGATTAAGGATTGAGGCCTTGTCCTTGATCCCTTTCCCTAAAGCTAAGTTCATCATTCTAATCAAAATATAATCAAAGAATTCAATCAATTAATTAATAAGCTAATTTAACTCAATCTAAAATCCACTCCACACCTAAGCAACCTTTAATTTATGGTTAGCTCACTTGTGTGAGAAAACCATATAAGTAGTTAAGGAGATTTCTTTAGCCTAATTAACTATTAATCATGAGCAAATATCATTAGGTCCCTTTCATTTCTTAGGAGCATTGCAAATTTATATTTTATAGGGTTGCATATCATATTGGCTCATTATTAATTAGTTAACTAACTTAAGGTGATGTAGGTAAGGGTTAATTAATTCTCTTAATTCATACTTTAACCTTATTAAAACATAAAATCAACATAAATATTATTCATTAAACCAAATTAATTCACACATGGGGAGTTGGATTAGGACTAGCTATCCTCTTTCATAATTCCTAAATCAAATCAAACTCAAAATTTAAAATTTCTTTAAAGAACTTTGGTTTATTTTAAATAGCCTTATTTAGTATGATTGTCCTTAGGAATTAATTGGGATGAATCAGATCATATGCTTATATTCCTTTATTTCTTTCCAATCATGTTAAATGTTGCTTGCCATGAGAAATCATGCATTCATTTCTTTTAAAATTAGTTAAATGAAATGGTTTCTTTTATGCCAAATTGCATATGGTGATTTAAATTAAAAATAGGTGGGGCTATTATTATAATTAAAATAAAAGTTATTATTAAAAGCCCATAAATCAACTATGAAATATATATGTAGTGATGTTAATTACAAATATATCTATAAGTTTGTTTGTGTTGATAACATAAGGTATGTAATATGAAATTCTCTTTCCTTACCTTACATGGATTTACATGGGACTTACAAATGTATAGTTCATTTGAAAAGAACACAATATTTGTATAGATCTATTCCTATGTATCCTCATGCTAAAACTTAGGAAGAATTTCATATCACATTTGTAAATCATATAATCAAATCAAATATGACTTCTTGCATGGCTTCTTGTTCTTATGGTTCATTTTGTATGTTCACATGTATCCGAGAAAAGTGGTATATTAGTCTGGACACCCCGAGGTTGCGAGGCTTTAAGTAGCCCTAAGTAGGTCTTGTACCTTATGCCCCTGGTGCAAAACAATGACAACGTACTCACTAAAAACTCTTATACATATGTATGTGTGATATGACCAACGAATAGGAAGCATAAATCAAATAGAACTTTGGATGGGTTTTCTTATCCTTATAGTTTCTTATACATCCATATGTATCTAAGAAGAGTGGTATATTAGTCTGGACACCTGGGGGCTGCGAGGCTTTAAGTAGCCCTAAGTAGGTATTGCACCTTACGCCCCTGGTGCAGAACAATGGAGACATACTCACTTAAAACTTTTCTATTAAAATGAAAGGAATTTATAATTTAATCAAATGAAATTTTTAAATCCCAAACACACTTCTTTGTATTCATCATTTTAGTGTGCTAAGAGGCAAATTGTATGTATAGCTATGCTTAGGATTTAATCATATTCATGATGTACCTCATGGAAAGAAATGAATTAATATGTGTTATGTAATTGTACTTCATTCTAATTAATCTTAAGATGCCTTTCTTATTGAATAAGGTCATTAGAGTGAACTTAAACTTAGGATTAATTAAAACATGTAATAAGCCATTCACTAAAGAGAATTGATCAACTTCCTTTAGAAGTGACTTAGGGATGAAAGAGGGGTCTCCTCTCTTTCTTCTCTTTATAACATTTAGTTGCTAAGTGTAGGCCACATGAAACCAAAGAAAACACAAAGTAAAATCCCCAAATCAATTAAAATCACTTAAAGAGAAATCGACCATTTATAAATTAAATCCCTCATACTTAGCAAATTACAACTCGAAAGCTTAGTTAGGACATACCACACAAGCCTTAATGCACACACCTCAGATTAAGTCACCACTTCTAGCTTTATGTTAGGGCAGTGCATAGTTTGATGTATGTTTAATTTTGTGACGTATTATTTTAGACTGGGTGATGAGGTGTATGTGCGTAGTCTGGATGTTAGGCTAATATTAGCCTAGTTATGCTTTTTGTAGGGGGTTATGCTTAAGGGTTAATTGTAATAAAAATATAAATGCTTTTGCTATGCAGGTTGCTTGGCCCTTAAGCATAACCCAAATTAGGACAGATAGGCTTGGTTACCTATGTATGGGGGTACTAAGTCCAAATTATTCATATAACTGCTTGGGTTGTATGATGTGTTTTGCTAACATTTATTTTGTAGGTGTAGCTAGATTTACTTTCCTTCTTTTAATGTAATTTTGCATTAGGATTAGGATAAGTGTCTTGGTGGATTCGAATGAGCATTGGTTGTTAGACCAAGTCTTATATACCATGTGATGCCTTTGGAGTAAGCAACATCCAAATCAAGCCAAAAGAAAGAAAAAAATGGAGCAAATAAAAAATGAAGAAATGAAAGATAAAGAGTGAAGAATGGAGGATGAAGAATGAGAACCCCCATAACACTTATCATTTTATAATTGTAGTTATTCTTTCATTATGCTAGGATGTATAAAGGTGGAGCTCGACTACCCATATTTTTTTAGGTTGTACGGTGGCACCCGACGCACCTGCCTTTCATTCTTTGTAATAGCTTTATAAAATTATTTGATGTTTTGTTTAGCTTGTGCATTAAAAAAAGCATGCCTCTTCATAGTGTATTTATAATTAGTGATTATTTTATGGCCTGGATGCGATTAGGCTCCTAGGATAAAAATTAATTTTTCTACAAACAACTCATAACTAAATCTCTTAAACAACACATAACCTCATATAAAAGCCCAAGCATTAAATCAAGATAATAAAATATTTAACAACCCCTTAGCTGGATAATTGTATTTTTAATATCATGCATAACCATCTTGTTCCACTCTTGTTTAGAGAGGGCTTTCATCTTTTCCAGATAGAACGTGCTTAACCTTTGAGAGCCTATGATAGAAGAACACCTCTCTCTCTCTCTCTCTCTCTCTCTCTTGATTTGGCCCATAATCAACTTCTCATGCATTTAGGCATACAAAATACTATAGCCTGTGCCAAAATAAAGAGTCCGAAATTAAATAAAATTTGATAAGAATTTGCATTAGATTAAGTCACTATTCATACCCCGCATGCTCTAGTCTCTTAGGGAGTGGGTTCAAAGACTTAGTTTTTTTTTAAATAAATAATAGCCTAACCATGTTGCAAATTATATGACTTGACCACATAAATTTAAAGCATAGAAGGAGTTAGCTGGTTGTCACTCCATATAATTATAAGTCCAACAGTCGGGTAGTTTACTCTCTCTTGTGGGGATAAATAATATACCCATTTTTTCCTTAGATTTAGGTCATGCTTTGGCCCTCGCCAAAGCTCCCTAGATTTAGGATCCAAGCTTATTGTTTCCCACTTGGGCTATAAGCATAACTCCTCACCTCTTAGGCATCCTAACAATCTTGTGTTGTTAGAGTATAAGTCCTTGCTCTCTAATAAAAATTTCAACTCAAACATATAATTTCTCCTCAATCTCAAACCTATAAAGCCCAACCATATGATAGATTGGAATGCTCTCTAGGCTTCCTAGTATCATGAGCATCCCCTACTCATCTCCTTTAGCTTCGATAATAAATCTCTCCTTTCGATCTATCCCATTTGATCTTCCAAATATAACCAATTTATTGATAGTCCAATCTTTGAATTCATTGGAGAGAATAATTGCCTACTTTAATTAAGAGTATTCCTAAAGAACTCACATTCCTTAGGATGTAATTAACTATGGGGGCTTGCCCCCATAGGAAACTTTAGAACTCGGTTTAAATAAATCCTACTTTATTCATCCATATAAAGTAGGGAAAAATCTCTAGTATAGTTGAAAACTCATCATGCTTTAGGAGTCCTTATTAGGTGATTAGGTCCATCGTCCATCGTAGGGTAGTGACTCCTATCTTTTGAGATAGTATGATATTCCTTGATGTCATACCCGATCACCGCAATAAGTACACCCTCAGATCTGCATGGTGTCCCCCTCACATATACACATAACACATACCAAAAATAAACACCACATCTTTTTCTAGCGACTCTGCTGTGGCTGGTTCCTCTCTCCATCTCTAGTAGACAATTGTTTTCTCCAAGCATCGATAGTGGACTTGCATTTTATGTGAGTCTGAGACTATCTTTCCTTCCGTTGGCACTTAGCTTATTTCATTATTAAACAATGTTAGCTGACATCTTTTAGGTTTTAGGACATCACACCGTGTAGGTCTTGAAACCCCTATTGGGTTCCCCAATAGGTGAGAACAAAATTTATCAATGAAGGAAGAGATAATAAAAATTTAGAACCTCCTCACCACTAGCTTGGTGAGGTAAGGTTCAACATAAAATTTAAGAAAATAATTTCTCTCACAAAATGACACTTTCCAAAATCACATTTTTTGAAAATAGGCACCTTCATTCAGCATACTCAAATTTGTTGAATGAAGATTCTACTTTCCAATCATAACATAAAATTGAAACTCCACTCAACATATTTAATGTATGCTAGAGTTGAAGTTTCTCTCTTTTCAAAATGAAAGAATCACGTACATAGCATCAAAGCAAATTATTGAAATCTATTTAACATACTTAAGGTTTGTTAAATAAATTTCTCCTCTATTTTAGAATCTTATTTGACATGCTATGTTTGTCAAAATAAAGAGAGCACATCAAGTACTTTTGATTCTAGCTTAACATATCAAAGTTGTTAAGTGAGAATCACATTTTTGTGTACATTTGGTTCCCACTTAACATATCAAAGTTGTTAAGTGAAAAATCTCAATTTCTTGTACATTTGATTCCCACTTAACATATCAAAGTTGTTAAGTGAGAACTCATTTTTATGTACATTTGATTACCACTTAACATATCAGTGTTGATAAGTGAGAATCTTATTCTCATGTCATATTTTATTCTCACATAACATATCAAGGTTGTTAAGTGAGGATCTCATTTTCATATGCATTTGACTCTCATTTAACATGCCAAGGTTGTTAAGTGAGAATCTTATTCTCATGTCATATTTGATTCCCACTTAACATATCAAGGTTGTTAAGTGAGAATCTCATTTTTCATGTACATTTGATTCCACTTATCATATCAAAGTTGTTAAGTGAGAATCTTATTTTCAAAAACATTTGACTCCCCACTTAACATACCAAATGTTTTAAGTGAGTGTCTCTTTTTCATGTCACATTTGACCTCCACTTAACATACCGAATTTGTTAAGTAGGAGTCCGACACATTATTTGACTTGAGGTAGATCATCCCCAAGAGTGTTACTAGACATATTGCGAGCATTAGAGGCACGAAGCACTCGGGAGTAGGGAGCTGGAGGTTTGCCGCACCGCCCTCGCTCTTGATGATTTCCCTAGTCATCGGGCCACCAGGGCAGATAGGACCGATAGCATAGTCTTGACGGGTACCACTAGACATAGGGGGAAAGCCCCGATGAGGGTAGAGCTGGTGTTGTCTCCACCACATGGATCCACTCCTTGCCCATTATCATCAGTTCAGGTCTCGTCATCCACCGTTCCTACAAAGGCACAGAAGATAACATCCAGAGAGAATAAAGCCCCCTTGGTGATCCGGCTATGGCCAAAGAATCCCACATCCCACTTCATCTACTCCAATGACTGAGGTGAGGGTGAGTTCCATACTCGACCTTCTACTTCAATCATGGTGAAGATGGTGTGGTTACCTCGCAGTGTCGTGGTCACACCACCACCATCAGAGTCAGTGGCAGTGGTAATAGATGAGGGGGAGGGGGATAGTTCTGCAGTTCCCATGGTAATGGATCCCCCCAAAGACACCACTCTGTCGATAGTAGGCAGTCATGACCATGTATCTTCTAGTGAGCATAGTCCTCCTAGAGATAGCACTCCAGTGGCAGGAAGTGTTTGATGTATTCCAGTCAGTGACCACAGTCCTACTACTAGTAAGCCACGAGTATTTGTGATGGCATGATTAGACCATTCCTTGGATGAGATTGTAGCAGCTTATTTTGTTGAGAAGATGAAACTCTTATGCAGTGATCGCATAGACTCATAGGATGAGAGGGTAGCATTTGATCCTGATAAAGATGACCTTCTTGAGGATTCGACTGAAGTCGACATGGTCGATACTATGAGCTCCCTCCATAGAGATCAGTAGAGCTAGGAATGCATTGTAGTTGAAGAGGATGACACCATGCATTTAACATCTCCTCCACTAGCTTAGGCAGAAGGATGATCATATTGGTAAAATATGGAAGAGGATTGAAGAGTTTATGGCAGTAGTGTCAGCATTACAAAATTCAGCCCTGGTGTCACAGCCTTCTCCCATAGCAGGCGATAGAGTAGAGTTGACACACACTTCAGATCATCCTAGATGCATTCTTGTTGAGGAAGACAATGGTATCCTGTAATGAAAGGTGGTGGAAAACACCACCATGCATGAAAAAGACATTAAATACATGGAGGAGCAGCAGGTAAGGGATGCATTGGCGCAAGCCGGAGGTGGCCCATCTGTTCCAAAGAGCAGACCCTACCTAGAATAATTTTATGGTGTCCAATATCCTAAGGGCTTTGTGCCTCTATCCTTCAAAATTTTTGATGGCAGTGGAAACCCCAGGCAGTACATAGCACATTTCAGGGCCGGATGTTGCAATGTCGATGGTAGTGATGCACTCTTATTTTGCCTCTTCATTAGTAGCTTGATAGACATCACATTTGATTGGTATGCTGAACTACCCAATGGTTCAGGAAAGACATTTGCTTAGTTGGAGCAGCTCTTTATTAAGAGATTTGCTGGAGCTCAGCAAAGGGTAACTGTGGGCTATTTCATTATAGCTCAAAAATACCCCGGTGAATCCCTTATTGATTATATTCTTAGATGGCATAATTTAAGTATGGAATGCAACCACAGCTATTTAAACAGCATGTCATTGAAATTCTACTCAAGAATATCCATGGCCCAGTCGCCTTCATGCTTAAAGAGTTTACCATTAAGGCATTTGAGAAATTAATCAACAAGACAGATAGTCTACAAGGGGAGGTCAAACAGTTACCTTTCCAAGATCACCGACCAAGCCTGGACCATATAAGGCATTTGAGAAAAGCCGTGGGTAGTCATAGGTTGACAAGGGGAAGCATCCACCAGGGTGCAATGATAGGCCTCGAGCTCGAATCTCTATACCAGCCTCCTCACACCACCTTGGTCGTCATACGCTACTCGGTTCCCACGTGCCACCACCATCCACCTCATCCTAGATTCCTATCCACCACCAGGTACCTACTATTTACCTACTCTTGTTGATAAATTGAATAAACCTTATTCATTCAAGAGGGAGGTAGTCAGGATGATCTTTAAGAACCTCTTAAAGAAGCCTAATTTCTAGTTACCATAGCCTAGGAGGCCTGACAATGTGGGCAAGAGTCAAGATCCAAACTATTACCCCTACTATCGCATGTTAAGTCATGTCTTAAAAGATTTCTTTACCTTTAAGGACTGGCTTGAGCGTAGCTACAAGTCGGGTGCCATTGTCATCCTTAAGGAATACCTACTAGAACAACCCTCTAGTTCTATTAAGATAATCCTTGGGGATACACACGATCTTCTTAAGATAGGGGAATGTTGGTATATTTCCCAATCTCATACCTCCAAGAAAATTATTTCTAAGATCAAAATTACCCTTGTAGGTGCCTAAGGTAGCTCAAACCTCCAGCTCTAAGGAAGGTTTGCAAGTTTCTTAGGACAACTTGAGGGAGGTAGAAGCCCAACAATAGCAGGGATAGCCTCCACTTGCCCGAGATAGCATAGTAGCGCAACCACATACTGATTTCAGCACTCCTTCCATAATTGCAGCTATAGTTCCTCCAAATCTTCTTCTAGTAGCATAGAGTGGGGAGGTGCCAAATTCCTCACTCCGCTTACTTTACTTGATTTTTACTTTGTACCTTGATCCAAATCTAAGAAATCAATGAAGAAGAAGACTGATTTCGCTTACATCCTCTCTACTTTTGATGATCTTGATGATTTTATTCCTATAGAAAACTCTCCAAGTACTAATAATTATAACAATTTTGATCCACTCCTTTCTAATTTAGAAATGGATTTCCCATTCTTAAATTACCTAGGTTCACCCATTGAGATTGATTTGGAGTCATCTGACTCTAATGATCCTATAGGAGAAGCTGTATGTGAACCTGATGAGCAGGTAGAACTTTCCATTAAACTATCTTATGAAGTCACTGAAGTCAATCTTCGTAGTGAGAAAGTTTTACCTCCTAGGGTAGCACCTCAGGATAAGATTAAACAAGTCATTGGTTCTAGTGATCAAGAATCCCCTCCATAGGATGCTCCACCTATGGGTATGCTTATGGAGGACCAGCCTAGAGTTGACTACAATGTCCTTGCTCTCCTAAGAAAGTTTTCAGCTAAACTAAGCATATGTGATGCCCTTGACTTATCCAAAGAGATAAGGGAGTCATTAATCAAAGCTCTTCTTGATCTAAAAATATGCTTAACTCAGTTGACTACTATTGGAGAGGAGGCATGTTATGCAAGAGAATCCCGTGGAGTTACATTCACCGATGAAGACCTTCTTTTGGGGACAATAGAGCACAACCATCCCCTTAACTTTATAATGGACATGGACAAATTGACTCTCCAAGGTGTTAGATGATCTAGGTGCATCAGTGAACATTATGAATCTAAAGACCCTTTCCTACTTGAGGATTGACATCTCCAAACTTTGAGGAGATCGGATGATGTTGAGAGGATTCAACGAGCATGGCAAGAGGGCATTAGGCTCCATAGTGTTATCTCTAGAGATAGATGACTATAAGATAGAAGCCAAGTTCTACAAAATTGATTTAGATACATCTTTCATTGCTTTGTGCGATAGGCCTTGGATACATGGAAACATCATGATTTCATCCTCTTTGCATCAATGCATCAAATTTTGAAGATGTCGGATCGAGTACTATGTCAAAATAGACTTGAAGCCATTTTCAGTTAGGGAGGTTAAGATATATGAAGATGCAGCCTACTATATTCCTCCAAATCAAAAAGTCTACTCTTGTGAACTTGGTGAAAGTTCAAAATATAAAAGAAAAAGAAATAAAAGAAAAAGAAGAATAAGAATAAGAAATAGAAAAAGTAGATAAAAGTACAAGTGAGCGAGAATTAGACACCGAGGAAGAAGTAGAACCAGATATTGGATTCCACTCACAGTTCGTTCCTCCATACAAACACATGGGTAGGATGACTCGACCCCCACCAAGTAGATGTAGAGGCAAATCTAAAGGCAGTTCCAAAGGTGGAAGACCTCCTTATTGGTGGCCAGCCTGTAGGAGCTATGTTCCACCATGGGAGTACCCGCTATCCACATAGACTTAGGGCCAGAGGATGAGTCTCAAGTGGTTAGCGACCCACCAACCCTCTCGGGTCCCTTTGGAGGTGACATTTGAGCTGCATGATGAAGACTAGGCCTCCAAGCAAAGCATGAATGTATCCAAATCATCATTATGTAGAATAGTCAAGTAACTGTTGGGAACTTTATCTCTAAACTCACTTTCTTCTGAGAAAGTTTAATGCTTGGTAGTTAAGGAGGCCCCCCAAGTCATCCATAGATGTCAAGCCAAAGAGATTTTTGTTGGGAGCATCATCCTCAAGTCAGGAAGCTAATGTAGAACATGAGGATGACTCATATAAAGATTTTATACAACTACCTTTTGACTGGTATTTGCCTTGTGTTATTAACTTAGCAAAGAAAGGATTAATCCCACATACTTGGTCTAAACATAGGTCAGATTACTTTGAAAGACTATGGGACAACTAAAGCAAACATGCTCAATTAAGACCAGGACTAGGATTCGGCATAGTGGATCCAATCGATGATGACAACCATTGCCTAATCATCACCACTCATTTGGGGACTGATAGGTTCTTCTCAAATCATGCTAACTCTTATGAGGAAGTATGTTTAGAAACTTTAGATGACCTAAATGAGCTTAAGCCAAAGAGGCACCACCATAGTTTGAAGAAGAAATCAGATCAACCATTGACGAACTCAAAGAAATCAACTTAGGAATAAAAGAAGATCCATGTCTGACATACATCAATTCTTTGTTGAATGAAGAAGAAACCAATGACTTAGTTAGGCTATTAGCTGAGTTTAAGGTCTGCTTTGCATGGAGTTATGAATAAATGCTCAGTTTATCTCTTGACGTAGCAGTCCACAAACTAGAAATAGATCCTAACGCTAACCCTATCAAACAAGATCTTAGACGCATGCGATTAGAAATTGGATAGCAAGTCATTTTTGAAATCAATAAACTAATCGATGTTGGCTTTAGTAGGGAAGAAAAATATCCTACCTAGTTGGCCAGTGTCATCCTAGTTAAGAAAAAAATGGCCAAATTTGCATATGTGTTGATTTTACGGATCTGAATAAGGCATGTCCTCAGAATGAATTTCCACTTCCTATATTAGAATTAATAGTAGACATCGCCTCCTCTCATGCAATATTATCCTTCATGGATGGGTCATCTAGCTACAACCAAATCAAGATGGCCCCCAAGAATGAAAGAAATATTATTTTTTGAACCCCGATCAAAATCTGTTGTTATAAGGTCATGCCTATCGGCCTTAAAAATGCCTTTCAACTTTACTGCACAACCAGTAAGATACCCCATGTTGACTTTGTTTAAGAGGATGTAAGCCTACATGCTTTCTTCTTGAACTAGACATCATACACTAACTGGGGCGTATATTAGAGGCTTAGGGTAAGTACCCCAATGGCTCCTTTCTTCTTGACTACTTCAAGCCTGAGTTTAGTTCATACACAGGTCTCCTCACTTGGTAGTCGCCCTAGGGAGGATAGCCCCTGTCAAGCCGAAGACAGACTATCCCAATAATCAGTTCCGCTTTAGAGAGATGTAAGCCTACATGCCTTCTTTCTGGACTAATTGTCATAAACTGACGTGCACCTTAGGTTGGTTGGTTATCGCCATGCTAACGGCAAGCAGCCAGGTGGATACACCACTCTTGGCATATGTGAGTCTCCGTGCTTTCTCCTTATGTTGTCCATCGAATACCTACAAACTTTCTTTTATAGGGTTTTGGATAACGCCCCTAGTGGCACCTCCCCTATGGGCACTCTATTTGGATCATGTCCTTAGTGACACAATTTAGACACTACCTAGGTTATTTTTGGATTGGACAATCCCCCTTTCTTAGTAGCCACCCATGTGATTGGAGGATTTGTTCAGCAAATGCATAGGTTCTCCCTTGGTCTAGTAAGTCTGATATAGGACTAGGCTGCTATAAGCTCCTTCTCAGTGTGGTCCCTCACAAACAAATTGGGTCCACAAAAACATAAAATAAATAAAATAGATCTTTGCTTATGGATTATGAATTCAAGCCCCGAGCAGCCCCTTTCCCAAGTAGGCATCCTACCTTTATGGCAGTGTCAGTAAAAGTCCCTATAGGAATTGCTTGACTGCTTTGAGCTGAGGTAAGTCGCCGAGTCGGTACTCTCTTAGTAGTCGCCCTAAGGTCCAGTTCAACTTGTTGTGCCACCAATGAGTCACCCTGGTGGTCATCTTTGCTTTGAAAGATATAAGTTTATTATGCATTCTTTCCAGTACGACCGTTGCACACTAGCCTTAGATCAGGTTTGATTTATCATGCAAGAAATCGAACGCCTCAGTGGTTCTTTGTGTAGAAGGATGTGAGTCCTCGTGCCTTCTACCTAACTTGACCATTGCACACTGAAGCACCCCCTAGGTTGATTAGTTCCACCTCATGACCGATAGGCTATCCCTTTGGATTTGTAAATCTAAGATAGGTCTAGGCTGATATTAACCCATTCTTAGTGGATCCATCACACCGAGGGGATCTATCAAATTAAAATAAATACAATTCAATCAAATGACATTATCCTGACTACTTTCAAGTTGATATAAGTCCCCCAGTGGCATTCATTCAATAGTAGCCCCAGTTGGGTTCGATTTATTGTACCCAACATATCACCCCAGCAGTTGTCCCATGCTTTTAGCGATGTAAGTTTGCTACGTTTTCCCCCTAGCATAATCGTTGTACTCCAAAAGGCAACCCCTTTTGGTCAAATAGCTCTACCGCATGGCTGGTGAACTACCCCTTTGGATTAGTAAATCTGACATAGGCCTAGACCGACATAGCTCCTTCTCAATACGATCCATCGTAAACCGACAAGGTCTATCTCAAAATCTAAACTTAAATAAACAATCAACCAACGTATCCCCAACAAGATATAGATCATCCCAACCTCCCTAGTGGAGTCAATTTAATCTAATTCAAATCTATATTTCCCTGTGAGTGTACCCTCAAAGAAATTCAAATATTTATCTCTTGTGGATAACTCGAACCTACTTCTCTAGTGAAAGGTTCACATGTTTGATCCCTTTGTGGAACCCTTCCTCCTCCCTTATGCCTCAGCATGAGTGGAGTTGCATTGCACTAAGATCTTGATTCCTTATACATCTCGGGTTTAGGAGTAGATCATCTCTTTTAGTTTTACGATCCTTCGGAGGTTGTTGATCATCTCGGTCAACACAAATACGTGTGGTGTGCCTTGTTAGTCACACCACACCTATTAGGCACCCTTTTATTGACCTCACTTTTGGAGTGAGCTCTCAACTTTCTCATCATAGATCTAGGACTCTTATAGACACTAAGAGTTTCTTAGTCTTAAGACACTTCTAGTGATTAGGTGAACACTTAACCTAACCATAGGAATGGGTTGTGCCTCAGGGATTTAAGAGGACTTTCCTACCCTATAGCCTAAATGCAATCCTTTCTTCCTTCTTTCAAACCAAACCTCAAATTCAAATCCAAGTCCCAAATCAAATTCAACTTCAAATGATTGAAACCCAGGATTAAATCCAAACCCCAAAATCTCTTCCATAGCCATATGAACCACCTTCATATGCTTAGCCAAAACTCCTTCAAACTAACCCAAATTTGGTCAATTTTTTTATAAATCAACCATTCCTTCATTTATATTTGCAAACATAAATGAAATTAAAATTCAAACCATTCAAATCAAATCAAATTAAATCAAACCAAATCAAGACCTTTCCTAAGCCATATGGACTTACCACCATAAGCTTAACCAAATCTAAATCCAAATCAAATCAAACTTGATTGATTTCTTTATAAATCAACTATTCCTTCATTTATATCCAAAAATATAAATGAAACTAACCCTCCAATGACCAAAAATAAATCAAACCAAAACCAATTCTCAACTTAAACCCTTTTTGACCTACATCCCTTAACTTGGTAAAATTTGCTTCTAAATCACTCCAAACTCAAGTGATTTTCACATAGCCTATTTATATTCTCATTTATATTCTCAAATATAAATGAAATATAAATTCAAATGGTCCGAACCAAATCTAAATCAAATCAAATTCCTAATTTTAGCCCTTTTAGCCAAACTTTTGAACTTGGCTAAATGATACCCAAATCAACTCAAAACCTATGGATTTATTCATGATTCAATCATTCCTTCAATCATTGATGTAAATATAAACATAAACCACCTATGGTGAAATTTTTTTTATTTTCATCTTTCATTTATCTTTCTGAGAGAGAAAAAATAAACGAAGAATAAAAATAGCAACTTTATTGTGTTGGACATCACATAGATCAACAGATGTTCTTATTAGGCTGATTAAGTACGGTATTGAGAAATGATGTACTATCTCAACAGACAGAAGTCACCATCCTACAATGGACCTAATCACCTTAATAAAGACTCCTAAGAACTATGGGACTTCGGATGTACCAGAGATTCTTCCCCTACTATACATGGAAAAGTAAAGCGGGGTTTATTTTAAATCGGGTTCGTTAAGTTCCCTATGTAGGCAAGCCCCATAATTACATAATTGAGATTCCTTAAGAATACTCTCGATTAAGGTAAATGATCATTGTCTCTAAAGATTTCAAAGATAGGACTATCAATCAATTGGTTTATTTTTAGAAGATCAAGTGGGATTGATCAAAAGGAGGGAGTTATTATCAAAACCAAAGGAAGATGAGTAGAGGATGCTTATGATACTAAGAAGCCTAGTAAGCATCCCAAACTATCTTATGGTTGGGCTTTATATTTTTAAAATTGAAGTGATTTATTTGTTTAAGTTAAATTTCTATTAGAAATCTAGGACTTAGAATTCCACAATGCAAGATTATGAAAATGGCTAAGATGTGAGAACTTATACTTGTAGCCCACCAAGGAAAGTAGCAACCTCTAAACCTAAATCTAGGGAGCTTTGGCAGAGCTAAAGCATGATTTAAATCTAAGGTGAAAATGGGTATTTGGTTTACCTCCACAAGAGAGGATAAACGCTCACTTACTATGATTTACGCTAACCCTCCTACAAGATAGCTAAGATGTTATGCTATTTACTTTCTACCCAATAAAATTTTGTTAATGACTTTATTTTCATTTTGTTAAGATTTTCATTTGACATATTGAGCTATGTGATTCACATGCCCAATGCATGAGAAATTAGAATATTGGCCAAAATTAGCAAGAAGGAGGTGTGTTTCACCATGACTCTCAAAGGTCAAGCCAAGTTCCCTGGCAAAGGTGGAAGCCCTCCATAATAAGAGTTAAACAAGATGCTTTTTTATGCATGATGTGACAACATACAACATCCAGCTAAGGGGTTGCTAAATCTTTTATCTTATTTTATAACCTATGCTTTAGGTGAGGTTATGAGTTATTTATTTTTTGTTTTGAGTTGATTAATTGGATACAAATTTTTTTTCCCTAAGAGCCTAATCGCATCCAGGCCATTCATCAAAGTAAGGAAAAAACTATGAAAACTTGCAATCTTAATGCACAAGCTAACTAAACATCAAATAATTTATAAAGCTAGTACAAAAGAATAAGAGGCCTTTGTGGTCGGACTCCATCAGATAAACCCATAAAGAAATTGGGTAGCCAAGCTCTACCCTTATACAACCCGGATTACAAATGAATTAATTACAATCAAAGAAGGAATTCATGTTATTAGGGTCTTCATTCCTCATTTCTTCATTCTTCTTTCTTCTTTTGGTTGGTTGGAATGTGGTTGCTCCAAAGGCCTCACATGGTACATAAGACATAGTCTTATGACCAATGTTCATCCTAATCCCCTATAACATTCATTCCAAATTCTAATTGTAAAAATTACATGAAAATGGGAAATATAAATCTGACTAAAACCTATAAATTAGAGATTAGCTAAATAAACCACATAATGCCAAGCATGTATATGAATAAATTGGACTTAGCACTCCACACATGGGTAACCAAGTCCACCTGGCCTTTTTTGGATTATGCTTAGGGGTATAAGCGCATAGTGAAAAAAAATTTATATTTTTTATGGCGGCATCCTTAAGCACAATCTCACTAGAAGATAATGATTAGACTAAGATCATCCTACCATTTAGTTTCACATACACCCGACATCCAAACTAAAACATCACATCATAAAATAAAATCAAGCATCAAACAATGCACCACCAACATAGGACTAGAAGTGATGACTTAGCCTAATGTGTGCCATTTAAGGCTTGTGTGGTATGTCTTAGCTAGGTTTTAAGGTTAGAATTTTCTAAATATGAAGGGTTCAACTTAGAGAGTAGTTTCATTTAAGTAATTTAGTTGATTTGGTTGATTTTATTTTATGATTTGATTTGGTTTAAATGTACCTATACTTAATTACTAAGTGTTGTAAAGAGAGGAAAAGAGAAGAGAACTTCTCTTTCCTCCTTACCTTAAGTAATTTCTAAAATAGATTCATTATTAATTTTTGTTTAGTGAATATTGAATTATGTGTTTTAATCAATCCTAAGTTGATATTTTTCCCTAAACAAACCTATTCAAAAAGAAAGATATTTTAAGATTAACTAAAGTGAATTACTATCACAAAACACACAATACTTTATTTCTTTCCAACATGTGTATCATGCACATGAAATGATTCTAAGCATATCTATACATGCAAATGTAAATATTTTGCACACCTTAATGGTGAATGCTAAGGAATGTTGCTTAAGGAAAATTGGATGCTTTATGATGCATGATTTTGTTAAGTGGAAAAGAGAGGGATTCTTTTATCTATTATTCATATGTATATTCATATGTATGAAAGACATAAGTGAGTACGGTGCCATTGTTTTCTACACCAGGGGTATAAGATACAAGACCTACTTGGGGCTACTTAAAGCCTCGCAACCTCGGGATGTCTAGATTAATATACCACTTTTTTTAAATACATGTGCATGTACAAAAAGAAATGAATGGAAAAAAAGAGTCATGCAAAAGATTTTTATGTGTTTGTTAGATTTTGGTTGTTTAATTTACATGTGAAAATGTGAAGATCCTTCTTAAATGATAACATAGGAATGAAAAGGAATGGATTTAAGCAAGTGTTATATTCTTTTCAAATGAACTATACACTTTGCAAATTTATTCAAAACTATGTTAAAAGAGAAGAGAAGGAAAAGTCACATAATGCACATCTTATATTATACTCACATGCAAGCTTATAAGTAATTATAAGTAGTATACCCTTCATTTATAATGTTTGATTTATAAGCTTTGAAAATAATTTTGGATTTAGTAGTGACAATAGCCATTCATATTCTTACTTTAGCCAAAATATGCAATTTTACATAAAGGAAACATTTCATTTTAATTTGATTTTTTAAAAGACATGAATGCATGATTTCATATGATAAACAACATTTACTATGCTAGGAAAGAAATAAATTGATGTAAGTATGTAAATTCATTCATCTTAATTAATTCCTAAAGACAATCCTATAGAATAAGCTCATTTAAAGTGAATCAAAGTTGTTTAAAGAGATTTTATTTTGATTTTGAGTTTGATTTGATTTAAGAAATTTGAAAAGGTTTGCTAGTTCTAACCCATCTCCCACATGTGCATGTTGTTTTAATTTAATTTTTAGAACCATTAGATTAATTTTTATGTTTTGTTTAGGTTAAGGTGTAAATTAAGTTCATTAATTACCCATTACCACACCTAACATAATTATTCAAATAATTATGAGCCAACATATGATATGCAACAATATTGAATTTAAATAAGCAATGCACTCTAAGAAAGAAAGGGCCTAATGTAATTAGCTCACAATTATTGATTAATTAACCTAAAGGGTTTAATTAAGTACTTTCATAACCCTTCCCACACATGTAGGTTGGATTTGATTTCCTTAAGCTTACTTAGGTTATTGAACACCTAAGTATCTACCCAAGAAAGGATTGATTAATTTTCTGGATTAATTTTTTGATTTTGAGTTTGGTTAATTAAGCTATTTAATGGAATGATTAAATCATTAATCAATTTGTAAATTAATTAAGTTTTCATTCAAATGAAATAGACTTAGGGGAAAAGATTTGGAAAAGGCATCCTAATCTCATTCCTTAAGTCTATCCACTATTCCAAGATGATTAACAAATTTAATTAATAAATTTATCATCATTTAATATGTGAATTAATCATTTAATTGATTAAGGAAGTGATTAAAGATGAAATAAGCAATTACCTAAATTAATCCAATAATAAATTTCAAGAAAATCATGGGAGGCAGAGGTCATTCCACTAATTAACCCTAAGGAGTTTGGAATTAATTATTGGAATAATTAAAAAGTAATGAACATAATTACATCCCAATAAAACTCAAATTAAGAAAATTTCACTGTTCAAAATTAATTAAAATTAATTTTATATTATTCCACTTTGAATTATATTTAAAATGAAGTTGAGCTTGTATTTTTTAGATTTTTACACATTTAGTTATGTATTTTTAAAGTTTATGTGATTAAGGAATAATTAAATAGCCTAATTATATAACTAATCCCATCGACGCCACGTGGACTACTAACACGGTGCTTGCTTTCCACGTGACATTACGAGATTGGTTATTTAAGTTATAAAATCGGTTGCACAGTCAGCTGGTAGCGCTACACGTTTTCTCCTTGGACCATTCATCAAAGTTCAGACAGTCGGGACTAAACCAGTGGATCTAAAGAGATTAAAATGTTGGATCTAGATCATTTAATCAAGACCTTCCATCCAAAATATGTGGGATAGACGGTCCATGATTCATGCCTGCCCTCGCCTGCAGGAGACGGCGACCATCCATCCTCTAAGGCTTGATCCGAGCTCACTTGAGCTCAGATTTAGTAGGGATTGAACACACACCATCTAAGAGCAAAGGGAGAGACATCCAATGGTCAATTTCAATTGGGATGATACTTTCCTTCACAAAGGACCAAAGAATTCTATACCTAAGCTCGATTTTGAAGCATACCTCACCGGAGGCTATCACCGGTGCTCTCAACCGTCGAGGTAGCTTCGTCTAGTGGAGACGAAGCCCTGTTGAAGGTTTGAAGGCTTGAGGTGGAGTGGATCTTCCTATTGGCCAAACCTTCCTTCGAAGGCTTACAGCTTTGGTCTATCTCCCTCTTCCCATGGCTTAGATGCTTGGAACTTTACTTGGGTGAGCTCGATTGGGTCCTCTGATGGTGCTTGCAAGAGGAATTGGCTTTTGGTGGAGCGATGAATGAGTTGGAATTTCTTCCTACCTCTTCTATATTGACTTAAGAAAATCGAGAATGGAGAATTGGAAAGAGCTTAGAGATTGCTTGAGAGAGCTTGGGGAGCTTGCCTTAGGTATCTCTGGTTCAATCGAGTGCAAGTGATGTGAAATGAGATGGAATTAGGGGGAGTATATCTCCCCCTACAAGGATCGGACAGCCATGAGTTATCCTTACATTTTGATCAAAATGATCAGATTGATTGGGTTTGTTAGGCTGTTAGAAGCTTCACATGGTTTGGTATTGGCAGGGGAGACTAGTGGAGGAGCTGCCCATGTGATAAATGAGTGTGAGAGTGATTCCATGTGGAGAATTTCCCATTGGGTGGTCGGTTTGGCCATGGGTTGGGTCAAGGCTGATCGAAACCCATTGGATCATCTGCACTACACTCATTAGTGTTCATTTGGTCCACTAAGAGGGTGTCAAGTGGCCATGAAAAGGATATGACCAAATTCCAAGTGAGATTGGCCATTGGTTACCCCTTGACCTAGGGATAAAATGGTCATTTGGCTTTGATTTCAATTTGGGCAGATTTGGATTAGTTTGAAATTGGGTTGGTCAAAATTTCAATGAATTTGGAGTTTATTTGATATCATTTGGCGCATGTTGACCCATTTAGGTCAAAATGGGAAAACTTGGGTCAAGTTGACCAATTGGTCAAATTGGGTCAAACCAAGAGTTGGGTCAAGTACATATGGCCATTTGAAATGTTTTGGTATCATTAGTTTGGCTCAATTTGATTTGTATTTGATTTCGGTTCATTTGAATTCATTTAGGTCAAATGGGTCAAGTTGACCAATTTGACCCATTTGACCCAATTGGGTTAGGTCATGGGTTGGTTTAGGTTTGGTTGGTCATTTTAAATATTTTGGATGCTTTGGTTTCAATCAATTTTGGTTTGGTTTAATTTTGGCTTGATTTGACCTTTTAGGTCAAGTTGAGTTTATGGTCAATTGGGCTAGGTTGGGTCTAGTTGGCCAATTGAGGCTTTGGATAAGTTCAACAAGTGATTTAGAATGAACTTGACCCATTGGTTTCAATCAATTTGGCTTAGATAAATATTTGACACATTTTGACTTTTTAGGTCAAGTTGGGTCAATTTGGGTCAAGTGGCCAATTGGGCTAGATTAGGCTCAAATGATAACTTGGTCAAGTCCAATCATTGATCATAAATTAGTTTTGATCAATGGTTTCAATCAATTTGGCCTATGATAGATTTTGGCTAGTTTAGGTTTCATTTGGGTCAAATGTTGACTTGGTCAAAGGCTAGGTTTGACTTAGTTTGACCTAATTTGAGTGATTGATCATCTTATGATGATTGTTCTCACAATGTGAGGCTTAGGCAGTTCAATCCAATTTGGGTAGAATTAGAATTTGGCTCAAAAGGGTGCTTTAGGTCACTTTGGGTCAAGTGAGCCTAAGTGGGTCAATTGACTTGATCAAGGCCTGATTCAAGTTTGGTTGAACTAACATATGGACTTATGATTGAAATATAAATCCACTTGCAAGTGATTTGGAGTCAAATGGGTTTTGATTCATTTGATAATTTCAAGTTCAAAGGGTGAACATGAGTATGATTTGGGATTGAGTTTTGAATTTAGTTTTTGTTTGATGATTGAAGTTTATGTTTATATTTAGTTTCATTATTGAAATATTAATTGAATCATGAAGAAAATCCAGAGGTTTGGATTAATTTGAGTTAGATTTCGCTCAGTTCAAGAATTTGACTTGAAAGGGTTTTGGTTGGTTTTAGGTTGGATTTAGATTTGAGTTTTGAATTTGGTCTAGATATTTTGAATTTATATTTTATTTATATTTGTGAATAGAAATGAGAATATAAATAGGTTGTGAGAAAATCTCTTGATTTTGAAGTGATTTGAATTTGATTTGACCTAAGTCCATATAATGAAATCAAAATGACTTAAGAAAGATTTTTTTTTGAATTTGGAATTGATCATGGATGTCAATCATTTGGAATTGATTCATGATTTTAGAAAATCCATTATAATTGATTTAAGGTTTGAGAAAATTAGTTAAGTTGAAATTGATTTGAGATTTTGAATTGAAGTTTATTTGAGTTTGAAGTTGATTTGGATTTGAATTTGAAGTTTATTTGAATTTAAGAAAATCAATTAGGTTGGAATTGATTTTATTTTGAAGTTGGTTTGGATTTGGGGGTTGACTTGAAAGAAGGAAGTAAGGATTTGGTTCAAGCTATAGGGTAGGCAAGTTTTCCTAACACCCCTAAGGCATGACCTATTCCTATGGCTAACTGTTCTAAGTCTCTAGGGTTAGGTGAGTGTTCACTAATCACTAGAAGTGTCTTAAACTAAGGAACTCTTAGTATCTAAGAGGATTCCTATGTCTAAGATGGTGAGGTTGAGAGCTCATTCTAAAAATGAGGTCAACAAAGGGCACCCAATAGGTGTGGTGTGACTGACCAAGTACACCGCATGTATTGGTGTTGACCGAGATGATCGACAACACTGAATGATCACAAGCACTACCAAAAATGATCTACTCTTAACCTAAGGTGTAGAAGGAATCAAGAGCTTAGTACAATGTGACTCTACTCATGTCAAAGACATAAGAGGTGAAGGAGGAATCAACTAGGGATAGAGTATGTGAACTTTCCACTAAGGGAAATGGCTCAAGTAATCCATTGAGGGATGAGAGGTTTGATTTGATTTGAGTCTCACTAGGGAGAAATTGATTTGATTTTATTGGTTTAGGATTTGGTGCTCCACTAGGGATGAAAAATTGAACTCTCCACTAGGGGGAAAGTTCAAGCCATCGACTATGGAGAAGAGGTTGTGAAATCCGCTGAGGGATTAAAATTTGAGATCTACTGGGGGAACTAGAAAGATTTGCATCTCATCGAGGAGAAGCAGATTAATCTGATTTATTAGATTATTTGATTGTTTTGATTATTTGATTGTTTGATTGATTATTTTGCTTTGACTCCACTAAGGAAGATTGGTTGAATTTGTTTTGTTTGTTTAGTTTGACTCCACTGAGGGAGGAGGGTTGAATTTATTTCAGATTTTTAAAATTTTGAATTTTGAGATGAACCTTGTTGGTTTGCAATGGATCGCACTTGGTAGGGGCCATGTAGGCCTAGGCCTAACTCATATTTACTAATCCAAAGGGGTAGCCTACTAACCACATAGGAGGACTAGCCAACCAAAGGGATTGCCTTTCGATGTGCAGTAACTATATTAGGAAGAAAGCGTAGTAGACTTACATCCTCCAAAGTAGAGATCAGTTGCTGGGGTGATCAGTTGGCAAGGCAACGGATTCAACTCAACCTAGGGCTGACTATTAAGTGAATTCCATTGGGGACTTAAATTAGCTCAAAGATAGTTAAAGATTAATTTCATTTTTAAGTTATTTTTGATGGATCCCATCGGTTTGTGATGGACTGCACTAAGTAGGGGCCATGGGCCTTGGTCTAACACTGATTTACCAATCCAAATGGGGTAGTCTACCAACCACATAGTAGGACAAGCCAACTAAAGGGATTGCCTTTTGGTGTATGGCAGCTGTACTAGGAAGAAAATGTAGTAGACTTACATCCTCTAAAGTAGAGTTCAGTTGTTGGGGTGATCAGTTGGCAAGGCAACGGATTGAACCCAACCTAGGGCTGACTATTGAGTGAATGTCACTAGAGGACTTAAATCAGCTCAAAGATAGTCAAAGATTAATTTCATTTTTAAGTTATTTTTGATGGATCCCATCGATTTATGATGGACTGCACTAAGTAGGGGCCATGGGCCTTGGTCTAACACAGATTTACCAATCCAAAGGGAGTAGTCTACCAACCACATAGTAGGACTATCCAACCAAAGGGATTTCCCTATGGTTTGCAATTGTCAAGTTAAGAAGAAAGCGTGGGGACTCACACAAGGAACCATTGGGGTGATACATTAGCAAGGTAACATATCAACCTGACCTAAGGTTGACTACTGAGTGAATGCCATTGGAGGACTTAAATCAGCTCAAAGATAGTTAAGATTAATTTCATTTTTTTAATTATTTTTGATGGATTCCGTTAGTTTGTGATGGATCACACTGAGAAGGAGCTTACATTAGCCTAGACCTATCTTAAATTTGCTGTACCAAAGGGAATAGCTTCCCAGCCGAGGGGAGAACTATCCAACCAAAGGAGTGTCTTTCAATTTTCAATGGTCAATTCAGGGGAAGAAAGCATAGGGACTCACATCTTCCACTACAAAAGACCACTGGGGTGATCGGTTGCTTTGGGCAACAAATTGAACCTGACCCAAGGCTGACTACTGAGTGAATGCCATTGGGGGACTTAAATCAGCTCAAATATAGTCAAGATTAATTTATTTTATAATTATTTTTGATGGATTCTGTTGGTTTGTGATGAATCACACAGAGAAGGAGCTTATATCAGCCTAAACATATCTCAAATTTACTAAACCAAAGGGAATATCTTCTCTGGTGAGGGGAGAACTATCCAACCAAAGGAATTTCTTTCAATTTACAATGGTTAATTCAGGGGAAAAAAGCATGGGAACTCACATCTTCCACTACAAAAGACCACTAGGGTGATTGGTTGTTTTGGGAAATAAATCGAACCTGACCCAAGGCTGCGTGTCAGTTTGTGATAATCATGCTAGAAAGAATGTGTCAGGCTTACATCTTCCAAAGCAAAATGATGTGATCCAAGTAGAATGCCCACAGGGAGTGGGGCCGCTAAGGGCTTGATCCAAAGCCCTGGAGAAGATAATTTGCATAGGTATTTGAAGGCCAACTCAATAAGAAAGTGCAGGGACTCACATCTATCAAGAGTGCTATATCCACCGGGTGAGTCGCTGTCAGCATAGCAAATATCAACCATCCTAAGGTGCCCATCGGTTTGCAAAAATCAGGCTAAGAAGAAAGTGCGGGGACTCACATCCTCCTATAGCAGAACTGATTACTGGGATAGTCTATCTTCAGCTCGACACGTGCAATCCGATCTATGGTGACTACTGAGTGAATGCCCTGGGGGACTTATATCAACTCATGAGTAGTCATAATTGATTACAACCAATGGCTTAATTTAATTCAAAGTCATTTATTGAACTTTACCAAAGTCCTAATTGAGCCCAAGTTGACCAATTGGTCAACTTGACCCAACCTAGCCGAAATTGACCTAAAAGGTCAAATTGACCAAAATTCAAACTAAGCCTAAATTAAACCAAACTAAAGCCTATAATCATTTTTAATTGACCAATTAGAGTTGACTCAACACCTAACCCAATTCAATTTGGTCAAATTAGTCAAATTGGTCAACTTGTCTAATTTGATCCTTTTGAACCCAAATGAGTCAAATTTAAACATAGGCAAAACCAACCCAAATTAATTGAACCAAAATATCCCAAATCATCATTTGAACCTAACCCAAGCCTTGGTTTGACCTAATTTGACCAATTGGTGAACCCAACCCAACCTTGCCCAAATGAATGCATTTTGACCATATGAACCCAAATCACCCAAAACCACTTTATGGAACCTTGGTGGCTGACCTAACCCAACCCAATTTGACCCTGGATCGGCCATAAACAAATTCAAGTTCATATGGGACCCAACCTAAGAGGATTAACCAATGGACACCCTCTCATTTCAATTGGATCCTTTCCTTAAGTGGCAAAGTCCACTTTGTCTCCCCATGGAAGCCATCAAATGGCTAAATGAAGCACTCCTAGAACTTCCTAGCCCAACTTAACCGACCTTGGCATCTTCCATGGACCAAGAGAATAAAGCCAAGCCATTCCCCCTCATGGCTGAACCCATTGGATGCAAGGGAGATCGATCTCACACAATCCCTCCATATTAAATCTTGAGACTCCTGCCACTGCCTCGACCACTCCTAGTGAGCCACGTGGCACTGACGGTGACCCCTCTAATGACCTGACGGTGGCCAATTGATGGAAATTATGGGATGAATCTCATCCATCCATCATGAGCAATTGAGGGGTATACCCCCTCAATTCAAGTGACAAACACAAGCAATTGCATTGAGAGACTTCCAAAGGCAATTTCAAATTCTCTCAGTGCACTCCCAAGCATCCTCAAGCCCTCCTTGATCTACATTATCCATTCGAGCAAATCCAAAATAGGACATCACTCTTTCAAGCAATACTCCCCCTCTACTAAATTAAACTTCAATTTCTTGCACCCATAGCATTCTCGTACTCTGTCGAAGAAAACTGAACCTTCTCCAAGCCTTTCCAAGCACTGGAGATAGGATTTTGATTAAAGCTGAGGCCTTTGCATGTGTGGATTGATCAACAGAGTACTCTACCCCAAATTGAGCTCAAAGCTTCTCAACAGGGCCTCGCCTCAACTAGGAGAAGCTACCTCCGACAACCCACCATTGGACATTAGCTTCGGTGAGGTAATTTTGCAAACCGAGCCTTGTATGCAAAAATGGGTTGGTCTTTTGTGAAGTAAATTTGAATGCCATAAGTTTTTAGCCATTAGATGTGTGTGTCTCCCTTCCTTGAAGGTGTGGGATGAATTTGGAGGCAATCCGAGCTCAGGTCAGCTCAAATCAAATGAGGAAAGATGGACGACATCCATCTTTTGCCGCTCATGAATGAGAGAGATCGTGAGCCGTCCGTTCAGCGTGATTGGAACGGATTACTCTGATTAAATCTCGCATTAGATCCCCTATTTTTTATTCTAAACCATAGATCGAATCATGAATGTTCGATCTTAGATCAGACGATCCACGGGAATGCACGTCCGCCGCCATCCGAGTCAGCCTTCGGATGTGACAGCTTAAATAGCCAATCCTGTCACGCCATATGGAAGCACGCCGCGTCAGCCGTCATATGGCTTGATGGGATTAAGGCTTTAATTAGGCTATTTTAATTCATTTTAAAAACTAAAAATTCTTAAATTCATAACTAATTATAGAAAAGTCCAAAAAAAATGCAAACTTTGGCTCATTTTAAAGATATTTTAGAGTAGAATCAAAAAAATTTATTATTAATTGATTTTGAACAGTGATTTTGGTTTAATTAAGATTTAATTAAAAATCTAATTAGCTTTATTACTCCTTAATTAATCACCCAATTGATTCTCAATTTTCTGTGGATGTTTGGGGGGATGGCCTCTACTTCTCCCATTTTTCTAGGATTTTTTTGGTTGCTCAATTAGGAAAATCAATTGATCAAGCCTTAATCACTTTCTTAATTTAATTAGTGATAATTAGTGAATGAATAGAAGTTTAATTAATTATTTAAGCCTAATTACCTCTATGAAACAAGAAGGGAACTTAGGGAGTGTAATTAGGATATTTTTCCTAATTCATTTCCTAAATTTCCTTCACTTTTTGGAATTAAATTAATTTGATGATTAATGAGGTAACTAAGTAATTAATTAATTAATTTTCAAGATAAAAATCAGAGCTAAATTGAGTGTTTGAAATGGCTTAGGGATTAAGGATTGAGGCCTTATCCTTGATCTTTTTCTCTAAGCTAAGTTCATCATTCTAATCAAAATATAATCAAATAATTCAATCAATTAATTAATAAGCTTCATTTGACTCAATCTAAACTCCACTTCACACCTAAGCAACCTTTAATTGATCTTGTGTAGCTCTTTGGGTGTTCAATAACCCAAAGTGAGAGATAATGAAATTATAGTTAGCTCACATGTATGAGAAAATCATAAAAGTTGTTAAGTTAGATCCCTTAAGTTTAATTAACTATTAATCATGAGCCAATTGCATTAGGTCCCTTTCATTTCTTAGGAGCATTGTAAATTTACTTTTTATATGGTTTCATATCATATTGGCTCATTATTAATTAGTTAATTAACTTAAGGTGATGTAGGTAAGGGTTAATTAATTCACTTAATTCATACCTTACCTAATTAAAACATAAAATTAACCTAAATATTCTTCATTAAACCAAATTTATTCACACATGGGGAATTGGATTTGGACTAGCAAACCTCTTTCATATTTCCTAAATCAATTCAAACTCAAAATTAAAAATTTCTTTAAAGAACTTTGGTTTATTTTAGATAGCCTTATTTAGTATGATTGTTCTTAGGAATAAATTGGGATGAATGAGGTTATGTGCTTATATTCCTTTATTTCTTTCTAATCATGTTAAATGTTACTTACCATGTGAAATCATGCATTCATTTCTTTTAAAGATAATTAAATGAAATGTTTCTTTTATACCAAATTGCATGTGGTGATTTAAATTAAAAATAGGTGTGGCTATTATTACTATTAAATTAAAAGTTATTTTTAAAAGCCCATAAATTGATTATGAAATATATATATGGAGTGATTTTAATTAGAAATATCTCTATAAGTTTGTATGTGTTGATAACATACGGTATGTAATATGAAATTCTCTCTCCTCACCTTACATGGATTTACATGGGACTTATAAATGTATAGTTCATTTGAAAAGAACACAACATTTGTCTAGATCTATTTCTATGTATCCCCATGCTAAAACTTAGGAAGAATTTCATATCACATATGTAAATCATATAATCAAATCAAATATGACTTCTTGCATGGCTTCTTGTTCTTGTGGTTCTTTTTGTACATTCACATGTATCCGAGAGAAGTGGTATATTAGTTTGGACACCTCGGGGCTGTGAGGCTTTAAGTAGACCTAAGCAGGTCTTGTACCTTACACCCTTGGTGCAGAACAATGGTGACGTACTCACTTAAAACTCTTAAACATATGTATGTGTGATATGACCAACAAATAGGAAGCATAAATCAAATAAATCAAATATAATTTTTGCATTGGTTTTCCTATCCTTATAGTTGCTTATACATCCATATGTATCTAAAAAAGAGGTATATTAGTTTGGACACCCCGGGGCTGTGATGTTTTAAGTAGCCTTAAGTAGGTCTTGTACCTTTCGCCCCTGGTGCAGAAAAATGGTGACGTACTCACTTAAAACTTTTATTCATGTGAATGTGTATCTAGCTAATGGATAAAAAACCCTCTTCTCTATTAAAATGACATACATTCATAATTCAATCAAATGAAATGTTTAAATCCCAAACACACTTCTTTGCATTCATCATTTAAGTGTGCTAAGAGGTAAATTGCATTTATAGCTATGCTTACGATTTAATCGTATGCATGATGTACATGATGAAAAGAAATTAATGAATATATGTTATTTGATAGTAGTTCATTCTAATTAATCTTAAGATTCCTTTCTTATTGAATAAGGTCATTTAGAGTGAACCTAAACTTAGGATTAATTAAAACATGTAATAATCTATTCACTAAAGGGAATTGATCAACTTGCTTTAGAAGTAACTTAAGGTAGGGATGAAAGAGGGGTCTTCTCTCTTTCTTCTCTTTATAACATTTAGTTGCTAAGTGCAGCCACATGAAATAAAAAAAAATACTAAGTAAAATCCCCAAATCAATTAAAATCACTTAAAGAGAAATAAACCATTTATAAATTAATTCCCTCATACGTAGCAAATTACTATGCTAAAGCTTAGTTAGGACATATCACACAAGCCTTAATGCACACACATTAGATTAAGTCACCACTTCTAGCATTATGTTAGGACGGTGCATGTTTTGATGTATATTTGGTTTTGTGATGTATTATTTTAGAGTGGATGATAGGGTGTATGTGCATAGTCTGGATGTTAGGCCGATATTAGCCTAATTATGCTTTCTGCAGGGGTTGTGCTTAATGGGCCGTTGTAATAAAAATATAAATGCTTTTACTATTCAGGTTGCTTGGCCCTTAAGCATAACCCAAATTAGGATAGGTGGGCTTGGCTACTTATGTGTGGGGATACTAAGTCCAAATTAGTCATATAACTGCTTAGGTTGTATGGTGTGTTTAGCTAATATTTATTTTACAGGTGTAGCTAGATTTACTTGCTTTCTTTTAATATGATTTTGCATTAGGATTAGAATGAGTGTTATGGGGGATTAGGATGAGCATTGATTATAAGACAAAGTCTTATATACCATGTGATGCCTTTGGAGTAAGCAACATCCAAATCAAGACAAAATGAAGAAAGAAATGGAACAAATCAAAATGAAGAAATGAAAGATGAAGAGTGAAGAATGGAGGATGAAGAATGAAGATTCTCATAACACTTATCATTTTATAATTGTAATTATTCTTTGTAATCCAGGTTGTATAAGGGTAGAGCTCAGCTACCCATATTTCTTTTCGGGTTGTACAGCGGCACCCGACCATACCGGCCTTTTATTTTTTTGTAATAGCTTTATAAAAAATTGCTTGATGTTTTGTTTAGCTTATGCATTAGAAATAGTATGTCTTTTCATAGTTTCTTTATGATTAATGCTTGTTGTATGGCTTGGATTCGTTTAGGCTCTTAGGACAAAAATAAATTTTTTACCCCATTAATAACTCATAACTAAACTTTTAAAATAACTCATAACCTCATATAAAAGCCTAGGCATTAAATCAAGATAATAAAATATTTAACAACCCTTTAGCTAGATGATTGTATATTTAATATCATGCATAATCATCTTGTTTCACTCTTGTTAAGAGAGGGCTTCCATCTTTGCCAGATAGAATGGGCTTAACCTTTGAGAGCTTATGATGGAAGAACACCTCTTTCTCTTATGATTTGGCCCATAATCAACTTCTCATGCATTTAGACATACAAAATCCTATAGGCTGTATTAAATAAAGAATCCCAAATTAAATAAAATTTGATGAGAATTTGCATTAGATTAAGTCACTATTCAAACCCCTCATACTCTAGTCTCTTAGGGAGTGGGTTTAAAGACTTAGTTCATTTTCTAAATAAATAATAGCTTAATCATCTTGCAAAGCATATGACTTGACCACATGGATTTAGAGCGTAGGAGGAGTTAGATGGCTACCACTCTAGATAATTATAAGTCCAGCAGTCGGGTGGTTTACTCTTTCTTGTGGAGATAAACTATATACCCATTTTCACCTTAGATTTAGGTCATGCTTTGGCCCTTTCCAAAGCTCCCTAGATTTTGGATCTGAGGTTGTTGTTTCCCCCTGAGATACAGGCATAAATCCTCACCTCTTAGGCATCCTAACAATCTTGTGTTGTTAGAGTATAAGTCCTATCTCTTTAATAAAAATTTCAACTCAAACATATAATTTCTCCTCAATCTCAAACATATAAATCCCAACCATAGGATATATTGGAATGTTCACTAGGCTTCCTAGTATCATAAACATCTCTACTCATATAGCCAAATGATAATCTTCCCTTTCAATAGATAATTCTTAGACCCCAAAAATTTCCAGACTCATATCCTCATGATAAATTAACTAAGGTTTCTCCATAAAATATCATAATTGAATTAAAACCTTTTCAAGTCCATTTGATTTCATCTTATGGATTAGCCTTAGCCAAACTCAAATCAACCCCAATTTGATTTTTTCACATCCACAACCATAAATAAATAAATCATTCCTTCTCAAACCCCTTCATATCATCTCACCAAACCAAATTCTCACCAAATTTCCAAATTGATTGACTTTTTATAAAATCAATTTTCCTTTTCATTTATTTCATCAAATATAGTAAAACTCATACCCAATTGATTTTTCAAAACCAATTCAAACTCAAATCAAATCCAAGATCAAAATTCCTTCTTAAGCCTTATGATCCCTCTCATAAGCTTAGCCAAATTCTCAACCTAAATTATCCCAAACTTGATTGATTTATTTATAAATCAATTATTCCTTCATTTATATTCACAAATATAAATGAAACCCACCCCAATGACCAAAAAATCAAATCAATTTCCTTCTTAAGCCCTATGGACCTATCTCCATAAGCTCAAATCTCATAAAATTCAAAATTAATTGATTTCTTTATAAATCAATTATTTCCTTTATATTCATAAATATAAATGAAACCCACCCTAATGTTCAAAAAAAAAATAAATCAAAATTAAACCCAAAACTTAAGCTTTTTTGATTTCTTGCTTCTAAATTATCCAAATCACCAAAATAAATGGATTTTTTTCTTTATATTCCTTCAATATTCTGAATAAAATAAACTATAATTACCAAACCAAATTCAAGTCTACCCAAGCCAAAACCCAAGCTAGCCTTTTTTTGAAAACTTCAAATGAGCCCAAATCCATTAGACTCAAATTGATTGTAGTTTTATATTTCAATCATATAGGCTCATATGAGTTTATTAAACTTGAATCAAGCCAAAACCAAATCAATTTAGGATCACTTGACCCAAAGTGGCCTGAAGAACCCTTTTGAACTAAGTTCTAATCCAACCCAAATTGGATTGAACCAAGCCCATCCAAACATCATATCATAATCAACAATCATCCTAGGGTGATCAACTACCTTGAATTGGGTCAAATCAGGTCAACTTTTAGCCCAAATGAAACTTAAAATAGGCAAAACCCACCATACATCAAATTAATTGAAACCATTGATCCAAACCAATTCATAATCAATGATGAACATGACCAAACCCTCAATTGAGCCAAATCAAGTCCAATTGGCCATTTGACCCAATTTGACCCAAATTAGCCTAAAAAGCCAAAATGGGTCAAATCATGATTTAACCCAAATTGATAGCAACCAATGGCTCAAGTTCATTCCAAATCAATTATTGAACTTGACCAAAGCCATAATCAAGCCCAATTTGACCAATTGGTTAACTTGACCAAACCTAACCTAAATTGACCTAAAGGGTCAAATTAGCCAAATCCAAATTAAATCCAAATCAAATCAAACAAAAGCCTACAATCATTTTCAATTAACCAATTGAACTTGAACCAACACCTAACCCAACCCAATTTGGTCAAATTGGTCAAATTGGTCAACTTAGCCCATTTGACCTATATGAATCCAAGTGAGCCAAAATCAAATCTAAGCCAAATTGATTGAAACCACTTCAACTAAAAATTATCAAACTATCATTTGAACCAAACCCAAGCTTTGGTTTTACCTAATTTGACCAATTAGTCAACCCAACCCAACATGAACCCATATGAACCCATTTGACCAAATGAAGAAATGGAGGAGATATAAAGATAAGAAGACCCCCCATAGCATTTATTTATTTATAATTATAATTACTTTTTCATATACCAGGTTGTATAAGGGTAGAGATCAGCTACCCATTTCTCTTTTTGGGTTATACAACGGTACCCGACCGTATCGCCCTGTTATTCTTTTATGTTGGGTTTATAAATTATTTGATGTTCTATTTACAATTGTGTAATAGAAATGGCATGTCTTTTTCTAGTTTTTTCATATATGATGATTTAATGTGTGGCTTGGATCTGATTAGGCTCTTAAAGAAAAAATAAACTTTCTACCCCAATTATAACTCATAACTAATTTTTTAAATAACCCATAACCTCATTTAAAGCCTAGGTATTAAATATATATAATTAAAAAATTTAGCAACCCCTTAGCTAGATGTAGTATGCTTAATATCATGCATGTCCTATTATATCACTTTTACTAAGAGAGGGTTTCCATACTTGCACGATAGGGAAAGACTTGACCTTTGAGGATCTCTTCTATGGTGGAAAACACCTCTTTCCCTTTGATATAGCTAATAACCTTATTTCATCATGCATTTAGACATATAAAAATTTTATGGCCTTTGTCAAAATAAAGAGTCCAAAATTAAATAAAAATTAAAAAGATTTGAATTATACTAAGTCATTATTCATACCACTCATGCTCAAGTCTCTTAAGTAGTGGATTTAAGGACTTTAATTTCTTTCTAACAATAATAACCTAACCATCTTGCAAAATATGTGACTTGACCACATGGTTTTAAAAAGCACTCTATGTAGTTATAAGTCCAACAATTAGCTGATTTACTCTCTTGTGGAGGTAAACCATATACCCATCTTCGTTTAGATTTAGGATGAGCTTTGGCCCTCGCTAAAGCTCCCTAGATTTAGGATCTGAGATTGTCATTTTCCCTTGGGCTACAAGCATAAATCCTCACCTCTAGGCATTTCCATAACCTTGTGTTGTGAGATTATAAGTCCTAACATTCTAATAAAATTCTGACTAAAATATACAATTCTCTTCAATTTCAAATGTATAAAACCTAACCATAGGATATATTACAATGCTCACTAGGTTTCTTAGTATCATAAGCATCCCTTACTCATCTCCTTTGGCTTCTCCTTTTTTTATCTATCCCATTTGATTTTCTAACATAGATAATTTATTGATAGTCTATTATTAAAATCTTTAGAGATAATAATTGCCTACTTTAATCGAGAGTACTCTATGGGATTCACCTTCCTTAGGATAATAATAATTTTCAAATTAGTGTACACTCTAGAGTGTGAGTGTAAACTCGGTGTTGAGCTAGTGTATAGAGTATGCAGAATATACAGAGTGTAAAGAGTGTATAGAGTGTATAGAGTGTATAGAATGTACACTCTAGAGGATGTATAAAGGATATAGCAAGTTCGACAGTAGTTTAAAACTAAAAATGGGTGCACAAAGTGTACAATACATATGGAAAATTGTACCAAAATCACAAAAATCTTCCTGGAAATAACTCAAACTAGCTTCTAATAGCATGTACAAAAGATATAACAAGCCCCATAGTGATTTAAAACTAAAAATGGGGTACACACTCCAGAGTGTACACATGGATAACTATCCCCAAATTACTAAATTCTATAAAGTCAACATTTATTTTTCCTTGATATCAATTTTTTTCCATTTAAAATTATGTAAAGACTTCATATACAATTTTACCTACTGTTTCTAGCACTGTAGCAGTTTCCAAAAAAAATTAAATATACATATATAGCAGGAGTTATAGGATGCATTAATAATTTCTTTCAAAGGAGCAGCACTATGGAGGTGTCAGACATATATACAAGTTATATCTTTCTTAGAAATGTGTTAACTTCATCATTACATCTAAATGATTCCTATTTTATTATAGTCTATAGTTTTACTATCCACTAAACCCACCAAATATATAAGTAAGGTCAATTGAACCCTCAATAATCAAACTTCAGTGTGCATTAATAAGATAAAAAGTATGATGTCATTAATAAGACAAGGTTTTTACTTATTAATGAGCTTCCATAAGAATATTGTTATTTGTTTCCATGTAAGCAGAGTGTTTACCAATAATATAATAAATTTATTAGCTAGTTTCAAACATTATACATACATCAACCACATAATCAGATATCATGATTAACCATATCGAGTCCATCCTAGAGTCCTAACTAAACATATAAATGATGTTTCAAATTCACATAAGAAGAACATACCTTTGCCTCTTCATCCCTAATTGATTGATGACAAAAATGTCCTTTGGTGTCATAAAGAAGCCAAACATTTAATATGTACAGCAACCATCTGGTAGTCAATATTCTACAACTCAGTAATTTAATAGTTAAACAAAAAATAGCGTAAGCAAACTTTGCTCTGAAGAAGTTCATCTTCTTTGGCCAATCTTGGTGCTCAGTTCAGTCCACTGGAAGTCTGCTAACCACTGCCTCAATATATTTACACATAAACATGTCACAGTCAACACTATTCTATTGGACTGGTATACCACTTATCACTTCAATTGGCCATTCCTGAGGGTTGCTCTCAAAAACCTGGCCAGCATCTTCGACGAGTAATTTGATCTACATAAGCACCAAACAAAGGCAATAAGTTTGTTACAAATTATGCATTTAGGAAAAAATTAAAAATGACAACAATTCTTACAATATCAGGAAGAATAGCCTTATGGGTTCGATTTGGTAGTGAGTCATAGAAGAACCATGCCCCTTTCTTAATATGCCCCACTAGTAGTGTCCAATGCTAATTATTGATGATTGAAAGTAAGAGTAAATCAACCCTTGAAACACTGTCTACAGTAATATGTTGGATGTACATTTTGCTTTCCTTTGTCAGGCCATATTTAGCATAAATCTACAAGAATTCAAAGAAAAGTTAAATTAATTAGCTTATAACTAAAAAAAATTTGAAAGGTATCTTATAACTCAATCCTCCTTCCATGAACTCACCCAATGCAGACATGAGACATATAGCTCAGGACAGATATTATTCTTCTCGGCCAACAAATAAGCAAAGACATCAACATATGCATCTGACAAATACTGATTTATCAGTAATTCATCAATTTGGCCTCTAGCAATAATGATATTTTTGGTCAAAAATACACTATCACTCTTACATGTGAGTAGCATGGGCATGTGAGCAATCTAAATCAAAGGGTGATTTTATGGAAACTGAATGAAATAGACTAAGCAATGACTTGCTTGTCCCTAAATCAGGTGCAAGATGTGTCAATGAGTTGCAACATTGGCTTGGGTAGAACATCTCTTGATGAGAAGTCTATGGCCTTATGTGCCTTAGCTGGCTGTAATAAATCAAGAAGGTTTAAGACCTGTATTTAATATGAACAAAAGTAGAAACTCCTAAAATGAAGAATACATCCTCCTGATGTTCCTCAGCCACTATTACTGCAGTTGCTAGTTGTTCCTCTATTGTAGGAATATCTCTCTTAACCTACATAAGAAATCATTGAAGTCAACTTTATTAGATTAAAGTGGTAAGAAAGACACAAAATACCTCCTCTGCTCCCTCTACATCTTATGTGGCAATAAAGGCTAGATTTGATGCGATGCACATCTTCCTATACACTTGTGTGAATGAGGACAAGATAACTTTCCTCTTTCTAAGCTGTTTCACCTTCACACCATGTTTTATGCTGCTTAGTAAAGGCTGAACAATATCTTTATCTGATATGGGGCCTTCTTGTACAATCAACTGCCCATCCTTTACTAAGGCAATTTATGAAGGCTCCTCTGGATGTGTGCCCTAGGTGGCTACCCCCATGCTAGCCTCCTGAGGAGCTTCCCCCATGCTTGGACCCTCCTATCCAGCAACCATAACCTCAATGACAGCTAGCCGTGAATCAATACCATCTACTCTCTTAGTTATTAAAGCTTCAACAAATGATACTCTATCCCCCAGGGCCTTAAAAGCTGATAGTATCTTATCTATCTCAACGCTTTCTAGAGGGGTAGTAGTAGATGGTGGGCTAGTGCATAGAAAGGAGGAGAATATCGAGAAGAGACGTAGGGAGATCCACTTAGGGCTTCACTCCTTGGACTTCGAATGGGGCTCCTATGGGGCTCGCTGTGGGTTGGCTGTGGGACAGAGGGCACTGTTTCAAAGAGTCAGGTCTCCTCTTCTATTATGTCTTCAAATGATTGAAAGACCTGTGTTACACCAATAAGAATGTGTGATAATTTCTAATAGGAATAAACCAATTTCATTATAAATGAAGTAAATCTAATTAGCATTACCTGGTGTCCTTGCAAACCACTAACAGAATCCTCTACAAACTTTATTTTTGGTCACCGTAACATATGTGGCTTTGCAGAAGGAATGATTGGCTTTAAGATTCTTGTGTGCTCTGCAGCTCAAATCTACAGTAAATATTTACATAATTTAGCTTCAGTGTATAGCACAATATAAATATGAAGATGTAAAATGTACCATCAGAAGAGTGACAAAGCCACTCATGTGCCTAGGTGCCTTCTGCGT
Organism: Cymbidium sinense; assembly: GCA_021442155.1. Lineage (NCBI taxonomy): Eukaryota > Viridiplantae > Streptophyta > Magnoliopsida > Asparagales > Orchidaceae > Cymbidium > Cymbidium sinense. Next base: position 36,369,056 of record CM038233.1, on the reverse strand, counting down.
TAAATTTTTTGATGTAATAACATCAAATAATGATACCAAGAAGATCCAAATGGCTTCTAGCCAATTATAATCAATAAATTTTTCTATGTCATTAACATAGGAGATCAGGTCTGACGCCACACTATAATTGTGATAAATGAACAAATATTTGAAAGCAAAAACTGTATGTACAACTGCACAAACTATGCTGAGGTCAACGGGTGATCCAACTTCTTAATTTTATTCTTCAAATCAATTAAATTAGACTTCGATAGTGCAGATTTCTATCATATAAACTTCTCCCCTCTATTTGACATCCCTACAATTAAAGAAACTTCATCTATTATGAAAGGAATGTAGTGGCTACCAATATAGAAAGCCTGCCATTCTATATTCTAGCAGGACATGATTAAAGTGATGATAGCTAAATCTTGTTAAATTATACATTCTAATGAATTGATGCACATGTAGCCTTCTTAAAAGTACAACTACTTCATCAATAAAGCGGCTTAAAATAGAATCAAGCACTACTCTAATGGTGGATGGCCTGCATCTGAAAGTTATCCATTTCTCAGATATTTTAAGCTTCAAATGAAAAGTAAATTAATGAGAACATTATCTCTAGAATGAAAATCACCCAAATCCCCTAGGAAATAACTCAAACCAGCAAATAATAGCATGTAGAGAGGATATAGCAAGCCCCATAGTGGTTTAAAATTGAAAAAAATGTGTACACTCTAGAGTGTACACATGGAAAACTGTACTAACAACCCCCAAATCCTCTTAGAAAGAACTCCAAATAGTTTACAATAGCATGTATAAAATAGATAGCAAGCCCACAGTGGTTTAAAATTGAAAAAAAAAAGAAGGTATACACTCTAGGGTGTACACATAAAAAATGCACCAAAATCACTCAAATTCCCTAAGAAATAACTCAAACTGATATAGCAAGCCCTCGGTTGTTTAAAATTGAAAAAGGGTGTACACTCTAGAATTGAAAACACCTTTTGGCCACATCTTAGTTGGATCCTTTAGTAAGTCAGGAGTACACCTTAAATCTCTTATAGTGGACTTCTTTTTCTTCTTTATTTTGTCAGTTGGAGGTGCATTCCCATATAATATATCAACATTATCAGATAATTTCTTTCAGGAATCCAACATATACTACTTAGCCTCCTTATTACCTTGTGCTCTGCTGCTTATCTGATATGAATATTTATTGATGTGGATCTGAAAATAATAACCAATAGGTACCTTGTCAATCTTTCAAGTCCTTGTAAGCACTATCAAAATAGATATCCTTCTTTGCTCTAGATGACCATCGTTTGAGAAGATACTTCTCTGAAATCCACATAATATCTTCCTGACTCAAAACTCTGATGCAGTGGGAACAAAGTATTCCCATCATCTCAAATTTTTTACAACTACAAGTTATATCAAGACATGTCTTGAATAATTGAATAGTCCATGTCTTGGAGATGCTCTTATCCTCTAGGATTATTATCAAATACTCTATGGGATTGTCATCACAGTTGCTACTAATCCACCAACTCCATGCAAAACCCTTCTTCAAAAAATATACAAAGCTTTCTTATGTAAAACATAACTTGTTTCAATATATGACTAGTTTCTAACTAAAATAATAGGCGCTACACTTGAAATCTTTATCATGCTCATTCTGTCGCCATGTGTTCATAACCTTCTCCAATCCTAAAAAATAATAGGTGATAGAGCTTGTTGGTTTAGAGACTCAATGATAAACATTATTCGTGGACTCACTACGTTGCATTGATAAAATACCTATGCAGAATGAATCTTTACTGAATGTGGTGGACCAGTTGGTCCTAATTACACTATAACTTCAGCTAAGCATGATGCAAATTTCCTTCTTTTAGCGTGTTAGATCAAGCCTGTTCAAACTCTTCTTTAGAATCACATTTACTCATTCATGTATAAAATAGAGTTTGTACAGTCTTATTATTATTAAAGCAATGTACCTTCAAAGGAGCTTTCTTAGAGATATGTCATTGCACAACCTATGGAGAGTATGAGAAAATGCAATTTTGCTCTCACCATTGCCTGATCTTGATTAGTGAATATTATTGTAGGATGTCTCTCATTCTTTAACCGAAGAAATATTTTGAATAGCCATGTGAATGACTCAGTTGTCTCTTCAGATAGAAAGGCTACTCCAAATAGAATATTTTGCTAATGATGATTCACTCTAATAAAAGGTGCACACACAAGATTATATTTATCGAGTTAATAACCTTTTACAAAAACTATAACATCATAAAAATAGTCATAGTCTATCCTTGACATGCCATCGCTCCAAAAAAATTTAACCAAGCTATCTGACTCATCAACTTGGACATCCTATGCAAATATTTCATTCTCCGCTTGCCTTTCCTTGAATAGTTGTATTAATGCTTTAGTATCACATTCGTAATCCTTGATCTTCTTTCTTTTTAGATGTAATTGAAAGCATTTCTTTTTGTAAAGCCAACATTCTCCACGCTGCCAACTTCCTCAGTAAGATAGTTTAATGCATCAGTTACTCTAATTCCAGCCTCTATCATTAACTTTAACACAGTCGTCTTCTCTTCATTAATGCTTTTATAAGATCTTAGATGATGTAAGTCACCCAGCTTTGTTAATGAATGATTATGATTTTCTATAAATTTCTTAACCTTCCAATCCCCATCTAAATAAATAAAAAATCTAATCATGGCAGGACAACTAGTCCAAGTATCATATTTCTAAAATTTAACTAGGCTATTTAGTTTGACACCTTTTTTCAAACATGCTTGTGCACATGAAAATTTCTTTTTTTTCCAGTTCTTCGAGTTCGGCCAATAACTCACATGATCCTTCTGAACACTAAATCTAGTTTAATGTACATAATCACAATGGAGTTCATATGCCTCATTTGCATTATGAATAATAGTGCTAAGCAGTTTGCCTACAATTGGTTCATGAGACATAATAGCTTCATCATCGCACCTTTGATTTGCCTCATTCACCTGCACCTAAAACTCCAAGTAGCTCAGAATAGCATGTAGAAGGGATATAGAAAGTCGCATAATGGTTTAAAATTAAAAATAAAGGTGTACACTCCAAAGTGTACAGAGTGTACACATAGAAAACTCATCCAAAATGACATAAATCATGCTGGAAAGAACTCCAAGCAGCTCAGAATAGCATGTAGAAGAGATATAAAATCTCCACAATGGTTTAAAATAAAAAATGGTGTACACTCTAGGGTGTACACATAGAAAACTCATCCAAAATCACACAAATCATGCTAAAAAGAACTCCAAGCAGTTTAGAATAGCATGTATGAGGGATATATTATGATGGTTTAAAAATTTTAATTTAAAAAAAAGGTGTACACTCAGAGTGAGAGTGTACACATGAAAAACTCATCTAAAATCACCCAAAATTTGCTGGAAAGAACTCCAAGCAGTTCAGAATAGCATGTAGAAGGGATATAGAATGCCCCATAGTGATTTAAAATTAAAAATAAGGGGTACTCTATAGTGTACAGAGTGTACACATAGAAAACTCATCCAAAATCGCACAAATCCTGCTGGAAAAAACTCCAAGTAGCTCAGAATAGCATGTAGAAGGATATAGAAAGTCCCCATGATGGTTTTAAATAAAAAAATAAAGGTGTACACTCCATAGTGTCCAAAGTGTACACATAGAAAACTCATCCAAAATCACATAAATCCTGCTGGAAAGAACTCCAAGTAGCTCAGAATAGCATTTATAAGGGATATAGAAAGCCCCACAGTAGTTTAAAATAAAAAAAGGGTGTACACTCTCGAGTGTACATATGGAAAACTCATCCAAAATCATCCAAATCATGCTGGAAAGAACTCAAAGCAGTTTAAAATATCATGTATAAGGGATATAGAAAGCCCCACATTGGTTTAAAATTTTAAAAAGGGTCAGAGTGTACACATGAAAAACTCATCCAAAATTACTCAAAACTTGCTGAAAAAAACTGCAAGCAACTCAGAATAGCATGTAGAAGGGATATAGAAAGCCCCATAGTAGTTTAAAATTAAAAATAAGAGTGTACACTCCAGTGTACAAAGTGTTCACTATAGAGTGTACACTCTAGAGTATACACATAAAAAACTCATCCAAAATCACCCAAATCCTACTAGAAAGAACACCAAGCAGCTTAGAATAGGATGTAAAAGAAATATAGAAAATCTCACACTGGTTTAAAATAAAAAAAGGTATACACTCCAGTGTATAGAGTGTATATATGAAAAACTCATCCAAAATCAACCAAATCATGCTGGAAAGAACTTCAAGCACCTCAGAATAACATGTAGAAGGAATATAGAAAGCCTCATAGTGGTTTAAAATTAAAAAAATGTTGTACACTCCAGAGTGTACAGAGTGTACATATGAAAAACTGCACAAAAATCATCCAAATCTTGTTGGAAAGAACTTCAAGCAGCTTAGACTACCATGTAAAAGGGATATAGAAAACTCCATAGTGGTTTAAATTAAATAAAAAGGTGTACACTCTAGAGTGTACACATGGAAAACTATCCAAAATCACCCAAAATCTACTAGAAAGAACTCCAAGCAGCTTAGAATAGCATGTAGAAGAGATATAGAAAGCTCTAGAGTGATTTAACATTAAAAATAAGGGTGTACACTTCAGAGTGTACACATAGAAAACTCATCCAAAATCACTCAAATCCTGCTGAAAAAACTCCAAGCAGCTCAGAATAGCATGTATAAGGGATATAGAAAGCCCCACGGTTGTTTAAAATAAAAAAATGGTGTCTGAGTGCCTAAGTATACATAAAAGCGCACCACCCAACTCGATGGAAAGAACTCCAGCCACTCAGAATAGCATATAAAAGGGATATAGAAAGCCCCATAATGGTTAAAAATTAAAAACAAGGGTGTACACTACAGAGTGTACACAAGAAAAATTGCACAAAAATCACTTAAAACCTATTGGAAAGAACTCTAAGCAACTCAGAATAGCATGTAGAAGGGATATAGAAAGCCTTATAGTGGTTTAAAATTAAAAATAAGGGTGTATCTATGTACAGACACATAAAAACTCATCCAAAATCCTCTTCGGAAGAATTCCAAACAGTGTAGAAAATATTTATTTTAAATAAGAATTTCAAAGAAGATCAATGAGTGTTTGTGTATGAAATTTACCGATGTATTGATATTTATGACATCATCTACTAAATTTGTCACCATATAAAGTCTACTACGTTCAAATTCGTTCTCCATCTTCATAGCTTTTTCTAAAGTTGAAATGAGAGATTTATGGTTATCTTCTCTCTAGTTCGTCTGAAAAAAAAATTCAAATTTATGCCCTAAATCCACTTATACATTGCTTAGGACTTTTCTCTAACACATTCAAACGGCATTCAGCTGCGCTAGAAAATGGCATCTAGAGTGTTCACTCCGGACCGGGCCGAGTCGGGTCCAAATAACGTTAACGACATCCGGAGCGGCGTACACGGTAAAAGTAAAAATCAATATTTTATTAATGGACACGTTAAGATATTCGCACCGACGCTACGCCCAGACTTCACGTAATATTTTCTCCATCAATTGAGGGCCTCAATTTCAATATAGGGTTGTGCGTTCGACCGTAATCAAGTGTATGCATTTAATTAGCCTTTAGTCTCAACTTAAAAAAAAAAAAATTTTATTATATCTTATCATTGATCCTCAGTTACATGTAGTCGTTTACTGAAAATTTATGTGAGGAACTTCTAAGAACATTATTTTAGTCAGAATTGATCTAAATAAGAAGAAAATAAATTTAAATAAATTTTTAATAAATCCAATTTCGTCTTCGTATCTTGTAAAATATATTTTTATCTGACACCAAGCTATTAAGAGATGGCAACAAGTTGTTTTTTAACTTATATTAGTAATATTACTTTTGCTGTACAGCTGTGGTCGGCCAAGGCTTTGTTGCAATAAACATGACATTTCAAAACATCGCTGGCGCCATAAAACGCCAGGTCGTGGCCGTCAAAAATGGTGCTGACCTCTCCACCTTCTACCGCAGCTTCGAAGGTTACCAAGATACGCTCTATGCCCACTCCATGCACCAATTCTACACCCAATGCGACATCTACGGCACCGTCGACTACATCTTCTTCAGCAACTCCGCCGTCGTCCTCCAGAACTGCAATATGTACTCAAGACTTCCCATGCAAGGCCAGCAGAACACCATCATCGCTCAAGGTCGAACCGACCCGAACTAGAACACAGGAATTTCAATCCAGGGCGGCAATTTCCTCGCCGCCGCTGATCTCGCAGCCAACAACGGCTCGACGCAGACTTATCTCGGCCGGCCGTGGAAGCAGTACTCGAGGACGGTAATCATGAGCGCATTTATGTGTAGTTTGATACAGCCGGCAGGGTGGTTGCCATAGGATGGGGATTTCACGGTCAATACGTTGTATTACGCTGAGTATAATAACAGTGGGCCGGGCTCGAACACGAGTGGGCAGGTCACTTGGGCTGTGTATCACGTTTTGACTAATAGCACTGAGGTGCTGAACTTTCGGTGAGCAACTTTATATTGGGTGATAATTGGTTGCCGCAGATGGGCGTGCCTTTTGAGGAATTTGTTTGTTCGGTTATTTTGGGATGGTTGATGATGTAGTGGTATATGTTTTAATAAATTATTATTTTTAAATATTTGAGTGAAATTAACTGTATATTCACTCACATATAAAAAATTTAATTTCAAGATTATTTGTTTGGAAGTCGAAATCCTCAATTAATAGATTAAGATGGCTTATATGTTTCAGTAAATTGTGATATTTACTTTGTATTGTGATCTAATTGATGCTATAAACTCATTAGATCTTATCTTTTATTCACATAAAAATATTCATCAAATTAAAAATATAATTAAATTTAGTAAGTGATTGACCTAAAATATGTTTATCGAATAAATAGCTAAAGAGTGCATAAAATTTGTATTTTTAATTGCTTAATAGGGCTCAAATCCATTTGAAATTATTTATTAATTTTGTAGAGCTTTGTCAAGTGCTAGCAAGCTGGACAGATTATCTTGATAACTTTCATGAGTAGAGTTGATGATTAGTTGAATAATCTTAATTCTTATAAATGAGTAATATATGTCACTAGAGAGTTTGGATAATATTTTATTTTTTTAAAAAAAAAATATTCTCATTGCATAGCTTGGCATCAATTGAACTCAATCATAGGTGAGTGCAACATGCTTCTTAACAACTTTGAAGAATTGATGTTTTATTATTAGTCCACAAACAATAAAGCTAATTTATCTTGATTAACTAGACCAGGCAAACATAGCTCATTTAACATTTTAACCTATAAATCTCCTTTATATTTTGTATGTGCTCAAGATATTTTTATAAGCAAATAATATCTCTTATATCTTACGAAGCATATATTAAAGTGCATGAACTAAGCATGATTTTAAAAGTCAAACCAAATTCACTAATCTATCTGGTTCAAATATGAATCGATCCTATTACCAGCTTGATTTAAGTCTATAACCGCTCCTACACAGGACATCAGATTAACCAATGAATGGTACTAATTTTTGAAGAGCCAAACAATTTTTATATTAACCAAATTTTGATTTTTATCACATGAAAAATAAATGTAAGCAAGTGTAAAGCATAACAGAAGAATGAAGAACAAGAAAAGAAGGTGTCTTCATTCTTTCCCTGGATTCAGAAAAGCATGAACATCTATGAGATGTATCACAACTCTAGAAGATCATTACCAATTTGCTGCAACACCAGAAAAGCCAACAAATGAAAGCTTCCGACAGCTCACCTACGCAGCCTGACTGCCTTCGAGAGAATTTAGCATAGTACTTCCTGCGCATTCAAGATAAATCCATGGCTGCATAAGAGGCTACCGAGAGGGATGCTGCCAGTGGATAGCAAATGGTCAAACTTTGAATCGAATACTTTATCATAATCTAGAGAAAGCAAAAATACCAGCACATTCGAGAAACTAAATCGATGCTGGCATAACAAAAGAGCAGATGTAATGAGAGAAGGCCAACGGCATAGAGAAGACTAAAGAAACATAATTTTTACATTTTTTTAGTAGCTGAAGGACATGTGATGGCCATGAAGATTTAAATTTCCATTGTCTCAGCTTATATGCAACCAATGATTTAATTTTATCAATAAGTCCTGAAATTGAAATAGCTTCAAGTTGGTGAAACCTCCTATTCCTTTCTTTCCAAATGGAGTAAATTGTAATTATAATAATACGACAGCTGAGCCATTTAATGAACTTATGATCCAGATATCAATCGTCTTGTTCACATAAGAGTCACTGGCCATCAACAACGTTGCTCACGCAAGCTCGTCATAAGATCTACCATTCACTTACACGTTGCAAACTTCACCGTTGTGTTGTAGGATTGGTTTAATTTCTATTATATTATATCATATGTCATAATAAAAGAATAGTAAAATAAGTTAATTCTATCTATAGTCTTTAAACTCTCTTGAGAATTTTATGTTGTACTCCTATATTTATCTTTAACAATATCTCTAGATTTCTAGTATAATTCTACATAACTGAGCCTGATATTTGAGTTCAAAATAATTTTAATATTTAAAAATAAATAGTTTGACACTTCTAGAATTAGAAGTGTTAATGAGTTGAGTCGAATTTGAATCAGTCATAATTTATTAATCAAGATTTGAGCTGACTCATAAGCCGACTCATTTAATTTGAAAGAAATAATATAACTTTAATTTAAACTTAAATCAGTTTAATTAATTTACACTCATATCTAGGTCAATTTCAATAGAATTTGATTAGACTCCAAAGTTTTACTTGGTTCATATTTAAAAAACAGAAATAGAATTTAGCAAGAAGCACACAATTGAAATGTTAAAGATTAACATATATTTATTATTTTATATATTATTTTAATATTAAAATTTTAAGAAATTTTTTTTTAAAAAATCATTGATCCTGGTCCTAAGTCTTGATGAAATGAAATTAAGATATCTGTATAATTAATAATTTATTCTCCTAATAAAAAAAGGCAAAATTTTTAAAATAATCACAATTAAAACCTTAATTAGCAGATTAGGCATATTTTTAAAAAAATTTAAAAATAACAATCGTCATTTAATTCAATGTGCATCAACATAGTCGCAAGTCGTTAACGCGACTTAACCAACCATGATAAATATTTTTTATAAAATTTTTTTAACAAACCGTGGTATTTTGATCGTGCCAGAGTTGTCTGTTATTGGAATTCAATGAGTTTGGTATCGTTGGAATCGGTACGAAATTCTCCACAACTTTCATTTTGACAAGAAAAACTAATTGTGTCTATTTGTATAACAGATTTTATGTTTTCTATTCAAGCTGTGAGAATTTTAATATGCGATGAATCATTATCAATATATGATTTATGGATATAATCATGTATCTGGAATGTTTTCCTATTTTTTTATTTATGTGAGATTATCTTATCACATGTTATCTATTATTCATGATGTGCTTAATTTTAGTGCTATTGTAGATAAACTTCTATAATGATTAATTGCACTATGTCTCTCGACTTAGTGTTAACAAAGAAAAAAAAATCAATATGTAATGTATAATTAATTGCACCGAGACTATAATATTTTTCCAAAGGATATAGATTCATCCATGACAATATTCAAAATTAAAGAATGAAAAAATGAAATCGCTATATGACACATTTTTTTCTTATCAAAATTAAAGTTGTGAGAATTCAGACCAACGATACCAAGCTCATAATTCCAACAAGACAATTGCGATCAAAAATACCATTTTGTTAAAAAAAAATTTAAATATTTATGAGGAGAGCGATGATGATGATAAGAAATAATTGCTCAAGACTTATAGACTTACATATATTATCAAAATTAAAACACGAATTATTTTTAATTTTTTTAAAAATACAATCGCTAATTAAGATTTTAATGGTGATTATTTTAAAAATTTTGCCTAAAAAAAATTATGGCTCTGATTATAGCCGTGTAGGATAGGCAGATAATCTCCTCTACACAAATAAAATAATATAGAGATAAATGATCCTTTTTTTCTTAATGTTTAAATACATAACAAAAATGAGATATATGTATTTAACCACGGCCACATTTTTTTAATGTATTGCATGATACAATAATGAGGCCTTTTGCCAGCTAATAAGTTATCATGATCTATTAGCTTTAATTAAGAAGCGTAGATAAACACTATTTAATTATGCTTCCGTTAATTAAGATGAGTTGCATTTTTCTTAAATTGAGTAACAAAAGTAATTGAAATATCAATTAACTCTCATACATTGCACCAAAGCATCGGAGCTGTCGGTCAAGGGTTTCCCCCCTCCACTATGATCCGAGTTCGATCCCAATCTATCTGCCAATGCGATCAATTGATCTCGATTCAATCTAAATTGATTCTATTGAATAATCATCAATTTTCGAGCTAAATTAAGAGCATTAACTATATTCAGAAACAATCTTTGGTTCACAATTCGGCTCAATATAATTTATAATTTCAGTATTTAAATATATATAAATGCAATATATACACCTATCTTAATGCTTCAGTCGAATTTTCTACGAGTGTTGTTCTTATCACGTGCCTATAGAACTAATAGAGTATTTAATTGATGTTTAAGCCTATAGAGCTAATAGATAGAATTTATACCGTTAACCCACCGACAACATCTGTTTTTGTCTGGACACTTTTTTTTTTTTTTTTTAATGTATAGAATTCATAGAGACATAATTGATTAAATCAAGCCAACATTCATCATACACGCGATCCCACTTAATTTATTTTAAAAAGGCTCTGAGGAATCAATGAATGATAAAGAGCTAAGAGACTATTGTATGGACACTTATTTTAATTGCAACTTGAAATCAATTAATTATCTATTCGGGGAATCTTGTGTTTTAAAAAGTTGATTGCAAAGTTTCTATACAAAAAAATAATTAAAAAAATTTATTTCAGGTGTTATAAATTTTTTTTTTTTTTGAAAAATTCAAATAGATGACCATACTCTATTAGCTCTCATTCTCAAAAATAATTTTTTATCATAATATTTTCTAAAAATTAATTAAAAAGTTGATAGTCAAATACATCTATGATTATTTATGAGTTGCTTTTTGAAAAATAATATAGTGAGAAAGCTAACCCAAATGTACTATAAGATGGTAGTTGTAAGGATGATTTGCACGATACTTAATTAAAATGATTCTATTGGCATTTGAAAAGCATTAATTGATTGACTTTAGGTGAATATATTCTCATAATTAATCAAAATAAATTTTATAGTGAAAATCTAGGTAAACATATTTGATCAAAATTTGATTATGATGGCTTTTAGAGTTGTTAAACTTGTGGTTAATTAACTAAAAATTTTATTTCATTAATATCAAAGCAAATTCAATGAATTAAAAACTCATCTTAATAAAAAAATTAATCTCCTTTTTTATTTTATATTTACTGAATTTTCTTTGAGATAAATAAAATGCATGATTAATCAATCAATATTTATATTATGCATTTTTTTAATTATATTATAAATTTTTAATATTTTATTGAATTAAAATAAATAAAAAAATTTGATAAATTTACAATTTTAGTTATTATCTACGTGTAAATAAATCAGTCTTCAACAAAGTTAAATATAAATGCAAAACATTCAAAGTTTGACAACTCTTAAAATACAATTATCTCTGCATGGACATTGGACAATTCGAATCATACATGGAATATTAGCAAAATGACACGCATTAAAAAAAAAAGCTCATTTTTCAATATGCCCAATATCGTTTAACTATATGATCCATTCACCGCCCAGAAAAATGATTCAGCCCCACTTGCCACTGCCATGAGGACAATATGCCACTTGATGTTGACGTAGCAAAGACCAATTTATTTTAATTTAATTTAATTTATATAAAATTGAAAATTATTTAATTAATTTTGACATGTGCGAGTGAATCCGAATTTGTTAAATAAATCCGATAAAAATTATCATCAGAATAGTGCTGTTCTATTAGCATTTTTAAAGAATAAATGTAATTAAATTTTATAAATTTTAGTAATATAAAAGCTTTTATGAATTATTTTAATTTGTAATTTTGTAAAGGACAAATTCCAGGCTGTTTATGTAGGTCGGTGTGCTCGGACTTTTCGATCCTCAGCAAACCCACGGCCACGCGTTTTACCCTCAAGGTTCTGGTTTTTGTTTTTTTGTTTTTAAAATTAATCAACATATATATGCATATATATATATATATATATATATATATATATATATATATATATATATATATATATATATATATATATATATATATATTAAAAACTTAAAATTCGTTAAAACTGTAATAAACTTTTATTTATTTTATTAAATAAATAATATTTATTTGAAGACAACTTAGAATATTTACTCATTAAAAATAATAAAATATTAAGATAATAAATTTTTTAATTTAACATTTTTACTCTTGAGTTGTGGGTAGTTGATGGAGGTTCTTCTTCTCAATTTTAAAATACGTACTCAATAAATCAAATAATTTACTGGTTGAGAGTTTTGGATTTTAATGAAGAGGTATTGGCTAAAGTCCTTATACATATATTGTGTGTATGAATTTGAGAATAAATTCGCTCAAATGTTCTAAAAATTAGATCAAACAGCTAAAAAAATTTATTATTTATATTTTATAAAATTATGAAAGTACATATTATAAAATATTCATAATTTTGTGTATAATAATTGGATTCGTTACAATAAATTTTAATTTATGATGCGCATAATTATTTTTTTACAATTAAAAATAATAATTATATACTCTCAAATTACATTTATTGTTAAAATAATAAGAAAATTAATTTTATGTTCAAGTCCTTCGGATTATTTTTTTAATTATTGAAGAATTCATTTCTCTTATATATATATATATATATATATATATATATATATATATTAAAAAATTCGTTAAAACTATAATAAACTTTTATTTATTTTATTAAATAAATAATATTTATTTGAAGACAACTTAGAATATTTACTCATTAAAAATAATAAAATATTAAGACAATAAACTTTTAATTTAACATTTTTGCTCTTGAGTTGTGAGTAGTTGATGAAGTTTCTTCTTCTCAATTTAAAAATACATACTCAATAAATCAAATAGTTTACTAGTTGAGAGTTTTGAATTTTAATGAAGAAGTTTTGGCTAAAGTTCTTATACATATATTGTATATATGAATTTGAGAATAAATTCGCTCAAATGTCCTAAAAAATAGATCAAACAGCTCAAAAAATTTATTATTTATATTTTATAAAATTATGAAAGTACTTATGATAAAATATTCATATTTTTGTGTATAATAATTGGATTAGTTACAAATAAAATTTAATTTATGATGCGCATAATTATTTTTTTTACAATTTAAAATAATAATTATATACTCTCAAATTACATTTATTGTTAAAATAATAAGAAAATTAATTTTATGTTCAAGTCCTTCGGATTAATTTTTTTAATTATTGAAGAATTCATTTGTTTAAATGATTATAGAGAATATAATTACATTTTACTCAATAAATATTTATCTTTCATTAATAATTTTTTGTTTGATTCTTATAAAAATAAAAAATTATGAAGTATTAATTATATTCAGATAATATATGCACCACTATGTATATATTGGTGGACGTACAGAATATATTTAAGCTTATAAGTGTATTTAATCATATATTTTTAATTATGCAAGTACATAATTGCATAGTCTTATCTGTACTATAGACAGTACTATATATCAATCAACAATTTTATTTATAATAAATTGTCTTTTTCTTCATTCACACAAAAAATAAAACTCTATGTAAAAATAAAAAAAAATCCAATTGAATTATTTATAATCAAATGATGAATGAAAATTAAAAATTTTTCAAAAATTTTATCATTTTCTTTTTAATATCCACTTTCAATCTCTCCGAACCTAAATTTAGCGCAAGCAAAAAATATTAATCATGTCACAAAACTAGTAACTATCCTCACACCACTAAATAAATACCCCCCACAATATCTCTTCCCATTATCAAATTCTTTTGAGGTCATTAAAAAAAAAAACCAATAAGCCCATCATGGACGCTACCTTTGTTTTTCTTGTTCTCTCACCTCACCTCCGCTCAACTCTCGTCTCCATCTCCTCCTCCAGCTTCCACCACACCAATCCCCCCTTCCACCGCCTGCAACTCCACCACCCCTCCTTCTGCCTGTTTTCCTCTAGGCGTCCTCCAGTCTGCCTCTTTCGCAAATCCTCACTAAGTTTATAACTCTCCACATATTACTACTGCAAGCCCTCCTCGCTCCCAGACCTCTCGACGACTGCCATCTTCTCGCGGACCTTAACATTGACTTTCTCACCTCTGCCTGCAAATCCCTTAACTCCACCTCAACTACTCTGCTCGACCCCGATGCACAGCAGATCCATACTCTTATTTCTGCTCTCCTTACTAACCATCAAACTTGTATTGATGGCTTGCAAGATGCGGATAAGACCAACGCGCCTCTCGTTCTCAACCCTTCGTGAATGGAACTAAGCTCTTTAGCGTCTCACTCGCACTATTCACTAAGGCTTGGGTGCCTCACCGGAAGCTAAAGGAGTCATCAATAAAGCATTTAGCTACTAAAATGTTTCATCCGATGCCGGTGAAAGGTCGGAGGCACCTGCTATTTCATGAGGTTCGTTGACATATTGAATGACAATCTATAGTATATTCGTATTTATGCATTTAAAATTAGTTCCAAATATTTTAGATTTATTTTGACATTAGTAAAATATAAGTTAATTAATTACTCATTTCAATTAAATTTTAGTGAATATGATCCAAAATTTTATCATGGGTTATAAACAGATGAAGCAATTCAATAATTTTTTTCTAAAATTTTTAGAGATAACTTCAAAATATTTCTTAAAGAATAGAACTAAAATAATATCGCTCTTATATCTTATTAAGTTTTAAGGAGATTTACGTACATAATATTTAAAACTTTAATATTTTCATGTCTAATACCTAAACTATTCTATTTATAGAAATATTACGACATCACGTAGATCTATTATTTAAAATAATATACATATATATTAAAATTAATATTTCTTCATTTCAATAACACCTAAACTATTCTATTTACATTTCTAGCAACCCTGAACCTTTTAATACATCAGAAACAGCACTTCCCGTTAATCCCCCAAACACTTCCATCACTCTCCCCAATCCCCGTCACCTACAGCTAACTCCGAGTCGCAAACCGCATTCAACTTTATTGCAACAAGATCACTATAATGATTATGGAGTTCATCTGGATGAATCTCGTGAAGCTTCAGCATGCTTCCTGTCATCGCTTGGATGAACAGTGATGGAGTTCTTCTATTAAGCCTGCGGGAGGAGATTATATGATTGCATTCAGCCTCCTCAAAATCGTGGACGACGTTGCATCACATTCTTAAATAGCAAATATTTCAGTGCAAAAGCTCACTCCAAAGTATAAAGTTGTCGTTCAATTTCGCATTTAAAATTATCAGTGCACTCACATTATTGATGATATTCCTTTCACATCTGTAAAGCTCCACCAACTTTGCACCAAATTAAATAGTACCTTTAAACTGAAAGCATGAATTGTGCAATCCATCCAACATCTCAAGCTGATAGAATCAACCATTGAAATCAGGTAAAAGATATGGTTTCTGTTCCTTGAACCCAGATTTTAGACAAAATCTTATCAAAATAGTTTTTAAGTCATATATATTTCATCCCTTCTTAAATCTCATTTTTTTTGTTACAGACTAAATTCACAGATTTTAGACAAAATCTTATCAAAATAGTTTTTAAGCAATATATATTTCATCTCCTTCTTAAATGCCATTTTTTTTTTCATTTCAGACTAATTTCAGTGTTTATAAATTAAGATGGAATCAGATTTAACATAGTTACAACAAATCTAACTTTTCGAGATTCACTAAATCCATCAAAATGCCCGTCAAATTTCTTAAATATCGCAGTCATTAAGTGAACTCCATCAATAAGTCTTTTTTGAAAGAAATGAAGGATACTTGAAAGCTTAGGCTACTTCGAAGATAAGAACTCCTTTTGGTTTTCATCATTAAAAGAAAAATCATATCGAATAAATTTTACCGACTAATTAATCTTCATATGATATGAAAAAAAAGAAATTTACTGACCTTATACACATAGAAGATTACTGGTTTTATTATTAAAACAGCAATTTTTAGCTCAAGTGGTTCCAAGTATTGAGAGAGAGAGAGAGAGAGAGAGAGAGAATGACTGAGTAGAGTATTTTTTATCACTGTGAATGACCACAAGCAATTAGTGCTGGTTGATATGAAGATAAAGTTCATTTTACAGGGAAGAACAGCATCGTTGCAGCGTTGCGTGGGGAGAACACGGAAAAGTTTCTTGTGCTGTTGCAATGTAGTCAAATTTGGGTTGCGAGATGGATTTAGGGAGAGTTACGTGAGTGTTAGGGGATTAACGGGAAGTGATATTTTTGATTTATTAAAAATTTTAGGGCGTTAGAAATGTAAATAGAATAGTTTAGATATTAGGTATGTAAACATTAGAGTTTTTAGTGTTGTGCATGTAAATCCCCCAAACTTTTAATTTTCTTTGACTGCTGAAGAAAGTAAAACAGAAAAGCATTGATACATAAACCAACTCATTGATCGCCTTCAATATTTCTGCAAATAATATATATATATATAGATATATATATATATATATATATATATATATATATATATATATATATATATATATATTATATTCATAATATTTTCAATTTCAAAATTTAAAAACACAGTCGTAATTTCCTCACAGGCTAAGATCAGCAGCGATGGCCGGCTTCCTTTGACAATGTCGGAGAAACACCGTGCCGTGATTGAGCACCATATGGGGCGGCGGTTGTTACAGTCATCGGAATCAATTCTGATTAAAGCCACTGTGGTGGTGAGCCAAGACGGGACGGGAAATTTTACCACCATTAGTGATGCGGTGGCGTCAGCGCCGAATAAGACAGATGGAAGCGATGGTTATTATTTGATCTTTGTAAGCGCCGGCATTTATCAGGAATATGTTTCTGTGCCAAAGAATAAGCGTTTTATTATGATGATTGGTGACGGAATTAATCAGACCATTGTGACCGGTAATCATAACAATGTTGACGGTTGGACCACCTTCAACTCAGCCACATTTGGTGAGTTTATAATTTCATCTCATTTTTCAGGAACATTGGCCAATTCTATTTTATCCTGTTATTTC
This sequence comes from Cymbidium sinense, assembly GCA_021442155.1. Lineage (NCBI taxonomy): Eukaryota > Viridiplantae > Streptophyta > Magnoliopsida > Asparagales > Orchidaceae > Cymbidium > Cymbidium sinense. The sequence goes on along the minus strand of CM038233.1, from coordinate 36,351,694 downwards.
TATTTTAATTAGAGTTATATTTTCAGTTTGAGTATTCGGAATGAAATTAGGGAATTAATTATTGTGCTAATGACAGCGTGCTCTACTGTGTCGGTTCTGTCAATGAAAATATTTTTTGGGCACATAGTATGTAATTTTTTTACATAAATAAAAAAGTTTTAATATTATATCAATCATCATTCACTTTTTTTAAATGAAATATACTTTTCATTAGTAGAAAAAAAATATTATATTTGTAAATATTAAACTTTATATATTAGATATATTAATACATAAGAATTATGTATTATGAATTTTTTTTCATATTTAAGTGAATTTAATTATTTAATCTCACCCACGGCACCCATATAATAATTTCAATCAAGAGTTAATGATTGAAATAATAAGCTCTCAATCATAAAATTAATATGAAGAATTTAATTTTATTTGTGTGTGCTGGTGAGCTAAAAGAACCTTCCGTCTCCCGCTTTGAGTAGAAGAGGAATTGGTGCACCGTCTCTGTAAAGTATAAAAAATAATAATTATTAGAAAAAAATTCTGAAATTTTGTAATACAAATTGATATATAATAAAAAATTAAAATATTTGTCCAATTAATTCAAGTATCCAGAGCTAAGTTAAGATTATTATATATATTATATCAGGATCTCCTATAGCATGCATTTTTCGAGGCAGAATGATCTAAATGAAGTAAAACTTAAATAAATCTCTCATATCTTTTTATCTGACACCAAGCTATTAAGAGATGGTAACAAATTGCTTTTTATTTCTTTTTTTTTTTGTACAGCTGTGGTCGGCCAAGGCTTTGTTGGAATAAACATGACATTCCAAAATACCGCCGGCGCAATAAAACACCAGGCCGTCGCCGTTAGAAATGGCGCCGACCTCTCCACATTCTACCTCTGCAGCTTCGAAGGCTATCAAGACACGCTCTATGCCCACTCCATGCGCCAATTCTACACACAATGCGACATCTACGGCACCGTCGACTACATCTTTGGCAACTCCGCCGTAGTTTTCCAGAACTGCAATATGTACTCAAGACTTCCTATGCAAGGCCAGCAGAACACCATCACCGCCCAAGGCCGAATCGACCCGAACCAGAACACGGGGATTTCAATCCAGGGTGGCGATTTCCTCGCCGCCGCCGATCTCGCAGCCAACAGCGGCTCGACTCTAACTTTCCTCGGCAGACCGTGGAAGAATTACTCGAGGACGGTAATCATGGACGCGTTTATGGATGGTTTGATACAGCCGGCGGGGTGGTTGCCATGGGACGGGGACTTCGCGCTCAGCACGTTGTATTACGCTGAGTATAATAACAGTGGGCCAGGCTCGAACACGATTGGGCGGGTCACTTGGCCTGGGTATCATGTTTTGACTAATAGTACTGAGGTGATGAACTTTACTGTAAGCAACTTCATAATGGGTGATTATTGGATACCACAGACAGGCGTGCCCTATACAGGCGGGCTGCTTTAAGGTGATTGCAACGGGGATGGTTCTATTATGATTTTTTACTTTGTTTAGTCACTTAACTGATGTTCTCGAGCCATCAGATACTATTATTTATTTATGCGAATGCCATTTGATTTGTTGAAAAGAAAATTACAGTACGTATAAATAATTTAATATATTATAATAATCTTGCACAAATATTGTGTGAGTGAATTTGCCATTTAATTGGCTCATATGTTCATTAAAAAAAAAAGTATTTCAGAGTCAATGAAAAATAAATGTAATAAATTATTTTATTTTGTTTACTTTGAGATAAAAATATGTATAATTTAAAGTGAGTAATGTATGTGATAGTAAGTAATAGAATGGCAATAGATAATAAATGACAATCATGGGAGGTGGCCAAAATTGTCCATCTATTTCATAATTACATGGCTGCTCTGTTTGTGGATATAATTATGTGAATTAAAGGTCGTTTGTTGACGATAACTATTATTTGTGATAACCTTATGAGTTAGCTACAATAATAACAATTTTATTATATTTAAAATTTCATCAAAATTAAACAAATTTATAATGCTGAACAGTGAACTATAAGTTTAATAAAAAATTTCATAGAATTTTATATTGTATTATAAAATTCCATTAATCTTATTATTTTAACCCCTTAGTGAAAAACTTTATCAATCTAAAAATCCTACGAACCAAATCTATTTGTTTCTTATAAAAAATATAACTGCTTACAAAATTTATTAAAAATTTATTGTTTTTTTCTCTCTCGAAGATTCTCTGATATTGTTCATAGATCCTTTAAAAAATGATTTTTCTCAAAACTTTCCTTCACATAAGAAATTCTTAGTGACTACTAGTAATAGTTTTTTAATATACCACTGTTGTTGTTGTGAAATATTCTACGCAATCAACTTTTTTGACGCAATAACTATTGCTACAAAGTAAACTTAATATTAATTTTGCTCATGCAACATTTTAATATATAAATCTCACTAATATTTTGATCTGTGCTCATGATTTTATTTTATAAGTAAATATTATCACTTATAGTATTAAACTACATGTACTAAGCATAGCTTTAAAATCAAACCAAATTGACTGATATGACTCATTCAATCATAAATAGATCTTCTAGATCTAAATCTAGAATTATTTTGAGTAATTTACATACATATCACATAAAACGTTACTATTTTATATCTTAACACCAAAAATTTATTATTTATATTTTTAGCACTCAAAATTTTTTAATAGATCATGAATAACACTCTTCGTCACCACAGCTCGCTTTTCTATCGTTAATAAACATTCCAATCCCTCTCCCCTTCCACGAAATGGACGACAACATCGTCATTGCAGCCTACTTCATACATCTAGCTCGGTTTTCAGATTCTGATTCTGTGTGAGATACAAGAACCCAAACGATTATGATTCTGATTCTGTGTAATATGATTTATTCTAAAAAATAAAAATATTTATATATAGTATAAATATATTTAAAAAAATAAAATAAAAGTAAAATTAAAAATACAAAACAAAATTGTTCCCAAATGTGATCTCCAACCCCAAATATAGCTCAAACATAAATAAATTGAAATGTTTGGAATTGACCATTAAACATACCACAAAACTACCACCAAACCTCTCAATAAGTACCCCCACGATATCTCATTCAATGATCAACTTGTTCTTTTGAGGTCCTTAAAAAAATAACAAATAAGTCCATCATCAAGGCCACCTTTTTCACTTTCTTCCTCCTCTCCTTCCTCACCCTCACCTTTGCTCAACTCTCCTCTCCTCCTCCTCCTCCTCCAGCCTCCACCACACCAATCCCCTGATGCAGAGCAATGTGATGCCCACTCCAAGATCTATTACTAAACAACATGTTGCTCCAACCAACTAGCATATTTTCTTAATAATGTCTTCTTTTTCTTTTTACATACTAAATATTGTAATTAGTTATATAAACACAACTTAATTTGTGTATTAGCCATGTGGTCCCAATAGTTAGTTACAGACACTTATATTACTGTGTGTAATCCGAGAGAGATGTAACTGGATAATTTTTCATTTTGATAATCGAAACCTGAGAATATCTCGACTTCCTTCTCTTGTTATTTAGTTTATTTTTTTGTTATTTCCTTGTTTATTCACGATTGAATACATCAGATTGGTATCAAAGCTTCAATGGCAGACAGTAACAAGCAACCTATTTGCAACGCCGATCGCAATTAGGATTTACTACGAGAGGTTCAAACTCGCCTAGAAAGAAAGGTAGATAATCTATCCACTAACTTTCAATCCTTCATCAATGAAGTTAGGCAGGAATTGATGTTTCTTAAGGGAGAATGTATCAATGTGGTAATTTGAGTCATGACAACCACACCAATGATAGCGGATGCTTCAACATTGAATCAAGATCGGAGACATCTTCAAAGATATGGTCCAGTAGGGTGGGCTAAAACCCTTGATGCAGAAACCGGTAAAATATGCCTTCAAAAAATTCACTTACTGGAGTCATATTCGTAGGAGGAATACTTGATGGGAGAAGACTCTAATCATCTTCATCTACAACCTAAGTGAGTGTACCACGATTGCAAGGTGAAGATTGACATTCCATATTTTGATGGTCACTTGCATATTGAAGACTATCTAGATTGAGGACAATTCGTTGATTTGTCCTTCAAATATATGGAAATTCCACTGGAAAAGCAAATCCTATGTTTGATATGGGGTCTGAACTAACTCAAGCGTCTAGAAGACAGATCGATCAAGGCTAAAACAATGAAACAAACTGCGAGTCATTTTTTCCCTCGATTATGAGAAAATTCTATATGTACAATACCAACATTGTACTCAAGGGAATCAATCCGTCAGCCAATATATCGAAGAATTCTACTACCTCTATACTAGAAACAACCTCAACGAATCCCATCAGCAAATTGTGACCAGATATCTCAGTGGGCTAAAGGAGTCCATTCAGGATAAATTGGAGATGAATACTGTATGGTCACTATCCCAAGCTATTAATTATGGCATATAAGGCTACTAGTAACTAGTCGGCCAAGTTCCCAATTAACCAAAGAACCATTGCTGCAGAACAAGGCCACGAAGTTGCCAAGGTATCAAACTAGAATGTTAAATTTGGTTCAGCACCTTTAGAAACTACGACTCCAGCAGTAGGAAATAGTGAAGTCAAGGAAGCAGGTAGATATGTGGCTCCTCAAGAAAATGTATATCATAAATCAAGACCGCCCAAGTTCTTTAGGTGCTTTCAACCAGGACACCGCTCTAACGAATGTCCTAATCATAAGCAGATCCAGATTGTAGAAGGAGAACCAGACTCCGAAGATGAACCCACAAAGAATACCTAGGATATTGAAGACCTTCCGACAGATGAAGAAGAATAAATTTCTTATTTAGTCAAAAAAGTGTTACTAGCTCCTAAGCAACTCTCGATGTCACAATGACATGTCATATTTAGAACATGTTGCACAATCGAAGGAAATGTGTGTGAGATGATTATAGATAGTGGTTGTACTGAAAATGTGATTGCTAGTTCGGTGGTTAGAGCACTGCAACTTAAAACTACAAAACACCCAAATCCGTACAGGATCAGTTGGATCAAAAAAGGGTGTGGAGGTCATGGTTATGAATTTATGCAAGGTAAACTTCTCTATTGGTAATAATTTTTGTTGTGAAGTCCTATGTGATGTGATGGAAATGGATGTTTGTCACTTGATCCTTGGAAGGCCTTGGCAGTTTGACATTGGAGCTTGGTACAATGGCCGGGCCAATGCTTACACATTCCAAATGGAAGAATGGATTGCTGAATGGATTGCTGCTTCCGAAAGGAAGAATCCAATGTCAGCTCTTCTATTGATTGAATGGAATTCAACAAATAAATAAGTGCATCCTTCAATCCAGGCTATACTGCAGCAATATCCAAATGTAGCTCCGCCTGATCTTCCAAATCATCTACCACCTTTGAGATCAATTCAACACCATGTAGATTTTATACTTAGACCTAATCTACCCAATCTACCCTATTATCGAATGAGCCCGAAGGAGCACCAAATACTGCAAGACATCATGGAGGATCTCCTACAAAAGCATTTCATCTGACATAGTTTGAGTCCTTATGCCATTACAGCTCTTATCATACCCAAGAAGAATGGATCTTGGCATTTGTGCATCAACAACCGAGCCATAAATAAAATCACAGTTAAGTTCAGGTTTCCAATGCCTCGCATAGAAGACTTGCTGGATAAATTGGTAGGATCTACGATATTCTCTAACTTAGATATGTGCAGCGGATATCATCAAATCCAAAGTCGCCTAGGGGATGAGTGGAATACTGCCTTCAAAATCAAGGAGGGCTTTTATGAGTGGTAAGTAATGACATTCGGACTATGCAATGCACCGAGCACTTTTATGCGGCTTATGAATGAAGTTCTTAAATCTTTCCTTGGCCATTTTTGTGCTGTTTATTTCGATGACATACTAATTTACAACAGGTCCCTACCCGAGCACCTGGACCATTTGAGGCAGCTCTTTAGCATGTTGCAAGATAACCAACTTTACATCAACTTAGGAAAAAGTGAGTTTGTGATGTCTGAGGTTCACTTACTCAGCTTTATCATCAGCAGTGATAGAATCAAAACTAATCCCAGAAAGATTGAGGTAATCAAATCAGGCCAACTCTGGCCTCAATTACAGAAGTTAGTAGTTTCCGTGGCCTTGCTAATTTTTACAAGAGATTCATACAATATTTTAGCACTATTGTCGGTCCACCCACCGATTGCATTAAGAAAAAACATTCAGCTGGGGCAAAGAATAGCAGGCTAGCTTCAAACAGCTAAAGGCATTTTTTAGTACATCACCATTCTTGTGTATTCCAAATTTCAAAAAACCCTTCCAAGTGGAGATAGATGCATCAGCAGTAGGAATTGGAGCAGTCCTCACATAAGAAGGGAAACCAGTGGAATTCTTTAGTGAAAAACTCAGTTCAACTAGACAACGATGGATGACTTGTGAATAAGAGCTCTACGCCATTATCCATGCTTTGAAAACCTGGGAGCATTATCTCTTATTTCAAGACTTTGTCTTATACAGTGACCACAAATTATTACAGTTCTTACATTCACATAAGAACCTCAATCGGATGCATGCCCGTTGGGTTGTTTTCTTGTAGAAATTTACATTCATTCTTAAACACAAAGCTAGTAAGAGTAATCATGTTACGGATGCCTTGAGTAGATGTGTGAATCTGTTAACTGTTGTCCAAAGCAATATCTTAGGCATGGAAGGTTTACGTGAGCTATATCATGATGATAAAGATTTTGCATCCATCTGGGAGGCATGTAAACAACATTCAGCCATGAGTGACTATTCCATTCAGCAAAGATGCATGTTCAAAGGAAACCAACTTTGTATTCCTAACACTTCGTTACGATAACTAATCATCTATGATTACCATGGAGGGGGATTAGCTGCACACGCTGGATGAGATAAAACATTACAGTTAGTCCAAACCAAATTTTTTTGGCCTAAATTAAGATGGGATGTGTGCTGGATGGTGGAGAAATGCTCTATTTGTCAAACATATAAGAGTACAGGCCAAAACACAGGATTATATACACCACTTCCAATTCCTAATTATATTTGGGAGGATCTTAGTATAGACTTTGTGCTAGGTTTTCCTCGCTCAATTAATGGATCTCATTTAGTTATGGTAATGGTGGATCACTTTTCAAAGATGGCACACTTCATTTCTTGTAAAAAGACTTATGATGCAATTAATATTGCAAGACTTTTCTTCCGAGAAATAGTGTGTTTACATGGTATTCAAGGAGCTTGACCTCTGATAGGGATGTTAAGTTTGTTAGTTACTTTTGGAGAGCATTATGGAAGCATTTTCAAATAGACCTTCGACTGAGCTCAGCTTATCACCCCCAAATCGACAGTCAAATATAAGTGGCTAACATAACTTTGTGTAATATGATCAGGTACGTGGCTAAGAATAAACAAAAGCAATGGGATGAGTGTTTAGGGCAAGCTGAATTTGCTTTTAATTCAATGTTGAATCGATCTATAGGAAAGTCCTCATTTAGCATTATGTATACAAAGCAATCGAACCTCACAGTGGATATCACCATCCTTCCAAAACCACAAAATAAAGGAGCCAACGAACTTGCTGAAGATTTTGATTCAATGCTCCAACAGGTAAAAGAAACTCTGATTAAATCATCCCAACATTATAAGGAATAATATGATAAGAAGCGTCATTTTAAACGTTTCAATGAGGGTGACTTAGTAATGGTGTTGCTGCGCAAAGATAGATTTTCTCCTGACACTTACAACAAATTGAAACCCAGGAAAATTGGTCCCTTTCTAATCATAAAATGTATCAATGAAAGTGCTTATATGTAATCACTAGCACCTGACCTCAATATACCTCCCACTTTTAATATCACCGATTTATATGCTTACAAACCACCAAATGACAGTCTAGTTCATTTTTCTGAACTCTATTCGAGTTCCTCGGAAGCGGGGGAGACCTGATGCTGAGCAATGTGATGCCCACTCCAAAATCCGTTACTAAATAATGCGTTGCTCCAATCAACTAGCATATTTTCTTAATAGTGTCTTCTTTAGCTTTTTGCATACTAAGTATGGTAATTAGTTAGATAAATACAACATAATTTATGTATTAGCCATGTGGTCTCAATAGTTAGTTACATGCACTTATATTACTGTTTGTAATCTGAGTGGGAGGTAACAGGATAATTTTAATTTTGATAATCAAAATGTGAGAATATCTCAGCTTCCTTCTCCTGTGCTTGTTTCTGCTCTGCTCTACTATTCCTTCAGTTTATTCCTGGGATTGAATACATCATCTCCCCTTCCACCGCATGCATCTCCACCCCGACCCCTCCTTCTACTGCTCCATCCTGCCCCCTAATGACACCCAACCCCTCTACTCCTACGACCGCTTCTCCATCGCCAAATCCCTCAAAACGCCCATAAGTTCCTCTCACTCATCGACACCTACCTCACCCGCCGCTCCTCCCTTCCTGCTCCCACTGCCCGCGCTTTAAAGAAGTTCATCTTCTTTGGCCAATCTTAGTGCTCAGTTCAGTCCACTGGAAGTCTACTAACCACTGCCTCAATATATTTACACACAAATATGTCACAGTCAACACTAATCTGTTGGACTGGTATACCACTTATCACTTCAATTGGCCATTCCTGAGGGTTGCTCTCAAAAGCCTGGCCAGCATCTTCGATGAGTAATTTGATCTACATAAGCACCAAACAAAGCCAATAAGTTCGTTACAAATTATGCATTTAGGAAAAAATTAAAAATGACAACAATTCTTACAATATCATGAAGAATAGCCTTATGGGTTCGATTTGGTAGTGAGTCATAGAAGAACCATGCCCCTTTCTTAATATGCCCCACTAGTAGTGTCCAATGCTAATTATTGATGATTGAAAGTAGAGTAAATCACCGAAACACTTGTCAGTAATATCTTTGGATGTACATTTTGCTTTCCTTTGTCAGGCCATATTTAGCATAAATCTACAAGAATTTGAAGAAAAGTTAAATTAATTAGCTTATAACTAACAAAAATTTGGAAGGTATCTTATAACTCAATCCTCCATCCATGAACTCACCCAATGCATACATGATTTCGAGATATTATTCTTCTCGGCCAACAAATAAGCAAAGACATCAACATGAGCATCTGACAAATACTGATCTATCAGTACTTCATCAATTTGGTCTCTAGAAATAATGATATTTTCAGTTGAAAATGCACTATCACTCCTGCATGTGAGCAGCATGGGCATGTGAACAATCTAAATCAAAGGGTGATTTTATGGAAACTGAATGAAATAGACTAAGCAATGACTTGCTTGTCCATAAATCGGGTGCAAGATGTGTCAATGAGTTGCAACATTGGCTTGGGTAGAACATCTCTTGATGAGAAGTCTATGGCCTTATGTGCCTTAGCAAGCTGCAACAAATCAAGAAGGTTTAAGACCTGTATTTAATATGAACAAAAGTAGAAACTCCTAAAATGAAGAATACATCCTCCTGATGTTCCTCAGCCACTATTACTGCAGTTGCTAGTTGTTCCTCTATTGTAGGAATCTCCCTCTTAACCTACATAAGAAATCATTGAAGTCAACTTTATTAGATTAAAGTAGTAAGAAAGACACAAAATACCTCCTCTGCTCCCTTTGCATCTTATGTGGTAATAAAGGCTAGATTTGATGTGATGCACATCTTCCTATACACTTGTGTGAATGAGGATAAGATAGCTTTCCTCTTTCTAAGCTGTTCCACCTTCACACCATGTTTTATCTTTGCCAAAAGGTGACGATCTTTATCTGATATGGGGCCTTCTTGTACAATCAACTGCCCATCCTTTACTAAGGAAATTTATGAAGGCCCCTCTAGATGTGTGCCCTAAGTGACTACCCTCATGCTAGCCTCCTGAGGAGCTTCCCCCTTGCTTGGACCCTCCTGTCCAGCAACCATAACCTCAATGACAGCTAGCCGTGAATCAATATCATCTACTCTCTTAGTTATTAAAGCTTCAAAAAAATGATACTCTATCCCCCAAGGCCTTAAAAGCTGATATTATCTTATCTATCTCAACGCTTTCTAGAGGGGTAGTAGTAGATGGTGGGCTACTGCATAGAAAGGAGGAGAATATCGAGAAGAGATGCAGGGAGATCCACTTGGGGCTTCACTCCTTGGACTTCGAATGGGGCTCCTATGGGGCTCACTATGGGTTGGCTGTGGGACAGAGGGCACTGTTTCAAAGAATCAGGTCTCCTCTTCTATTATGTCTTCAAATGATAGAAAGACCTGTGTTACACCAATAAGAATGCGTGATAATTTCTAATAGGAATAAATCAATTTCATTGTAAATGAAAGAAATCTAATTAGCATTACCTGGTGTCCTTGCAAGCCACTAACAAAATCCTCTACAAACTTTATTTTTGGTCACCATAACATATGTGGCTTTGCAGAAGGAACGATTGGCTTTAAGATTCTTGTGTGCTCTGCAGCTCAAATCTACAGTAAATATTTACATAATTTAGCTTCAATGTATAGCACAATATAAATATGAAGATGTAAAATGTACCATCAGAAGAGTGACAAAGCCACTCATGTGCCCAGGTGCCTTCTGTTAAATTTTTTGATGTAATAACATCAAATTATGATACCAAGAAGATCTAAATGGCTTCTAGCCAATTATAATCAATAAATTTTTCTATGTCATTAGCATAGGAGATCAGGTCCGACGCCACTCTATAATTGTGATAAATAAATAAATATTTGAAAGCAAAAACTGTATGTACAACTGCACAAACTATGCTGAGGTTAACGGGCGATCCAACTTATCAATTTTATTCTTCAAATCAATTAAATTAGACTTCGATAGTACGGATTTCTATCATATAACCTTCTCTCCTCTATTTGACATCCCTACAATTAAAGCAACTTCATCTATTGTGAAAGGAATGTAGTGGCTACCAATATAGAAAGCCTGCCATTCTATATTCTAGCAGGACATGATTAAAGTGATGACAGCTAAATCTTGTTGAATTATAGGCATTCTAATGAATTGATGCACATGTAGCCTTCTTAAAAGTACAACTACTTCATCAATAAAGCAGCTTAAAATAGAATCAAGCGCTACTCTAATGGTGGATGGCCAGCATCTAAAAGTTATTCATTTCTCAGATATTTTAAGCTTCAAATGAAAAGTGAATTAATGAGAATATTATCTCCGGAATGAAAATCACCCAAATCCCCTAGGAAATAACTCAAACCAGCTAATAATAGCATGTAGAGAGGATATAGCAAGCTCCATAGTGGTTTAAAATTGAAAAAAAATGTGTACACTCTAGAGTGTAAACGTGGAAAACTGTATCAACAACCCCCAAATCCTCTTAGAAAGAACTCCAAATAGCTTATAATAGCATGTACAAAAGAGATAGCAAGCCCACAGTGGTTTAAAATTGAAAAAAAAAAGGTATACACTCTAGGGTGTACAGAGTGTACACATAAAAATGCACCAAAATCACTGAAATTCCCTAAGAAATAACTCAAACTGGATATAGCAAGCCCCTCAGTTGTTTAAAATTGGAAAAAAGGGTGTACACTCTAGAATTGAAAACACCCTTTGGCCGCATCTTAGTTGGATCCTTTAGTAAGTCAGGAGCACACCTTAAATCTATTATAGTTGACTCTTTTTCTTTTTTATTTTGTCAGTTGGAGGTGCATTCTCACATAATATATCAACATTATCAGATAATATCTTTAAGGAATCCAACATATACTACTCAGCCTCCTTATTACCTTGTGCTCTGCTGCTTATCTGATATGAATATTTATTGATGTGGATCTGAAAAATAATACCAATAGGATTTTCATTAGTACCTTGTCAATCTTTTAAGTCCTTGTAAGCACTATCAAAATAGATATCCTTCTTTGCTCTAGATGATCATCGTCTGAGAAGATACTTCTCTGAAATCCGCACAATATCTTTCTGACTCAAAACTCTGATGTAGTGGGAACAAAGTATTCCCATCATCTCAAAATTTTTACAAGTACAAGTTATATCAAGACATGTCTTGAATAATTGAATAGTCCATGTCTTGGAGATGCTCTTATCCTCTAGGTTTCTTATCAAATACTCCATGGGATTGTCATCTGAGACAGTTGCTACTAATCCACCAACTCCATGCAAAAACCCTTCTTCAAAAAATGTACAAAGCTTTCTTATGTAAAACATAACAGCTTGTTTCAATATATGACTGGTTCTAACAACTAAAATAATAGTTGACTGGCTACACTTGAAATCTTTATCATGCTCATTCCGTCGCCATGTGTCCATAACCTTCCCCAATCCCAAAAAATAATCGGTGATAGAGCTTGTTAGTTTAAAGACTCAATGACAAATATTGTTCGTGGACTCACTATGTTGCATTGATAAAATACCTATGCATAATGAATCTTTACTGAATGTGGTGGACCAGTTGGTCCTAATTCTGTATAACTCAGCTAGCCAAGCATGATCACGCAAATTTCCTTCTTTTAGCGTGTTAGATCAAGCCTGTTCAAACTCTTCTTTAGAATCACATTTACTCATGCATGTATAAAATAGACTTTGTACAGTCTTATTATTATTAAAGTAATGTACCTTCAAAGGAGCTTTCTTAGAGATATGCCATTGGCACAACCTATGGAGAGTATGAGGAAATGCAATTTCGATGGCTCTCACCATTGTCTGATCTTGATTAGTGAATATTATTGTAAGATGTCTCTCATTATTTAATCGAAGAAATATTTTGAATAGCCATGTGAATGACTCAGTTGTCTCTTTAGATAGAAAGGCTACTCCAAATAGAATATTTTGCTAATGATGATTCACTCCAATAAAAGGTGCACACACAAGATTATATTTATCGAGTCGATAACTTGTATCAAAAACTATGACATCCTAAAAATAGTCATAGTCTATCCTTGACATGCCATCGCTCCAAAAAAAATTAACCAAGCTATCTGACTCATCAACTTGGACATCCTATGCAAATATTTCATTCTCTGCTTGCCTTTCCTTGAATAGTTGTATTAATGCATTGGTACCACATTCGTAATCCTTGATCTTCTTTCTTTTTAGATGTAATTGAAAGTATCACTTTTTGTAAAGTCAACATTCTCCATGTTGCCAACTTCTTCAGTAAAATAGTTGAATGCATCAGTTACTTTAATTCCAGCATCTATCATTAACTTTAACACAGCCATCTTCTCTTCATTAATGCCTCTATAAGATCTTAGATGATGTAAGTTACCTGACTTTGTTAATGAATGATTATAATTTTCTATAAATTTCTTAACCTTCCAATCCCCATCTAAATCAATAAAAAATCTAATCATGGCAGGACAACTAGTCCAAGTATCAGATTTCTAAAATTTAACTAGGCTATTTAGTTTGACACCTTTTTTCAAACATGCTTTTGCACATGAAAATTTCTTTATTTTCAAGTTCTTCGAGTTCGGCCAATAACTCACATGATCCTTCCGAACACTGAATCTAGTTTAATGTGCATAATCACAATAGAGTTCATATGCCTCATTTTCATTATAAATAATAGTGCTAAGCAGTTTGCCTACAATTGGTTCATGAGACATAACAGCATCATCATCGCACCTTTGATTTGCCTCATTCACCTACACATAAAACTCCAAGTAGCTCAGAATAGCATGTAGAAGGGATATAGAAAGTCGCACAGTGATTTAAAATTAAAAAGAAAGGTGCACACTCCAAAGTGTACAGAGTGTACACATAAAATATTCATCCAAAATGACATAAATCATGCTGGAAAGAACTCCAAGCAGCTCAGAATAGCATGTAGAAGGGATATAGAAATCCCCACAATGGTTTAAAATAAAAAAGGGTGTACACTCTAGGGTGTACACATAGAAAACTCATCCAAAATCACCCAAATCATGCTAAAAAGAACTCCAAGCAGTTTGGAATAACATGTATAAGGGATATAGAAAGCCCCACGTTTGTTTAAAATAAAAAATGGGTGTACAGTCCAGAGTGCACAGAGTGTATACATAAAAAATTGCACAAAAATCACCCAAATCCTGCTGGAAAGAACTCCAAGCAAATCAAAATAGCATGTAAAAGGGATATAGAAAGCCCCATAATGGTTTAAAATTAAAAAGAAGGGTGTACACAAGAAAAACAACACGAATATCACTTAAAACCTATTGGAAAGAACTCTAAGCAACTCAGAATAGTATGTAGAAGGGATATAGAAAGCCTTATAGTGGTTTAAAATTAAAAATAAGGGTGTATACTCCATAGTGTACAAAATGTACACATAAAAAACTCATCCAAAATCCTCTTCGAAAGAATTCCAAACAGTGTAGAAAATATTTATTTCAAATAAGAATTTCAAAGAAGATCAATGAGTGTTTCAAAATAACTATATATATAATACTGTGTATGAAATTTACCGATGTATTGATATTTATGACATCATCCGCTAAATTTGTCACCATATGAAGTCTACTACGTTCAAATTCATTCTCCATCTTCACAGCTTTTTCTAAAATTGAAATGAGAGATTTATGGTTATCTTCTCTCTAGTTCGTCGGAAAAAAAAAAAATCAATTTTATGCCCTAAATCCACTTATACATTGCTTAGGACTTTTCTCTAGCGCATTCAAACTGCATTCAGCCGCACTCGAAAATGGCATCTAGTGTGTTCACTCCGGACCGGGCCGAGTCGGGTCCAAATAACGTTAATAACATCCGGAGCGGCGTTATCGCGTGGTAAAGTACAAAATCAATATTTTATTAATGGACATGTGTTCAGATACGATTGGCGTCTGGACGCAGAGCTACGTCTAGACTTCACACGTAATATTTTCTCCATCGATTGAGGGCCTCAATTTCAATGTGGGGTTGTACGTTCGACTGTAATCAAGTGTATGCATTTAATTAGCCTTTAGTCTCAACTTCCCAAAAAAAAAATTTATTATATCTTATCATTGATCCTCATTTACATGTAGTCGTTTACTGAAAATTTATGTGAAGAACTTCTAAGAACATTATTTTAGTCAAAATTGATCTAAATAAGAAGAAAATAAATTTAAATAAATTTTTAGTAAATCCAATTTCGTCTTCGTATTTTGTAAAATATATTTTTATCTGACACCAAGCTATTAAGAGATGGCAACAAGTTGTTTTTTAACTTATATTAGTAATATTACTTTTGCTGTACAGCTGTGGTCGGCCAAGGCTTTGTTGCAATAAACATGACATTTCAAAACACCGCTGGCGCCATAAAACGCCAGGCCGCGGCCGTCAGAAATGGCGCCGACCTCTCCACCTTCTACCGCAGCTTCGAAGGTTACCAAGATACGCTCTATGCCCACTCCATGCGCCAATTCTACACCCAATGCGACATCTACGGCACTGTCGACTACATCTTCGGCAACTCCGCCGTCGTCCTCCAGAACTGCAATATGTACTCAAGACTTCCCATGCAAGGCCAGCAGAACACCAACACCGCTCAAGGTCGAACCGACCCGAACCAGAACACAGGAATTTCAATCCAGGGCGGCAATTTCCTCGCCGCCGATGATCTCGCAGCCAACAACGGCTCAACGCAGACTTATCTCGGCTGGCCGTGGAAGCAGTACTCGAGGACGCTAATCATGAGCGCATTTATGTGTAGTTTGATACAGCCGGCAGGGTGGTTGCCATGGGATGGGGATTTCGCGGTCAATACGCTGTATTACGCTGAGTATAATAACAGTGGGCCGGGCTCGAACACGAGTGGGCGGGTCACTTGGGCTGGGTATCACGTTGTGACTAATAACATTGAGGGCTGAACTTTGCGATGAGCAACTTAATATTGCGTGATAGTTGGTTGCCGCAGACGGGCGTGCCTTTTGAGGAATTTGTTTGTTTGGTTGTGTTGGGATGGTTGATGATGTAGTGGTATATGTTTTAATAAATTATTTTTTTGAAATATTTAAGTGAAATTAACTATATTCACTCACATATAAAAAATTTAATTTCAAAATTATTTGTTTGAAAGTCGAAATTCTTAATTAATAGATTATGATGACTTATATGTTTTAATAAATTATGATATTTATTTTATATTTTGATATAACTGATGCTGTCAAATCATTAGATCTTATTTTTTATTCACATAAAATATTCATCAAATTAAATATATAATTAAACTTAAAAAGTGATTACCTAAATTATGTTTATCGAGTAAATAGCCAAAGAGCACATAAAATTTGTATTTTTAATTACTTAATAGGGCTCAAATCTATTTGAAATTATTTATTAATTTTGTAAAACTTTGTCAAGTGCTAGCGAGTTGGACATATTGTCTTGATAACTTATCAGCGGGCAAGAGGCTCAAATGGTGCGCATAAGCCGCCTTATGCCTTTTTCCCTTTTCCAGCTTCTGATCCTTCTCAATTGCACTTCGCAGTGGCTCAAACCATCCAAGGAACAAAGACTTCACATAAGGCAAGTTCGGAGCGAGTTTCTTCTCCAGCATCACCCGTTCCAACTCCTTGTACTCCTCCGCTGCTCTCTCCCACGCCTCTCTCGACCTTGATCTGCCTCCTTCTAAGAGCATTGTACTTCTTCTTGTCCACATCAAATGCTACACGAACATTCAACAGATCATCAAAATGTGGCATCCATGGAGGGTCCTCGCGGAAGATCCTTTCCAGTGTTTCTCCAGGTAAACTGAGGGAGTGATCGAATCGAAACCAGGAAAATTCTGCACGCTCATCTTGTACGTCGACTGGATCGTAGATAACAGGGGATTCGAGCGTGCTCAAGTGTGAAAAGGCGGTTGGAAATTTGAAGCCGGGCTCCAATGAGTCTGAGCCGAGAGGAAATGGAGATGAATGGAGCAAATTTAGGGCAACAAACCTGGGGTTAACGATTGAGCAACTCATACTACTAACAAAATGGTCAATTAGACAAGAAATCTTGGTTTGATGCAGCTCTCCTCTTCCTTGATATCGCCTCAAAATGGGGTTTTCCCATGGAAGTACTGGGAGAAAGGAAGCACAGGAAGCCATAGGTTCCTGGAGAGTGGATAGAGCGGCTAAAGCCCCTTTTAACCCCTCGTCAGCATACCAAAACAGATTTTTTTTTCTTCCTTCAACGTGGTTCGAGCCGAGAACTATCGGCATTAAAGACAGTCTCTCTCTCTTTTTTTTTACTCAATTTTCTAATATTTATTTTTATAATAGCAAAATAATATAAATATACATAATATTTATTCATTTAAACTAAAATATTACACATATTTAAATTTTATCTACAAATTATAATTTATCTAAATAAATATAAAAATTTAAATGTTATAAATATAACTATAAATCTCCTTTATATTTTGTATGTGCTCAAGATATTTTTATAAGCAAATAATATCTCTTATATCTTACGAAGCACATATTAAAGTGCATGAACTAAGCATGATTTTAAACATCAAACCAAATTCACTAATCTATCTGGTTCAAATATGAATCGATCCTATTACCAGCTTGATTTAAGTCTATAACCGCTTCTACGCAGGACATCAGATTAACCAATGAATGGTACTAATTTTTGAAGAGCCAAACAATTTTTATATTAACCAAATTTTGATTTTTATCAGATGAAAAATAAATGTAAGCAAGTGTAAAGCATAACAGAAGAATGAAGAACAAGAAGAGAAGGTGTCTTCATTCTTTCCTTGGATTCAGAAAAGCATGAACATCTATGAGATGTATGAACATCTATGAGATGTACCACAACTCTAGAGGATCATTACCAATCTGGTGCAACACCAAAAAAGCCAACAAATGAAAGCTTGACTCACTTACCGCACCTAACCTCCCTCCAGCATAGTACTTCCTGCGCATTCAAGATAAATCCATGGCTGCAGAAGAGGCTACCGAGAGGGATGCTGTTGGTGGATAGCAAATGGTCAAACTTTGAATCAAAGACTTTATCATAATACAGAGAAAGCAAAAATACTAGCACGTTCGAGAAACTAAATCGATGCTCGCATAACAAAAGAGCAAATATAATGAGAGAAGGCCAGCCGCATAGAGAAGACTAAAGAAACATAATTTTTACATTTGTTTAGTAGTTGAAGGACATGTGATGGCCATGAAGATTTAAATTTCCATTGTCTCAGCTTATATGCAACCAATGATTTAATTTTATCAGTAAGTCCTGAAAATGAAATAGCTTCAAGTTGGTGAAACCTTTTATTCCTTTCTTTCCAAATGGAGTAAATTGTAATTACAATAATACGACGGTTGGGCCTTTTAATGAACTTATGATCCAGATATCCATCGTCTTGTTCACATAAGAGTTTCAACAACGCGTTGCAAAGCTTCGTCATAAGATCTGTCATTCACTTACACGACTGTAAACTTCACCGTTGTGTTGTAGGATTAGTTTAATTTATATTATATTATATTATATGTCATAATCAAAGAATAGTAAAATAAGTTAATTCTATCTATAGTCTCTAGACTCTCTTCAAAATTTTATGTTTTACTCTTATATTTATCTCTAACAATATCTTCAGATTTCTAGTATAATTCTACATAGCTGAGCCTGAAATTTGAGTTCAAAATAATTTTAATATTTAAAAATAAATAGTTTGACACTTCTAGAATTAGAAGTGTTAATGAGTTGAGATGAATTTGAATCAGTCATAATTTAAGCTTATTTAATTAATCGAGATTTGAGCTGACTCATAAGCCGACTCATTTAATTTGAAAGAAATAATATAATTTTAATTTAAACTTAAAATCAGTTTAATTAACTTACACTCATATCTAGATCAATTTCAATAGAATTTGATTAGACTCCAAAGTTTTACTTGGTTACATATTTAAAAAACAGAAATAGAATTTAGCAAGAAGCACACAATTGAAATGTTAAAGATTAACATATATTTATTATTTTATATATTATTTTAATATTAAAATTTTAAGAAATTTTTTTTAAAAAAATCATTGATCCCGGTCCTAAGTCTTGATGAAATTAAATTAAGATATCTTTATAATTAATAATTTATTCTCCTATTAAAAAAATTATGGCTCGGATTATAGCCGTGTAGGATAGGCAGATAATCTTCTATACACAAATAAAATAATATAGAGATAAATGATCCTTTTTTTTCTTAATGTTTAAATACATAACAAAAATGAGATATATGTATTTAACCAAGGCCACATTTTTTTAATGTATTGCATGATACAATAATGAGGCCTTTTGCCAGCTAATAAGTTATCATGATCTATTAGCTTTAATTAAGAAGCGTAGATAAACACTATTTAATTATGCTTCCGTTAATTAAGATGAGTTGCATTTTTCTTAATTTGAGTAACAAAAGTAATTGAAATATCAATTAACTCTCATATATTGCACCAAAGCATCGGAGCCGTCAAGGGTTTCCCCTCCACTATGATCCGATCCCAATCTTTGGCTATTTCGCTGTGATCGATTACCTCGATTCAATCTAAATTTTGATTCTATTTTTGAATAATCATCAATTTTCGAGCTAAATTAAGAGCATTAACTATATGCGGATACAATCTTTGATTCACAGCTCAGCTCAATATAATTTATAATGTCAGTATTTAAATATATATAAATGCAATATATACACCTATCTTAATGCTTCAGTCGAATTTTCTACGAGTGTTGTTCTTATCACATGCCTATAGAACTAATAGAGTATTTAATTGATGTTTTAGCTTATAGAGCTAATAGATAGAATTTATACCGTTAACCCATCGACAACATCTGTTTTTGTTTTTGTCTGGACACTTAT
Organism: Cymbidium sinense; assembly: GCA_021442155.1. Taxonomy (NCBI): domain Eukaryota; kingdom Viridiplantae; phylum Streptophyta; class Magnoliopsida; order Asparagales; family Orchidaceae; genus Cymbidium; species Cymbidium sinense. Next base: position 36,331,802 of record CM038233.1, on the reverse strand, counting down.
TTTAATTGCAACGTGAAATTCAACTCGTTGAGACCGTAACTTTGATCACATAGTACCTAGTTGCAACTTGAAATCAATTAATTATCTATTCGGGGCATCTTGTGTTTTAAAAAGTTGATTGCAAAGTTTCTATATAAAAAAAATTTAAAAAAAATTTAATTTAGGTGTTATAAATAATTTTTTTTTTTAGAAAATTCAAATAGATAGTCACCATACTCTATTAGCTCTCATTCTCAAAAATAATTTATCACCATAATATTTTCTAAAAATCAATTAAAAAGTTGATAGTCAAATACATATATGATTATTTATGAGTTACTTTTTGAAAAATGATATAGTGAGAAAGCTAACCCAAATGTACTATAAGATGGTAATTGTAAGGATGATTTACACCATACTTAATTAAAATGATTCTATTGGCATTTGAAAAGCATTAATTGATTGACCTAGATAGATACATTGGGTGAAGACATTCTCATCATTAATCAAAATAAATTTTATAGTGAAAAATCTAGGTTAAAATGCCAATAGAATCATTTTAATTAAGTATGGTCGGGCTTGTGTAGCTTGGTTTTGGATGAGTTGTCTATATGATTTTCCTTTTTCCTATGCTTTCTCTGTAATTGAGGATTTATCTTCAATAGTGAACAGATCTAGTGGTCATCATCACAGAGAAATTTTCCGAAGATTTGATCAGTTGGAGAGAAAGTTCAATATAATAATTACATATTGCTTTTATCGTCTTAAATTTCATTATAGTACTCATTTTTGTACCTCAACCCTAAATGTAGAAAACATACATGTGCTTATGTATTGACGAGTTCATATATCTTTTGGTTGTTATAAATTATGCAACTTCAATCAATTTATGAATGCAGTATGTTAAAATACATGCATTTTTTTTTATTATGTAATACTGTCTGTTGTGGCTGAGAAACACATTCGTTCCATCAAATTGGTGTATATTTTATCTCTATTTTTTTGTAGCACTATAAGAGCATTTTTGTCATTTGATTATGACACAACTACAGTACAACGGTTTCACAATTGTCTCCTAAACAACACTATAGATTCTCAAAAAGTAGCTTCTCCATAGCAGCTTCTTCTATCCTAGCTCCATTATTTTCTCAAACAACTACAGTTCTCCCAACTGGGCCCTATATTTCTCTTTTACTTTTATTCTTTAGTTGGATCTATTTTGCTAGTAAAGCTGTGGTGTCACTCATGGATAAATGTAAATCTAATATGAGATATAGATGTTTAAAATAATTTGCAAAGAATTAATTGAACCTTTCATTAGCACCAACATAAACAATGAAAAATAAGGATTAATCAGTCAATACTTGCTTTGAGATATTTACTGAATTTGCTTTGAGATAAATAAAATGCATGATTAATCAATCAATATTTATATTATGCATTTTTTTAATTATATTATAAATTTTTAATATTTTATTGAATTAAAATAAATAAAAAATTTGATAAATTTACAATTTTAGTTATTATCTACGTTTAAATAAATCAGTCTTCAACAAAGTTAAATATAAATGCAAAACATCCAAAGTTTGACAACTCTTAAAATACAATTATCTCTGTATGGACATTGGATAATTCGAACCATACATGGAATATTAGCAAAATGACACGCATTAAAAAAATAAAAGAACTGATCTAATTTAAAATAAAAAGCTCATTTTTCAATATCCCCAATATCGTTTAACTATATGATCCATTCACCGCCCAGAAAAATGATTCAGCCCCACTTGCCACTGCCACTGCCACGTGGACAATATGCCACTTGATGTTGACGTAGCAAAGATCAATTTATTTTAATTAAATTAATTTAAATAAAATTTAAAATTATTTAATTAATTTTGACATGTGCGAGTGAATCCGAATTTGTTAAATAAATCCCATAAAAATTTTCATCAGATTAGTGCTGTTCTATTAGAATATTTAAAGAATAAATGTAATTAAATTTTATAAATTTTAGTAATATAAAAGTTTTTATGAATTATTTTAATTTGTAATTTTGTAAAGGACAAATTCCAGGCTGTTTTTGTAGGTCGGTGTGCTCGGACTTTTCGATCCTCAGCAAACCCACGGCAACGCGTTTTCCCCTCAAGGTTCTGATTTTTGTTTTTTTTTTTAAATTAATCAATATATGCATGCATATATATATATATATATATATTAAAACTTAAAATTCGTTAAAACTATAATAAACTTTTATTTATTTTATTAAATAAATAATATTTATTTGAAGACAACTTAGAATATTTACACATTAAAAATAACAAAATATTAAGACAATAAGATTTTCAATTTAATATTTTTGCTCTTGAGTTGTGGGTAGTTGATGAAGGTTCTTCTTCTCAATTTAAAAATATATACTCAATAAATCAAATAATTTACTAGTTGAGAGTTTTGGATTTTAATGAAGAGATCAAATAGCTCAAAAAATTTATTATTTATATTTTATAAAATTATGAAAGTACTTATTATAAAATATTCATAATTTTGTGTATAATAATTGGATTAGTTTAAAATAAAATTTAATTTATGATGCGCATAATTATTTTTTTTACAATTTAAAATAATAATTATATACTCTCAAATTACATTTATTGTTAAAATAATAAGAAAATTAATTTTATGTTCAAGTCCTTCGGATTAATTTTTTTTAATTATTGAAGAATTCATTTGTTTAAATGATTATAGAGAATATAATTACATTTTACTCAATAAATATTTATCTTTCATTAATAATTTTTAGTTTGATTCTTATAAAAATAAAAAATTATGAAGTATTAATTATATTCAGATAATATATGCAACACTATGTAGATATTGGTGGACGTAAAGAATATATTTAAGCTTATAAGTGCATTTAATCATGTATTTTTAATTATGCAAGTACATAATTGTATAGTCTTATATGTACTATAGACAGTACTATATATCAATCAACAATTTTATTTATAATAAATTGTCTTTTTCTTCGTTCAAACAAAAAATAAAACTCTGCAAAAATATAAAAAAAATTCCAATTGAATTATTTACAGTCAAATGATGAATGAAAATTAAAATTTTTTCAAAAATTTTATCAATTTCATTTTAATATCCACATTCAATCTCTCCAAACCTAAATTTAGCGCAAGCAAAAAATATTAATCATGTCACAAAACTAAGTAACTATCCTCACACCACTGAATAAATACCAATATCTCTTCCCATTATCAAATTCTTCTTTTGAGGTCATTAAAAAAAAGAAAAATTTTAAAATAGACATTCTTAATCTTAATTAGAATTTAGATCAAAATTTTTTTTTTTATGAAAATAAATGGCTGTCATCTAAGACGGCTTACAGAGGCCAGCGTGGATTTTATTTTATTTTTTATTTTTTGCTTTGGATAGGGGAGAGAGAGAGAGAGAGAGAGGATTTTTTTTTTTTTTTTTTTTTTCTTTCCGTAGGGGAGAGAGAGAGAGAGAGGAGTTTTATTAATTTTTTAATTAATATAATTATTTAAAATATATAATTTAAAAATATTTTTTATAAAATATTTAATAACTAAATATTTATCTATTTAGTTATTAATTTATTTATTATATATATATATATATATATAATTAAATATATAATTTAAAAATATTTTTAATTATATATATAAATTTAGAAATTTATTTAATAATTTTTTATTAATTAATATAATTATTTCAAATATATAATTTTTATTAATTTTTATTAATATATAATTTAAAAATATTTAAAATATATAAATAAATAAAGAAATAAATTATATAAATATTTTATAAATTATATAAATAAAGTAATTATATATATATTTATAAATTTATTTATTTATTTATATATTTAAATTATATAAATATTTTTAAATTATATAAATATTTTTAAAATATTTAAAATATATAAATAAATAATTAGTTATTTATATATTTATTTAATTAGTTATTTATTTATTTAAAAATATATAATTAGTTAAATAAATAAATAAAAAAATTTAAATTATATAAATATTTGGTTATTTATATATTTATAAAATATTTAGTTATTTATATATTTATTTATTTATTATATAAAGCCAATAAATTATATAAATAAATATATAAATAACTAAATATATAAATTTATTGGCTTTATATAATAAATAAATACAAATATAAATAACTAAATATTTTATATATAATTACTTTATTTATATAATTTATAAAATATTTATATAATTTATTTATTTCTTTATTAAAAATTATTTATTTATATATTTTAAAAATTTTAAATTATATATTAACAAAAATTAATAAAAATTATATATTTTAAATAATTATATTAATTAATAAAATTTTTTTAAATAAATTTATAAATTTATATATATAATTAAAAATATTTTTAGATTATATATTTAATTATATATATAAATAAATAAATTAATAACTAAATATATAAATATTTAGTTATTAAATATTTTATACAAATATTTTTAAATTATATATTTAAATATTTTAAATAATTATATTAATTAAAAAATTAATAAAATCCCTCTCTGTCAGATTGTCGTCGTTATTACGTATCCATTAGCGTCAGTCGTAGGTATGGACTAGAAATTTATTTTCATAAAAAAAAATTTTTGATACTTAAATTACTAATTAAAATTAAGAATGTGCATATTTTAAAAATTTCCCAAAAAAAAAACCAATAAGCCCATCATGGACGCCACCTTCGTCGCTTTCTTCCTCTTCTCGTTCCTCACCCTCACCTCCGCTCAACTCTCGTCTCCATCTCCTCCTCCAGCTTCCACCACACACCAATCCCCTTCCGCCTGCAGCTCCACCCCGACCCTCTTCTGTCGTTCTCCCCCTAGCGGTTGCCCAATCAGATCCCTAGGCCTTCATCGCCAAATCCCTCACCAAGGCCTATAACTTCCTGTCACTCATCGACCACTACCGCGCCCTGGGCGCCTCCCTCCCCGCTCCCGCCGCACGCGCTCTCGACGACTGCCATCTTCTCGCGGACCTTAACATTGACTTTCTCACCTCTGCCTGCAAATCCCTTAACTCCACCTCAACTACTCTGCTCGACCCCGATGCACAGCAGATCCATACTCTTATTTCTGCTCTCCTTACTAACCATCAAACTTGTATTGATGGAAGATCTTGGATAAGACCAACGCCGTCTCCGGCGTTCTCAACCCTTCGATTGTGAATGGAACTAAGCTCTTTAGCGTCTCACTCGCACTATTTACTAAGGCCTGGGTGCCTCACCGGAAGTTAAAGGAGTCATCGATAAAGCAATTAGCTACTAAAGTGTTTCATCCGACGCCGGTGAAAGATCGGAGGCACCTGCTATTTCATGAGGTTCGTTGACATATTGAATGACAATCTATAGTATATTCGTATTTATGCATTTAAAATTAGTTCTAAATATTTTAGATTTATTTTGACATTAGTAAAATATAACAATTAAGTAATTACTCATTTCAATTAAATTTTAGTGAATATGATCCAAAATTTTATCATGGGTTATAATCAGATGAAGCAATTCAATAATTTTTTTCTAAAATTTTAAGAGATAACTTCAAAATATTTCTTAAAGAATAGAACTAAAAAAATATCGCTCATGTATCTTATTAAGTTTTAAGGAGATTTACGTACATAATATTTAAAACTTTAATATTTACATATCTAACACCTAAACTATTCTATTTACATTTCTAACACCCTGAACCTGTTAATCCCCCCAAACACTTCCATCACTCTCCCCAGTCCCCGTCACCTACAGCTAACTCCGAGTCGCAAACCGCATTCAACTTTATTGCAACAAGATCACTATAATGATTATGGAGTTCATCTGGATGAATCTCGTGAAGCTTCAGCATGCTTCCTGTCATCGCTTGGATGAACAGTGATGGAGTTCTTCTATTAAGCCTGCGGGAGGAGATTATATGATTGCATTCAGCCTCCTCAAAATCGTGGACGACGTTGCATCACATTCTTAAATAGCAAATATTTCAGTGCAAAAGCTCACTCCAAAGTATAAAGTTGTCGTTGAATTTCGTATCAGTGCACTCACATTATTGATGATATTCCTTTCACATCTGTAAAGCTCCACCAACTTTGCACCAAATTAAATAGTACCTTTAAACTGAAAGCATGAATTGTGCAATCCATCCAACATCTCAAGCTGATAGAATCAACCATTGAAATCAGGTAAAAGATATGGTTTCTGTTCCCTTGAACCCAGATTTTAGACAAAATCTTATCAAAATAGTTTTTTAAACCATATATATTTCATCTCCTTAAATCTCATTTTTTTTCGTTACAGACTAAATTCACAGATTTTAGACAAAATCTTATCAAAATAGTTTTTTAAGCCATATATATTTCATCTCCTTCTTAAATGCCATTTTTTTTTCATTTCAGACTAATTTCAGTGTTTATAAATTAAGATGGAATCAGATTTAACATAGTTACAGCAAATCTAACTTTTTGAGATTCACTAAATCCATCAAAATGCCCGTCAAATTTCTTAAATATCGCAGTCATTAAGTGAACTCCATCAATAAGTCTTTTTTGAAAGAAATGAAGGATATTTGAAAGCTTAGGCTACGTCGAAGATAAGAACTCCTTTTGGTTTTCATCATCAAAAGAAAAATCATATCGAATAAATTTTACCGACTGATTAATCTTCATATGATATGAAAAAAAAGAAATTTACCGACCTTATACACAGAAGATTACTGGTTTTATTATTAAAACAGCAATTTTTAGCTCAAGTGGTTCCAAGTATTTAGAGAGAGAGAGAGAGAGAGAGAGAGAGAGAGTAAGAGAATGACTGAGTAGAGTATTTTTTATCACTGTGAATGACCACATGCAATTAGTGCTGGTTGATATGAAGATAAAGTTCATTTTACAGGGAAGAACAGCATCGTTGCAGCGTTGCGTGGGGAGAACACGGAAAAGTTTCTTGTGCTGTTGCAATGTAGTCAAATTTGGGTTGCGAGATGGATTTAGCTGTAGGCGATGGGATTTAACGGGAAGTGATATTTTTCATTTATTAAAAATTTTAGGGCGTTAGAAATGTAAATAGAATAGTTTAGATGTTAATATATAAACATTAGAGTTTTTAGTGTTTAGCATGTAAATCCCCAAACTTTTAATTTTCTTTACCTGCTGAAGAAAGTAAAACAGAAAAGCATTGATACATAAACCAACTCATTGATCGCCTTCAATACTTCTACAATTAATATATATATATATATATATATATATATATATATATATATATATATATATATATATATATATATATATATATATATATATATATATATATATATATATATTATGCGTTAGAAAAACCGCCACGGTAGAGTAAAAGTTTTCACTTGTATTGTGAAATCCAAAGACACACTCATGTAAAAAAAGTGTGAACAATAAAACTCCGAATTTTACGTGAAAACCTAAAAGAGGGAAAAACCACGGCCTAGTAAAAAAGCTTCCACTATGTATCTATTTCAGAGTACAAGATCTTCCCGATACCGGGATTACAGAATTGTATATGAGAAAGGAACATGATATGAATCCAAATCATCCAATGGCCAAATTAACATAAGAACGACTCAAGAAGAAACACAAATTACAGCAAAATAATACAGAATCATTACCTTTCGGGATGATTACGGAGAAAGAAGTAGAAGGAAGTTAGGGAGATAACAAAATAAAAGCTATTACGTAACCCTTAAGTGCAGTAATATAATAGCAACGAGATAAATTCTCCCAAACCACTGCAGTAAACAAAGAACAAGGGCAATTACAGAGATCAGCTAGAATGGCAACAAGCTAACAACAGCATTTAAATACGGCCAAAGCATCACCACAAAAGGACAGCACCACTGACTATAGATCCGTCCAGAAAATCCTGCAACAATTATCAAAAACTAAGAAGCAAGAGTGGAAATAACCAGATAACAGAGTTCTGACAGAAGAAGTAAAACAACATAATCCATCCAGACTCAAGAATGATCCAGCAGTTGTCACTTAAGGAAATCAGAGCAGAACTCAAGAACTAAGAAACCAAATAACAACAATAACCATTTTCTGTTATTGTTGTAACAGAATGGAAGCACAACTAAGGATATAAAGAAATCAAGAAGCTCGACATCAACCAACTTATATTCCATAAAGATAGAAGTAAGAAATCATAACAATCTAACAAATCGCTGATCAGTAATGTAAGTAGTTAGGTGCATAGATAGCTTAGATCCAAGCATAAGAAAGGAAAAGTATAAATAGAGATCAAAAGCCAAATAGGGGATGATTAAGAGTTTAAGAAAGAACTTATCTCCTCGCCTCCCCTTCGCTCTTCCTCCGCTATCTTCTTCTAGGTTTTCATGAACCACCGCCTTCCATCGAGAAAGCAGTTTCTCCTCCCCACCGCAGCCTCTTCCTCTCGGGAGCTTTCGACTCAATAATCAACTAAACAAACAAAAAACAAGCAAAGATAAGGTTAGTTATCTCAAAGCTTCATCCAACGACCAAGAACATTTTCTCAATCAAAGGCTCGATTCAATCCGAGATCAAACCGCCAGAAACACAATCCACTAATGCCATTTGAAGAATCCAACCGTGTGATCAAATAACACATCCAAGGGACACGGGAAATAATCCTACATCTGATGGCTCAAGCTCAAGCACAAGAAACACTCAATCCGAGTGTTAGCATCCAACGGCCAAGTTACAACACGCTGCATCTAACGACGCAGAAAGCATCCGAGCGAGTGACCCTTCAGATTAATAGTAACTCAACCGGGTTCCAACACTCAGTGAGTTAACTCACTGCACTAAGTCTAAACCAAGCCAGATCAGACCCAATCCTCACTGTACCAGACCTAATTCAGAAAAATAGGACATATCATTGGTGCTCTTGTTGACTACAACACTCAGAAAATGGCAGAAGGAACAAGAAACACATCAAAATACTTGAAGAATGTGTTACCAGATTAAACAAAATAGAAGAGCAAATGACCTCGCCACTATGGTATTGACCGAAATATCAAAAGATTGACGCATAGAAAACATTGGAAAAATAACCTCAAATCTGGTATGTGATGCATCCCATTCGTAATCCTATTCTCCAAATGCCACATACACACACACACCATGTCCATACCTCTTAAAATAGATATGCCCGAATTAATGGAAGACCCTAGAGGATGGCTCTTTAAAGTGAGCCAAGATATAACTCCTCGAGGATCAAATTTTAATATCCTCAATATACATGGATGGACTTGCTTTGAGCTGGTATCAATGGATGCAAGTAAATAAACAATTGCATTCTTGGCCACAGTTCAAAGAACAAATTATGCAAAGATTTGGCCCTTCCCTCTACAGAGATTTAAGAGGAGAACTAGCTAAGCTTCAACAACAAACCACAGTGCAACATTTTTATAATGAATTTGAAGACTTAGCTAACCAAATTTCAGACATTCCACATGAATTTCTACAAAGCTGCTTTGAATCAGGGCTTAGACCAAATTAAAAGGGAAGTAAGAGCCTCCTTCTTCCTCAGAATGCATTTCAATTAGCTAATGGAAGACAGATTGTCTGATATAACAGAAATGTATAGAAATAGCAGAAATCAGCACACTCTAATAAGTAAACAGTAACATCAAAGTGCTCCAACTACCTTACTGCAGCCTCCCACAAATTCCACTCAACACAGTCAACATCAACAACAAATATCAATTCAGAATTTAACAGCAACTCAAATAGAAGACAGAAAAAGAAGAGGCTTATGCTTCAATTATGATGAGAAGTTTCATAAAGGGCATATCTGTAAGTCCAAGTTATTTACATTAATGGCAGTAAATGATGACCAGCAACATCAACTGCAACATGATAATCAGCCCGACAACCAATGGGTACAAGAAGAAATATTAACAACAAGCTTCATGTATCAACCATTCAATCCAGGATAAGACAGATGACATATAATTGTCTAATTATAGAATAGTCTAAATAGTCGGAATAATTCTGACCATTGAATTAGCCTAGAAGTATGTCGATATAGCCCAATTACATAGAATAAGATAATCCATAGTAATAAGTCAAGGCACAACAATCTCAAGTAGATGGACAAAGAGAAGTTCGGGGGAAAGGATCTATAAAGTGGGGATCTTAAGATATGAATTCGAATCGAAAAGGGTCTTAATGGTGGTGACCTTGAGGGCAAGGTCAGTGTGAGGGGGAGTAATGATATGAATCCAAATCATCCAATGGCCAAATTAACAATAAGAACATACTCAAACAGTAAGAAACACAAATTACAGCAAAATAATACGTAATCATTACAGAAATTTCTTCGTGATGATTACGAGAAAGAAGCGTAAGGAAGTTACAGTGGAGATAACAAAATAAAAGCTATTACGAACCCTTAAGTGCAGAATAATAGCAACTAGAGATAAATTCTCCCAAACCACTGCAGTAAAAGAAAAGAACAAGGGCAATTAGATCGAGAATGGAAACAAGCTAACAACAGCATTTAAATATGGCCAAAGCATCACCACAAAAGGACAGCACCACTGACTATAGATCCATCCAGAAAATCGTGCAGCAATTATCAAAATCTAAGAAGCAAGAGTGGAAATAACCAGATAACAGAGTTCTGACAGAAGAAGTAAAACAACATAATCCATCCAGACTCAAGAATGATCCAGCAGTTGTCACTTACGATAATCAGAACAGAACTCAAGAACTAAGAAACCAAATAACAACAATAACCGCTTTCGTTATTTGTAAATGTAATGGAAGCACAACTGAGGATATAAAGAAATCAAGAAGCTCGACATCTCAACCAACTTATATTCCATAAAGACATAAGTAAGCAACCGGTGAAACCATCCGCCTAAATTTAGGCATCAGAAAGTAGTTAGGTGCATATATAGCTTAGATCCAAGCATAAGAAAGGAAAAGCAGTATAAATAGAGATCAAAAGCCAAATAGAGGGGATGATCAAGAGTTTAAGAAAGAACTTATCTCCTCAGTCTCCCCCCTTCGGCTCTTCCTCCTGCTATCTTCTTCTAGGTTTTCCTAGCCAGAAACCACCGCCTTCCATCGGAGAAACAACAGTTTCTCCTCCGATCCCAGCCGCAACCCTCTTCCTCTCAGGAGCTCTCGACGGCTCGAACAGTCGACTGAACGAAACAAAACAAAACAAGCAAAGATAAGGTTAGGTTATCTCAAAGCTTCATCCAACGACCAAGAACAGCCGCGCAATTCTCAATCAAAGGCTCAGATTCAATCCAGAGATCAAATCGCTCAGAAAACAACATCTGTAATCCACTAATGCCATTTGAAGAATCCAGAACCGTGTGATCAAATGACACATCCAAGGGACACGGGAAATAATCCTACATCCGACGGCTCAAGCTCAAGCACAAGAAACACTCAATCCGAGTGTTAGCATCTAACGACCAAGTTACAACACGCTGCATCTAACGACGCAGAAAGCATCCGAGCGAGTGACCCTTCAGATTAATAGTAACTCAACCGGGTTCCAACACTCAGTGAGTTAACTCGCACTAAGCTAAACCAAGCGGTCGGACCAATCCTCGCGTACGGACTAATTCAAAAAATAGGACATATCGAGCAGTATGTGACAACGTCGTTGTAAGCGATTCTAGTAGTAGCAGATGATGGTGAACTGTGCGGAGCAATCACCGGTAGAAATACGGGGAACAATTCGGCGAGCGGTAACAATCACTTAGTAGAAATGCGAGGAACAATCACGCGAGCGCGAGAGCAATCACGGTGAAATGCGAGGAAAAATCAGCGATAAAGCCATCATGATGGAACCGTCGAGATTGGCGGCAGAGGATCAACGGCGGTGGCTGACGGCGGCGGCCGGTGGCGGTGGTTGACGACCGTCGAGTGGCGGCACGATTGTGCTTGGAGGATCTTTAGAGCTCTCTCCTCTCTCTCTTGCCGGGCCGAATGAGAGCTATTTATAGGTGGAGGAGTGGCGTCTCATGTAACATACAAAATCGAACCACTCCTCTCCATCGGACGGCTCATGATGATTCCCTTGATCATATGATGTATTTTGTGTATTTGTATGCTCAAATAAAAGAATTGTAAGATCTTTGACTTGTTGGATCGAGACGCTCGATTTGATTATAAACACTCTATATTTGAGAGTTTTAAGAATTTAACTCAAAGTTTTCAATGATATTTTAAGTGATCTACCGCGGTTTCAATTTTACATTAGCTTGCTTTCGGCATCAAGATTTCGTGCTTTGGTAGAGGAATTTTCGGTTATATATATATATATATATATATATATATATATATATATATATATATATATATATATATTATATTCATAATATTTTCAATTTCAAAATTTAAAAACACTAATTTCCTCACAAGCTAAGATCTGCGATGGCGGCTTCCTTTGACAATGTTGGAGCAAGTCGTGATTGAGCACCGTATGGGGCGGTTGTTACAGTCGTAGCTTCGATCAAAGCCCGTGGTGGTGAGCCAAGACGGGACGAGAAATTTTACCACCATTAGTGATGCGGTGGCGCCGGCTCCGAATAAGACAGATGGAAGCGATGGTTATTATTTGATCTTTGTAAGCGCCGACATTTATCAAGAATATGTTTCTGTGCCAAAGAATAAGCGTTATATTATGATGATTGGTGACGGAATTAATCAGACCATTGTGACCGAGAATCATAACAACGTTGACGGTTGGACCACCTTCAACTCAGCCACATTTGGTGAGTTTATAATTTCATCTATTTTTTCAGGAACATAGGCCAATTATATTTTATCTTTTTATTTCTATTTTAATTAGAGTTATATTTTAACTTTGAGTATTCGGAATGAAATTAGGGAATTAATTATTGTGCTAATGATATCGTGCTCTACTGTGTCGGTTCTGTCAATGAAAACATTTTTTGGGCACATAGTATGTAATTTTTTACATAAATAAAAAGTTTTAATATTATATCAATCATCATTCATTTTTTTAAATGAAATATACCTTTCATTGATAGAAAAAAAATATTATATTTGTAAATATTCAATTTTATATATTAGATATGCTAATACATAAGAATTGTGTATTATGAATTTTTTTTCATATTTAAGTGAATTTAATTATTTAATCTCACCCACGGCACTCATATAATGCTCCATACAACAAAAATATCGCTATTTATCTTTTATTTTTAGTTCAAACAAAAATAAGCTCAAGCTGCGTTCGGCACAAAGCTGTTTCTCCGGCCGACGTGTCAATACGACGAATCGGACCGTTTCTATTTGTGTGTGCTGGTGAGCTAAAAGAACCATCCGTCTGCCGCTTTGAGAAGAAGAGGAATTGGTGCACTCTCTGTAAAGTATAAAAAATAATAATTATTAGAAAAATATTCTGAAATTTTGTAATACAAATTGATATATAATAAAAAATTAAAATATTTGTCCAATTAATTCAAGTATCCAGAGCTAAGTTAAGATTATTATATATTATATCAGGATCTCCTATTGCATGCATTTTCGAGGCAGAATGATCTAAATGAAGTAAAACTTAAATAAATCTCTCATATCTTTTTATCTGACACCAATCTATTAAGAGACGGTAACAAATTGCTTTTTATTGCTATTTTTTTTTTGGTACAGCTGTGGTCGGCCAAGGCTTTGTTGGAATAAACATGACATTTCAAAACACCGCCGGCGCAATAAAACACCAGGCCGTCGCCGTTAGAAATGACGCCGACCTCTCCACATTCTACCTCTGCAGCTTCGAAGGCTACCAAGACACGCTCTATGCCCACTCCATGCGCCAATTCTACACACAATGCGACATCTACGGCACCATCGACTACATCTTCGGCAACTCCGCCGTAGTTTTCCAGAACTGCAATATGTACTCAAGACTTCCCATGCAAGGCCAGTAGAACACCATCACCGCCCAAGGCCGAATCGACTCGAACCAGAACACGGGGATTTCAATCCAAGGTGGCGATTTCCTCGCCGCCGCCGATCTCGCAGCCAACAGCGGCTCGACTCTAACTTTCCTCGGCAGACCGTGGAAGAATTACTCGAGGACGGTAATCATGGACGCGTTTATGGATGGTTTGATACAGCCGGCGGGGTGGTTGCCATGGGACGGGGACTTCGCGCTCAGCACGTTGTATTACGCTGAGTATAATAACAGTGGGCCGGGCTCGAACACGATTGGGCGGGTCACTTGGCCTGGGTATCATGTTTTGACTAATAGTACTGAGGTGATGAACTTTACTGTAAGTAACTTCATAATGGGTGATTATTGGATACCACAGACAGGCGTGCCCTATATAGGCGGGCTGCTTTAAGGTGATTGCAACGGGGATGGTTCTATTATGATTTTTTACTTTGTTTAGTCACTTAACTGATGTTCTCGAGCCATCATATACTATTATTTATTTATGCGAATGCCATTTGATTTGTTGAAAAGAAAATTACAGTACGTATAAATAATTTAATATATTATAATAACCTTGCACAAATATTGTGAGGCCATTTAATTGGCTCATATGTACAAAAAAAAGTGTATTTAATATGTTTCAGAGTCAATGAAAAATAAATGTAATACATTATTTTATTTTGTTTGCTTTGAGATAAAAATATATATAATTTAAAGTGAATAATACATGTGATAGTAAGCAGTAGTCAATGATGGTAATAGATAATAAATGACAATTATGGGAGGTGACCAAAATTACTCATCTATGGGCACTGGTATGATGCGTGCTACGTGGAAGGCTGTTTGTGGATATCGACGATGTGAATTATGGGTGGCGTTGGCGTGTGAGGTATTATTGACTGTGGTGGAACCCTTTATGAGTTAGCTACAATAGTCACAATTTAATTATATTTAAAATTTCATCAAAATTAAACAAATTTATAATGCTTAAAAGTGAACTATAAGTTTAATAAAAAATTTCATAGAATTTTATATTGTATTATAAAATTCCATTAATCTTATTATTTTAACCCCTTAGTGAAAAACTTTATCAATCTAAAAATCCTACGAACCAAATCTATTTGTTTCTTATAAAAATATAACTGCTTACAAAATTTATTAAAAATTTATTGTTTTTTCTCTCGAAGATTCTCTGATATTGTTCATAGATCCTTTAAAAAATGATTTTTCTCAAAACTTTCCTTCGCATAAGAAATTCTTAGTGACTGCTAGTAATAGTTTTTTATTATACCACTGTTGTTGTTGTGAAATATTCTATGCAATCAACTTTTTTGACGCAATAACTATTGTTACAAAGTAAACTTAATCTCTACGTGAAAGATTATATTTTAATAAAATATAAATAAAATTATATATTAAGTATTAATAAGTCTAGTCAATAGCGAGGAATACCTAAAAATTACATGTTAATTGCTTAATAAGACTCAAATTCATAAGAAATTATCTGTTAACTTTACATAGATTTGTCAAGTGCTAGCGAGCTAGACAAATTGCCCTGATGCCTTATGTTATAATATCGACAATTAGTTGAGAAATTTTAATGATTATAAGTGAGTATTGATCTAATGACTAGTGAATAATTTTGACGAATATTTACTCTTCTTCAACAGTATTCGTGTTGCATGACTTGACACCAATTGAATTCGATCAAAAGTGAATGCAACATATTCCTTCACAACTTTTAAGAATTGATCATTTTTTATTTGTCCACTAGCATTAAAGCTAATTTATCTTGATTAGCTAGACCTAACAAATTTTGCTCATGCAACATTTTAATATATAAATCTCACTAATATTTTGATATGTGCTCATGATTTTATTTTATAAGTAAATATTATCACTTATAGTATTAAACTACATGTACTAAGCATAGCTTTAAAATCAAACCAAATTGACTGATATGCCTCATTCAATCATAAATAAATCTTCTAGATCTAAATCTAAAATTATTTTGAGTAATTTACATACATATCACATAAAAC
This sequence comes from Cymbidium sinense, assembly GCA_021442155.1. NCBI lineage: Eukaryota > Viridiplantae > Streptophyta > Magnoliopsida > Asparagales > Orchidaceae > Cymbidium > Cymbidium sinense. The sequence continues at coordinate 36,315,776 of CM038233.1, read as the reverse complement.
ATTACTATTTTTATATCTTAACAATAAAATTTATTATTTATATTTTTAGCACTCAAAACTTTTTAATAGATCATGAATAACACTCTTCGTCAGCCCACTGTAGCTCCGTTTTCTATCGCTAATCCTAAACATTCCGATCCCTCTCCCCTTCCACGAAATGGACGACAACATCGTCATTGCGGCCTACTTCATACATCTAGCTCGGTTTTCAGATTCTGATTCTGTGTGAGATACAAGAACCCAAAAGATTATAATTCTGATTCTGTGTAATATGATTTATTCTAAAAAATAAAAATATTTATATATAGTATAAATATATTAAAAAAATAAAATTAAAGTAAAATTAAAAACACAAAATAAAATTGTACCCAAATGTGTTTCAATCTCTCCAACCCCAAATATAGCCCAAACATAAATTAATTGAAATGTCTGGAATTGACCATTAAACATACCACAAAACTACCATCAAACCTCTCAATAAGTACCCCCACGATATCTCATTCAATGATCAACTCGTTCTTTTGAGGTCCTTAAAAAAAAAAAAGTCCATCATGAAGGCCACCTTTTTCACGTTCTTCCTCCTCTCCATCTTCACCCTCACCTTCGCTCAACTCTCCTCTCCTCCTCCTCCTCCTCCTCCAGCCTCCACCACACCAATCCCCTGATGCAGAGCAATGTGATGCCCACTCTAAAATCTATTACTAAACAACATGTTGCTCCAACCAACTAGCATATTTTCTTAATAATGTCTTCTTTTTCTTTTTACATACTAAATATGGTAATTAGTTATATAAACATAACTTAATTTATGTATTATCCATGTGGTCCCAATAGTTAGTTACAGACACTTATATTACTGTGTGTAATCCGAGTGAGATGTAATTGGATAATTTTTCATTTTGATAATCGAAACACGAGAACTCGACTTCTCTTGTGCTAGTTTCTGCTTTGCTCTGTTATTTCCTTCGGTTTATTCTTCAGATTGAAAACATCAGATTGGTATCAGAGCTTCAATGGAAGACAGTAACAAGCAACCTGTTTGCAATGCCGATCGCAACTAGGATTTACTACGAGAGGTTGAAACTCGCCTAGAAAGAAAGGTAGATAATCTATCCATTGACTTTCAATCCTTCATCAATGAAGTTAGGCAGGAATTGATGTTTCTTAAGGGAGAATGTATCAGCAATCTGGTAGTCTTGCCGGGATTCATGACAACCACACCAATGATAGCGGATGCTTCAACATTGAATCGAGATCGGAGACATCTTCAAAGATCGGTCGGTGAACGAAACCCTTGAAACCGTAAAATATGCCTTTCAAAAAATTCACTTACTGGAGTCAGATTCGTAGGAGGAATACTTGATGGGAGAAGACTCTAATCATCTTCATCTACAACCTGAGCGAGTGTACCACGATTGCAAGGTGAAGATTGACATTCCATATTTTGATGGTCACTTACATATTGAAGACTATCTAGATTGGGAACAACTCGTTGATTTGTTCTTCAAATATATGGAAATTCCACTGGAAAAGAAAATCCATTATGTCGCGTGTAAGCTGATATGGGGTGCTGCAGCAATTAACTCAAGCGTGCCGATGAGAAGACAGACGACCGATCAAGGGCTGGACACGAATGAAACAAACTATGTGGAGTCATTTTTTGCCCTCAGATTATGAGCAAATTCTATATGTATAATACCAACATTGTTCTCAAGGGAATAGATCCGTCAGCCAATATATCGAAGAATTCTACTGCCTCTAGACTAGAAACATCCTCAATGAATCCCATCAGCATATTGTCACCAGATATCTCAGTGGGCTAAAGGAGTCCATTCAGGATAAATTGGAGGTGAATACTGTATGGTCACTATCCCAAGCTGTTAATTATGCATATAAGGGAGTTAAACTAGTCGAAGTTCCCAATTAAAGAACCATTGTCTTTGCGAACACAAAGGCTGCCAAGGTATCAAACTCGAATGCTAAATTTGGTTCAGCACCTTTACAAACTATGGCTCCAACAGTAGGAAACAGTGAAGTCAAGGCAGCAGGTAGATATGTGGCTCCTCAAGAAAATGTATATCATAAACCAAGATCGCCCAAGTGCTTTAGGTGCTTTCAACCAGGACACCGCTCTAACGAATGTCCTAATCGTAAGCAGATCCAGATTGTAGAAGGAGAACCGAACTCCGAAGATGAACCCACAAAGAGCTACCTACCAACTGGTGAGGATATTGAAGACCTTCCGACAGATGAAGAAGAATTAATTTCTTATTTAGTCGAAAAAGTGTTACTAGCTCCTAAGCAACTCTCAATGTCACAATGACATGCCATATTTAGAACATGTTGCACAATCGAAGGAAATGTGTGTGAGATGATTGTATATAGTGGTTGTACTGAAAATGTGATTGCTAGTTTGGTGGTTAGAGCACTGCAACTTTAAACAACAAAACACCCAAATCCGTACAGGATCAGTTGGATCAAAAAGGGTGTGGAGGTCATGGTTATGAATTTATGCAAGGTAAACTTCTCTATTGGTAATAATTTTAGTTGTGAGGTCCTATGTGATGTGATGGAAATGGATGTTTGTCACTTGATCTTAGGAAGGCCTTGGTTTGACATTGGAGCTTGGTACGATGGCCGGGCCAACGCTTACACATTCGGATGGAAGAACAAAAAGGTCAGGCTACTACCTTCTTTAACACCCCGGTCGATGGATTCCAACATATTAACAGGAAAATCTACATTTACCATGGTTTTTGGCACTGAATGGATTGCTGCTTCCAAAAGGAAGAATCAAATGTTAGCTCTTCTATTGACTGAATGGAATTCAACAAATAAACACGTGCACCCTTCAGTCCAGACTATACTGCAGTAATATCCAAATGTAGCTCTGCCTGATCTTCCAAATCATCTACCACCTCTGAGATCAATTCAACGCCATGTAAATTTTATACTTAGATCTAATCTACCCAATCTACCCTATTATCGAATGAGCCCGAAGGAGCACCAAATACTGCAAGACATCATGGAGGATCTCCTACAAAAGCATTTCATCTGACATAGTTTGAGTCCTTGCTCCATTACAACTCTAATCATACCCAAGAAGAATGGATCTTGGCATTTGTGCGTCGACAACCGAGCCATAAATAAAATCACAGTTAAGTTCAGGTTTCCAATGCCTCGCATAGAAGACTTGCTGGATAAATTGGTAGGATCTGCGATATTTTCTAACTTAGATCTGTGCAGTGGATATCATCAAATCCGAAGCTGCCTACGGGATGAGTGGAATACTGCCTTCAAAATCAAGGAGGGCTTTTATGAGTGGTAAGTAATTCCATTCAGACTGTGCAATGCACCGAGCACTTTTATGCGGCTTATGAATGAAGTTCTTAAATCTTTTCTTGGCCATTTTTGTGTTGTTTATTTTGACGACATACTAATTTATAAAAGGTCCCTACCCGAGCACCTGGACCATTTGAGGCAGCTCTTTAGCATGTTGCAAGATAACCAACTTTACATCAACTTAGAAAAAAGTGAGTTTTCCATGTCTGAGGTTCACTTCCTCAGCTTTATTATCAGCAGTGATAGAATTAAAACTAATCCCAGAAAGATTGAGGCAATCAAATCATGGCCAACTCTGGCCTCAATTCTAAGTCAAGTAGTTTCCATGGCCTTGCTAATTTTTTGAGATTCATACAATATTTTAGCACTATTGTGCATTAAGCAAAACATTTAGTGGGGCAAAGAATAGCTAGCTAAGTGAAGTTTTAGTACATCACCATTCTTGTGTATTCCAAATTTCAAAAAACCCTTCCAAGTGGAGATAAATGCATCAACAGTAGGAATTGGAGCAGTCCTCACACAAGAAGGGAAACCAGTGGAATTCTTTAGTGAAAACTCAGTTCAACTAGACAATGATGGATGACTTGTGAATAAGAGCTATACACCATTATCCATGCTTTGAAAACCTAGGAGCATTTTCTCTTATTTCAAAACTTTGTCTTATACAGTGACCACAAATTGTTACAGTTCTTAATTTCACATAAGAACCTCAATCAGATGCATGCTCGTTGGGTTGTTTTCTTGCAGAAATTTACATTCATTCTTAAACACAAAGCTGGTAGGAGTAATCATGTTGCGGATGCCTTGAGTAGGATGTGAATCATTAATTGTCCAAAGCAATATCTTAGGCATGGAATGTTTACGCGAGCTATATCATGATGATAAAGATTTCACATCCATCTGGGAGGCATGTAAATAACATTCAGCCATGAGTGACTATTCCATTCAGCAAGGATGCATGTTCAAAGGAAACCAACTTTGTATTCATGACACTTCGTTACGATAACTAATCATCTATGAATACCATGGAGGGGGATTAGCTGCACACGCTGGATGAGATAAAACATTAAGAAGGGATGTGTGTTGGATGGTGGAGAAATGCTCTATTTGTCAAACATATAAGAGTACAGGCCAAAACACAAGATTATATACATCACTTCCAATTCCTAATTATATTTGGGAGGATCTTAGTATAGACTTTGTGCTAGGTTTTCCTCGTTTAATGAATGGATCTCATTCAGTTATGGTAATGGTGGATCACTTTTCAAAGATGGCACACTTCATTGCTTGTAAAAAGACTTATGATGCAATTAATATTGCTAGACTTTTCTTCTGAGAAATAGTGTGTTTACATGGTATTCCAAGGAGCTTGACCTCGATAGGGATGTTAAGTTTGTTACTTTTGGAAGAATTTTCAAATAGACCTTAGCTCGACTTATCACATCAAATATAAGTGGCTAACAGAACTTTGTGTAATATGATCAGGTACATGGCTAAGAATAAACAAAAATAATGGGATGAGTGTTTAGGGCAAGCTGAATTTGCTTTTAATTCAATGTTGAATCAATCTATAGGAAAGTCCTCATTTAGCATTGTGTTTACAAAGCAATCGAACCTCACAGTGAATATCACCATCCTTCCAAAACCACAGAATAAAGGATCCAACGAACTTGCTGAAGATTTTGATTCAATGCTCCAACAGGTGAAAGAAACTCTGATTAAATCATCCCAACATTATAAGAAATAATATGATAAGAAGCGTTTTAAACGTTTCAATGAGGGTGCCTTAGTAATGGTGTGGCTGCGCAAAGACAGATTTCCTCCCGACACTTACAACAAATTGAAACCCAAAAAAATTGGTCCCTTTCTAATCATAAAATGTATCAATGATAATGCTTATATGTTATCACTAGCACCTGACCTCAATATACCTCCCACTTTTAATATCACCGATTTATATGCTTACAAACCACCAAATGATGGTCTAATTCATTTTTCTGAACTCTAGTCGAGTTCCTCGGAAGCGAGGGAGACCTGATGCTGAGCAATGTGATGCCCACTCCAAAATCCGTTACTAAATAATGCGTTGCTCCAATCAACTAGCATATTTTCTTAATAGTGTCTTCTTTTGCTTTTTGCATACTAAGTATGGTAATTAGTTAGATAAATACAACTTAATTTATGTATTAGCCATGTGGTCTCAATAGTTAGTTACATGCACTTATATTATTGTTTGTAATCTGAGTGGGAGGTAACAGGATAATTTTAATTTTGATAATCGAGAAAATCTCGACTTCCTTCTCTGTGCTAGTTACTTGCTCTGCTATTCCTTCAATTTATTCCTGGGATTGAATACATCATCTCCCCTTCCACCGCATGTATCTCCACCCGAGCCCTCCTTCCTGCCCCATCGCTTTGTGACACCCCACACTCTACTCCTACGGACTCTTCTCCATGTAAATCCTCTGGCATAAGTTCCTCCTCACTCATCGACACCTTCCTCGCTCTCCTCCCTTCCTCCCACCTTGCAGCTCTCGACATCTCTTCATGGACATTAACATCGACTTTCTCACCTCCATGGCTCGAATCTCCACCTCAACTTCTCCTCGACCCGAGTTGAGGGACTCTAAACACTCCTCTCCGAGCTTCTTACTAACCAAAAAAGTGTCTTAATGGCTTGAAAGAGATTGGCCAAGGCCCGGACATTCTCACCCCTTCGATTGTGAATGGAACTAGATTTTATACTATCTCACTCGCGCTATTCACTAAAGCTTGGGTGCCTAATCGGAAGTTGAAGAAGGGGTCACCGATAAAGCATTTAGCTACCAAGGTGTTTTATCCGCCGCTGGTGGAAAGCAAGAGACACCTGCTGAATATGATTGAGTCATGATAAAAAGCTACATCAGATTTCACATGTAATATTTTCTCTTTTTCATGAGATGAGTTGACAAATGACAATAAATAAAATATTCAATGTATGCATTTTTTTTTTGAAAAATATATTATCTTGCCTAACTCTTTGGAAAATGGAGACGTGCAGTTTAGGGATTATTTGAGTTTAATTTTATTTTATATTTTATATTATTTTTAAAAATATATTTATTGACTATTTTTTTAATAATTTTATTTTAAAAATAAATTATATTTTTAAAAATTTTAAAAATAATTTTTAAATCTTTTAATTATTTTTAAAATTAACTATCACACTAAACATCTTAAAATTTTAAATAAAATATCAATAACATAAAATAAAATGTAAAATAAAAAAAATAAAATTAATCTCAAACAAAGTTTTATATATATATTGTGTGTCAGAAAACTAGTTACAGTAGAATAAAACTTCTTCTTAGTTTAGTTGAAAATTACACACGAGATAGTTGAAAGAGAATAAGAAACTAATTTTTACATGGAAAAAATCCGAGAAAGGGGGGAATACTATGGGCCTAGTAAAAATGCTCCATTATATATGTGCTTTGGATTACAATGTTTGAATCTTCCCAATAATGGGATTACAAGATTGTATGTGAAAAAATCGACAATTTCAAAATCAGTTACAACAACCGGTGGTAGTTGGAGCGGTTGTTGGTATGGTTGGCGGATACTTGGACAATCGGCGATGTGGTGGCGATGACGAACTTTGAACTTATAGCTCTCTCTCTCTCTCTCTCTCTCTCTCAACTTTCTCCTAAGTTTGCTTCTAGCTCCTCCCTCCCTTTATGGAAAGAATGGGGTCCTATTTATAGGATTCTGAGAGAGGCATTTTGGTCATTGTAGCCAAAATCCCAAAACACTCCACATACGGTGTATATTGATTCATTTGATCATAGATAGTTTTTTGGTGATTTGACCGCCCAAATGATCTTCGATTTGAGTGATCTTAGGCTCGTTGAATTCATCTCGTTGAGCCATTCTATTCGAGTATAAGCACATCAAATTTGGAAGTTATTTAATTATCCAATCAGTGTCTTGAAGTTTCATATGTAACTTTTGAGCTTGATTTGAGCTCATTTGGGCTCAACTTGACCTGATTTTTGTGTTGTTGGAATTATCTCACTAAGTCATTTAATTTGATCATATTCATGCTTAATTTATAAATTTTAGAGAGATATATCATTTATCCTCCTATTTTTGGATGATAAAACTTATTTCATCCAAAAATATATTGAATAAAACCAGTTTAGCTAAAAAATTAGATAGTATATTGTATCAATTTATTTATTTATTTATATTTATATATATATATATATATATATATATATATATATATATATATAAAGAGGGGGCAGGCCCCAATCTATTATTATTTATTTATTTTATCGTGAAAGAAAGAGAGGGAGAGAGAGAGATAGAGAGGAAGAGAAAGAGACGAAAAGAAGGAGGAGAGAGAGAGAGAGAAGAGAGAGATTTTTTATTTTTTATTTTATTAAATGGGTGGCGTAAACGCCAGCCATTATGATGAGATGGAGGCAGTTGCCCTGCTTAATAATTTATTTATTATTTATTATTATTATTATCTGGAATTTGAAAAGTCATTCTTTTAGTATAAATATCCCAAAGGATAAGGAAAAACTCACGCATTTCTTTCTTTTCTTTGATAGGCTGTATAACGGTACCGACCCCTCTTGCAGGCTCCAGTTCTCTCCGATCTCGGGGTTTCCAATTGTCCTGGTTAGGTGGCGTGGATCCTGAATTCAAGCTCCAGTGTGCTTCCGCTTTCGTCTCTTTAGTGGCCTCCACTATCCTATACAATAGACCGACCCATCTCGTAGGCTTCAATTCTCCCCAATCTTAAGGTTTCAAGCCCGACTGGTTGGTGACACACATCTAATTCAACCTCGGTGTACTTACCTTTCTCCTATTTTGTGAACCCTGTATAGATGTGAACCCCTCGTGGCTTCAATTCTCCACGATATCGGGTTTCCAATTGACACAGTTAGGTGTATCCCGGAGCTCCAGTGTGCTTCTGCTTTCTTCTCTTTGGGAGCCTCCACTAACCTATATAACGGTGTTGAGCCCCCTCGCAGGCTCCAGTTCTCCCCGATCTCAGGATTTCCAACTAACCTGGTTTGGCGGCATCATGAATTCAGGCTCTAGTGTGCTTCCAAGTTTTTTTTTTCAAGTCTTGGTTTCTCCCACTGATCCTTATAATGGTGTGGACCCCTCTCGGAGGCTCTAGTTCTCCTCGATCTCGAGATTTCTAACTAACCTGGTTAGGTGACACGCATCCCAAAGTTGATTTCTAATGTGATTCCGAACTTGAAAAATAGAGACTATCTTCATGGGTGAGCATCATTCCACATATATCCCAATGTCTAATGATTCTCGAGTAAATTTTGCACAAGATGATGGGTTGCAAAAGCATTAGGAGACAACAAGATTCGACGATGTAACGCCAACTATCAATAGTGATACTTTAATAATCTTCAGAAAGAAGTTTTATTTTCCAAATGATATAGTGGTTATTCCTCCTAAAAGATCGCAACGAGCTTATTCTCCTCCGTCGGGGTACCTGTGCCTTATGAAACTTTTGCCTTCTAGGATTTGTGATGTATGTGTACCTTCTGAGACTTTTGCCTTTTGAGATTTTTGATGTACCTGTACCTTCTGAGGCTTTCGCCTACTGAGATTTTTGATGTACCTATACCTTTTAAGGCTTTCGCCTACTCAGGTTTTTGATGTACCTGTACCTTCTAAGGCTTTTGCCTATTGAGATTTTTGATGTACCTGTACTTTCTGAGACTTTTATCCTCTAAGATTTTTGATGTACTTGTACCTTCTGAGGCTTTTGTCCTAAGATATTTTTAATGTACCTGTATCTTCTGAAGCTTTCATTTATTGAGGTTTTTGATGTACCTGTATCTTTCGAGGCTTTTACCTACTGAGATTTTTAATTTACCTGTACCTCCTGAGGCTTTTGCCTTCTGAGGTTTTTGATGTACCAGTACATTCTAAGGTTTTTGTCTTTTGAGATTTTAGATGTACCTATATCTTCTGAGGTTTTTATCTTCTGAGATTTAAAATGTACTTGTACCTTCTGAGGCTTTTGCCTTCTGAGATTTTTTATGAGTGGAGACCCTATCAACCACTTGCTCTCTTAGAGTCTTTCTAGTGAGGACCTTGTCCACTACTAGCTTCCCATCGAGGCTTTCTCAGAGGCACGCCTTCCAGGGGTGGAATCCATAAAGGATTTTTGACCTATTTGAGGTTGTTTATCAGAGTGTTACTTAGTGACATTTAACCTGTGTGGAAGAAGTCAATAGTTTTGACTCTCATCCAAGATTATTTTGTTAAAGTATGACGTTAACCTATGTAGAAGAGGATAATTATTTTGATTCTTTCAAGAATATTTGTCAGAGTATTACTCGATGACGTTAACCTATGTAGAGTAGGTAAAGTTATGGCATATCTGAGGTTGTTTGTCTGAGTGTTACTCGGTGACATTTAACTCATGTGGAAGAAGTCAATAGTTTTAACTCTCATCTTTAATACCATAAAGGATTTTGGGTTTAGGGTTCAGGAAGAGGTAGTTTCGGGTTTAGGGTTTCAGGTTTAGGGTATGATAATGTGTCCTCTGTTTCCTCCCCACCATCTTCCGCAGAAGCTAGAAGAGCTTCGTTGAGGCAATTATTCAGATAAAGAAATAGGGAAAAGTCGAAATCATCCGATCATTGTAGATGTCAGAAGTGAGGCCATGGAGTAAGATAAGTCAAGTGTCATCATCATGTGAGGATGATGCTTGATGATGATAGTTGAGTATGTGGGGTGTAGGTGGAAAATGAGAAGCGGATAAACCGTCTATCCGATTGATAGGTTTGGAGAGATTGAGTGAAGTATTGGGGGCATCAGCTTTAGGTTCCATGATCGTCCACAGGCTTTGATGGAGTGGCATCATCAGCAGCAGATGCGTGGGATGCCAAATAGTTTACTACTCTAGAAATGTTGTAGCGGGAAAAGCAGGTGTGGTGTTGGTAAGCGGGCCACTAAAGCTCAGTGATTAGGGTGGATTTAGCCGCCTTGCCGGTCTTCATAACCATCGTCGATTACTAGCTCAATGTGGTTCATGAAGTTGTGGATTGAGAGCATCAAATTTGGAGCAATGTATACTAGATTTGCGTTCGGCGGATAGATCTACCTCCATGGTGCCCTATTATGCGTCGATCACGAGGCATACATTCTCTCGAGGATAATTATCTTTGGTTCCAGCATCTCTTCTGTGTAATGTATGAATCCGGACCATAATTAGCCCTAGGTGGATGTGTTGCATTCCTTCGTTGAGTAACCGTTGGAATGATTGCTGTCTGATGAACGGAATGTTTACTTGGGTATGATCAATGGCCAAGATTCTTTCTTCAAAATAGTGTTGATATACACGATGTCGGTGTCCCAACCAGCCATCTTCGTATAGGGTTTCAGCAGGCACTAAGTTTGCCCTTTGTTGTTGGGAGATCTGTAGTTCAGCGTCGGGATAAAGTTGACTCTCCAGAGTTGGTTGGTACCTTCTTTGTCTGGGTAGTCTTCGCTGAAGTTCATAGGCTAACCTTGATCTCAATCTATATCCTCGGATCTGGTCTTCTACAGGGTTATCAGATGTAGAAGGAGTTTGGTTTCGAAATGAAGTGGATGATAACCTCATCTGGGTAGAGGATGAGGCCATTTAGGTTGATTTTTGTTTTTCCTTTTGGAAAATATCTTTGGGATTTTGAAAAACAAATAGCTTGCCTCTGGAACTGGAGGTTTTGGGTGGTGTGGTAGGTTTTCCGAGGGAGAGGTTCTGGAGTTGATTTTGTAAGGCTGATATTGAAGATTCAAAATTTTCAACTGCTATTTTAGGTGATGCTTGGATCTGATCCAGGCGTTCTTCTAAGTGTCGCACCTTTTCAATGGTAGCCAACAGGAGTTGAATAATAGTATTATTTTGTTTAATGATAGTACTGAAGGCAGTAGCACTGTTAGGACAAGCCTCGGTGGGATTTATGAATCTGGCTGAAGGGGGATCAATAGAATCAGTAGTTTTAAGAGCAGTTTTGTAATCGGTGCTTATAGAAGCAAGTCTCCAATCACTCATAGGTCAGAAGAAGAGGTAAGGTTAACAGATGAGCAAAAGCTGTTCTAGGTTTGATTTCAGAAAATCAGATAATCAAGCCAGATCTATACTTACAGATAAGTTCCAGTGCTTCCCTGATCAGTCCTTTTCGCCTGTGGACTGTGCCTACTATTCTCGGCAATCTCAAGAGTCCCCCGGGTTACTGGCTGAAGGATCAGGACACCGCATCTTACCGTATAAGTATAGAGTGGTTAGACTAAAGGAGGTCAACTTGACCCATTTGTCCTAAATGAAATCAAATGAACCAAAACCAAATATAAACCAAATTGAACTAAACCAATGATACCAAAATATTTCAAATGATCATATGAACTTGACCCAACCCTTGGTTTGACCTAACTTAACCAATTGGTCAACTTGACCCAAGTTGACCCATTTATATCTAAATGGGTCAACATGAGCCAAATGATATCAAATCAACTCCAAATTCTTTGAAATTTGGCCCAACCCAATTTCAAACTATTCCAAATCTATCCAAATTGAAATCAAAGCCAAATAATCATTTTACCCCTAGGTCAAGGGGTAATCTATGGCCAATTCCACTTGGAATTTGGTCAAATCCTTTTCATGGCCACTTGGCATCCTCTTAGTGATCCATTTGGACACTAATGAGGGTGGTGCACAGAACCCAATGGCTTTGGGTCAGCCAAACCCAACCCAAAGACAAAACTAACCACACAATGGAAAATTCTCCACATGGAATCCCTCACATCCTCATTTAGCACATGGGAAACTCCTCCACTTCACTCCCCTACCAAAACCAAATCACATGGCATCCATAACAACCTAACAAACCCACTTAATCAAGTTAATTGATCAAAAATGGAAGGAAGGATCATGGTCATCATATCCAAGTAAGGGGAGATATACTCCCCCTCATTTCCTTTCAATCCATCACACTTACAATCGATTGAGCCAGAGAGACCTAAGGCAAGCTCCCCATGCTCTCTCAAGCAATCCCCAAGCTCTTCAAATTTCCTCTTCTCGGTTTTCCTTAAGTTAAAAATAGGGGAGGTAGGAAGAAATCCAAACTCACTCATCACTCTGTAGAATCCAAATTCCTTTTACAAGCACCATCAGAGGACCCAATCGAGCTTACCCAAATCAATTCCAAAGCAATCAAGCCACGGGAAGGAGGAACTAGACCAAAGCCGCAAGCCTTTGAAGAAGAGTTTGGCCAATAGGAAGATCCAGTTCATCTCAAGCTTTAAACCTTCAACAGGACTTCGTCTCTATTAGACGAAGCTACCTCGATGGTTGGGAGCGCCGGTGATAGCCTCCGGTGAGGTATGCTTCAAAATCGAGCCTAGGGAGAATTTTCTTTGGTATTTGTAAAGAGAACTTTAATCCCAATTGAAATTGATCGTTGGATGTTCTTCCCCACACCTCTTAATGGTGTGGGTTGAATCCTAGCTCAATTCTAGCTCAAGTGAGCTCGGATCAAGCCATGGAGGATGGATGGCCTCCATCTCCCACAAGCGAGGGTAGGGATGAATCATGGACCATTCATCCCGTGTGTATTGGATGGACGATTCTGATTAATCTGATCAGATCCTATGATTAATCCTTTAGTGACTGCGGGCTTGATCTCGACCATCCAATCTTTGATCTGATGGTCCAAGAGAAAGTGCGTAGCGCTGTCGGCTGATGCGGCATAGGATGTGAAAACTTAAATAACCAATCCTGTTGCACCACGTGGAAAGTGTGCGCGGCATCAGCGGTCCACGTTACACCGACGGGATTAGTTAATTAATTTGGCTTCCTAATTACCTAATAATCACTGAAACTTCAAATATTCATAACTAAATGTAGAAAAATCAAGAAAATATAAATGAAGGCTCATTTTAAAGATAATTTAGTGAGAAATAATATAAAATTACTTCTAATTGATTTTGAATAGTGAATTTTTCTTAATTAGGGTTTATTTAAAATCTCAATAATCCTAATTACTCCTTAATCATTTCATTAATTAATTTCAAACTTCTCAGGCATATTTTGGGGGATGACTTCTACCTCCCCTAATTTTCTTAAAATTTATTAATGAGTTAATTAGGAAATCAATTAATGAATCCCTAATCACTCTCTTAATGCAATTAAGGGTAATTAAGCATGTGAATAGTGGTTTAATCACTTAATTCCCTAAGTTATTCCCTAAACCCCCTTCCTTCCTTAATCCAAACATAATTAAGGGTTCATCCACTATTAATATTCTTAATTAGCTTAATCAAAATTTTAAAATCAATATGAACTTAATTAATCCTTTGCTGGGTAGATCCTTAGGTGTTCAAAAACCTAAGGTAAATTTAAGGAAATCATTTCCAACCTACATGTGTGGGAAGGTTATAAAAGTACTTAATTCAACCCCTTACCTTAATTAATCAATAATTGTGAGCCAATTACATTAGGCCCCTTTCTTTCTTAGCTGCATGCTGATTTAAAATTTCATGTGATTGCATATCATATGTTGGCTCATAATTGTTTGAATAATTATGTTAAGGAGGTGTAGGTAAGGGGTAATTAATGAACTTAATTTATACCTTAACCTAAATAAAACATAAAATCAACTTAATGGTTCTAAAAATTAAACTAAAACAACACACACATGTGGGAGATGGGTTAGGACCAACAAACACTCTTTTCACATTTCCTAAATCAAATCAAACTCAAAATTAAAACAAAATTTCTTTAAACAATTTCATTCACTTTAAATGATCTTATTCCATAGGATTGTCTTTAGGAATTAATTAGGGTAATGGAGTTACATGCTTACATAACTTTAGTTCTTTCCTAGCATGCTAAATGTTTCTTGTCATATGAAATCATGCATTCATGTCTTTTGAAAAATAAAATAAAATGAAATAGTTCCTTTATGTCAAATTGCATATTTTGGCTAAAGTAAGAATATGAATGGTATTATCACTATGAAATCTAAAATTATTTTCAAAAACCTATGAATCAAAGATGACAAATGAAAAGGTATGCTACTTATAATTATTTATAAGCTTGCATGTGAGTATAATATAAAGATGTGCATTATGTGACTTTTCCCTACTCTTCTCTTTTAACATAGTTTTGAATAGGATTTGTGAAGTGTATAGTTCATTTAAAAATAACATAACACTTGCTTAAATCCATTCCTATTCATTCTTATATAATCCTTTAAGAAGGATGTTCACATTTACACATGTAAATTACATATCAAATCAAACATAAAATCTTTTGCATGACTCTTTTTCCATTCATTTGCTTTTGTACATGCACATGTATTTAAGAAAAGTGATATATTAGTCTGGACATCCGAGGGTTGCGAGGCTTTAAGTAGCCCCAAGTAGGTCTTGTACCTTACACCCCTGGTGTAGAAAATAATGGTGTCATACTCACTTATGTCTTCCATACATGTAAATGTGCATTTGATTAGTGGATAAAAGAATCCCCCTCTTTTCTACTTAATAAAATCATGCATCATGAAGCATCCACATTTTCTTAAGCAACATCTATTAGTATTCATCATTAAGGTGTGCTAAATATTTACATTTGCATGTATAGATATGCTTAGGATCATTTCATGTGCATGATACACATGTTGAAAAGAAATGAAGTGTTGTGTGCTTTGATAGTAATTCACTTTAGTTAATCCTAAAATACCTTTCTTATTTGAATAGGTTGATTTAGTGTAAATACAAACTTAGGATTAATTAAAACACATAATAAAACATTTACTAAACAAAAATCATTAATGAATATACCTTAAAAATTACTTAAAGTAGGGAGGAAAGAGAAGTTCTCTTCTCTTTTTCTCTCTTTACAACACTTAATAATTTCGTGTAGGCTCATTCAAACCAAATCAAAATCATCAAATAAAAATTAACCAAATCAACTAAATTACTTAAATGAAATCACCCTCTAAGTTGAACCTCTCACACTTAGAAAACCTCTAACCTTAAAGCCTAACTAAGACATACCACACAAGCCTTAAATGACACACACATTAGGCTAAGTCACCATTTCTAGTCCTATGTTTGGGTGATGCATGGTTTGATGCTTGATTTTATTTTGTGATATGATATCTTAGTCTAGATGTTAGGCTGTATGTGCGTAGACTAAATGGTAGGACGATCTTAGTCTAATCATTATCTTCTGTAAAGGATTGTGTTTAAGGGGTGCTGCAATAAAAATATAAATACTTTTGTTGTGCAAGTTACTTATACCCTTAAGCATAATCCAAAATAGGCCAGGTGGACTTGATTACCCATGTGTGGAGTGCTAAGTGTAATTTATTCATATATATGCTTGGGATTGTGTGGTTTGTTTATCTAATCTCTATTTTGCAGGTTTTAGTTAGATTTACTTTTCTCATTTTCATGTAATCTTATAATTAGGATTGAAATGAATGTTATGGGGGATTAGGATGAACATTGGTCATAAGACTATGTCTTATGTACCATGTGAAGCCTTTTGAGCAACCACATTCCAACTAACCAAAAGAAGAAAAAAGAAAGAAGAAAAAAGAAAGAAGAAGAAGGAAGAAATGAAGAAAGAAGAAATGAAGAATGAAGACCCTTGTAACATGAATTCCTTTTTGATTGTAATTAATTTATTTGTAATCCGGGTTGTATAAGGGTAGAGCTCGGCTACCCAATTTCTTTTCGGGTTTGTATGGTGGAGCCTCACCAGAAAAAGTCTTTTATTCTATTATGTTTGCTTTATAAATTGTTTGATGTTTGTTTAGCTTATGCATTAAGATGACATGTTTTTCTAGTTTCTTTCTTACTTTGATGAATGGCCTGAATGCGATTAGACTCTTAGAGAAAAATAGATTTTTTATCCAATTAATCAACTCAAAACTAAAAAAAAATATTAACAACTCATAACCTCACCTAAAGCCTAGGTTGTAAATCAAGATAAAAGATTTAGCAACCCCTTAACTGGATGTTGTATGTTTCACATATGCATAAAAAGTATCTTGCTTCTCTCTTATTATAGAGGACTTCCACCTTTACCAAGGAACTTAGCTTGACCTTTGAGAGCCATGGTAGAAATACACCTCCTTATTGCTGATTTTGGCCCATAATCTAATTTCTCATGCATTGGGCATATGAATCCCATAGCATATGTAAAATAAATTATCCAAAAAATGAAAATAAAATATAACAAAATTTACATTAGATTTAAGTCATTAATTATGCCCTACATGATGTAGTCTCTTAGGGAGTGTGTTTAAGAACTTAGTCTCTTTATAAACAAACAACAGCCTAACTATCTTATAAAAGCATATGATTTGCCTACATGTATTTAAAATCGTAGGAGGAGTTAGTTGATGACCACCCACAAGCGGTTGTAAGTCCAACAGTCGGGTGGTTTATCCTCTCTTGTGGAGGTAAACCCAATACCCATTTTTGCCTTAGATTTAGGTCATGCTTCGGCCCTCGCCAAGGCTCTCTAGATTTAGGTTCAAAGAATACTATGTCCCTTTCTGGGCTACAAGCATAAATCCTCACCTCTTAGGCATTTTCACAATTATGTTGTGGAATTATAAGCCCTAGATTTCTAATAAAAATTTAACTTAAACAAATAAATCACTTCAATTTTAAAAATATAAAGCTCAACCATATGATAGTTTGGGATTCTTACTAGGCTTCCTAATATCATAAACATCCCCTACTTATCTTCCTTTGATTTTGATAATAACTCCCACCTCTTAATCAATCCCTCTTGATCTACTAAAAATAAACTAATTGATTGATAGTCCTATCTTTGAAATCTTTGGAGACAATGATCATTTACCTTAGTTGAAAGTATTCCTAAAGAATCAAATTCCTTAGGATGTAATTAATTATGGGGGCTTGCCTCCATAGAGAACTTAATAAACCTAGTTTAAAATAAACCCTACTTTACTTTTCCATGTAAAGTAGGGGAAGAATCTCTAGTACATCCAAAGACCCATAGTACTTAGGAGTACTTATTAAGGTGATTAAGTCTATTGCAAGATGGTGACTTCTGTCTCTTGAGATAGTACATCATTCCTCAATGTCATATCCGATCACCCTAATAAGAATATTTACAGATATACGTAATGTCCAACACAAGAAAGTTATTATTTTTGTTCTTCATTTTTTTTCTTTTTTTCTTCAAGAAAAAGATAGATGAAGGATGAAAATTTTCACCACATTTGTAATAGAAATGACATGTCTTTTTCTAGTTTCTTCATACATTGATTTAATGTGTGGCTTGGATCTGATTAGGCTCTTAGGAAAAAAATAAACTTCTACCCCAACTACAACTCATAATCTCATTTAAAGCCTAGGTATTAAATCAAGATAATTAAAAGATTTAGCAACCCCTTAGCTGGATATTGTATGCTTAATATCATGCATGTCATCTTGTTTCACTTTTGTTAAGAGAAGGTTTCCATCCTTACACGATAGAGGAAAACTTGACCTTTGAGGGTCTCTTATGTGGTGGAAAACACCTCTTTCCCTCTGATTTAGCCAATAACCTTATTTCATCATGCATTTAGACATATAAAAATCCTATGGCCTTTGTCAAAATGAAGAGTCCAAAATCAAATAAAAATTGAAAAGATTTGCATTAAACTAAGTCATTATTCATACCACTCATGCTCTAGTCTCTTAGAGAGTGGGTTTAAGGACTTTAGTTTCTTTCTAATAATAACAACCTAACCATCTTGCAAAATTTGACTTGACCACATGATTTTAAAAGTGTAAGAGGAGTTAGATGGTTGCCACTTCAAGTGGTTCTAAGTCCAACAATCAGGTGTTTACCCTCTCTTATGGAGGTAAACTATATACCCATCTTCGTTTAGATTTAGAATGAGCTTTGGGCCTCGCTGAAGCTTCCTAGGTTTAGGATCTAAGATTTCTGTTCTCCCTTGGGCTATAATCATAAATTCTCACCTCTTAGGTATTTCCACAACCTTGTGTTGTGAGATCATAAGTCCTAGCTTTCTAATAAAATTCTAACTCAAATATATAATTATCTTTAATTTCAAATGTATAAAGACTAATTGTAGAATATATTGGAATGATCACTAGGTTTGCTAGTATCATGAGCATCCCCTACTCATCTCCTTTAACTTCGATAATAAGTCTCTCCTTTTTGATCTATCCCATATGATTTTCTAACATAGCCAATTTATTGATAGTCCTATCGTTAAAATCTCTAGAGATAATAATTGCCTACTTTAATCGAGAGTATTCCTAAATGATTCACCTTCTTAGGATGTAATTAACTATGGGGGCTTGGGCCCCCCATAGGGAACTTCAGAACCCTATTTAAATAAACCCTACTTTATTCATCCATATAAAGTAGGGGAAAGATCTCTGGTATATTCAAAGACCCATCATGCGTTAGGAGTCCTTATTAGGTGATTAGGTCTATTATAGAGTAGTGATTTCTATCTTTCTAGATAGTGCACTATTCCTTAATATCATACCTGATCACCTCAATAAGTACACCCTCACATCTGTGCGGTGTCCCCATACACACAAAATTGAAAACAAACACCACAGATTTTTTTGGTGACTCCGTTGGGGATAGTTCCTCTCTCCATCTCTAGTAGACAATTATTGTCTCCAAGCATTAATAGTGAACTTGTATTTTATATGAGTCTAAGAGTATCTTTCCTTCCATTGGCACTTAGCTTATTTCATTCTTAAGCAAAGCTAGCCAACATCCTTTAGGTTTTATGACCTCATTTCTTGTAGGCCTTGAAAGCCCTATTGGATCTCCCAATAGGTGAAAGATAAAATTTGCTAATGAAAGGAGATGACAAAAACTTAGAAACTCCTCACCACTAGCTTGGTGAGGCAATGTTCATCTTATATTTAATAAAATAAACTCTTTTGGAAAATGTCACTTTCCAAAAGCACTTTTTCAAAATTTATATAACAAAAGATTTTGCACAAAATTTATAAGAAACTTTCAAAAAGCAAAAAACTCATATAGCCAAATCTCATCTAACAATGTCCATGATTGTTGCATGGAGGTTCTTTTTGAAATCAAAATCAAAATCATTTTTCAAAAGCATCCTTTTAAAAATAGTTATCTCCATTCAGCATACTCAAATTTGTTGAATGAAGATTCTATTTTCAAATAAAATCATAGCATAAAATTAAAACTCCACTTAGCATATTTCACATATGTTAGAGTTGAAGTTTCCCTCTTTTCAAAAGCAAGAAATCACACACATGAAATCAAGACATATTTTGGACTCCATTTAACATACCCAAATTTGTCAAATGAGAATCCCATTTCCAAAATTCACAAAATAAATTGAACTCTATTTAACATATCCAAATTTGTTAAATAGATTTCTCCTCTTTTAAAATACAAATCATATCACACTTAATTCCTACTTAACATACCAAATTTATTAAGTGAGAGTCTCATTTTTAAAACACAAATCATAATCACATTTGATTCATACTTAACATACCAAATTTGTTAAGTGAGAATCTAATTTTCAAAAATCATAACACATTTGACTCCCACTTAACATACCAAATTTGTTAAGTGAGAGTCTCATTTTCAAAACACAAATCATATCACACTTGATTTTTACTTAACATACCAAATTTGTTAAGTGAGAATCTCATTTTTAAATCATAACACATTTGACTCCCACTTAACATACCAAATTTGTTAAGTGAGAGTCTCATTTTTAAAACATAAATCATAATCACATTTAATTCCTACTTAACATACCAAATTTATTAAGTGAGAATCTCATTTTCAAAAATCATAACACATTTGACTCCCACTTAACATACCAAATTTGTTAAGTGAGAGTCTCATTTTCAAAACACAAATCATATCACACTTGATTCCTACTTAACATTAACTGAGAATCTCATTTTCAAATCATAACACATTTGACTCCCACTTAACATACCAAATTTGTTAAGTGAGAGTCTCATTTTTAAAACACAAATCATAATCACATTTGATTCCTACATAACATACCAAATTTGTTAAGTAAGAGTCTCATTTTCAAATCATAATCACATTTGATTCCTACTTAACATACCAAAATTGTTAAGTAAGAATCTTATTTTTAAATTATATCACATTTGATTCCTACTTAACATAATAAATTTGTCAAGTGAGAATCTTATTTTCAAATCATAGCACATTTGACTCCCACTTAACATACCAAATTTGTTAAGTGAGAGTTTCATTTTTAAAACATAAATCATAATCACATTTGATTCCTACTTAACATACAAATTTGTTAAGTGAGAATCTCATTTTCAAAAATCATAACACATTTGAATCCCACTTAACATACCAAATTTTTTAAGTGAGTCTCATTTTTAAAACACAAATCATATCACATTTTATTCCTACTTAACATACCAAATTTGTTAAGTGATAATCTCATTTTTAAATCAAAACACATTTGACTCCCACTTAACATACCAAATTTGTTAAGTGAGAGTCTCATTTTCAAAACACAAATCATATTACACTTGATTTCTACTTAACATACCAAATTTGTTAAGTGAGAATCTCATTTTCAAATCATAACACATTTGACTCCTACTTAACATACCAAATTTGTTAAGTGAGAGGCTCATTTTTAAAACACAAATCATAATCACATTTGATTCCTACTTAACATACCAAATTTGTTGAGTGAGAATCTCATTTTCAAAAATCATAACACATTTGACTCCCACTTAACATACTGAATTTATTAAGTCAGAGTCTCATTTTCAAAATGCAAATCATATCATATTTGATTCCTACTTAACATACTAAATTTGTTTAGTGAGAATCTCATTTTCAAATCATATCACATTTGACTCCCACTTAACACACCAAATTTGTTAAGTAAGAGTCTCATTTTCAAAACACAAATCATAATCACATTTGATTCCTACTTAACATACCAAATTTGTTAAGTAAGAGTCTCATTTTCAAATCATAATCACATTTGATTCTTACTTAACATATCAAATTTGTTGAGTGAGAATCTCATTTTCAAATCATATCACATTTGACTCCCACTTAACATACCAAATTTTTTAAATGAGAGTCTCATTTTCAAAACACAAATCATAATCACATTTGGCTCCCACTTAACATACCAAATTTGTTAAGTGAGAGTCTCATTTTTAAAATATAAATCAATCACAGTTGGCTCTCACTTAACATACCAAATTTGTTAAGTGAGAGTCTCAATTTTAAAATACAAATAAATCACATTTGGCTCCCACCTAACATACCAAATTTGTTAAGTGAGAGTCTCATTTTCAAACACATATCAAACACATTTTGGTTTCTACTTAACATACCAAATTTGTTAAGTAAGAAGCCCCACTTTCAAATCAAATCAACATATATCACACAAAACCAACTATCACAAGCAAAGATGTTTTCATAAAATTTTCAAAACATATAAGTAAAATCTCTTCTTAGCATACCTAAATTTGCTAAGTAAAGGTTTTCCAAATTAAAATTTTCAAACAAGACACATAATGCAAATATCTTCAAAGGTCTCTCCAAATATTTGATCCCTGCCCAACTTACTTAAATTGGTTGAGTATGGGTTCTAAATCAAAATCATATGGCAAAGTCTCTCCTCCAAATATTAAAAATCTCTCCAAAATTCAATGAACCCCATTTAGCATACCTAAATTTATTAAGTGTGGGTTCAAATTCTGAATTAAGTATAGAAGTTGATGATTGAAGGTAAACATCAAGGCAAGGGTCTGACTCAATTATGTTTTAACAAATGCAGTGATTCAAGTACAGTTAATCTTTTCAGTCCCCAGTGTGATCATGGCTCCTAGAAAGTTCATCTTCTCTTTCCCTTATGGTGTAGATCTGGCCTTGATGCCAATCTCACCACGATGTTGCCCACCTAATCTATTTTGGCATTGGCTTTGAAGAGGTGGATTACTTGTGAGGGGATAGCCCTCACGACCGTTAGCAGGGAGGAGGTGGCGGGACAAGCGCCACTCATCCGCTTGGATATCCTATCTGATTATGAGTTTTCCTCATTGAAGAAGAAGGCCATAGTGGTTCCCATGCCCCGTTTAGTGTAAATGTGAGTACCAGCTATTTCAGTATCTGCTAGTTTAGTTGCCCCTGCCATAGCTCCAGTGGGAGCTGCTACCTCCTCTTTGGTTACTCTAAAGGAAAATGCTATCTTAGCCTTTGAGATTGTCTCCCACCTTCGGTAGGTTCTAGCTCCAGCTCTACTTTGCTCACTCACACCCAATGCCAAAATAAAAAAAAAATCTAAAGATTAAATGGGATCATGAGCAAGCAGTCAGAGAGCTTGATGCTGCTTCCCATATACCTGAGGAGGGTTCTCCACGTGAGACCTCTCCACTTTTGAGTGGCAGTAGGTTCCACCCCCTCTCAGCCTCAGATGGAGAGGAAGACTACCGGAGGATCGCTGCTTCTTCTCCACCACCAGCATACCATGAGACATAAGTTAGGGAGCATAGGAGGCCCTATGCTAGATTAGGTGTTATGCCAGTCGTGAGCTTATGGACACTGCAGAGTCTGGTACTTTGTTTGAGTTATGATCCATGATCCCTAGGAGTGTTAGGGGTCAAATCCATAGAGAGAGAGAGAGAGAGAGCTATGGAGGCTCGAGTATCTACTTAGCAAGAGAGAGAGAGGTATGCAGGCTGGTAACCTTTCGATGGATTTTCCTGATCGTCTCCATGTTAGGACTGATCACTCAGATAACATTATTCTTATTGGTGCAGTCCATCGTAGGAGGAGATCTCCAATTGAGGGGCAGTCAGTGTTGCCATCCCATTGCTCCCCTTGCCATCCACCATCACCAGTTTAGCTTACAACATCTATCACTCCCTCCAAGATTTAGAAGCCCCCATCCGGGGAGAGACCAGCCCCACTGGTGATCCGGCTATGGCCCAAGGATCCCGTTCTAACCATTCTACATATTAAGGTGAGATTGAGCTCTCCTGCTCGATCTCCTACCTCAAATGTGGTTAGGAAGGAGTGGCGACCCAAGAGTCGCACCACCTCCACCATGTGAGAGAGAGTGGATGTAGACATAGTCCCCAGGATAGTTGATACTCCTAGAGAGGAAGTCTTGAGTGGCGTGTCATTGCGCAGAGGAGAGTATAGTTCTATGCATGAGTATTTATCCCAGTCCAGCCAGGCATAGTAGATCGGTCACTAGATGACATATTAGCAGACTATTTTGTATGAGAAAAGATAGATTTTTAGGAGTGATCACTCTAATCAGGAGAAAATAGAGAAAGATAGAGTTAGCTTCGATCCTAATAAGGATGACATGATGGATGGTGCAGCTATAATCCACATGGTTGATACACGAGGATCCTTATAGTGGGATTAGCTTAGCCAAGAAGGTGCTATGCTCAAGGAAGATACACTTCTACTTATCGACTCCACCAATGAGAGGGATGATCATATTGACAAGATGGGGAAGAAAATTGAGGAGTTGATGATAGTGGTTTCAACATTGTAGAACTCAGCCCCAGTTTCATAGCCTTTTCCTATGATAGCTGACCGTCTAGAGTTGGCACATACCTTAGAGCATCTAGGTGCACTCCCACAGATGATGATGCTAGTAGCTTGCATAGGAAGGTTATAGATGGCACCTCCATGCATGAAAAGGATATCAAAAATATGGTAGAGCAGTAGGTGAGGGATGCACTGGCACAAGCCCACGGGAGCTCATCTATTTCAAAGGGTAGACAATACTTAGAGGAATTAGATGTAGTTCAATACCCCAAGGGTTTTGTACCACCTTCCTTCAAGATCTTTGATGGCAGTGAGAACATTAGCATATTGCACATTTTAGAGCTGGTTGTTACAATGCCGGTGGTAGTGATGCATTTTTGTGCAGACCTTTTATCAGTAGCCTAGCAAGGATTGCATTTGATTGGTATGCCAAACTGCCCAATGATTCGATAGGGACTTTTGTTGAGTTGGAGCTCCTCTTCATCAAGAGTTTTGCTGGAGCTCATCAAAGAGTGATTGTAGGTGACCTCATTGTAGCGACACAAGTTCCCAATGAGTCACTTGTTGATTTTATTCTCAGGTGGCACAACTTTAGCATGATATGCGAGCCATAGCTGTCTGAACAACATGCCATTGAGATTCTTCTCAAGAATATTCATGGCCCAGTCATGTTCATGCTTAAGGGATTTCCCATATAGACATTTGGGAAACTAATTAACAAAGCTAACCTACAAGAGGAAGCCAAATCAGTTACCCTTTCCCGACCAATCATCTTGGCCCAAGCCGCATAAGGTGTTCGAGAAGAAGCCAGAGATAGTTGTGTTAGTGGATAGAGAGAAGTAGACCCCAAGCTCAACAGCCTCCTTCACCACCTCCTCTCCCACCAACTCAACTATTATATTGGCCACCATCACCATAACGGCCATTCCCACCATATCGCCGGCTTATTCTTATCCCCAGCCAAGTAACTATTACCCACCTACTCTTGTTGATGGATTGAATAAGCCATATTCATTCAAGAGGAAGTTAGAAAAATCATTAAGAATCTCTTAAAGAAACCTGACTTTTAGTTACTAGAGCCCAAGAGGCTGGAGGAAGTGGGCAAGAGTAATGATTTTAACTATTGCCCCTATCACCACATGATTATTCATGTTTTAGAGGTCTGTATTACTTTTAAGGACTGGCTTGAGTGTAGCTACAAGTCAGGCATTGTAGTCATTCCCAAGGAATACTTATTAGAACAACCTTTGATTTCTATTAGGATAATTCTTAGATAAACCTGCGATCCTCTTAAGATAAAAGAAGGTTGGAATATTTCCTTATCCCGAACCTCTAAAAATGTAGTTTCTAAAATTAAGAAACTCTCTTTAAAGGTATCTGGGGCAGCTCAAATGTCCAACACTAAGGAAGCTTTACAAGTTGCCAAAGACAACTTGATGAAGGTGACAGCCCAGTAGCAACAGCAACAATCCACCTTACTTGCTCGGGATAGTTCAACAGTGCAACCACCATTCGAGTCCAGCAATCAATCCATAGTTACAACTACTACTTCTTCCTCCACTAGCTCCTCTTCTACCAACAAGAGTGTATCAATGGGCAAGGGCATTAAATCCCTTATCCCTCTTACTTTGCTGAATTTCTATCATGTACCTCCACCTAAAAAAAATTAATGAAGAAAGCTTTCACTTACATCTTGTCCACTTCTGATAATTTAGATTTTATTCCTTTTGGAAAATCTCTAAGTCTAAAAAATAATAATGATAGATCTAGTCATTCCGATCCACTTTCCTCTGATTTAGAATTAGACTTTCCCTTTCTAAATAAATTGGGTTCACCTCTTGAGATTTACTTGGAGTCAACCGACTCCGAGAATCCCATAGGAGAAGCTGTAGGTATGGCTGATGAGAAGGTAGAAATTTCCACAAGTTCATCATTCCAAGAAGTCAATGAAGTCAAACTACGTAGTGGGAAAGTTTTACCTCCTAGGGTAGCACCTCTTAATAAGGGTAAATAAGTCATCAGTTCTAGTGAGCAGATAGCCCCTCCATAGGATGCTCCACCCATGAATATGCTTATGGAGGACAAAGTCAGAGTTGATTACAACATCCTAGCACATCTTAGAAAGTTGCTAGCTAAATTAAGTATATAAGATGCCCTTGCCTTATCCAAAGAGTTGAGAGAATCTCTAGTCAAGGCTCTCCTTGACCCAGAGATATGCTTAACTCTGCTGACTGCTACTGAAAAGGAGGCACATAGCTCAAAGGATATCTTAAGAGTTACATTCAGTGATGAAGACTTGCTTCTAGGAATGACCAAGCACAACCACCCTCTTTACATTACAGTGGATGTTGGAAGATACAGGTTATCAAGAGTTCTGGTTGACCAACATGCATCAGTCAATATTATGAGTTTAAGAACCCTTGCATACTTGAGGATAGACATCTCTAAACTCCAAAAAAAAGGATGATGTTGAGATGATTCAATGAACAAGGTGAGAGGGTCTTAGGCTCCATAGTGTTGCCATTAGAGATAGATAACTGGAAGACTGAAGCCATGTTTCATATTATAGTCTTAGATACATCTTTCAATGCTTTTCTTGGGAGGTCATGGATACACGAGAATAACATAGTCGCATCCTCTCTACATCAGTGCATGAAGGTTATGAGAGGTGGAATTGAGTACATACATCAAAGGAGATCTCAAACCCTTCACAGTTCATGAGGTCGGGATATAGGAAGATGCAACCTATTTTCTTTCCCAAAATCAATAAGTCCATTCTTGTGAATCTAGTCAAGATCCCCAAGAGGGACAAAAAAAAGAAAAGAAAAAAGGGAAAGAAAAAGAAAATAAAAGAGAGCGAGACATGGACTCACAGGAAGATATAGAGCTTGACATTAGATTCCACCCATAGTTCGTTACTCCATTCGAACACAAGGGTAGGATGACCCAACCTCCACCCGGGTAGAGGTGAGGGGGGTTCAAAGGCAAAGGTGGAAAGCCTCCCTATTGGCCACCAATAGGAGGTATGTCCCAACCACCGGAGTGCACCCACACATAGACTTAGAATCTAGTTGGATGTATGTGGTTAGCCCACCAGTCACTCTTCTCAACTGCAGATCACTTTTGAGGTGATGTTTGAGCATGATAGTGATGAAGATCGGGCTCCAAAGCAAAGCATAAATGTATCCAAATCTACATATGAAATAGCCAGGAGTCAATTAGGAACCTTAGCTCTAACCCACTTTCTTCCTAAAAAGTTGAGGGTTTGGTAGTTAAGGAAGCCTCTAAGTCATCCACAGATGGGAAAACTCAGAGGTTTTTTTGGGAGCATCATCCTCAAGTCAGGAAGCTGATGTAGAACTTGAGGATGATTCATATAAAGATTTAATACAATTGCCTTTTGATTGGTATTCGCCTTGTATTCTTAATTTAGGAAAGAAGGGATTAATCCCACATACTTGGTCTAAATAGAGATCAGACTACTTTGAAAGGTTATGAGATAACTAAAGAAAACATCTCAATCAAGACTAGGACTAGGATTCGATATAGTGGGTCTAATCGATGACAGCAATACATAGTCAAAACCAATTTAGAATCGAGTTCTTTTCAAACAATGCTATCCATGAAATGTGTTTAAAACTTTCGATGAGTTGTTGTAGTTCAAGATAATAATTCTGATTGGGTTTAGGACTACTTATGGAGTTACGAAGAGTTGCCTGGTTATTTCACATGTAGTAGTCCACAAACTAGCAATAGAGCCTAGTGCTAACCCTATCAAGTAAGCTCCTAGATGCATGTGATTAGACATTGAACATGAGGTCATTTCTGAAATAAAAAAATTGATCGATGCTGGTTTTGTTAAGGAAAAAAATATACTACCTAGTTGGCTAGTGTCATCCCCGTTAAGAAAAAGAATGACCAAATTCACATATGCGTCAATTTTAGATATCTAAATAAGGCATGTCCAAAAGATGAATTTTCACTACCAATACCAGAATTGATGGTGGACATTACCTCATCTCATGCGATCTTTTCTTTCATGGATGGCTCATCTGGTTATAAACAAGTAAAGATGACCCTTAAAGATGAAATAAATATTACATTTTGATTCCTAATCAGAATCTTTTACTATAGGGTCATTTTGCCTTAAAATGCTGCTACATTAGCCATGACTCGGATCTTCGATGAACTCATTCATTATCAAGTTGAATGTTACATTGATGATCTTGTAGTCAAAAGTAAAGAAAATGAAGACCATCTCTTTGACTTGAGAGTAGTTTTTGAATGGTTAAGATAATTTAACCTTAAAATGAATCCCATGAAGTGTGCATTTAGAGTAGCTTCAAGAAATTTCCTTGGGTTTGTTGTCCAGCATCGTGGAATAGAAATTGATCCAGAGAAGATCAAGACATTAGTAAAAATGCCACCCCCTAAAAGTCTAACTCAACTCAGATCATTTCAAGGGCGGTTAGCGTATCTAAGATGGTTCATTTCCAACCTATCAGGAAGATTCCAACTATTTTTAGCATTTTCCAAAAAGGATGCCAAGTTCAAGTGAGATGACAAGTGTCAACATTCTTTCAAAGACATCAAGAACTACCTGATAACACTACCAGTTCTAGCAGCCCTTATCCCGGGCAAGCCATTGATAATATATACTGCCGCATTAGATGACTCCCTTAATGCTTTGTTGGCCCAAACTAATGATGAAGGAAAAGAAAATGCAGTATACTACCTTAATCGTCATCTAATCCATGCTGAGGCAAACTATCCACCGATTAAAAAACATTGCCTAGCTTTAATCTTTGCATCCCAAAAGCTATGACACTACCTACTTTCTCATAAGGTGAATATTATCTCTAGGATCAATCCACTGTAATATCTCATGACAAGGCCGATTATCTGGACGGTTGGCACATTGGTCCATGATTTTGTCACAGTTTGACATCACTTTCGCACCCTTCCGTCCTATGAAATGACAAGCACTAGCGGATTTCTTAGAAGCACACCCACTTCCTGCTGATTCCCACTTAATAATGACCTCCCCAATGAATAAATCATGAACTTAGGGGACACTAGCATTCACCATTGGGAGATGTATTTTGATGGTGCAGCTTCCTTTCAAAAGGGAGAAGAACCATGATTTACTCTTCCAGGAAAGGCAGGGGTAAGAATAGTTCTCCAAACTCTGGACCGCGATGTCATAAGATTCTCATATCATTTGTCCAATCCATGCACCAACAATGAAGTTGAATATGAGGCTCTGATTGCTGGTCTAAAGTTAGCCATTATACTATGCATCCAGAGCTTCAACATCTTCGGTGATTCTCAGTTAGTCATAAACCAAATCACTAGGTCTTACAAAGTTCTAAAGCCAAAGCTCCATCATTACCAAAAGTACACCATGGAGTTGTTGACGTAAATTCTAGAATTTACTATTTATAAGATTCTTTGAGGAGAGAATGCAGTAGAAAATGGATTAGCCAAGCTTTCCAAAGATTTGGCATGTACGGAAGATGAGTCCATTCTAATAAGGGTCCAAAATAAATAAGTTTTATCCTTTATTGATGCTGAACTCATCGAGAGATTCTCTCTTGAAGGGGACATTGCCATTGCCAAAAAAAAATGAGGAGTTGGATTGGAGGCAACCATTCATGGATTATCTAAATATAGGTAAACTACCTCAAGAGAAGTCACTATAACATTAGGTGAAGCAGAGAGCCCTTTCCTACGCTCGCCGATGGCAATGTCCCCATCATATGTGGTTACGTTGTTTGGACAAACATGAAGCCCATAAGATCACGATCGAGGTGCATTCATGTTTATGCAGAGTGGATCAATTTAGTCTGAAGATGAAAGCCAAGATCAAGAGACTAGGATACTATTGGCCTTTGATGATCACAGACTACATGGACGTAGCTAGGAGATGCCACCAATGTCAGTTGCACGGTGTGGTCATGCACCAATCAACCAATATTCTACATCCTACATTGGCCTCATGACCATTTGAGTGTTGGGATACTAACATAGTGGGCCCGATTGATCCTCCTTCTTCTATGGGTCATTAGTTAATTCCAGCTTCCACCGACTACTTTTCCAAGTGGGGGGAGGCAATCCCACTCAAAAGGGCACAGCTCAACATGTGCTCCAGTTTTTCAAGAACCATTTCATATATATGTTTGGGGTGCCTCAATGAATTAAATCCGATAATGGTACTACATCCAAGAGTACTAAAATCAATAGCTTTGCCCGGAGATACAACATAGATTGGAGATATTCTACCACTCCGAGAAAATGGCTTAAGCCTTACAAAACTCTCATCCAAATATTAAAGAAGACACTCAACGATAATGAGAGATAGTGCATGAGCAGTTAGTTAAAGCCTTGTGGGCTTATTGCACCATATATAAAACTCCAACTCAATCTACCCCATTCTCCTTAGTGTATAGGTATGAAGTAGTTCTACCATTAGAAGTCCAACTCCTATCATTAAGGATAGGTAGTTAGTAAGATTACCACAGAGCAGAATGCCAAGTTGTGGTTAGAAGAGCTCGAAGGTTTGGAGGGGATATGCCTCCGGGCATGCCAGAATCTTGAGTTATACAAAGCCAAAATGATTCAAGCTCATAACAAGTTGGTTCACCCTTGAACTTTTCAAGTAGGAGAGCTTCTTTTAGTTCTAAGGAGACTAATTGTTGCCCATCGAAAGATGGGAGGTAAGTTTGAACCCACTTGGGAAGGCCTTTTTACCATAGAGAAGGCCTACCAATGAGGATCTTATCAGCTTATAAATTGTAAGGGAGAGCACCCAATGCTTATGATCAACAGGCTCGACTTAAAGAAATATTATCCATAAATCTTATTTCAAAATAATTATCAATAAAATCTCTTTTCATCTCAAATCTCATCCATTCATATTTTGAGAAACATCTTTGTTTATGCCTGATGTGTTTAGGTGTAAGGAACCCAAACATCATTCTATCCTTTAGTAACACAACACCAACACAAACTACACACAACCACATATAAAATAAATACATATCTTTTATCTCTGCTATTTTAATGTGGGATAAGAAGTGGCACTCACTTTAGTTGCTATAGGTCATGCTATCTTTACCAATGGGTCACCCCAATGATTATTTGTCTAGAGGATGTAGGTCTACATGCTTTCTTTCTAACTTGACCATTGCAAATTGATGAGCTCCTTGTTTATTTGGTAGGCCTTACTACGTAGCCGGTAAGCTATCTCATGTTAATTTTGTTTGAGAAGATGTAAGTATACACACTTTCTTCTTGGACTAGCCATCATGCACTGACTGACTCCAGTATATTTAAGGTTTAGGATAAGTCTCCTAGTGGCTCCTTTCCTATTGAATACTTCAAGCCTGGGTCCAGTCCTTGCACGAGACTCCCCACTTGATAGTCACCTTAAGTTAGATAGCATCTATCCCACCGATGACATACTATCCCGAGGATCATTTTTATCTATGAAGATAGAAATCTACAAGCCTTCCTCTCACATTGATCATCACAAACTGACAAGCACCTTAAGTTGGTTGGTCATCCTATGTCGTGACCCACCCGAAACACTACTCATGGTAGATGTAAGTCTACAAGCTTTCTCCCGAAGTTGGCCGCCGTATACCTATAGGCTTTCTTTTACAGGGTCCTAGATAAAGCCCCTAGTGGCACCTCGCCTATGGGCACTCTATTTCAATTACGTCCTCAGTGACCCCATTTAAACACTACATGAGTTACTCTTAGATTTGTAGTCCCCATTTAAACACAGACCTTTGGTATCCTACATGATGGATGTGGTGTCCCTTTGGATTTTAAATAAGATAGATTAGGTTGATATAGCCCTTCTTAGTGGATCCCATACCAAGGGTCCATTTTAAATTAAAATAAATTTAATTTTGATTATCTTTTAGTTGATATGAGTCCACAGTGACATTCACTCAATAGTCGCCCTTGGTCGGGTTTGATTTATTGTGCTACCAATAGATCACCCCAGTGGTTCCTTATTTAGGAGGATATAAGTCTATAAGCTTTCTTCCTGACTTGACCATTGTACACAAAAGATAAGCCATAGGTTGGATAGTCCTACCTGATGTCCAATAGACTATCCTTTTAGATTTGTAAATCTGAGATAAGCTTAGGCTGATATAACCCCTTCTTAGTGGATCCATCACACACCGATAGGGTCCATTTTATTAAATCCACCATTCTTCCCCAGTGGAGTCTGAATTAAATACATCCACTCTTATGCCTAGTGGATACTTTCCCAAAATAAACTTAAGAAAACCATAAATCAAATCCCTATTTCCTCAGTGGATCATAGCTTATATCTCCTGTAGGTATAGTCTCCACTTCTTCTAAATAGAAATCACATCCTCTCCTGGAGCAAATCATTTTTCTTATCCTCATGGATGCTCACCAATCAAATCAAATTAAAGTTCTTAAGTGATGCACGATCATATCCTCTCCCTAATTGGAGCCCCATAAAATCAAACTCAAATTCCTATCCCTAGGATAATCAACTGCTAGTGGAATGTTCATGCACTCATTCTTGATGGGATACAAATCCTAATCCCTCATGGATCTTCTCCCCCCAAATCATGTTTATGATCAAACTCAAACCATTATCCTCTCTATTGATAATCTGAACCTACTTCCCTAGTGGAAGGCTCACATACTTGATCCCTCAATGGATCCTTTCTTCCTCTCTTAAGCCCTTGGCATAAGTTGAGTTGCATTGCACTAAGATCTTCATTCCTTCTACATCTCAAATTTAGGGGTAGATCATTTTCGATTAGTGCTTGCAATCCTTGGGATGCTGTTGATCATCTCGGTCATTGCCAATAGGTGCGATGTGCCTTATCAATTACACCACACTTATTGGGGGTCCTTTTGTTGACCTCACTTTTGGAGTGAGTTCTCAACTTCCTCATCATAGATCTAGGACTCTTATAGATACTAAGAGCTCCTTAGTCTTAAGACACTTCTAGTGATTAGGTGAACATTAATCTAAGCTAGAGACTTACAGAGTTTCCACAAATAGTTATGCCTGGGACTTAAGACTTGCCCTTAACCTCACTTTTTGAGTGAACTCTCAACTTCCATCATGTAGATCTAGGACCCTTATAGACCTGAGTTTCTTAGTCTTAAGACACTTCAGTGATTAGAACACTTAACCAGAGACTTAGAATGTTAGCCCATAGGAATGGGTTGTCAGATTTGGGAGGACTTGCTCCTATAGCCTAAACCTAATATTTGCTTCCTTCTTTCAAACCAAACCTCAAATTAAAGTCCAAGTCCCAAATCAAATCCAACTTCAAATGATTGAAACCCATAATTAAATTCAAATCCCAAAATCTTTTCCCAAGCCATCCAAACCACCTTCATATGCTTAGCCAAAACTCCTTCAAACTAACCTAAATTTGGTCAATTTATTTATAAATCAAACATTCCTTCATTTATATTGACAAATATAAATGAAATCCAAATTCAAATGAAATCCAAATTCAAACCATTCAAATCAAATCAAATTAAATCAAACCAAGTCAAGACCTTTCCTAAGCCATATGGACCTACCTCCATAAGCTTAACTAAATCTCAATCCAAATCAAATCAAACTTGATTGATTTCTTTATAAATCAACTATTTCTTCATTTATATCCATAAATATAAATGAAACCCATCCAATGACCAAAAATAAATCAAACCAAAAATAATTCTCTACTGAAGCCCTTTTTAACCTACATTCCTCAACTTGGTCAAATTTGCTTCCAAATCACTCCAAACTCAAGTGATTTTTCACAACCTATTTATATTCACAAATATAAATGAAATATAAATTCAAATGGTCCAAACCAAATCCACATCAAATAAAATTTTCAATTTTAGCCCTTTTACCCAAACTTTTGAACTTAGCTAAATGATAACCAAATCAATTCAAAACCTATGGATTTCTTCATGATTCGATCATTCCTTCAATCATTGATGCAAATATAAATATAAACCACTTGTGGTGTTTATTTTTATTTATTAGTTGTGTATATGTGAGGGGACACCACAGTCGAGGATGTACTTATTGAGGTGATTGGATGACATCAAGGAATAGTATACTATCTCAAAGATGAAGTCACTACCATGATGGACCTAATCACTAATAAGGACTCTAAGGTGATAGTCTTTACTATACAGATTTTCCCCCTACTTTACATGGATGAATAAAGTAGGGTTTATTTAAACCAGGTTCTAAAGTTCCCTATGGGGGCAAGCCCCTATAGTTAATTACATCCAAAGGAAGGCGAATTCTTTAGGAATACTTTCAATTAAAGTAGATAATTATTGTCTCCAAAGAATTTAAAGATAGGACTATCAATAAATCAGTTATATTTGGAAGATCAAATGGGATAGATCAAAAGGAGAGATTTATTATCGAAGCCAAAGGAGATGAGAAGAAAATGGTCATGATACTAGGAAGCCTAGTGAGCATTCTAATCTATCCTATGGTTAGGCTTTATATGCTTGAGCATGAGGAGAAATTATATGTTTGAGTTGAAATTTTATTAGAGAGCTAGGACTTATGTTCTAATAATACAAGATTATCAGGATACTTAAGAGATGAGGATTTATGTTTGTAGCCCAAGGGGAAATGACAACCTCAAATTCTAAATCTAGGGAGCTTTGGTGAGGGCCAAAGCATGACCTAAATCTAAGGCAAAGTGGGTATATGGTTTATCTCCACAAGAGAGGGTAAACCACCCGATTGTTGGACTTATCATCACTTGGAGTGGCAGCCAGCTAATTCCTCCTATATTTTAAAGCCATGTGGTCAAGTCATATGCTTTGCAAGATGGTTAGGCTGTTATGTATTTAGAAAAGAAACTAAGTCCTTAAACCCACTCCCTAAGAGACTAGAGCATGAGGGGTATGAGTAATGGCTTAATCTAATACGAATTCTTATCAAATTTTATTTAATTTGAGACTCTTTATTTTAACACAGGCTATAGGATTTTGTATGCCTAAATGCATGAGAAGTTGAATACGGGCCAAATCAAAAGAGAAAGAGGTGTTCTTCCATCATAGGTTCTCAAAGGTTAAGCCCATTCTATCTAGCAAAGATGGAAGCCCTCTCTTAACAAGAGTGGAACAAGATGGTTATGCGTGATATTAAATAATAATCATCCAACTAAGGGGTTGCTAAATATTTTGTTATCTTGATTTAATGCCTAAGTTTTTATATGAGGTTATGAGTTATTTTAGAGATTTAGTTATGAGTTGTTAGTTTGGGTAGAAAAATTAATTTTTATCCTAGGAGCCTAATCGCATCCAGGCCATACAACAATCACCAATCATAAATAAATTATGAAGAGGCATGCTTTTCTAATGCACAAGCTAAACAAAATATCAAATAATTTTATGAATCTATCATAAAAGAATAAAAGGTCGGTGCGGTTGGGTGCGTACAACTGAAAAGAAATATGGGTAGCCAAGCTCTGCCCTTATACATCCCAACATAATGAAAGAATAATTACAATCATAAAATGATAAGTGTTATGGGGGTCTTCATTCTTCATCCTCCATTCTTCACTCTTCATCTTTCATTTCTTCATTTTTGATTTGCTCCATTTCTTTCTTCCTTTTGGCTTGATTTGGATGTTGCTTTCTCCAAAGGCATCACATGGTATATAAGACTTGGTCTTATAACCAATGCTCATCCTAATCCCCCATAACACTTATCCTAATCCTAATGCAAAATTATATTAAAATAAGGAAAGCAAATCTAACTACACCTGCAAAATAAATGTTAGCTAAACACACCATTCAACCCAAGTAGTTATATGAATAATTTGGACTTAGTACCCCACACATGGGTAACCAAGCCTACCTGTCCTAACTTGGGTTATACTTAGGGGTATAAGCCACCTTCACATCAAATGTATTTGTATTTTTATTTTATTACAGCATCCCCTTAAGCATAACCCCCTGAATAAAGCATGATTAGGCTAAGAATGGTCTAACATCCAGACTACGCTTATACACCCTAACATCCAGTCTACAATAATACATTACAAAATAAGCATACATCAAACCATACACCATCCTAACATAAAGCTATAAGTGGTGACTTAGTTTAAAGTGTGTGCATCAAGGCTTGCGTGGTATGTCCTAACTAGGCTTTAGAGTTATAATTTTACTAAGTGTTAAGGATATAATTTATAAAGAGTTGATTTCTCTTTAAGTGATTTAATTGATTTGAAGATTTTACATAATATTTTATTTTATTTCATTTGACCTACACAAAATAACTAAGTGTTATAAATAGAAGAAAGAGATTTCATCCCTACCTTAAGTCACTTCTAAAGAAAGTTGATTAATTCCCTTTAGTGAATGGCTTATTACATGTTTTGATTAACCCTAAGTTTAGGTTCACTCTAAATGACCTTATTCTATAAGAAAGACATCTTAAGATTAATTAGAATGAATTACTATCATATAACACATATTCATTCATTTCTTTCCATCATGTACATCATGCATATGATTTAAATCCTACCTATACATATATAATGTATGTTTTAGCACTTAAATGATGAATGTAAAGAAATGTGTTTGGAATTTAAATATTTCATTTGATTAAATTATGAATGCATGTATTTTTAATAGAAAAGAGGATTTTCATCCATTAGCTAAGTACACATTCACATGTATAAAATTTTATGAGTGACTTTTGTTCTACACGGTAAGGTACAAGACCTACTTAAAACTTAAAGCCTCGCCCAGAGTCAGACTAATATATCACTTTTCTTGGATACATATAGATGTATAAACAACTACAAGGATAGGAAGACCTATGCAAAAAATTATATTTTTGATTTACTTGATTCATG
Organism: Cymbidium sinense; assembly: GCA_021442155.1. Taxonomy (NCBI): domain Eukaryota; kingdom Viridiplantae; phylum Streptophyta; class Magnoliopsida; order Asparagales; family Orchidaceae; genus Cymbidium; species Cymbidium sinense. The sequence continues at coordinate 36,278,942 of CM038233.1, read as the reverse complement.
TTTCTTATTCATTGGTTATATCACACATTCATATGTATAAGAGTTTTAAGTGAGTACTGACACCAATTATTCTAAGGCGTGGGTATAGACCTACTTAGGGCTACTTAAAGCCTCCATGACCCAGTGTCTAATATACCACTTTTCTCAAAAACATGTGAATGCACAAAAGAAAAGAAGGAGAAGCCATGCAAGAGGTCACATTTGATTTGATTGCATGATTTACATATGTGATATGAAATTCTTCCTAAGTTGTAACATGGGGATACATAGGAATAGATCTAGACAAATGTTGTGTTCTTTTCAAATGAACTATACATTTGTAAATCCCATGTAAATCCATGTATGGTAAGGAAAGAGAACTTTATATTACATACCTTATATTATCAACACATGCAAACTTATAGATATTTGTAATTAACATCACTTCATATATTATAGTTGATTTATAAGCTTGTGAAAATAGCTTTTAATTTAATAGTAATAATAGCCACATCTATTTTTAATTTAAGTGAATACATGCAATTTGACATCGAAGAAACCATTTCATTTAATTAATTTAAAAAGAAATGAATGCATGATTTCACATGGCAAGCAATATTTAACATGATTGGAAAGAAATAAAGAAATGTAAGCACATGATCTCATTCATCTCAATTAATTCCTAAGGACAATCATATTAAATAAGGCTATTTAAAATAAACCAAAATTTTTTAAGGACATTTTTAACTTTGAGTTTGATTTGGTTTAGGAAATATGAAAGAGGTTCACTAATCCTAATCCAATTCCCATGTGTGAATTAATTTGGTTTAATGAAGAATATTTAGGTTGATTTTATGTTTTAATTAGGCTAAGGTATGAATTAAGTGAATTAATTAAGCCTTACCTATATCACCTTAAGTTAATTAACTAATTAATAATAAGCCAATATGATATGGAACCACATGAAAAGTATATTTGCAATGCTCCTAAGAAATGAAAGGGGCCTAATGTAATTGGCTTATGATTAATAGTTAATTAGGCTTAAGGGATATCACTTAATTACTTTTATGGTTTTCTCACACATGTGAGCTAACCATAATTTCATTATCTCTCACCTTGGGTTATTGAACACCCAAAGAGCAAGATCAATTAAAGATTGCTTAGGTGTGAAGTGGATTTTAGATTGAGTTAGATCAAGCTTATTAATTGGTTAATTAAATTCTTTGATTACATTTTGATTAGGATGATGAAATTAACTTAAGGAGAGGGATTAAGAACAAGGTCTCAATCCTTAATCCTTAAGTCATTTCAAACACTCAATTAGGCTTTGATTTTTATCTTGGAAATTAATTAATTAATTAAGTAATTAACTACCTCATTAATCATCAATTAATTTAATTCCAAAAAGTGAAGGAAATCTAGGAGATGAATTAATAGAAATATCCCAATTACACTCCCTAAGTTCTCTTACTATTCCACAGAGGTAATTAGGCTTAAATAATTAATTAAACCACTATTTATTCACTAATTATCATTAATTAAATTAAGAGAGTGATTAAGGATTAATCAATTGATTTCCATAATTAAGCAACCAATAAAATCTCAGAAAAATAGGGGAGGTAGAGGTTATCCCCCTAGACATCCATAGAAAATTTGAGATTAATTGGATGCTTAATTAAGGGGCAATTAAGCTAATTAAGTTTATAATTAAACCTTAATTAAGCCAAAATTTACTATTTGAAATCCATTAATAATAATTTTCTAGATTCTACCCTAAAATACCTTTGAAATGAGCCAAAGTTTGCATTTTTTTGGATTTTTACAATTAGTTATGATTTTTAGAAGTTTCAAGCTTAAAAAAAATTAATTAGCCTTAATTACATTCTTAATCCCATCGGGCCATGTGGCGGCTGATGCGGCGCGCTTTCCATGTGGCATGATGGGTTTGGTTGTTAAAGTTGTCACATCCATGCACTAACTAAGCCGGCGGTGAAGTGGTAACTACGTGGACCGTCCGATCTAAGATCGGACGACCATGATTTGATCCGCGGGTTAAGGGAGAAAACAACGCAGATTTATCGTGATCTAATCGCAGCCGTCCATTCCAATCACGCAGAACGGACGACATTGTTGACCTCATTTTTAGGATGAGCTCTCAACCGCTCCATCTTAGACATAAGACTTCTCTTAGACTTTAAGAGTACCTTTGTCTTAAGGCACATCTAGTGATTAGCTGGACACTGAACCTAACCCTAGAGGCTTAGAAGAGTTAGCCATAGGAATAGGTTATGCCTTAAGGGTGTTAGAAGATTTGCCTACCCTATAACTTAAACCAAATCCTCACATCCTTCTTCCAAGTCAAAACTCCAAACTCATATCAACTCCAACCCTAACTCAAACCTTGAATCAATTCAATGGATTTTCTCAAATCATGAATAAATTCCAAATAATTGAAACCTATGATTAAAGCATATGATTGGATTCTAAACTCCAAAATATTTTCTAAGTCCTTTGATTCCCTCTTATGGACTTAGCCTAAATCAAATCTAAATCAATTCAAATTCAAGGAATTTTCTCCTAACCCATTTATATTCTCATTTATATTCACATATATAAATGAAATATAAATTCAAATCAATCAACCCAAATTCAAAATTCAAATCCAAATAAAAAATCTTTCCTAAGTCACTTTGGTTCCATCTTGTGGACTTAGCCTAAATCAAATCTAAATCAATTCAAATTCAAGGAATTTTCTCATAATTCATTTATATTTTCATTTATATTCACATATATAAATGAAATATAAATTCAAATCAATCAAACTAAATTCAAATCCTAAAATATTTTCTAAGTCCTTTGATCCCCTCTCTTGGACTTAGCTCAAATCAAGTACAAATCACTTCAAATTCAAGGAATTTTCTCATAACTCATTTATATTCTCATTTATATTCACATATATAAATAAAATATAAATTCAAATTAATCAAATCAATTCAAAAAAAATTCAAAACTCAAATTCAATTCCAACCTACCTTTCAAGTCAAATTCTTGAACTTAGCCAAATCAAATTCAAATTAAGCCAAACCCTTGATTTTTCTTCATGATTCAATCAATCCTTCAATCGTGAATCCAAATATAAATACAAACTTCAATCATCAAACCATAATTCAATTCAAAAATCAAACCCAAATCAAACTCATGTTCACCTTTTGAACTTGAAATTGTCAAGTGGATCAAAACCCATTTGACTTCAAATCACTTGCAAATGGATTTATATTTCAATCATAAGTCCATATGTGAGTTCAATCAAACTCAAATCAAGCTTTGACCAAGCCATTTGACCCACTTAGGCTCACTCGACCCAAAGTGACCTAAAGTACCCTTATGAGCCAAATTCTAATCCTAACCAAATTGGATTGAACTAAGTTCACCTAAGCCTCACATTATGAGTAACAATCATCATAAGATGATCAATCACTCAAATTGGGTCAAACCAAGTCAAACCTAAGGGTTGACCAAGTCAACACTTAGCCAAAATGAAACCTAAACTAGCCAAAATCCACCATAGGCCAAATTGATTGAAACCATTGATCAAAACTCATTCATGACCAATGTTTGAACTTGACCAACTGATCATTTGAGCCCAACCTAGGTCAATTGACCACGACTCAAATTGACCTAAAAGGTCATATTAAGCCAAAATCAAATTAAACCAAAATTGATTGGAAACAGAGATACTAATCCATTTCAAATGATCAACTAAACATAAACCAACCCATGACCTAACCCAAATAGGTCAAATGGGTCAAATTGGTCAACTTGACCCATTTGACCTAAGTGAAATCAAATGAACCAAATTCAAATATAAATCAAATTGAACCAAATCAATGATGCCAACATATTTCAAATGGTCATATGAACTTGACCAACCCTTGTTTTGACCCAATTTGACCAATTAGTCAACTTGATCCAAGTTGACCCATTTTGACCTAAATGGGTCAACATGAGCCAAATCATATCAAACCAACTCCAAATTCAAGGAAACTTGGCATAACCCATTTTTCAATCATGCCAAACATATTCAAACTAAAATCAAGGTAAATGACCATTTTACCTAGGCCATAGGGTAACCTAAAATCAAAATCACTTGGAATTTGGTCAATTCCTTTTCATGAACACTTGGCATCCTCTTAGTGGACCAAATGGTCACTAATGGACATGGTGCACTTGACCCATTGGGTTTGGATCAGCCAAACCCAACCCAAGATCAAAACTGACCACTTCCTTCAAATTGAGCACATGGAAATCCTTCCTCCACTCAATTAAGCACATGACAAGCTTCACAACTCCACTCCTTTGACCAAATCAAATGTAATACCACCTAACAGCCTAGCAAACCCACTCAAGGAGGTGTATTGGATCAAAACGACAAGGAAGCTTGCGACCGTCTGATCCTTCAAGGGGGAGATATACTCCCCCTAATTTCATTTCAATTCAATAGTCTCCAATTCGATTGAGCTAAGGGAAGCCAGAGGAACCATTTCCAAGTCTCCCCAAGCATCCTAGAGTGAGTTTTGATTTCCCATTTCTTGATTTTCTTAAACTGAAAATAGGGGAGCTCCCTCACTAATCCATCTCACTCAATACTCCAAACCAATCTAATTCAATTTGCAAGCTTCATCAGGGAACTCAATCGAGTTCACCCAAGCCTTCACACAAGTTCTCCAAGCAAAGGGAGGAGTACTCTTGACCAAGGCCGAGCCCACTTGAAGGTGAACTTGGTCCGTAGGGAGATCCATCCAATTTCAACACCTCAAAACTTCAATAAGGCTTCCTCTCCACTAGGCGAAGCTACTGCAAGGGAATTGACCAGCAGTGATAGCCTCCGACAAGGTATGCCATTAAAAAGAGCTTAAATTAGCCATGGTGTGGTCCTTTGTGAAGTGAAGTTTCACCCCAAGCAAAGCTAGCTATTGGATGTGTTCCCCTTTACTCTTAGATGGTGTGGGTTGAATTTTGTTTCAATCCGAGCTCAATCTAGCTTAAATTAGCCATGGTTTGGTCCTTTGTGAAGTGAAGTTTCACCCCAAGCAAAGCTAACTGTTGGATGTGTTCTCCTAGAAGATAGACGGTGGCCATCTCCCACAGGGATGACCAGAGATGGATCATGGGCCATCCATCCACGCATTTTGGATGGACAGCCATGATCAAGACACATAGATCCATGATTTTAACCCTTAAGAACCACAGGCTTGATCTCACCCATCCTGATCGGACGACGGGAGAGCAGATACCAACACGCGATGCTATGATGTGATAACTTAAGTGGCCTCCCTGCATCACATGGAAAGCGCGCCGTCGCCTCCACTGCCGAGGATTAACCACTTAATTAGGCTATTTAATTAAGGAAAAATCATGAAACTTCAAATATTCATATCTAAGTGTAGAAAAATTAAAAAAATATAAAATAAATTGCATATGAAAGATAATTGAATGTAGAATATTATAAAATTGATTTTGTTAGATTTTGAATAGTGTTATTTCTAAATTTGGGTTTTATTGAGAATATAATTAGGCTAATTACCCTTTGATTATTCCATTAATTAATCTCAAACTTCTCATGTGTATTTAGTGGGATGACTTCTACCTTTCTTAATTTTCTTGGGATTTATTAATGGTTTAATTAGGGTAATTGCTGGATTCATTCCTAATTACTCTCCTAATGTAATTAAGCCTAATTAAGTGTGTAATCTATGGTTTAATCCATTGATTGAGTTAATTAAGATTTGTTTAAATGAACAAGAGGTTTAGGGAATAATTTTGGGATATTTTTCTTAAGCTATTTCTTAAACTCCTCTTTCTTCCTTAATCCAAATTTAATTAAGGATTAATCCACTAATTACCTACCTAATTAATTTGATAAAATTTTAAAACCTTCCAAAACTTAACTAATTCATCTTGAGTATGTGCTTAGGTGTTCAATAACCTAAGTACATTAACTAAATCAAAATCCAACTCACATGTGTGGGAAGGGTTATGAAATTACTTAAATTAAACCCTTTAGCTTAATTAATCATTAATCATGAGCCAATTGCATTAGGCCCCTTTCTTTCTTAGGTGAAATTCTAATTTAAATTTATCTTGTGGTTTTATGCCATCCATTGGCTCATAATTATTTGGTTAAGTATGCTAAGGTGGTGTAGGTAAGGGTAATTAATACACTTAATTCACACCTTAACCTAAACAAAATATAAAAATCACCTAATGATCCTAAGAACAAAGTAAATTAACTCACATATGGGGGAAATGGGTTAGGACCAGCAAACATTCTTTCACATTTCCTAAATCAAACATAAAGCAAATTCAAAACAAAAATCACATTAAACAAACTTTGATTCACTTTGAACTTTCTTATTTCATAAGATTATCTTTAGGAATTAATTAGGGTGAATGAATTTGCATTGCTTTCATCACTTTATTTCTTTCCTAGCATGCTAAATGTGTGTGTCATATGAAAATCATGCATCCATCCCTTTTAAAAATCAAATTAAAAATGGAATGTTTTCTTTATGTCAAATTGTATGAGTTGGCTAAAGTAAAAATATGATTGGCTATTATCACTATTAAATTCAAAATTATTTTCAAAACTTATAAATCAAATATCAAAACTGAAAGGTATGTTACTTATAATTATTTATAAGCTTGCATGTGACAAATATAAAGATATGTGTTATGTGGTTTTGATTCTCCCTCTCTTTCTTAACATAAAATTGTATAGGATTGGCAAAGTGTATAGTCCATTTGAAAAGGACATAACACTTGCTCAAAACCATTCATATACACTCCTATGTCATGACTTAAGAAGGAGTTTCACATCACACATATAAATTAAATAACCAAACAAAAATCAAATAAATATAAACTTTTGCATCTTTCTTTTTCCATTTATTTCTTTTGTACATGCATATGTATTTAAGGAAAGTGATATATTAGTCTGGACAACCTGGGGTTGCGAGGCTTTAAGTAGCTCTAAGTAGGTCTTGTACCTTACACCCTGGTGCTAACAAAGGCATTGTACTCACTTATGCCTTTCATACATACACATGTGCATATGAATAAAGGATAAAAAATAACCCTTTTCTACTTAATGAAAATCATGCATCATAAAGCATTCCAATTTTCTTAAGTAACATTTCTTAGCATTCATCATAAAGTGTGCTAAACATTTCCATTTGTATGCATAGATATGCTTAGGATTCATTCATATGCATGTTATACATGTTGGGAAAGAAATGAAGTGATGCGTATTTTGTGATATTAATTCACTTTACTAAATCTTAAAATGGCTTTCTTTTTTGAATAGGTTTGTTTAGGGAAAATCTAAACTTAGGATTAATTAAAACACATAATAAGACATTCACTAAACAAAATCAAATATGAATCCATTTTAGAAATTACTTAAGGTAGGGAAGGAAAGAGAAGTTCTGTTCTCTTTTTCCTCTCTTTACAACTTAGTAATTAATTGTAAGATTCACTTAAACTAAATCAAAATAAAAAATTAAAATCAACCAAAGTAACTAAACCACTTACATGAAACAAACCCTCTAAGTTGAACATTTTGATACTTAGGAAATCTAAACCTTAAAGCTGTAGCTAAGCATACCACACAAACCTTAAATGGCACACACATTAGGCTAAGTCACCACTTTTAGCTTTAGGTTAGGGTGGTGCATGGTTTGATTATTTTCTTTTATTTTATGATGTAATATTTTAGCCTGGATGTTAGGGTGAATGTACGTAGACTGAATGGTAGGATGATTTAGTCTAATCATTATCTTTTGTAAAGTATTATGCTTAAGGGACAGTGTAATAAATAAAAATATAAATATTTTGCTGTGCAGGTGCTTATACCCCTAAGCATAATCCAATAGGGCAGGTGGACTTGGTTACCCATGTGTGGGGTGCTAAGTCCAATATACATGCTTGAGAATTGTATGGTTTGTTTAGCTAATCTCTATTTTGTAGGTGTTAGTTAGATTTTCTTTTTTCCCTTTTCATGTACTTTTACAACTAAGATTTTGGAATGATTGCTATGGGGGATTAGGATGAGCATTGGTCATAAGATCTCATCTTATGTACCATGTGAGGCCTTTGGAGCAACCACATTCCAACCATCCAAAAGAAGGAACCAAAAGAAGAAAGAAGAAGAAAGAAGAAAAGAAAGAAGAAAGAAGAAAAGAAGAAATGAAGACCCCCCATAACATGAATTCCTTGCTTAATTATAATTAATTCATTTGTAATCCGGGTTGTATAAGGGTAGAGCTCAGCTACCCAATTTTTTTTTTGGTTTGTGCATGGTGCCAACCCCAAATGGCATTTTATTCTTTTGCATTAGCTTTATAAAATGTTTGATGTTTTGTTTAGCTTGTGCATTAGAAATGTCATCCTTTTCCTAGTTTCTTCTTTCTTGATGTATAGCCTAGATGACGATTAGGCTCTTAGGGAAAAATAAATCTTCTACATAATTAAGCAACTCAAAATTTAAAATAAACAACTCATAACCTCATCTAAAGCTTAGGCTAAAAATCAAGATAAAAGAATTAGCAACCCCTTAGTTGGATGTGTACTTTCTTTTCTAACATCATGCACAAAAGCATATTATTTCACTCTTGATTGGAGGGCTTCCACCTTTGCCAAAGAATTTGGCTTGAGCTGTGCAAGCCATGGTGGAAACACACCTCCTTATCTTGCTGATTTTGGCCCATAATCTTATTTCTAAGGCATTAGGCATATAAACCCCATAGCCTGAGTCAAATTATTGTCCATATATATATATATATATATATATATATATATATATATATATATATATATATATATATATATATATATATATATATATATGAAAAATTTGCATTAGATTTAAGTCATAAATTCATGCCCTACATGATCTAGTCTCTTTAGGAGTGTGTTTAAGGACTTATCCTCTTTCTAAATAAATAACAACCTTGCTATCTTGCATGAACATATGACTTGCCTACATGAATTTAAAATCATAGAGGAGTTAGTTGGTAGCCACCCCTAGGTGGTTGTAAGTCCAATAGTCGGGTGGTTTATCCTCTCTTGTGGAGGTAAACCAAATACCCATTTTTGCCTTAAATTTAGGTTATGCTTTTTGGCCCTCGCCAAAGCTCCTAGATTTAGGTTTTAGAGGTTGTTACTTCCCTTTATGGGCCATAAGCATAAATCCTTCCCTCTTAGGAATTTCTATATCTTGTGTCATGGAATCATAAGCTCTAGCATTCTAATAAAAATTCAACTCAAACACATTAATTCAATTTCAAAAATGTAAAGCCCAACCATAGGGTAGTATGGGATGCTTACTAGGCTTCCTAGTATCTTAAACATCCCCTACTTATTTTCATTTGGCTTCGATAAGAACTCCTTCTTCTTGATCGATCCCACTTGGATTTCTAAAAATAAACCAATCGATTGATAGTCCTACCTTTTCAAAATCCTTGGAGACAACGATCATTTACCTTAATTGGGAGTATTCATAAGGAATATCGATCTTTAGGATGTAATTAACTATGGGGGCTTGCCCCTGTAGAGAACTTAACTAACCCAATTTAAAATACATCCTGCTTTACTTTTACATGTAAAGTTGGGGAAGAATCTCTGGTACATTCCAAAGACCCATAGTCCTTAGGAGTCCTTATTGAGGTGATTATGTCCATTGTAGGGTGGTGACTTCTATTTTTTGAGATAGTACACCTCTCCTCAATATTTTACCCGATCACCTTACTAAGAACATCTGTGGATCTCTGTGGCATCCTAACAAGATGTTTTATATTTTTGTTTTCATCGTAGATGAAGGAAAGAATATAAGATTTTCACTACAGGCGTATGATCTTCCTCCTTCGTGAGTGGTGAAAGACGGGCACCGTCCATCTTTCCCCATTCGATCCGAGCTCACCCGAGCTTGGATTGGGATCAAACTGATCCCACCTTTGGAAGTAGGGGTATGCACATCCAACTGATAAATTAACATGGGATTCAAATTCTCTTCGAAAAAGACCAAGCATAATTTTTTTATAGCTATGATTTTGAGGAATTACCTTGCCAGAGCTAAGACCGATGGTCGGGATCGATGGAGGTAGCTTCCTCTAGTAGAGATGAAGGCCTGTTGAAGAAATCCAGGCTTGATATGGTGTGGAATGCTCGGTCGACCACCTAACACACGTAGGAGCCTCGGCTTTGATCAAACTTGCACCTTTAGCCACATGGGAGCTCGAAATGACTTATTTGGCTTCGATGGAGTGTGGTGAGAGTGTGTATGATAAATTTGAGTTTGATTGCAAAACAAGGGAGTATTGCTTGAAAGGGTGATGTCCTATTTCAACTTTGCTTGGTAATGGGCAATGCCGATCGAGGAGGGCTTGAGGATGCTTGGGAGTGCTCTGAGAGAGTTCAAAATTGCCTTAGAAAGTCTCTCAATGCAATTGCCTCTATTTTCCTCTCGAATTGAGGGGGTATACCCCTCAATTGCTCATGATGGTTGGATGACAGTGTGTGCATGATCTGTGCTGGCTGGCCATCGTTCGACTGTCAAACTTGTCTCCATCAAGTTCAGGTGGCACACCAAGGATGAGAAGTGATAGGATGCTTCCATGGGTGCATTGTGCAAAGGATTCAAAGCTTAGATCCATGGGGTGCTCTGTTTGGATTGGGCGAGTCAACTCACCTCTCAAAGGTCCATGGTCAACCTAGGGTGGGTTAGGTGGGCTAGTGGGTCAGGAGAAGGTTCCATTGAGTGCTAAGGGACTGCCATGGGGATGGGAGATTTGACTTGGCTTGGATCCATTGGTTTTGAAGCTTAAATCCATGGTTGGATGGCTAATCCCCTTGGGTGGGGCCCACTTAGCTTTTGGGGAGGTTTTGAACTGACCTAAGGTGAGTTTAAGTTGAGTCAGATCAGCCAACAAGGTTCCATAAGTTGGATTTGAGTGGTTTGATTTAGATTGGTAAAATGGGTTTAATTTGGGCTATGTTGGGTTGGGTTGACCAATTGATCAAATTAGATCAAACCAGGGCTTGGGCTAGGTTCATATGATAATTTAGGATATTTTGGTTCAATTGGTTTGACCTTGGTTTGGATTTGACTCATTTAGGTTCAAAAGGGTCAAATTGGTCAAGTTGACCATTTGACCAATTTGACCAAATTGGGTTAGGTTAAGTGTTGAGTCAAGTTCAATTGGTCAATTAAAAATTATTATAGGCTTTGGTTTGGTTTAATTTGAATTTAATTTGAATTTTGGCCAATTTGACCCCTTTAGGGTCAATTTATTAGGTTGGGACAAGTTGATCATCAACTCAATATGACTTTGGTCAAGTTCAATAAGTGATTTGGAATGAACTTGAGCCATTGGTTGCAATCAATTTGGATCAAATCATGATTTGATCTATTTTAGCCCTTTAGGCTAATTTGGGTCAACTTAGGTAAAATGGCCAATTGGGCTTGGTTTGGCTCAATTGATGGTTTGGTCATGTTGAATCATTGATTATGAATGGGTTTGAGTCAATGGTTTTAATCAATTTAGAATATGGTGGATTTTGGCTAGTTTGGGTTTCATTTAGGTTAAATATTGACTTGATCAAAGACTAGGTTTGACTTGGTTTCACCCAATTCAATTCAATTGATCATGCTGGGATGATTGTTGGTCATGATTGAAGGTTTAGATAGGCTTGGTTAAATCCCATTTGGGTTAGATTAGAACTTGGCTCAAAAGGGCCTCTTAGGTCACTTTGGGTCAGGTGGGCCTAGATGGGTCAATTGGCTTGATCAAGGCCTGATTCAAGTTTAGTTGAACTCACATATGGACTTAGAATGGAAATATAAATCTAATTGCAAGTGGTTTGGAACCATATGGGTTTGGGTTCATATGATAATTTCAAGTCAAAAGGGTGAATATGGGCTTGACTTGGGTTGACTTGGGTTTGGTTTGATAATTATGGTTTGTATTTATATTTGTATCTATGATTGTAGGAATGATTGAATCATGAAGAAATTCATGAGTTTTGAATTGGTTTGGGTATCATTTAGCTAAGTTCAAGAATTTGGCTAAAAGTGCTAAAATTGGAAATTTGATTTGATTTGGGTTTGGTTTTGGTCATTTGAATTTATATTTCATTTATATTTGTGAATATAAATGAAGAAATAAATGGGTTATGAGAAAATCACTTGAGTTTGGAGTGATTTGGAAGCAAATTTGACCAAATCTAGGGATGTAGGTCAAAAGAGCTAAAATTAGAATTTGATTTGGTTTGATTTATTTTGATTTGGTTTGAAGGGTTTGAACCTAAATTTCATTTATATTTGTGAATATAAATGAAGGAGTGATTGATTTATAAAGAAATCAACCAAGTTTGATTTGGTTTGAAGGCATTTTGACTAAGCATATGAAGGTGGTTCATATGGCTTAGGAAGAGATTTTGGAATTTGGACTTAATCATGAGTTTCGATCATTGAATTTGGAATTGATTTATGATTTGAAATTTTATTTGAGATTGAATTTGACAGAATCAAGATCTTAGTGCAATGCAACTCCACTCATGCTAAGGGCATAAGGAAGGATGAAGGGATCCACTAAGGGAGCAAACATGTGAACCTTCCACTAGGGAAGCGGTTTGATTTATCTCGATGGGTTTGAATCAATGCAAGAATGATTTGGGTAGAGTGTCTTTGCTAAAGATTAGCATGTATAATTTGGGAATTGATGTATGAACCTTCCAATAGCAGTTGAGTTATTCACTAGAAAGAATTTGATGAGATTTCCTTTGAAGGTGCACTCACAGGAATGCAAGTTTGAATTAGATTTAACTGACTCCACTGGGGAGGTTGGGATGATCCATGTCCCATTGGGGAGATGTTGATTGATTGTTTGTTATGTTTTAGATTTTGAGATGGACCCTGAGGGTTTGCGATGGACGCACTGAAAAGGGGCTATGTCGGCCTAGGCCTATCTTAGATTTATCAATCCAAAGGAATAGTCCACCCCACAGGATAGAACTCTCTGACTTAAGGGGTTTTCTTTTAGTGTACAACAGTTGTGCTATAGAGAAATCATAGTAGACTTACATCTCCAAAAGCAAGGGACAACCACTAGGGAGATTTATTGGACGCAATAAATCAAACCCGACCTAAGGCGACTACTGAATGAATGCCACTGGGGGACTTGTATCAACTTAGAAGTAGTCAGGATAATTTCATTTGATTGAATCACATATTTTTTAATTTCATTTATTTTAATTTGATGGATCCCCTCGGTGTGTGATGGATCCATTAATAAGGGGCTAATATTAGCCTAGACTTGTCTTAGATTTACAAATCCAAAGGGATTGTCTAGTGGCCGTGAGGTAGAACTAACCAACCTAGGGGGTGCCTCTCGGTGTGCAATGGAAGAATGGGGGAACATCCTCTACACAAGGAACCACTGGATGATCGATCGTTTATGTATCAAAAGCTAAAGCCCGTCCATTGCGTCTTGAAGAATGCATAATAGACTTATATCTTTCAAAGCAAAGATGACCATCAGAGTGACTTGTTGGTGGCACAATAAGTTGAATCCGACCTAAGGGTGACTACTGAGAGAGTGCCAATCTGGGGACTTTTCTCAACTCAAAATAGTAAGGCAATTTCTATAGGAGTTTTACACTTGTCCACAAAGATAGGATATGCGCTAGAAAGGCTCTGGGACTTGAATTCCTAATTCACAAGCGAAGATATATTTTATTTGTTTTATGTTTGTGTGAACCCTATTGGTTTGTGAGGGACCTCACTGAGAAGGAGCTTATATCAACTTAGTCCTATCTCAGACTTACTAGACCAAGGGAGAATCTACGCATCTGCTAAAAAAATTCTCTAACCACAGGGGTAGCTACTAGGAAAGGGGGACTGTCCAATCTAAAAGTAACCTAGGTAGTGTCTAAATGGGGTTTCTAAGGATGTGATCCAAATTGAGTGCCCACAGGAGAGGTTCCGCTGGGGGCATTATCCAAAACTCTGTAAAAGAAAGCTTGTAGATATTCGGTGGCTAACTCAAGCAGAAAGCACGGGGACTCACATCTGCCAAGAGTGGTGTATCCACCAGGTGGGTCGTCGTTAGCATGGCGATAACCAACCAACCTAAGGGGCCCATCAGTTTGTGACAATCCATCTAGAAAAAAGGTATGTAGGCTTACATCTCTTTAAAGCGAGACTGATTGCTGAGATAGTCTGTCTTCGGCTTGACAGGGGCTATCCAACCTAGGGCGACTACTAAGCTAGGAGTCCTCTATAAGGACTAAACCAAGCTTAAAGTAGTCAAGAGGAAAGGAGCCACTGGGGACTTATCCTAAACCTCAAATATACTTGACCTAGTTAGTGCATGATGGATAGTTTAAGAAGAAAGTGTGTAAGCTTACATCTTCTTAAATGAAGTCAACATGGAGTAGCTTACTGGCTGCGCAGTAAGGCCTAAAAAAATGATAAGGTGCTCATCAGTTTGCAATGGTGAAGTCAAGAAGAGAGCACGAGGACTCAAATCCACCAGACAAGTGACCATTGGAGTGACACACTAATAAGACAGCATGTCAGCCCGACCTAGAGCAGCTAATAAGTGAGTGCCACAATGGGCTTGCTCCCACATCAGAATAGCCCGAGATAAAAGATATATGTTTGTTTATATAGTGAAAGAAGGAATATGATGCTGCTTGTTTTCTCTTACACCTATCCTAAACATGTAGAAATGTGACTCCACCAAGAAAGGATGTTGCTTGGGTTCTCTTAGACCAAACTTAGTTGCACTAGTCGAAACAGGTCACCTCTTGGGTTCTCTTACACCTAACCTAGTAGCATCGGAGGATCATTTGTAGTTTGTGTTTGTGTTGTGGAGGGATAGGATGCCACTTGGGTTCTCTTACACCTACCCAAAACAGGTCATGGTAGACTCACAAGCGAAAGATATTTCTAACACATAAGAGATGGAATTTGATATGAAAAGAAGTTTTATTGATGATTATTTTTCAAACAAGATTTATGGATAGTATTTATTTAAGTTGAGCCCGTTGATTAGAAGCATAGGGCGCTCTCCCTTATATTTTATAAGCTGATAAGATCCTCCTTAGTAGACCTTCTCTATGGTGAAAGGGCCTTCCAAAGTGGGTTCAAACTTACCTCCCATCTTTCAACGGGCAACAATTGGTCTCCTTAGAACTAAAATAAGCTCTCTTACTTGAAAAGCTTTAGGACGGACCAACTTGTTGTGAGCTTGAATCATTTTGGCTTTGTACAACTCAAGGTTCTGTCATGACCGGAGGCGTCTCTCCTCCAAACCTTCGAGCTCTTCCAACCACAGCTTAGTTTTGCTCTGTAGTAATTTTGCTACCCACAGCTATCCTTTGTGATGGGAGTTGGACTCTAATTGTAGAATGGCTTCAGACCCATACACTAAGGAGAATGAGATAGATTGAGTTGTTTTGTATGTGGTGCGGTAGGCCCACAAGGCTTCAACCAACTGCTCATGCCACTGTCGCTTGTTATCATCGAGTGTCTTCTTCAATATTTGGATGAGAGTTTTATTGAATGCTTCTACTAGACCGTTTGCCCTCGGGTAGTAGATGGTAGAGTATCTCCAATCTATGTTGTGTCTCTGGGCAAAAGCTATTGATTTTGATGCTCTTGAATGCAGTACCATTATCAAATATAATTCATTGAGGCACCCTGAATCTATATACGATATGGTTCCTGAAAAACTAGAGCACATGCTGAGCTATGACTTCTCTAAGTGGGATTGCCTCCGCCCACTTGGAAAAGTAGTCGGTGGCAGTTAGAATGAACGGTGACCCTTGGAAGAAGGAGGATTGATCGGACCCACTATGTTAGTGCCCCAACACTCAAATGGCCATGAGGCCAATGTAAGATGTAGAATGTTGGGTGGTTAATGCAGAAACACACAGTGCACCTGACATTGGTGGCATCTCCTAGCTACATCCATGCAGTCTATAATCATCGAAGCCCAATAGTATTCTAGTCTCTTGATCTTGGCTTTCATTTTTGGACCAGATTAATGAGCTCTGCATAAACCTGAATGTACCTCGATCATGATCTTACAAGCTTCATGTTTGGTTAAACAACATAACCACATATGATCGAAAGACTGCCAGTGTAGGGTGTCATCCATGAGAGCATAGGAGAGAGCTCTCTATTTTCACTTGATGGGCTAATGACTTCTCTTGAGGTAGTTTGCCTATGTTTAAGTAATCCATGAATGGTTGCCTCCAATTTGACTCATCATCCTTTTCGGCAATGACAACCTCCCCTTTAAGAGAGAGTCTCTCGATGAGTTCAGCATCAATAAGGGATAAGACTTGTCTATTTTGGACCCTTATTGGAATGTACTCATCTTCTGGGCATGCCAACTTCTTGGCGAGCTTGGCTAATGCATCTGGCATTATCTCCTCAAGGAATCTTGTAGATAGTGACCTCTAGGATTTGAGCCAATAACTCTATGGTATACTTATGGTAATGATGGAGCTTAGGCTTTAGAATTTTGTAAGATCCAATGATTTGGTTGATGATGAGCTGAAAATCCCCAAAGATGTTAATGCTTTGGATGCATAGTGTAATGACTAACTCTAGACAATCAGAGCCTCATATTCAGCTTCATTATTGGTGCATGGATTAGACAGATGATATGAGAATCTCATCATGGTCTAGAGTTAGGATAACTATTCCTACCCTTGCCTTCCCAAGAAGAGTAGATTATGGTTCTTCTCCTTTTTAAAAGGAAGCACCATCAAAATACATCTCCCAATGGTAAATGCTAGTGTTCCCTAAGTTAATGATTTATTTATTGGGAGATCATCACTAAGCAAGAATCAACAGGAAGTGGGTGTGCTGCTAAGAAATTCACTAGTGTCTGCCCTTTCACATCATGTAGGGGTGCAAATGTGATGTCAAACAGTGACAAAATTATGGACCATCGTGCCAACCATTCATAACATTGGTCATGTCATGAGATATTGCAGTGGGTTGATTCTAGAGATCAAATTCACCTTGTGAAAGCATGTAATGTCGTAGCTTTTTGGATGCAAAGATTAAAGCTAGGCAATGCTTTTCAATAGGTGTGTAGTTTGCCTCAACAATGATTAGACGATGGCTGAGATAGTAAAGAGCATTTTCTTTCTCTTCATCATTGGCTTGGGCCAACAAAGTGCTAAGGGAGTCATCTAATTCAGCGGTGTAGAGGATCAATGGCTTGCCCAAGAAAGGGGCTGCTAGAACTGGCGACATCATCAGGTAGTGTTTAATGTCTTCAAAAGCATGCTGGCACTTATCATCCCACTTAAACTTGGTGTCCTTTTTGACAAGTGCTGAGAATGGCTGACATCTTCCTGATAAGTTGGATATAAAGCATCTTAGATATGCCAACTGCTCTTGGAATGATCTGAGTTGAGTTAGACTTTTAGGGGGTGGCATTTCTATGATAGCCTTATTCTTCTCCGAGTCGACCTCTATTCCCTAGTGTCAGACAATAAACCCAAAGAATTTTCTAAAGCTACTCCGAATGCACACTTCAAGGGATTCATTTTGAGGTTAAATTATCTTAACCATTCAAAACTATTCTCAACTTAAAGAGATCATCTTCCTTTTCTTTACTCTTGACTACCAAATCATCAACATAGCATTCAACTTGATGATGAATGAGTTCATTGAAGATCCGAGTTATGGCCCGCTGGTATGTAGCACTAGCATTTTTAAGGCTGAAAGGCATGACCTTATAACAATAGATTCTGATCGGGGTTTGAAAAGCAGTGTTTCTTTCATCCTCGGGGGCCATCTTGATTTGGATGTAACCAGATGACCCATTCATGAAGGAGAATACTACATGAGATGAGGCAATATCCACCATTAATTTTGGTGTAGGAAGTTGAAATTCATCCTTAGGACATGCCTTATTCAGATCCCTAAAATTGATGCATATGCAAATTTGGCCATTTTTTTTCTTAACTAGGATGACACTAGCCAACCAGGTAGGATATTTTTCTTCCATGATAAAGCCAACATCGATCAGTTTCTTGATTTTAGAAATGACTTGCTGTTCAATTTCTATTCGCTGCATCTAGGATCTTGCTTGATAGGGTTAACATTAGGATCAATTGCTAGTTTGGGGACTGCTATGAGGAGATAAATTGGGCATTTTTTCATAACTCCTTGTGAAGCAGGCCTTAAACTCAGCTAATAGCCTAAGTCATTGGTTTCTTCTTCATTCAATAAGGAACTAATGTATGTCAGGCATGGATCTTCTTTTATTTCTAAGTTGATTTCTTTGAGTTCATCAATGGTTGATATGATTTCTCCTTCAAACTATGGTGGTGCCTAGTAGAGAGCATTTTCTTTCCCTTTATCATTGGCTTGGGCCAAGAAAGTGCCAAGGGAGTCATCTAATGTAGTGGTGTAGAGGATCAATGGCTTGCCAGAGAAAGGGGCTGCCAGAACTGGCGATATCATCAAGTAGTGTTTAATGTCTTCAAAAGTATGTTGGCACTTATCATCCCACTTAAACTTGGTGTCCTTTTTGACAAGTGCTGAGAATGGCTAACATCTTCCTGATAAGTTGGATATAAAGCATCTTAGATATGCCAACTACTCTTGGAATGATCTAGGTTGAGTTAGACTTTTAGGGGGTGGCATTTCTATGATAGCCTTATTCTTCTCCGAGTCGACCTCTATTCCCTAGTGTCAGATAATAAACCCAAAGAATTTTCCTGAAGCTACTCCGAATGCACACTTCAAGGGATTCATTTTGAGGTTAAATTATCTTAACCATTCGAAAACTATTCTCAACTTAAAGAGATCGTCTTCCTTTTCTTTACTCTTGACTATCAAATTATCAACATAGCATTTAACTTGATGATGAATGAGTTCATTAAAGATCTGAGTTATGGCCCGCTGGTATGTAGCACTAGCATTTTTAAGGCTGAAAGGCATGACCTTATAATAATAGATTCTGATCGGAGTTTGAAAAGCAGTGTTTCTTTCATCTTCGGGGGCCATCTTGATTTGGATGTAACCAGATGACCCATTCATGAAGGAGAACACTGCATGAGATGAGGCGATATCCATCATTAATTTTTGTGTAGGAAGTTGAAATTCATCCTTAGGACATGCCTTGTTCAGATCCTTAAAATTAATGCATATGAAAATTTTGCCATATTTTTTCTTAACAAGGATGACACTAGCCAACCAGGTAGGATATTTTTCATCCATGATAAATCCAACATCAATCAGTTTCTTGATTTCAGAAATGATCTAATATTCAATTTCTATTCGCTTGTGTCTAGGATCTTGCTGGATAGGGTTAACATTAGGATCAATTGCTAGTTTGGGGACTGCTATGTTAGGAGATAAACTGAGCATTTTTTCATAACTCCTTGTGAAGATGGCCTTAAACTCAGCTAATAGCCTAAGTCATTGGTTTCTTCTTCATTCAATAAGGAACTAAGGTATGTCAGACGTGGATCTTCTTTTATTTCTAAGTTGATTTCTTTGAGTTCATCAATGGTTGATATGATTTCTCCTTCAAACTATGGTGGTGCCTCTTTGAATTTAAGCTCATTTGGCTCATCTGAAGTTTCTAAACATACCTCCTCATAAGAGTTAGAATGATTTAAGAAGAGCCTATCATCAAATGCTCAATCTAGTCCTGGACTTAATTGAGAATGTCTGCTTTGGTTGTCCCATAGTCTTCCAAAGTAATCTGACATGTGTTTAGACCAAGTATGTGGATTAATCCCTTCTTTGCTAAGTTAATAACACGAGGCGAATACCAGTCAAAAGGTAGTTGTATTAAATCTTTATATGAATCATCCTCAAGTTCAACATCAGCTTTCTGACTTGAGGATGATGCTCCCAAGAAAAACTCTTTGGCTTGACATTTGTGGACTACTTGGGGGCCTCCTTAACTACCAAACCTTCAACTTTCTAGGAAGAAAGTGAGGTTAGAGCTAAAGTTCCCAATAGTTTCTGACTATTCTACATAATGATGATTTGGATACATTCATGCTTTGCTTTAAGGCCTGGTCTTCATCATTGTCTGGCTTGAATGTCACCTCCAAAGGGACCCGCTAAGAGGGGTTGGTCGGCATGTGATGGTTGAAACTTTTCTATATAGGAGTCGCCTTTCAAAATCTGTGGTAGAAAGAGAAAGACAAGTCTAGAAATTCATCTTTTTAGGATGCTACGCAGATCTGTAGATGTGCTTATTAAGGTGATCGAGTACGACATTAAGGAGAGGTGTACTATCTCGAAAGATAGAAGCTACCACCCTACAATGGACCTAATCACCAAAATAAGTACTCCTAAAGATGTTGAGTCTTTGAAGTGTACCAAAGATTCTTCCCCTACTTTACATAGAAAAAGTAAAGCAGGGTTTATTTTAAATCGGGTTTGTTAAGTTCCCTACAGGGGCAAGCCCCCATAGTTAATTACATCCTAAGGAATAAGGATTACTTAGGAAAACTCTCGATTAAGGCAAATGAATGTTATCTCTAAAGATTTCAATAGGAAAGGACTATCAATTGATTTGTTTATTTTTGAAGATCAAATGGGATTGATCAAAGTGAGATTTATTATCGAAGTCAAACGGGAATAAGTAGGAGATGTTCATGATGCTAGGAAACCTAGCGAACACCTCAAACTATCCTATGGTTGGGCTTTACATTTTTGAATTTAATTTAGTTTATTTAAGTTGAATTTTTTTATTAGAATGTTAGGACTTATAATTCCATAACACAAGGTTATGGAAATGCCTAAGAGGTGAGGATTTATGCTTAAGGCCCACAAAAGGGAAAAGCAACCTCATAACCTAAATCTAGGGAGCTTTGGCAAGGGCCAAAA
Organism: Cymbidium sinense; assembly: GCA_021442155.1. NCBI lineage: Eukaryota > Viridiplantae > Streptophyta > Magnoliopsida > Asparagales > Orchidaceae > Cymbidium > Cymbidium sinense. The sequence continues at coordinate 36,258,025 of CM038233.1, read as the reverse complement.
GCACAACCTAAATCTAAGGTGAAAAATGGGTAATTAGTTTGCCTCCACAAGAGAGGACAAATCACCTGACAGCTTGGACTTACAACCGCCTGGGGGTGGTCGCCAACTAACTCTTCTTATGATTTTAAATACATGTAGGCAAGTCATATGCTTAATGCAAGATAGCTAGGCTGTTGTTATTTAGAAAGAGACTAAGTCCTTAAACTCACTCCTTAAAGAGACGAGATCATGTAAATGACATGCTTCCAATGACCTAAATCTAATGTAATTCAAATTTTTTTTATTTTGGATAATCATTTTAACTTAGGCTAATAGGATTCATATGCCTAATGCATGAGAAATGAAATTATGGGCCAAAATTAGTGAGAAGGGAGGAGGTGAGTTTTCACCATGGCTCTCACAGGTCAAGCCAAGTTTCCCTGGAAAAGGTGAAAGCCCTCAAATCAAGAGTGAAATAAGATGTTGTTGTGCATGATATTGTGAAACAAATTCTCATCCAGCTAAAGGGTTGCTAATCCTTTTATCTTGATTTTAAACATAAGCTTTATGTGAGGTTATGAGTTGTTTAATTTTTATTTTGAGTTGTTAAGTTGGGTAAAAGATTTACTTTTTCCTAAGGAGCCTAATCCACATCTAGGCCATACATAAAGCAATGAAGAAACTAGGAAAAGCATACCACTTAATGCACAAGCTAAACAAATCATCAATCAGTTTATAAAGCGAAGAGAAAAAAGAATAAGAGGCCGTTGTGGTCGAGCACCCCTGCACAAACTCAAAATTACAAATTGGGTAGCTGAGCTCTACCCTTATACAACCTAAATTTTAAATGAAATATAATATAATTAAGCAAGAAACTCATTGTTATGGGGGTCTTCAAGCTTTGTTCTTCTTACTTCTTTTCTTCTTTCTTTTTCTTCTTTCTTCTATGGTTCTTCCTTTTGGATGGTTTGGTGGTAGATACTCCAAGGCTTCACATGGTGCATAAGATAGGATCTTATGACCAATGCTCATTCTAATCCCCATAACAATCATTCCAAAATTCTAATTGCATAAATTTACATGAAAAAGGAAAGAATGAAAATCTAACTAACACCAGCAAAATAAAAGTTAGCTAAAATAAACCACACAAATTCCCAAGCATGTATATTGGAGTTATCACCACACACATGGGTGATTAAGTCCACCTGGCCTATGGATTATGCTTAGGGGTATAAGCACTTGCTAGCAAAAGCAGTTTTTATATTTCTATTTATGATAGCGCTCCTTAAACACAATCCCCTGCAGAAAAGAATAGTTAGACTAAGAGCATCCTACCATTCATTCTATGAGCATACACCCTAACTTCTAGTCTAAAATATATATCACAAAATAAAACAAAGCATCAAACCATGCACCACCCTAACCTAAAACTTGAATTGGAAATTTTCTTCACAAAGTCATGTGGGTCTAAAGTCAATTGGGCTAGGTTAGGTCTAGTTGGCCAATTGAGGCTTTGGTCAAGTTCAACAAGTGATTTGGAATGAACTTAACCCATTGGTTTGAGTCAATTTGGCTTAGATCAAGTTTTGACCCATTTTGACTTTTTAGGTCAAGTTGAGTCAACTTTGGTCAAGTGGCCAGTTGGGCTAGGTTAAGCTCAAATGTTGGCTTGGTCAAGTTCAAACATAGGTCATGAGTGAACTTAGATCAATGGTTTCAATCAATTTGGCCTATGGTGAAATTTGGCTATGTTAGGTTTTATTTTTGGTTAAGTGTTGACTTGGTCAACCCTTAGGTTTGACCCAATTTAATTGATTTATCATCCCATGATGATTGTTGATCATGATGAGAGGCATAAATGAGATTGGTTCAATCCAATTTGGTTAGGAATATAATTTGGCTCATAAGGGTACTTTAGGTCACTTTGGGTCAAGTGAGCCTAAGTGGGTCAAATGGCTTGGTCAAAGCTTGATTTGAAGTTGATTAAACTTGTTTATGGACTTATAATTTAAATATAAATTCATTTACAAGTGGTTTGAAGTCAAATGAGTTTTGATTCATTTGACAATTTCATATTCAAAGGAAGAATATGAAAGGATTTAGGCTTTAATTTTTGAACTAGGTTTTGATTGTGATTGAAGTTTGGATTTATATATAGGTTCATGATTGTAGGGCTGATTGAATCATGAGAGAAAATCAAGAGTTTGGCTTGATTTAAAATTGATTTGGCTAAGTTCAAGATTTTGACTTGAAAGGCTTAGGTTAGATTTAGAGTGGATTTGAGTTTTATTTTTGGAATTGGTTTTGATTGTTTGAATTTATATTTCATTTATATATGTGAATATAAATGATAATATAAATGAATCATGAGAAAATTTGAAGGATTTGAAGTGTTTTAATGATGATTTGGGCTAAGTCCATTAAGAAGGATTTAAAGGACTTAGGAAAATTTTAGAGTTTGGAGTTTGAATTTTTGAATTTGGTTTGATTGATTTATATTTATATTTTATTTATATATGTGAATATAAATGGGAATATAAATGGGAATATAAATGAGTTTTGAGGAAATCCCATGAGTTTGAATTTTTTTAGAGTTGATTTTGGCTAAGTCCATTAATGAAAAATTAAAAGGACTTAGGAAAATTTTAAATTGGGAATTTAATTTGAAGATTTGATTTGATTGATTTATATTTAAATTTATATTTCATTTATATATGTGAATATAAATGATTTTTGAGAAAATCCCATGATTTTGAGATGGTTTGATCAAGATTTAGGCTAAGTCCATTAAAAGGAATATTTAAAAGACTTAGGAAATTTCATGAATTGAGTTGGAATTTTGAGTTTAGTTTGATTGATTTGAATTTATATTTCATTTATATATGTGAATATAAACAAGAATATAAATGGATCATGAGAAAATCTCAAAGATTTGATTTGGTTTTGATCATGATTTTGGCTAAGTCCTTAAGAGATGATTAAGGACTTAAGAATTTTGATGGATTTTGATCATAGATTTCAATCATGGATTTCAATCATGGATTTCAATCATAGATTTCAATCATATGGAGTTGATTTAAGTTTGGAGAAAATCAAATAAGATTGATTTAGAGTTTGACTTGAAGGAAGGAAGGTGAGGAGTGGTTCAAGCTAAGGGTAGGCAATTCTTCCTGACACCCCTAAGGCATGACCTAATCCTATGGCTAACCCTTCTAAGTCTCTAGGGCTAGGTTGAGTGTCCACCTAATCACTAGATGTGTCCTAGGAGTAAGGATCTCTTAAAGTCTAAGGGGAATCCTAAGTCTAAGAAGAAAGTGTTGAGAGCTCATTCTAAAAATGAGGTCAATAGCGTGCTAACCACATGAGACTTATCCTCCGAACTGGACTTTAAGTCTATGTGGATAGCGAGGTACTTCTATGTGCTGGAACATAGTGCCTACCGGTTGGTCACCAGCAAGGAGATCTTCCACCTCTAGAACTTCCTCAAGATTTGCCTGTCTCTACTTGGTGAAGGTCAACTCACCTACCTATGTGTTGTATGGAGGAACGAACTGTGAGTGGAATCCAATATTTGGCTCTACTTCTTCCTCGGTGTCTGATTCTTGCTCACTTGTACTTTTATCTTCTTTTACTTTTGTTTCTTTTTTTTGAACTTTCACGAAGTTTGCGAGAGTAAGCTTTTTGATTTGGAGGAAGATACTAGGCTGCATCTTCATATATCTTAACATCCCTAACTGAAAATAGCTTCAAGTCTCTTTTGACATAGTACTCGATCCCACCTCTTCAAAATTTGATGCACGGATGCAAAGAGGATGGAATCATGTTGTTTCCATGTATCCAAGGCCTACCGAGCAAAACAGTGAAAGATGTATCTGAATCAATTATGTAGAACTTGGCTTCAATCTTACAGTCATCTATCTCTAGTGATAATACTATAGAGCCTAAAGCCCTCTTGCCTTGCTTGTTGAATCCTCTCAACATCATCCAATCTCTTTGGAGTTTGGAGATGTCAATCCTCAAGTAGGCAAGGGTCTTTAGACTCATAATATTCACCGATGCACCAGGATCAACTAATACACTGGAGAGTCTGAATCTGCTCATGTCCACTGTGATGTACAGGGGATGGTTGTGCTTTATTATCCCCAAAATAAGGTCTTCATCGGTGAATGTAACTCCACGGGATTCTCTTGATAACATGCCTCCTCTCCAATAGCGATCAGCTGAGCTAAGCATATTTTTAGATTAAGAAGAGCATTGATCAATGACTCCCTTATCTCTTTAGATAAGTCAAGGGCATCATATATGCTTAGTTTAGTTGGCAACTTTCTTAGGTGAGTGAGGACATTGTAGTCAACTCTAGGCTGGTCCTCCATAAGCATATACATAAGTGGAGCATCCTATGGAGGGGTTTCTTGATCACTAGAACCAATGACTTATTTACCCTTATCCTGAGGTGCTACCCTAGGAGGTAGAACTTTCCCACTATGAAGATTGACTTCAGTGACTTCATGAGATGGTTTAATGGAAAGTTATACCTGCTCATCAGGTTCACCTACAGCTTCTCCTATATGATCATCAGAGTTGGATGACTCCAAATCAATCTCAAATGATGAACCTGGGTGATTTAGCAATGGGTAATCCATTTCTAAATCAGAAAGGAGTAGATCAGAATTGTTATAATTATTAGTACTTTGAGAGCTTTCTATAGAAATAAAATCATCAAGATCATCAAATGTAGAGAGGATGTAAGTGGAATCAGTCTTCTTCTTCATTGATTTCTTAGATTTGGATGAAGGAACAAAGTAGAAATCAAGTAAAGTAAGCGGAGTGAGGAATTTGGCACCCCCTCCGCGGATACAATACATCTATTAGAAGAAGAGCCGGCTGGAGGAACTATAACTGCAATTATGGAAAGAGTGCCAGAATTGGTCTGTGGTTGCGCTACTATGCTATCCCGGGAAAGTGGAGGCTATTGTTGCTATTGCTGGGCTTCTACCTCCCTCAAGTTTTCCTTAGCAACCTGCAAACCTTCCTTAGAGCTGAAGGTTTGAGCTGCTTCAGGCACCTGTAAGGGTAACTTTCTATCTTAGAAATAATTTTCTTGGATGTCCGGGATAGGGAAATATCCCAACCTTCCTCTATCTTAAGAAGATTATGTATATCCAAGGATTACCCTGACAGAACTAGAGGGTTGTTCTAGTAGGTATTCCTTAAGGTTGATAATGGCACCCGACTTGTAGCTATGTTCAAGCCAATCCTTATAGGTAAGGAAATCTTCCAAGATATGACCTAGCATACAGTGGTAGGGGCAATAGTTTGAATCTTGACTCTTACCCACATCCTCCGTCCTCCTAGGCTCTGGTAACTGGAAATCAGGCTTTTTTAAGAAGTTCTTAAAGATCTTCCTGATTACCTCCCTCTTAAATAAATAAGGTTTATTCAATTTATCAACAAGAGTAGGTGAATAATAGTTACGTGGTGGTGGATAGGAATACTACTGCTGATGCTGCTGATGAGGTGGCGGTGGTGGTGGCCACTATGGAAACTGAGGTATCCGGTATGACGGTCGAGGTGATGGTAGAGGAGTTAGTAGAGGAAACTACTGAGCTCGAGGCCTATCTGACTGCACCCTAGCTGGCTGCTTCCCATTATTAACTGTTGTGACTACCCCTGACTTTTTCTCAAATGCCTTATGCAGTCTGGGCTTGGCCGACTGATCTTGGAAAGGTAACTATTTGATCTCCCCTTGTAGACTAGCCGCCTTATTGATTAATTTCTCAAATGTCTTAATGGTAAACCCTTTAAGCATGAAGGCGACTGGGCCATGGCTATTCTTGAGTAGAATTTTAATGGCATGCTGTTCAGATAGATGTGGTTCATATTTCATACTTAAATTATGCCATCTAAGAATGTAATCAACAAAGGACTCACCGGGGTGTTGTAGAGCTACAACGAGATCGCCCACAGTTACCCTTTGCTAATCTCCAGCAAATCTCTTAATAAAAAGCTGCTCCAACTCAACAAATGTCTTTCCTCAACCATTGGGTAGTTCAGCATACTAATCAAATTTGATGCTTATCAAGCTACTGACGTAGAGGCTAAATAAGAGTGCATCGCTACCACTGACATTGCAACATCCGGCTCTGAAGTGTGCTATGTACTATTTATGGTTCCCACTGCCATAAAAAATTTTGAAGGATGGAGGCATAAAGCCCTTAGTATATTGGACACCATCAAATTCCTCTGGGTAGGTCTACCCTTTAGAACAGATGATCCACCTCGGGCTTGCGCTAATGCATCCTCCACCTGCTGCTCCACCATGTGTTTAATGTCTTTTTTATGCATGGAGGTGCTGCCCACCACCTTCCTATGCAGGCTACCACTGTCTTCCTCAATAAGAATGCATCTAGGATGATCTGAAGTGTGTGCCAACTCTACTCTATCGGCTGTTATAGGAGAAGGCTATGACATAAGGGTTGAATTTTATAATGCTGACACTGCTGCCATCAACTCTTCAATCTTCTTCCCCATTTTATCAATATGATCATCCTTCTACCTAAGTTGGTGGAGGAAGTGTTGAGTTGAATGGATGGCATCATCCTCTTCAACCACAATACCTTTCTGGCTCTATTGATCTCTATGGAGGGAGCTCCTAGTATCGACCATGTGGACTTCGGCCGAATCCTCAAGAAGGTCATCCTCATTAGGATCAAATGCTACACTCTCATCCTCTGAGTCTGTGCGATCATTGCCCAAGAGTTCCTCCTTCTTGGCAAAGTAAGCTGCTACGATCTCATCCAAGGAATAATCTAATCGTGTCGGTACAAACACTTGGGGTGGACCGGTGGAGGGATTGTGGTCACTAACCGAAATACGTCTAACACTGCCTGCCACTGGAGTGCTATCTCTTAGAGGGTCATGCTCACTGGAAGAGATATGCTCATAACTGCTCATCGGTGGAGTGGTGTCCCTGGGGAGATCCACTACCATGGGAATTGTAAGACTGTCCCCTTCTCCCTTTGCAACTGCTGCTACCACTGGCTCTCATTGTGGTGTTGGTGGTGGTATGACCACGACACTGCAGGGTCGCCACTCCTTCTTCACCAAGACTGAAGTGGGAGGTCGAGTAGGGGAACTCATCCTCACCCCAGTCAGTAGAGTAGATGGAGTGGGATCCTATAGTCAGATCACCAAAGGGGCTGGTCTCTCCTCGGATGGGGGCTTCTAGATCTTGGTGGGAGTGGTGGATGTTGGAGCTGTATGGGTGATGGTGGATGACGAGGGGAGCAGTGTGAAGGTAACACCGATTGCTCCTCAATGGGAGATCTCTGCCTATGGAGGATAGCGCCGGTAAGAACAATCCTATTTGAATGCTCAGACGAAGGGGATGATCTAAAAAATCCATCAAAATGGAGGCTGCCGATTGCCTGGCTATTCACCTCCATATGTGTGCCATAAGTCAAGACAAGCCCACAAGCCAAATTCAACAATCTCGGAAGCGACAGTGCGCAAATTAGAGTTCAAAATGCACTAGATGTCACCGAAAATGGTCAAAATGACCTTCGATCAACGAACAAATTTTATCATCACATTCAGAACATCAAAATTGATCAAAATATAAATATTGAAAAATCTAATGATCAATCGATTAAGCGCTCAAGCTATCAAGGTGTTGACAAGCATATCAGAGTCGAGTAGGCACTGACAATGACCAAACAACCTCCGTTCATAAAATTGATCACATCGTTAGCTTCAAAATATTAAAATCTATCAAATGAGGCTATCCATGCTCAATTCGGATGAGTTTGTACAAATATCGAGTGATTATAATTGATAGCGCATAAATCGAGGTTAAAATGCACTGGACGTTATCAAAATCAACTCAAATGATCTCCGATTGACGAACAGACTTTGCCATTATGTTCAAAACATCAAACTTGGTCATAATATAAATATTGTATGACTTGAAGAGCAACCAATCAAGCGCTCGAGTCATCAATGCGCTTGCAAGCATATCAAGGTCAGAAGGTACCGACGAGGATCAAATGACCTTCATTCATGAAATTGATCATGCCATTATCTTTGAAATGCTAAAATCTATCAAATAAGACTATTTGCACTCAATTCAGATAATTCTGTGCAAAAATTGAGCGAACGAAAGTGGCGATGCGCATTTCGAGTTGAAATTGACTCAATTTGGCACCGACTCAAACCAAACGGCCTCCGATCATAAAATGGACAGCACCATTGCATTTAGAACAATAAAATTACCCTATATCGATATATATATTGACTATGTATATTTATCGGCATGAAATCCAAATTAAAATAATTTAAATTAATTTAAAATTAATTTAAAAATTCCCAAATTACCCCCATGCTCACCCATTTCCCTCCTATTTTCAGTTTTCTGAAAAAACTGCCAAAAAAAAAAGAAAAAAAGATGAAAAAGAAACCACTCCCCCCATTATTCCTCCCTCATGCCCTCTTATTTGCCTCCCATGTTTCTCTCTCCTACATTCCTCTCTCATGTCCAAGAAAAGGTAAAAAAAATCCCTCCTCTCCTCTCTCAATTTCCCCTATTTTGGCCAATCTCCAAATTACGCTTACATCATTTAGGTATTCACAGAGACCCATCTGCGACATGCCAAATCCCTCGCAGATCCTCGACCCAGTGAACTGAATCAAATCATCAAACCTGCCATCTTGGCTGTCCGAGTCCAAAAAGCTACTCAGACGACCCACTGACGCTCCTGTCGCGGACTCCATGACTTGTCGACCACATTATCACTCATCCGCTCGCCAACTGCTCCGTTTCGAATCACTCGCCCGCTGAATCATAATCATTGCCGCTGTCAGATCCGCCCACGTTCCACCCGTTCCGCTGCCGCCACCGCCCAGATCTCCGCAATCGACAGTCCATCCGGTGCATTTTGCAAACCGACCCTCCTTTTCACCAGAATAGTAAAAGCGCCCAAAATCCGGCCCATTACCTGCATCCAGCCTCCCTACAGCCCAAAATCTGACCCTCCTTTCTTTGCAAGTTTGAAGACCTCGTCTTGTAGCGATGAGATGAAAAACATGTGGTGTCAAGAAGACACCACTCGCCAATGTATCGAGTAAGCCACCACTTGTTAGATGTCACTCCCCCTAGACGAAATACTGCCGAAATTTTGTCCAATTTCCAGACTTAGAAAAAAAAGGGGAGGAATATATATTGCATTGTATGTCTTCTTTCAAGTTTAAAGGCCTCGTCATGCTCAACAGGATACGATGAGATGAAAATAGGTTGTGGTGTCATAAGACACCGCTATCTTGAGCACGTGAGTAAGCCAAAATACCCCGATGCATCTATCTGGGGATGACAGGAGGTCAAATTGTGTCAAATCTTTTGATTAAGAAAAAAGGGGAGGGTAAAATGAGTTAAGTTAAGAGTGCTAAGTAGTGAAACTTGTAGCTAATTTTAAAACTAAAAGCAGCAAACAAGGAAAAAGGGAAGCCTTTAAAGAAAATTTTGAAAAAAAAATGGAACACTCATTTAAAATGCAAATAAAATTTGGGGAGGCTAATATTAAACTCACAAACTCTAATTGAAATCCTCTATGGCTTAAATTGAAGTGGTAATGTGAGTTCTCTTTTCTTGCAAATTCCTCAAAATTAAACAAGTTTTAATTGGAGTTTGGGGGGGGGGGGGTTTAATGCCAAACTCATAACAAACTTGCAATAAACTCAAAATCTAAGGATGAATCCAAATTAGATTTAATAACTCTTATATGAATATGGAGGTGATTGTTATGCTAGCTAATAAGCATATGTGGGGCTAAAGCAATAAACATTGAAATTGGCATAACTTATCAAAATGGATGTAAATTGAACACAATCAAATTAGAAGAATTATAAAAACTCAACAAGTAAACTAAGTGTAAGTAGTGTTTTAAACTATAATTCAAATCAAAATGCCTTCTTCCCCACCGAACCTGCAACTCTTTGTACAAGCAGATAGAAAGCGATACTAAATCCAGTTCTATAAAAATTATAAGACTTTCTTCAATAAAAAAATCAAAGAATTTCATCCTAATTATGATTTTCAAGATCAATAATTTCATTAATTAGATGAAATTAGCTAAGCTATAAATACCTGCATGTGCTTGGACATAGAGATTTCAAGTGCAAATTTTAATGTCTAAAAAGGCTGCACAGGTTAAAGTTAGAATTAAATGAAAATCTAAAATCAATCTCATAATTCAAACTTAAAATTACCTAAATTCTTAAATACACCCGCATGTGCCGCGACACTATGTTGAATGCTTAAATTCAAGTGTCTGAGGATGCTGTGTGGGTTGCTTCTTGATGTAGTCTTAGGACTGGGTCTGGGTTAACAAAATCTAAAAACTTATAGTAAGAGTTTCAAATCAATGAAATATCTAAAAAATTGATTCTATCAGGTGATAGTAGATCTAATCCTCTATTAGTAGCTAAATATAGTTGACAGGATCTAAAGCTCTTAAACATATTCAAATTAATCAATTTTTCAAATCAAATTAAATAGCAATCTCATATCAATTTCATAATTCATAAATAAACACTATATAAAGTCTTAAATACACCCGCATGGGCCCTGATATTATGCTGAATGCTTAAATTCAAGTGTCTGAGGATGCTGCGCGGGTTGCTTCCCGGTTTAGTCTTAGGACTGGGTTTGGGTTAACAAAACCTAAAAACTTATAATAAGTGTTTCAAATCAGTAAAATATCTAAAAAACTGATTTTGTCAGGTGACAGTAGATCTAATCCTCTATTAGCAGCTAAACAGAGTTAACATGATCTAAAGCTCTTAAATATATTCAAAGTAATCATTTTTTCAAATCAAATTAAATAGCAATCTCATATCAATCTCATAATTTAGAAATAAACACTACATAAAGTCTTAAATACACCCGCATGGGCCCTGACACTAGGCTGAATGCTTAAATTCAAGTGTCTGAGGATGGTGTGGGTTGCTTCTCGGTTTAGTCTTAGGATTGGGTCCGGGTTAACAAAACCTAAAAACTTATAATAAGAGTTTCAAATCAGTGAAATGTCTAAAAAACTGATTCAGTCAGGTGACAGTAGATCTAATCTTCTGTTAGCAACTAAACAGAGTTGACAGGATCTAAAGCTCTCAAACACATTCAAATTAATCAATTTTTCAAATCAAATTAAGTTCTGAAACTACTTAAATGAAACTCTATCACTAAAAGGTTAAATCAAACTCAATCTATCTACCTTCCGCAATCATTTATCGGGGGTGGTAAATTAAAAAAACTCTAGCTCATAAATGAACCAATGTCAAATCAAGTGTTCTACTATGTTCACTCTCAATCAATCTCTTGTCAGAAAGGATGTGTGTCCTCACTGCATTCTTGGCGAAGCTCCACAGATGAAGCGACTGAGTCCTCGACGGTGGTTTGGCTAGTCCGGCTCCATTATATTATGATCATGATCGTAGCCCGTATGCTCCCTAATGGCTCTGCCCTTTGAGTTGTGAATCATAAGGTATATTTGATAGGGAAAATAACCCTCTGTCAGCTAAGGTAGACTTAAGCATGTCTCCTTAGACAAACACCACCCCAGGTCTACAAGGATTTCTCGGATGACATAACCCATGTGTTACTAATGAGGGTCCTTTTGTCAGGTTGGGTCGACTACCTCCTCTTAATAAGTAGACTAGGGACCGCGATTGCGCAGGATGATGGAACCATGGGATCTAGATCGGGCATGTCATCATTTCCCCAACCATATGGTTTAAGCTAAAATGATGCATTTCATATTCTAAATTCTGAAACTCCATATGCTGCTACTATAAACTACGCATTAAGTGATCTAATGACTATCATTAATCGAAAGTTCTCTCTCACTTACTGGGAGGGGTAACTAACTATAGGGGCTTACACCTATAGGAAACCTGGAACAAGATCTAAAGTTCTCACCAAATGAGGATAAAATCTCTGGGTAGTGTCTTATCTACTATTCCATCTGCCTTCTGAAAATTTCACCGACACTTTTACAAATACTCTTTTCATCGAAGAGGTCGGTGGCAAATTTTTGGAGCCCACAGATTTCAGGCGACTCTGCTGGGGACAAGATTCTCTTTCCATCTTTGGCTAGTTATATATGTGTTATAGTATCAATAAAATCTTTAAAAATTCAAAATAACAAAATGGTGATTTAAGTGTGTAATAAATGCAATATGAGGCTATATGTAGAATGAATCATTCCGTAAAAAATGGATCTACAAAGCACTCATTTCACCATTCAACTAAGTCGTGGTGCAAACATCTGCCTAGCCAACGCCGTCATCAACACTGGAGATGTTGGGGATACCATCCAATTTGGTAGCTTAAATTTCTCAGTTATCATATCTGCTACTCCTGAAGTACCCACCCGTGGTACATTCATCTGAGGCCATGCTGGAAGGCCTCAAATTACTGAAGCTCCTACTAGCCATGTACACCAACCAGTTCAACAGCCAACTACTGTCAAGGAGTTTTCCCAACAGCGGACTTCAGTTTTCAAAAGGCTAGGTCTAACTGAAGTTCTTGTGACGAAAAGAATTGTCAAGGGACAAACTGTGTCTTTAATTCCTCGTGATACAGTTGCTGCATCGATAGAACCTCTTGTACCCGGAAAGCATGATCATGAAGCTTTCTCATCAGGAAGTAAATTAACTAGAAGACAAAGAAGAAGGAGAAACACTGAGCTGAGAGCTCAGCAAATCCCCTTTGAATGACCTAGCGAACAAGCAATACTATCGCCAGAAGTGAGTATTCCTTCCCACAACAACTTTGACAATCTAAAGTGGGTAAAGAGGAATAGCTCTACTGGAGAAATAAAGTAGTCCTTCTGGAGCCAACCATGTTTAGCTCTACCTCCATAGAGGAGACAGCTTGAAACACTATCTGCCAGGATACATAAAGTTCTCAAAGTAGCCAAGGACAGAGGCCTAATGGAAAGAAGATTTTAGAGGTCTACGGTAAGGGAACATACCGAAGTGCCACCAATAAAATTTCCATCTCTTCTAGTAATTGGCTAGTAAACCTAGTACGCTTCACATGGTGAGCATCGAGCATGACACTTGGACATCGTGCCCAAGAATCTGTTATCGAAAGGTCTGGGTGAAAGGGTAAGAAAATATGGAGGCCAAGGCCCCATAATGTAACTTTGAGTAATAGAAGGGGTGTGACATCTGATACATATACTCAGAAATCCACCTCAAAATCAACTCATCGGAAGTGGATGCCCAAAAGAAGGGATATCACAGATGAAAGATATGATGGTCAACACCCTGAAGAATCCTCTAGGGGATCCCATCGCCGATCAGTTTCACCCCTACAAGAGAAGGTTGACATTGATCGTGGTCCTTTAATAGAAGAGGTGGTTATTCCGCACATTGAACCAGAGATCCACTGGAAACATTAATAAAAAATTCATGTGTAGGAAGAAAATAATGTAGAAGATTCTATGGAAATAGAAGTGATTTATATGGTTAGAGATATAGGTGAATTCTCCGCCCAGCACCATTAACAGCAACACAAATCCAAAGAATCTGAACCTGAATTTGACACTTATGAAGAAGTGTCTTTATAGAAACAAATAGAAGATGGACCTTCGATCTTTACTGAAGAAGAAGAAAAAGACCAGAATGAGAAAGATATCATGTGTCGTCTATATGGTTGAACGAAAATGATCGTATATTATAATCGACGTCATGACCCCAACAATTATCTCTGCAAATGCATAAGGAGAAGGACAGTCAAGTTCTCTCATTGAAAATGAGCAAGGAGCAGAACAACAACAAGAACTAGAAGAAGAGGAATAACCTGTATTGATTGATGCCATGGCACTTGCTACAGAGCAAAGAGAAATGCAGAGTCAAATGGAGGCCAAAGATAAGGAGATTGCACAACTTGGAACCAAAATGAATGATATTATGGTACAAATGAACATCATGATGGAGATGTTACAGAAGAATATCATATCAAGTGCAGCACCTGTTTTATCTGCAAACCAACAGGTAGCTAACAATGCAACTTCTACACTACCAGCTACTGTGGTACCTCAAGCTCCTACAGTACATGCTATGCATGAAGCAAGAAATGAAGTTAATCAAACACCTCTCTAGCCGATAATTCAAAATCTAGCTAGCACACCGGGAACTGTAACAGCAGCTCAATTAGAAATAATAATCAATGAAAAGATAAAGGCGGTCATAGCCTCATAGCAGGCTAAAAAGCTGGTGAGTAAGGGTCGCCCTTACCCAACTGAATATGATCAAGTGTCATACCTGAAAGGTTACTCAGTGCCAAAATTCAATACTTTCGGTGGGCTTGGTAATCCAAAGCAACAACTGGCCCAATTTAAGGCTACTTGTGGTAACATAGGAGGGAATGATGCATTACTTTTCTGTCAATTCGTCAGTAGCTTAACTTCAGTGCCTTTTGAATGGTACAAAGAATTGTCAAATGATTCAGTTAAAACATTTGCTGAATTAGAAGCAATATTTGTGAAGAGGTTTGCCAGTGCAATCGAGAAATCACAATCGCTTACCTTGCCTTATTGAAAAGAAGGAAAGACGAGTTAGTGACAAAATTCATAAGTCGTTGGCTCAACCTAAGTATGAAGTGGGAGAAACAATTGGAAGAAGAACATGTGATCCAATTGCTAATGAGAAATATGGATGATAAAATGACATCATTTCTATGCATGGCATCAATTGCAACATTCCAAGACTTGCTCAATAAAATGGCTAAATTTGAATAGTTGAATCGGCCTAAGTCTGAAGTCTATACATATAAAGCAAAGAGAAACAAACCTTCGGACTCAAGAAGAAATGAAACTCATGCCTCCTGCTATAGCTCAAATGGTGAAAAGTGGGTGACATACAATGTGGATAAAGGAAAATAGCCAGTGTACAATGATGATAAGGGTAAAAAGCCTATTTATTCTAATCCACAGCCAAAATTGGTATTAGGAGGTAATGACAAACCTCAGACTTTTCCAAGTGGTGGGGAGCATCCAAAACAAGCAACAAGAGATGATGAGCAAATGCAGCCATCTCTTAAGGAAAAGATGAATAAAGAGTATTCCTTCCAAAGGGATAGCATCGCTAAATTATTTCGGTAAGAAGTCAAAGCTAGTTTACAGTTACCAGAAATCAAAAGGCTTGACCAAGCTGATCAAGTCAGTAATCCAAATTACTGTCACTATCATCAGATGATCAGTCACCCTATTGAAGATTGTTATGTCTTCAAAGAACTACTATAAAGGAAGTATCGACAAGGTGAATTTACACTATCCAATAGTGTTCTAGTCAACCCTAAAAGAGAGTCTACAAGGATGATTACGTCCTCTTTCGTATCATCTAGCAAAGATAAATAGAAGGAGAAATCAGCTCAGACTGAAGAATGGCAAATAGTAGTCTCCAAAAAGAGCATGAAAATGCTGAAGCAGCTAAAAGACGTCCCTAGTGTTAAGTTGAAATCACCACTTAAACCTATATTAGACTTAAGAGAGATGCCTAAACCAAGTATTTGGGCTTCTCAATGGCATTCTGATAAGGCTACTTCATCACAGCATGAGAAGCAGTCAACCAAACACAAGCCCCATAAATCAAAGAAGCTCGCTAAGAAAAAGAAGATCAAGAAGAGAACTACAACTAAAAAGATCATTAACAACCTAGAGGAATATCACCAGCCGACAAGACAACCATTTAGGCTTGTAGACTTCATGCCTAAACTTCGCATTGTTGAATCAGATGAAGAAGATATTGGTGTGTCTTGTCCAATAAAGATATGCCGAATCATCTGCGTGATGTCAGATATTCTTCAATATCAATTACTCTGAGAAGACAAGGATAGTCAGACAAACTCGACCAACCCATCAAAAATTTTATCAAGAAAACAAGAAGAGCCTGAGGAGCTTGTGTCTGAATTTTGTTTAATGACTCAATAAGACAATAATACTTCAGATGAAGATCTATGTTTTCCCAACGGAGAAGAGTTAGACTCATCGATATCATCACGTATGAAACATATGACATTGAAAAATGAGTCTAACCCTTTTGGCCAATCTTCCAGAATAAGAGGGAAATTTGAAGAAACTACCTCTTCAGAAGAATTTGAGCGAGACAAAGTTATTCAAGTTCAGTTGAGAAGTGGTAAAGTCTTACCATCTTCATCAAAGAATGAAAATGCAAATAAAGATAAAGGCAAACAAATTGAAGTCAATGAAGATATTATTCCCAGAAATCCTAGGACAAAGCCTAAATCAAGCAAGAAAATAGATTATAATATTCTATCACATCTGAGAAAGATCCCTGCACAATTGAGTGTGTACGAGGCTCTCTTAATGTCAAAAGACCTCCGAGAAACTTTGATACAAGCTCTCAAAGATTCGGAGAGTTATGAAGCTTACTTTGCTGAGAAATGCATGACCGAAGCATTGCAAACTCAAGATCTCCCAGTAATCATATTTTTTGAAGAGGATCTTATATTGGGAATGGCAGATCACAACTATCCTCTATATGTCACGATAGAGAGTGATGGCATCTCGATCAGCCGAATATTGATTGAACCAAGTTCTTCTATCAATCTCATGAGTCTAAAAGTATTGAGAGGATTATCACTCGATATTCAACATCTTAGGAGAGATAAATTGATGGTTCATGGATTCAATGAAAAAGGGCAAAAAACTCTGGGTTCTTTTATTCTCCCGCTCAAATTCAAGGATTTATATAGAGAAGCCAAGTTTCATGTAATCGATCTTGATACATCATTTAGAGCTCTCTTGGGTCGACCATGGCTGCATGAGTATGGCATGGTCCCATCAACTATGCATTAATGTATGAAGTATCTGAAAGATGGAGAAGAATTTAGAATTCCTGGTAACCTATAACCATTTTTCATCAATGAAGCAAAAATCTATGAAGATGCAAAGTACTTCATCCTCAGTGAGCCCAAGCCAACAAAGCCTCTTGAAGTGGTAGCATCCACTTCAGGAACTAAAGAGCAATTTCACAAAATGAAATAGCAGAAGCAAGGAGGAAGAAAAAAGGCAATGCCGACTCTCCCTAAAGCACTTGATTCTACACATAAGTCAAGAAAATCAGTTTCATTTGAGAAGTGACACAAGAAGAAGAAGAAGATATGCCTGTTGAACCTAAGGGAACTTATAAGCTCTCAAGAAAAGTAGAGTATGAAATAAGTGATTTTGATTCAGACTATGATTTTGAATCTACTTATGGAAATATAGTTCAGATGGCTACATTAAGGAGGATAGCTCACTTGGCAGAGTCAGATGACTCACTCAAAATTATACCCATCCCTCAATAGTGCTTCAAAGAAATCACTCCACAGGAGGATCATAATATTGAAGAATTCGTAACATTATATGTGCCACCATTAAATGAGAGTGGTGGAATAGGGACTCTATTTTACAAATCTGAAGAGTCTCAGCCTTACAGTTTTGAACAGCCTACTCAACGTAAAATTCCAATGAGATAGTGCCAACCAGAATACCAATTTATTATCCACAGAAATTGCGAAGAATGATGCATAAGCTTGGAGTTCATATTGGAACTACTAAACATTGGACTCAAATCTTTAACAAGATGTGGAGACAAAGAAGTCCTCAAGCATCGTAAAGAAGTGATAAGTTTATCACTAAAGGTATGGGGTTCATCCACAAATCTCATCGAGATAGGGCCTGTTATAATATAATAGAAGGTGATATCAAAATTCTTAGTGATGAAGAAGATAATTCCCATAAAACTCTTCTTAAAAATGATGAAGAAGTAGAAGCCAAGCCCGCACCTGAAGAACTTGAAGATGGTGGACAAATAACTACTATGGATGAACTTAAAGAAGTCAACCTAGGAGCAGAGGATGATCCTTATCCAACTTTCGTCAGTGCCCTTCTACCTGATGAGAAAGTTAAGGAGCTAAAAATGCTACTTTGTGAATTCAGGGATTGCTTTGCCTGGACATATTCTGAAATGCTAGGCTTATCCCCTGATGTAGCAGTTCACAAACTAGCTATCAAACCAGATGTAGCGCCTGTTAAGCAAGCTCCTAGGCGAATGAGATTGGAGATTGAAGAAAAAGTAATTACATAAACTAAAAAGCTAATCGAAGCAGGCTTCATCCGGGAGGAGAAGTATGTAGATTGGATAGCTAACATTGTCCCAATTAGAAAGAAGAACGGTCAAATTTGTCTTTTCATTGACTTCCGGGACCTAAATAAGCCGTACCCAAAAAAATGACTTTTTGCTTCCAATATCAGAACTACTAGTGGACAACACTTCCAACTATGACATGTTCTCATTTATGGACGGGTCGTCAGGATACAACCAAATCAAAATGGCACCTAAAGATGAAAAATATATATCGTTTAGAACACTTATTGGCATATATTGTTACACGATCATGCCCTTTGGCTTGAAAAATACTGGAGCTACATACCAAAGAGCCATGACCGTATTTTTGATGAATTAATTCATCAAAAGGTGGAATGCTATGTCGATGATTTGGTGGTGAAAAGCTTAAATCATGAAAACCACTTTGAAGATTTGAGAATTATATTGGAGAGAATCAGAAAATATGATCTCAAGATGAATCCTTTAAAATGTGCATTCAGGGTATCCTCTGAAAAATTTCTCGGGTACATTGTTCTTCATAGAGGTATTGAAATAGATCCTGCTAATATCAAGGCAATTGTGGAGATGCCTCCACCAAAAAGTTTGTGTCAGCTCCGTTCTTTACAAGGACAAGTTGCATTCATCCATTAATTTATATCAAATATATCAGGACACTGTCAACCATTTGTAAGGTTGATGAAGAAGGATGCTCCATTCAAATGGGACAAGGAGTGCCAGGAAGCCTTCAATAGCATTAAAACCTAAATGTTAAATCCACCAATTTTTGTAGTGCCAACTCCTTAGAAGCCTCTCATTCTATACACAGCATTAGAAGAGTCCCTGGGAGCATTATTGGCACAACACAATGAAGAAGGCAAAGAGAATGTTTCTTATATTAAGGTCTGATTGGAGTAGAGATGAGATACTCTCCGATAGAGAAGCATTGTTTGGCATTGATCTTTGCAGTCCAAAAGCTTCATCATTACATGTTATCTCACAAGATTACACTCATTTTAAAGGATCAATCAGCTAAAATACTTGATGATAAGACCAGTGTTGACAGGTCGCTATTGCTTCTATAATTTGATATCACATACGTTCCACAGAAAGCAATGAAGGGACAAGTCTTAGCAGATTTTTTGGCTGCACATCCTATCCCTGCAGACTCTTCTCTTAATCATAATTTACCTGATGAGCAAATTATGCTCATTCATGCAAGGGAAAAATCACAAATTTGAGAAACGTACTTCGATGGAGCCTCATCGATCAAACAAGTCCAATCTCTAAATTTTCCAAGAGTAAGAGTAGGAATCGACATCATCTTGATAACACCAGAAGGAGGGATAATGAGACAATCATATAGATTGATCAAGACAATAACTAATAATGAAGCTGAATATGAAGCATTAGTGGCAGGTCTTGAAGAAGCTATTTTCATAGGCATTCAAAACTTGCATATTTTTTGCGATTCTCAGCTTATTATAAATCAAGTACTTGGCATCTATATAATTAACAAGATGGAGTTAGCTTTCTATCATAAGCGAGTTCTCAAGCTAATAAAGTAGATACCAAATATCACACTAACTCGAGTTTCTCGATCCGAGAACATCAAAGCCGACTGCTTGGCAAAATTAGCTAAGAAAATGGCAACTATGAATGGTGATTATGTCATGGTCGGCATATTTACTCGACGAGTCTTAGAGCCAATAAAGTATCAATCCCCGTAGGTAGAGGGGTTACCAAATTTGACACAGTAGGATGCAACTCAGGTTGCTCCTCACACTCCCCAAAATCAACAAGAAGTTGTACTAAGAAGAGCTAAGAATGACATTACCTTAGAAAAGTAGTGTGAAGCCTTTGTTGTAGAAGAGTCACGTGATTGGAGGAAACCCTTCATTGACTACTTTAAAGAAGACAAATTACCAAACAATAAATCACTGGCAGCTCAAATCAAAAAGAGAATGCTACACTATACTTTCATCAACAACACTTTATATTGTAGATCCTATGAACAAATGTGGCTACGATGCTTAGGTGTAGATGAAACTAGCAAAGTGAAAGTCAAAGTTCATGAAGGACTTTGTGGTGCACATCAGTCAGGTCCCAAGATGGCAGTAAAGATCAAAAGGATGGGTTATTATTGGCCGTCTATGGTGAGAGATTGTATTAATCATGCTAAGAAGTGTCATGAGTGTCACGTATATGGGGATCTCATCCATCAACCTCCAAATCCATTACACCTAATAATGGCATCCTGGCCATTCAAATGTTGGGGTACAGATGTAATTGGACCAAACGATCCACTGTCGTCAGCTGGACATCGCTTCATCCTAGTAGCGACTGATTATTTCTCTAAGTGGGTTGAGGCTACTCCATTTAAAGAAGTTACTGCTGACCGAGTGATCAACTTCTTCATGCATAATGTAGTTTATAGATTTGGAGTGCCACGCCGAATAATTTTGATAACAGAACCTTTAAAAGTGCAAAGATTCATAGATTTGTCAATCGACACAAAATTGATTGGCGATATTCTTCAATATACAATCCAAGAGCAAATGGTTTGGCAGAGGCCTTCAATAAGATATTAGTTAAACTGCTCAAGAAGATTCTCATCAAAAATAAGAGAGAATGGCATACCAAGCTAGTAGAGGCTCTATAGGCATATCGAACTACCTATAAGATGCCGACTAAAGCCACTCCCTATTCATTGGTATTTGGAATTGAAGCAGTTCTTTCGCTTGAAGTTGAGTTGCCTTCACTTCG
Source organism: Cymbidium sinense (assembly GCA_021442155.1). NCBI lineage: Eukaryota > Viridiplantae > Streptophyta > Magnoliopsida > Asparagales > Orchidaceae > Cymbidium > Cymbidium sinense. The sequence continues at coordinate 36,237,112 of CM038233.1, read as the reverse complement.
AGTAACCATCCAACACAATCTAACTAAAGATCAAAATGCTCATCTGAGAATGGAGGAGCTCGACGAGCTTGATGAAGTTAGATTACAATCTCTTCAAAATCTGGAAGTCTATCCAGCAAAGATGTCCAGAGCTTTTGACCATACGGTGCAGCCCTGAACATTCCAAAAAGAAGAATTAATCCTAGTGCTGAGAAGACCAATTATTCATAATCAAAAATTTGGTGGCAAATTTGAACCTAACTGGGAAGGTCCTTTTGTCATTGAAAAAGTATACCAAGGAGGGGCATACCAACTCATCTACCTAAAGGGTGAAAGACCAATGCCGCCAATTAATGGTCGATATTTGAGAAAGTACTATACTTGATGACCACATTCTCGAGGTACAATAGATTTCCCCCTACAAGACAGGGGCATTTTTTTAGTATATCTATTTAGGTTGACATCATACTTCATGCTGAGATCCCTAAATAAATACACTCTAGACAGAAAAACTTTTCTATGAAAATTCCCCTGTTACACAGGGACATTTTAGATATTCTATACACAGATGAAATCAATGTTGTATATTAAAATATCCTTTAGAGTACATCAATTCAAATATGGATGTATTTGTATATTTTCATCTTGAAAATTCTTCATAAATGTACTTCAGAATTCCCCCTGCAAGACAGGGAGTATTTTTTTTAGTTTATATTAAATTTATTTGAGTTGACATCATGCCAAAAGACAAGATCCTCAAATATATTCTTATTCATGTTGACATCGAGCTTTACTCTGAAATCCCTGAATATATCTATAATTATCATTGTTAAGTTGCACGTTCTTGCAGAAATAAAAAAGAAACTATTTTTACGCATGAAAAGATAACCATAAATGTCAAGAAATTTATCTCCTAGATTTGCCAAATTTTGGAGATTGTCAGAAGTACTCTTAATTTTGGAAGCTTCAATCAATTGAGTTGGAGAAACAACCTCTACATCTTGAAGTCTAAGACATGGATGGGTTCTAAAGGTTGGACTCAACAAACCCATAAATGGTCAAGTTATTGACGCTCTCTTCACTCAACAAGCTGCAAGAAAAGACCACACTGAAAGAGCCCCTGTTCATCAGTCTGATGACAGAACCACTAACCCACTACAGTTTAAGTCGAAGACTCGAGTATGTTCTAAAGGTCAAACTCAACAAGCTCAAATATCGTCGAGTTGCTGATGCTCTCCTCACTCAATAAGCCACAAGAAAAGGCCATAGTGAAAGAGCCCCTGCTCGTCAGTCCAATGACGATAGTTTTTCAATCTCAAACTAGATCCAGCTTAGTGATTACAAGCAATCAAGATCCAAGAGATCTCTCTACTTGATCGCTAGATCAAGACAAGCTTAAGAAATGCTCAATTCAGGGCTACCTCAAATCGATCTTCATATTACCTACAAGGTGATATTTTAATCTATTCTCAAAAGATCTGATCATGCTCAAATCACAGATCAAAGGCTATCTCCTCATCAAGTCCATCAAAGCACAAAGAATAGGACCGAGGAAGCAATTCCATAGTTCAAATAAAGCCGACGGCTGAACTAAAGGAATTTCATGGTTATTCAATCTATTAAAGCACACGTTGCTAGACTAATAACTCAATATTGACCCTATATAAGCGAAAAGTTGGGTCATCTATATTTATCCTTCAATGAATCCGTCAAAGCAGCAAGCATCGGGTTCATGGAGTGCATACACTTCCTGACAAGTCAATAGGGACAAATCAGGTCAGTCCTTCATCAAGCCTGCCAAGCTCAAAGCTAGGATAGAAGGAATTTCAAATCTGATCAAGTACAAATAAATGGATTCCCCAGTGGATTCCATCATCAAAATAAGCAGACCAATTCCTCCATCAAACCCAACTAAGCACGAAGATAGGGTTCGAGGAAGCTCCAATTTGCAATGACATAAAAGAAAGAGATCTTCAACAAAGCCATTAAAGCATATAGTAGATGATGCAAGAACTATTACATATCCGACAAGTCGATTCTGACAAATCAGTCAAGCCTGTCATTTAGTATGTCCTGAATAAGGCAGCATACTAATGAAAAATCTTGTCAAAGCTCTGTAAGCTATTGCAAGAGAAGCTAAATTGATCCAAGCTCTATGGCCAACCCAAATGGTCAATCAATTTTTAACAAATGCAACTCACTCCATGCACGAATTACATTTTTTGGGGGGCATTTGTTGACCTCCATATGTGTGCCATAAGTTAAGACAAGCCCACAAGCTAAATTCAACGGATCTCGGAAGCGACAGTGCATAAATTAGAGTTCAAAATGAACTGGACGTCACCGAAAAAGGTCAAAATGACCTTCGATCGATGAACAAATTTCATCGTGACATTCAAAATGTCAAAGTTGATCATAATATAAATATTACAAAATCTAACGATCAATCGATTAAGCGCTCAAGCTATCAATATGTGACATGCATATCAGAGTCAAGTAGGCACTGATGATGACCAAATAACCTTTGTTCAAGAAATTGATCATGTCGTTAGCTTTAAAACATCAAAATCTATCAAATGAGACTGTCCATGCTCAATTCAGACAAGTCTGTGCAAATATCGAGTGATTTGAAGTGACATCATGTAAATCGAGGCTAAAACGCACTGGATGTCATCAAAATCAACTCAAATGACCTTTGATCGACGAACGAACTTCTCCATCATGTTCAAAACATCGAAATTGGTTTGGATATAAATATTGGATGACTTGAAGAGCAACCAATCAAGCGCTCAAGTCGTCAATGTACCTGCACGTATATCAAGATTAAGACGCACCGACGAGGATCAAACAATCTCCATTCATAAAATTAATCATGCCATTTGCTTTAAAATACTAAAATCTATCAAATAAGACTATTTGCACTCAATTCGGATGAGTCTGCGTGAAAATTGAGCTAGCGAAAATGGCAATGCATATTTTGAGCTAAAATTGACTCAATTTGGTGCCAACTCGAACCAAATGGCCTTCGATCATAAAACGGACAACGACATTGCATTCAGAACAATGGAATTACCCTAAATCAATATATATATTGACTATGTGTATTTATCGACGTGAAATCCAAATTAAAATAATTTAAATTAATTTAAAATTAATTTAAAAATTCCTAAATTACCCCCATGCTCACCCATTTCCCTCCTATTTTCATTTTTCTGAAAAAAACTACCAAAAAAATTAAAAAAAAATTGAAAAGGAAACCACTCCTCGCATTATTCCTCCCTCAAGCCCTCTTATTTGCCTCCCACATTTCTCTCTCCTGCATTCCTCTCTCACATCCAAGAAAAAGTAAAAATTAAATAAATAATCCCTCCTCTCCTCTCTTAATTTCCTCTATTTCGCTAATCCTGAGATAAATTATGTCGTTGCCATTCAAGTCACTACCACTGTCCGCTGACTCAAAAATCCTCCGACCAGATCCTTCACCCAGTGAAATCAGAAGCTACGGTAAGCTTCTTCCATCTTTCGCCACCACTGTCTCGTGTCCCAAAGCTCTACTGCTACACCCATGACCCACGCCCTTGCCACGTTCATGTCCCTACTCATCCGCACACCGAATCTCCATTTCTCAGAGCGCTCCGCTGAATCAGAGAAGTTTGCCGTCCCACGATTCGCCATTTCCATGGCGCCCTGCCGCTGACGTCAATGATCCCTCCATCAATTAAGTCCGTCTCCGCATTTTCGAACGCGCCCTTTCTTCACCAGAACAAGAAAAGCCCGCCACCAAAATCCCATTACGCATCCAACATTCCTGACACATCCAAATTCACCGTTTTCACTACGTCGTGAATCGGGGAAGAATATCATCAATAGGAAAATTCTTCCTTCAATTTTTGGCATCGCTTCCCTCTCTTTAGCCATCCCATTTTAACTGCACCGCAAATCAGGGAAGAACATCATCAGAATTCTTCTGATTTTGGCATCATTCTCGTTTTGTCGTCCCGTTTTCTCTTCACAAATCGGGAAGAACATCGAAAGTGTGAATTCTTTCTTCAATTTTGGTCATTTCACTTTAGATTTCTCCCGCCACAAACCGGGGAAGAACATCGTCAATAGGAGAATTCTTCTTTCAATTTTTTGATCAGTTCTTGTCTTACATTCCCATTACCTAACTTTCTTCACTTAGTTGAAGAAGTGCATCGAACATGTGGAATTTGTGAATGTGAATATATATATATATATATATATATATATATATATATATATATATATATATATATATATATATATATATATATATATATATATATATATACATGTTTGTATTTTTTTTGTAGGTTTGAAGACCTTGTTGTGCTCAACAGGGCACGATGAGATGAAAACACAGGCTGTGGTATCGCAAGACACCGCTCGCTATGCTCAACATGGCGTATCGAGTAAGCCACCACTTGTTAAATGTCACTCCCCCTAAACGAAATGCTGCCAAAATTTTGTCTAATTTCCAGACTTAGAAAAAAAAGAGGGGAGAAATATATATTGCATTGTATGTCTTCTTTCAGGTTTAAAGGCCTCATCATGCTCAATAGGGCATGACAAGATGAAAACAGGCTATGGTATCGCAAGACATTGCTTGCTATGCTCAACATGGCATACCGAGTAAGCTAAAATACCCCCGATGTAGCCCCCTATACGGGGATGACGCCGGCAGGCTGCCGAAATTGCGTCAAATCTTTTGACTTAGAAAAAAGGGTAAGGTAAAATGAGCTGACTTAAGAGTGCTAAGTAGTAAAACCTGCAGCTAATTTTTAAACTAAAAGCATCAAACAAGGAAAAAGGGGGAAGCCTTTAAAGAAATTTTGAAAAAAAATGGAACACTCATTTAAAATGCAAGTAAAATTTCGGGAGGCTAATATTAAACTCATAAACTCTAATTGCAATCCTCTATGGCGTAAATTGAAGCGGTAAAGTGAGTTCTCTTTTCTTGCAAATTCCTCAAAATTAAACAAGTTTTAATTAGAATTTGGGGAGGGGGAATTAATGCCAAACTCATAACAAAATTGCAATAAACTCAAAATCTAAGGATGAATTGGAATTGGATTTAATAACTCTTATATGAATACGGAGGTGATTATTATGCTAGCTAATAAGCATAAGTGGGGTTAAAGCAACAAACATTGAAATTAGCATAACTTATCAAAATTGATATAAATTGAACATAATCAAATTGGGAGAATTACAAAAACTCAACAAGTAAACTAAATGCAAGCAGTATTTTAAACCATAATTCAAATCAAAATACCTTCTTTGTCTCCGAATTTTCAACTCTTTGTACAAGCAGACAGAAGGCGATACTAAATCCAGTTCTATAAAAATCTTAATGCTTTCTTCAATCAAAAAATTAAAGAATTTCATCATAATTATGATTTTCAAGATCAATAATTTCATTAATTAGATGAAATTAGCTAAGCTATAAATACCTGCATGTGCTCAAACATAGAGATTTCAAATGCAAATTTTAATGTTTGAAAAGGCTGCACAGGTTAAAGTTGGAATTAAATAAAAATCTGAAATCAATCTCATAATTCAAACATAAAATTACCTAAATTCTTAAATACACCCGCATGTGCCCCAACACTATGCTGAATGCTTAAATTCAAGTGTCTAAGGATGCTATGAGCGTTGCTTCCTGATTTAGTGTTAGGACTGGGTCTGGGTTAACAAAACCTAAAAACTTATAATAAGAGTTTCAAATCTATGAAATATTTAAAAAACTGATTCTATCAGGTGATAGTAGATCTAATGCTCTGTTAGCAGCTAAACAGAGTTGACAGATCTAAAGCTCATAAACATATTCAAATTAATCAATTTTTCAAATCAAATTAAATAATAATCTCATATCAATCTCATAATTCAGAAATAAATACTACATAAAGTCTTAAATACACCCGCATGGACCCCTATCTTTGAATGCTTAAATTCAAGTGTTAGGATGCGAATGTTTCCTCGATATTCTTTGATCTCCAAGTTAGCAAAACCTAAAAACTTATAATAAGAGTTTCAAATTAGTGAAATATCTAAAAAAATAATTCTGTCAGGAGACAGTAGATCTAATCCTCTATTAGCAGCTAAACAGAGTTGACAGGATCTAAAGCTCTTAAACATATTCAAATTAATCAATTTTTCAAATCAAATTAAATAGAAATATCAAATTAATCTCATAATTTAGAAATAAACATGACATAAAATCTTAAATACACCCGCATGGGCCCCGACACTAGGTTAAATGCTTAAATTCAAGTGTCTCAGGATGCTGCATGGGTTGCTTCCCGGTTTAGTCTTAGGGCTGGGACCGCATTAACAAAAACTAAAACCTATAAAAAGAGTTTCAAATCAATGAAATATTTGAAAAATTGATTCTGTCATGTGATAGTAGATTTAATCCTCGGTTAGCAGTTAAACAGAGTTGACAGGATCTAAAGCTCTTAAATACATTCAAATTAATCAAATTTTCAAATCAAATTAAGTTCTGAAATTGCTTAAATAAAATTCTCTCACAAAAAGCATAAATCAAACTCAATCTATCTACCTTCCACAATGATTTGTTCAGGGTGACAAATTAAGAAAACTCTAGCTCACAAAGGAGCTAATGTCAAATCAAGTATTTTACTATGTTCACTCTCAATCAATCTCTTACTGGTAAGGACGTTGCCCGTGTCCTATGACTACGTGGCTTGGCCAGTAGGCTCCATAAATGAAGTAGTTAGGACCAGAGCCCTCTGATCGGGTGGTTTGGCCAGTCCGGCTCCATTATATTACGATCATAACTGTAACCCATATGCTCCCCAATGGCTCTATCCTTTGAGTTGTGAATCATTGGGTATACTTGATAGGGCAAATAACCCTCTGTCAGTTATGGTAGACTTAAGCCTATCTCCTTAAATAAACACCACCCCAGGTCTACAAGGATTTTTTGGATGACGTAACCCATGTGTTGCTAATGAGGATCCTTCACGTCAACTACCTCCTCCCTTCTAAGTAGACTAGGGACCACGACTGTCTGGGATGACGAAACCATGGGATCTAGATCAGGCACGTCAACATTTCCCCAACCATCCGATTTATGCTAAAATGATGAATTTCATATTTTGAATTCTAAAACTCCATATGCTGCTACTATACGCTACGCATTAAGCGATCTAATGACTAGCCTTAATCGAAAGTTCTCTCTCACTTATTGGGAGGGGTAATTAACTATAGGGGCTTTGCCTATAGGAAACCTGGAACCAGATCTAAAGTTCTCACCAAATGAGGATGAAATCTCTGGGTAGTGTCTTATCTACTATTTCATCTGCCTTCTGAAAATTTCACCGACACTTTTAAAAATACTCTTTTCATCGAAGAGATCGGTGGCAATTTTTTGGAGCCCACACTGGCATACCTCCATCATTCTCTCCTGCCTGCCTAAGTATATGCTTGAGCCAAATCCTCTGATAATCTTTTGATAATCTTCTCAGGTGGGGTGGAACTTGTCAAGTTGAAGTGAGACCTCTGGAGAACCTCCCGCTACAATGTAGCCTACTTCATTCTTATTTATTTTCAGTGAACAAGTAAGGGGAGGCACTAAAAGTGGAGGAGACTATTTTAGATGTTTTAGCTGAGAGAGAATTGAGAATATATATGAACGAGACAAAGGATGTCATGGACATGTCATATTGATAGTAGTGAGGGTCGCCCCCTCACAAGTAACATGTGCTCCCTCGAATCCTTGGTTGAAGAAAACCAACTGGATGGAGTCAGTCTATGGCAGGTTGGCTCGATCCAAGTTCAAATCCTTCCCAAATGGAAAGGTGAAGATACGGGAAGCCATGTGTAATGTAAAGAGTGAACGATAATCACCGACCATGCACTGCATATGTTGAAATATAACTTGAATCAAATCTCTGCTTTAATATTTATTCCCAAGAGAGTGACATAGATTTGGAGTTTTGAACCCACACTTTAACAATTCAAGTATGTTAAGTGGGGTTCATTGGAGAGATTATGGTGTTTGGAGGAGAGTCTTCACCATTTGATTCTTTTGATTTTAGAACCCATACTCGACCAATTTAGGTAGGTTTGGTGGGGATCAAAAATTTGAGGAGAGATTCTATTGGAGATCTTTGTATTTTTTATCTTGTTTAAAAATATTAATGATTTGAAAGAACCTTTACTTAGCAAATTTAAGTATGCTAAGAAGAGGTTGCGATTATGTATTTGAGAATTTTTTCTGAAATACCTTTGCTTGAGATGAGTGAAGTGTTGATTTAAAAATGAGGGCTTCTTACTTAACAAATTTAATATGTTAAGTAGAAGCCACATTTGTTTGATTTATGTTTGAAAATGAGACTTTCACTTAACAAATTTGGTATGTTAAATGAAAGTCAAATGTGATTGATATATGTTTTACAATTCATTGAAAATTGGACCCTCACTTAACAAATTTGGTCTATTAAGTGAAAGCCCAAGGTTTGAAAAAGGAGATCCTTACCTAACAAATTTGGTATGTTAAGAAGGAATCAAATATAATTTTATGAAGGTAAGACTCTCACTTAGCAAGTTTGATATGTAAGTGAAAGTCTAATGTGATTGATATATGTTTTGAGAATGGGACTCCCACTTAACAAATTTGGTATGTTAAGTGGAGGTCAAATGTGATATCAAAATGGGCCCTCACTTAACAAATTTGGTGTGTTAAGTGAGTAGTCAAATATTTCATGAAAAATAAGATCCTCATTTAACAACTTTGATATGTTAAGTGGAATCAAATGTGACATGAAAATGAGATCCTCACTTAACAACCTTGATATGTTAAGTGGGAATCAATTATATTTAAAAATGAGATTCTCACTTAACAACTTTGATATGTTAAGTGGGAATCAAATGTACATGAAAATGAGATCCTCACTTAACAACCTTGATATGTTAAGTGGGAATCAAATATATTTAAAAATGAGATTCTGACTTAACAACTTAGATTTGTTAAGTGGGAATAAAATGTACATGAAAATGAGATTCTCACTTAACAACTTTGATATGTTAAGTTGGAATCAAATGCATATGAAAATGAGATCCTCACTTAACAAACTTGATATGTTAAGTGGAATCAAATCCATATAAAAATGAGATCCTCACTTAACAACCTTGATATGTTATGTGGGAATCAAATGTACATGAAAATGAGATCCTCACTCAACAACCTTGATATGTTAAGTGGGAATCAAATATATTTGAAAATGAGATTCTTACTTAACAACTTTGATATGCTTAGTCGGAATCAAATGTACATGAAATTGAGATCCTCACTTAACAACCTCGATATGTAACTGGGAATCAAATGTACATGAAAATGAGATCCTCACTTAACAACCTTGATATGTTAAGTGGGAATCAAATATATTTGAAAATGAGGTTCTCACTTAACAACTTTGATATGTTAAGTGGGAATCAAATGTATTTGATGTGCTCTCTCTTTTTTGACAAACATGGTATGTAAAATAAGAAACTAAAATAGAGGGGAAATTTATTTAATAAATCTTAAGTATGTTAAATAGATTTCAATAATATGCTTTGATGCTATGTATGTGATTTCTTGATTTTGAAATGAGAGAAACTTCAACTCTAGCATATGTAAAATATGTTGAGTGGAGTTTCAATTTTATGTTACGATTTGAAAATAGAATCTTCATCCAACAAATTTGAGTATGTTGAATGAAGGTGGCTATTTTGTAAAAGAAGTGCTTTTGGAAAGTATCATTTTGTGAAAGAAATTATTTTCTTAAATTTTATGATGAATCTTGCCTCACCAAGCTAGTGGTGAGGAGGTTCTAAATTTTTATTAGCTCTCCCTTCATTGATAAATTATTATCTCACCTATTGGGGAACCCAATAGAGGTTTCAACATCTACACAGAGTGAGGCCCTAAAATCTAAAGGATGTCATCTAACTTTGTTTAAGAATGAAATAAGCTAAGTGCCAATGGAAGGAAAGATAGTCCCAGACTCACATAAAATGCAAGTCCACTATCGATGCTTGGAGACAACAATCATCTACTAGAGATGAAGAGAGGAACTATCCCAAGTGGAGTCGCTAGAAAATCTATGGTGTTTATTTTTGGTTGCGTGTTGTGTGTATATGTGTGGGAGACACCACGCTGATCTAAGGATAAACTTATTAAGGTGATCAGGTATGACATCAAGGAATAGTGTACTATCTCAAAAGATAGAAGTCACTATACTATGATGGACCTAATCACCTAATAAAAACTTCTAAGGCATGATGGGTTTTCGACTATACCAGAGATTTTTTTCCCTACTTTACATGAATGAATAAAGTAGGGATTATTTAAATCAGGTTCTAAAGTTCCATATGGGGGCTTGCCATAGTTAATTACATCCTAAGGAAGGTGAATTCCTTAGGAATACTTTCGATTAATGTAGATAATTATTGTCTCCAAAGAATTGAAAGATAGGACTATCAATAAATCAGTTATATTTGGAAGATCAAATGGGATAGATCAAAAGGAGAGATTTATTATCAAAGCTAAAGGAGATGAGTAGGAAATGCTCATAATATTAGGAAGCATAGTGAGCATTCTAATCTATCCTATGGTTGGGTTTTATATGTTTGAGATTGAGGAGAAATTACATGTTTGAGTTGAAATTTTCTTAGAGAGCTAGGACTTATATTCTAATAACACAAGATTATCAGGATGCCTAAGAGGTCAGGATTTATGCCTGTAGCCCAAGAGGAAATGGCAACTTAGATCGTAAATCTAGGAAGCTTTGACGAGGGCCAAAGCACGACGTAAATCCAAGGCGAATGTGGGTATATGGTTTATCTCGGCAAGAGAGGGTAAACTACCCTACTGCGAGACTTATCATTGCCTGGAGTGGCAGCCAGCTTATTCTTTCTTTATTTTAAAATCACGTGGTCAAGTCATATACTTTGCAAGATGGTTAGGCTGTTATTTATTTAGAAAAGAAACTAAGTCCTTAAACCCACTCCCTAAGAAACTAGAGCATGAGGGGTATGAGTAATGACTTAATATAATGTGAATTCTTATCAAATTTTATTTAATTTGGGACTCTTTATTTTGATACAGGCTATAGGATTTTATATATGCTTAAATGTATGAGAAGTTTATTATGGGCCAAATCAGAAGAGAAAGAGGTGTTCTTCCATCATAGGCTCTCAAAGGTTAAGCCCTTTCTATCTGGAAAAGATGGAAACCCTCTCTTAATAAGAGTGGAACAAGATGGTTATGCATGATATTAAACATACAATCATCCAGCTAAAGGGTTGTTAAATATTTTATTATCTTGATTTAATGCCTAGGCTTTTATATGAGGTTATGAGTTGTTTTAAAGATTTAGTTATGAGTTGTTAGTTTGGGTAGAAAAATTAATTTTTATCCTAGGAGCCTAATCATCCAGGCCACACAACAATCACTAATCATAAATAAACTATGAACAGGCATGCTTTTTCTAATGCAAAAGCTAAACAAAATATCAATAATTTTATAAAGTTATTGCAAAAGAATAAAAGGCTGGTGCGGTCGGGTGCCACCGTACAACTTGAAAAAAAATATGGGTAGTCGAGCTCCACCTTTATACATCCTGCATAATAAAAGAATAATTACAATTATAAAATGATAAATGTTATGGGGGTTCTCATTCTTCATCCTCCATTCTTCACTCTTCATCTTTCATTTCTTCATTTTTTATTTACTCCATTATTTTCTTCCTTTTGGCTTGATTTGGATATTGCTTGCTCCAATGGCATCACATGGTATATAAGACTTGGTCTAACAACCAATGCTCATCCAAATCCCGCATAACACTTACCTAATCCTAATAATAAATTACATTAAAAGAAGGAAAGTAAATCTAGCTACACCTGTTAAACAAATATTAGCTAAACACACTACACAACCCAAGCAGTTATATGAATAGTTTGGACTTAGTACCCCACACATTGGTAACCAAGCCCACCTGTCCTAACTTGCGTTATGCTTAAAGGTATAAGCCACCTGCACAGCAAAAGTATTTGTATTTTTATTTTATTATCGCAACCCCTTAAGCACAACCCCCTATAGAAAGCATGATTAGGCTAACAACGGCCTAACATCCAGACTACGTTCATACACCCTGACATCCAGTCTACAATAATACATTACAAAATAAGCATACATCAAATCATACACCGCCCCAACATAAAATTAGAAGTGGTGACTTAGTCTAAAGTGTGTGCATTAAGGCTTGTGTGGTATGTCCTAACTTGGCTTTAGAGTTGTAATTTTGCTAAGTGTAAAGGATTTAATTTATAAAGGGTATATTTCTCTTTAAGTGATTTAATTGATTTGAAGATTTTACTTAAATATTTTCTTTTATTTCATTTTACCTACAAAAAATAACTAAGTGTTATAAAGAGAAAAAAGAGAGGGGACCCCTCTTTCATCCCTACCTTAAGTCATTTCTACAGCAAGTTAATCAATTCCCTTTAGTGAATGGCTTATTACATGTTTTGATTAACCTTAAGTTTAGGTTCACTCTAAATGACCTACTTCAATAAGATAGACATCTTAAGATTAATTAGAATGAATTACTATCATATAGCACATATTCATTCATTTTTTTCCATCATGTACATCATGCATATGATTAAATCATAAGCATACCTATACATGCAATGTATGTTTTAGCACACTTAAATGATGAATGTGAAGAAATATGTTTGGAATTTAAATATTTCATTTTATTAAATTATGAATGCATTTCTTTTTAATAGAAAAGAGAGATTTTTCATCCATTAGCTAAGTACACATTCACCTGTATAAAAGTTTTAAGTGAGTACAGTGCCAATGTTATACACTAGGGGCGTAAGGTACAATTCCTACTTAGGGATACTTAAATCTTCGTATCCCTGGGGTGTCCAGACTAATGTATCACTTTTCTTAGATACATATAGATGTATGAACACCTAAAAGGATAGGAAGACCCGTGCAAAAAATTTTATTTTTGATTTACTTGATTCATTGCAAAAAATTTCATTTTTGATTTACTTGATTCATGTTTCTTATTCAATGGTTATATCACTGATTCATATGTATAAGAGTTTTAAGTGGGTACGATGTCATTGTTCTACACCAGGGGCGTAAGGTACAAGACCTACTTAGGGCTACTTAAAGCCTCGTAGCCCCGGGGTGTCTAGACAAATATACCACTTTTCTCAGATACATGTGAATGTACAAAAAAAAACTAAAATAATGAGAAGCCATGCAAGAGGTCAAATTAGATTTGATTGCATGATTCACATATGTGATATGAAATTCTTCCTAAGTTGTAATATGGTGATACATAGGAATAGATCTAGACAAATGTTATGTTCTTTTCAAATGAACTATACATTTGTAAATCCCATGTAAATCCATATAAGGTAAGAAAAGAGAACATCATATTACATACCTTATATTATCAACATATGCAAACTTGTAGATTCTTGTAATTAACATCACTTCATATATTATAACTTATTTATGTGCTTTGAAAATAGCTTTAGATTTAATAGCAATAATAGCACACCTATTTTAATTAAGTCCAATTTGACATAGAAGAAACCATTTCATTTAATTAATTTCAAAAGAAATGAATGCATGATTTCACATGGCAAGTAATATTTAACATGATTGGAAAGAAATAAAGGATTGTAAATACATGATCTCATTCATCTCAATTAATTCCTAAGGATAATCATATTAAATAAGGCTATTTAATATAAACCAAAATTCTTTAAGGACATTTTTATCTTAGAGTTTGATTTGGTTTAGGAAATATGAAAGAGGTTTGCTAATGCTAATCCAATTCCCCATGTGTAAATTAATTTAGTTTAGTGAAGAATATTTAGGTTGATTTTATGTTTTAATTAGGCTAAGGTATGAATTAAGTGAAATAATTAACCCTTGTCACCTTAAGATAATTAACTAATTAATAATAAGTCAATATGATATGCAACCACATGAAAAGTAAATATGAAATGAAAGGGGCATAATGTAATTGGCTTATGATTAATAGTTAATTAGGCTTAAGGGATCTCACTTAACTACTTTTAGGATTTTCTTACACCTTAATTATGCTAAAATCACTATTCAAAATGAATTAAAAATAAATTACCTAGATTCTACTCTGAAATACCTTTGAAATGAGCCAAAGGTTACATTTTTAGGATTTTTCTATAATTAGTTATGATTTTTAGAAGTTTTAGGCTTAAAAAAAATTAATTAGCCTTAATTACATACCTAATCCCGCCAGGCCACATCGCGGGTGACACGGCACACTAACGCATCGTTCTTTCCATGTGGTACAATGGGATTGGTTATTAAAGTTGACATGTCCTTACGACTTAGTTGTTGGCGGATCACGATAACTTCAATGGACCGTCCCATCTAAGATGGGGCGACCATGATCCGCGGGTTAAGGAGAAAATAGCGAGGATTCTAATCACAATGGGGCATATGATCTTCCACCTTTGCGGTGAAGAGGGCACCATCCATCTTTCCCATTCGATCAAGCTCACCCGAGCTCTGGGATCACTAATGACCTTGAAGGAGGAGATGCACATCAATGATCAAATTCACATGGGATTCAAATTCTCTTTGAAAAAGACCAAGCATGATTTCCTTTGCTTTGATTTTGAGGAATTACAGGCCTGATGGATCAATGGAGGTAGCTTCGTCTAGTAGAGATGAACCTTTGTTGAAGAAATCTGGGCTTGATATGGTGTGGAATGCTCGGTCGACCACCTCACACATGTAGGAGTCTCATCAGTACTCACTTGGGAACTTCGAAATGACTTGTTTGGCTTGAGGAGTGGTGAGTGTGTGGGGTGGAATTTGAGTTTGATTATGAAACAAGGGAGTATTGCTCAAAAGGGTGATGTCCTATTTCATCTTTGCTCAATAATGGGCAATGTCAATCAAGGAGGTCTTGAGGATGCTTGGGAGTGGTTTGAGAGAGTTCAGAATTGCCTTAGGGGTCCCTCAATGCAATTGCCTCTATTTTTTGTTTGAACTCATGATGGATGGAAGGTAGCATGTGCATGTTGGTGGCCACAGATGACTTGTCTCCTCAAGTTGGGCATGAGATGGGAGAGTGATGTGGCTTCATGGGTCCATTATGCAGGTTGCAAAGCAGATCCATGGGGTGCTCAATTTGGGTTGGGGTGAGTTAACTCACCTCCCAAAGGTCCATGGTGACATAGGTGGGTTAGGTAGGCTGGTTTGGTTAAAGGTTTTATTAAGTGCTGGGCTTCCATGGGGATGAGAGAGTTGACTTAGATCCATTAGTTTTGAAGCTTAAATCCCATGGTTTGATGGATCCCTTTGGGTGGGGCCCACTTGGCTTTTGGGAGGTTTGGACTAACCTAGGGGAGTTTAAGTTGAGTTAGATCAACCCACAAGATTCCATAAGTTGAATTTGAGTGGTTTGGCTTAGATTGGTCAAATGGGATCAATTTGGGCTATGTTGGGTTGGGTTGACCAATTGGTCAAATTGGGTCCAATTAAGGTTTAGGTTAGGTACATATGATGATTTGGGTTGTTTTGGTTCGATTGGTTTGAGTTGGTTTGACCTAGGTTTGGATTTGACTCATTTAGGTTTAAAAGGTCAAATTGGTCAAGTTGACCAATTTGACCAATTTGACCAAATTGGGTTAGGATAAGTGTTGAGTCAAGTTCAATTAAATTAAAATGATTGTAGGCTTTGGTTTGGTTTAATATTGATTTAATTTGAATTTTGGCCAATTTGACCCTTTAGGTCAATTTGGGCTAGGTTGGGTCAAGTTGACCAATTGGTCAAATTGAGCTCAATTATGGCTTTGGTCAAGTTCAATAAGTGATTTGGAATAAACTTGAGCCATTGGTTGCAATCAATTTGGATCAAATCATGATTTCACATATTTTAGCCCTTTAGGCCAATTTGGGTCAACTTTGGTCAAATGGCCAATTGGACTTTGTTTGGCTCAATTGATGGTTTGGTCATGTTCAATCATTAATTATGAATGGGTTTGAGTCAATAGTTTTAATCAATTTGGAATATGATGAATTTTGGTTAGTTTGGGTTTCTTTTGGGTTAAATGTTGACTTGGTCAAAGGCTAGGTTTGACTAGTTTGTCCCAATTCAATGCAATTGATCACCCTAGGATGATTGTTGGTCATGATTGAAGGTTTAGGTAGGCTTGGTTAAATCTAATTTGGGTTGGATTAGAACTTGGCTCAAAAGGGCCTTATAGATCTTTGGGTCAAGTGGACCTAGATGGGTCAATTGGCTTGATCAAGGCTTGATTCAAGTTTAGTTGAACTCACATATCGACTTAGAATGGAAATATAAATCCAATTTCAAGTGGTTTGGAGCCATATGAGTTTTGGTTCATAAGACAATTTCAAGTCAAGAGGGTCAATATGGGCTTGACTTGGGTTGACTTGGGTTTGGTTTGATAATTGTGGTTTGTATTTATATTTGGATCAATGATTGTAGGAATGATTGAATTATGAAGAAATCCATGAGTTTTGAATTAGTTTGGGTATCATTTAGCCAAGTTCAAGAATTTGGCTAAAACTGCTAAAATTAGGAATTTGATTTGATTTGGGATTGGTTTTGGTCATTTTAATTTATATTTCATTTATATTTGTGAATATAAATGAAGATATAAATGGGTTATGAGAAAATCACTTGAGTTTGGAGTGATTTGGAAGCAAATTTGACCAAATCTAGGGATGTAGGTCAAAAGGGCTAAAATTGGGAATTTGATTTGGTTTGAAGGGTTTGAACCTGAATTTCATTTATATTTGTGAATATAAATGAAGGAGTGATTGATTTATAAATAAATTAACCAAGTTTGAATTGGTTTGAAGGAGTTTTGACTAAGCATATGAAGGTGGTTCATATGGCTTAGGAAGTGATTTTGGAATTTGGACTTAATCATGGGTTTCAATCATTGAATTTGGAATTGATTTATGATTTGGAATTTGATAATTAAGGAAATCAAATGGATTGGGGTTGATTTGAATTTGGTTAAGACTAAGTCCATAAGATAAAATCAAAGGGCATAGGAAGGGATTTGGAGTTTGAATTTAATCATGGGTTTCAATCATTGGAAGTTGGATTTGATTTTTAAATTTAGATTTGGATTTGAGGTTTGGTTTGAAAGAAGGAAGCAAGGATTGGGTTTAGGCTATAGGGTAGGCAAGTCCTCCTAAATCCCTAAGGCACAACCTATTTTTATGGCTAACTCTTCTAAGTCTCTAGGGTTAGGTTAAGTATTCACCTAATCACTAGAAGTGTCTTAAGACTAAGGACATGTCTATAAGTCCAAGATCTATGATGAGAAGTTGAGAGCTCACTCCAAAAGTGAGATCAACACCACCATTATCAAACCAAAGCCAAGTCAACCCAAGTCAAGCCCATGTTAACCCTTTTGACTTGAAAATTATCATATGAACCAAAACCCATATGGCTCCAAACCACTTGCAATTGGATTTATATTTCCATCTTAAATCCATATATCAACTCAACTAAACTTGAATCAAGCCATGATCAAGCCAACCCATTTAGGTCCACTTGACCCAAAGTGACCTGAAAGACCTTCTTGAGCCAAGTTCTAATCTAACTCAAATTGGATTGCCAATCCCATCTAAACCTTCAATCATGATCAACAATCATCATAGGGTGATCAATTGCATTGAATTGGGTCAAACCAAGTCAAACCTAGCCATTGACCAAGTCAACATTTAGCCCAAATGAAACCTAAACTAGCCAAAATCTGCCATATGCCAAATTGATTGACACCATTGATTCAAACACATTCATGATCAATGATTGAACATGACCAAACCATCATTTGAGCCAAACCAAGTCCAATTAGTCATTTGACCTAAGTTGACCCGAATTAGCCTAAAGAGCTAAAATAGGTAAAATCATGATTTGATCCAAATTGATTGCAACCAATGGCTTAAGTTCATTCCAAATCACTTATTGAACTTGAGTAAAGCCATAATTGAAGCCCAAGTTGACCAATTGGTCAACTTGACCCAACCTTGCCCAAATTGACCTAAAGGGTCAAATTGGCCAATTTTCAAACTAAATCCAAATTAAATCAAACCAAAGCCTACAATCATTTTTAATTGACCAATTGGACTTGACTCAACACCTAACCCAACCAAATTTGGTCAAATTGATCAAATTGGTCAACTTGACCAATTTGATCCTTTGAACCCAAATGAGTCAAATCCAAACCTAGGCCAAACCAACCCAAATTAATTGAACTAAAATATCCCAAATCATCATTTGAACCTAAAAACTTAGTTTAACCTAATTTGATTGTGAATTAACTGACCCTAGCCCAAATGAACACATTTTGACCATATGAACCCAAATCACCCAAAAATGACTTTATGGAACCTTGGTGGTTGACCTAAGCCAACCCAATTGGACCCTAGGTCAGCCCCAAACCAACCCAAGTCCATGTGGGACCCAACCAAGGGGGATGGACACCCTCTCATTTGCATTGGATCCTTTTCTTAAGTGGCAAAGTCCACTTTGTCTCCCCATGATAGCCATCAAATAGCTAAATGAAGCACTCCTAGAACTTGCTAGCGCAACCTAACCCACCCTAGCATCTGCCATGGACTAAGAGAGCAAAGCCAAGCCATTCCCCCTCATGGTCGAATCCATTGGATGCAAGGGATATCAATCCTACACAATCCCTCCATATCAAGCCTTGAGACTCCTGCCACTGCCTCGACCATTCCTAGAGAGCCATGTGGCACTGATGACCCCTCCGATGACCTGATGGCGACCAATAGGCCAAAATTATAGGATGAATCATGTCCATCCATCATGAGCAATTGAGGGGTATACCCTCTCAATTCGAGTGACAAATAGAAGCAATTTGCATTGAGAGACATCCTAAGGCAATTTTGAACTCTCTCAAAGCACTCCCAAGCATCCTTAAGCCTGACTTGATCGATTGCTCATTTCGAGCTGAAATAGGACATCACTCTTTCAAGTAATACTCCCCCTCTACTAAATCAAACTTCAATTTCTTGCACCCATACCATTCTCGTACTCTGTCGAAGCCAACCGAACCTTCTCCAAGCCTTCCAGAGCACCAGAGATAAGCGTTCTCGAAGCTGAGGCCTTTGTGTGCGTGGATTGATCGATCGAGCACTCTACCCCAAATTGAGCTCAAAGCTTCTCAACAAGACCTCACGTCAACTAGGTGAAGCTACCTCCAATGACTCACCGTCGAACATTAGCTTCGGTTAGGTAATTTTGCAAACTGAGCCTTGTATGCAAAAATGGGTTGGTCTTTTATGAAGTAAATTTAAATGCCATAAGATTTTAGCAGTTGGATGTGTGCTTCTCCCTTCCCTAAAAGTGTGGGATGAATTTGGAGGCAATTCGAGCTTGGGTGAGATCATGAGCCATTTTGTTCGTGCGTGAGATGGATGATTTCATTCGATTTCCATCCCATTAGATCCCTATTTCATTTCTAACCAGATCATGACCGTCTGTCTTAGATCAGATAGTCCACAGGAAAGCATATCTATCGCCATCCGAGTCATCCTTTAGATGTGACAAATTAAATAGCCAATCTCATTGTGCCATGTGGAAAGCACGCTGCATTAGCCGCCACATGGCCTGACGGTATTAAGGCTTTAATTAGGATATTTTAATTAATTTTTAAGGCTGAAACTTCCTAAATTCATATCTAATTGTAAAAAAATCCAAAAAAAATGCAAACTTTGGCTCATTTTAAAGGTATTTTAGAGTATAATCTAGAAAAATTATTATTAATTAATTTTGAACAGTCATTTTATCTTAACTAAGGTTTAATTGAAAACTTAATTAGCTTAATTACTCTATAATTAATCACCCAATTGATTTCCAATTTTTGTGGATGTGTGGGGGGATGACCTCTGCCTCTCCCATTTTTCTAGGATTTTTATTGGTTGCTCAATTAGGGAAATCAATTGATCAAGCCTTAATCACTTTCTTAATTTAATTAGTAATAATTAGTGAATAAAAAATAGTTTAATTAATTATTTAAGCCTAATTTTACAATAGTAAGGGAACTTAGGGAGTGTAATTGGGATATTTTTCCTAATTCATTTCCTATATTTCCTTCACTTTTTGGAATTAAATTAATTTAATGATTAATGAGGTAATTAATTAAATAATTAATTTCTACGATAAAAATCAGAGCCTAATTGAGTGTTTGAAATAGCTTAGGGATTAAGGATTGAGGCCTTGTCCTTGATCCCTTTCCCTAAGCTAAGTTCATCATTCTAATCAAAATATAATCAAAGAATTCAATCAATTAATTAATAAGCTAATTTAACTCAATCTAAAATCCACTTCACACCTAAGCAACCTTTAATTGATCTTAGCTAGCTCTTCTGGTGTTCAATAATCCAAAGTGAGAGATAATGAAATTATGGTTAGCTCACTTGTGTGAGAAAACCATATAAGTAGTTAAGTGAGATCTCTTAAGCCTAATTAACTATTAATCATGAGCAAATATCATTAGGTCCCTTTCATTTCTTAGGAGCATTGCAAATTTATATTTCATAGGGTTGCATATCATATTGGCTCATTATTAATTAGTTAATTAACTTAAGGTGACGTAGGTAAGGGTTAATTAATTCTCTTAATTCATACCTTAACCTTATTAAAACATAAAATCAACATAAATATTATTCATTAAACCAAATTAATTCACACATGGGGAATTGGATTAGGACTAGCAAACCTCTTTCATAATTCCTAAATCAAATCAAACTCAAAATTAAAAATGTCTTTAAAGAACTTTGGTTTATTTTAAATAGCCTTATTTAGTATGATTGTCCTTAGAATTAATTGGGATGAATCAGATCATATGCTTATATTCCTTTATTTCTTTCCAATCATGTTAAATGTTGCTTGCCATGTGAAATCATGCATTCATTTCTTTTAAAATTAGTTAAATGAAATGGTTTCTTTTATGTCAAATTGCATATGGTGATTTAAATTAAAAATAGGTGGGGCTATTATTATAATTAAAATAAAAGTTATTATTAAAATTCCATAAATCAACTATGAAATATATATGGAGTGATGTTAATTACAAATATATCTATAAGTTTGTTTGTGTTGATAACATAAGGTATGTAATATGAAATTCTCTTTCCTTACCTTACATGGATTAACATGGGACTTACAAAGGTATAGTTCATTTGAAAAGAACACAACATTTGTATAGATATATTGCTATGTATCCTCATGCTAAAACTTAGGAAGAATTTCATATCACATATGTAAATCATATAATCAAATCAAATATGACTTCTTGCATGGCTTCTTGTTCTTATGGTTCTTTTTGTACATTCACATGTATCCGAGAAAAGTGGTATATTAATTTATACCTTATGCCCCTGGTGCAAAACAATGACAACATACTCACTTAAAACTCTTATACATATGTATGTGTGATATGACCAATGAATAGAAGCATAAATCAAATACAACTTTTGCATGGGTTTTCTTATCCTTATAGTTGCTTATACATCCATATGTATCTAAGAAAAGTGGTATATTAGTCTGGACACCTGGGGGCTGCGAGGCTTTAAGTAGCCCTAAGTAGGTATTGTACTTTACGCCCCTGGTGCAGAACAATGGTGATGTACTCACTTAAAACTTTTCTATTAAAATGACAGGCATTTATAATTCAATCAAATGAAATTTTTAAATCCCAAACACACTTCTTTGCATTCATCATTTTTGTGTACTAAGAGGCAAATTGCATGTATAGCTATGCTTAGGATTTAATCATATGCATAATGTACCTCATGGAAATAAATGAATTAATATGTGTTATGTAATAGTACTTCATTCTAATTAATCTTAAGATGCCTTTCTTATTGAATAAGGTCATTAGAGTGAACTTAAACTTAGGATTAATTAAAACATGTAATAAGCCATTCACTAAAGAGAATTGATCAACTTGCTTTAGAAGTGACTTAAGGTAGGGATGAAAGAGGGGTCTCCTCTCTTTCTTCTCTTTATAACATTTAGTTGCTAAGTGTAGGCCACATGAAACCAAAGAAAACACAAAGTAAAATCCCCAAATCAATTAAAATCACTTAAAGAGAAATCGACCATTTATAAATTAAATCCCTCATACTTAGCAAATTACAACTCGAAAGCTTAGTTAGGACATACCACACAAGCCTTAATGCACACACCTCAGATTAAGTCACCACTTCTAGCTTTATGTTAGGGAAGTGCATAGTTTGATGTATGTTTAATTTTGTAACGTATTATTTTAGACTGGGAGATGGGGTGTATGTGTGTAGTCTGGATGTTAGGCTGATATTAGCCTAGTTATACTTTCTGTAGGGGGTTATGCTTAAGGGTTCATTGTAATAAAAATATAAATGCTTTTGTTGTGCAGGTTGCTTGGCCCTTAAGCATAACCCAAATTAGGACAGATAAGCTTGATTTCCTATGTATGAGGGTACTAAGTCCAAATTATTTATATAACTACTTGGGTTGTATAGCGTGTTTAGCTAACATTTGTTTTGCAGGTGTAGCTAGATTTACTTTCCTTATTTTAATGTAATTTTGCATTAGGATTAGGATAAGTGTCTTGGGGATTAGGATGAGCATTGGTTGTTAGACCAAGTCTTATATACCATGTGATGCCTTTGGAGTAAGCAACATCCAAATCAAGCCAAAAGAAAGAAAAAAATGGAGCAAATAAAAAATGAAGAAATGAAAGATAAAGAGTGAAGAATGGAGGATGAAGAATGAGAACCCCCATAACACTTATCATTTTATAATTGTAGTTATTCTTTCATTATGCCAAGATGTATAAAGGTAGAGCCCGACTACCCATATTTTTTTCAGGTTGTATGGTGGCACCCGACCGCACCGACCTTTCATTCTGTTGTAATAGCTTTATAAAATTATTTGATGTTTTGTTTAGCTTGTGCATTAGAAAAAGCATGCCTCTTCATAGTGTATTTATGATTAGTGATTGTTGTATGGCCTGGATGCGATTAGGCTCCTAGGATAAAAATTAATTTTTCTACTAACAACTCATAACTAAATCTCTAAAACAACACATAACCTCATATAAAAGCCCAGGCATTAAATCAAGATAATAAAATATTTAGCAACCCCTTAGCTGGATGATTGTATTTTTAATATCATGCATAACCATCTTGTTCCACTCTTGTTTAGAGAGGGCTTTCATCTTTTCCAGATAGAACGGGCTTAACCTTTGAGAGCCTATGATGAAAGAACACCTCTCTCTCTTTTGATTTGGCCCATAATCAACTTCTCATGCATTTAGGCATACAAAATCCTATAGCCTATGTCAAAATAAAGATTTCCAAATTAAATAAAATTTGATAAGAATTTGCATTAGATTAAGTCACTATTCATACCCCTCATGCTCTAGTCTCTTAGGGAGTGGGTTTAAAGACTTAATTTCTTTTTAAAATAAATAATAACCTAACCATCTTGCAAAGCATATGACTTGACCACATGAATTTAAAGCGTAGGTGGAGTTAGCTGGCTGTCACTCCAGATGATTATAAGTCCAATAGTCAGGTGGTTTTCTCTCTCTTATGGAGATAAACAATATACCCATTTTTTTTCTTAGATTTAGGTCGTGCTTTGGCCCTCGCCAAAGCTCCCTAGATTTAGGATCTGAGGTTATCGTTTCCATCTTGGGCTATAAGCATAACTCCTCACCTCTTAGGCATCCTAACAATCTTATGTTTTAGAGTATAAGTCCTTGCTCTTTAATAAAAATTTCAACTCAAACATATAATTTCTCCTCAATCTCAAACATGTAAAGCCCAACCATAGGATAGATTGGAATGCTCGCTAGGCTTCCTAGTATCATGAGCATCCCCTACTCATCTCCTTTGTCTTCGATAATAAATCTCTCCTTTTGATCTATCCCATTTGATCTTCCAAATATAACCAATTTTTTGATAGTCCAATCTTTGAATTCTTTGGAGAGAATAATTGCCTACTTTAATCGAGAGTATTCCTAAAGAACTCACATTCCTTAGGATGTAATTAACTATGGGGGCTTGCCCCATAGGAAACTTTAGAACTCGGTTTAAATAAATCCTACTTTATTCATCCATATAAAGTAGGGGAAAAATCTCCAGTACAGTCGAAAACCCATCATGCCTTAGGAGTCCTTATTAGGTTATTAGGTCCATCATAGGGTAGTGACTCCTATCTTTCGAGATAGTACACTATTCCTTGATGTCATACCCGATCACCCTAATAAGTACACCCTCAAATCTGCGTGGTGTCCCCCTCACATATACACATAACACATACCAAAAATAAACACCACATATTTTTCTAGCGACTCCGTTGTGGCTGGTTCCTCTCTCCATCTCTAGTAGACGATTATTGTCTCCAAGCATCAATAGTGGACTTGCATTTTATGTGAGTCCGAGACTATCTTTCCTTCCGTTGGCACTTAGCTTATTTCATTCTTAAGCAAAGTTAGTGACATCTTTTAGGTTTTAGGACCTCACACCGTGTAGGTCTTGAAACCCCTATTGGGTTCCCCGATAGGTGAGAACAAAATTTATCAATGAAGGAAGAGATAATAAAAATTTAGAACCTCCTCACCACTAGCTTGGTGAGGTAT
This sequence comes from Cymbidium sinense, assembly GCA_021442155.1. Classification (NCBI taxonomy): domain Eukaryota; kingdom Viridiplantae; phylum Streptophyta; class Magnoliopsida; order Asparagales; family Orchidaceae; genus Cymbidium; species Cymbidium sinense. The sequence continues at coordinate 36,212,380 of CM038233.1, read as the reverse complement.
GGTTCATCATAAAATCTAAGAAAATAATTTCTCTCACAAAATGACACTTTCCAAAATCACATTTTTTGAAAATAGGCACCTTCATTCAACATACTCAAATTTGTTGAATGAAGATTCTACTTTCCAATCATAACATAAAATTGAAACTCCACTCAACATATTTCATGTATGCTAGAGTTGAAGTTTCTCTCTTTTCAAAATGAAAGAATCACATACATAACATCAAAGCAAATTATTGAAATCTATTTAACATACTTAAGGTTTGTTAAATAAATTTTGCCTTTATTTTAGAATCTTATTTGACATGTTATGTTTGTCAAAACAAAGAGAGCACATCAAATACTTTATAACATATCAAAGTTGTTATGAGAATCACATTATTCATAACATATCAAAGTTGTTAAGTGAGAATCTCATTTTCTTGTACATTTGATTCCCACTTAACATATCAAATTTGTTAAGTGAGAACTCATTTTTATGTACATTTGATTCCCACTTAACATATCAATGTTTATAAGTGAGAATCTTATTTCATGTCATATTTGATTCTCACTTAACATATCAAGGATGTTAAGTGAGGATCTCATTTTTCATATGCATTTGACTCCCACGTAACATGCCAAGGTTGTTAAGTGAGAATCTTATTCTCATGTCATATTTGATTCCCACTTAACATATCAAAGGTTGTTAAGTGAGAATCTCATTTTCATGTACATTTGATTCCCACTTAACATATCAAGGTTGTTAATTGAGAATCTTATTCTCATGTATTTGATTCACTTATATCAAGGTTGTTAAGTGAGAATCTCATTTTCATGTACATTTGATTCCCACTTAACATATCAAAGTTGTTAAGTGAGAATCTTATTCTCATGTCATCTTTGATTCCCACTTAACATATCAAGGTTGTTAAGTGAGGATCTCATTTTCATATGCATTTGACTCCCACTTAATATGCCAAGGTTGTTAGGTGAGAATCTCATTCTCATGTCATACTTGATTCCACTTATCATATCAAAGTTGTTAAGTGAGAATCTTATTTTCAAAAACATTTGACTCCCCACTTAACACACCAAATGTTTTAAGTGAGTGTCTCATTTTCATGTCACATTTGACCTCCACTTAACATACTGAATTTGTTAAGTAAGAGTCTGGCACATTATTTGACTTGAGGTAGATCATCCCCAGGAGTGTTACCAGGCATATTCATAGTGATAGAGCATTAGAGGAGTGTGGGGAGAGATGGAGGTTTGCCGACGTCGACCTCACTCTGATGATTTCCCTAGTCATCGGGCCACCAGGGCAGATAGGACCGATAGCATAGTCTTGACGGGTACCACCAGACATAGGGGGAAAGCCCCGATGAGGGTAGAGCCGGTGTTGTCTCCACCACATAGATCCACTCCTCGCCCATCATCATCAGTTCAGGTCCCACCATCCACCGTTCCTACAAAGGCACAGAAGATAGCATCCGGAGAGAATAAAGCCCTCTTGGTGATCCGGCTACGACCAAAGCATCCCACATCCCACTTCATCTACTCCAACGACTGAGGTGAGGGTGAGTTCCCTACTCGACCTCCTACTTTAATCATGGTGAAGAATGAGTGGTGACCTCGCAGTGTCATGGTCGCACCACCAGCACCACCACCATCAGAGTCAGTGGCAGTGGAAATAGATGAGGGGGAGGGGGATAGTTCTGCAATTCCCATGGCAATGGATTCCCCCAAAGACACCACTCTGTCGATAGTAGGCAGTCATGACTATGTATCTTCTAGTGAGCAGTCCCTAGAGATAGCACTCAGTGGAAGTGTTTGATGTATTCCGGACCAGTCCCTACTACTAGTACCGGTATTTGTGATGGCATGATTAGACCATTCCTTGGACAAGATTGTAGTAGACTTATTTTGTTGAGAAGATCAAACTCTTATGCAGTGATCGCATAGACTCAGAGGATGAGAGGGTAGCATTTGATCCTGATGAGGATGACCTTCTTGAGGATTCGATTGAAGTCCACATGGTCGATACTATGAGCTCCCTCCATAGAGATCAGCAGAGCTAGGAATGCATTGTAGTTGAAGAGGATGATGCCATCCATTCAACTTAACACTTCCTCCATAGCTTAGGCAGAAGGATGATCATATTGATAAAATATGGAAGAGGATTGAAGAGTTGATGGCAGCAGTGTCAGCATTACAAAATTCAGCCCTGGTGTCACAGCCTTCTCCCATAGCAGGCAATAGAGTAGAGTTGACACACACTTCAGATCATCCTAGATGCATTCTTGTTGAGGAAGATAGTGGTAGCCTGCAATGAAAGGTGGTGGACAACACCTTCATGCATGAAAAAGACATTAAACACATGGAGGAGCAGCAGGTAAGGGATGCATTGGTGCAAGCTGGAGGTGGCCCATCTGTTCCAAAGGGTAGACCCTACCTAGAGGAATTTTATGGTGTCCAATATCCTAAGGGCTTTGTGCCTCTGTCCCTTCAAAATTTTGATGGCAGTGTGAACCCCTGACAGTACATAGCACATTTCAGGGTCGGATGTTGCAATATCGATGGTAGTGATGCACTCTTATTTTGCCTCTTCATTAGTAGCTTGATAGACATCATATTTGATTGGTATGTTGAACTACCCAATGGTTCAAGAAAGACATTTGCTGAGTTGGAGCAACTCTTTATTAAGATATTTGCTGGAGCTCAGCAAAGGGTAAATGTGGGCGATCTCATTATAGCTCAAAAATACCCCGGTGAGTCCCTTATTGATTATATTCTTAGATGGCATAATTTAAGTATGAAATGTGAACCACAGCTATCTGAATAGCATGCCATTGAAATTCTACTCAAGAATGTCCATGGCCCGGTCGCCTTCATGCTTAAAGAGTTTACCATTAAGACATTTGAGAAATTAATCAACAAGGCAGATAGTCTACAAGGGGAGGTCAAACAGTTACCTTTCCAAGATCAGTCGACCAAGCCCAGACCACATAAAGGCATTTGAGAAAAAGCCAGGGGTAGTCATAGCAGTTGACAAGGGGAAGCATCCACCTAGGGTGCATTCAGATAGGCCTCAAGCTCAGCAATCTCCTCTACCAGCTCCTCTACCACACTGCCATCATAGCTACTCGGTTGCCACCACCACCATCGCCACCTCATCAGCAGCAGTATTCCTATCCACCACCAGGTAACTACTATTTACCTACTCTTGTTGATAAATTGAATAAACCTTATTCATTCAAGAGGGAGGTAGTCAGGAAGATCTTTAAGAACCTCTTAAAGAAGCCTGATTTCTAGTTACCAGAGCCTAGGAGGCGAGGATGTGGTGAGTCAAGATCCAAACTATTACCCCTACTATGTTGTCATGTCTTAAGATTTCTTTACCTTTAAGGACGGCTTGTGAAGCTACAAGTCGGTGCCATTGTCATCCTTAAATTTAAACAACCCTATAGTTCTATTAAGGTAATCCTTGGGGATACACACGATCTTCTTAAGACAGGGGAAGGTTGGTATATTTCCCAATCTCATACCTCCAAGAAAATTATTTCTTAGATCATAAATTTACCCTTGTAGGTGCCTAAGGTAGCTCAAACCTCCAGCTCTAAGGAAGGTTTGCAAGTTGCTTAGGATAACTTGAGGGAGATAGAAGCCTAACAATAGCAGGGACAGCCTCCACTTACCTGGGATAGCACAGTAGCGCAACCACATACGATTTCGACTCCTTCCATAATTGCTAGTTCCTCCACTCTTCTTCTAAGAATCGTATTGTATCAGTGGAGGGTGCCAAATTCCTCACTCCTCTTACTTTACTTGATTTTTACTTTGTACCTTGATCCAAATCTAAGAAATCAATGAAGAAGAAGACTGATTCTGCTTACATCCTCTCTACTTTTGATGATCTTGATGATTTTATTCCTATAGAAAGCTCTCCAAGTACTAATAATTATAACAATTCTGATCCACTCCTTTCTAATTTAGAAATGGATTGCCCATTCCTAAATTACCTAGGTTCACCCATTGAGATTGATTTGGAGTCATCTGACTCTGATGATCCTATAGGAGAAGCGTAAGTGAACCTGATGAGCAGGTAGAACTTTCCATTAAACTATCTCATGAAGTCACTCAAGTCAATCTTCAGTGTGAAAAGTTTTACCTCCTAAGGTAGCACCTCAAGATAAGATTAAATAAGTCATTGGTTCTAGTGATCAAGAAGCCCCTCCATAGGATGCTCCACCTATAAGTTTGCTTTCGGAGGACCAGCCTAGAGTTGACTACAATGTCCTTGCTCTCCTAAGAATGTTTTTAGATAAACTAAGCATATGTGATGCCCTTGACTTATCCAAAGAGATAAGGGAGTCATTAATCAAAGCTCTTCTTGATCTAGAAATATGCTTAACTCAGCTGACTGCTATTGGAGAGGAGGCATGTTATGTGAGAGAATCCCGTGGAGTTACATTCACCGATGAAGACCTTCTTTTGGGGACAATAGAGCACAACCATCCCTTAACATTTATAATGGACATGGACAAATTCAGACTCTCCAGGGTGTTAGATGATCCAGGTGCATCAGTGAACATTATGAGTCTAAAGACCCTTTCCTACTTGAGGATTGACATCTCCAAACTTTGAGGAGATCGGATGATGTTGAGAGGATTCAACGAGCACGACAAGAGGGCATTAGGCTCCATAGTGTTATCTCTAGAGATAGATGACTATAAGATAGAAGCCAAGTTCTACATAATTGATTTAGATACATCTTTCATTGCTTTGTGCGATAGGCCTTGGATACATGGAAACAACATGATTTCATCCTCTTTGCATCAGTGCATCAAATTTTGAAGATGTGGGATCGAGTACTATGTCAAAAGAGACTTGAAGCCATTTTCAGTTAGGGAGGTTGAGATATATGAAGATGACCTACTATATTCCTCCAAATCAAAAAGTCTACTCTCGTGAACTTGGTAAAAGTTTAAAATATAAAAGAAAAAGAAATAAAAGAAAAAGAAGAATAAGAATAAGAAAAAGAAAAAGCAGATAAAAGTACAAGTGAGCAAGAATTAGACACCGAGGAAGAAGTAGAGCCAGATATTGGATTCCACTCACAATTCGTTCCTCCATACAAACACATGGGTAGGATGACTCGACCCCCACCAAGTAGAGGCAGAGGCAAATCTAGAGGCAGTTCCAAAGGTGGAAGACCTCCTTATTGGTGGCCAGCCTGTAGGAGCTATGTTCCAGCTCATAGGAGTACCCCCGCTATCCACATAGACTTAGAGTCCAGTTCAGAGGATGAGTCTCAAGTGGTTAGCGCATCGACCAACCCCTCTCAGTGGGTCCCTTTGGAGGTGACATTTGAGCCAGACAGTGATGAAGACTAGGCCTCCAAGCGAAGCATGAATGTATCCAAATCATCATTATGTAGAATAGTCAAGTAACTGTTGGGAACTTTGGCTCTAAACTCACTTTCTTCTTAGAAAGTTGAAGGTTTGGTAGTTAAGGAGGCCCCCAAGTCATCCACAGATGTCAAGCCAAAGAGATTTTTGTTGGGAGCATCATCCTCAAGTCAGGAAGCTAATGTAGAACATGAGGATGATTCATATAAAGATTTTATACAACTACCTTTTGACTGTATTCGCCTTGTGTTATTAACTTAGCAAAGAAAGGATTAATCCCACATACTTGGTCTAAACATAGGTCAGATTACTTTGAAAGACTATGGGACAACTAAAGCAGACATGCTCAATTAAGACCAGGACTAGGATTCAGCACAGTGGATCCAATCGATGATGACAACCATTGCCTAATCATCACCACTCATTTGGGGTCTGATAGGTTCTTCTCAAATCATGCTAACTCTTATGAAGAAGTGTGTTTAGAAACTTCAAATGACCCAAATGAGCTTGAAGCCAAAGAGGCACCACCATAGTTTGAAGAAGAAATCAGATCAACCATTGACGAACTCAAAGAAATCAACTTAGGAATAAAAGAAGATCCATGCCTGACATACATCAATTCCTTGTTGAATGAAGAAGAAACCAATGACTTAGTTAGGCTGAAGTTTAAGTGGCTGCATGGAGTTATGAAGAAAATGCTCGGTTTATCTCTGGCATAGTCCCAAACTAGAAATAGATCATAACGCTAACCCTATCAAACAAGATCCTAGACGCATGCGATTAGAAATTGGATAGCAAGTCATTTTTGAAATCAATAAACTAATGGATGTTGGCTTTAGCAGGGAAGAAAAATATCCTACCTAGTTGGCCAGTGTCATCCTAGTTAAGAAAAAAATGGCCAAATTTGCATATGTGTTGATTTTAGGGATCTGAATAAGGCATGTCCTCAGAATGAATTTCCACTTCCTATACTAGAATTAATAGTAGACATCGCCTCCTCTCATGCAATATTCTCCTTCATGGATGGGTCATCTAGCTACAACCAAATCAAGATGGCCCCCAAGGATGAAAGAAACATTATTTTTTGAACCCCGATCGAAATCTATTGTTATAAGGTCATGCCTTTCGGCCTTAAAAATGCCTTTCGACTTTACTGCACAACCAGTAAGATACCCCATGTTGACTTTGTTTAAGAGGATGTAAGCCTACATGCTTTCTTCTTGAACTAGACATCATACACTAACTGGGTCGCGTATATTAGAGGCTTAGGGTAAGTCCCCCAGTGGCTCCTTTCTTCTTGACTACTTCAAGCCTGAGTTTAGTTCATACACAGGTCTCCTCACTTGGTAGTCGCCCTAGGGAGGATAGCCCTGTCAGGACTATCCCATAATCGCCCTTTAGAGATGTAACACGCCTTCTTTCTAGACTAATTGTCATAAACCAAGGTCACCTTAGGTTGGTTGGTTATCGCCATGCTAATGGCAAGCCACTGGGTGGATACACCACTCTTGGCATATGTGAGTCTCCGCGCTTTCTCCTTGTGTTGTCCATCGAATACCTACAAACTTTCTTTTATAGGGTTTTGGATAACGCCCCTAATGGCACCTCCCCTATGGGCACTCTATTTGGATCACGTCCTTAGCGACCCAATTTAGACACTACCTAGGTTATTTTTGGATTGGACAATCCCCCTTTCTTAGTAGCCACCCCTGTGGTTGGAGGATTTGTTCAGCAGATGCGTAGGTTCTCCCTTGGTCCAGTAAGTCTGAGATAGGACTAGGCTCCAATAAGCTCCTTCTCAGTGTGGTCCCTCACAAACCAACTGGGTCCACAGAAACATAAAACAAATAAAATAGATCTTTGCTTATGGATTAGGAATTCAAGCCCAGAGCAGCCCCTTTCCCAAGTAGGCATCTTATCTTTAGGGCAATGTCAGTAAAGTCTATAGGAATTGCTTGACCGCTTGAGTGAGTAAGGTGGTACTCTCTTAGTAGTCCTAAGGGTTCAACTTGTTGTTCCACCAATGAGTCACCCTGGTGGTCATCTTTGCTTTGAAAGATATAAGTCTATTATGCATTCTTTCCAGTATGACCGTTGCACACTGAAGGACAGCCTTAGATCAGGTTTGATTTGTCACGCAAGAAATTTAACTCCTCAGTGGTTCTTTGTGTAGAAGGATGTGAGTCCTCGTGCTTTCTTCCTGACTTGACCATTGCACACTGAAGCACCCCCTAGGTCAATTAGTTCCACCTCATGGCCGATAGGCTATCCCTTTGGATTTGTAAATCTAAGATAGGTCTAGGCTGATATTAACCCCTTCTTAGTGGATCCATCACACACTGAGGGGATCTATCAAATTAAAATAAATACAATTCAATCAAATGACATTATCCTGACTACTTTCAAGTTGATATAAGTCCCCCAGTGGCATTCATTCAATAGTAGCCCTTGGGTTTGATTTATTGTACATATCACCCCAGCTTGTCCCATGCTGATGTAAGTTACACGCTTTCCCCAGCATAATCATTGTACACCAAAAGGTAACCCCTTTTGGTCAAATAGCTCTACCGCATGGCTGGTGAACTACCCCTTTGGATTGGTAAATCTGACATAGGCCTAAACCGACATATCCCCTTCTCAATACGGTCCATCATAAACCGATAAGGTCTATCTAAAAATCTAAACTTAAATAAACAATCAACCAATGTATCCCCAATGAGATATAGATCATCCCAACCTCCATAGTGGAGTCAATTTAATCCAATTCAAATCTGCATTTCCCTATGAGTGTACCCTCAAAGAAATTCAAATATTTATCTCTTGTGGATAACCCCTTCCCTAGTGGAAGGTTCACATGTTTGATCCCTTTGTGGAACCCTTCCTCCTCCCTTATGCCCTCAGCATGAGTGGAGTTGCATTGCACTAAGATCTTGATTCCTTCTACATCTCAGGTTTAGGAGTAGATCATCTCTTTTAGTGTTTACGATCCTTCGGAGGTTGTTGGTCATCTCGGTCAACACAAATATGTGTGGCGTGCCTTGTCAGTCACACCACACCTATTAGGCACCCTTTTATTGACCTCACTTTTGGAGTGAGCTCTCAACTTTCTCATCATAGATCTAGGACTCTTATAGACACTAAGAGTTTCTTAGTCTTAAGACACTTCTAGTGATTAGGTGAACACTTAACCTAACCCTAAATACTTAGAAGAGTTAACCATAGGAATGGGTTGTGCCATAGGGATTTAAGAGGACTTTCCTACCTATAGCCTAAACGCAATCCTTTCTTCCTTCTTTCAAACCAAACCTCAAATTCAAATCCAAGTCCCAAATCAAATTCAACTTCAAATGATTGAAATCCAGGATTAAATCCAAACCCCAAAATCTCTTCCTTAGCCATATGAACCACCTTCATATGCTTAGCCAAAACTCCTTCAAACTAACCCAAATTTGGTCAATTTCTTTATAAATCAACCATTCCTTCATTTATATTCACAAATATAAATGAAATTAAAATTCAAACCATTCAAATCAAATCAAATTAAATCAAACCAAATCAAGACCTTTCCTAAGCCATATGGACTTACCACCATAAGCTTAACCAAATCTAAATCCAAATCAAATCAAACTTGATTGATTTCTTTATAAATCAACTATTCCTTCATTTATATCCACAAATATAAATGAAACCCACCCTCCAATGACCAAAAATAAATCAAACCAAAACCAATTCTCAACTTAAACCCTTTTTGACCTACATCCCTCAACTTGGTAAAATTTGCTTCCAAATCACTCCAAACTCAAGTGATTTGCTCACAACCTATTTATATTCTCATTTATATTCTCAAATATAAATGAAATATAAATTCAAATGGTCCAAACCAAATCAAATCAAATCAAATTCCTAATTTTAGCCCTTTTAGCCAAACTTTTGAACTTGGCTAAATGATACCCAAATCAACTCAAAACCTATGGATTTATTCATGATTCAATCATTCCTTCAATCATTGATGTAAATATAAACATAAACCACCTGTGGTGAAATTTTTTTATTTTCATCCTTCATCTATCTTTCTGAGAGAGAAAAAATAAATGAAGAATAAAAATAGCAACTTTATTGTGTTGGACATCACATAGATCAACAGATGTTCTTATTAGGCTGATTAGGTATGACATTGAGAATGATGTACTATCTCAACAGACAGAAGTCACCATCCTACAATGGACCTAATCACCTTAATAAGGACTCTAAAGACTATGGGACTTGGATGTACCGAGATTCTTCCCTACTTTACATGGAAAAGTAAAGCGGGTTTATTTTAAATCGGGTTAGTTAAGTTCCTATGTAGCAAGCCCCATAGTTAATTACATCTTAAGGAATGAGATTCCTTAAAAATACTCTCGATTAAGGTAAATGATCTTTGCCTCCAAAGATTTCAAAGATAGGACTATCAATCAATTGGTTTATTTTTAGAAGATCAAGTGGGATTGATCAAGAGGAGGGAGTTATTATCAAAACCAAAGGAAGATGAGTAGAGGATGCTTATGATACTAAGAAGCCTAGTAAGCATCCCAAACTATCTTATGGTTGGGCTTTATATTTTTGAAATTGAAGTGATTTATTTGTTTAAGTTAAATTTTTATTAGAAATCTAGGACTTAGAATTCCACAATGCAAGATTGTGAAAATGCCTAAGAGGTGAGAATTTATGCTTGTAGCCCACAAGGAAAGTAGCAACCTCTGAACCTAAATCTAGGGAGCTTTGGCGAGAGCCAAAGCATGATTTAAGTCTAAGATAAAAATGGGTATTTGGTTTACCTCCACAAGAGAGGATAAACCACCCGACTGTTTGGACTTACTATCGCCTAGGGTTGGCCGCTAACTAACTCCTCCTATGATTTTAAATACGTGTAGGCAAGTCATATGCTTTTACAAGATAGCTAAGATGTTATTTATTTTAGAAAGAGACTAATTCCTTAAACACACTCCTAAGAGACTAGATCATGTAGGGCATGATTAATGACTTAAATCTAATACAAATTTTTGTTATATTTTATTTTCATTTTTTTGGAATATTGATTTGACATGAGCTATGTGATTCACATGCCTAATGCATGAGAAATTAGAATATGGCCAAAATCAGCAAGAAGGAGGTGTGTTTCCACCATGACTCTCAAAGGTCAAGCCAAGTTCCCTGGCAAAGGTGGAAGCCCTCCATAACAAGAGTGAAACAAGATGCTTTTTTTATGCATGATGTGACAACATCCAGCTAAGGGGTTGCTAAATATTTTATCTTATTTTATAACCTATGCTTTAGGTGAGGTTATGAGTTATTTATTTTTAGTTTTGAGTTGATTAATTGGATAAAAATTTTATTTTTCCCTAAGAGCCTAATCGCATCCAGGCCATTCATCAAAGCAAGGAAGAAACTACGAAAACATGCAATCTTAATGCACAAGCTAAACAAACATCAAACAATTTATAAAGCTAGTACAAAAGAATAAGAGGCCTTTGTGGTCTCTCATAAAAAAAAGAAATTGGGTAGCCGAGCTCTACCCTTATACAACCCAGATTACAAATGAATTAATTATAATCAAAGAAGGAATTCATGTTATGAGGGTCTTCATTCCTCATTTCTTCATTCTTCTTTCTTCTTTCTTCTTTCTTCTTTTGGTTGGTTGGAATGTGGTTGCTCCAAAGGCTTCACATGGTACATAAGACATAGTCTTATGACCAATGTTCATCCTAATCCCCTATAACATTCATTCCAAATTCTAATTGTAAAAATTACATGAAAATGGGAAATGTAAATCTGACTAAAACCTACAAAATAGAGATTAGCTAAACAAACCACATAATCCCAAGCATGTATATGAATAAATTGGACTTAGCACCCCACACATGGGTAACCAAGTCCACCTGGCCTATTTTGGATTATGCTTAGGGTATAAGCTGCATAGCAAAAGCATTTATATTTTTAGAATCCCTTAAGCACAATCTCAAGATAATGATTAGACTAAGATCATCCTACCATTTAGTTTACACATACACCCGACATCCACTAAAACATCACATCATAAAACAAAATCAAGCATCAAACAATGCACCACCCTAACATAGGACTAGAAGTGATGACTTAGCCTAATGTGTGTGCCATTTAATGCTTGTGTGGTATGTCTTAGCTAGGTTTTAAGGTTAGAATTTTCTAAATATGAAGGGTTCAACTTAGAGAGTGGTTTCATTTAAGTAATTTAGTTGATTTGGTTGATTTTATTTTATGATTTGATTTGGTTTGAATGAGCCTATACTTAATTACTAAGTATTATAAATAGAGGAAAAGAGAAGATGACTTCTCTTTCCTCTCTACCTTAAGTAATTTCTAAAGTAGATTCATTATTGATTTTGTTTAGTGAATATTTTATTATGTGTTTTAATCAATCCTAAGTTTAGATTTTCCCTAAACAAACTTATTCATAAAGAAAGACATTTTAAGATTAACTAAAGTGAATTACTATCACAAAACACACAATACTTTATTTCTTTCCAACATGTGTATCATGCACATGAAATGATCCTAAGCATATCTATACATGCAAATGTAAATATTTAGCACACCTTAATTATGAATTCTAAGGAATGTTGCTTAAGGAAAATTGGATGCTTTATGATGCATGATTTTGTTAAATAGAAAAGAGAGGGATTCTTTTATCTATTATTCATATGTATATTTTCATGTATGAAAGACATAAGTGAGTACAGTGTCATTGTTTTCTACACCAGGGGTATAAGATACAAGACCTACTTGGGGCTACTTAAAGCCTCACAACCCCGAGATGTTTAGATTAATATACCACTTTTTTTAAATACATGTGCATATACAAAAAGAAATGAATGGAAAAAAAAGAGTCATGCAAAAGATTTTTATGTGTTTGTTAGATTTTGGTTGTTTAATTTTCATGTGCGAATGTGAAGATCCTTCTTAAATGATAACATAGGAATAAAAAGGAATGGATTTAAGCAAGTGTTATATTCTTTTCAAATGAACTATACACTTTGCAAATTTTATTCAAAACTATGTTAAAAGAGAAGAGAAGGAAAAGTCACATAAAATCTTATATATACTCACATGCAAGCTTATAAGTAATTATAAGTAGCATACCCTTCATTTGTAATGTTTGATTTATAAGCTTTGAAAATAATTTTGGATTTAGTAGTGATAATAGCCATTCATATTCTTACTTTAGCCAAAACATGCAATTTGACATAAAGGAAACATTTCATTTTAATTTGATTTTTTAAAAGACATGAATGCATGATTTCATATGATAAACAACATTTACTATGCTAGGAAAGAAATAAAGTGATGTAAGTATGTAAATTCATTCATCTTAATTAATTCCTAAAGACAATCCTATGGAATAAGATCATTTAAAGTGAATCAAAGTTGTTTAAAGAGATTTTGTTTTGATTTTGAGTTTGATTTGATTTAAGAAATGTGAAAAGGTTTGTTATTTCTGACCCATCTCCCACATGTGCGTGTTGCTTTAATTTAATTTTTAGAACCATTAGATTAATTTTTATGTTTTGTGTAGGTTAAGGTGTAAATTAAGTTCATTAATTACCCATTACCTACACCTCCTTAACATAATTATTCAAATAATTATGAGCCAACATATGATATGCAACAATATTGAATTTAAATAAGCAATGCACTCTAAATACAATTTTTGATTAATTAAGCTAAAGGGTTTAAGTAATACTTTCATAACCCTTCCCACACATGTAGGTTGGATTTGATTTCTGTAAGCTTACTTAGGTTATTGAACACCTAAGTATCTACCCAAGAAAGGATTGATTAAGTGATTGAGTTTCTAGATTAATTTTTTATTTTTAGTTTGGTTAATTAAGCTATTTAATGAACTGATTAAATCATTAATCAATTTGTAAATTAATTAAGTTTTCATTCAAATGAAATAGACTTAGGGGAAAAGATTTGGAAAAGGCATCCTAATCTCATTCCTTAAGTCTATCCACTATTCCAAGATGATTAACAAATTTAATTAATGAATTTATCATCATTTAATATGTTAATTAATCATTTAGTTGATTAAGGTAGTGATTAATAAGAAATTACCTAAATTAATCCAATAATAAATTCCGAGAAAATCATGGGAGGCAGAGGTCATTCCACTAATTAACCCTAAGGAGTTTGGAATTAATTATTGGAATAATTAAAAATTAACTAACATAATTACATCCCCAATAAAACTCAAATTAAGAAAATATCACTATTCAAAATCAATTAAAATTAATTTTATATTATTCCACTTTGAATTATCTTTAAAATGAAGTTGAGCTTGTATTTTTTAGATTTTTCCACATTTAGTTATGTATTTTTAAAGTTTTTATGATTAAGGAATAATTAAATAGCCTAATTATATAACTAATCCCATCGGCGCCACGTGGACCACTGACGCGGTGCTCACTTTCCACGTGACATGATGGGATTGGTTATTTAAGTTGTCAAATCGGGTGCACAGTCAGCTGGCGGTGCTATGCATTTTCTCCTTGGACCATTCATCAAAGATCAGACAGTCAGGATTAAACCCGTGGATCAAAAGGGATTAAAATGCGGGATCTAGATCATTTAATCAAGACAGTCCATCCAAAATATGTGGGATAGACGGTCCATGATTCATCCCTGCCCTCGCCTGCAGGAGACGGCGACAGTCCATCCTCTAAGGCTTGATCCAAGCTCACTTGAGCTCAAATTTTGTAGGGATTGAACACACACCATCTAAGAGCAAAGAGGAAGACATCCAACGGTCAATTTCAATTGGGATGATACTTTCCTTCACAAAGGACCAAAGAATTCTATACCTAAGCTCAGTTTTGAAGCATACCTCACCAGTGGCTATCACCGGTGCTCTCAACCGTTGAGGTAGCTTCGTCTAGTGGAGACGAAGTCCTATTGAAGGTTTGAAGGCTTGAGGTGGAGTGGATCTTCCTATTGGCCAAAGCTTCCTTCAAAGGCTTGCAGCTTTGGTCTAGCTCCCTCTTCCCATGACATAGATTCTTGGAACTTGACTTGGGTGAGCTCGATTGGGTCCTCTGATGGTGCTTGCAAGAGGAATTGGCTTTTGGTGGAGCGATGAATGAGTTGGAATTTCTTCCTACCTCCCCTATATTCAGCTTAAGGAAATCGAGAATGGAGAATTGGGAAGAGCTTGGGGATTGCTTGAGAGAGCTTGGGGAGCTTTTCTTAGGTCTCTCTGGTTCAATTGAGTGAAGTGATGTGAAATGAGATGGAATTAGGGGGAGTATATCTCCCCCTACAAGGATCGGACAGCCATGAGTTATCCTTGCATTTTGATCAAATTGATCAGATTGATTGGGTTTGTTAGGCTGTTAGAAGGTTCACATGGTTTGGTATTGGCAGGGGAGACTAATAGAGGAGCTGCCCATGTGATAAATGAGTGTGGGAGTGATTCTATGTGGAGAATTTCTCATTGGGTGGTCAGTTTGGCCATGGGTTGGGTCAAGGCTGAAACCCATTGGATCATCTGTACTACACTCATTAGTGTTCATTTGGTCCACTAAGAGGGTGTCAAGTGACCATGAAAAGGATATGACCAAATTCCAAGTGAAATTGGCCATAGGTTACCCCTTGACCTAGGGATAAAATGGTCATTTGGCTTTGATTTCAATTTGGGCGGATTTGGATTAGTTTGAAATTGGGTTGGTCGAAATTTCAATGAATTTTTATTTGATATCATTTGGCTCATGTTGACCCATTTAGGTGAAAATGGAGCAACTTGGGTCAAGTTGACCAATTGGTCAAATTGGGTCAAACCAAGGGTTGGGTCAAGTTCATATGACCATTTGAAATGTTTTTCTATCATTAGTTTGGTTCAATTTGATTTGTATTTGATTTTGGTTCATTTGAATTCATTTAGGTCAAATGGGTCAAGTTGACCAATTTGACCCATTTGACCCAATTGGGTTAGGTCATGGGTTGGTTTAGGTTTGGTTGGTCATTTTAAATATTTTGGATGCTTTGGTTTGGTTTAATTTTGGCTTGATTTGACCTTTTAGGTCAAGTTGGGTTTATGGTCAATTGGGCTAGGTTGGGTCTAGTTGGCCAATTGAGGCTTCGGTTAAGTTCAACAAGTGATTTAGAATGAACTTGACCCATTGGTTTCAATCAATTTGGTTTAGATAAATATTTGACACATTTTGACTTTTTAGGTCAAGTTGGGTCAATTTGGGTCAAGTGGCCAATTGGGCTAGATTAAGCTCAAATGATGACTTGGTCAAGTCCAATCATTGATCATAAATTAGTTTGATCAATGGTTTCAATCAATTTGGCCTATGATAGATTTTGACTAGTTTAGGTTTCATTTGGGTCAAATGTTGACTTGGTCAAAGGCTAGGTTTGACTTGGTTTGACCCAATTTGAGAGATTGATCATCTTATGATGATTGTTGCTCACAATGTGAGGATTAGATGGGCTTAGTTCAAACCAATTTGGGTAGAATTAGAATTTGGCTCAAAAGGGTGCTTTAGGTCATTTTGAGTCAAGTGAGCCTAAGTGGGTCAATTGACTTGATCAAGGCCTGATTCAAGTTTGGTTGAACTCACATATAGACTTATGATTGAAATATAAATCCACTTGCAAGTGATTTGGAGTCAAATGGGGTTTGAATCATTTGATAATTTCAAGTTCAAAGGGTGAACATGAGTATGATTTGGGTTTGAGTTTTGAATTTAGTTTTTGTTTGATGATTGAAGTTTATGTTTATATTTGGTTTCACTATTGAAAGATTAACTGAATCATGAAGAAAATCCAAGGGTTTGTATTAATTTGAGTTTGATTTGGCTCAGTTCAAGAATTTGACTTGAAAGGGTTTAGGTTGGTTTTAGGTTGGATTTGGATTTGAGTTTTGAAATTAGTCTGGATATTTTGAATTTATATTTCATTTATATTTGTGAATATAAATGAGAATATAAATAGGTTGTGAGAAAATCTCTTTATTTTGAAGTGATTTGAATTTGATTTTACCTAAGTCCATATAATGAAATCAAAATGACTTAGGAATGATTTTTTTTGAATTTGGAATTGATCATGGATGTCAATCATTTGGAATTGATTTATGATTTGAGAAAATCCATTGGAATTGATTTAAGGTTTGAGAAAATTAGTTAAGTTGAAATTGATTTGAGATTTGAAATTGAAGTTTATTTGAGTTTGAAGTTGATTTGGATTTGAATTTGAAGTTTATTTGAATTTAAGAAAATCAATTAAGTTGGAATTGATTTGAGTTTGAAGTTGGTTTGGATTTGGGGTTTGACTTGAAAGAAGAAAGTAAGGTTTTGGTTCAAGCTATAGGGTAGGCAAGTTTTCCTAACACCCCTAAGGCATGACCTATTCCTATGGCTAACTCTTCTAAGTCTCTAGGGTTAGGTGAGTGTTCACCTAATCACTAGAAGTGTCTTAAACTAAGGAACTCATAGTATCTAAGAGGATTCCTATGTCTAAGATATTTTGCATAGGTATTTGATGGCCAACTCAAGAAGAAAGCGTAGAGACTCACATCTATCAAGAGTGGTGTATCCACCGGGTGAGTCACTGTCAGCATAACGAATATCAACCAACCTAAGGTGTCCATCAGTTTGCAACAATCAACCTAAGAAGAAAGCGTGGGGACTCACATCCTCCTATGCGAATTGATTCTTTGGGATGAGCGTCTTCATTTCACCGACTCCGACTAAGGCAATCGGTGAATGCCCACTTATATCAACTCATGAGTAGTCATAATTAATTACAACCAATGGCTTAAGTTAATTCTAAATCATTTATTGAACTTGACCAAAGTCTTAATTGAGCCCAAGTTGACCAATTGGTCAACTTGACCCAACCTAGCCGAAATTGACCTAAAGGATCAAATTGATCAAAATTCAAACTAAGTCTAAATTAAATCAAACTAAATCCTACAATCATTTTTAATTGACCAATTAGACTTGACTCAACGTCTAACCCAATGCAATCGGTCAAATTGGTCAAATTTGTCAACTTGTACAATTTGATCCTTTTGAACCCAAATGAGTCAAATTCAAACCTAGGCAAAACCAACCCAAATTAATTGAACCAAAATATCCCAAATCATCAATTGAACCAAACCCAAGCCTTGGTTTGACCTAATTTGACCAATTGGTCAACCCAACCCAACCTAGCCCAAATGAACACATTTTGACCATATGAACCCAAATCACCCAAAACCACTTTATGAAACCTTGGTGGCTGACCTAACCCAACCCAATTTGACCCTAGATCAGCCTCAAACAAACTCAAGTTCTTATGGTACCCAACCTAAGAGGATTAACCAATGGACACCCTCTCATTTCAATTGGATCCTTTCCTTAAGTGGCAAAGGCCACTTTGTCTCCCCATGACAGCCATCAAATGGCTAAATGAAGCACTCCTAGAACTTCCTAGCCCAACTTAACCCACCTTGGAATCTTCCATGAACCAAGAGAATAAAGCCAAGACATTCCCCCTCATGGCTGAACCCATTGGATGCAAGGGAGATCAATCTCACACAATCCCTCCATATTAAACCTTGAGACTCCTGCCACAGCCTCGACCACTCCTGGTGAGCCACATGGCACTGACGGTGACCCCTCCAATGACCTGACGGCAGCCAATTGATGGAAACTATGGGACGAATCTCATCCATCCATCATGAGAAATTGAGGGGTATACCCCCTCAATTCAAGGACAAACATAAGCAATTGCATTGAGAGACTTCCTAAGGCAATTTCAAATTCTCTCAGAGCACTCCCAAGCATCATCAAGCCCTCCTTGATTGACATTGCCCATTCCCGAGCAAATCCAAAATAGGACATCACTCTTTCGAGCAATACTCCCCCTCTACTAAATTAAACTTCAATTTCTTGCACCTATACCATTCTCATACTCTGTCGAAGCAAACCGAACCTTCTCCAATCCTTTCCGAGAAATGGAGATAGGAGTTTAATAGAAGCTGAGGACTTTGCGTGTGTGGATTGATCGACCGAGTACTCTACCCCAAATTGAGCTCAAAGCTTCTCAGGGGGCCTACTACCAGGAGAAGCTACCTCAGGACCCCGACATTAGCGGTGGCGTAATTTTGAAAAGCCTTGTATGCAAAAATGGGTTGGTCTTTTGTGAAGTAAATTTGAATGTCATCAATTTTTAGCCATTAGATGTGTGTGTCTCCCTTCCCTGAAGGTGTGGGATGAATTTGGAGGCAATCCGAGCTTAAGTCAGCTCAAATCGAACAGGGAAAGATGGACGACATCCATCTTTCGCCACTCATGAATGAGCGAGATCGTGAGCCATCCGTTCAGCGTGATTGGAATGGATGGCTCTGATTAAATCTCGCATTAGATCCCTTACTTGTTATTCTAAACCATAGATCGAATCATGGCTGTTCGATCTTAGATTGGACGGTCCACGGGAATGCATGTCCGCCGCCATCCGAGTCAGCCTTCGAATGTGACAACTTAAATAGCCAATCCCGTCACGCCACATGGAAAGTGCGCCGTGTCAGCCGTCACATGGCCTGATGGGATTAAGGCTTTAATTAGGCTATTTTAATTAATTTTAAAGGTTAAAACTTCTTAAATTCATAACTAATTGTAGAAAAGTCCAAAAAAATGCAAACTTTAGCTCATTTTAAAGATATTTTAGAGTAGAATCAAGAAAATTTATTATTAATTGATTTAGAATAGTGATTTTGGCTTGATTTAATTAGAAACCTATGCTTTACTCCTTAATTAATCACCCAATTGATTCTCAATTTTATGTGGATGTTTGGGGGATGACCTCTACTTCCATTTTTAGGATTTTTTTGGTTGCTCAATTAGGAAAATCAATTGATCAAGTCTTAATCACTTTCTTAATTTAATTAGTGATAATTAATGAATGAATATACATTTAATTAATTATTTAAGCCTAATTACCTCTATGGAACAAGAAGGGAACTTAGGGAGAGTAATTGGGATAGTTTTCCTAATACATTTCCTAGATTTCCTTCACTTTTTGGAATTAAATTAATTTGATGATTAATGAGGTAATTAAGTAAAATTAATTTAATTTCCAAGATAAAATCAGAATTAAATTGAGTGTTTGAAATGGCTTAGGGATTAAGGATTGAGGCCTTATCCTTGATCCCTTTCCCTAAGCTAAGTTCATCATTCTAATCAAAATATAATCAAATAATTCAATCAATTAATTAATAAGCTTCATTTGACTCAATCTAAAATCCACTTCACACCTAAGCAACCTTTAATTGATCTTGTAGCTCTTTCAATAACCCAAAGTGAGAGATAATGAAATTATAGTTAGCTCATGTGAGAAAATCATAAAAGTGGTTAAGTTAGATCCTTAAATTTTAATTAACTTTAAATGCATTGCCCTTTCATTTCTTAGAGCATTGCAAATTTACTTTTTATATGGCTCATTGGTTAATTAGTTAATTAACTTAAGGCGATGTAGGTAAGGGTAAATTAATTCACTTAATTCATACCTTACCAAATTAAAACCTAAAATTAACCTAAATATTCTTCATTAAACCAAATTAATTCACATATGTGGAATTGGATTTGGACTAGCAAACCTCTTTCATATTTCTTAAATCAAATCAAACTCAAAATTAAAAATTTCTTTAAAGAACTTTGGTTTATTTTTAAACCTTATTTAGTATGATTGTTCTTAGAATTAATTGGGATGAATGAGATTATGTGCTTATATTCTTTTATTTCTTTCTAATCATGTTAAATGTTGCTTACCATGTGAAATCATGCATTCATTTCTTTTAAAGATAATTAAATGAAATGTTTCTTTTATGCCAAATTGCATGTGGTGATTTAAATTAAAAATAGGTGTGGCTATTATTACTATTAAATCAAAAGTTATTTTTAAAAGCCCATAAATTGATTATGAAATATATATATGGAGTGATTTTAATTATAAATATCTCTATAAGTTTGTATGTGTTGATAACATAAGGTATGTAATATGAAATTCTCTTTCCTCACCTTACATGGATTTACATGGGACTTATAAATGTATAGTTCATTTGAAAAGAACACAAAATTTGTCTAGATCTATTTCTATGTATCCCCATGCTAAAACTTAGGAAGAATTTCATATCACATATGTAAATCATATAATCAAATCAAATATGACTTCTTGCATGGCTTCTTGTTCTTGTGATTCTTTTGTACATTCTGCATTGTCAGAAGTGGTATATTAGTTTGGACACCTAGGGGATGCGAGGCTTTAAGTAGACCTAAGCAGGTCTTGTACCTTACGCCCTTGGTGCAGAATAATGATGACGTACTCACTTAAAACTCTTATACATATGTATGTGTGATATGACCAATGAATAGGAAGCATAAATCAAATAAATCAAATATAATTTTTGCATTGGTTTTCCTATCCTCATAGTTGCTTATACATCTATATGTATCTAAAAAAAGTGGTATATTAGTTTGGACACCCCGGGGCTGTGAGGCTTAAGTAGCCTTAAGTAGGTCATGTACCTTTCTCCCCTGGTGCAGAACAATGGTGACGTACTCACTTAAAACTTTTATTCATGTGAATGTGTATCTAGCTAATGGATAAAAACCCCCTCTTCTCTATTAAAATGACATACATTTATAATTCAATCAAATGAAATGTTTAAATCCTAAACACACTTCTTTTCATTCATCATTTAAGTGTGCTAAGAGGTAAATTGCATGTATAGCTATGCTTACAATTTAATCATATGCATGATGTACATGATGAAAAGAAATTAATGAATATGTGTTATTTGATAGTATTTCATTCTAATTAATCTTAAGATGCCTTTCTTATTGAATAAGGTCATTTAGAGTGAACCTAAACTTAGGATTAAGTAAAACATGTAATAATCCATTCACTAAAGGGAATTGATCAACTTGCTTTAGAAGTGACTTAAGGTAGGGATGAAAGAGGGGTCTCCTCTCTTTCTTCTCTTTATAACATTTAGTTGCTAAGTGCAGGCCAAATGAAATAAAAAAATACTAAGTAAAATCCCCAAATCAATTAAAATCACTTAAAGAGAAATAAACCCTTTATAAATTAATTCCCTCATACTTAGCAAATTACTATGCTAAAGCTTAGTTAGGACATACCACACAAGCCTTAATGCACACACATTAGATTAAGTCACCACTTCTAGCTTTATGTTAGGACGGTGCATGGTTTGATTTATATTTGGTTTTGTGATGTATTATTTTAGACTGGATGATAGGGTGTATGTGCATTGTCTGGATGTTAGGCCGATATTAGCCTAATTATGCTTTCTATAGGGGTTGTGCTTAATGGGTCATTGCAATAAAAATATAAATGTTTTTACTGTTCAAGTTGCTTGGCCCTTAAGCATAACCCAAATTAGGATAGGTGGGCTTGGTTACCTATGTGTGGTGGTGCTAAGTCCAAATTAGTCATATAATTGCTTAGGTTGTATGGTGTGTTTAGCTAACATTTATTTTGCAGGTGTAGCTAGATTTGCTTGCTTTCTTTTAATATGATTTTGCATTAGGATTAGGATGAGTGTTATGAGGGATTAGGAGGATTAGGATGAGCATTGGTTATAAGAAAAAGTCTTATATACCATGTGATGCCTTTGGAGCAAGCAACATCCAAATCAAGCCAAAATGAAGAAAGAAATGGAACAAATCAAAATGAAGAAATGAAAGATGAAGAGTAAAGAATGGAGGATGAAGAATGAAGATTCCCATAACACTTATCATTTTATAATTGTAATTATTCTTTGTAATCCGGGTTGTATAAGGATAGAACTGAACTACCCATATTTCTTTTCGGGTTGTACAGCGGCACCCGACCGTACCAGCCTTTTATTTTTTTGCAATAGCTTTATAAAAAATTGCTTAATGTTTTGTTTAGCTTGTGCATTAGAAATAGTATGTCTTTTCATAGTTTCTTTATGATTGATGATTATTGTATGGCTTGGATTTATTTAGGCTCTTAGGACAAAAATAAATTTTTTACCCCAATAATAACTCATAACTAAACTTTTAAAATAACTCATAACCTCATATAAAAGCCTAGGCATTAAATCAAGATAATAAAATATTTAACAACCCTTTAGCTAGATGATTGTATGTTTAATATCATGCATAATTATCTTGTTTCACTCTTGTTAAGAGAGGGCTTCCATATTTGCCAGATAGAATGGGCTTAACCTTTGAGAGCTTATGATGGAAGAACGCCTCTTTCTCTTTTGATTTGGCCCATAATCAACTTCTCATGCATTTAGACATACAAAATCCTATAGGCTGTATTAAAATAAAGAATCCCAAATTAAATAAAATTTGATAAGCATTTGCATTAGATTAAGTCACTATTCAAACCCCACATACTCTGGTCTCTTAGGGAGTGGGTTTAAAGACTTAGTTCATTTTATAAATAAAAAGTAGTTTAATCATCTTGCAAAGCATATGACTTGACCACATGAATTTAGAGCATAGGAGGAGTTAGATGGCTACCACTCCAGACAATTATAAGTCCAGGAGTCGGGTGGTTTACTCTTTCTTGTGGAGATAAACCATAAACTCATTTTCACCTTAGATTTAGGTCATGCTTTGGCCCTCTCCAAAGCTTCCTAGATTTAGGATCTGAGGTTGTTGTTTCCTCCTTAGGATACAGGCATAAATCCTCACCTCTTAGGCATCCTAACAATCTTCTGTTGTTAGATATAAGCCCTATCTCTCTAATAAAAATTTTAACTCAAACACATAATTTCTCCTCAATCTCAAACATATAAAGCCCAACCATAGGATATATTGGAATGTTCACTAGGCTTCCTAGTATCATAAGCATCCCCTACTCATCTCCTTTAGCTTCGATAATAAATCTCTCCTTTCAATCTATCCCATTTGATCTTCCAAGTATAATCGATTTATTGATAGTCCTATCTTTGAATTCTTTGGAGACAATAATTGCCTACTTTAATCGAGAGTATTTCTAAGGAACTCACCTTCCTTAGGATGTAATTAACTATGGGGGCTTGCCCCCATAGGGAACTTTAGAACTCGGTTTAAATAAACCCTACTTTATTCATCCATGTAAAGTAGGGGAAAAATCTTTGGTACAGTCGAAGACCCATCATACCTCAAGAGTCCTTATTAGGTGATTAGGTCCATCGTAGGATAATGACTCCTATCTTCTGAGATTGTACACTATTCCTTAATGTTGTACCCAATCACCTCAATAAGTACTCCCTGATCTGCGTGGTGTCCCCCTCACATATACACAACACATACCAAAAATAAACACCACATACCATATAGCCTAAACTCGATCCATGCTTTCCTTCTCAAACCAAACCTCAAATTCATATCAAACCCCAACCAAATTTCCAAGACTCATAATCAACCTCATGATCAAATTCAAGCTCAAGGTTTCTCCATAAAATCTCATAATTGAATTCAAAACCTTTTCTAAGCCCTTTGATTTCATCTTATGGACTTAGCCTTAGCCAAACTCAAATCAACCCCAATTCAATTGATTTTTTCAAAGATCAATTCAATCACTCAAATCAAATCCAAGATCAAAATTCCTTCTTAAGCCTTATGATCCACTCTCATAAGCTTAGCCAAATTCTCAACCTAAATTATCCCAAACTTGATTGATTTATTTATAAATCAATTATTCCTTCATTTATATTCACAAATATAAATGAAACACATACCCCAATGACCAAAACCAAATCAAACTAAATCAATCCAAGCCAAATCCCTTCTTAAGCCCTATGGACCTATCTCCATAAGCTTAATCAAATCTCATAAAATTAACAAAATTAATTGATTTCTTTATAAATCAATTATTTCTTTATTTATATTCACAAATATAAATGAAACCCACCCTCCAATGTTCAAAATAAATCAAACTAAATCAATTTCCTACTTAAGCCCTTTTGACCTACATCCCTAAGCTTGGTCAAATTTGCTTCCAAATCACTCCAAACTCAAGTGATTTTCTCATGGATATTTTATACCTTCATTTATATTCTCAAATATAAATGAAATATAAATTCAAAAAGCCAAAATTAAATCCAAAATTAAACCAAAACCCAATTCAAGCTTTTTTAGCCAATTTCTTGGACTTGGCTAAATCCTATCCAAATCAAGCCAAAACTAATGGATTTTCTCTTGAATCAATCATTCCTTCAATCATCTACCCAAACTATAAACATAAACTATAATTACCAAACCAAATTCAAGTCTACCCAAGCCAAGCCCAAGCTAGCCTTTTTGACTTGAAACCTTCAAATGAGCCCAAATTCATTAGACTCTAACTTGATTGTAGTTGGATTTATATTTCAATCATAGGCTCATATATGAGTTTAGCTAAACTTGAATCAAGCCAAAACCAAATCAATTTAGGATCACTTGACCCAAAGTGGCCTGAAGAACCCTTTTGAACTAAGTTCTAATCCAACCCAAATTGGATTGAACCAAGCCCATCCAAACATCATATCATAATCAACAATCATCCTAGGGTGATCAACTACCTTGAATTGGGTCAAATCAGGTCAACTTTTAGCCCAAATGAAACTTAAAATAGGCACCATACATCAAATTAATTGAAACCATTGATCCAAACCAATTCATAATCAATGATTGAACATGACCAAACCCTCAATTGAGCCAAATCAAGTCCAATTGGCCATTTGACCCAATTTGACCCAAATTGGCCTAAAAAGCCAAAATGGGTCAAATCATGATTTAACCCAAATTGATAGCAACCAATGGCTCAAGTTCATTCCAAATCAATTATTGAACTTGACCAAAGCCATAATCAAGCCCAATTTGACCAATTGGTCAACTTGACCCAACTTAACCTAAATTGACCTAAAGGGTCAAATTAGCTGAAATCCAAATTAAATCTAAATCAAATCAAACCAAAGCTTACAATCAATTTCAATTAACCAATTGAACTTGAACCAACACCTAACCCAACCCAATTTGGTCAAATTGGTCAACTTAGCCCATTTGACCTATATGAATCCAAGTGAGTCAAAAAGCCAAATTGATTGAAACCACTTCAACTAAAACTCATCAAACTATCATTTGAACCAAGCTTTGGTTTACTTTGACCAATTAGTCAACCCAACCCAACATGAACCCATATGAACCCATTTGACCAAATGAAGAAATGGAGGAGATATAAAGATAAGAAGACCCCCCATAGCATTTATTTATTTATAATTATAATTATTTTTTCATATACCGGGTTGTATAAGGGTAGAGCTCGGCTACCCATTTCTCTTTTGGGTTATACAACGGTACCCGACCGCATCACCCTGTTATTCTTTTACATTGGGTTTATAAATTATTTGATGTTCTATTTACAATTGTGTAATAGAAATGGCATGTCTTTTTCTAGTTTCTTCATATATGATGATTTAATGTGTGGCCTAGATCTGATTAGGCTCTTAGAGAAAAAATAAACTTTCTACCCCAACTATAACTCATAACTAATTTTTTAAATAACCCATAACCTCATTTAAAGCCTAGGTATTAAATCAAGATAATTAAAAAATTTAGCAACCCCTTAGCTAGATGTAGTATGCTTAATATCATGCATGTCCTATTGTTTCACTTTTACTAAGAGAGGGTTTCCATACTTGCACGATAGGGAAAGACTTGACCTTTGAGGGTCTCTTCTATGGTGGAAAACACCTCTTTCCCTCTGATTTAGCCAATAACCTTATTTCATCATGCATTTAGACATATAAAAATTCTATGGCCTTTGTCAAAATAAAGAGTCCAAAATTAAATAAAAATTAAAAAGATTTGGATTATACTAAGTCATTATTCATACCACTCATGCTCAAGTCTCTTAAGTAGTGGATTTAAGGACTTTAATTTCTTTCTAACAATAATAACCTAACCATCTTGCAAAACATGTGACTTGACCACATGGTTTTAAAAGCATATGGGAGTTAGCTGGCTGTCACTCTATGTAGTTATAAGTCCAACAATTAGCTGATTTACTCTCTTGTGGAGGTAAACCATATACCCATCTTCATTTAGATTTAGGATGAGCTTTGGCCCTCGCTAAAGCTCCCTAGATTTAGGATCCGATGTCATTTTCCCCTGCTACAAGCAAAAATTCTCACCTCTAGGCATTTCCAGAACCTTGTGTTGTGAGATTATAAGTCCTAACTTTCTAATAAAATTCTGACTCAAATATATAATTCTCTTCAATTTCAAATGTATAAAGCCTAACCATAGGATATATTACAATGCTCACTAGGTTTCTTAGTATCATAAGCATCCCTTACTCATCTCCTTTGGCTTTGATAATAAGTCTCTCCTTTTTTATCTATCCCATTTGATTTTCTAACATAGATAATTTATTGATAGTCCTATTATTAAAATCTTTAGAGATAATAATTGCCTACTTTAATCGAGAGTACTCCTATGGGATTCACCTTCCTTAGGATGTTATTAATAATTTTCAAATTAGTGTACACTCTAGAGTGTACAGAGTGTAAACTCTGGAGTGTACAGAGCATACACTCTAGTGTGAATATATGCAGAATGTACAGAGTGTAAAGAGTGTATAGAGTGTACAGAGTGTATAGAATGTACACTCTAGAGGATGTATAAAGGATATAGCAAGTTCGACAGTAGTTTAAAACTAAAAAATGGGTGCACACTCCAAAGTGTACATAGTGTACGCATGGAAAACTGTACCAAAATCACAAAAATCTTCCTGGAAATAACTCAAACTAGCTTCTAATAGCATGTACAAAAGATATAACAAGCCCCACAGTGATTTAAAACTAAAAATGGGGTACACACTCCAGAGTGTACACATGGATAACTGCTCCAAAAATCCCCAAATTACCAAATTCTATAAAGTCAACATTTATTTTTCCTTGATATCAATTTTTTCCATTTAAAATTATGTAAAGACTTCCTATACAATTTTACCTACTGTTTCTAGCACTGTAGCAGTTTCCAAAAAAAATTAAATATACATATATAGCATAAGTTAGGAGTTATAGGATGCATTAATAATTTCCTTCAAAGGAGCAGCACTATGGAGGTGTCAGACATATATACAAGTTATATCTTTCTTAGAAATGTGTTAACTTCATCATTACATCTAAATGATTCCTATTTTATTATAGTCTATAGTTTTACTATCCACTAAACCCACCAAATATAGAAGTAAGGTCAATTGAACCCTCAATAATCAAACTTATTGCATTAATAAGATAAAAAGTATGATGTCATTAATAAGAAAAGGTTTTTACTTATTAATGAGCTTCCATAAGAATATTGTTATTTGTTTCCATGTAAGCAGAGTGTTTACCAATAATATAATAAATTTATTAGCTAATTTCAAACATTATACATACATCAACCACACAATCAAATATCATGATTAACCATATCAAGTCCATCCTAGAGTCCTAACTAAACATATAAATGATGTTTCAAATTCACATAAGAAGAACATACCTTTGCCTCTTCATCCCTAATTGATTGATGACAAAAATGTCCTTTGGTGTCATAAAGAAGCCAAACATTTAATATGTACAGCAACCATCTGGTAGTCAATATTCTACAACTCAGTAATTTAATAGTTAAACAAAAAATAGCATAAGCAAACTTTGCTCTGAAGAAGTTCATCTTCTTTGGCCAATCTTTCGATTCAGTCGGAAGTCACGCTAACCACTCAATATATTTACACAAACATGTCACGATCAACACTATTCTATTGGGGGTATACTTATCACTTCAATTGGCCATTCAGGGTTGCTCTCAAAACGGCCAAGATCTTCTTGATGAGTAATTTGATCTACATAAGCACCAAACAAAGAAAGTTTGTTACAAATTATGCATTTAGGAAAAAATTAAAATGACAACAATTCTTACAATATCGGGAAGAATAGCCTTATGGGTTCGATTTGGTAGTGAGTCATAGAAGAACCATGCCCCTTTCTTAATATGCCCCACTAGTAGTGTCCAATGCTAATTATTGATGATTGAAAGTAAGAGTAAATCAGCCCTTGAAACATTATCTACAGTAATATGCTGGATGTACATTTTGCTTTCCTTTGTCAGGCCATATTTAGCATAAATCTACAAGAATTCAAAGAAAAGTTAAATTAATTAGCTTATAACTAACAAAAATTTGAAAGGTATCTTATAACTCAATCCTCCTTCCATGAACTCACCCAATGCAGACATGAGACATATAGCTCAGGACATATATTATTCTTCTCAGCCAACAAATAAGCAAAGGCATCAACATGTGCATCTAAAATGTACTGATCTATCAGTAATTCATCAATTTGGTCTCTAGCAATAATGATATTTTTGGTTGAAAATACACTATCACTCCTACATGTGAGCAGCATGGGCATGTGAGCAATCTAAATCAAAGGGTGATTTTATTGAAACTGAATGAAATAGACTAAGCAATGACTTGCTTGTCCCTAAATCAGGCGCAAGATGTGTCAATGAGCTACAGCATTTGCTTGGGTAGAACATCTCTTGATGAGAAGTCTATGGCCTTATGTGCCTTAGTCACAAATCAAGAAGGTTTAAGACAGATTTAATATGAACAAAAGTAGAAACTCCTAAAATAAAGAATACATCCTCCTGATGTTCCTCAGCCACTATTGCTGCAATTGCTAGTTGTTCCTCTGTTGTAGGAATCTCTCTCTCTTAACCTACATAAGAAATCATTGAAGTCAACTTTATTAGATTAAAGTGGTAAGAAAGACACAAAATACCTCCTTTGCTCCCTCTGCATCTTATGTGGCAATAAAGGCTAGATTTGATGCGCTGCACATCTTCCTATACACTTGTGTGAATGAGGACAAGATAGCTTTCCTCTTTCTAAGTTGTTTCACCTTCACACCATGTTTTATGCTGCTCAGTAAAGGCTGAGCAATATCTTTATCTGATATGGGGCCTTCTTGTACAATCAACCCATCCTTTACTAAGGCAATTTATGAAGGCCCCTCTAGATGTGTGCCCTAGGTGGCTACCCCTATGCTAGCCTCAGGAGCTTCCCCCATGCTTGGACCCTCTCCCCAAATAACCTCAATGACAGCTAGCCATGAATCAATACCATCTACTCTCTTAGTTATTAAAGCTTCAAAAAATGATACTCTATCCCCGTGGCCTTAAAAGCTGATAGTATCTTATCTATCTCAAAGCTTTCTAGAGGGGTAGTAGTAGATGGTGGGCTAGTGCATAGAAAGAAGGAGAATATCGAGAAGATATGTAGGGAGATCCACTTGGGGCTTCACTCCTTGGACTTCGAATGGGGCTCCTATGGGGCTCACTGTGGGTTGGCTGTGGGACAGAGGGCACTATTTCAAAGAGTCAGGTCTCCTCTTCTATTATGTCTTCAAATGATAGGAAGACATGTGTTACACCAATAAGAATGTGTGATAATTTCTAATAGGAATAAATCAATTTCATTGTAAATGAAGTAAATCTAATTAGCATTACCTGGTGTCCTTGCAAACCACTAACAGAATCCTCTGCAAACTTTATTTTTGGCCACCGTAACATACGTGGCTTTGCAGAATAAATGATTGGCTTTAAGATTCTTGTGTGCTCTACAGCTAAAATCTACAGTGATTTACATAATTTAGCTTCAGTGTATAGCACAATATAAATATGAAGATGTAAAACATACCATCAGAAGAGTGACAAAACCACTCATGTGCCAAGGTGCCTTCTGCATCAAATTTTTTGATGTAATAACATTAAATTATGATACCAAGAAGATCCAAATGGCTTCTAGCCAATTATAATCAATAAATTTTTCTATGTCATTAGCATAGGAGATCAGGTCTGACACCACTCTATAATTGTGATAAATTAACAAATATTTGAAAGCAAAAACTGTATGTACAACTGCACAAACTATGCGAATGATCCAACTTCTTTTTATTCTTCAAATCAATTAAATTAGACTTGATAGTGCGATTTCTATCATATAACTTCTCCCTCTATTTGACATCCCTACAATTAAAGCAACTTCATCTATTGAAAGGAATGTAGTGGCTACCAATATAGAAAGCCGCCATTCTATATTCTAGCAGACATGATTAAAGTGATGATGACTAAATCTTGTTGAATTATACATTCTAATGAATTGATGCACATGTAGCCTTCTTAAAAGTACAACTACTTCATCAATAAAGCGGCTTAAAATAGAATCAAGCACTACTCTAATGGTGGATGGCCTGCATCTAAAAGTTATCCATTTCTCAGATATTTTAAGCTTCAAATGAAAAGTAAATTAATGAGAACATTATCTCCAGAATGAAAATCACCCAAATCCCCCAGGAAATAACTCAAACCAGCTAATAATAGCATGTAGAGAGGATATAGCAAGCCCATAGTGGTTTAAAATTGAAAAAAAAAAAAGTGTACACTCTAGAGTGTACATGTGGAAAACTGTACCAACAACCCCCAAATCCTCTTAGAAAGAACTCCAAATAGTTTACAATAGCATGTATAAAATAGATAGCAAGCCCACAGTGGTTTAAAATTGAAAAAAAAAGAAGGTATACACTCTAGGGTGTACAGAGTGTACACATAAAAAATGCACCAAAATCACTCAAATTCCCTAAGAAATAACTCAAACTGGATATAGCAAGCCCCTCAGTTGTTTAAAATTGGAAAAAAGGGTGTACACTCTAGAATTGAAAACACCCTTTGGCCGCATCTTAGTTGGATCCTTTAGTAAGTCAAGAGTACACCTTAAATCTCTTATAGTGGACTTCTTTTTCTTCTTTATTTTATCAGTTGGAGGTGCATTCCCACATAATATATCAACATTATCAGATAATTTCTTTAAGGAATCCAACATATACTACTCAACCTCCTTATTACCTTGTGCTCTACTACTTATCTGATATGAATATTTACTGATGTGGATCTGAAAAATAATACCAATAGGATTTTCATTAGTACCTTGTCAATCTTTCAAGTCCTTGTAAGCACTATCAAAATAGATATCCTTCTTTGCTCTAGATGACCATCGTCTGAGAAGATACTTCTCTGAAATCCACATAATATCTTCCTGACTCAAAACTCTAATGCAGTGGGAACAAAGTATTCCCATCATCTCAAAATTTTTACAACTACAAGTTATATCAAGACATGTCTTGAATAATTGAATAGTCCATGTCTTGGAGATGCTCTTATCCTCTAGGATTATTATCAAATACTCTATGGGATTGTCATCTGAGACAGTTGCTACTAATCCACCAACTCCATGCAAAAACCCTTCTTCAAAAAATATACAAAGCTTTCTTATGTAAAACATAACAGCTTGTTTCAATATATGACTGGTTCTAACAACTAAAATAATAGCTGACTGGCTACACTTGAAATCTTTATCATGCTCATTCAGTCATCATGTGTCCATAACCTTCTCCAATCCCAAAAAATAACGGTGATAGAGCTTGTTGGTTTAGAGACTCAATGATAAATATTATTCATGGACTCACTACATTGCATTGATAAAATACCCATGCAGAATGAATCTTTACTGAATGTGGTGGACCAATTGGTCCTAATTTTGTATAACTCAACTAGCCAAGCATGATCACGCAAATTTCTTCTTTTAGCATGTTAGATCAAGCCTGTTCAAACTCTTCTTTAGAATCACATTTACTCATGCATGTATAAAATAGACTTTGTACAGTCTTATTATTATTAAAGCAATGTACCTTCAAAGGAGCTTTCTTAGAGATATGCCATTGGCACAACCTATGGAGAGTATGAGGCAATGCAATTTGCTCTCACCATTGCCTGATCTTGATTAGTGAATATTATTGTAGGATGTCTCTCATTCTTTAACCAGAGAAATATTTTGAATAGCCATGTGAATGACTCAGTTGTCTCTTCAGATAGAAAGGCTACTCCAAATAGAATATTTTGCTAATGATGATTCACTCCAATAAAAGGTGCACACACAAGATTATATTTATCAAGCTGATAACCTATATCAAAAACTATGACATCCTAAAAACAGTCATAGTCTATCCTTGACATGTCATCGCTCCAAAAAAATTAACCAAGCTATCTGACTCATCAACTTGGACATCCTATGCAAATATTTCATTCTCCGCTTGCCTTTCCTTGAATAGTTGTATTAATGCATTGGTATCACATTCATAATCCTTGATCTTCTTTCTTTTTAGATGTAATTGAATGCATCTATTTTTGTAAAGCCAACATTCTCCACACTGCCAACTTCCTTAGTAAGATAGTTGAATGTATCAGCTACTCTAATTCCAGTCTCTATCATTAACTTTAACATAACCATCTTCTCTTCATTAATGCCTCTATAAGATCTTAGATGATGTAAGTCACCTGACTTTATTAATGAATGATTATGATTTTCTATAAATTTCTTAACCTTCAATCCCCATCTAAATCAATAAAAAAATCTAATCATGGCAACTACTAGTCCAAGTATCGATTTCTAAAATTTAACTAGGTATTTAGTTTGACACCTTTTTTCAAACATGCTTTTGCACATAAAAATTTCTTTATTTTCAAGTTCTTTGAGTTCGGCCAATAACTCACATGATCCTTCCGAACACTGATTCTAGTTTAATGTGCATAATCACAATAGAGTTCATATGCCTCATTTTCATTACGAATAATAGTGCTAAGCAGTTTGCCTACAATTGGTTCATGAGACATAACGGCTTCATCATCACACTTTTGATTTGCCTTATTCACCTGCACATAAAACTCCAAGTAGCTCAGAATAGCATGTAGAAGAGATATAGAAAGTCCCAGAGTGATTTAAAATTAAAAACAAAGGCGTACACTTCAGAGTGTACACATAGAAAACTCATCTAAATTGACATAAATCCTACTGGAAAGAACTCCAAGCAGCTCAGAATATTGTGTAGAAGGCATATAGAAATCCCCACAGTGGTTTAAAATAAAAATTGGTGTACACTCTAGAGTGTACACATAGAAAACTCATCCAAAATCACCTAAATCTTGCTAAAAAGAACTCCAAGCAGTTTAGAATAGCATGTTGATGCAGGGCATCATCGTCACCATCATTGACGTCATCATCATAAATCTTAAATCCGTGATTGGGCCTTTTGTTATAATTTAAGTTATGTATTATTAGGCTTTTATATTTTGTATGTCTTGAGCTTATATGTATTGGGCTATTCTTATGTCATGGCCCATGAGTCATTGTAGTAGGTATGATACTTTGGGTAGGTATGGAATGAGTGGTAGGTTTGATAATTGTGGTAGGTGTAGTTATGATGGTGTTAGGTTTGAGTTTGGAGTTAGGTTTGAGTATTCTTAACTCTCTCTTTCAATCCTATAAATAGGGAGACTCTTGTAATGCTTGGTACTTGAATTTGGAATAAAAGATACCCTCTTAAATTTCTTTACTATTTTGTGCGTTTTCCTCTTGAGTGACGGACTACTTGAGTGTGTGAGCTCACAACCCTTAGAGAAGGACTTCTAAGGAAGGAACACGATCTCCACAATGACAGACTATTTGTAGAGGTCGACTTCAACTTATTCCTGCTTCATTGCTGGTTATTTTAAATCTGTTACAGGTTAGATCGTTCATAATTTTCAGTTATTTCTTTGCACTTATAAGATTCAGATCTCTAGTGTGGTTAACATAACTTTAATCAAAATCCTTTCAACTTCACTAAATTCATAATATTGTGAATGTGCTCAATAGTAGTGTACATTTATCATTACTCTTTCGTGAGGATTTAAGAATTATCAGTGTAATAAATAACATATCATAAAAAGCACCCGTGTCTTACATCATATTTGGTATCAGAGCAAGTATGTTTCTTTGGGAACATCTTGTTTAGTATTGAGTTTCATTTTTGCATTAGAGTAATATTGCAATTCATTGTTAAAAAAATCATACAAAATTTTTATCTAATTAGAGCATTTACTTACTTTTAATCATGTCTTTGATTTCATTACATTGCATTTTTTTAAAAAAAAAATATTAAGTATTTACTTATATTAATATTTTTAAATGAATATCATCATGTCAACTCGTAGTAGTCTTAGATATCAAGATCAATCCTTAGATGAAAAACATGATTCCTATGAATTTTTACTAGAAAAAATAGAAAAGCTTACCCTTATGCACCAACAAACCTTTAATGAATTACAAAAAAGATTTGAAGCCTTAGAACAAAAAGTTGGTAGGCTTACAACACATTCACCAAAAACTAACACAATCCTAGAACACCAACTTGAAGAGAGAGAAGGTCATCATGTTGATCCCGCTCCTCTTCCTCTCCCACCTCATCCACATTCTCCTATTAGACCCCCGTTATCACCCTAGGAACAACTTTAATGAATATCTTGAGTTTGATGAGGTACTTCCTCACCCGCCTCATCAAATAGGAAGACAATTAAGATGAGATGAAGGTTATGCTCATCGAACTCCTTATGAGCATTATTCTCGACATTATGAAGAGCCATCATCTAATTTTATTGCCCTATAATGTACACTTAGAGAACCTGATGATGATGTTATTCGTAGGGTTAAAATTGATCCACCTACTTTTGATGGTCGACTTGATCCTAAAATTTTCTTAGATTGGTTAGTAGACATGGACTAATATTTTGATTGGATGCCCATGTCAGAAGAAAGACAAGTTTGTTTTTCCTGCATGAAACTAACTAGTCATGCTAAGACTTATTGGGTTAATCTCACACAAAAATATTAACGATTAGGACAACCACCTCTTGCTTCTTGGGATGAGATGAAAGAAATTTTAAAGCAAAAATAAGTACCATTAAATTTTCATTATCAACTTATGGATGAAATGACTACGCTTAAACAAGGATCTTTAACTATTGTTGAGTATATGACACGGTTTGATGAATTGATGACCCGTTGTGATGGTAGAGAGGATCACCGCACAACAAGCTCTAGATTTAGATCTGGGTTGCAAATTGATATTCGTAATGAAATGATAACTCAAGAAATTTATTCTCTTGAGGATGCATTTCGAGTGGCGACTCAAATTGAACAATATCTTAGATCATAACCTTATGTTTATTCACAACTTCATCTACAAACAACTCTCAATTGTGTGTTAACCCTCCTACTTTAGTAGTTCCTAAAGGACCTAGTGAAATAAAAGGAAAAGCTTTAGTGGGAACATCTAGCTCTAAGACTTCTAGCATTACTTATTTTACATGTGATAAAATTGGTCACTATGCAAGTACTTGTCCTCGTCAAAACTTACAATTAGATTATGAAAATGAGGATCAACAAAATGAAAATAATGATAATCAAATTGCAGTTGACCCTTGTGAAGAAGCTAGTGATGCGAAGAAGCATTAGATGAGTCTCATATACGTTATCGTGTGTTAGCAACCCCGCGAGTTAATATTGATTGGAGGCGTACATCAATTTTTCACACTTATTTTAAGAGTGATGAAAAGACGTGTAAGTTAATCATTGATAGTGGCAATTGCATGAATGTTATTGTTACCTTTGCTTTAGCTAGGATGAAGCTCACCCCAGAGACCCACCCACAGCCTTATAAGGTTGCTTGGGTAGATAAGACCTCTATGTCTATATCTCAACGTTGTCTTGTACCCATTCAATTAGGAGAATATAGTGATAAAATTTGGTGTGATGTTCTTCCCATGGATGTTGCTCATATACTTTTAGGTAGACCTTGGCTTTTGATATGGATGTCACAAATTATGGGCATCTAATACATATGCTTTAAATTTTCAAGGTAAGAGAATTATCTTAAACCCAGCTAAGCCTAAAGAGGTCACTCCACTTCAACCCCAAAATTCTTCTCCACCCATAGAAAAGAAATCCCTACATATTATTAATAAACATCAATTTCAACAAGAGATTGATGGGAATATCATTTTTGCATTAGTTTTCCTAACCTCTGAAAATTAACCTTGTGTTAAATCATTCTCATCTGAAGTACGTAAACTTTTGTTGGAATATCAAGATATTTGTCCTGAAGAACTTCCTACTGAGCTTCCCCCATTAAGAAGTATCCAACATACCATAGAGCTAATTCCTGGATCATCACTCCCAAATTTATCACATTATCGTATGAACCCAAATGAACATGCAGAGCTAAACAACAAGATGATGATTTATTATCAAAAGGGTTTATTAGGGAAAGTTTATCTCCATGCTGGTCGCTTCTTACCCCAAAGAAAGATGGTAGTTGGCGATGTGTGTAGATAGTCATGCTATAAATAAAATCATGTTAAGTTTCCCATACCTAGACTTGATGACATGTTAGATATGATGGCTGGATCCATAATTTTCTTTACAATTGATCTTAGAGGTGGATATCATCAAATTCGTATGAGAGAAGGTGATGAATGGAAAACTGCATTCAAGACCAAAGATGGTTTGTATGAATGGCTAGTAATGCCTTTTGGATTGACTAATGCTCCAAGTACATTTATGCGAGTGATGACTCATATCTTACGGCCATTCATTGAAAAATTTTTAGTTGTGTACTTTGATGATATTTTAATTTTTAGTCAAACTAAGAGCGATCATGAAAAACATTTACGACAAGTCTTTGAAGTGCTTCGTGAAGAAAGATTATATGTTCAATTAAAAAAATGCTCATTTATGACATCTTCAGTAATCTTCTTAGGATTCATTATTTCTTGTGATGGCATCTCCGATCCAAAAAAAATTAGCTATTCAAGATTGGCCTACCCCAACCACAATTCATGATGTACATAGTTTTCATGGGTTAGCCACATTTTATCGAAGGTTTATTCGTGGATTTAGCACTATTATGGCCCCAATAACTCAATGTCTTAAAAAGAAGATTTTGTTTGGACAATGGTAGCTGCTGATGCATTCTCTAAAATTAAAGAACTTTTAACAAGTCCACTGATATTACAATTGCCAAATTTTGACAAAGTATTTGAGGTATCATATGATGCTTCTAGAGTTGGTATTGGAGGTGTTCTTAAACAAGAAGGTCATCCTATTGCTTTCTTTAGTGAAAAATTAAATGAAGCGCATCAATGATATTCCACATATGATCGTGAGCTATATGCTGTCATCCAAACTTTACGTTATTGGCAACATTATCTTCTTTCATGAGAATTTATACTTTATTCTGATCACGAAGCGCTTAAATATCTAAACACACAAAAGAAACTTAGTTCTCATCATGCAAAATGGGTTCAATTTCTTCAAGAATATATGTTTGTTCTTAAATATAAATCTGGTGTCGAGAATAAAGTTGCAGATGCCTTAAGTAGAATATGTACATTATTAAATATCATGAGTGTGAAGGTTACTGGATTCAAAAAGGTTAAAGATGATTATCCTAATTGTAAAGATTT
This sequence comes from Cymbidium sinense, assembly GCA_021442155.1. Taxonomy (NCBI): domain Eukaryota; kingdom Viridiplantae; phylum Streptophyta; class Magnoliopsida; order Asparagales; family Orchidaceae; genus Cymbidium; species Cymbidium sinense. The sequence continues at coordinate 36,174,526 of CM038233.1, read as the reverse complement.
TCAACAAATTTTTGAATCTTTGAAATTTGATGTTTCAATTAATAGTCCAGATTATCAAATACGAGATGGCTATCTCTTTCATGGCACACAACTATGTATCCCCGATTCATGACTTCGAAATTTTCTTGTTGAGGAAATTCATTCAGGAGGTGTATCTGGTCATTTTGGTCGTGATAAGATAATAGCTATGATGGAGAATAGGTTCTTTTGGCCTAGTCTTAAGAAAGATGTTGCTCGTATCATTACCCAATGTCATACTTGCCAAGTAGCAAAAATTGGAAAACAAAATTATGGTCTATACACACCACTCCTAATCCCCCACAAACCTTGGGAAGATCTTAGTATGGACTTCATCTTAAGATTACCTCGCACTGTACAACATTTTAACTCTATTTTAGTAGTTGTTGACCGATTCTCTAAAATGGCACACTTCATTCCATGTTATAAGACATCGATGCCTACATATATAGCGATAATTTTCTTCGTGAGATAGTTCGCTATGGACTAATAAGGTGTCGATCGCGTGATGTAAGATTTATGAGCTTTTTTTGGAAAACTTTATGGAAAAAGCTTGGCACAAAACTCTTATTTTCTACGCCTTACCACCCTCAAACGATGGATAAACGAAGTTGTTAATAGAAGCTTAGGAAATTTACTTAGGTGTCTAGTGACCGATTATACTACTAGTTGGGACCTAGTTCTTCCTACTGGAGAGTTTGCTTATAACATTTCAATTAATAGGTCAACCGGTATGAGTCCTTTTCATATTGTAACTGGTTATGATCCAAGAAAACCAATTGATCTTGTTGAATTGCCTGTAACTTATAGGTCTAGTGCATTTGCATCTTCATTTGCACAAAGCATGCATGATTTACATCGTGAAATTCAACAAAAAATTACTCTGATTTATGATAAATATAAAGCTAATGTTAATGCACATAGACAATATGTAAAATTTAATGAGGGATATTTGGTTCTTGTTAAAGTTAGACCTGAGAGATTTCTAACTGGAACTCTTAAGAAATTAACTCTCAAGAGATCTGATCCTTATAAAGTTGTAAGGAAGATAAATGATAATGCTTATAAAATAGATCTTCCAATGAATGTGAGAATTTCTCTAATATTTAATGTATCAGATTTAACGTTGTACCATGGGCAAGCCACGGATGACACTATTCCCTCTGCAAATAGTACTGACATGCAGGTTCATACTTTATCACCGACTCCTATACCATTTCGTCGCTTAAGATCACATCATCCAGATCAAATTTTAGAAGACCAGATTATCATCACATCTGATAGAGGCACTCAAAGGTTTCTCGTTCGTTGGAAAGGTCTTTCTCCACTTGAAGATTCTTGGCTTACATTTGATGAGTTACATCAACTAGGCTCACAATTATTACAAGAGTATTTAGATTTTCATTCTCCAGAGGAGAATCCTTTAAAGCCGGGGAGTGCTGATGCAGGGCATCATCGTCACCGTCATCGACGCCATCATCATAAAGCTTAAATCCATGATTGAGCCTTTTGTTATAATTTAAGTTATGTATTATTGGGCTTTTATATTTTGTATGTCTTGAGCTTATATGTATTGGGCTATTCTTATATCATAGCCCATGAGTCATTGTAGTAGGTATGACACTTTGGGTAGGTATGGAATGAGTGGTAGGTTTGATAATGGTGGTAGGTTTGGTAGTAGGTGGTGGTAGGTGTAGTTATGATGGTGTTAGGTTTGAGTATTCTTAACTCTCTCTTTCAATCCTATAAATAGGAAGACTCTTGTAATGCTTGGTACTTGAATTTGGAATAAAAGATACCCTCTTAAATTTCTTTACTATTTTGTGTGTTTTCCTCTTGAGTGATGGACTACTTGAGTGTGTGAGCTCACAACTCTTAGAGAAGGACTACTAAGGAAGGAATGCGATCTCCACAACGACGGACTGTTTGTAGAGGTCGACTTCAACTTATTCCTGCTTCACTGCTGGTTATTTTAAATCTGTTACAGGTTAGATTGTTCATAACTTTTCAGTTATTTATTTGCACTTATAAGATTCAGATCTCTAGTGTGGTTAACATAACTTTAATCAAAATCCTTTCAACTTCACTAAATTCATAATATTGTGAATGTGCTCAATAGTAGTGTGCATTTATCATTACTCTTTTGTGAGGATTTAAGAATTATCGATGTAATAAACAACATATCATAAAAAGCACCCGTGTCCTACATCACATATATAAGGGGTATAAAAAGCCCCACAGTGGTTTAAAATTTAAAAAAAAAAGGTGTACACTCTAGAGTGTACAGAGTGTACACATGAAAAACTCATCTAAAATCACCCAAAATTTGCTGGAAAGAACTCCAAGCAGTTCAGAATAATATGTAGAAGGGATATAGAAAGCCCCACAGTGATTTAAAATTAAAAATAAGGGTGTACACTCCATAGTGTATAGGGTGTATACATAGAAAACTCATCCAAAATCACACAAATCCTGCTAGAAAAAACTCCAAGCTGCTCATAATAGCATGTAGAAGGGATATAGAAAGTCCCACGATGGTTTTAAATAAAAAACAAAGATGTACACTCCATAGTGTACAAATAGAAAACTCATCTAAAATCACCTAAATCCCGCTGGAAAGAACTCCAAGTAACTCAGAATAGCGTTTAAAAGGGATATAGAAAGCCTCACAGTAGTTTAAAATAAAAAAAAGGTGTACACTCTGGAGTATACACATGAAAAACTCATCCAAAATCACCCAAATTATGCTGGAAAGAACTCCAAGCAGTTTAGAATAGCATGTATAAGGGATATAGAAAGCCCCACATTAGTTTAAAATTTTAAAAAATGGTCAGAGTGTACACATGAAAAACTCATCCAAAATTATCCAAAACCCACAAGAAAAACTCCAAGAAACTAGTCTTCACTCTAGAGTGTACACTCCATAGTATACACATAAAAAACTCATCCAAAATCACCCAAATCCTATTGTAATGAACTCCAATCAGCTTAGAATATCATGTAGAAGAGATATAGAAAGCCTCACACTAGTTTAAAATAAAAAAGGGTATACACTCTAGAGTGTACAGAGTGTACACATGGAAAACTCATCCAAAATCACTCAAATCGTGCTGGAAAGAACTCCAAGCACCTCAGAATAACATGTAGAAGGAATATAGAAAGCCCCACAGTGGTTTAAATTTTTTTTTAAAAAATAGTACACTCTAGAGTATACACATGAATAACTCATCCAAAATCACCCAAAACTTGCTTGAAATAACTCCAAGCAGCTCAGAATAGCATGTAGAATGGATATAAAAAGCCCCACTGTGATTTAAAATTAAAAACAAGGGTGTACACTCTAGAGTGGACAGAGTGTACACATAGAAAACTCATCCAAAAACACTCAAATCCTGCTAGAAAGAACTCCAAGAAGCTTGGAATAGCATGTAGAGGGAATATAGAAAGCCTCACAGTGGTTTAAAATAAAAAAGGGTGTACACTCTAGAGTGTACATAGTGTACATATGAAAAACTACACAAAAATCACCCAAATCTTGCTGGAAAGAACTTCAAGCAACTGAGACTAGCATGTAGAAGGGATATAGAAAACTCCATAGTGGTTTAAAATTAAATAAAAAGGTGTACACTCCAGAGTGTACACATGAAAATCTAATCCAAAATCGCCCAAAACCTGTTAGAAAGAACTCCAAGCAGCTCAGAATAACATGTAGAAGAGATATAGAAAGCCCTATAGTGGTTTAACATTAAAAACAAAGGTGTACACTTCAGAGTGTACACATAGAAATCTCATCCAAAATCGCTCAAATCTTGCTGGAAAAATCTTCAAGCAGCTCAGAATAGCATGTATAAGGGATATAGAAAGTATCACGGTGGTTTAAAATAAAAATTGGTGTACACTCGAGAGTGCACAAAGTGTATACATAAAAAATTGCATAAAAATCACCCAAATTTTGCTGGAAAGAACTCCAAGCAACTCAGAATAGCATGTAGAAGGGATATAGAAAGCCCCATAGTAGTTTAAAATTAAAAGCAAGGGTGTACACTACAGAGTGTACACAAGAAAAACTACACAAAAATCACCCAAAACCTGTTGGAAAGAACTATAAGCAGCTCAGAATAGCATATAGAATGGATATAGAAAGCGTTATAGTAGTTTAAAATTAAAAACAAGGGTGTATACTCCATAGTGTACACAATGTACACATAAAAAACTCATCCAAAATTCTATTCGAAAGAATTCCAAACAATGTAGAAAATATTTATTTCAAACAAGAATTTCAAAGAAGATCAATGAGTGTTTCAAAATAACTATACATATAATACTATGTAGGAAATTTACCGATATATTGATATTTATGATATCATCCGCTAAATTTGTCACCATATATGAAATCTCTTTCATTCTTCTTCACTTTTCTAAAATTGAAATGAGAGATTTATGGTTATCTTCTCTCTAGTTCGTCTGAAAAAAAAAACCAAATTTATGTGCTAAATCTACTTATACATTGCTTAGGACTTTTCTCTAGCGCATTCAAACGGCATTCAGCCGCGCTCGAAAATGGAGTCTAGCATGTTCACCCGGACCGGGCCGAGTCGGGTCCAAATAACGTTAACAACATCCGGAGCGGCGTTACCGTGTGATAAAGTAAAACATCAATATTTTATTAATGGACACGTGTTCAAATATGATTGGCGTCTGGACGCGGAGCTATGTTCAGACTCCGCACATAATATTTTCTCTATTGATTGAGGGCCTCAATTTCAATGTGGGGTTGTGCGTTCGACCGTAATCAAGTGTATGCATTTAATTAGCCTTTAGTCTCAACTCCTAAAAAAAAAAATTTATTATATCTTATCATTCATCTTCAGTTACATGTAGTCTTTTACTGAAAATTTATGTGAAGAACTTCTATGAACATTATTTTAGTCAGAATTGATCTAAATAAGAAGAAAATAAATTTAAATAAATTTTTAATAAATCTAAATTCGTCTTCGTATCTTGTAAAATATATTTTTATCTGACACCAAGCTATTAAGAGATGGCAACAAGTTGTTTTTTAAATTATATTAGTAATATTACTTTTGCTGTACAGCTGTGGTCGGCCAAGGCTTTGTTGCAATAAACATGACATTTCAAAACACCGCTGGCCAGCGTCATAAAATACCTGCAAAATTTTTAAATAGGCTTAATCGTAATTTTAATTAGTAATTTAGGCATAAAATTTTTTTTTTAATAAAATAGGTCTACTTGTCTATTGAACAGACGACTGGCATTGACGTGGTCATCCATTTAATGGACGGCTGACCTTTTTTTTTTTTACTTTTAAAAAAAAAAAAAAATTAGGATATCTTTCATATTTTGTCGATCGTATGATGTCGATCTGAACTTTAATGCGTTAAATTGTAACAAAATTTTCTACAACTGTTGGTCAAAATTAAATATTGTGGGTCTCGTCGGTTTTTTCGCGAATCGCAGCTAGCGTCACGAAATTTTGGGTATTTGTATATTTCTTGCTCTCGAGTCATCGATGTCGATTCTAGCGAACTTGGTATTGTTGAAATTATAACAAAATTTTCTACAACTTTCATGTTTGTTGAAATTTATGATTGTGGTCCGATACCTGGAATTTTAATCGTCTGATTCTTACTTTAGAATAGTTTTTGTACTTTGGAGTAGCTTTCATATATCATCTCATAACATTCTCATCCTATTAAATATATTTTAGTCTCACTTACTTCAATAAACCTTTATACATAACATCTTTATCTTATTAATCCTTAAAGATTAATCATTTACGTTATTATAATATAATCCTTAAAGAGATTAAAATATATTTTTTAACAAATCATGTCATAATTAGCATTTACAGTGAAGAAAAAAAGCTCAGATAATTATATTAACAGTTAATATAAAAAAAATTAGATTAATTGTGATTTAATTAACAGAAAAAAAAATATATTAAAAAAAATACTTGTAATAAGAGAAATACTATATATTGGGCCACAATCGTAAATTTCAACAAACATGAAAGTTGTAGAAAATTTTGTTACAATTTCAACAATACCAAGTTCGCTAGAATCCGTGCAATATGACTCGATACATGCAAAATCTGAAAGGCTAAATTTCAATTTAGTTATCGTAGTTTTCTTCATTAAAAGCTAAGCTTATGCCACAATTTTAAATTTTGACCAACATAAAAGTTGTAGAAAATTTTGTTACGATTCCAACGATACCAAGTTCGCTCTATTCCAACATCATATTACTCCGATAAGTGCAAAATACGAAAGCTGTCCTAATTTTTTAAAAAAAAAATTATCGTTGCCCACGTCAACGTCAGTCGTCGGACGACTATGCCTATTTTTGCTATAAAAAAAAATTGTAACTAAATTGATGAATTTGTTTGTTTGGTTGTTTTGGGATGGTTGATGATGTAGTGGTATATGTTTTAATAAATTATTTTTTTGAAATATTTAAGTGAAATTAACTATATTCACTCACATATAAAAAATTTAATTTCAAGATTATTTGTTTGGAAGTTGAAATCCTCAATTAATAGATTAAGATGGCTTATATGTTTTAATAAATTGTGATATTTACTTTGTATTGTGATGTAACTGATGCTGTCAAATCATTAGATCTTATCTTTTATTCACATAAAATATTCATCAAACTAAAATAAGTAAACTTAGTAAGTGATTACCTAAATTATGTTTATCGAGTAAATATCCAAAGAGTAAATAAAATTTGTATTTTTAATTGCTTAATAGGGATCAAATCTATTTGAAATTATTTATTAATTTTGTAGAGCTTTGTAAAGTGCTAGCGAATTGGACAGATTGTCTTCATAACTTTCATGAGTAGAGTTGATGATTAGTTGAATAATCTTAGTTCTTATAAATGAGTAATATATGTGACTAGAGAGTTTGGATAGTATTTTATTTTTTGTAAAAAATATTCTCATTGCATAGCTTGGCATCAATTGAACTCAATCATAGGTGAGTGCAACATGCTTCTTAACAACTTTCAAGAATTGATGTTTTATTATTAGTCCACAAACAATAAAGTTAATTTATCTTGATTAACTAGACTAGGCAAACATAGCTCATTTAACATTTTAACCTATAAATCTCCTTTATATTTTGTATGTGTTCAAGATATTTTTATAAGCAAATAATATCTCTTATATCTTACGAAGCATATCTTAAAGTGCATGAACTAAGCATGATTTTAAAAATCAAACCAAATTCACTAATCTATCTGGTTCAAATATGAATCAATCCTATTATCAGCTTGATTTAAGTCTATAACCGCTTCTATTCGGGACATCAGATTAACCAATGAATGGTACTAATATTTGAAGAGCCAAACAATTTTTATATTAGCCAAATTTTGATTTTTATCAGAAGAAAAATAAATGTAAGCAAGTGTAAAGCATAACAGAAGAATGAAGAACAAGAAGAGAAGGTGTCTTCATTCTTTCCTTGGATTCAGAAAAGCATGAACATCTATGAGATGTACCACAACTCTAGAGGATCATTACCAATTTGCTGCAACACCAAAAAAGCCAACAAATGAAAGCTTCCGACAGCTCACCTACCGCAGCCTGACTGCCTTCCAGAGAATTTAGCATAGTACTTCCTACGTATTCAAGATAAATCCATGGCTGCAGAAGAGGCTACCGAGAGAGATGCTGGTGGTGGATAGCAAATGGTCAAACTTTGAATCAAAGACTTTATCATAATCCAGAGAAAGTAAAAATACCAGCACGTTCGAGAAACTAAATCTCGATGCTGGCATAACAAAAGAGCAGATGTAATGAGAGAAGGCCAGCGACATAGAGAAGACTAAAGAAACATATTTTTTACATTTGTCTAGTAGTTGAAGGACATGCGATGGCCATGAAGATTTAAATTTTCATTATCTCAGCTTATATGCAACCAATGATTTAATTTTATCAGTAAGTCCCGAAATTGAAATAGCTTCAAGTTGGTGAAACCTCATATTCCTTTCTTTCCAAATGGAGTAAATCGTAATTACAATAATGCAACAGCTGAACCTTTTAATGAACTTATGATCTAGATATCCATCATCTTGTTCACATAAGAGTCGTTGGCCATCAACAACGTTGCTCATGAAGCTCTTCATAAGATCTGTCATTCACTTACACGACTGTAAACTTCACCGTTGTGTTGTAGGATTGGTTTAATTTATATTATATTATATTATATGTCATAATCAAAGAATAGTAAAATAAGTTAATTCTATCTATAGTCTCTAGACTCTCCTCAGAATTTTATGTTTTACTCTCATATTTATCTCTAGCAATATCTCCAGATTTCTAGTATAATTCTACATAACTAAGCGTGATATTTGAGTTCAAAATAATTTTAATATTTAAAAATAAATAGTTTGACACTTCTAGAATTAGAAGTGTCAATGAGTTGAGTCGAATTTGAATCAGTCATAACTTAAGCTTATTTAATTAATCGAGATTTGAGCTGACTCATTTAATTTAAAAGAGATAATATAATTTTAATTTAAACTTAAATCAGTTTAATTAACTTACTTACACTCATATCTAGATCAGTTTCAATAGAATTTGATTAGACTCCAAAGTTTTACTTGGTTACATATTAAAAAAAAAGAAATAGAATTTAGCAAGAAGCACACAATTGAAATGTTAAAGATTAACATATATTTATTATTTTATATATTATTTTAATATTAAAATTTTAACAACATTTTTTTAAAAAAATCATTGATCCCGGTCCTAAGTCTTGATGAAATTAAATTAAGATATCTTTAAAATTAATAATTTATGCTCCTATTAAAAAAAATTATGGCTCTGATTATAGCCGTGTAGGATAGGCAGATAATCTTCTCTATACAAATAAAATAATATAGAGATAAATGATCCTTTTTTTCTTAATGTTTAACTACATAACAAAAATGAGATATATGTATTTAACCACGGCCACATTTTTTTAATGTATTGCATGATACAATAATGAGGCCTTTTGCCAGCTAATAAGTTATCATGATCTATTAGCTTTAATTAAGAAGCGTAGATAAACACTATTTAATTATGCTTCCGTTAATTAAGATGAGTTGCATTTTTCTTAAATTGAGTAACAAAAGTAATTGAAATATCAATTAATTCTCATATATTGCACCAAAGCATCGGAGCCGTCGGTCAAGGGTTTCCCCCCTCCACTATGATCCGAGTTCAATCCCAATCTTTGGCTCATAGCTCGGCTCAATGTGATCGATTCGATCTCGATTCAATCTAAATTTTGATTCTATTTTCGAATAATCATCAATTTTCGAGCTAAATTAAGAGCATTAACTATATTCAGATACAATCTTTGGTTCACAATTCGGCTCAATATAATTTATAATTTCAGTATTTAAATATATATAAATGCAATATATACACCTATCTTAATGCTTCAGTCGAATTTTCTACGAGTATTGTTCTTATCACGTGCCTATAGAATGTTTAAGCCTATAGAGCTAATAGATAGAATTTATACCGTTAACCCACCGACAACATCTGTTTTTGTCTGGACACTTATTTTTATTGCAACGTGAAATTCAACTCTTTGAGATGATAACTTTGATCACATAGAATTTATACCTAGTTGCAACTTAAAATTAATTAATTATCCATTCGGGGTCATCTTGTGTTTTAAAAAGTTGATTGTAAAATTTTTATAAAAAAATAATTTAAAAATTAATTATTTTGGGTGTTATAAATATTTTTTTCTGAAAAATTCAAATAGATAGTCACCACACTCCATTAACTCTCATTCTCAAAAATAATTTTTTATCATAATATTTTCTAAAAATCAGTTAAAAAAGCTAACCCAAATGTACTATAAGATAGTAGTTGTAAGGATGATTTGCACGATATTTAATTAAAATGATTCTATTGATATTTGTAAAGCATTAATTGATTGACCTAGATAGATACATTGAGTGAAGATATTCTCATCATTAAATCTAAATAAAATTTATAGTGAAAATTTTAGGTTAACATATTTGATCAAAATTTGATTATGATGGCTTTTAGAGCTGTTAAATTTATGATTAATTAATCAAATTTTTTATTTCATTAATATCAAAGCAAATTCAATGAATTAAAAACTCATCTTAATAAAAAAATTTAATCTTCTTATTCTTTTTTTTTGTTTTATGTTTACTAAATTTGTTTGAGATGAATAAAATGTATGATTAATCAATCAATATTTATATTATGCATTCTGTATTGACACGCATTAAAATAAGGCAAAATTTTTAAACTAAGCATCATTAAAACGTTAATTAGCGAAATAAACAGTTTTTTCCAAAAATTTAAAAATAGGCGATTGCCGTTTAAGCAGGCGCTAATCCGGTCATCGCCCGTTACGGCGACTCAATCGATTTTATTAAAAAAACCCGATCCAGAGATCGGGATCCCGATCTCGCATTTAGTAGCTCTCCTCCTCGCCGAACCCGTCGGCGTCGCGGCTTCGCGCTCTTCGCCGACCCGCCCCGATCCGCCGGCTGATCCGCCGCCACCGCGATCTCGTTGGCCGGTGGATCCGAAGTTGGAAAAGGTTTTGTTTTTTGTTTTTTCAAAATAAACGAGTGATATAATATACATTTGTGATATGTATTTTAGTATATTTAGGTATATATATTGTGGATCTAACTAATTTTTGTATCTCGTTTAGGGTAATGGGTGTTTGTGCTTGTTTGAGTTGGTATTTTTTATTTTTGGGTGGACTGTGGAATATTTCTTCACATACTTTTCTTTGTTTTGGAGATCTTGGTTTACCCTTAGGCGCGCTGATTCCTAATTTATAATTGTTTGTTGGATATATTGTGTATTTCCTTTTCGATAACTTTTTTTTTTATTCTTTTTTTTTAACGTGATATGAGCTTGGTACGCGATTGGCACCCTGATCAAAATTCTGCCCTCTTTTGGATTTTGTGTTTTATGGTTTTAAGTTTGTGTTTTTGTTCGTATTTTAGGATGTTCCTTGTATGTGTGTGTGTGTTATTTTATTTTATTTTTTTGGTTCCATAAGATTTGATATGATACTTTATTTGAAGGAACTGTTCTTCTTTAATTGTTGTCCATCCATAGGCCTTGTGATAATGCTGACCTTCAAGTTGTCTATCTTTTGTTTTGTGTCTAGGCTATCAAAACTTTGAGATGCTTGATAGAACCTGCTACATTAAGTTATCGCAAAAAAAAAAAAACAACTCTTCCATTTTCATGAGAAGTGTACATTAGAAAAAATAAAGAATTGCGGTTCTGTATTTTGTTTAAGATAGTTATAGTGGCTTATGATAATTGAAAAACTAAGATTGAAATACTAGGAATAAATGAATTTTATGGAAGGTGAATGTTGTTTTTTGTATTTTACTTCAAATCCCTTTCACTTTTGGCGATTGAGTTGTTACAAAATTCTAGATTAAAACTATGACAAGTTTCTTTTGTATTCTCATAAAATCTTGCTATAATGGTGCTTATTGTTTGCCTATTTTTGGTACTCTAATGAGATAACAGGTTTGGTAAGCTTCACAAGATCCCTTTAATCTATCTTTCTACTTTTGTCCCCCTTTTTTATTACAGTTTGTGAGTTTATTTCATATATATCTTCCTTCATTGCAGATGCTAGCAAATTGTTCCTTTCCATTGTTCTTGCTCCACGTTTTTCAGTCATTTGTCTTTTGTTATTTATTTTCTGTATATGAATAAAGTGTTTCATTCTATGTCTATTTAGAAAGATGAAGGTTTGAAACTATTGCATAAATGTATTATTCTATGTATTATTTAGAAAGATGAAGGTTTTAAACTATTTCATTTTTTGAAGTAGTTTTATGATAGCACCATTTACATAGAAAAAGTAAAATAAACACAATTCTTATATAAGCGTTCATACACACAATTCTTATATATAACATATGTAGCACCTAAACTTTCATATTTATATTAATAATACATAAATTTTTATTCATAGACAAAGCGATTTATTTTTAAATATCAAATTGTAAGTGTTAGATATTTAGATGCATAAGAATTGTGTTATGTATGTAAATTTTATTTTTTTTGCAATTTTTTGATCCATTCAACTAAAATGTGGATCAAAATAGTCATTGATGAAGAGATATATCCATTCTAGAGTTTCATTTATAGTTTCTTCATGTAATTCACCATAATAGAGAACATGGAGTTGGTACAAATATTTGATGTCATTTGTATTTTACAAGATAACTATTAATTTAGCTAACTAGAACAAGTGCTATTGGCATTTACTTGGTACAAATATTTGATTGAAAATGAGTTCAAAGCGGTATGCGGTCTTTGTATTATGGTGGCGAACTTAGCGTCAGTGATGATTTTTTCCCTACGTACACTGGCGGGGAAAATCGTCCCATATTAATTTCTCGCCGGGCTAATTTTAACAATGTTCAAGATCGAATCATGCGGTCATTGAACATTGATTCGACCCGGTTCAGGATCAATCTCGTATCTCGGTTTCAGCCGTGATTTCATTGCTACAACATTAGTGATGGTCTGCGAATCGATCATCAATCGAATGCGCACCGTTGTCGTATATGTTGAAAGTGAAATCAAACAAATTATCGATACCGAAGCGCATGATTATGCTGTAGATGAATTCCATGCAATTGAAACTTCTGAACACCACTTACAGCCACGAGGACCACATCATAGGTAATTTATTAGAACTGCTTGTTTATCTTCAAACATTCACATTAACCTAGAACACTATATTTATACGTGCAGCTGTGAAGATGTAGACATACCAGCACCTCCTATCCGGGCTACTGATATTGCTTCAACTTCAGTAAACATGGATGAGTACCATTCTGATGAGGTGGCTCCTCGGGGATGAGGGATATCTGAAACAATGCAGTAAGTTCGAACCTGAGATGATAGTGAGGGTGAGATTGGTGAAGAAAATTATCCAAATCTTTGCAACCGGTCGGATATTAAGAGAATATTCTAACAAAACATACAGTGAGGAACACATGTTTACTAATAACGAATATGTCCAAGCTTGTCAATCAACTCAATGGGATGAAGAACTAAACTTTGATGGTCTCCAATCAAATTCTATTTTTACGGAAGATAACTTTATTCCAGAGACCTACTTGAGGGAATGTGTTTCCATGACAAGGGACACCTCAAATTTGATGCGAGGATGGTCAATCATAAATAGCGTGGAATATGTGACATGTGATTCTAATAAGTCGAGGTTCACGGCACGTTGCATTCATAGCAATAATCCTAACAGACCATGTTTGTGGCGTCTGCATCCTGATTTGGTATGTTCTTGTACTATTTGTGATATAGCTGGTTAGTTGATTTCGTATATTTTATCCTAATTTTAGATGGTACAAATACTTTGTCTTATGCAGACTACGATCCTCGAGGCTGCTTCACATTTACTTATGATTAGTGAATGGCCAGTTAACTGCCCCCGATTCATGGATGGACTACGAGAGGTTGGATTACGTGTTTCCGATTGCGTACCTCAGGTAGATCACCACGACTTTGGTGGAGCGATGGTCGAGGCAGAACACATTTCATCTCTGTTGGTGAGATGGCATCACATTGCGAGGATGTAGCCATGATCTAGGTGTTGAATTGATGGACCTCTGTTATAGGTTCGTCGGTTTTGTTAGTTAGGCGATGGCGGACATGGCGGATTCTTGCAATGATTGGTAGACATCCGGGCGATGTAGTATATGATCCCTTTGACCACATCCGACATCGTTTGTATGGGGCAAGCCTGCGCCGGACACGCATCGCCGTTACGTTGGCTACGTTGGACATTCTTGAGATTCTTATTTGGACATTCAGATGTTGGTTCCGGAGGTCGAGCGCATACTATTCACTATAGGATGCTTCTCATGCCGATACGCCCCGTCGAGGTACATCTCCGATTGCCATTACTAGAGGATTTGACATTATTTAGCAAGTTCAGCATTGGATCAGCCGTGTTGGCACACTTATATAGAGAGCTGAATGAGGCAACAAGACCGACCTAACACATGGCGATGTTTGACCTACCGGTATGCTGGGAGCATTTACACGTTGGTCGACCCATTGCGTGTACCCTACCCAGTTGGAGGTTTGAGTGTTGGTTGTAGATGGAATGAGACTTACCGCAGGAGATGAAACCCGCCATGTCATAGAGTGACGAGGATGAGCTTTGAGCCGTATGACCATTTGCCATCGCTATTATTATTATTTTTTAAAATTTCATACATGACCAAAATTTATTAAATGACTACCGTAGTGATATGGGAACCTTATGGCTGATCCGCACTGAGTGGCGATGTTTGGTCGTGAGATATGGCTAGCCCAGGTTCCATTGATCTGTTGGAAGCGCATCGAGTGGTATCCCCGATCGCGTTTCTACACGCCGCTATCACCCAGTTGATGCCGATCCTATTGATCCTTCATTTCGCCGAACGATGGACGGGAAAGGTCGATGTTGACCGGTCTGCTTACCACCGCCCTTACATATTACTGGGAGGCCGACACGATGCCATTGTTGATGTGGTGCCCCACCTACATGACCGAAGTGAGTTCCAGAGATATGAGTGGTATCGATCCTGGGCCTCCTTATACATGCTCAGGGCTCCTACCATACCGCCGACTACCTACTACCCTCGTGCTCCTGGAGAGAGACTGATGGTAAGTGTTAAAAGAAATTTATGTTATTCATAAATTTATATGTTTAATATACAACATAATTTTTTTTTCTATACAGAGGGAACATATCTTAGACACACAGGATATATTCTCAGCTTATTTTGGGAGAGATATGGACTCGATTTCCAAAGATTCGATCAATACTTACGAGGAATTATGTGAAACTTAATAAGGACATGCACATATCGATACAGGTATAGATGCACGAAGTTAGCTATGCAAAGATCGCAAGATTTCACACATGCTAGATTCGATGCAGTCCATCGCCCATGCCGACGCCGGTCCATACACTTACCCTATAGCACACCACCTGACTCAGCCTGTGAAGGCATGTTCACCCATTTCCCGGCAGTGCAGTTCTCTTCCATGTATCCTCACCCATCCGATATATGCCACGATGCATCCAAGAAATTTATAAGCACTCTTTCACCGCCCATCGCAGAGATATCGATGTTACACCTCTAGATGACACCGGCGTAATTAATCGACCAGTCAAGATGATGACATCGCAAAGATCACTTGCTGACCGCCCCAATCACCGCGACATTACACCGAAGTGATGACTTCCACCACGCAGACACCGCCATTAGATGTACTCAAAGATACCGTAGTAGATTATATGTTACCTTGATGTACATTGTTCTAGTCACATTTCTTTATTTAATAAATTTATGGGATCAATAGTATCTTATATGTGATTTTAATTTTTTACATTTTTTTATTTTTTAAAAAATAGTCCAAATATTTACATATCATTAAGATAACGAACAAGCACATCAAAGTTCAAAAAAATGAAAAAAAAATATAAAATTAAAAATAAGCATTCAACACATTTATTTTTCTAATTTTAATATGATCAAAGTCTACTAATCAAACAAATAATTTATATCGACATCAAAAGAAAAAAATACTCATATATTAAGATAAATATATATATTATGTAAAATTCAAGAGAATCATAAATTATCCTTAAGTTGAGTTTTCTTTATTTTACAAATATAGCTTATATATAAGGCCATTTCATGACGCTATATATGTATATAAATTTAAATCATAAATGCAACTAAATTAAGATACATCAAAATTTCTTATGTAAGACGTCCACAATTCATCGTTAATATGAAAGTCGACAATTTCATGCCGATTCAAACGATACTAAGCTATTGACCGATAACAAACGATCATGATATGATCAAAACAAAGGTGTAAAAAAAATTTTATTTATCAATTCAACCCAAGAACCGGCGCTACCGACCTGATTATTATCGTTATCATCGCAAGCGGATCTACGCCGATCAGCGCCTGAACGGCTGACCGCCTATTTTAAATTTCTTTGAAAAATCATTTCCCAATATCGTTTAATATGATCCATTCACCGCCCAGAAAATGATTCATCCCCACTTGCCACTGTCACGTGGACAATATGCCACTTGATGTTGACGTAGCAAAGATTCATTTTTTTAATTAAATTTAATTTATATAAAATTTAAAATTATTTATTTAATTTTAAAATTATTTATTTAAAATTTAAAATAAATCCGATTCAAACGATACTCTTGAATTCGATAACAAACGACGATATGATCAAAACAAATGCATAAAAAATTTTTTTATTTAATAAATTCTGTTTAACGCGCTGTAGACCTGATATTAGTTACCGCTACAGGCGTTATTCGGCGTTGGCCTCCGCTTAAGCGCGTATTTTAAATTTTAAAAAAATCTGCTTATTTCGCTAATTAACGTTTTAATGATGCTTAGTTTAAAAATTTTGCCTTAAAATAAAAAGCTCATTTTTCAATATCCCCAATATCGTTTAACTATATGATCCATTCACCGCCCAGAAAAATGATTCATCCCCACTTGCCACTGTCACGTGGACAATATGCCACTTGATGTTGACGTAGCAAAGATTCATTTTTTTAATTAAATTTAATTTATATAAAATTTAAAATTATTTATTTAATTTTGACATGTGCGAGTGAATCCGAATTTGTTAAATAAATCCGATAAAAATTTTCGTCAGAATAGTGCTGTTCTATTAGAATTTTTAAAGAATAAATGTAATTATATTTTATAAATTTTAATAATATAAAAGCTTTTATGAATTATTTTAATTTGTAATTTTGTAAAGGACAAATTCCAGGCTGTTTATGTAGGTTGGTGTGCTCGGACTTTTCGATCCTCAGCAAACCCACGGCAACGCGTTTTCACCTCAAGGTTCTGGTTTTTGTTTTTTTGTTTTTAAAATTAATCAATATATGTTATATATATATATATATATATATATATATATATATATATATATATATATATATATATATATATATATATATATATATATATATATATATATATATATATATATATATATATATATATATAAAGCTTTTATTTATTTTATTAAATAAATAATATTTATTTGAAGACAACTTAGAATATTTACTCATTAAAAATTATAAAATATTAAGACAATAAACATTTTAATTTAATATTTTTGCTCTTGAGTTGTGAGTAGTTGATGAAGGTTCTTCTTCTCAATTTAATAATACGTACTCAATAAATCAAATAGCTTACTAGTTGAGAGTTTTGGATTTTAATGAAGAGGTTTTGGCTAAAGTCCTTATGCATATTATATTGTGTGTGTAAATTTGAGAATAAATTCGCTCAAATGTCCTAAAAAATAGATCAATAGCTAAAAAAAAATTTATTATTTACATTTATAAAATTATGAAAGTACTTATTATAAAATATTCATATTTTTGTGTATAATAATTGGATTAGTTACAAATAAAATTTAATTTATGATGTGCATAATTATTTTTTTTACAATTTAAAATAATAATTATATACTCTCAAATTACATTTATTCTTAAAATAATAAGAAAATTAATTTTATGTTCAAGTCCTTCGGATTAATTTTTTTAATTATTGAAGAATTCATTTGTTTAAATGATTATAGAGAATATAATTACATTTTACTCAATAAATATTTATCTTTCATTAATAATTTTTAGTTTGATTCTTATAAAAATAAAAAATTATGAAGTATTAATTATATTCAGATAATATTTGCAACACTATGTATATATTGGTGGACGTACAGAATATATTTAAGCTTATAAGTGTATTTAATCATGTATTTTTAATTATGCAAGTACATAATTGCATACTCCTATCTCTACTATAGATAGTAGTATATATCAATCAACAATTTTATTTATAATAAATTATCTTTTTCTTCATTCAAACAAAAAATAAAACTCTATGTAAAAAAAAAAAAAAATTCCAATTGAATTATTTACAATCAAATGATGAATGAAAATTAAAATTTTTTCAAAAATTTTATCATTTTCATTTTAATATCCACTTTCAATCTCTCCAAACCTAAATTTAGCGCAAGCAAAAAAGATTAATCATGTCACTAAACTAGTAACTATCCTCACACCACTAAATAAATACCCCCCACAATATCTCTTCCCATTATCAAATTCTTCTTTTGAGGTCATTAAAAAAAAAAACCAATAAGCCCATCATGGACGCCACCTTCGTCGCTTTCTTCCTCTTCTCGTTCCTCACCCTCACCTCCGCTCAACTCTCGTCTCCATCTCCTCCTCCAGCTTCCACCCCCTTCCCCTTTTGCAACTCCACTCTCTCGACTCCTCTGCGCTCCGTTCTCCCCTGGTGCCCAATCCCTCAGATTGCTTCAGCCTGCCAAATCACCAAGGCCTATAACTTCACACATCATCACTACTGCGCCTCCCTCCCCGCTCCCGCCGCACGCGCTCTCGACGACTGCCATCTTCTCGCGGACCTTAACATTGACTTTCTCACCTCACGCAAATCCCTTAACTCCACCTCAACTACTCTGCTCGACCCCGATGCACAGCAGATCCATACTCTTATTTCTGCTCTCCTTACTAACCATCAAACTTGTATTGATGGCTTGCAAGATGCGGATAAGACCAACGCCGTCTCCGGCGTTCTCAACCCTTCGCTTGTGAACGGAACTAATCTCTTTAGCGTCTCACTCGCACTATTCACTAAGGCCTGGGTGCCTCACCGGAAGTTAAAGGAGTCATCGATAAAGCAATTAGCTACTAAAGTGTTTCATCCGACGCCGGTGAAAGGTCGGAGGCACCTGCTATTTCATGAGGTTCGTTGACATATTGAATGACAATCTATAGTATATTCGTATTTATGCATTTAAAATTAGTTCTAAATATTTTAGATTTATTTTGACATTAGTAAAATATAACAGTTAATTAATTACTCATTTCAATTAAATTTTAGTGAATATGATCCAAAATTTTATCATGGGTTATAATCAGATGAAGCAATTCAATAATTTTTTTCTAAAATTTTTAGAGATAACTTCAAAATATTTCTTAAAGAATAGAACTAAAAAAATATTGCTCTTATATCTTATTAAGTTTTAAGAAGATTTACGTACATAATATTTAAAACTTTAATATTTACATATCTAACACCTAAACTATTCTATTTACATTTCTAGCACCCTGAACCTTTTAATACATCAGAAACAGCACTTCCCGTTAATCCCCAAAAACTTCCATCACTCTCCCCAATCCCCGTCACCTACAGCAAACTCCGAGTCGCAAACCGCATTCAACTTTATTGCAACAAGATCACTATAATGATTATGGAGTTCATCTGGATGAATCTCGTGAAGCTTCAGCATGCTTCCTGTCATCGCTTGGATGAACAGTGATGGAGTTCTTCTATTAAGCCTGCGGGAGGAGATTATATGATTGCATTCAGCCTCCTCAAAATCGTGGACGACGTTGCATCACATTCTTAAATAGCAAATATTTCAGTGCAAAAGCTCACTCCAAAGTATAAAGTTGTCGTTCAATTTCGCATTTAAAACCATCAGTGCACTCACATTATTGATGATATTCCTTTCACATCTGTAAAGCTCCACCAACTTTGCACCAAATTAAATAGTACCTTTAAACTGAAAGCATGAATTGTGCAATCCATCCAACATCTCAAGCTGATAGAATCAACCATTGAAATCAGGTAAAAGATATGGTTTCTGTTCCCTTGAACCCAGATTTTAGACAAAATCTTATCAAAATAGTTTTTTAAGCCATATATATTTCATCTCCTTCTTAAATCTCATTTTTTTTCGTTACAGACTAAATTCACAGATTTTAGACAAAATCTTATCAAAATAGTTTTTTAAGCAATATATATTTCATCTCCTTCTTAAATGCCATTTTTTTTTTCATTTCAGACTAATTTCAGTGTTTATAAATTAAGATGGAATCAGATTTAACATAGTTACAACAAATCTAACTTTTCGAGATTCACTAAATCCATCAAAATGCCCGTCAAATTTCTTAAATATCGCAGTCATTAAGTGAACTCCATCAATAAGTCTTTTTTGAAAGAAATGAAGGATACTTGAAAGCTTAGGCTACGTCGAAGATAAGAACTCCTTTTGGTTTTCATCAGCAAAAGAAAAATCATATCGAATAAATTTTACCGACTAATTAATCTTCATATGATATGAAAAAAAAGAAATTTACTGACCTTATACACATAGAAGATTACTGGTTTTATTATTAAAACAGCAATTTTTAGCTCAAGTGGTTCTAAGTATTTAGAGAGAGAGAGAGAGAGAGAGAGAGAGAGAGAGTAACAGAATGACTGAGTAGAGTATTTTTTATCACTGTGAATGACCACATGCAATTAGTGCTGGTTGATATGAAGATAAAGTTCATTTTACAGGGAAGAACAGCATCGTTGCAGCGTTGCGTGGGGAGAACACGGAAAAGTTTCTTGTGCTGTTGCAATGTAGTCAAATTTGGGTTGCTAGATGGATTTGGCTGTAGGCGATGGGATTTCGAGAGAGTTACGTGAGTGTTAGGGGATTAACGGGAAGTGATATTTTTGATTTATTAAAAATTTTAGGGCGTTAGAAATGTAAATAGAATAGTTTAGATGTTAGATATATAAACATTAGAGTTTTTAGTGTTGTGCATGTAAATCCCCTAAACTTTTAATTTTCTTTGACTGCTGAAGAAAGTAAAACAGAAAAGTATTGATACATAAACCAACTCATTGATCGCCTTCAATACTTCTACAAATAATATATATATATATATATATATATATATTATATTCATAATATTTTCAATTTCAAAATTTAAAAACACAGTCGTAATTTTCTCACAGGCTAAGATCAGCAACGATGGCCGGCTTCCTTTAACAATGTCGGAGAAGCACCGTGCCGTGATTGAGCACCGTATGGGCCGGCGATTGTTACAATCATCGGAATCGGTTCTGGTCAAAGCCACTGTGGTTGTGAGCCAAGACGGGACGGGAAATTTTACCACCATTAGTGATGCGGTGGCGTCGGCGCCGAATAAGACAGATGGAAGCGATGGTTATTATTTGATCTTTGTAAGTGCCGGCATTTATCAGGAATATGTTTCTGTGCCAAAGAATAAGCGTTATATTATGATGATTGGTGACGGAATTAATAAGACCATTGTGACCGGGAATCATAACAACGTTGATGGTTGGACCACCTTCAACTCAGCCACATTTGGTGAGTTTATAATTTCATCTAGTTTTTCAGGAACATAGGCCAATTCTATTTTATCCTTTTATTTCTATTTTAATTAGAGTTATATTTTAACTTTGAGTATTCGGAATGAAATAGGGAATTAATTATTGTGCTAATGACAGCGTGCTCTACTGTGTCGGTTCTGTCAATGAAAATATTTTTTGGGCCATAGTATGTAATTTTTTTACATAAATAAAAAAGTTTTAATATTATATCAATCATCATTCATTTTTTTAAATGAAATATACTTTTCATTGATAGAAAAAAATATTATATTTATAAATATTAAACTTCATATATTAGATATGCTAATACATAAGAATTATGTATTATGAATTTTTTTCATATTTAAGTGAATTTAATTATTTAATCTCACCCACGGCACATATAATAATTTCAATCAAGAGTTAATGATTGAAATAATAAGCTCTCAATCATAAAATTAATATGAAGAATTTAATTTTAAAATTTATTCTCAGATTTTTTTTTTATCGCATATCTTAAATTGTTTTTTTCTTTCTAAGATATATAATGCTCCATACAACAAAACATCGCTATTTGTCATTTATTTTTAGTTCAAACAAAAATAAGCTCAAGCTGCGTTCGGCACAAAGCTGTTTCTCCGGCCGACGTTGTCAATACGACGAATCGGACCGTTTCTATTTGTGTGTGCTGGTGAGCTAAAAGAACTTTCCGTCTGCCGCTTTGAGTAGAAGAGGAATTGGTGCACCGTCTCTGTAAAGTATAAAAAATAATAATTATTAGAAAAAAATTCTGAAATTTTGTAATACAAATTGATATATAATAAAAAAATTAAAATATTTGTCCAATTAATTCAAGTATCCAGAGCTAAGTTAAGATTATTATATATTATATCAGGATCTCCTATTGCATGCATTTTTCGAGGCAGAATGATCTAAATGAAGTAAAACTTAAATAATTCTCTCATATCTTTTTATCTGACACCAAGCTATTAAGAGATGGTAACAAATTGCTTTTTTTTTTTTTTTTTTTGTACAGCTGTGGTCGGCCAAGGCTTTGTTGGAATAAACATGACATTCCAAAACACCGCCGGCGCAATAAAACACCAGGCCGTCGCCGTTAGAAATGGCGCCGACCTCTCCACATTCTACCTCTGCAGCTTCGAAGGCTACCAAGACACGCTCTATGCCCACTCCATGCGCCAATTCTACACACAATGCGACATCTACGGCACCGTCGACTACATCTTCGGCAACTCCGCCGTAGTTTTCCAGAACTGCAATATGTACTCAAGACTAGCAGAACACCATCACCGCCCAAGGCCGAATCGACCCGAACCAGAACACGGGATTTCAATCCAGGGTGGCGATTTCCTCGCCGCCGCCGATCTCGCAGCCAACAGCGGCTCGACTCTAACTTTCCTCGGCAGACCGTAGAAGAATTACTCGAGGACGGTAATCATGGACGCGTTTATGGATGGTTTGATACAGTCGGCGGGGTGGTTGCCATGGGACTGCGACTTCGCCAGCACGTTGTATTACGCTGAGTATAATAACAGTGGGCCGGGCTCGAACACGATTGGGCGGGTCACTTGGCCTGGGTATCATGTTTTGACTAATAGTACTGAGGTGATGAACTTTACTGTAAGCAACTTCATACTGGGTGATTATTGGATACCACAGACAGGCGTGCCCTATACAGGCGGGCTGCTTTAAGGTGATTGCAGTGGGGATGGTTCTATTATGATTTTTTACTTTGTTTAGTCACTTAACTGATGTTTCGAGCCATCAGATACTATTATTTATTTATGCGAATGCCATTTGATTTGTTGAAAAGAAAATTACAGTACGTATAAATAATTTAATATATTATAATAATCTTGCACAAATATTGTGAGAGTGAATTTGCCATTTAATTGGCTCATATGTTCAAAAAAAAAAGTGTATTTTAATATGTTTCAGAGTCAATGAAAAATAAATGTAATAAATTATTTTATTTTGTTTGCTTTGAGATAAAAATATATATAATTTAAAGTGAATAATGTATGTGATAGTAAGAAATAGTCAATGGCAAGAATAAATAACAATCATGGGAGGTCCAAAATTGCCTATCTATGGCATGCAAAATCACATGCGATGGAAATGTTTGTGAATCACTAATGTAGTCTAAATTGGCGTTGCTGAGACGATAACTATTGATATTAACCCTTTATGAGTTAGCTACAATAATCACAATTTTATTATATTCAAAATTTCATCAAAATTAAACAAATTTATAATGCTTAACAGTGAACTATAAGTTTAATAAAAAATTTCATAGAATTTTATATTGTATTATAAAATTCCATTAATCTTATTATTTTAACCCTTAGTGAAAAACTTTATCAATCTAAAAATCCTACGAACCAAATCTATTTGTTTCTTATAAAAATATAACTGCTTACAAAATTTATTGTTTTTTTTCTCTCTCGAAGATTCTCTGATATTGTTCATAGATCCTTTAAAAAATGATTTTTCTCTAAACTTTCCTTCGCATAAGAAATTCTTAGTGACTGCTAGTAATAGTTTTTTATTATACCACTGTTGTTGTTGTGAAATATTCTATGCAATCAACTTTTTTGACGCAATAACTATTGTTACAAAGTAAACTTAATCTCTACGTGAAAGATTATATTTTAATAAAATATAAATAAAATTATATATTAAGTCTTAATAAGTCTAGTCAATAGCGGGGAGTACCTAAAAATTACATATTAATTGCTTAATAAGACTCAAATTCATAAGAAATTATCTGTTAACTTACATAGATTTGTCAAGTGCTAGCGAGCTAGACAAATTGCCCTGATGCCTTATGTTATAATATCGACAATTAGTTGAGAAATTTTAATGATTATAAGTGAGTAGTGATCTAATGACTAGTGAATAATTTTGACGAATATTTACTCTTCTTCAACAGTATTCGCGTTGCATGATTTGACACCAATTGAATTGGAGCAATGTGATGCCCACTCCAAAATCTATTACTAAACAACATGTTGCTGCAACCAACTAGCATATTTTCTTAATAATGTCTTCTTTTTTTTTTACATACTAAATATGATAATTAGTTATATAAACACAACTTAATTTATGTATTAGCCATATGGTCCCAATAGTTAGTTACAGACACTTATATTACTGTGTGTAATCCGAGTGAGATGTAACTAGATAATTTTTCATTTTGATAATCGAAACCTGAGAATATCTCAGCTTCCTTCTCTTGTGCTAGTTTCTGCTTTGCTCTGTTATTTCCTTCTATTTATTCTTGGGATTGAATACATCAGATTGGTATCAGAGCTTTAATGGCAGACAGTAACAAGCAACTTGTTTGCGACGCTATTCACAACTAGGATTTACTACGAGAGGTTCAAACTCGCCTAGAAAGAAAGGCAGATAATCTATCCACTGACTTTCAATCCTTCATCAATGAAGTTAGGTAGGAATTGATGTTTCTTAAGGGAGAATGTATCAGCAATCTGGTAGTCTTGCCGGGAGTCATGAAAACCACACCAATGATAGCGGATGCTTCAACAATGAATCGAGATTGGAGACATCTTCAAAGATCTGGTCCAGGAGGGCGGGCTGAAACCCTTGATTCAGAAACCGGTAAAATATGCCTTCAAAAAATTCACTTACTGGAGTCAGATTCGTAGGATGAATACTTGATGGGAGAAGAATCTAATCATCTTCATCTACAACCTGAGCGAGTGTACCACGATTGCAAGGTGAAGATTGACATTCCATATTTTGATGGTCACTTACATATTGAAGACTATCTAGATTGGGAACAATTTGTTGATTTGTTCTTCAAATATATGGAAATTCCACTGGAAAAGCAAATCCATTATGTCAAGTGTAAGCTGATATGGGGTGCTGCAGCAAGTAACTCAAGCGTGCCGACGAGAAGATAGACGACCGATCAAGGGCTGGACACGAATGAAACAAACTATGCGGAGTCATTTTTTGCCCTCAGATTATGAGCAAATTCTATATGTACAATACCAACATTGTACTCAAGGGAATCAATCCGTCAGCCAATATATCAAGAATTCTACTGCCTCTAGACTAGAAACAACCTCAACGAATCCCATCAGCAAATTGTGACCAGATATCTCAGTGGGCTAAAGGAGTCCATTCAGGATAAATTGGAGATGAATACTGTATGGTCACTATCCCAAGCTGTTAATTATGGCATATAAGGCAGAACTACAGTTAAACTAGTCGGCCAAGTTCCCAATTAACCAAAGAACCATTGCTGCAGAACAAGGCCACGAAGCTGCCAAGGTATCAAACTCGAATGCTAAATTTGGTTCAACACCTTTACAAACTACGGCTCCAGCAGTAGGAAACAGTGAAGGCAAGGAAGCAGGTAGATATGTGGCTCCTCAAGAAAATGTATATCATAAACCAAGACAGAATCAAAACTAATCCCAGAAAACTACCCGAGCACCTGGACCATTTGAGGCAACTCTTTAGCATGTTGCAAGATAACCAACTTTACATAAACTTAGAAAAAAGTGAGTTTGCCATGTCTAAGGTTCACTTCCTCAGCTTTATCATCAGCAGTGACAGAATCAAAACTAATCCCAGAAAGATTGAGGCAATCAAATCATGGCCAACTCTGGCCTCAATTACAAAAGTCAGTAGTTTCCATGGCCTTGCTAATTTTTACAGGAGATTCATACAATATTTTAGCACTATTGTCGGTCCACTCACTGATTGCATTAAGCAAAAACATTTTAGCTGGGGCAAAGAATAGCAGGCTAGCTTCAAACAGCTGAAGGAGTTTTTTAGTACATCACCATTCTTGTGTATTCCAAATTTCAAAAAACCCTTCCAAGTGGAGATAGATGCATCAACAGTAGGAATTGGAGCAGTCCTCACACAAGAAGGGAAACCAGTGGACTTCTTTAGTGAAAAACTTAGTTCAACTAGACAACGATGGCATGACTTGTCAATAAGAGCTCTACGCCATTATCCATGCTTTGAAAACCTGGGAGAATTATCTCTTATTTCAAGACTTTGTCTTATACAGTGACCACAAATTGTTACAGTTCTTACATTCACATAAGAACCTCAATTGAATGCATGCCCGTTGGGTTGTTTTCTTGAAGAAATTTACATTCATTCTTAAACACAAAGCTGGTAGGAGTAATCATGTTGCGGATGCCTTGAGTAGACGTGTGAATCTGATAACTGCTATCCAAAGCAATATCTTATGCATGGAATGTTTACGCGAGCTATATCATGATGATAAAGATTTTGCATCCATCTGGGAGGCATGTAAACAACATTCAGCCATGAGTGACTATTCCATTCAGCAAGGATGCATGTTCAAAGGAAACCAACTTTGTATTCCTTACACTTCATTATGATAACTAATCATCTATGATTACCATGGAGGGGAATTAGCTGTACACGCTGGATGAGATAAAACATTATAGTTAGTCCAAACCAAATTTTTTTGGCCTAAATTAAGAAGGGATGTGTGCTGGATGGTGGAGAAATGCTCTATTTGTCAAACATATAAGATTACAGGCCAAAACACAGGATTATATACACCACTTCCAATTCCTAATTATATTTGGGAGGATCTTAGTATAGAATTTGTGCTAGGTTTTCCTCGTTCAATGAATGGATCTCATTCAGCTATGGTAATGGTGGATCACCTTTCAAAGATGGCACACTTCATTGCTTGTAAAAAGACTTATGATGCAATTAATATTGCAAGACTTTTCTTCCGAGAAAGAGTGTGTTTACATGGTATTCCAAGGAGCTTGACCTCTGATAGGGATGTTAAGTTTGTCAGTTACTTTTGGAGAGCGTTATGGAAGCATTTTCAAATAGACCTTCGACTTAGCTCAGCTTATCACCCCCAAATTGACAATCAAATATAAGTGGCTAACAGAGCTTTGTGTAATATGATCAGGTACATGGCTAAGAATAAACAAAAGCAATGGGATGAGTGTTTAGGGCAAGTTGAATTTGCTTTTAATTCAATGTTGAATCGATCTATAAGAAAGTCCTCATTTAGCATTGTGTATACAAAGCAATTGAACCTCACAATGGATATCACTATCCTTCCAAAACCACAAAGTAAAGGAGCCAACGAACTTGCTGAAGATTTTGATTCAATGCTCCAACATGTAAAAGAAACTTTGATTAAATCATCCCAACATTATAAGGAATATTATGATAAGAAGCGTCTTTTTAAACGTTTCAATGAGGGTGACTTAGTAATGCTGTGGCCGCGCAAAGACAGATTTCCTCTCGACACTTACAACAAATTGAAACCCAGAAAAATTGGTCCCTTTCTAATCATAAAATGTATCAATGACAATGCTTATATGTTATCACTAGCACCTGACCTCAATATACCTCCCACTTTTAATATCACGTATTTATATGCTTACAAACCACCAAATGACGGTCTAGTTCATTTTTCTGAACTCTAGTTGAGTTCTTCGGAAGTGGGGGAGACCTGATGCTGAGCAATGTGATGCTCACTCCAAAATCTGTTACTAAATAATGCGTTGCTCCAATCAACTAGCATATTTTCTTAATAGTGTCTTCTTTTGCTTTTTTGCATACTAAGTATGGTAATTAGTTAGATAAATACAACTTAATTTATGTATTAGCCATGTGGTCTCAATAGTTAGTTACATGCACTTATATTACTGTTTGTAATCTGAGTGGGAGGTAACAGGATAATTTTAATTTTGATAATCGAAATCTGAGAATATCTCAGCTTCCTTCTCCTGTGCTAGTTTCTGCTCTACTCTGCTATTCCTTCAGTTTATTCCTGGGATTGAATACATCATCTCCCCTTCCACCGCATGCATCTCCACCCCCGACCCCTCCTACTGCTCCATCCTGCCCCCTAATGACACCCAACCTCTACTCACTCCACCGCTTCCATTGATCCCTCAAAATGCCCATAGTTCCTCTCACTCATACCTACTGCTCCTCTCCCTTCGCTCCCACATGCTCTCGACATCTTCTTCAACATTAACATCGATTTTCTCACCTCATTTCATCTCATCCCACCTCAACTACTCTCCTGAAAGTTGTGACTCTAAACACTCCTCTCCGAAGCTTCTTACTAACCAAAAAACTTGTCTTGATGGCTTGAAAGAGAGAAGGCCAACACGAGAAGCATTCTCCCTTCGATTGTGAATGGAACTAGATTTTATACTATCTCACTCGCACTATTCACTAAAGCTTGGGTAAGGAAGTTGAAGAAGGGGTCATCGATAAAGCATTTAGGTGTTTGTTTCATCCGCAGGAAAGCCAGACAATGAATATGATCGAGTCCTGATGAAAAGCTACATCAGGACTCCACAAGTAATATTTTCTCTTTTTCATGAGGTGAGTTGACAAATGACAATAAATAATATATTCAATGTATGCATTTTTTTTTGAAAAATATATTATCTTGCCTAACTCTTTGGAAAATGGAGACATGCAGTTTAGGGATTATTTGAGTTTAATTTTATTTTACATTTTATGTTATTTTTAAAAATATATTTATTGACTATTTTTAAATAATTTTATTTTAAAATAAATTATATTTTTAAAAATTTTAAAAATAATTTTTAAATATTTTAATTATTTTTAAAATTAACTGTCACACTAAACATCTTAAATTTTAAAATAAAATATCAATAACATAAAATTAAATGTAAAATAAAAAAATAAAATTGATCTTAAACAAAGTTTTAATATATGTTGTTGCAGAAAACTAGTTACGGTAGAATAAAACTTCACGCTTTAGTTTAGTTGAATCCAAAGATAATGATAATAGAGAATAAGAAATCTATAATTTTACATGGAAAACCTAGAATACTACGGGCTAGCAGTAAAATGTTCCATTATATATTTTTGATAAAGTTTGAATAATAGGATTACAAGATGAAAAAAAATCGACAATGAAAATTTCAAAATCAAGTTACAATAACATGAATTTGAATTGAGCAGAATTGGTGGCGATAATTGATGGCGACGACATGATATGACTTTGAACTTTGAACATCTAGCTCTCTCTCTCTCTCTCTCTCTCTCTCTCTCTCTCTCAACTTTCTCCCAAGTTTGCTTCTAGCTCCTCCCTCCCTTCATGGAAAGAATGGGATCCTATTTATAGGATTGAGAGCATTTTCATCAAAATCCCAAAACACTCCACGTACGGTGTATATTGATTCATTTGATTATAGATAGTTTTTGGTGATTTGACTGCCCAAACGATCTTCGATTTAAGTGATCTTAGGCTCATTGGATTCGTCTCATTGAGCCATTCGATTCGAGTATAAGCATATCAAATTTGTAAGTTATTTGATCATCCAATAAGTGTCTCGAAGTTTCATATGTAACTTTTGAGCTTGATTTTAGCTCATTTGGGCTCAACTTGACCTGATTTTAGTGTTGTTGGACTTATCTCACTAAGTCATTTAATTTGATCGTATTCATGCTTAATTTATAAATTTTAAAGAGATATATTATTTATCCTTCTATTTTTGGATGATAAAACTTATTTCATCCAAATATATATTAAATAAAATCAATTTAGCTAAAAATTATTAGGATTTGTAATTATCATATGTATCAAATTATTTATTTATTTAATAATTTGTTATTAATATTTATATATATATATATATATATATATATATATATATATATATATATATATATTATATATATATATATATATATATATATATATCTCAGTTAAAAGAGAGGGGGCCGTGGGCCCCCAATCTATTATTATTTATTTTTTTATCGTGAAAGAAAGAGAGGAGAGAGAGAAGAGAGATTTTTTATTTTTTATTTTATTAAATGGCTGGCGTAAATGCCAGCCATTAGGATGAGATGGGGGTAGTTGCCCCGCTTAATAATTTAATTGTTTATTATTATTATTATTATTATTATTATTATTATTATTATTATTATTATTTGGAATTGAAAAGTCATTCTTTTAGTATAAATACCCCCAAAGGGTAAGAAAAACTCAGGATTTTTCTTTTTGAGATTTTTTATAACTTATTATCGGGCTCAGTTCGATCTGGGTTTCATTGTGGTTAGGTGGCATGGATCCTGAATTCAAGTTCTTTCTTTAGTGGCCTCCACTATTAGATAGTCACCCTCGGCTCATTCCCCAATCTCGTTTCAATTGTTTGGTATACACATCCGAATTCAACCTGGTACTTCCACTTTCTCCTATTTGGTAGACTCCATGGGCAGTCACCCCCGCAGTTTCCCCATCATGGTTTAATGATCTTGGTCACGTCTAATTCTCTCTTCTCTTTGGTAGCCTCCACTAACTATATAGCTGGAATTCTCGATCTCGATTTCCAGACTGTCATTTGACTCCATCAGCTTAATGCTTCCAAGTTACTTTTTAAGTCTTGGTTTCTCCCACTGATCCTTATAATGGTGTGGACTCCTCCTGAGGCTCTCTCATCTCGGGTTTAACTAACGTTGTGACACGCATCCCAAAGTTGATTTCTAATGTGATTTCGAACTTGAAAAATAAAGACTATCTTCATGGGTGAGCATCCTTCCACATATATCCCAATGTCTAATGATTCTCCAGTAAATTTTGCACAAGATGATGGGTTGCGAAAGCATTAGGAGATGACGAGATTCGATGATGTAATGCCAACTATCAACAGTGATACTTTAATGATCTTCAGAAAGAAGTTTTATTTTCCAGATGATATAGTGGTTATTCCTCCTAAAAGATCACAACGAGCTTATTCTCCTCGGGAGCTTTATGAAGCTTTTCCTTCTAGATTTGTGATGTGTATGTAACTTCGGTTTTTGCCTTTGAGGTTTTGATGTACTGGCTTCAAGATTTTGATGTACCTATACCTTCTAGGCTTCACTCTAGTTTTGATGTGTACCTTCAGGCTTTACTATTGAAATTTTGATGTAGACTTTCCGAGACTTTGCCCTCTAAAATTTTGATGTACAGATTCCGAGGCTTTGTCCTATGATCTTTTAATGATTCCGCTTTCGCTTATTGAGATTTTGATGATGCATCTTTCGGGCTTTTACCGAGATTTTAATTTACTTGTACCTCCTAAGGCTTTTACCTTCTGAGGTTTTGATGCATTTACATTTTAAGGTTCTTTTTGATGTACCTATACCTTAGGGCTTTTGTTTCCGAGATTTTGATGTACTGTGCTTCGAGGCTTTTACCTTTTGAGATTTTTTATGAGTGGAGACCCTGTCAATCACTTGCTCTCTTGGAGTCTTTCTAGTGAGGACCTTGTCCACTACTAGCTTCTCATCGAGGCTTCCTCAGGGGCACGCCTTCCAGGGGTGGAATCCATAAAGGATTTTTGACCTATTCGAGATTGTTTATCAGAGTGTTACTTAGTGACATTTAACCTGTGTGGAAGAAGTCAATAGTTTTGACTCTCATCCGAGGTTATTTTGTTAAAGTATGACGTTAACCTATGTAGAAGAGGATAAATATTTTGATTCTTTCGAGATTATTTTCCAGAGTATTACTTGATAACGTTAACCTATGTATAGTAGGTAAAGTTATGACATATCCGGTTTTTGTGACGACGATTTAACCCGTGGAAGAAGTTTTAACTCTCATATGGGATTATTTTTTCAAAGTATGACGTTAACCTGTGTGGAAGAGGTTAACCATTTTGATTCTTCTGATATTATTTGTTAGAGTATTACTCTATGACGTTAACCTGTGTGGAAGAGGTCAAATAAAAATATTTGTTTGAGGCTATAGCTAAAGTTGCTCCTTGACCTTGGTCTTATTTTTCCATGAGTATGATTGAAGAATTATAATTTGCAAAGCTATCTCTCCTCTCAATGTTGAAATATCCTCCAACTTTGACTTGTTTCTTGGGATGGTAATTAATTAGATGCTCAGAATATTAGTTTGGTCGATCTTTTGAGATTAAGAGTTGCCCCCCAGCTTATGTTAAAATTGAATGATCAACATTTGATGTTTCTTCATTCTTCATATGTGTTATGCCAAAATAGAATTTTCTCCATCATATAGAAGGTGTCGCTCTTAACTTGAAGTCAGATTGTCAATCATTGCGAAGGTGTAAATGGAATGTTTCTCATGGCGCCAAAGCGTCGAAAATTAGTTGTAGAATAAAACGCTTTTAATTTGAAAGTCCAACACACAGATAGTTGAAAAGAGAATAAAAAACTCTAAAATTTTTACGTGGAAAAACCTCAGAAAGAGGGGAAAAAATCACAGAGCCTATCCTAGTAAAATTTCTCCACTATATATCTGCTTTGGAGTACAAAATTTGAATCTTCCTGATAATGGGATTATAAGGTTGTATGTGAAAATCTTGACAATGGGAATTCTAGAATCGTTACTAATAGTAGGTAATAAAGTATTATTGGTTGCGACAATAATTGATGACACGATGAACAAGGGATGGCGACGAACTGAACTTAAATTCTCTCGCCTTTCTCCCTTCCAGCTCCTCCCTCCCTTCATGGAAGAATGGGTCCAATTTATAGGATTCTGAGAAGGGCATTTTGATCATTATAGCCAAAATCCCAAAACACTCTATGAGACGGTATATATTCATTTGATTGATATAGTGGTGATTTGACCATCCAAACGATCTTGATTTGATCTTAGGCTCGTTGGATTCATCTCATTGATTTCGGTTTAGTATAGCACGTCAAATTTGAAAGTCATTTGATCATCATCCGGTCTCAAGTATATAACTTTTATTAATTTATTTGCTCAATTTGATTTTGGTTATTGGATTTATCTCACAATCGTTTAATTGATCGTATTCACGCGATTATAAATTTTAGATATATATATATATATATATATATATATATATATATATATATATATATATATATATATATATATATATTACCTAATAGTTATTTATAATTTTCTTAAATTGTGAGATACAATGTAACGTTTTAAATTCTTTTATATATGAGATTATTTCTGAAAAAATTTGAATTCAGATATTATGATCGAATTAATAATTTACTAAAAATTAAAATTATACAAATTTATTTTGAGAAGAATTTAAACATGAGTATTTAATTAAAGTTTTGATTTATTTTAAAATAAATAAAATATAATAAATAATTAATTATTCTTTTATTATGCTCATCTTAAAATAAATTTCATTATTTCAAGGTTCATTCCAACCAAATTTTAGTATATCAGACCCTCATTTTTTTCTTGGGATATACCGTTATAAATAGATGAAATAACTCATATATTTTATTAAGTTTTTAATATTTTTGACTATTACAAATAAAAAAAAAAAACAGATAAGCAATGGTACATCCTCTCAAAACAACCATGCAACGGGATACTCTACCTGAAAAAAATCTAAATCATATCTATAAAATTAATGAAATTTAATAACAAAAAAAAAAGCCAAAGTCTATTGCAATTAATTTGTACAAAAATATTAAATTCTTTTAAAATTTTCATAATATCTTCAATTTCAAAATTTAAAAATACATTGATAATTTTCTCACAGGCTGAGATCGGCAGTGACGGTCAGCTTCTGCTGAGAGTGTCGGAGAAGCAACGTGACAAGATTGGGCGTTGGATGGGTCGGCAGTTGTTATAGTCGATGAGTTCAATTCAAGTCAGCGCCATTATGGTGGTAAGCCAGGACGGGACAAGAAATTTTACCACCATTATTGATGCGGTGACGTCGGCTCCCAATAACACAGATGGCAATAATAGCTATTATCTCATCTTGGTTAGTGCCGGATGATCGACGACGGGATTAATCAGACCATTGTGATCGGGAATCATAACAACATTGATGGCTGGACCACGTTTAACTCAGCCACCTTTGGTATGTTTATAAAGATTTCTTTCTTTTCAGTAACATTGGCTAATTCTATTTTAATCATCTTTTTTATTACTATTTTTATTAGAATTATACTTTAACTTTTAAGTGTATGGAATGTAGTTAGGGAATTAATTATTACACTAATGACAGCGTGCTTTAGCACGTTTGTTCCATTAGTCAAAATATGATACGTGTGGAATCTAATTTTATAATTAATTCGGATAAAACAATTGATCACATATCCTAAGCTTTGCTTTCTCACTTTGGTTGAGAAAGAATGCATGAAAAAAAAATACATGTAAAAAAAGTAAAAAGATTCTTTACGTTATTTGGTTGAGAGTTTTTATGAATTACTTTTCTTTTATATTTGGTTAAAAAATATAATGTAAAGTATTTTGAAAGTTTTGACGACACGGCTGATGACGGTGGCAAGGGGGGCGACATGACCGGCGGCGGCGGTAATGGCGCGCGCTGAGACATACCGCGATTATTTAAATTCGCCGCGGGAGAATAAATATCAAAAATAACCTATGTAATTTATTTGGAATACATTACATTACCTTCAAAATTTACTTTACTTAAAGCCAAATACAAAAAAAATTAAAATCTCTATATTTACTTTATTTTACACTCCAAACTATTCCAACCAAATAACCCCTAAATAATACTCCTTAAATCTTAATAACCACTCCTCTTCACTGTCACTTATATTTAGTTCTAATATGCTGCGTTTGACACAAAGTTGTGTATGGCACGGCGAAGGGTTTCTCCCGCCGAGGTTGTGAATACGCCGAATCGGGCTAAAGGAATCGCTTGAGTAGAAGGGGAATTGGTGCACCGTCTCTGTCCAGTATAAAATATATTAAAAATTATCAAATTTTTTTTTGAAATATGAGATTATAATATTATATATGTTACGTGCCTTTGGGATTTTTGTAATACAACTTGTTTTATAATAAATATTTTAAAAATTATCCAATTTACACAAGTCACTGGCCCTAAGTTTTTTTTTTTTTGCTTATTTATTTATTTATTTTTTATCATTTATTTATTTATTTAAATTTTTTTAAAATTTTTTATTAATTTATTATTTTTATTTTTTTATTATTTATTATTATTTTATTATTTTATTATTTATTATTTTTTATTTTTTAAGGTTATTATATTGCGTGAGATCATGCAGAAAATATTACGTCAACGCCAATCGTATATGAACACGTGTACATTAATAAAATATTGGTTTTTTTACTTTACCGCACGGTAATGCTACTCCGAATGCCGTTAATGCTATTTGAAGCCGACCCAGCCCCGTTCGGAGTGAACATGCTGGACGCTGTGGATGCTTTCCGAGCGTGAGGTAAATTTAGGTATTTTTATTTTTGAGCTGTTTAGTCGTGCAGAAATTGTACTCAGCACCCTCCGCATGTGCATCATTGCGAGCATCCGACCTTCCTCTAGAGTTCTGCTAATTCTCGGGAATTAAAATTTGAGGTATTATCTCATCTTCTCTGTAGACGACTCCATTAGGTATTAGTTCTTGCATTCTTAAACTTTAGAGATTTTGGGTTTTCACATTTGTTCCGACTGTTACCAGCTCACCTATTTGCAAGAGGATTTGGTGATTTTTGTGCAGTTTTTCATATGTACACTCTATACATTCTTGAGTATACACCATTTTTTTTTTCAATTTTAAACAACTGAGGAGCTTGCTATATCTTTCCTACATGCTATTATAAGATGATTTGAGTTATTTCCTAGGAAATTTGGGTGATTTTGGTGCATTTTTTCATGTGTACACTCTATACACCTTATAGTGTACCATTTTTTTTTTCAATTTTAAACCTGGGTTTGTGTTGACCTTACTTTTGTAGTGAGTTCTCAACTTCTTCATCATGGATCTAGGACTCTTATACACTAAGAAGACTTGCCTACCCTATAGCCTAAACCCGATCCATGCTTTTCTTCTCAAACCAAACCTCAAATTCATATCAAACCCAAACCAAATTTCCAAGACTCATAATCAATCTCATGATCAAATTCAAGCTCAAAGTTTCTCCATAAAACCTCATATTTGAATTCAAAACCCTTTCTAAGCCCTTTGATTTCATCTTATGGACTTAGCCTTAATCAAACTCAAATCAACCCCAATTCAATTGATTTTCTCAAAGATCAATTCAATCACTCAAATCAAATCCAAGATCAAAATTCTTTCTTAAGCCTTAAGACCTACTCTTAAGCTAAAATCTCCACCTAAATTATCCCAAACTTGATTGATTTCTTCATAAATCAATTATTCCTTCATTTATATTCACAAATATAAATGAAACCCATACCCAAATGATCAAAACCAAATCAAACTAAATCAATCCAAGCAAAATCCCCTCTTAAGCCTTATGGACCTATCTCCATAAGCTTAATCAAATCTCATACAAATCAACCCAAAATCAATTGATTTCTCTATAAATCAATTATTCTTTCATTTATATTCACAAATATAAATGAAACCCACACTCCAATGATAAAAAATAAATCAAACTAAATCAATTCCTTACTTAAGCCTTTTTGCCTACGTCCTTAAGCTTGGTCAAATATGCTTCCAAATCACTCTAAACTCAAGTGGTTTTCTCATGGATCTTTTATATCTTCATTTATATTTCCAAATATAAATGAAATATAAATTCAAATAGCAAAACCATATCAAAAATTAAACCAAAACCCAATTCAAGTTTTTTTAGCCAATTTATTGGACTTGGTTAAATCCTATTCAAATCAAGCCAAAACCAATGGATTTTCTCTTGAATCAATCATCTACCCAAATATAAACATAAACTATAATTACCAAAGCAAATTCAAGTCTACCCAAGTCAAGCCCAAGTTAGCTTTTTTGACTTGAAAATTTCAAATGAGCCAAAATCTATTAGACTCCAAATTGATTGTTTGGATTTATATTTCAATCCTAGGCTCATATATGAGTTCAACTAAACTTGAATCAAGCCAAAACTAAATCAATTGACCCATTTAAGTCCACTTGACCCAAAGTGACCTAAAGAACCCTTTGAACCAAGTTCTAATCCAACTCAAATTGGATTGAACCAAGCCCATCCAAAACTCATATCATGATCAATAATCATCCTAGGGTGATCAACTACCTTGAATTGGGTCAAACCAAGTCAACTTGGTCCTTTGACCAAGTTAACCTTTAGCCCAAATGAAATCTAAAATAGCCAAAACCCACCATACATCAAATTGATTAAACCATTGATCCAAACCAATTCATAATCAATGATTGAACATGACCAAACCTCAATTGAGTCAAACCAAGTCCAATTGGCCATTTGACCCAATTTGACCCAAATTGGCCTAAAAAGCCAAAATGGGTCAAATCATGATTTAACCCAAATTGATTACGACCAATGGCTCAAGTTCATTCCAAATCAATTATTGAACTTGACCAAAGACATAATCAAGCCCAATTTGACCAATTGGTCAACTTGACTTAACCTAGCCCAAATTGACATAAAGGGTCAAATTAGCCAAAATCCAAATTAAATCCAAATCAAATCAAACCAAAGCCTACAATCATTTTCAATTAACCAATTGAACTTGAACCAACCTAACCTAACCCAATTTGATCAAATTGGTCAAATTGGTCAACTTAGCCCATTTGACCTATATGAATCCAAGTGAGCCAAAATCAAACCTAAGCCAAATTGATTGAAACCATTTAAACTAAAACTCTTCAAACCATCATTTGAACCTAACCCAAGCCTTAGTTTGACCTAATTTGACCAATTGGTCAACCCAACCCAACATGAACCCATATGAACCCATTTGACCAAATGAAGAAATGGAGGAGATATGAAGATAAGAAGACCCCATAGCATTTATTTATTTGTAATTGTAATTATTCTTTCATATACTCAGTATAAGGATAGAGTTTGGCTACCCATTTCACTTTTTTGATTTTATGACCGATCTATATTATTATTTTACATTGGGTTTATAAATTGTTTGATATTTTGTTTACAACTTTGTTGTTGATCTCATTTTTAGAATGAGCTCTCAACCTCTCCATCTTAGACATAGGACTTCTCTTAGACACTAAGAGTTTCTTAGTCTTAAGACACTTATAGTGATTAGGTGAACACTCAGCCTAAACCTAGAGACTTGGAAGAGTTAGCCATAGGAATATGTCATGCCTTAGGGGTGTTAGGAAAACTTGCCTACCCTATAGCTTGAACCAACTCCTTACTTCCTTCTTTCAAGTCAAACTCTAAATCCAAATCAACCTCAACTTTAACTCCAAACAAACTTCAAACTCAAATCAATTCTAACTTAATTGATTTTCTCAAATCCAAATCAACTTCAAACTCCAAATCCAAACCAACTTCAAAACTCAAATCAATTCCAACTTAATTGATTTTCTCAAATCCAAATCAACTTCAAACTCCAATCCAAACCAACTTCAAAACTCAAATCAATTCGAACTTAATTGATTTTCTCAAATCCAAATCAACTTCAAACTCCAAATCTAAACCAACTTCAAAACTCAAATCAATTACAACTTAATTGATTTTCTCAAACCTTAAATTAAATCCAATTGATTTTCTCAAATCAAGAATCAATTCCAAATGATTGACATTCATGATCACTTCAAATCAAAAATCTTTCCTAAGTCACTTTGATTTCATCTTATGGACTTAGCTCAAATCAAATTCAAAAGATTTTCTTATAACCCATTTATATTCTCATTTATATTCACAAATATAAATGAAATATAAATTCAAATAACCAAAACCAAATTCAAAACTCAAATCCAAATCTAACCTAAAACCAACCTATGCTCTTTCAAGTTAAATTTTTGAATTTAGCCAAATCAACCTCAAATCAATTCAACCCCTTGAATTTTCTTCATGATTCAATCAATCCTTCAATCATGCAACCAAATATAAACATTAACTTCAATCATCAAACCAAAACTAAATTCAAAACTCAAACCCAAATCAAACCCATGTTCATCCTTTGAACTTGAAATTATCAAATGAATCAAAACCCATTTGACTCCAAATCACTTGCAAATGGATTTATATTTCAATCATAAATCTATAAGTTAGTTCAACTAAACTTGACTCAAGCCTTGATCATGTCAATCGACCCACTTAGGCTCACTTGAACCAAAGTGACCTAAAGCACCCTTTTGAGCCAAATTCTAATCATACCCAAATTGGATTGAACTAAGCCCATCTAAGCATCACATTATGAGCAAAAATCATCATAAGATGATAAATCACTCAAATTGGGTCAAACCAAGTCAAACCTAGCCTTTGGCCAAGTCAATATTTGACCTAAATGAAACCTAAACTAGCCAAAATCCACCATAGGCCAAATTGATTGAAACCATTGATCAAAACCAATCCCTGATCAATGTTTGGACTTGACCAAGTCATCATTTAAGCCTAACCTAACCCAATTGGCCACTTGACCCAAGTTGACCCAACTTGACCTAAAAAATCAAAATGTGTCAAATCTTGATCTAAGCCAAATTGATTGCAACCAATTGGTCAAATTCATTCTAAGTCACTTGTTGAACTTGACCAAAGCCTCAATTGGCTAACTAGGCCCAACCTAGCCCAATTGATCATGAACCTAACTTGATCTAAAAGGTCAAATCAAGTCAAAATCAAATTAAACCAAAATTGATTGAAACCAAAGCTTCCAATACATTTCAAATGACCAACCAACCTAAACCAACCCATGACCTAACCTAATTGAGTCAAATGGGTCAAATTGGTCAACTTGACCCATTTGTCCTAAATGAAATCAAATAAACCAAAGCCAAATATAAACCAAATTGAACTAAACCAATGACACCAAAATATTTCAAATGGTCATATGAACTTGACCCAACCCTTGGTTTGACCTAATTTGATCAATTGGTCAACTTGACCCAAGTTGACCCATTTTTATTTAAATGGGTCAACATGAGCCAAATGATATCAAATCAATCCTAAATTCTTTGAAATTTGTCCCAACCCAATTTCAAACTATTCCAAATCTGTCAAAATTGAAATCAAAGCCAAATAACCATTTTACCCCAAGGTCAAGGGGTAATCTATGGCCAATTCCACTTTGAATTTGGTCAAATCCTTTTCATGGCTACTTGGCATCCTCTTAGTGATCCATTTAGACACTAATGAGGGTGGTGCAAAGAACCCAATGGCTTTGGGTCAGCCAAACCCAACCCAAAGCCAAAACTAACCACCCAATGGAAAATTCTTCACATGGAATCCCTCACATCCTCCTTTAGCACATGGGCAACTCCTCCACTTCACTCCCCTGCCAAAACCAAATCACATGGCATCCATAACAACCTAACAAACCCACTCAATCAAGTCAATTGATCAAAAATGGAAGGAAGGCTCACGGTCGTCAGATCCAAGTAAGGGGAGATATACTCCCCCTCATTTTCATTCAATCCATCACACTTACAATCGATTGAGCCAGAGAGACCTAAGGCAAGCTCCCCAAGCTCTCTCAAGTAATCCCCAAGCTCTTCAAATTTCCTCTTCTCGGTTTTCCTTAAGTCAAAAATAGGGGAGGTAGGAAGAAATCCAAACTCACTCATCACTCTATAGAATCCAAAGTCCTCTTGCAAGCACCATCAGAGGACCCAATCGAGCTCACCCAAATCAAATCCCAAGCAATCAAGCCACGAGAAGGAGGAGCTAGACCAAAGCCGCAACCCTTTGAAGAAGAGTTTGGCCAATAGGAAGATCCACTTCATCTCAAGCTTTAATCCTTCAACAGGACTTTGTCTCTACTAGACAAAGCTACCTCGATGGTTGGGAGCGCCGATGATAGCCTCTGGTGAGGTATGCTTCAAAACCGAGCCTAGGGAGAATTTTCTTTGGTCCTTTGTGAAGAGAACTTTATTCCCAATTGAAATTGACCATTGGATGTTCTTCCCCACACCTCTTAATGGTGTGGGTTGAATCCTAGCTCAATCTGAGCTTAAGTGAGCTCAGATCAAGCCATGGAGGATGGATGGCCTCCATCTCCCACAAGTGAGGGCAGGGATGAATCATGGAACATCCATCCCGCGTGTATTGGATGGATGATCCTGATTAATCTGATTAGATCCTCTAATTAATCCTTTAGAGACTGCGGGCTTGATCTCGACCATCCAATCTTTGATCGGATGGTCCAAGAGAAAGTGCGTCGCCACCGACTGATGCGGCATAGGATGTGAAAACTTAAATAATCAATCCCGTCGCACCACGTGGAAAGTGTGTGCCGCATCAGCGGTTCACGTTGCACCGATGGGATTAGTTAATTAATTAGGCTTCCTAATTATCTAATAATCACAGGAAGTTCAAATATTCATAACTAAATGTAGAAAAATCAAGAAAATATAAATGAGGGCTCATTTTAAAGATAATTTAGTGAGAAATAATATAAAATTATTTCTAATTGATTTTGAACAATGAATTTTTCTTAGTTAGGGTTTATTTGAAATCTTAACAATCTTAATTACTCCCTAATCATTTCATTAATTAATTTCAAACTTCTCAGGAATATTTTGGGGGTTGACTTCTGCCTCCCCTAATTTTCTTAAAATTTATTAATGAGTTAATTAGGAAAATCAATTAATGAATCCTTAATCACTCTCTTAATGTAATTAAGGGTAATTAAGTATGTGAATAGTGGTTTAATCACTTAATAGGGGTATTTTCCCTAAGTTATTCCCTAAACCCCTTCCTTCCTTAATCCAAACCTAATTAAGGGTTCATCCA
The DNA here is from genome assembly GCA_021442155.1 of Cymbidium sinense. Taxonomy (NCBI): domain Eukaryota; kingdom Viridiplantae; phylum Streptophyta; class Magnoliopsida; order Asparagales; family Orchidaceae; genus Cymbidium; species Cymbidium sinense. The sequence continues at coordinate 36,132,524 of CM038233.1, read as the reverse complement.
CTAATAATATTCTTAATTAGCTTAATCAAAATTTTAAAATCAATATGAACTTAATTAATCCTTTGTTGGGTAGATCCTTAGGTGTTCAAAAACCTAAGGTAAATTTAAGGAAATCATTTCCAACCTACATGTGTGGGAAGGTTATGAAAGTACTTAATTAAACCCCTTAGCTTGATTCATTAATAATTGTGAGCCAATTGCATTAGGCCCCTTTCTTTCTTAGGTGCATGATGATTTAAAATTCCATGTTATTGCATATCATATGTTGTCTCATAACTGTTTGAATAATTATGTTAAGGAGGTGTAGGTAAGGGGTAATTAATGAACTTAATTTAAACCTTAACTTAAACAAAACATAAAATCAACTTAATGGTTCTAAAAATTAAACTAAAACAACACACACATGTGGGAGATGGGTTAGGACCAACAAACACTCTTTTCACATTTCCTAAATCAAATCAAACTCAAAATTAAAACAAAATTTCTTTAAACAATTTGATTCACTTTAAATGATCTTATTTCATAGGATTGTCTTTAGGAATTAATTAGGGTAATGGAGTTACATGCTTACATCACTTTAGTTCTTTCCTAGCATGCTAAATATTTCTTGTCATATGAAATCATGCATTCATGTCTTTTGAAAAATAAAATAAAATGAAATATTTCTTTTATGTCAAATTGCATATTTTGGCTAAAGTAAGAATATGAATGGCTATTATCACTATTAAATCTAAAATTATTTTCAAAAACCTATGAATCAAAGATGAAAAATGAAAATGTATGCTACTTATAATTATTTATAAGCTTGCATGTGAGTATAATATAAAGATGTGCATTATGTGACTTTTCCCTACTCTTCTCTTTTAACATAGTTTTGAATAGGATTTGCAAAGTGTATAGTTCAATTGAAAATAACATAACACTTGCTTAAATCCATTCCTATTCATTCTTATATTATCCTTTAAGAAGGATGTTCACATTTACACATGTAAATTACATAATCAAATCAAACATAAAATCTTTTGCATGACTCTTTTTCCATTCATTTACTTTTGTACATGCACATGTATTTAAGAAAAGTGGTATATTAATCTGGACATCCGGGGTTGCGAGGCTTTAAGTAGCCCCAAGTAGGTCTTATACCTTACACCCCTGGTGTAGAAAATAATGGTGTCGTACTCACTTATGTCTTTCATACTTGTAAATGTGCATTTGATTAGTGGATAAAAGAATCTCCTCTTTTCTACTTAACAAAATCATGCATCATGAAGCATCCAAATTTTCTTAAGCAACATCTGTTAGTATTCATCATTAAGGTGTGCTAAATATTTACATTTGCATGTATAGATATGCTTAGTTTCATTTCATGTGCATGATACACATGTTGAAAAGAAATAAAGTGTTGTGTGCTTTGATAGTAATTCACTTTAATTAATCCTAAAATGCCTTTCTTATTTGAATAGGTTGATTTAGAGTAAATCTAAACTTAGGATTAATTAAAACACATAATAAAATATTTGCTAAACAAAAATCATTAATGAATCTACCTTAAAAATTACTTAAAGTAGGGAGGAAAGAGAAGTTCTCTTCTCTTTTTCTCTCTTTCCAACACTTAATAATTAAGTGTAGGTTCATTCAAACCAAATAAAAATCATCAAATAAAAATCAACTAAATCACTTAAATAAAATCACCCTCTAAGTTGAACCTCTCACACTTAGAAAACCTCTAACCTTAAAGCTTAGCTAAGACATACCACGCAAGCCTTAAATGGCACACACATTAGGCTAAGTCACCATTTCTAGTCTTATGTTTGGGCAGTGCATGGTTTGATGCTTGATTTTATTTTATGATATGATATTTTAGTCTAGATGTTAGGCTGTATGTGCGTAGACTAAATGGTAGGATGATCTTAGTCTAATCATTATCTTCTGTAAGGGATTGTGTTTAAGGGGCGCTGCAATAAAAATATAAATGCTTTTGCTATGTAGGTTGGTTATACCCTTAAGCATAATCCAAAATAGGCTAGGTGGACTTGGTTACCCATGTGTGGAGTGCTAAGTACAATTTATTTATATACATGCTTGGGATTATGTGGTTTGTTTATCTAATCTCTATTTTGCAGGTTTTAGTTAGATTTACTTTTCTCATTTTCATGTAATCTTATAATTAGGATTGAAATAAATGTTATGGGGGATTAGGATGAACATTAATCATAATACTATGTCTTATATACCATGTGAAGCCTTTTGAGCAACCACATTCCAACTAACCAAAAGAAGAAAAAAGAAAGAAGAAAGAAGAAAGAAGAAAGAAGGAAGAAATGAAGAAAGAAGAAATGAAGAATGAAGACCCCCGTAATATGAATTCATTTTTGATTGTAATTAATTTATTTATAATCCAGATTGTATAAAGGTAGAGCTCGGCTACCCAATTTCTTTTCGGGTTTGTATGGTGGAGCCTCACCACAAAAGGTCTTTTATTCTTTTGCGTTAGCTTTATAAATTGTTTGATGTTTGTTTAGCTTGTGCATTAAGATGACATGTTTTTCTAGTTTCTTTCTTACTTTGATGAATGGCTAGATGCGATTAAGCTCTTAGAAAAAAATAAATTTTTTATCCAATTAATCAATTCAAAACTAAAAAAAATATTAACAACTCATAACCTCACCTAAAGCCTAGGTTGTAAATCAAGATAAAAGATTTAGCAACCCCTTAACGGGATGTTGTATGTTTCACATATGCATAAAAAGCATCTTGCTTCACTCTTATTATAGGGGACTTCCACCTTTACCAAGGAACTTGGCTTGACCTTTGAGAGCCATGGTAGAAATACACCTCCTTATTGCTGATTTTGGCCCATAATCCAATTTCTCATGCATTGGGCATATGAATCCCATAGCTATGTCAAATAAATTATCCAGAAAATGAAAATAAAATATAACAAAATTTATATTAGATTTAAGTCATTAATCATGCCCTACATGATGTAGTCTCTTAGGGAGTGTGTTTAAGAACTTAGTCTCTTTATAAACAAATAACAGCCTAACTATCTTACAAAAGCATATGACTTGCCTACATGTATTTAAAATCGTAGGAGGAGTTAGTTGATGACCACCCTCAAGCAGTTGTAAGTCCAACAGTTGGGTGGTTTATCCTCTCTTATGGAGGTAAACCCAATACCCATTTTGCCTTAGATTTAGGTCATGCTTTGGCCCTTGCCAAGGCTCCCTAGATTTAGGTTCAGAGGTTAATATTTTCCTTTGTGGGCTACAAGCATAAATCCTCACCTCTTAGGCATTTTCACAATTGTGTTGTGGAATTGTAAGCCCTAGATTTCTAATAAAAATTTAACTTAAACAAATAAATCACTTCAATTTTAAAATATAAAGCCCAACCATATGATAGTTTGGGATGCTTACTAGGCTTCCTAGTATCATAAGTATCCCCTACTTATCTTCCTTTGATTTTGATAATAACTCCCACCTCTTGATCAATCTCACTTGATCTTCTAAAAATAAACCAATTGATTGATAGTCCTATCTTTGAAATATTTGGAGATAATGATCATTTACCTTAGTCAAAAGTATTCATAAGGAATCATATTCCTTAGGATGTAATTAACTATGAGGGCTTGCCACCATAGAGAACTTAACGAACCTAGTTTAAAATAAACCCTACTTTACTTTTCCATGTAAAGTAGGGGAAGAATCTCTAGAACATACGAAGACACATAGTCCTTAGGAGTACTTATTAAGGTGATTAGGCCCATTGTAAGATGGTGACTTCTATCTCTTGAGATAGTACACCATTCCTCAATATCGTATTTGATCACCCAAATAAGAATATTTATAGATATACGTAATGTCCAACATAAGAAAGTTATTATTATTTTTCTTCATTTTTTTCTTTTTTTCTTCAAGAAAAAGATAGATGAAGGATGAAAATTTTCACCACATTTGTAATAGAAATGACATGTCTTTTTCTAGTTTCTTCATACATGGTGATTTAATGTGTGGCTTGGATCCGATTAGGCTCTTAGGGAAAAAATAAACTTTCTACCCCAACTACAACTCATAACCTCATTTAAAGTCTAGGTATTAAATTAAGATAATTAAAAGATTTAACAACCCCTTAGTTGAATATTGTATGCTTAATATCATGCATGTCATCTTGTTTCACTTTTGTTAAGAGAAGGTTTCCATCCTTACACGATAGGGGAAAACTTGACCTTTGAGGGTCTCTTATGTGGTGGAAAACACCTCTTTCCCTCTGATTTAGCCAATAACATTATTTCATCATGCATTTAGACATATAAGAATCTTATGGCCTTTATTAAAATGAAGAGTTCAAAATCAAATAAAAATTGAAAAGATTTGCATTAAACTAAGTCATTATTCATACCACTCATGCTCTAGTCTCTTAGAGAGTGGGTTTAAGGACTTTAGTTTCTTTCTAACAATAACAACCTAACCATCTTGCAAAATATGACTTGACCACATGATTTTAAAAGCATAGGAGGAGTTAGCTGGCTGCCACTCCAGGTAGTTATAAGTCCAGCAGTCAGGTGGTTTACCCTCTCTTATGGAGGTAAACCATATACCTATCTTCTTTTAGATTTAGGATGTGCTTTGGGCCTCGCTGAAGCTTCCTAGATTTAGGATCTGAGATTTTCATTCTCCCTTGGGCTACAATCATAAATTCTCACCTCTTAGGTATTTCCACAACCTTGTGTTGTGAGATCATAAGTCCTAGCTTTCTAATAAAATTCCAACTCAAATATATAATTATCTTTAATTTCAAATGTATAAAGCCTAACTGTAGGATATATTGGAATGATCACTAGGTTTGCTAGTATCATGAGCATCCCCTACTCATCTCCTTTAGCTTCGATAATAAGTCTCTCCTTTTTGATTTATCCCATATGATTTTCTAACATAGCCAATTTATTGGTAGTCCTATCGCTAAAATCTCTAGAGATAATAATTTTCTACTTTAATCGAGAGTATTTCTAAATGATTCACCTTCTTAGAATGTAATTAACTATGGGGGCTTGGCCCCCCATAGGGAACTTCAGAACCCAATTTAAATAAACCCTGGTTTATTCATCCATATAAAGTTGGAGAAAAATCTCTGGTATATTCGAAGACCCATCATGCTTTAGGAGTCCTTATTAGGTGATTAAGTCTATTATAGAGTAGTGATTTCTATCTTTCGAGATAGTGCACAATTCCTTAATATCATACCTGACTGCCTCAATAAGTACACCCTCACATCTGTGCGGTGTCCCCCATACACACAAAATTAAAAACAAACATCACAGATTTTTCTGGTGACTCCGTTGGGGCAGTTCCTCTCTCCATCTCTAGTAGACAATTATTGTCTCCAAGCATTAATAGTGAACTTGCATTTCATATGAGTATAAGAGTATCTTTCCTTCCATTGGCACTTAGCTTATTTCATTCTTAAGCAAAGCTAGCCAACATCCTTTAAGTTTTAGGACCTCATTCCTTGTAGGTCTTGAAAGCCCTATTGGATCTCCCAATAGGTGAAAGATAAAATTAGCTAATGAAAGGAGATGACAAAAACTTAGAAACTCCTCACCACTAGCTTGGTGAGGCAATGTTCATCTTATATTTAAGAAAAATAAACTTTTTTGGAAAATGTCACTCTCCAAAAGCACTTTTTCAAAATTTATATAACAAAAGATCTTGCACAAAATTTATATGAAACTTTCGAAAAGCACAAAACTCATATAGCCAAATCTCATCTAACAATCTCCATGATTGTTGCATGGAGGTTCTTTTCGAAATCAAAATCAAAATCATTTTTCAAAAGCATCCTTTTAAAAATAGTTATCTCCATTCAGCATACTCAAATTTGTTGAATGAAGAATCTATTTTCAAATAAAATCATAGCATAAAAATAAAACTCCACTTATCATATTTCACATATGTTAGCGTTGAAGTTTCCCTCTTTTCAGAAGCAAGAAATCACACATATGAAATCAAGACATATTTTGGACTCCATTTGACATACCCAAATTTGTCAAATGAGAATCTCATTTCCAAAATTCACAAAACAAATTGAACTCTATTTAACATATCCAAATTTGTTAAATAGATTTCTCCTCTTTTAAAATACAAATCATATCACACTTAATTTCTACTTAACATACCCAATTTATTAAGTGAGAGTCTCATTTTTAAAACACAAATCATAATCACATTTGATTCCTACTTAACATACCAAATTTATTAAGTGAGAATCTAATTTTCAAAAATCATAACACATTTGACTCCCACTTAACATACCAAATTTGTTAAGTGAGAGTCTCATTTTCAAAACACAAATCATATCACACTTGATTGCTACTTAACATATCAAATTTGTTAAGTGAGAATCTCATTTTTAAATCATAACACATTTGACTCCCACTTAACATACCAAATTTGTTAAGTGAGAGCCTCATTTTTAAAACATAAATCATAATCACATTTAATTCTGACTCAAAAATTATAACACATTTGACTCCCACTTAACATACCAAATTTGTTAAGTGAGAGTTTCATTTTCAAAACACAAATCATATCACACTTGATTCCTACTTAACATTAAGCGAGAATCTCATTTTCAAATCATAACACATTTGACTCCCACTTAACATACCAAATTTGTTAAGTGAGAGTCTCATTTTTAAAACACAAATCATAATCACATTTGATTCCTACTTAACATACCAAATTTGTTAAGTAAGAGTCTCATTTTCAAATCATAATCACATTTGATTCCTACTTAACATACCAAAATTGTTAAGTAAGAATCTTATTTTTAAATCATATCACATTTGATTCCTACTTAACATACTAAATTTGTCAAGTGAGAATCTCATTTTCAAATCATATAACATTTGAGCCCCACTTAACATACCAAATTTGTTAAGTGAGAGTTTCATTTTTAAAACATAAATCATAATCACATTTGATTTCTACTTAACATACCAAATTTGTTAAGTGAGAATCTCATTTTCAAAAATCATAACACATTTGACTCCCACTTAACATACCAAATTTGTTAAGTGAGAGTCTCATTTTCAAAACACAAATCATATCACATTTTATTCCTACTTAACATACCAAATTTGTTAAGTGATAATCTCATTTTTAAATCAAAACACATTTGACTCCCACTTAACATACCAAATTTGTTAAGTGAGAGTCTCATTTTTAAAACATAAATCATAATCACATTTAATTCCGACTCAAAAATCATAACACATTTGACTCCCACTTAACATACCAAATTTGTTAAATGAGAGGCTCATTTTTAAAACACAAATCATAATCACATTTGATTCCTACTTAACATACCAAATTTGTTGAGTGAGAATCTCATTTTCAAAAATCATAACACATTTGACTCCCACTTAACATACCGAATTTGTTAAGTCAGAGTCTCATTTTAAATACACAAATCATATCACATTTGATTCCTACTTAACATACTAAATTTGTTTAGTGAGAATCTCATTTTCAAATCATATCACATTTGACTCCCACTTAACATACCAAATTTGTTAAGTAAGAGTCTCATTTTCAAAACACAAATCATAATCACATTTGATTCCTACTTAACATACCAAATTTGTTAAGTAAGAGTCTCATTTTCAAATCATAATCACATTTGATTCTTACTTAACATATCAAATTTGTTGAGTGAGAATCTCATTTTCAAATCATATCACATTTGACTCCCACTTAAAATACCAAATTTGTTAAGTAAGAGTCTCATTTTCAAAACACAAATCATAATCACATTTGGCTCCCACTTAACATACCAAATTTGTTAAGTGAGAGTCTCATTTTTAAAATATAATTCAATCACATTTGGCTCTCACTTAACATACCAAATTTGTTAAGATTAAATGGGATCATGAGCAAGCAGTCAGAGAGCTTGATGCTGCTTCCCATATAGCTGAGGAGGGCTCTCCACGTGAGACCTCTCCACTTTTGAGTGGCAGTAGGTTCCACCCCTCTCGATGGATGGAGAAGACTAGAGGATCAGCTTCACCCACCAAAGATACCATGAGACATCAGCTAGGGAGCATAGGAGGCCCTTTGCCAGGATTAAGACTGTTCTACGCTAGGTCAGCAGAGCTTATAGACACTCAGAGTCTGGTACTTTGTTTGAGTTATGATCCATGATCCCTAAGAGTGTTAGGGGTCAAATCTGTAGAGAGAGAGAGAGAGAGAGAGGTGGAGGCTCGAGTATCTACTTAGGCAGGCAAGAGAGAGTGATGGAGGTATGCCAGGCAGTCGATAGCTTCCGCTCTAATGGATTTTCCTGATCATCGCCATGTCAGGACCGATCACTTAGATAACATTGTTCTTATTGGTGCAGTCCATCGCAGGAGGAGATCTCCAGTTGAGGGGCAGTCAGTGTTGCCATCCCACTGCTCCCCTTGCCATCCACCATCACCAGTTTAGCTTATAGCATCTACCACTCCCTCCAAGATTTAGAAGTCCCCATCCGGGGAGAGACCAGCCCCACTGGTGATCCGGCTATGGCCCAATGATCCTGTCTAACCATTCCACCTGTTAAGGTGAGATTGAGCTCCCCTGCTCGATCTCCTACCTCAAATGTGGTTAGGAAGGAGTGGCGACCCAAGAGTCGCACCACCTCCACAGCAGACAGAAGCAGAGAGGGGAGTGGATGTAGACATAGTCCCCAGGATAGTTGATCCTCCTAGCGAGGAAGTCTTGATAGTAGGCAGTGTCTGTTGCATAGAGACAAAGGAGTACAATCCTATGACTAGTAGTCAGTGAGTATTTAGCCCAGTCCAGCCATGCATAGTAGATCAGTCACTAGATGAGATATTAGCAGACTATTTTATCAAGAAATGATAGATTTTTAGGAGTGACCACTCTAATCAGGAGGAAAATAGGAGAAAGATAGAGTTAGCTTCGATCCTGATAAGGGTGACATGATGGATGGCATAGCTATATTCCACATGGTTGATACACAGGGATCCTTTCAGTGGGATCAGCTTAGCCAGGAAGGTGCTGTGCTCAAGGAAGGTAACACTTCTCACTCGACTCAGCACCTCCTCCACTAGCGCAGATAGAGGGATGATCATATTGACAAGATGGGGAAGAAAATTGAGGAGTTGATGACAGTGATTTTAGCATTATAGAACTCAACCCCAATTTCATAGCCTTTTCCTATGATAGCTGGCCGTCTAGAGTTGGCACAAACCTTAGAGCATCCTAGGTGCACACCCGCAGACGATGATGCTAGTAGCTTGCATAGGAAGGTTATAGATGGCACCTCCATGCATGAAAAGGATATCAAAAATATGGTAGAGCAGTAGGTGAGGGATGCACTGGCACAAGCCCATGGGAGCTCATCTATTTCAAAGGGTAGACAATACCTGGAGGAATTCGATGTAGTTCTATACCCCAAGGGTTTTGTATCACCATCCTTCAAGATCTTTGATGGCAGTGAGAACTTATGTTAGCATATTGCACATTTTAGAGCCGGTTGTTACAATGCCAGTGGCAGTGATGCATTTTTGTGCAGACCTTTTGTCAGTAGCCTAGCAAGGATTACATTTGATTGGTATGCCGAACTGCCCAATGATTCGATAGGGACTTTTGCTGAGTTGGAGCTCCTCTTCATCAAGAGGTTTGCTGGACCTCATCAAAGAGTGACTGTAGGTGACCTCATTGTAGCGACATAAGTTCCCAATGAGCCACTTGTTGATTTTATTCTCAGGTGGCGCAACTTGAGCTTGAAATGCGAGCCACAGCTGTCTGAACAACATGCCATTGAGATTCTTCTCAAGAATTTTCATGGCCCAGTCACATTCATGCTTAAGGGATTTCCCATACAGACATTTGGAAAACTAATTAACAAAGCAGCTAACCTATAAGAGGAAGCCAAACAGTTACCCTTTCCCGACCAATCATCTTGGCCCAAGGATAGTAGGTGCTGGATAGAGAGAAGCAGCTAGCCATAGTCAAGTATGAGAGGCCCTAAGCTCAACAGCCTCCTTTGCCACCTCCTCTCCCACCAACTCAACTATTATATTGGCCACCACACCATAATGGCCATTCCCACCATTCATTCAAGAGGGAGGAAGTTAGGAAAATCATTAAGAATCTCTTAAAGAAACCTGACTTTTAGTTACCAGAGCCCAAGAGGCTGGAGGAAGTGGGCAAGAGTAATGATTTTAACTATTGCCCCTATCACCACATGATTAGTCATGTTTTAGAGGGTTGTATTACTTTTAAGGACTGGCTTGAGCATAGCTACAAGTTAGGCATTGTATTCATCCCCAAGGAATACTTATTAGAACAACCTTTGAGTTCTATTAAGGTAATTCTTAGAGAAACCTGCTATCCTCTTAAGACAAAAGAAGGTTGGAATATTGCCTTATCCCGAACCTCTAAAAATGTAGTTTTTAAAATTAAGAAACTCTCTTTAAAGGTGCCTGGGGCAGCTCAAACGTCCAACACTAAGGAAGGTTTGCAAGTTGCCAAAGATAACTTGAAGAAGGTGTGACGTAAGTGGCCTACCCTTGCTTGGATAGTTCAATAGTGCAACCACCGTCCGAGTCTAGCAATCAATCCACAGTTACAACTACTACTTCTTCCTCCACTAGCTCCTCTTCTACCAGCAAGAGCATTGTATCAACGGGTAAGGGCATTAAATCCCTTATCCTGCTTACTTTGCTGAATTTTTATCATGTACCTCCACCTAAAAAAAATTAATGAAGAAAGCTTTCACTTACATCTTATCCACTTCTGATAATTTAGATTTTATTCCTCTTGAAAAATCTCTAAGTCTAAAAAATAATAATGATAGCTCTAGTCATTCCGATCCACTTTCCTCTGATTCAGAATTAGACTTTTCCTTTCTGAATCAATTGGGTTCACCTCTTGAGATTTACTTGGAGTCAACTGACTCCGAGGATCCCATAGGAGAAGCTTTAGGTTTGGCTTATGAGAAGGTAGAAATTTCCATAAGTTCATCATTCCAAGAAGTCAATGAAGTCAAACTACATAGTGGGAAAGTTTTACCTCCTAGGGTAGCACCTCTTAATAAGGGTAAATAAGTCATCAGTTCTAGTGAGCAGATAGCCCCTCCACAGGATGCTCCACCCATGAATATACTTATGGAGGACAAAGTCAGAGTTGATTACAAAGTCCTAGCACATCTTAGAAAGTTGCCAGCTAAATTAAGTATATAAGATGCCCTTGCCTTATCCAAAGAGTTGAGAGAATCTCTAGTCAAGGCTCTCCTTGACCCGAGATATGCTTAACTCTTCTGATCGCTACTAAAGATGAGGCACATAGCTCAAAGGATATTTTAAGGGTTACATTCAGTGATGAAGACTTGCTTCTAGGAACGACCAAGCACAACCGCCCTCTTTACATTATAGTGGATGTTGGTAGATACAGGTTATCAAGAGTTCTGGTTGACCAACGTGCATCAGCCAATATTATGAGTTTAAGAACCCTTGCGTACTTGAGGATAGACATCTCTAAACTCAAAAAAAGAGGATGATATTGAGATGATTCAATGAACAAGGCGAGAGGGTCTTAGGCTCTATAGTGTTTCCATTAGAGATAGATAACTGGAAGACTGAAGCCAAGTTTCATATTATAGTCTCAGATACATCTTTCAATGCTTTGCTTGGGAGGTCATGGATATGTGAGAATAACATAGTCGCATCCTCTCTACATCAGTGCATGAAGTTTATGAGAGGTGGAATTGAGTACAACATCAAAGGAGATCTAAAACCCTTCACAGTTCATGAGGTCGGGATATATGAAGATGCAACCTATTTCCTTTCCCAAAATCAATAAGTCCATTCTTGAGAATCTAGTCAAGATCCCCAAGAGGGACAAAAAAAAATAGAAAAAAAGTAGAGAAAGAATTAAAAAAAGAAAAGAAAAAAGGGAAAGAAAAAGAAAATAAAAGAGAGCGAGACATGGACTCAGGGGAAGATATAGAGCCTGACATTAGATTCCACCCATAGTTTATTACTCCATTTGAACACATGGGTAGGATGACCTGACCTCCACCAGGTAGAGGTAGAGGACAGTTCAAAGGCAGTCCCCAAGGTGGAAAGCCTCCCTATTGGCCACCTAATAGGAGGTATGTCCCAACCACCAAGAGTGCACCTGCTATCCACATAGACATAAAATCTAGTTCAAAGGATGAGTCTTATGTGGTTAGCCCACCAGTCACTCTTCTCAACTGCAGATCACTTTTGAGGTGACGTTTGAGCATGATAGTGATGAAGATTGGGCTCCAAAGCAAAGCATAAATGTATCCAAATCTGCATATGAAATAGCCAGGAGTCAATTAGGAACCTTAGCTTTAACCCACTTTCTTCCTAAAAAGTTGAGAGTTTGGTAGTTAAGGAAGCCTCTAAGTCATCCATAGATGGGAAAACTCAGAGGTTCTTTTTGGAGCATCATCCTCAAGTTAGGAAGCTGATGTAGAACTTGAGGATGATTCATATAAAGATTTAATACAATTGCCTTTTGATTGGTATTCTCCTTGTGTTCTTAATTTAGGAAAGAAGGGATTAATCCCACATACTTAGTCTAAACAGAGATCAGACTACTTTGAAAGGTTATGAGATAACCTAAGCAAACATCCTCAATCAAGACTAGGACTAGGATTCAGTATAGTGGGTTTAGTCAATGATGACAATCATTGCCTAGTCATGACCAATCATTTGGAATCTGATAGGTTCTTTTCAAACAATGCTAACTCATATGAGGAGGTGTGTTTAAAAACTTTAGATGATCCAAATGACCTTGAAGTCAAGAATACACTACCATAGTTCGAAGAGGAGATCAGGTCAACCATCGACAAGCTCTAAGAAATTAACTTGGGAACTGAAGATAATCCATGTTTGACATACATCATTTTTTGTTGAGTGGTACAAAATCGATGAATTAAGTAGGCTATTGATTGAGTTTAAGGACTACTTCGCATGGAGTTATGAAGATTTGCCCAGTTTATTTTTTGATGTAGTAGTCCACAAACTAGCAATAGAGCCTAGTGCTAACCCTATCAAGTAAGCTCCTAGATGCATGCTATTAGACATTGAACATGAGGTCATTTCTGAAATTAAAAAATTGATCGATGCTAGTTTTATTAAGGAAGGAAAATATACTACCTAGTTGGCCAGTGTCATCTCAGTTAAGAAAAAGAATGGCCAAATTCGCATATGGGTCAATTTTAGATATCTAAATAAGGCATGTCAAAAGATGAATTTTCACTACCAATACCAGAATTGATGGTGGACATTGCCTCATCTCATGCGGTCTTTTCTTTCATGGATGTCTCATCTGGTTATAAACAAGTAAAGATGACCCCTAAAGATGAAATAAATATTACATTTTGATTCCCAATCAGAATCTTTTGCTATAGGGTCATGCATTTCATCCTTAAAAATGCCGATGCTACGTACCAGCAGGCCATGACTCGGATCTTCGATGAACTCATTCATTATCAGGTTTAATGTTACATTGATGATCTTGTAGTCAAAAGTAAAGAAAAGAAAGACCATCTCTTTGACTTGAGTATAGTTTTTGAATGGTTAAGATAATTTAACTTTAAAATGAATCCTATGAAGTGTGCATTTGGAGTAGCTTCAAGAAAATTCCTTGGGTTTGTTGTCCAGCATCGTGGAATAGAAATCGATCCAGAGAAGATCAAGATGATATTAGAAATGCTACCTTCCTAAAAGTCTAACTCAACTCAGATCATTTCAAGGGCGGTTAGCGTATCTAAGACGGTTCATTTCTAACCTATCAGGAAGATGCCAACTATTTTCAGCATTTGTCAAAAAGGATGCCAAGTTCAAGTGAGATGACAAGTGTCAACATGCTTTTGAAGACATCAAGCACTACCTGATGACACAACCAGTTCTAGCAGCCCCTATCTCGGGCAAGCCATTGATAATATATACTACCGCATTAGATGACTCCCTTAGTGCTTTGTTGGCCCAAACTAATGATGAAGGGAAAGAAAATGCACTCTACTATCTTAATCATCATCTGATCCCTGCTGAGGAAAACTATCCACCTATTAAAAAACACTGCCTAGCTTTAATCTTCGCATCCCAAAAGCTATGACACTACATACTTTCTCATAAGGTGACTATTATCTCTAGGATCAATCCACCGTAATATATCATGACAAGGCCGACGCTATCTGGACGGTTGGCACATTGATCCATGATTTTATCACAGTTTAACATCACTTTCGCACCCCTCCGTCCTATGAAATGACAAGCACTAGCGAATTTCTTAGAAGCACACCCACTTCCTGCTGATTCCCCGCTTAGTAATGACCTCCCCAATGAATAAATCATGACCTTAGGGGACACTAGCATTCACCATTGGGAGACGTATTTTGATGGTGTAGCTTCCTTTAAAAAGGGAGAAGAACCATGATTTACTCTTCCAGGAAAGGCAGGGGTAAGAATAGTTCTCCAAACTCTGGATCACAATGTGATGAGATTTTAATATCATTTGTCCAATCCATGCACCAACGACGAAGCTGAATATGAGGCTCTGATTGCTGGTCTGAAGTTAGCCATTATACTATGCATCCAGACTTCAACATCTTCGGTGATTCTTAGTTAGTCATCAACCAAATCACTGGGTCTTACAAAGTTCTAAAGCCTAAGCTCTGTCATTACCAAAAGTACACCATGGAGTTGGCCCAAATCCTAGAGGTTACCATTTATAAGATTCTTTGAGGAGAGAATGCAGTAGAAAATGGATTAGCCAAGCTTGCCAAAGATTTGGCATGTGCGAAAGATGAGTCCATTCCAATAAGGGTCCAAAATAGATAAGTTTTATCCCTTATTGATGTTGAACTCATTTAGAGATTCTCTCTTGAAAGGGAGGTTTCCATTGCCAAAAAGGATGAAGAGTTGGATTGGAGGCAACCATTCATGGATAATCTAAGTATAGGTAAACTACCTCAAGAGAAGTCACTAGAACATTAGGTGAAGTAGAGCCCTTTCCAACGCTCTCGTCGATGGCACCTTGTACCGGCGGTCCTTCGATCATATGTGGTTACATTGTTTGGACAAACATGAATCCCATAAGATTGTGACTGAGGTGCATTCATGTTTATGCAGAGCAAATCAATTCAGCCTGAAGATGAAAGCAATATTAAGATACTAGGATACTACTAGCCTTCGATGATCACATACTACATGGACGTAGCTAGGAGATGCCACCAATGTCAGTTTTACGGTGTGGTCATGCACCAACCACCCAATATTCTACATCCTACATTGGCCTCATGACCATTTGAGTGTTGGGATACTAACATAGTGGGCCCGATTAATCCTCCTTCTTCTATGGGTCATCAGTTAATTCTAGCTGCCACCGACTACTTTTCCAAGTGGGGGGAGGCAATCCCACTCAGAGGGTCACAGCTCAACATGTGCTCTAGTTTTTCAAGAACCATTTCATATATATGTTTGGGGTGCCTCAATGAAGTATATCCGATAATGGTACTACATTTAAGAGCACTAAAATCAACAGTGTTTCCCGGAGATACAACATAGATTGGAGATATTCTACCATCTACTACCCGAGGGAAAATGGCTTGGTAGAAGCCTTCAACAAAACTCTCATCCAAATATTAAAGAAGACACTCAACGATAATGAGAGATAGTGGCATGAGCAATTAGTTAAAGCCTTGTGGGCTTACCGCACCATATATAAAACTCCAACTCAATCTACCCCATTCTCATTAGTGTACAGGTCTGAAGCAGTTCTACCATTAGAAGTCCAACTCCCATCATTTAGGATAGCTGTAGTTAGTAAGATTACCACAGAGTAGAATGCCAAGTTGTGGTTAGAAGAGCTCGAAGGTTTGGAGGGGAGACGCCTCCGGGCATGCTAGAATCTTGAGTTATACAAAGCCAAAATGATTTAAGCTCATAACAAGTTGGTTCACCCTAGAGCTTTTCAAGTAGGAGAGCTTCTTTTAGTTCTTAGGAGACTAATTGTTGCCCGTCGAAAGATGGGAGGTAAGTTTGAACCCACTTGGGAAGGCCTTTTTGCCATAGAGAAGGCCTACCAATGAGGATCTTATTAGCTTATAAATTGTAAGGGAGAGCACCCAATGCTTTCGATCAACAGGCTCGACTTAAAGAAATATTATCCATAAATCTTGTTTCAAAATAATTATCAATAAAATCTCTTTTCATCTCAAATCTCATCCATTCATGTTTTGAGAAACATCTTTGCTTGCAAATCTTCGCGATGTGTTTAGGGTAGGTGTAAGGAACCCAAACATCATTCTATCCTTTAGTAACACAACACCAACACAAACTACACACAACCACATATAAAATAAATACATATATTTTATCTTGGGCTATTTTAATGTGGGATAAAGCCCCTGTGGCACTCACTCATTAGTTGCTATAGGTCGGGCTAATATGCTACCTTGCCAATGTGTCACCCTAATGGTTATTTGTCTAGAGGATGTAGGTCTACATGCTTTCTTTCTAACTTGACCATTGCAAATTGACGAGCACCTTGTTAGTTTGGTATGCCTTACTGCGTAGCCGGTAAGCTACCTCATGTTAATTTTGTTTAAGAAGATGTAAGTATACACACTTTCTTCTTGGACTAGCCATCATGTCCAGTATATTTGAGGTTTAGGATAAGTCTCCTAGTGGCTCCTTTCCTCTTAAATACTTCAAGCCTGGTTCCAGTCCTTACACGAGACTCCCCACTTGATAGTCGCCCTAAGTTAGATAGCATCTATCCCACCAATGACAGACTATCCTGAGGATCATTTTTATCTATGAAGATATAAATCTACAAGCCTTCCTCTCAGATTGATCATCGTAAACCGATTGGCACCTTAAGTTGGTTGGTCATCGCTATGCTGGCAGTGACCCACCTAATGGTTCTTCGTAGGCTAATTATTGCAAATCGATTGGCACCTTAGGTTGGTTGATGTTTACTATGCTGACAGTGACTCACCTAGTGTATACACCACTCTTGATAGATGTGATCCCCCATGCTTTCTCCTTGAGTTGGCCACCGAATACCGATAGATATTATCTTCTCCATGGTTTTGGATAAAGCACTTAGGGGCCTCTCCCTTGCAGACACTCTACTTGGATCACGTCCTTTACTACCCCATTTAGGCACTACCCGGGTTACTTTTACATTGGACAATCCCCTTTTCCTAGTAGTTCACCCCTGTGGTTGGAGAATTCGTTCAGCGGATGCATTGATTCTCCCTTGGTTCAATAAATTTAAGATAGGCCTAGGCTGATATGAACTCCATTTTAGTATGATCCCTCGTAAACCAACATGGTCCATGATAAATAAACAAACAAATAAACAAATTTATTTTCTTGTGGATTAGGAATTCAAGCCCCCAACGGCCCCTTTCCCAAACAGGCATCCTATCTTTAGGGCAATGTCAGCATACCTCCCTATAGGAATTTCCTAACTACACATGTGTTGAGATAAGTCCTCGGGTCACACTCTCTCTAAGGTCGTTCAATCCAACAAATAGATTGCATCATTTTTAGAATTACATACACATTCTACCTAATCCAAATTGAATTAGACATGTTACCTTGCTAATATGTCTCCTCTGTAGCCTTTTATTCAGTAAAGATGGGAGCCCCTATGCTTTCTTCCCTAAACTATCTGTTGCAAATGATAGGCACCCCTTTAGTTGGATAGTTCTCCCCTCGGTTAGGAAGCTAGTCCCTTTAGATTGGTAAATCTAAGATAGGCCAAGGCTGACATGCCCCCACTTAGTGCAGTCCATCTCAAACCAATGGGATCCATCAAATACAATTAAAAAAATAAAATTAATTTTCACTATCTTTGAGTTGATTTAAGTCCCCAGAAGCATTCACTCAGTAGATAGCCTAAGGTTGGGTTTGACCCGTTTCGCCGATCATCCCAGATTGATCCCTACTTTGATAAGTCTACTACACTTTCTTCCTGAACAGCACAAAAGGCAACCCCTTTGGTCGGGTAGTCCTACTATGTGGTTGGTAAACTATCCCTTTGGACTGGTAAATCTGAAGTAAGCCAAGGCCAACATGGCCCCTACTTAGTACGATCCATCACAAATCAACGGAGTCCATCTTAAAATTCAAAATTTAAAATCTAAAATAAAATCAACCTCCATAATCAATCGACTTCTCCTTAGTGAGATGTAAAGTCAAACCTCCCCTAGTGGAGTCAAATCTAACAAATCAAATCAATCATCTTCTCCTCAATGAGATGGAAATCTTTCCAATCTCCCTAGTGGACTCAATTCAATCTAACCTGAACCTGTTCCCTTAGTTGAAGGTTCACATCTTTTATCCCCAGTGGATTCCAAATTCTAATCCCTCAGTGGATTTGACAACCTCTTATCCCTCAGCGGATAACTTGAGCCTTTTCCCCTAGTGGAAATCTCACATACTCAATCCTTAGTGGATTCATCCTTTGCTCTCTTATGTTTTCACATAAGTAGAGTCACATTGCACTAAGCTCTTGATTCCTTCTACACCTTGAGTTTAGGAGTAGATTGTTTCTGCTAGTGTTTGTGATCATTCGACATTGTTGATCATTTTAGCGGTGTACCTTGTTAGTCACACCACACCTATTGGGCGCCCTTTATTGACCTCAATTTGGGAGTGAGCTTTCAAATTCTCCATCTTAGACATAAGGGCCCCTCTAAACACTAGGAGTTCTTTAGTCTTAAGGCACTTCTAGTGATTAGGTGAACACTTAACCTAACCTTAGAGACTTAGAAAAGTTATCCATAGGAATAGGTTATGCCTTAAGGGTTTTAGGAAGACTTGCCTACCCTATAGCTTTAAGCCAAATCCTTGCTTCCTTCTTTCAAGTCAAACTTCAAACTCAAATCTTAAATCAATTCCAACAAAATTCATTTTCTCAAATCTTAAACCAAATCCAAAACCTTTTCTAAGCCCTTTGATTTCATCTTAAGGACTTAGCTCAAATCAAATCTTAAATGAATTCCAACTCAATTGGTTTTCTCAAATCTAAAATCAATTCCAACTCAATTGATTTTCTCAAATCATAAATCAATCCCAAAACTCAAATCATGAATCAATTCCAAATAATTGAAACCCATGATCAATTCGATATCCAAAATCTTTCCTAAGCCCTTTTGATTTCATCTTATGGACTTAGCTCAAATCAAATCCAAATCACTCCAACCTCAAATGATTTTCTCATAACCCATTTATATTCTCATTTATATTCATAAATATAAATGAAATATAAATTCAAATAACCAAAACTAAATTCAAAATCAAATCCAAATCTAACCAAAATCCAACTTATACTCTTTCAAGTCAAATCTTTGAACTTTACCAAACCATTATCAAATCAATCCAAATCCTTGGATTTTCTCTTCAAACAATCATTCCTTCATTCACATGCCCAAATATAAACATAAACTACAATCATCAAACCAAAATCAAACAAATCAAACCCTTGTTCATCCTTTGAACTTGAAATTGTCAAATGAACCAAAACCCATTTGATTCAAAATCACTTACAATTGGATTTATATTTCAATCATAAGTCCATATGTGAGTTCAAGTAAACTTGAATCAAGCCTTGATCAAACCAATTGACCCACTTAGGCTCACTTGACCTAAAGTGATCTAAAGGACCTTTTGAGCCAAATTTTAATCCAACCCAAATTGGATTGAACTAAGCCAATCTAAGCCTCCCATTGTGAGCAACGATCATCCTAAGATGATCAATCACTCAAATTTGGTCAAACAAAGTCAAACCTAGCCTTTGACTAAGTCAACACTTAACCCAAATGAAACCTAAACAAGCTAAAATTTATTATAAGCAAAATTGATTGAAACCATTGATCTAAACCAGTCCATAATGAATGATTGAAATTGACCAAGCCATCAATTGGGTCAAACCAAGCCTAATTGGCCACTTGACCTAAGTTGACCCAAGTTGACATAAAAAGTCAAAATGGGTCAAATCTCGATCTAAGCCAAATTAATTACAACCAATGGGTCAAACTCATTCTAAATTGATTATTGAACTTGAACAAAGCTTCGATTGGCCAAGAACTAGCCCAACCATGAACTGACTTTAAAAGGTCAAATCAACTTGAAATCAAACCAAACCAAAATTGATTGAAACCAAAGCTTGCAATACATTTCAAATGATCAACCAAGCCTAAACCAACCCATGCCCTAACCTAATTAGGACAAATGAGTCAAATTGGTCAACTTGACCCGTTTGACCTAAATGAACCTCAATGAACCAAAACAAAATATAAACCAAATTGAACCAAACCAATGATACCCATAGGCTCCAAATGATCATTTGAACTTGATTTAAGTCACAGTTTGACCTAATTTGACCAATTAGATAGCCTAACTCAATTTGACCCAACTTGACCTATATGGGTCAAATTGAACCAATTCAAACCGAATGAACTCCAAATCACTTCAAAATTGGGCCAACCTACTTTTGAATCCTTTCAAATCTACCCAAATCAAAATCAAGGCCAAATGACCACTTTACCCATAGGTGAAAGGGTATCTTATGACCAAATTCACTTGGAATTTGGTCATATTCTTTCTCAAGGCCACCTGGCATCCTTCTAATCTTCCACTTGGACACAAAGCAGGGTGGTGAACTTAACCTAATGTCATTGGGTTGGCCATGACCCAACCCAAGGAAAACCTGACCCATCCAATGAGAATTGAGCACTTGGATCACCCAATACACTCACCTAGCACATGAATACTCACTCTCCCTCTCTCCACTACCTAAAATAAATCACATGGGATGCTAAACATTATGAACTGACCAACCAATCTCAACAATTGAGCTAAAATGGGAACTCTACTCTTCACTGTCTGATCCAAGGAGGGGGAGATATACTCCCCCTCATTCCCACTCAAATGAGAAGCACTGATTTCAACTGAGCTCTAGGAATCGAAACCAAACATTCGTAAGCTTCCCAAATCCATTTCAAAGCTTCCTTATTTTCTCCTTCTTGGTTTTTCTCAAGGCTGAATCAAGGGAGGTGAAGTGAAGATCCAACCCATCCAATTCTCCCCCAAACCCAAATTAATCTTACAAGCACCATCAAGGCATGTCTTTGAGCTCAATCAAGTTGTTTCCAAAGTCACCAAGCAATAAGAAGGAGGACTTTGATTAAAGCTGATTTCCATTGAAGGGGAGCTTGGTCAACCTAGCCATCCACCCCAAATTAAGAATACCAGGCTTCATCTCTACTAGACAAAAGCTACCTCCTCCATTGGAAGTGCTGGTGATAGCCTTCGATGAGGTATTGCTCAAAATAGATCTTAGGATGAAAATTGCTTGGTCCACTGTGAAGGAAATTGTAATCACTTAAGATCTTGACCGTTGGATTCATTACTTCTACTCCTCCGAAGGTGTGGAGTGAGTTTGAACCCCATCTTAGCTCGGGTGGGCTCAGATCCAGCAACAATCAATGGACGACATCCATCTCTCCCTGCTCGAGAGGAGATAGATCACACACCGTCCGTTATGCCTGATTTTAATAGATGGTTATGATTAAATCATGATAGAGCTCCCTCTAATTTAAGCCTAAATTGCAGGATTAATTGCAGTCATCTGATCTTAGATCGGACGGCCCGTGGAGGAAGCACCACCCATCTGACTAATGTGACAACTTAAATAACCTATTGCACATGGAAAGTGTCTTTGCGTGATGTGGCGATGGGATTAGAGGCTTAATTAGCTTTAATTAATTCATTTTTAATGCTAAAACTTCCAAAATTCATAATTAATTATAGAAAAATCCAAAAAATACAAGCTCAAACTCATTTTAAAGATAACTCAGTAAGGAATAATATAAAATTAAAATTAATTAATTTTGAACAATAATTTTCACTCAATTTGGGTTTTATTAGAAATGTAATTGCCTAATTACTCTTTAATTACTTCAACAATTAATTCCAAACTTTCTAAGGTTAATTATTGGGATGACCTCTGCCTCCCATGATTTTCTTGGAATTTATTATTAGATTAATTAGGGGAATTGCTTAGTTCATTCTTAATCCCTCTCTTAACTAAATAAATAATTAATTAATCTATTAAATAGTGCTAAATTCATTAATTAAGTTTGTTAACCATCATAAAACAGTGAATGGACTTATGGAATGAGATTAGGATTTCTTTTCCAAATCTTTTCCCTAAGTTTATTTCATTTTGATAAATATTTAATTAATTTGCAAATTAATCAATTAATTATTTCATTAATGGTTCAATTAAACAAACTCAAAACTCAAAACTTAATCACTTAATCTTGGGTAGATTCTTAGGAGTTTAATAACCTAAGAGACTTCAAAGGAAATTATAATCAAACTACATGTGTAGGATGTTTATGAAAGCACATAATTAAACCATTTAGCCTAATTAATCAATAATTGTGAGCCAATTGCATTAGGCCCCTTTATTTCTTAGGTGCATTGCTGATTTAAATTCCATGTGGTTGCATATCATATGTTGGCTCATAAGTACTTATTTAATTATGTTAAAGTGGTATAGGTAAGGGGTAATGAATTTTTACCTAAACAAAACATAAAATCAACCTAATTGGTCTAAAAATTAAACTAAACTAATTCACACATGGGGAAAATGGGTTAGGACCAGCAAACCTTTCTCATATTTTCTAAGTCAAATCAAATTCAAAAATAAAAATCTCCTTAAAGAATTTTGATTCACTTTAAATGATCTTATTTTCATAGGATTGTCTATAGGAATTAATTAGGGTGAATGAAGTCATATTCTTACATCACTTTATTTCTTCCCAAGCATGTTAAATGTGATTTTCCATATGAAATCATGCATTCATCTCTTTTAAAAAATAAATTAAATAAAATGTTTCTTTTTATGTCAAATTGCATGTGTTGGTTAAAATTAAGAATATGAGTGGCTATTATCAATATTAAACAAAAAATTATTTCAAAAACTTATAAAAAGATTATGAATGAAGTGATGCTACATATAAGTACTTATAAGCTTGCTTGTGATTATGGTATATGATGTGTTTTATGTTGTTTTGTTCTCTTCTCTTAACATGGACTTGTATAGGATTTGCAAAATGTATAGTTCATTTGAATAGAACATAACACTTGTGTAAATCTATTCCTATGCACTCTTATGTTATGACTTAAGAAGGAGCCTCACATTACACATGTAGATTCTACAACAAAATCAAACACAAAAAACATTTGCATGATTCTTCATCCATTAATTTCTGTTTGTATATTTACATGTATTTAAGAAAAGTGGTATATTAGTCTGGACATCTCGGGGTAGCGAGGCTTTAAGTAGCCCTAAGTAGGTCTTGTACCTTACGCCCCTGGTATAGACAACAATGGCATCATACTCACTTATGTCTTTTATACATGTGAATGTGCATTATGTTAATGGATAAAAAATCCCTCCTTTCTACATAATAAAGACTTGCATTCATGGAATATCCAAATTTCCAAATCATATCTCTTAGCATTCATCATCAAGGTGAGCTAAGAATTTGCATTGCATGTATAGGTATGCTTAGTATTTATTCATATGCATGGTATACATGGTGGAAAGAAATAAATGGTTATGTGTTATGTGATAGTAATTCACCTTACTTAATCCTAAGATGTCTTTCTTAATGAATAGGGCTATTTAGAGCAAATCTAAACTTAGGGTTAATTAAAACATATAATAAAATATTCACTAAAGAAAAATAATTAATAAATCTACCTTAGAAATTACTTAAGGTAGGGATGAAAGAGAAGTTCTCTTATCTTTTCTTCTCTTTACAACATTTAGTAACTAAGCGTAGGTTCATTTAAACCAAATTAAATCACCAACTAAAATTGACAAATCAACTAAATCACTTAAACTAAAACCACCCTCTAATTTAAACATCTCATACTTAGAAAATCTCAACCTTATAGCCTAGCTAAGAAATACCACACAAGCTTTAAATGGCACACATTAGCTTAAATCATCATTTCTAGCTCTACGTTAGGACGGTGCATGGTTTGATGCCTGATTTTATTTTATGATGTAATGTTTTAGGCGTATGTCGGTGCATGTCGTGACGATGTTAGTGATATTAGTCTAATCATGCTTCATGCAGGGGGTTGTGCTTGAGGGGCGCTATAATAAAAATATAAATGTCTTTTCTATGAATGTTGCTTATACCCCTAAGCATAACCCAAACTAGGACAGGTAGACTTGGTTACCCATTTGTGGAGTGCTACTATTACTTCAGAGTAATAGAGCACAGCTGATGTTCATTTCCTACTCATGGCGTAACCCGAAAATACAAATAACAAGATAGTATATATTATTGCAAGAAGGTAAGACAACCTTACAGTCGCATATAGAAACATAAAATTAAAAACTTACAGACATAGTCAGAGAGAAGTATTATTTAGCCAGACAGGCTATAATACATGTAACTTCTCTTTCGATCAGAACACATGAACTTAGGGAAAGAGGAAAGAACACAAGGGAAAAAACCCACAAGCTAAGCTTATCTCAGTCTACCAATGCCTCTACATTCAATAATAGCCTATATATATAGAAATGAAGGGGCCTTGATCCTTGTTGTCTGTCATAATTAAATATCTTTAATAATTGAGTCTCTTTTCTGAGTGCGCTATCTTCTTTTCTTCTTTTTTGAGTGCGCTATCTTTTCTTTGCTTTTCTTGGCTTGCTTTTTGAATAATTGAGTTGAGCTATCATCTTTTCTGCTTTTCCTTGAATAATTAATTTGAGTGTGTTTACTTTAGCTGAGTGCCTTCAATAATTGTATACGTGGCTTTGCTTTTTGCTAAGTGCATGTCATAATTGAATGTACCTGTTGTTGCTTTTGCTGAGTGCTATCAAATCAACCGTTGCTTTTCCAATCCTTCACGGAATAATTATAATGATTGTTTCTTTTTGCAATGCACACATTGATGCAGCTTTTCTTTTTGTAATTTTTTACAGAATTTTTCTTTAACTTTATTACTTGCTCTTATCATATTTTTCTGCAGTAAATTGACCCATTTTTGGTATAATACTTCATGAATTTGTCTAGCAAGTGCTTTGCTATGACTGTAAATGAATAAATTATTGTTGTAGTGATATACCCAAATATTTGTTGAGTCTATTTTTCTAGTTTCAATCCAGATCTGATATAGATCTTCATCCTTCTGTCGTTGGTAGAATTATTTATCTGTAGAATATTTTGGATAAAATAGTTCCCCACTGATGTCGATTTGTATCAGTGATATTTGGCCTTCAGGTATCTCAGGATAAGTTTGAAATAATTTGATATATAGATTTCAGTGTTTAACAACAGCCTGGAAAGTTTCAACAGCTTCATAAAATACTTTTGGTAATTTTTGAAGTGTTGATAAGTCTTCAAGATAAATCATGCGGATTAATCCTGACTCGTATAATTTATGAATAATTTTGGCATCAGTAATGCCGTATATATATGCTACATGATATTTTCCATATGTATGAAAATAAATCTGAGCATTAATTCGTTCCTGATATAAGGAATATCTTTGCCAATTATCAGCTATCTCTAGTATGGTTTTTTGTTTAGGTGCTTCTTTTCGTAGGATAGTTGAAAAAGTAGTAGAGAGATTAATTTCATTTTGTGGAGATATATCTGTAGGGCTATCATCCTTTTTTCTTTGTATTTTGGAAATGTCGGGTAAATGATCTTCATCTACTTCGCTGAGGAGATATTTTTTGACATTCTGTAGTTCTGTCAATAATTTATTGCTATAAGCAATCTCATTCTAATTTCCATAATTGTTGATCCAGCAATTCCATATAGCTTTCAAGTTTATGATCATCAGATTTGACTGATTCTTTTGAATATGTATCCATATCTAGAGTTTCTGGTAAGTTATCTTCTATCAGTTCGTTGTCTAGGATAGAACTCATGATGTGCAAAATTCTCTTGTTAAAGTGTCATCTAATGTATTTCTTTTTCCTTCAATATATTCTAAATCAAAATGATAAGCAGAAAACCAACTTTTGCCATCTAATAAGTCATTTATTTGGTAATGAATCAACAATTTTTCCTTTAATGAAGGAAATAGCAGTTTTATTTTTGGTTCTAACAATAAAATGCTTGTTCAGAAATAATTCAAATTTTTTAATAGCTTTTTTGATTGCTAAAAGTTCTTTTTTATTAATATGATAATTTTGTTCAGTCGGTGTATAGGTACCAGATGCATATCTGCATAGAACTTTAGTATTGTTTCGTACAAATTTTAAAATGGCTCCCCAGCAAGTATCAGAGCTATCGATTTCGATAATTAATTTTTCATTTATTGGTAGAGTTAATTTAGGGAGTTGTTTACAACATTTTTATATTTGTAGTAATATATTTTGATCAGTAATATCCCAAGTCCAGCTTATATTTTTTCTAAGTTTCTTTTATAGTGGGGCTCTTAGGATGGCTAAATCTTGAATAAATGCTTCTGCATAATTAATACAACCAAGAAAGCATTGTAAGTCTTTTTGATTTGTTATCATTGTAAAGTTGTATATTTTTTGTAAAATATGATCTTGTAATTCGATTGCGCCGTTATTAATCTTTAGTCCTAAAAATTCAATAGCAGGTGTAACAAAAACAACTTTCTTTTGCTTAATGCAATACCGTGTTTATATGCTTTTTCAGCGAATAGCGTAAGATGCTTTATATGAGTTGGAAGAGTAGTACTAAAAATGAGAATATCATCAACATAAACTAGAGAAAATGTGTTAAATTCAGAAAATAAATAATCCATACGTCGTTGAAATATTTGTGGAGCATTTTTTAAGCCGAAAGGCATAACATTCCATTGATAATGTCCTTGGAGTGTACTAAATGCTGTTAATTTGGTACTGTCAGGATGCATTTTAATCTGCTAGAAGCTAGATTTGTAGTCAAGTTTTGAAAACCATTTAGCATTTTTAATTTGATTAATAAGATCTTCTTTATTTGGTAAAAAGTATCCATCAAATTTGGTATTGTCGTTGAGTTTTTTATAGTTAATAACCATTCGAGCATTTGCGACCTGCTCAGCATGATTTTAGACAAGAAAAGCGGGACTACTATGAGAGCTAGTACTATGAGTGATGAGGTGTAACTGTAGTAGTTCAAAAAGTTGTTTTTTAAATTCAAGTTTATCATCACTAGTATATTTCATGGGTCAAACCCGGATAACTAAAGAGGTGTTAAGTGGTTCAATATAAGCCACAGGCTCGTCTTTGGACCAGAATTGTAAAGGGTTTTCCGAAAAAGTTTTGGAAAATAAGGTTTCAGCAAAATGTTGTACATCATTTAATTTATCAAAGTTGGTGGAAAAGTGTAAAGATGAAGGGTTGGAAAGGTGAGATTGAATAATTTTATCTAAATCACCACGTTGGCTATGAAAAGTGGTGGAGAATCGAGTGGAAAATGGGTGTCGTGATGAAGGGATAGGAGAGTAGGTGTTTACAAGGAGTATGTAATTCAATATGGTCAGTATATTGAGTAAAAGCATGCATAGATTTGAAGAAATTATTGCAGAGTATAAAGTCGGGACCATTATCAGTAAGGCACCAAAGTTTAGGAATTTTAATAAGAGTGTTATTGAGCAAAATGTATTGATTGGACCAGTAAGTAGTAATTGTACGGAGGCCATTGAATGTATCTAAAAGTAAATTATCATGATGTAAAGGTAGGTGTGGCGGTATAAGCCATTGTTTACAAACATATATCGATAAAGCATGTACAGGGATTGGTTCATAAGTGGGGACATAGATTTCAATTTGGATATAACTATGTAAGTGAACCATGATGTCGTGGAATAACTGTAGAGTTAATTGTGACAATAGTATCGGTAAAAGAAATAGTATGTTATTGTAGGAAATCCATACCTACTAAGACTCTGCCTTTTTCTGTATCATCTGTTAGAAAGGTATGTTGAAAATCAAGTAGATTATTATTAAAATCCTAAAATCCAAATAAAATATTAATTAGTTATTAGTATAAAGTAATTTTCATGAATCTATAGATCATCAAGGTTGAATTATTAAATCTTTATTTGTTTCATTAAAACTCTGTTGTTTTTATGGCAGATTAAAGTTTTTATTAATCATACTACTTTCACCAAAGTCTAAAGCTAGACTTTCTGGTGGTGGTGTTATGGTTGAATAATCAACTTCATCAGGTTGTATAGTTTGTCCTATTTATGAAAATAGGGGATCTAGATGTATAGGTTCATTCTGAGGTTTAAATACGATTGTATTATGATTATTGCTATAAGAATATGCCATTTGATAGGTTATGCTATAAGCAGCACTTCCTTGTCTTAATTGGATTCAATCTAGTTTGTGTTTTAAAGTAAGTGTTTGGTCTAGATGTCTATCATTAATGTTAATAGCATAATTAGGGTGTAGATTGAATAATAATGTTTGGTAACATAAATTTCCTTGTATTACCCCTAATAAGGCATCCTTTTTGGAATGAATTATTCTATCATCATAAATCCATAATGTTATGGGACTATCAATTCCTTTTCTAAAGTATGCTTTTATAAGTATTTGAATACCGCCAAAAAATACATGTCTATATTTTTCGGGATGTGGAATTTTTTGTAAATCTTGATTTTTCATGATAAGATTATACAAAAGGAATTTTGGTACTTCCCTGAGCTTCTGTTATTTCAATTGGATATTCTCCTGTGTATGTATATCCTTTTCCAAGGTAGAATGGGCATATCAAAATAGTCCTTGGTTCCTAAAGATAATTTTCATTTTCTAATCTTTTTATATTCTTCTTCTGAAAGGGTTAGATGTCTATTATATTCAAATTGGTCATCGATAATTGTATCCTCTTTAGAGATTTTTTCAAAAATCTTTCATTTAGTCTGAATATAAGTATTCGTTTAAATTTGTATCATTATAACACATTGAATTAATCAAATCTTCTTTAATTTCAGTTAATTCATAAAGTTCTTCTTCAGATTCGATTTCAAAGAGATCAAAAATAGGTTCTAATTCATTTTCTTCGATAATTTGAACATATTTTATACTTGCTATTTTCTATCATTTGGGACATTCGTTTGCATAATGTCCTTCTTTACATAACCAACATTTATAGATTTTTAGTTGTTTAGTAAATTATTTTCTTCGGAATGTTCATTTTTTATTATTAAAATTTTGTTTATTAGTTTTCTTGAAGAATTTTTTCTTTTTATGTTTACAATTGTTATTGCAAGTTTTTGTTTCCTTGGAACACCCCCATTGATGGGAGAAGTCAGCTTTATGGCAGCATAAAGCTTGTTAATATTTTTTTTTATTTTGGTGATGTAGATCTAATTATTGGCAAGCTTTAGTAAGTCGTTCTTCCGCAAATTGTATTCTACTTCCTAGGGTGACATCATTTAGATATGTTTGTGCAAATTGTTGACTCCATGTAGTATTATATGGTTCAGGTAATTTGTAAAAATACATGTCTAGATATAATGGTCGATCATTGCTTAAAATATTATAATAGAATTTTTGATATTCGCAGCTGTATTCTTGTAAATAGCAAATATTACAAATACTTAAAAGAGTAAGTTTTTTTTTGCTTTTTCAGACTATTTTTTCATTTTTTTCTTCATCTATAGAGTAACACATAGTGTATCCTAAAAATTCGCTTCTAATATAATTGGCGTATACGGTTGGCCATCTTTCAGGAGTGTTTACAGAGTTTTTGGCCCCACATGTGGACCGGATGGTAGCTCTTTGTTCTGGTTTTAATCCTATAAACCATTATTTACAAATTCCTGTAAATGTATTTTCGATGAATGCGTAAGCATCCTCGCCTTGTAAATTATAGTTATATTTAGCTAAACTATTTTCTAAGACACTTTATATCGAATATATCGAGAAAATGTTAGCCATTTTTAGCACTTATCAAAAAGGATGCCAACTTCAAGTGGGATGATAAGTGTGAGCATTCCTTCGAAGACATCAAGCATTACCTGATGATGCGACTAGTTCTATCAGCCCATATCACAGGCAAGCCCCTCATACTTTACATTACTGTGTTAGATGACTCCTTTGGTGCTTTGTTGACCCAAGCTAATGATGAAGGGAAGGAAAATGCACTCTACCACCTCAGCCATCATCAAATCCCTGCTAAGCATAATTATCTACCCATTTAGAAGCATTTCCTATCTTTAATCTTTGCATCCCAAAAGCTATAGGACTACATGCTTTCTCATAAGGTGAACTTGATCTCAGGATCCACTACTGATCTCATGACATACCCCATCTAGGCATTGACATGACGATCCATGATCCTTTCACAGTTTGACATTACCTTCATATCCCTCTGTGCAGTGAAAGGTCAAGTGCTAGCAGATTTCTTAGCAACACATCCACTTCCTACTGACTCTCTGCTTAGTGATGATTACCTCATTGAACAAATCATGAACATTGGGGATATTAGAATTCACTGCTGGGAAATGTACTTTGATGGTGCGGCTTCCTCTCGAAGAGGAGAAGAACCATAATATACTATTCTTGGAAAGGTAGGGGTAAGCGTAGTTCTTTTAACTCTGGACCTGATGTGATGAGATTCTCAAATCATCTGTCTAATCCTTGCATGAACAATGAAGCTAAATATGAGGCTCTAATTGTTGGTTTGGAGTTAGACATTACTCTAAGCATCCAAAACATCAATATCTTTGGGGATTCTCATCTAGTGATCAACCAAATCACTGGGTCCTATAAGGTTATAAATCCCAAGCTCCATCACTTCCATAAGTACACCATGGAGTTGTTGGCCTAAATCATAAAGGTTACCATTTATAAGAATCCTTGAGGAGAGAACATCATAGCGTATGCTTTAGCCAAGCATGCCAAAGAGTTGGCATATCCGGAGGATGAGTCCATATCAATGAAGGTCCAAAATAGACAAGTCTTACCTCATATTGATATTGAACTTATCAGAAAGTACTCTCTTGAAGGAGAGGTTACCATTTCTAAGAAGGATGATAAGTTAGATTGGAGGCAACCATTCATGGATTACCTAAATAGAGGAAAACTACCTCAGGAGAAGTACCAAGCCCATCAGATGAAGCAGAGAGCACTTTTTTACACTCTTGTGGATGGTGTCTTGTACCAACGGTCTTTCAATCATATGTGGTTATATTATTTAGACAAGCATGAAGCCCATAAGATCATGACTGAGGTATAATCAGGATTATGTGGAGCCAACCAATTCGGTATGAAGATGGAAGCCAAGATTAAGAGACTAGGATACTACTAGACATTGATGATCAAAGATTGCATGGATATGGTTAAGCGATGCCACTAATGTCAAATATATGGTGTAATCCTACACCAACCACCCAACATTTTACATCCTACATTGGCCTCATGGCCATTTGAGTGTTGGGGTACTAACATAGTTGGTCTGATTGATCCTCCTTCCAAGGGACTTCAGTTCATCTTGGCTACTACTTTTCCAAATGGACGAAGGTGATTCCACTTAGAGAGGTCATAGCTCAGCATGTGCTCCAGGCTTTTAGGAATCATATCATATATAGGTTTGAAGTACCTCGACAAATTATATCTAATATTGGTATTGCATTCAAGAACACTAAGATCAATAACTTTGCCTAGAGAAACAACATAGACTGGAGATATTCTACCATTTACTATTCGAGGGAAAATGGCTTAGCATAAGCCTTCAACAAAACTCTCATCTAAATACTAAAGAAGACACTCGACAATAACAAGCGACAATGGCTTGAGTAGTTAGTTGAAGCCTTATGGGCCTACCGCACCACATATAGAACTCTAACTCAGTCTACTACATTCTCCATAGTGTATGGGTTTAAAGTATTCTACCATTAAATCTAACTCCCATCACTAAGGATTGCTGTGGGTAGCAAGATCATAATAAAGAAAAATGCCAAGTTATAGTTAGAAGAGCTCGAAGGTTTGGAAGAAAGACACCTATGGGCATGCCAAAATCTCGAGTTGTACAAAGTTAAAATAATTCAATATCATAAAAAGTTGGCCCATTTTATAGCTTTCAAGTAGGAGGGCTTATTTTTGTTCTAAAGAGATCAGTTATTACTCATCGTATGATGGGAGGAAAGTTTGAACCCACTTAGGAAGACCCTTTTGCCATAGAGAAGGCTTACCATGGAGGATCTTATCAGCTAATTAATCATAAGGGAGAGTGCCCAATGCTTCTAATCAATAGGATCTACTTAAAGAAATATTATAAATTATGTTTGAAAATAATTATCATCAATGAAAATCCCATTTAGAATTCAATCTCTTCCATGTTGAAAGTATTCTTGTTTGTGAATGCGCCAAGATCTATCTAGGGTAGGTGTGAGGAAACTGAGCAGCATCCTTTCCTTCATCAACATAACACAAACACAAACTACACACATACATATAAAACAAATACATATTTTTTTGTGTCAGGCTACTCTGAGTTGAGATATAACCCCTAGCGGCACTCACTCAATAGCTGCTCTAGGTCGGGCTGATATGCTACCCTACTAGTGTGTCACCCCAGTGGTCTTCTTGGTTTTGAGAGTGTAAGTATGTTATGCTTTTCTTCCTTACTTGGCCACTGCACACTAATGAGCGCCTTATCAGTTTGGTAGGACTTACTACATGGTTGGTAAGCTACCTCATGTTGGCTTCG
Organism: Cymbidium sinense; assembly: GCA_021442155.1. Lineage (NCBI taxonomy): Eukaryota > Viridiplantae > Streptophyta > Magnoliopsida > Asparagales > Orchidaceae > Cymbidium > Cymbidium sinense. The sequence goes on along the minus strand of CM038233.1, from coordinate 36,099,749 downwards.
TTTAAGGATGTGAGTCTGCTACACTTTCTTCTTTAGAATTTCCTTTGTGCACTAACTAGGTCAAGTATATTTGAGGTTTAGGATAAATCTCCTAGCAGCTCCTTCCCTCTTTACTACTTCAAGTTTGGGTCCAATCCTTCCTCGGGGCTCCCCGCTTAGTAGTCGCTCCACGTCAGTTAGCATCTATCTCGTCGATGACATATTATCTCGATGATCAGTTCTACTTGGAAAATTGTAAGCCTACATGCTTTCTTTCCAGATTGATTATTTCACACGGACGGACACCTTAGGTTGGTTGGTTCTCATTATGCTGGTGGATACACCACTCATGTTGATGAATACACTTTAGGTTTGTTGGTTGTCGCACCTTAGGATACACAACTCATGGCAGATGTAAGTTTTCTATGCTTTCTCCTTGGGTTGGCCACTGTACACTTATAGGCTTTCTTTTGCAGGGCTTAGGAAAATGCCCCTAGTAGCACCTCCCCTGTGGGCATTATATTCATATCACATCCTTTGCAATCCTATTTAAACACTACCCGGGTTACTATCGGATTGGACAGTTTCACTTTCCTAGTAACCACCCTTGTGGTTGGAGAATCTGTCTTATGGATGTGCAGATTCTCCCCTAGTCCCTTAATATAGACTATAAAGCATACTACCATAATATACTAAAACATTTCAAAACATCTTATGACATCCAAAAACACATCACTGCATACCCAAATATATGATGTTACATTATACTATAAAATATGGTATTATAATATAATTTATGGTTAGGGTTTAGGGTATTCAAATCCATAATAGTCAAGGGAAAGTCTCTTGAAGAAATTTTCCTTAGCCACCATAACTATGATAGGATTAGGTTGTTCTTTAGATATACTCCTAATGATATTTTTATTTAAGGTTTAGGGTTTAGGGTTTAGGGTTAGGTTTTAAGGTTAGTTTAGGGTTAGTTTAGGGTTTAGGGTTATTTTAGGGTTTAAGACTTAGGGTTTAGGGTTTGGGGTTTAGGGTTTAGGGTTTTAGGGTTGTAGGTTTTTGTGTTTAGGGATTAGGGTTTTAAGGTTTAGGGTTTAGGGTTTTTGGGTTTAGGGTTTAGGGTTTAGGGTTTAGGGTTTAGTATTTAGGGTTTAGGGTTTAGGGTTTAGGGTTTAGGGTTTAGTGTTTAGGGTTTAGGGTTTTTAAGGTTTAGGATTTATGGTTTAGGTTTTAGGTTTAGGGTTTAAGTTTTAGTTTATACTTTAGGGTTTATGGTTTAGGGTTTAAGGTTTTTTTTAGAGAATAAATTCATATTCAACATTTATTCTTTTCAATTTCATCAACCATGTAGCACACCAGGTTTTTTAAGACACAAGAGATGACATAGATAAAAAATGAGCACACATACAGCAAATAAAAAACCCCAAATAAGTAGAACTGTCTCTACTATAAAGACTTTATTTCATAAGCTACAAATTAGATTGGTTGTTCATTAGTTTTTCTAGTTTCCATCAGAATCACCCTCGCATCTCAAGTAGTGGGATTCGCCACCATATCCTCGATCTCTTCCTTTGCCACCACCATGATTGTAACCTCCATCGCTCCTCCCACCTCCATAACGACTTCTGCTGTGACCACCAACTCCATATCCACTAGCACCTCTAAATCCCCCACCACCACTATGATAACCACTGCCACCACCTTCACGTCCACCACCTCCACCTTCACCTCCATCACCAAATCTACATTGAGCCTAGTTGACGGTGATGTTCCTGCCGTCAAGGTTTTGCTTATTCTTAGGGTTTATAGTTAGTTTAGGGTTTAGGGTTAGTTTAGGGTTTAAGAATTAGGCTTTAGGGTTTAGGGTTTATGATTTAGAGTTGTAAGTTTTAGGGTTTAGGGTTTAAGGTTTATGGTTTAGGGTTTAGGGTAGTAGGTTTTAGGGTTTAGGGTTTAGGGTTTTAGGGTTTAAGGTTCACGGTTTAGGGTTTAGGGTTTAGGGTTTTAGAGTTTAGGGTTCATAATTTAGGGTTTAGGTTTTAGGATTCAAGATTTAGGGTTTAGAGTTTAGGATTTAGGTTTAGGATTTAGGATGCACGGTTTAGATTTTTTTCTAAATGAAGTGAAATGGTAGGTTTAGGTTTATTTAGTTTATTTTTTATTTATTTGAGTTTATTCTATTTTTTAATTTTATTTAGGTTTATTATTTATTTTTATTTAGTTTATTTTATTTATTTTATGTATTTATTTTAGTTTAGGTTTTTTATTTTAATTTATTTTTTTGGTTTAGGTTTATTATTTAGTTGAGTTTTATTTTTATTTTATTTTTTAGGTTTAGGCTTTATTTTTTATTTTTAAGGTTTAGGTTTAGGTTTTATTTTATTTTTTTATGTTTAGGTTTTAGGTCATTATTTTGGGTTTATTTTTAGGTATTATTGTTTAGTTTAGGCTTAGGTTTATTTTTAGTTAATTTTATTTTATTTAATTTATGTTTAGGTTTAGGTTTAGTTTATTTTAAGTTAAAGTTTAAGTTTTATTTATTTTAGTTTAGTTTATTTTAGTTTAGGTTTAGGTTTATTTTATTTTATTTTTGGTTTAGGATTTTTTTAATTTAAGGTTTAGGTTTTATTTTTTAATTATTTTTAGGTTTAGGTTTTTATTTAGTTTTTATTTTATTTTATTTTAGTTTTATTTTATTTTTACTTTATGTTTAGTTTTTATTTTATTTTTATTGTATTTTATTTATGGTTAGGGTTTTAGAGTTTAGGGTTTAAGGGGTTTAGGGTTTAGGGTTTAGGGTTTAGGGTTTAGTGTTTAAGCTTTATGGTTTAAGGCTTAGGGTTTATGATTTAAGGTTTAAGGTTAGTCTAAGGTTTATGGATTAGGCTTTAGGGTTAGGGCTTTTAGGGTTTAAGGTTAGTTTAGGGTTTAAGGTTAGTTTAGGGTTTAGGGCTTAAGATTTTAGGGTTGAGGGTTGAAGGTTTAGGGTTTAGGGTTTAGTTTATAGTTTAAGTTTACAGTTTAGTGTTTAGTTTAGAATTAAGATTTAGGGTTTAGGGTTTAGGGTTTAGGGTTGTAAAGGGGTTTATGGTTTAGGATATTGTGTTTAAGGTTACTTTAGTGTTTAGGGTTTAGGTTTCAGGTTAGTTTAGGGTTTAGAATATAGTGTTTAGGTTTTAGGGTTTAGGTTTGTAGGGGAGTTTAGGGTTTAGAGTTTAGGGTTAGTTTAGTGTTTAGGGTTTAGGATTTAGGGTTCAAAGTTTTTTTTAAAATTAAGTAAATCGGTAGACTTAGGTTTATTTTATTTATTTAGTTTATTTTTTTTATCTATTTGAGTTTATTTTATTTTATTTTTTTATTTATGTTTATTTTTTATTTTTATTTAGTTTAGTTTATTTATTTTAGATTTATTTATTTTAGTTTAGGTTTTTTATTTTAGTTTATTTTTTAAGTTTAGGTTTATGTTTTAGTTGAGTTTTATTTTTATTTCATTTTTTATGTTTAGGCTTATATCTTTTAGTAGCCTAATTTATTTTAGGTGCATTTTAAGCTATTTTAGAGTTTAGTTATTTTAGATTTAATTTATTTTATCAGGTAGGTTTATTTTATTTAGGCCTAGGGTATTTATCTTTTTAGGTTTAGGATTTATTGTATCTTATTTTATCTTAGGTTTTTAGTTAGGGTAGGTTTTGGCACATTTGCCCATTCTTTTAGATCTTTATCTTTATTTAGGGTCTTGGGCTGGCCACCAGGGTCAGGGTTGGCTGGCCCAGCGCCCAGCTTTAGCAGGGTTTGAGGGTCAGGGTATAGGGCCACCAGTTAGCCCAGTGGTCGCCTGGGTTAGTTTAGCCAGGCCTGTGGCCCAGGTCACTGTTGGCTCAGTCCAGGATAGCAGGGAGGGCCTAGGGTTTAGGGCCCAGGGTCTGGCTGTCCAGGGTCAGGCCTAGGGCCCATGGCTAGGGTCAGGGTTTAGGGTCTTAGTATTTATAGTGTGGTAGGCCCAGTGTAAGGCCCAGTTTAGTTTAGGGCCCAGGTTTAGAGCCTAGGAGCCTTAGCTCAGGATGGTTGAGGGCTCAGGGCCCAGGGCCCAGGCCCACTTTTAGGTTTAGCCTAAGTCCTGGGCTCAGTAGCCATGGTAGAGTTTGAGCCCATGATAGGCCTGTTTCAGGCTCAGCTTGCCTCAGGGTTTAGAGCCTGGTTTAGGGAGTTTAGGGCCTTTAGGGTTTATGGTTTATTTTATTTTTAGGGCATTTTTTTTAAATGATGTAAACTAGTAGGTTTAGGGTTATTTAGTTTATTTAGCTTATTTTTTATTTATTTTAGTTTATTTTATTTTTTTTAGTTTTATTTTTTATATTTATTTAGTTTAGTTTATTTATTTTCAGTTTATTTATTTTGTTTAGGTTATTTATTTTATTTTTTTATGTTTAAGTTTAGGTTTATATTTATTTTTTAGCTTAGTTTTATTTTTGTTTTATTTTTTTGGTTTAGGTTTTTTTTTTCTTTTTTGGTTTAGGTTTTCTTAGGTTAAGTTTTATTTTAGCTTTATTTTAGGTTTTATTTTAGTTTTGTTTTATTTTTGTTTATTTTATTTAATTTAGTTTATGTTGGTTTAGTTTATTTTAGGTTTAGTTTTATTTATTTTAGTTTAAGTTTAGGTTTATTTTATTTTATTTTAGGTTTAGTTTTTTTTAGGATTTTGGTTTATTATTATTATTTTTAGGTAGGTTTTATTTAGTTTTATTTTATTTTATTTTATTTTAGGTTTAGTTTTATTTTATTTAAGTTTTATTTAAAAGTTTAGTTTTGGTTTTTATTTATTTAATTTTAGTTTACTTTTTATTTTTTATTTTATTTTCTTCTCAGGTTTGTATTTAGGTTTATGTTTAGGTTTATGTTTTAGTTTAGGTTTTTATTTTATTTTGGTATAGGTTTTTTTATTTATTTTATTTTTAGGTTATATTTAGTTTAAGTTTAGCTTTTTAGCTTTTTAGGGTTTAGGGTTATGGGTTTCGAGTTTTGGGTGTTGGGCTTAGAGTTTAAGGTTTAGGGTTTAGGGTTTAGGGTTTAAGGTTTAGGGTTTGGAGTTTTAGGATTTATGGTTTTGGATGTTAGGGTTTAGGATTTTGTGTTTAGGGTTTTGGGTTTAGGGTTTTTAGGGTGTAGGGTTAGGGTTTAGGGTTTGGGTTTTAGGTTTAGGGTTTAGGTTTTAGGTTTAGGGTTTAGGGTTTTTCATTTTTTTTAATAGAAAACAAATTCAGATTCAACATTTCTTCTTTTTGATTTCATCAACCAAGTAGCACACCAAGTTTTCTAAGACATAACAAAGATCAAAATTGAGCACACATAAAGCAAATCAAAAACATTAGATAACTAGAACCTTCTTTACTGTAAAGACACAATCCCATAAGAAGTAGATTGGATCGACAGTTCTTCAGTTTCTCCAGTTCTCATCAGAACCACCCCAGCTTCTCGAGTAGTGGGATCCACCATCATATCCTGAATCTCTTCCTCCGCCACCACCATGACTGTATCCTTCATCGCTCCTCCCACCTCCATAACCACTAGTGCTCTGACCACCACCTTTATATCCACCAGCACCTCCAGATCCCACACTACCACTATGATAACCATTGCCTCTGCCTTTGCCACCATCGCTAGATCTAGACTGAGCCTGGTTGATGGTGATGTTCATACCATCAAGGTTTTGCCCATTCTTAGGGTTTAGGTTTAGGTTTAGGTTTCTTAGGTTTAAGGGTTTAGGCTTATTTTTTAATTTATTGAGTTACTTTAGGTTTAGGTTTAGGGTTAGGGTTTAGGGTTTATGGTTTTAGGTTTTAGGCTTTATGATTTGAGGGTTTAGGGTATAGGGTTTAAGGTTTAGGGTTTAATGTTTAAGCTTTAGGCTTTAGTTTTTTGGGTTTTTAGGGTTTAGGGTTAGTTTAGGGTTTGGGGTTTAGGGTTTTAGGGTTTAGGGCTTAGGGTTTAGTGTTTAGGGTTTAGGGATTAGGGTTTAGGGTTTAGAGATTTTTTTTTCATAAAGTTAGAATTTTATTACCATAAAAGGAAAAGATACAATGTCCTTAAAAGGGGTAAAGCTCTAAAATTCTACTGCTCTCAGAGCTACAAGAAACCCCATCTAAGTATAGTAGAAAAAGAAAAGAAAATAAAAGAGCAAATACAAAAGCTAACAATCATAAGAGAAAAGGACACAAAGTAAGACTAAAATAAATCTTGATAATACTAAAAGGATGACTCAGCATTAGTTCATGATTCCTTTGAGAAAGCAAGATAAGCAAGATTGACAGCAACAACACTTGGGTTGACTGAGTAACTACCATTCCCTCTGTAAAGTTCCAACCTATAAAAGAAATTTGCAAAACACTACAGAGGCAAAAGTCATAGCTAAAAAGGATAAGGATGTGGAGAGGAAAAGGAAAGAGCTGAGAAAGAGAAGGCCCAGGCTCATTTAGGGTCATCTCAAGGGGAAACAATACATATGATCATCCAAACTTTATAAAGAAGGGTTATAGTCATATTTAATGCTACCAACTAGAGAGAAGAGGTGAGTAACATCATAACTATCATAGCCAGCATACTTGATATAAGCAAACATCCATGGCCAGCAGTCTTAGAGTTCTAGATCTTGCACCATTAAACAAAGAGCAACAGGCCAACAACCAGCTACCAGCCAAACCACCAAACAAAAACCACAATAGACTAACCATAATAACCCAGAGAGAGGCTAGAACCAACTCAGAACACCAACAATAGCCATTATCCAAATACCCATCCAAACTCCAAACCAGGGAAAACTAGAACCAGCCATCAGCAAGCACCAAACCAATGCTAATTAATAGAGAAACAACGAACAAAACCAAGAAAGGAGCCCTCAAGCCAAAGTCCCAACAAGTAGCAATTACCAAGCAAAACATGGGTGAGCAACCACAAATGACTAAACTGCTCAGAAATGAAACCATCAATTGAAGGAAACATAAGCTGCGGCCAGTGCAAATCACTAGAAGATAAAATAGCCACACAAAATGGGGCCAAAGGCAGCAACCAACAAACAAAAACCAAAAAGACCAATCCAAAAGCACCAACAAAGGTTCGACAAGCACAATAAAAGGCTCTAGAAAATTGTCCAAGAAGAAGGAAAAGACCAACAGGGAAAAAAATCAAACAACCAAGATTCCAAGGATAACTAAAAGTCCTCCAACCAAACCAGCTATGTAAAATAGCCATATGCCAACCACCAGAGAACAGCCAATCATAAGTAACCAATAAAGGAAGAATCCATAGCAGCCAAGGAAATGCAAAAAACTAACAAAGCACCACACAACAAAGGTCTAAAAGAAGCACATCTACCATAGAAAGGCAACAGCTGCAGCTAGCCAAGACCAGCCAAAAAACTAAACTTCCCAACAAGAATGACTAACCCAACAAGAAGCATAATAATAATAGAAAATGTGCTGCAAGTACCTGGCAGAGGCTAATCCCAAGAGATTACCCAAACACAAAACTATGGAAAAAGAAGTATCCAATAATAAATAACAAGGAACTGAGAGGCAACCCCAAAAAAAACCTGGCAGGAAATTCTCCGAAAGAAGGTCCATAAAGGCAATAACCAACAACAGTTCCCACTAGGAAGGCCACCCATCCAACCATAAAAAATTAGTAAAAAGTAATTCGAGTTCAAGAGGATAGCCAACAAACCAACCAGTGCAAAAAATAGAATAAAGCTAGAGCAAAAACTATTTCATCCACTAGTAACTAGAGTAACAAGACAAAGAAGACAATAGCCACCAGGCCAAAAAAAACTAAGCCAACCCAGGCTGGAAAGACAGGAACCAACAATTTCCATTTATTTTATTTTAGTTTAGTTTTTATTCTTTTCTTTAAGTTTATTTTTATGTTTAGGTTTGGGTTTTAGTTTAGGTTTTTATTTCATTTTGATTTAGGTTTTTTTTAATTTTATTTTTAGGTTTTATTTAGTTTAGGTTTAAATTTATATGTTTTTAGGGTTTAGGGTTTAGGGTTTATAATTTAGAGTTGTAAGTTTTAGGGTTTAGGGTGTAGGTTTAGGATTTTAGGGTTTAGGGTTAATTTTAGGGTTTAGGGTTTAGGGTTAGGGGGTTTTTTATTTCTATTATTTTTATTATTCTAATTTTTTTAAAATTAAGTAAACTGATAGATTTATGTTTATTTAGTTTATTTTATTTTTTATTCTTATTTTTATTTAGTTTAGTTTGTTTATTTTTGTTTAAGTTTTATATTTTTTTTTTATTTTAGGTTTAGGCTTATTTTTAGTTTTGTTTTACCTTTACTTTATTTTTTTAGGTTTAGGTTTTGTTTGAAGGTTTAGGTTTAGGTTTTTATTTTATTTTTTTGGGTTTAGGTTTTAGGTTTTTATTTTAGATTTATTTGAAGGTTATATTTTTAGTTTAGGTTTAGATTTATTTTTTGTTTATTTTATTTTATTTAATTTAGGTATAGGTTTAAGTTTAGGTTTTATTTATTTTAGTTTAGGTTTAGGCTTAGTTTTTTTTTTAGTTTAGGTTTTAGGTTTTATTTTTTATTTATTTTTAGGTTTTATTTTTAAGTTTAGGTTTTTATTTAGTTTTTAATTTATTTTAATATTATCTTAGGTTTAGTTTTTATTTTATTTAAGTTTTTTATTTTTTAGTTTAGTTTAGGTTTTTATTTATTTAATTTTAGTTTAATTTGTTTTTATTTTATTTTCTTTTTAGGTTTATGTTTAGGTTTGGTTTAGGTTATTTATTTTATTTTATTTTATTTTAGTTTTGGTTTTTTTATTTATTTTATTTTTAGGTTTTATTTAATTTAACTATATGTTTTTAGCTTTTTAGGATTTAGGGTTTAGGGTTTGGGGTTAATTTAGGGTTTAGGGTTTAGGGTTTGGGGTTTAGGGTTTAGGGTTTATATTTTAGGGTTTAGGGCTTAGGGCTTAGGGTTTAGTGTTTTAGGGTTTAGGGTTTAGGGATTAGGGTTTAGAGTTTTTAGGATTTAGGGTTTAGGGTTTAGGTTTTAAGTTTAGGGTTTCAGGTTCTAGTTTAGGGTTTAGGGTTTTTGGTTCCTTTTTTTAATAGAGAATAAATTCAGATTTAACATTTCTTCTTTTTTATTTCATCAACCAAGTAACACACCAAGTTTCTTAAGATAGAAAAGATAACATAGATGACAATTGAGCATGCATAGAGCAAATCAAAAACCCTATATAACTAGAACTATCTCTACTGTAAAGACACAGTTCCATAAGCATCGGAAAAGATCGACTGTTCTTTAGTTTCTCCAATTCCCATCAGAACCACCCTGGCCTATCTAGTAGTGAGATCCACCATCATATCCCTAATCTCTCCCTCCGCCACCACCACGGCTGTAACCTCCGTCCCTCCTCCCACCTCCATAACCACCACTGCTCTGACCACCACCTCCATATCCACCAAAGACCTAATCCCACACCACAAGCGATAATGGTCGCCTCCACCATTGACTCCATCAGATCTAGACCGAGCTTGGTTGATGGTGATGCCCCACGTCATTTATTCTTAGGGTTTAGGTTTAGGTCTATTTATTTTTCGTGTTTAGGTATACTTTTAAAATTTATTTAGTTACTTTAGGTTTAGGTTTAGGATTTAGGGTTTTGGGTTTAGGGTTTGGGGTTTATGATTAGGGTTTAGTGTTTAGAGTTTTAGGTTTTATGCTTTTAGGGTTTAGGTTTGTGGTTAAGGGGTTTAGTATTTAGGCTTCAGGGTTTAGGGCTTTTAGCGTGTAAGGTAAGTTTAGGGTTTAGGGTTTAGGGTTTAGAGTTTAGGGCTTTAGGGTTTAGGATTAAGGGTTTAGGGTTTGGGTTTAGTGTTTATGGTTTAGGGTTTAGGGTTTATGGTTTTAGGATTTAGGGTTGTTTAAGTTTTAGGGTTTGGAGATTTTTTTTTGGAGAGGTAGGGGGGAGTTAGAATTTTATTACCATAAGAGGAAAAGATACATTGTCCTTAAAAGGAGCAAAAGTCTAAAATTCTACTACTCTTAAAGCTACAAGAAACCTAAAGAGCTAAACTCCCATCTAAGTACATTAGAAAATGAAAACAAAATAAAAGAGCAAATACATCAACTAAAAAGCATAAGAGAACTAAAACAAATATTGAAAATAGTAAAAGAATAAGTGAGTAGCAGTTCATGATTTCTTTGAGAAAGCAAGATAAACAAGATCCACATCAATAACACTATGGTTGGCTGAGTAATGACCATTCCCTTTATAAAGTTCCAACCTGTAAAAGAAATTTGTAAATCACTACAAAGGCAAAAGTCATAGCTAAAAAGGATAAGGATGAAGAGAGGAAAAGGAGAGAGCTCAGAAAGAGAAGGCTTATGCTCATTTAGGGTCATCTTAAGGGGAAGCATTACATATGAGCATCCAAACTTCATAAAGAAGAGTTACAATCATATGTAATGCTACCAACCAAAGAGAATTGGTGAGTAACATCAAAACTAGCATAGCCAACATACCTGATATAAGCAAACATCCAAGGCCAGTAGTCCGTAGAGATCTAGATCTTGCACCATTAAACAAAGTGCAACTGGCCAACAACCAGGTACCAGCCAAACAACTAAATGAAAACCAAAATAGACTAATCATAATAACCCAAAGAGAGGTCATAACCAAGTTAGAACACCAACAACAGCCATTATCCAGATACCCATCCATGCTACAAACTAAGGAAAATCAGAACCAACTGTCAGCAAGCACCAGACCCATGCAAATTAACAAAGAAACATCCAACAAAACCAAGATAGGAGCCCTCAAGCCAAAGTCACAACAAGTAGCAGTCACCAAGCCAAACCAGGATGAGCAACCATAAATGACTAAATAACTAAGAAATGTAACCATCAATTGAATGAAGCATAAGTTGCAGCCAGTGTAAATCACAAGAAGATAAAACTGTCACACAAAAGGGGGCCAAAGGCAATGACCAACCACCAAAAACCAAAAGTCTAATCCAAAAGGATCAACAAAGGTTCGGCTAGCACATCAAAAGGCTCTAGCAAATTGTCCAAGAACAAGGAAAAGACCAACAAGGAAAACATCAACCAACTAAGATTCCAAGGACAACTAAAAGTCCTCCAACCAAACTATCTAAGTAAAACAGCCATAAGGCAACCACCGAACAACATCCCATCATAAGTTACTGACAAAGAAAGCATCCCTAGCAGCCAAGGAAAAGAAAAAAACCAACAAAGCACCACACAATAGAGGTCCAAAACAAGCACAACAACCATAGAAAGACAACAATAGTAGTTAGTCAGGACTTATCGAAAAACCAAACTTCCCTAGCAACAAAGACTAAATTGACAAGATGCATGATAATAACACAAAACGTGCTAAACATAATGCACCCAACAAAGGCTAATCCTATGAGAATAACCAAATGCAAAACCAAGGAAGAAGAAGGATCCAACAAGAAACAATAAGGAATTGGGAGGCAAACCCAAACTAATAGCCTAGAAATTCTACAAAAGAAGGCCCATAAAGGCAACAACCAACAGCAATTCCCACTAGGAAGGCCACCCATCCAACCATGAAAAATTAGCAAAAAGTAATTCAAGTTCAAGAGGAGAGCTAACAAACCAACCATTGCATAAAGTAGAATAAAGCCAGAGCAGAAACCATCTCATCCACCAGTAACCAGAGTAACAAGGCAGAGATGACAGCAGTCAACAGGCCCAAAAAACCAAGCCAACCCAGGCTGGAAAGACAAGAACCACCAGGTAGCAACCACTAGGCCAACCCAAAAGCTAGAGGTCAAAAACATAACCCAGCTCAGACAAAAAAGTGAAAATAAGTTTAGGGTTTAGGATTTAGGGTTTAGGGTTTAGGGTTTAGGGTTTAGGGTTAGGGTTTAGGGTTTAGGGTTTAGGATTTAGTATTTAGGATTTATGGTTTAGGGTTTTGAAGGTTTAGGGTTTAGGGTTGGGCTGAGGTTTAGGCTTAGGTTTAGGGTTGGGGGTTGGGGTGGGTTTAGGGTTTAGGGTTTAGGGTTTATGGTTTTTTGGTGTTTAAGGTTTAGGTTTAGGGTTTTAGGCTTTAGGGTTTAAGGTTTAGGATTTTTTAGGGTTTAGGGTTTAGGGTTTAAGGTTTAGGGTTTAAGGTTTGTTTTAGGTTTAGAGTTTTTTTTTTAAATTATGTAAACTGGTAGGTTTACATTTATTTAGTTTATTTTTTTACTAATTTTGGTTTATTTTAATTTTTTTATTTTTATTTAAGTTTATTTTTAATTTTTATTTAGTTTAGTTTGTTTATTTTAGGTTTATTTATTTCAGTTTAGATATTTTATTTTAGTTTATTTTTTAGGTTTTAGTTTATTTTTTTAGTTTGGTTTTATTATTATTTTATTTTTTAGGTTTAGGTTTTGTTTTTTAATTTTTGGTTTAGATTTAGGTTTTTATTTTATTTTTTAAGGTTTAGGTTTTGGTTTTTAGTTTAGGTTTATGTTTAGGTTTTATTTTTTAGTTTAGGTTTAGGTTTATTTTCAGTTTATTTTATTTTATTTAGTTTGGGGTTTAGGTTTAGGTTATATTTATTTTAATTTAGTTTATGTTAGTTTAGGTTTAGGTTTATTTTATTTTGTTTATTTTAGGTTTAGGTTTTTTTTTGGTTTATTTTTAAGGTTTATGTTTTATTTTACTTTAATTTAGGTTTATATTATTTTTATTTTGCGTTTAGTTTTTTTTTTTATATTTAGGTTCTTTATTTTTAAGTTTACTTTATTTTAGTTTAGCCTAGATTTTTATTTATTTTATTTTAGTTTAGTTTTTTTTTTTAAGGTTTAGGTTTAGGTTCTGGTTTTAGTTTTGGTTTTTATTTTATTTAGCTTTAGGTTTACTTATTTATTTTATTTTTAGGTTTTATTTAGTTTAGGTTTAGGTTTTTAGATTTTTAGGGTTTACGATTTGGGTTTAGGGTTTAGCGTTTAGGGTTTGGGGTTTAGGGTTTAGGGTTTAGGGTTGTAGATTTTAGAGTTTAGGTATTAGGGTTTAGTATTTAGGGTTTAAGGTTTAGAGTTTATTTATTTATTTATTTAATCAAGTAAACTGCTAGGCCTAGGTTTATCTAGTTTATTTAGTTTATTTTCTTTTTCTATTTAGGTTTATTTTTATTTTTATTTAGTTTAGTTTATTTATTTTAGGTTTTTTATTTTAGTTTATTTTTAAGTTTTAGGTTTAGGTTTAGATTTATTTTCTAGTTTAGTTTTATTTTTAAATTATTTTTTAGGTTTAGGTTTTCATTTTTGGTTTTTATTTAAGGTTTATTTTAAAGGTTTTATTTTTCAATTTAGGATTAGGTTTATTTTTAGTTTATTTTATTTTATTTAGTTTAGATTGAGGTTTTTGTTTAGTTTATTTTAGGTTTAGGTTTAGGTTTTATTTATTTTAGGTTACTTTTTTTTAGTTTAGGTTTAGGTTTATTATATTTTTATTGTAGGTTAGGTTTTTTTAGTTTAGGGTTTGGGTTTTATTTTTTATTTATTTTTAGGTTTACTGTTTAGGTTTAGATTTTTATTTAGTTTTTATTTTGCTTTATTTTAGGTTTATTTAATTTTATTTTAGGTTTTTTATTTTTTACTTTTGTTTATGTTTTTATTTATTTTCTTTTTATTTAGTTTTCATTTTTTATTTTATTTTTTTTAGGTTTAGGTTTAGGTTTAGGTTTTAGTAAAGGTTTTTATTTTATTTTATTTTTTTATTTTATTTTGGTTTAGGTTTTTTTATTTATTTTATTTTTAAGTTTTATTTAATTTAGGTTTAGGTTTTAGCTTTTTAAGGTTTGGTGTTTAGTGTTTAGGATTTTTTTTAGGGAAAGTTAGAATTTTATTACCATAAAAATATGGGATATAGTGTCCTTAAAAGGGGTATAGCTCAAAGTTCTGCTGCTCGTAAAGCTACAAAAAACTTAAAGAGCTAGCCCCCATCTATGTACAATGGAAAAAAAAAAGAGCAATTACAACACCTTAAAAGCAAATGAGAAAAGACACAAAATAAGACTAATATAACTCAAGAAAATAGTAAAATGACTAGTCAGTAGCAGCTCATGATCCCTTTGAGAAGTCAAGATAAGCAAGATCCACATCCACAATGCTTGAGTTGACTGAGTAAAGATCATTTCATCTGTGAAGTTCCAACCTGCAAAAGAAATCTACAAAATACTACAAAGGCAATGGTCATAGCTGAAGGGAAAAGGTAAACTAAACAATTTAGAAAGAGCTAAGAAAGAGAAGGCTTAGGCTCAGTTAAGATCATCTCAAGGGGCAACAATACATATGAGCATCCAAACTTTATGAGAAGAGTTACAATCATATGCATGCTACCAACCAAAGAGAAGGTATGAGGAAACATCAAGGCCATCATAGCCAGCATACCTAATATAAGCAACCATCCAAGGCAAAATAGTCCATAGTGATCCAATTCCTACACCAAACAAATATATAAAATAACCTAGCGACCACTAACGACCAACCCACCAAAACCCACAACAAACGAATCACTTAAAGCCAACATCCCAGAAGTTATAGCAGGATCAGTGGCCTAGCTAATATAAACCAAGAAATAACCCCACCAAAGCAACCACCAATAAGAAGAGAAACACAAAAAAAGGGAAGTCATCATAAATAGGGGGAACAACACAATCGAGCAAAATAGTCTTAAAGGAAAAAACAACAACCCACGACTATCTCCAGAGCACTAGGAATCCAAATCCAAGGGAAAAACCTCCACCCAAATAGAAAAGTAGTAGGAGATAAGCAGCACCAGAGAGAGGAAAGCCATAGTATAGAGAGGCCAAGAGGGCATCCAAATTGCCATCAAAACCACCACCAAGGTAGCCAAAAGAACAACAAATCCACCACCACCAACCAAGAGACAAATATCAGGAAAAAGGAGAGCCAAATAAACCATATGGAGTCAATATCAGTAGCCAACATAAATCCCAAAACACCAAGCCATGGCACAAGCATCCAAGGCAAGATAGCAGCCACAAAAAACTCCTCAAGTAGCCAACCCTGAATAACAAGTCCTAAAATAGGACAAAAAAATCATAAAAGCTCATATTCTCCACCTACAAAATAGCCAATAAAATAACCCAGGCTAGCAGCTAATAGGATGAGCAGAGAAATCAGAGCAGCAAAAAAATTGACACCCAAACTGGGAACAAAAATAAAGGAAAAGTAGCTGCACCCAAGAGAGCATAACTAACCTAGGAGCAGACCAAAAACCCAACCAAAAGCACTTAAACCAACCATCAAACACAGCCAACACATCCACCCAACCAACCAACCCAGCCAGCCAAAATAGCAAACTAGCCCAGTCAACCAACAAAACCAACCAACAGGCAAAACCAATACAGACACCAAAAAAGAAGGAAAGAACAACAGTAGACACAAACACAACCCACCTAGAGATCTCAAAAATAACCAAGAAACAAAAATGGTAGTTACCCTACCAGAGAAAGGCCAAGGAGGACCACCCAACCACAAACAACAAAATTGTAAGGAAAGGAACAAGGCCAAAGACAAACAAAACCCTTCCAAATGCTGAAGAGCAGACAGTCACAATGAAGGAGAAAATAAGAAGACAATAACCACAAAATATCTACCTCCAATCCACAAGGGCGAGGGAAAAACCAACCAGCAAAAGCCACTAAGCCAAACCAGGAAAGGAGAACATCAACCACCAAAAATCCCAAAACTAAGCCAAGCTAGAAGAGGCCAATGGCGGCCATGAAAAAATAACCACCCAAAATACCCAGGAAGTTGGAAGAAACAAATAGCAGCAACTAGTAGAACCAACCGTAGTAGCTGAAAATAGAATTCAAATAAGGCCATAGCCAACCAAAACTAGAGGTAAACCCAACATCCATTAATAAAAGGGGTAGGCCAAAAATCTGCACAGCCACAACCCAACAGGAGACCCCAAAAAACTCACTAGTTGTGTGGAGAAAGAAGCATAACATTAGCCATAGAAAGAAAACCACCAGTCTGAGAGGATAGGGAAACCAATTAAAAACCACTACGACCCAGAAAAGGGTTAGTTAAGTATAGAATGGGGTTAAGAGGAAGGGTGTTTAAGTATGGAAATAAACTCAATAAAAACCACTTCCTAGTGAGGGAAGCATAAAATAAACAACCAAAAAATAGTCTGAATAAAACCACCATAGCAAAAAGATTAATAAAATAGCAGAAGGTTAAAATCTGAGGTAAGGCAATCTAGTGTTATCCAGATTGACCACGAGATGCTAGCTAAGCTGTGGTTATCAAATAAAGTGAGCTCATTTCATTCCCCTCCCAAATTAGCCAGAAAATCAGCATAAGCATTACCTTCATGAAGAATGTGAAACCTTTTGTAGCAAACTTGTGAAAGAAGCTTTTTAGTGTGATTAAGAAGATAAAATAAGTCAGCATTCCCCATTTTATTATTATTGAGCATATCAAGTAATAGAAGAGCATTAACTTCAATCTAAATATTAAAGAGGCCTTTGCATAAACAAATATCAATAACTTTGTTAACAGCCATGAGCTTAGCATTAATAACAGAACAAGCTTTAAGGGGATAGGCAAAAGCACAAATGACAGTACCTTTAGGATCCCTAAGAATTTCACCACAACCATATTTATTTGGGGAAATAGAACCATCATTATTGATTTTAATAAAAATTTTTTAGGCTTAATCCAATGTATAATCCTAATACTCTTGTACGAAGGATCACCATGCAAAGTGATACCCATTTTTTAGCCAGAAATTTATAACCTCTAAAGTGAAGATTACTAATTAAATTTGCATTAAATAAAACATGGATTTTTTCATTAGTTCTAGCAAGGATCCTTTTATGGTTCATAGGGATATCACGATATTTAGCATCATTTCTATCCATTCAAATGAACCAAATAAAGGTAATTGCAAGTAAAACTTTGATATGACCTTTCAGAGTTTTATGGAAACAAACTACAAGAAGTTGATATGATGAAAGAGAGCCGTGAAATTAGTTAGTGTTAAATAAATCATCATACCATATCCAACGTTTGGAAGCAATAGCACCATTGACAAAAACATGATTAACATTTTCAATATGAAAGCAACAATAGCACTCAGAAGGTAAATAAAACCTTTAAGCCAGAGCAAGGAATCAACATGGATGAAGTTATTCAAAATCCTCCAAGCTAAAATAGAATAAAAAATGTGAATGATATTGTTCTAAAGTTTAATGAAAACATTAGAGGTGTTTTGTTTATTTCTAATAAAATTCCAAACATCTTTAAGAATGAAATCACCATTGTAGGAGAGCTTGAAAAGAATTTGATCCAGTTTATTAGAAAAGATAATGATGTTGAAAAACTTGTAAAAAAATAAGAATGTAGTTCTCAACTTTGTTTTCATCCCAATTGTTATTAAGCCAAAAAAAAGTTAACTTTCATAGCAGCAGTAAAGTGTGTAGATAAAAGGGAGTCAATAGAGCCATTGCCAATCCAATTATCTTGCCAAAAGAAAGAAGAACCTGAATGAATACCCCAAGATATTAAGGATTCAACAACCCATTTAATGGAGAAAAGGCTTTTCCAAACTAGAGACTCACCAACTTTATTAGCACAGTTAAGACGGTGTTTACCTTGGCAATATTTTTCCATCATAAAATTAGCCCAAAGGCTATCATTCTTTCTGAAATTCCACCAGAAATTATGAGAGAAGGCAGTGATAGCTTCATGAATAGGTTTGAAACCAAGACCACCTTCACTCAAAGGACCACAGCATTTATGCCAAGAAGTCTAATGCATTATTTTAATAGAATTATTGGACCACCAAAAAAATTTATTAAGCAAGCGATCAATTCTGGTAAGAGTAGAATTAGTGGGAATAATAGTTTGAATCAAATAAAGAGGCGTTGAATTGAGAGTGCTTTTAAGAATAGTGAGCCTGCCACCAAAGGAAAGTAAATGGAATTCCCAAACAAGAATTTTATTTAAAATTTATTGAATTAACTCATCAAAAAGGTTGGATTGTTTTGGACCATTAAAAGAGGAGCACTCTAAGTACCTAAGAGGTAAGTGTTGATGTTTAAAATTAGTGATATGCAGGATTTGATTGATTTTATTATTAGAGATACTTGAAGAAGTAATAAAATAGCTTTTGTTATCATTGATAGAAAGACCACTTTCTCTACCAAAATTATTTCAAAAAATCTTGAGGTTCTTGATATGATGAATAGAAGCATTGCAAAAAATAATAAAATCATCTACAAAGCTTAAGTGGGAAATAGGAAGACCACCAAGAGTTCTGTAGTACATGCTAGGATTATTTAAGAATAAATCATTGATGCTCCTAGATAAGTACTCAACTTCAATAATAAATAAAGCAGAAGATAAAGATCCCCATATCTTAAGCCATGGGAAGAAGGAAAGAAGCCCAAACCCCATTAAGCAAAATAGAGAACTAGAAATTATTACTACAATTTTTAATAAGAAAAATAAATTTAGTAGAAAACCCAAATAAATTCAGAATATGGAAAAGGAAATCCCAAGAGATATTATCAAAAGCCTTGGTAATATCTAATTTGAAAAGAATATTTCCACCTCTAGTCTTAGCATCTAAATCATGAATTAATTCTTGGGAAAGTAAAATGTTCCCAAAAATAGATCTACCTCTAATAAAACCAGTTTGGTTAAGTGAGATAATCTTATGATGGTCTAACCCTGTTGGAAAAATTTTAGAAATCAACAATAGGTCTAAAATCACTCCAATAGTCTGGGTTATCTATCTTAGGTATGAGAATAATAGAAGTGCTAGAAAAATATCTAGAAAGAGGATTATCAATAAAAAAAATCAACCACAGCCTCAATCAGATCAATTTTAATAATAAACCAACATTTTTGGAAAAGTTGGGTAGTAAAACCCTCTAGACCAGCAACAAAATCTATTTTCATGCTATTAAGACTTTAAAAATTTCATCTTCATTAAGCACATTAGCAAGAAATTTATTATCATCATTGGTAATAATAAAAGGAATTATATGCGATTTAGAAATAACTTCATAAGAGCAACTCTTATTAAGCATATTTCTAAAGTAATTAATGCCTAAATCTTTAATATCATTATTCTCCGTAATCCATTCTCCATTATCATCTTTAATTTTTTGAATATTTTTTAAGGCTCTCTTTTTATTAACAAAAGCATGGAAATAGCTAGTATTCCTGTCACCATCTGCAATGTGTTTACTAGCAGCTTTTTGGTGCCAATAAGTCTCTTCCATATTTTAAAAATTAATAAGCTTATCTTTCGCCTTAGTCAATTCCTTAATCTTAGAAGGATCAGACATAACAGAGACTTCAAGGTCACAAACCAATTTTTTGTTATCTTTGATATTAGAAAAAAGTTTTAAAATAATGCTTGCTCCTCCAACCCTAATTTTGTTTAAGTCTTTTAAGCTTAAACCAAATTCTATTCATCCCCATAATAGAATTATGAGGATGTAAAAGAGCTTTTCAATTGTTAGCCACAACATTAAAAGAATCAATATGCTAAATCAACATGTTCTAAAATCTAAAAGGAGAGAAATTTTTTAATCTATTAGAATTATCTTTAATAGAAACCAAATGAGGAGCATGATCAGACAAGGTTCAGCTTAAATTATCGACAGAAGTAATAGGCCATTGAGTAGTCTAATGAGTATTAAAAAGAATTCAGTCCAACCTTTGCCAAAGTCCAGAGTTTTGCCAAGTATAATTAGAACCATTCAAACCAATATTAATCAAATTACAATCAAGGATCATATTGGAAAATTCTTCCATGGAATGAAGATTAAGAGAGCAACCACCACTTCATTCAGAAGAGAACAAAATAGTGTTAAAATCACCATCAACAAACCAAGGTTTATTGACAGAGGTGTCAAAATTAGTCAAGTTATCCCAAAGAAGATTTCGGATCTATTACAAGATGCATAAACAAAAGAGTCTGAAACACAATAATCACCATAAGAGATTTGAGCATTGACAACTTGATGAAAATCATCAAGAATAGAAACGTCTATAAAGTTATTCCAAAAACACCAAATCTTATTACTAACATTAGAGAAAAAAAATCATTGAAATCGATCATTCTAGCAACATGGTTCATTTTATTAACATGAATAAGTAGCTTTGTGAGTCACTTTAGCACCCAAGAGGGGAGGGGTGGGGGGTGAATTGGGTGATATTAAAAATTTTTAAAAGTTTAATCTTAAATTTTAAGTTTTAATAGAGAATTAAATTTTTATTTTATAATGAAAAGAAATAATTCTTAATGCAACAAAAAAAATACAATAAAGTAAAGAGAGACAATAGACACATAATTTTTATGGGGTTCGGCCAAACTCCAAAATAGGCCTATGTCCACACCTAGCCACCCCTTGCTAGGAATCCACTAAATACAAAATAGCTTATAAATAGTACTCTCCTATAATGGGGCAAGAACAACCCCTACAATAATATGTACTCTCCTACAAAGGGGCGAGTACAACCCGAATATAAATTTTACAGCACAATAAGAAAAATAAAAAATAATAAATTTTGATAAAATAAATCTATCACAAATATACCAAGCTATCCAATTCAGAAAATGATCTCACACTTATAAATAATCACTTTAACACTTAAAAATTTTGTCAAGATAAAATGGTCACTTAATATTGATAAAAAAATAAGAAAATAAATATCTTAAAGTGATCTTACTAAGATGTTTATGCTATTACAATTTTTAGACTAATATAAAAATGATTTCAAAATAAATTCACAATATTCTTTTGCACAATAAAATAATTTCAGTAAGGAATAATTTATTATATTTTAATAAAAAAGATGTTTTCAGTTAGTGCAAATGATCACAAAATATTTAAATAAAATTAGTATATGATAGATCTAAGTAGGCTAGTAAGGTTTTAGTTAAAAAAAATATCTAGCAAATAAGAAAATAATTTCAGCACAATAAATTAATTTGAAATGCTTAAAATATATTTCTGAAATAGATCTAAGAATAAATGATCTTTCAAAATAAGACTAATGAAGAAATATTTCAAGAAACCAAAAGGAATTTATAGGAAGTTAAAAATTTCAACAAGTTGAAATAGATCTTACAAACTATCACAAGAGTTTTTCACAAAAAAAATGATTGAGAAACTTTGATGTGAAAAATAATGTCCAAAGACTAATCCACCAAAAAGTATAAATTCAAAAGAATAAATAGATGGTGAAAATAGCACGAACAACTAAAAAAGGATTAAGATCAAGAAAATAAACTCAAGTAATTTGAGAAAGCTTGCTTAGTTGAAGATGTTGAAGCTTCCACACCAAGGATTTGATCTTGCAATATGTGGATAACACTTGGAAGGAAAATCTAAGAAATTTTCTCTTAGATTTGCTGGAGGGATTTTAAATTTGAATGAAGAATGCTTTCATGAAGAAAATGAGGGCTATTTATAGACAAGAAGGTCATTTTAAATTATTTCAAAACAATATATTATTCTAACATCATGTTATCATCTAATAATTTAATATTCAATAAAAATATAATTTATATTAAATAAATATTAAATTCAAGTAGCCAAAATTCAGCTATTCACATGGGCAAGTCAAAAATAATCAAATATGACTCTTATTATATTCAAAGCATGTAGCATGTATTCATTATTAAAATCAGCTAATGTTTGAAAAGTCATAATAAATGCAATTTTAATCAAACGTGGGTCATGTAACCTATGAAATTAAAGGAAAAAAAAATCCAAGGAATCCATTGGAGATGAAATCAGATATAAATTTATTGATTATTAAATGACTTTGGTTAAAATACAAAATTTCACATATTTTTGTTAATTTTGAAATATGATATTTAAATATTATGATATAATTTATATATAATCTTACATATGCTAGTTATCATATAACCTTCAAACTAAATTAAAATATTTAATTATATTAAGTAAATAAAATAATTACACTTAATAGTCATAATTTATTATCATTTATTATTTTGACAATTCGAATGCTATGTATGAAACATATAATTGAATGTTAATTAGATAGAGATTTATATAAGTTAACCTCATTAAAATAATATGTTAAGTTGTGAGCAAATTGATTCATGCCAATCAACTCATATGAATTTCTAAGATAGTTATAAATGCATATAACCTAAAATATTGTATCTTGAGCTTCACATTATCCATTTTTATCTATCTTTCATTCTTCTACTCTTGCAATTTCTCAAAAATATTGTGAGATGTATTAGATATGTAATTAGCAATTGATATATTTGAAACATATAAAAACATTCATTAGAACATCCAAGCATTTGTTTGTTATCATCAAAATTGATAGGATTGAACATGAGGCTCATTAAGTCAACACGCTCAAGAATAATAAGTAAAGAAGTATTATGGATACGACAAAGATTTTTAATACGATTACTAACTGAGAGGGTACCAATCCCTCTAACATTCCAAAATAAAAAATTAAACATAAAGAAAAGAAAAGGCGGCGGGAGTAAAAGTTAATTAAGAGAAGAGAGGGAGGCCGCAGCAGCTCTAGTGTTTCTTGGAAATTTGGGAGGGTACCTTTTAAAATTTTTTTCTTTTATGAATAGATGGTTTGGAAGTCATTTTCTTTTCCCTTTGAATCATCATCCAAAAATGATTTAGCAACATTAGTCATAGATTTAGGATAAATCTCTTGATGAGAAGGGAATTCTCCTTCTTCCAAGAAACTAGAATTTATTAAAGACAAATGAGCTTCGAGAATAGCAAGGGAGGGAACATAAACTGATTTATTAAGAAGACAAGTGGGAACACCAAACCCTTCCTCATCTTTAGCCAAATTATTAGATAAAAGAAAATCTTTTTGAGAAGTTAAATCATCACAAATTTGGAATATAGAATCAGGTTTATAAACTTGATTATCATGAGGTATTAAAGCCAAATTCTACATTAAATTAAAATAATGCATAATATTAAATTCCTCATTTATGTTCTTCACCAAAGCTTCATTTTCATCTACCAAAGCCAGCAAGGATGCAGGGATCAAATTATAGGAAACATAATCCTCATTTAAAAGTTTAGAGAAAGCTATTATTGTTCACATTAGAAGCCTTCAATTGCTCAGAAGAAGTAAAATGTAAATTAGCCATATTAGGAACATTCAAAGAATCCTTTTTTTTTTCCAAAGTAGTTTTTTGATATTTAATAGTGTCGGCCTAGGGTTAGTAACAAAATTTTCCTTAATAGGGATTTTCTTTTTTAGGTGAGGATGAAAAATGAAACATTCAAAATTATCATGCTCGTGAATTTTTTAATGAGAACAAAAGACAGGGAAATTTTCAAATTCAATTCTTGCATATAACCATAATTTTCAGATCCCACTCAGATTTTTTTGGGGTGTTTTTTTGGTAATGTCCAATTCAACAAGGATTCTAGCCGCTAAAAGATGAGATTTTGTAGCTGTTGCTTGATCAATTTGCATCGACTGACCAAATAAGGCACCCACAGCAAAAAGGAATTTGTGGTAAACGAAATGAATTCACATATTGGGGAGAGAAATCCAAACTAGAATAATTGGAGATTCTACCTTAATATCAAATAGTGGAGTCCATTTTAGCAACCTCATTTGGTAATTGAAAATAAAATAAGAATGATGAGAGAAAACACAAGAGTAATCCAAATCATTCATCCATTAAAATAAAATGTGATGTGGATCAATTAAACCAATCATAAAAGCACGTGAAAGTTTCAGACTATAAAAGAAAGAGTGAATGTTTTCCAGATTAGGCATATGAAGAGTAAACTTTCAAACCAAAGTGAATTCAAATGGCTTAGGAAACTTGTCCATAATCAGATCAGAGCAGATAACCCCAGGCATGCATTGAAAAGAAGTCGAAATAAGTTCCAGAGAGTCACCTGAAAAACCATCCTTACCAGTGAGAATGACTTTGAATGATTTTGAAGCAGCCAAAGCCATGGTAGATAATGCCCTAGCAGGATCCATAGGATCTTTTGGTTTTCCTTAGAATCATCAGAGAAGACACCAAGCCGTGATGTCACTCTAAGGAAGACACAAAATCAGCTAGCGACCATTGATTTAAGAAGGAATCTAGTGAGAATCGGTCAAAATAGCTAATAAGAAACATATAGAAAGCCAAAAATAAGAGGGGGAAAGGAAAATCTCCAGAACACAAGGAGAGGGCTCGGGCGGCGGGGTTTTTTCCCTTTAATTTTTTAATATTATTAGGGTTTAGGGTTTGTGGTTTAGGGTTTAAGGTTTAAGGTTTAGGGTTTAGGGTTTTATGGTTTAGGGTTTAGGGTTGTGGTGTTTCTTTTTGGAGGTGGGACACCATGTAGATGTTAGGGGGTTTTTATTAAAGTGATCAGGTACTACATTAAGGTATGATGCACTATTTTGAAATATAAAATCATCACCCTATAATGGACCTAATCACCTAATAAGGACTCTGAATGGATGATGGGTCTTCAAATATACTAGAGATCTTTCCTCTACTTTACCTAGAAAAGTAAAGTAGGGTTTATATTAATGCAGGCTCATTGAGTTCCCTATGAGGCAAGCCTCCATAGTTAATTACATCATAAAAAATGGGAATTCCTTAGGAATACTCTCAATTAAATTAGAAATTAAGGTCTCCAAAGATTTCAAGGCTAGACTATCAAAAGATTATTTGTATTGGAAAATCATATGGGATTGTTCAAGGAGAAGACTTATTATTGAAGCCGAAGAGAACCAGTAGGAAATGCTCATAATATTAGGAAGCCTAGCGAGCAATCCAATCTATCCTATGGTTGGGCTTTATATGTTTGAAGTTGAAGAGATTAATTTTATTGAAGTTGACATTTTATTAGAAACCTAGGAATTATAATCCAACAACCAAGATTGTGTAAATGCATAAGAGGTTAGGATTTATGTTAGTATCTCAAAGGGAACACCTATCTCAGATCCTAAATCTAGGGAGATTTTGCATAAGCCAAAGCCTGATCTAAGTCTAAGCAAAGATGGGTATATGGTTTACCTCCACAAGAGAGGATAAACTACCCAACTGTTGGGATTACAACCACCTGGAGTGGTAGCCAGCTAACTCCCCCTATATTTTAAATTCATGTAGCCAAGTCTTATGAGTTGCAAGATAGCTAAATAATTATTATTTGGAAAGAGACTAGAGTCTTTAAACTCTTTCCCTAAGAGACTAGAGTATGAGTGGTATGAGTAATGACTTAATCAATAAATGTAAAATCTTTTTAAATTATATTTCAATTTTGACACTTCATTTTGACAAAGGCTTTAGGATTTTGATGCTTATATGCATGATCAAAATAGGTTATGGGACAGATCAACTAGAAGAAGGTGTTCTCCATCATAAGGGATGCCCTCACAGGTCAAGCATTCCCTTATCATATAAGGATATAGATCCTTTATATTCAAGAGAGAAAGAATATGCATGCATGTTGTGAGACATTCAACCATTCAGCTATAGGGTTGCTAAATATTTTAATTATATTATTTAAAATAAAGGATTTATGGTGAGGTTATGAGTTATTTTAAATTTTAATTGTGAGTTTTTAATTGGGGTAGAGAAATTAATTTTATCATAAGAATCTAATCATATCTAGGCCACACATTAAAGCATTAAGCATATAAGAAACTAAGAAAGCATGTTGTTTCTAATGCGCAATCTAAACACAACATCAAAGAATTTTATAGACTACTAATGCAGTTGAGCTCTGCCGCATAGTCCGAAAAGAGAAAATGGGTGGCCGAGCTCTACCCTTATACAACCCTGTATAAAAAAGAATAATTACAATTACAAATAATAAATGCTATGGGGGGTCTTCAAGTCTTCATTATTCATGTCTCCTTCATTTCTTTATATCTTTTGGTGTGGTAGGCTTCAAGGCATCACATGGCACCCTAGGAGTAAGCCTTCTAGTCAATACTCATCTTAAACCCCCATAGAACTAATCCTAATTTCTAATGAAAAATGACATTAAAAATAGGAAAAGTAAATTTAACTACACTTGCAAAATAAGTGTTAGGTAAACACACATACAACCAAAGTAGTTATATTTATAATTTAGATTTAGCACCCTGCACATGGGTAACCAAGCCCACCTATCCTAACTTGGATTATGCTTAGGGGCTTAAGGAACCTACAAAGAGAGCATTTATATTTATTTTTAAGTAGTCCCTTAAGCATAATCCCCTGCAAAAAATAATGTTAGACTATCAATGAACTAACATCCAACCAATGATCCACATTCCTAACATCCAGTCTAAAAACATTACATTGCAAAACAAAACACAATTCCCATATTATGGGCTTATTTTAGTTCTAAGGACTACCGGTATAAGGTTCCATTGATGAGAGCATAGGAAAGAGCTCTCTGCTTCATCTGATGGGCTTGTGACTTCTCTTGAGGTAGTTTTCCTTTAGTTAGAGAGTCCATGAATGGTTGCCTCTAATCTAGCTCCTTGTCCTTTTTAGTAATGGAAACCTCTCCTTCAAGATAGAATCTCTCAATGAATTAAGTATCAATAAGAGATAGGACTTGTCTATTTTGAATTTTTATTGATATGGACTCATCTTGGACATTCCAACTCTTTGGCAAGCTTTCCTAGTGCATCCGCTACTACATTCTCTCCTTGAGGGATCTTGTATATGGTAACCTTTGGGATTTGGACTAATAGCTCCATGGTGTACTTATGATAATGATGGAGCTTAGGATTAAGAACCTTGTAGGATCTAACAATTTGGTTGATGATTAGCTGAGAATCCCCAAAGATGTTGATGTTCTAGATGCATAGTGTGACTACTAACTCCAAATCAATAATCAAAGCCTCATACTCGGCTTCATTATTAGTGCAAGGATTGGATAAATGGTATGAGAATCTCATCACATAATGATCTAGAGTTAGAAAAACTATTCCTACCCCTGCCTTTCTTAGAAGAGTAGATTGTGATTGTTCTTCTTTTTGAGAGGAAGCCACACCATCAAAATAAAATTCCCATCGGTGATTGCTAATGTCCCCCAAGTTAATGATTTATTCATCGGAGAGATCCTCATTAAGTGGAGAGTCAGCAAGAAATGGGTATGTTATTAAGAAGTTTGCCAATGCTTGTCCTTTCACTACATGGACAGGTACAAAAGTAATGTCAAACTATGAGAGAATCATGGACCATCATGCCAACCATCTGGAGAGCATCAGTCATGTCATGAGATACTACAGTGGATTAACTTTAGAGATCAAGTTGAATTTATGAGAAAGCCTATAATGCCATAACTTTTGCGATGCAAAGATTAAAGATAGGCAATTTCATAATGGGTGGATAATTAGCTTCAGTAGGGATTAGATGATGGATGAGATAGTAGAGAGCATTCTCTTTCCCTTTATCATTATCTTAGTCCAACAAAGCACCAAGGGAGTCATCTATTACAACAGTGTAGAGGATGAGTGGCTTGCCCGATATAGAGGCTACTAGAACTGGTGACATCATCAGGTAGTTCTTGATGTCTTCAAAGGCATGCTGACACTTGCCATCCCAATTGAACTTGGTATCCTTTTTGATAACTACTAAAAATGGGTGACACTATCCTGATAGGTTGGATATAAAGTATCTTAGCTATGCCAACCGCCCTTGAAGTGATCTGAGTTGAGTTAGACTTTTAG
Source organism: Cymbidium sinense (assembly GCA_021442155.1). Taxonomy (NCBI): domain Eukaryota; kingdom Viridiplantae; phylum Streptophyta; class Magnoliopsida; order Asparagales; family Orchidaceae; genus Cymbidium; species Cymbidium sinense. Next base: position 36,072,009 of record CM038233.1, on the reverse strand, counting down.
GGGGTGGCATTTCTAGTATTGCTTTGATTTTATCTAGATTAATCTTGATTCTCCAATGTCGGACAACAAACCCAAGGAACTTCTGTGAAGCTACTCCGAATGCACACTTCAGAGGGTTAATTTTTATGTTAAATTATCTTAACCATTTAAAAACTACTCTCAAGTAAAGAAGGTGGACTTCCTTTTCTTTACTTTTGACTATGAGATCATCGACATAACACTCGACTTGATGATGAATGAGTTCGCCGAAGATTTGAGTCATAACCTGCTAGTATGTAGCACCAATATTTTTAAGTCCAAAAATCATGACCTTATAGCAGCAAATTACGATCAAGGTTCAAAAAGTAGTATTTTTCTCATCTTGATACGCCATCTTAGTTTCATAGTAGCCAGATGAGCCATCCATGAAAGAGAAGATTGCATGAGATGAGGTAATGTCCACCATAAGCTCTAAGATTGGTAGTGAAAATTCATCTTTTGGACATGCCTTATTTAAGTCCCTAAAGTCGACGCATATGCGAATTTTTCCCTTCTTCTTCTTATTTGGGATGACACTTGCCAACCAGGCAGGGTATTTTTCTTCCTTGATGACATCAGCATCGATCAATTTCTTGACTTCAAAAATGACCTACTGTTTAATGTCTAATCGCATGCGGTGAGGAGCTTGCTTAATAGAGTTAGCACTAGGCTCTATCGCTAGTCTATGGACTACTACATCAGGAGATAAATCGGGTATCTCTTCATAACTCCATGCGAAGTAGTCATTAAACTCAGTCAATAGCATAACTAAGTCATTGGTTTCAGTTTAGTTCAACAAGAAATTGATGTATGTTGGGCATAGATCTTCTTCAGTCCCTAAGTTGATTTCTTTGAATTCATCAATGATTGATTTGATTTCTTCTTCAAACTCTGGTGGTGCATCTTTTTCTTGGAAATCATATGGGTCATCTGAAGTTTCTAAGCACTCCTCCTTATAAGAGTTAGTGTGATTTGAAAAGGACCTATCAGATTCTAAATGATTGGTGATGACTAGGCAATAATTATCATCATCGACTGGACCCACTATACCAAATCTTAGCCATGGTCTTGATTGATAATGCCTGTATTTTTTTATCATGTAACCTCTTGAAGTAATCTAACTTATGGTTAGACCAAGTATGTGGGATTAGTCCCTTATTTTCTAGAATAAGAACACAAGGAGAGTACCAATCAAAAGAAAATTTTATTAAATCTTTATATGAATCATCCTCAAGTTCTACATTAACTTCTTAACTTATGGATGATGCTCCCAAAAAAATCCTCTGGGTCTTCATAACTATGGATGACTCAGGGGCTTTCTTAACTACCAAACCCTCAACTTTTTATAAGGAAAATGGGGTTAGTGCTAAGGTTCCTAATCGATACCTGATTGTTTCACATATAGACTTCGATACACTCATGCTTTGCTTTAGAGCACGACTTCCTCCCAGCTCAAGTGCGGAAAGAAATTTGCTATTGAGAAGAGTTGGCTGGTGTGCTAACCATATAAGACTCATCCTCTAAACTAGATTCTAATTCTATGTGGATAGTAGGTGTACTCCTAGTAGCTAGGATATATCTCCTTCTGGGTGGTCAATAAGGAGGTCTTCCATCCCTAGAGCTGCCTCTGGATCTACCTCTTCCTCTGCCTGGTGGAGGTCAGGTCATTCTACCCATATGTTCAAATGTAGTAATGAACTGTGTGTGGAATCTAATTTCAGGCTCTAGTTCCTCCTCCAAGTTTATTTCTCCATCTCTTTTATTTTCAATCTTATTTCCTTTTTTCTTTTCTTTTCCTTTTGCCTTCTTTTTCTTTTTCTTTTTCTTTTATTTTTGAGGGAGGTAGTAGGTCGCATCCTCATATATGTCGACCTCATGAACTATAATGGTTTGAGATCTCCTTTGACATAATGCTCAATCCCACCTCTCATGAACTTGATGCATTGGTGTAAAGAGGATGGGACCATGTTGTTCTCGCGTATCCACAATCTCCCTAACAAAGCATTGAAATATGTATTTGAATATATACTATGAAACTTGGCTTTAGTCTTTCACTCGTCAATCTCCATTGGCAACACTATGGAGCCTGAAGCCCTCTCACCTTGCTCATTGAATCCTTTTATCATCATCCTCTCTAAATTGAGTTTGGACATGTCAATCATCAAGTAGGCAAGGGTCTTTAGGCTCATAATAACTACTTTTTTCAAAACTAGATAGCCTAAATTTTCCTATGTCCACTATGATGTAGAGGGAATGGTTGTGTCTGATCATCCCTAAAGACTCTTGGGATGTCCTCTAAATAATGAGCCTCCTCTCTAGTAGCGGTCAACTGAGCTAAGCATATCTCTGGATCAAGAAGAGCTTTGGTTAGATATTCCCTCATCTCTTTAGATATGACAAGGGCATCATATATGCTTAACTTAGCTGACAACTTTCTAAGGTGAGCAAGAATGTTATAATCAACTCTGGTTGGTCCTCTACAAGCATATCCATAGGTGGAGCATCCTTTAGAGGGGCTATCTGCTCACTGAAACTAATGACTTTCTTACCCTTATCCTAAGGTGCTACCCTAGGAGTAGAACTTTACCACTATGTAGGTTGACTTCAGAGACTTCATGTGGCAAGTTGACAAAAAGTTATACTTGCTCATCGGGTATACCTACAGCTTCTCCTATGGGACCCTCAGAGTCTGTTGACTCCAAGTCAATTTCAATGGGTGAACCCGATTGATTTAGAAAAGGAAAGTTCAATTCTGAATTGGAAGAGAAAGGATCAGAATTATTAAAGCTATTATTATTTTCTAGACTTGGAGAACTTTCAATAGAAATAAAATCAAGAGCACCAAAAATGGACAAGATGTAAGTGGAATCTATTTTTTCATTGATTTCTTTTTAGGTGGAGGTACATGATAGAAATCAAATAAAGTACGTGGGTTAAGGGTTTTAGTGCCCTTGTCCACTGATACAACACTTCTTCTAGAAAAAGAACTGGATGAAGTAGTAGCTGCAATGGTGGAGGGAATGCTAGACTTGATCAGTGATTGCACTATTGAACTATCCCAGGCAAGTGTGGACTGCTGCTACTACTGAGCTCCTACTTTCCTGAAGTTGTCTTTGGCAACTTGCAAACCTTTCTTAATGTTAGAGGTTTGAGCTATCTTAGGCACTTGTAAGGAGAGTTTCTTGATCTTAGAAATAATCTTTTTAGAGGTTCGAGATAAAGAAATATTCCAACCTTCTTTTATCTTAAGAGGATTACATGTATCCCCAAGGATTACCCTAATAGAACTAGATGGTTGTTCTAATAAGTAATCCATTGGAAAATTATGGCACGAATTTGCTAAGTCCTTGAAGGTGATGTAGTCCTCTAAGACATGGCCTAACATGCGATGGTAGGCACAAAAGTTAGGATCATCACTCTTTCCCACTTCCTCCGGCCTATTAGGCTCTGGTAGCTAGAAATTAGGCTTCTTTAATAAGTTTTTAGATTTTCCTCAATATATCTCTCTTGAATGAATATGGCTTATTTAGTTTATCTAGAAGAGTAGGCGGGTAATAGCTACCTAGCGATGGATAGGAGCACCCCGTGCTGGGCATACTGTTGAAGAGGTGGTTGTAATGGCCATTGTGGTGACTGTGGTGGCTGGTATGACGATCGAGGTGGTGGTAGAGGTGGTGGATGAAGCTCGAGCTCAGGTCTCTAACTCTAAGTGGACTTCCCCTATCAGTGATGCCACTACTTGGCTTCTTTTCAAAAGCTTTCTACAATTTAGGCTTGGATGAATGGTCTTGGAAAAGTAATTATTTGTCTTCTTCTTGTAGACTAGCCACCTTGTTGATTAACATCTCAAAGGTTTTTATAATAAATCCTTTGGGCATGAAAGCAACTGGGCCATGAATATTCTTAAGAAGATTCTCTATGGTATGTTGTTCGGATAGTTGTGGTTCACATTTCATACTCAGATTTTACCACCTAAGAATATAATCAATGAGGGCCTCTCCAGAGTTTTATTGTGCTAGAACGAGATAGCCCACAATCACTCTTTTTTGAGCTCCAGCAAATCTCTTAATAAAAAGTTTCTCCAACTCAGTAAATGTCTTTACCAAAATGTTGGGCAGTTTGGCATACCAATTGAATGCAATCCCTTAAAGACTGCTGACAAATAAGTGAATGAGAAGTGCATCGCTACCACTAGCATTACAATAGCTGACTCTAAAGTGCACTATATGCTACTAAGGGTTCCCACTGTCATCAAAAATCTTGAAAGAAGGTGGCACAAACCTTTTGGGATACTGAACTGTATCAAATTCCTCTCGTAAGGTCTAACCTTTGGAATAGATGAGGTGCCTTGGGCTTGCACCAACTCTTCTCTTACTTGTTGTTCCTTCATTTGTTTGAGGTCTCTCTCTTACATGGAGGTGTTATCTATGACATTTTAATACAGGCTACTACTGTCTTGATCTATAGGAGAGGTACTCTTGGGGGGGTTCTAAGACATGTAGAAGCTCAAGTCACCTCACCTTAGAGATGTAATCTTTGGAGCTTGGTTCTAAAGTGCTAGTAGTGCCGCTAACGAATCTTCAACTTTCTTCTCCATCCTGTCGATTTGATCATCCTTCTACCTAAGCTGATGGAGGAGCTGTTGCATTAAATGGATGGCATCGTCTTCTTCAACCCCAACACCTTGGAGTATCTGATGGTCTCGGTGGAGGGAGCTTTGAGTATCTACCATGTGGACTTTGGTCGAATCCTCTAAAATATCATCCTTATCGGGGTCAAAAGCTACCCTCCCCTTCTCTGAATCTGAATGATCTTTACCCAGAAGTCATCTCTCCTCAGCAAAGTAGTCCTCTAAGATGTTATCTAGTGAACGATCTCCTACTCACTAAATGGAACAAAGACTCACCATATGGAACTATGCTCATTTGAATCTATTCAATGGATGTTGCCTTCTAACAGGACACCCTCACTAAGAAGATCGACTACCATGAGAACTATACTAGTGTCCCCTCCCTCCTCTGCTGTTGTCATTGTTACTAGTGTGACTATTGTGCCTGAGGTGGTTGTGGTTGTGGCATGATCACAGTGACTTTGGGTCACCACTCCTTCTTCACCGCAATTAAAGTGGGAGGTCAAATGGGAGAGCTCGACCTTTCCTCAGTAGGTGGAGTAGATGGAGTGGGATCATTAGGCCATAGTCGAATCACCAATGGGGACTTCCTCTCCCCGGATGTAGATCTCTGAACCTTGGTAGGAATAGTTGAAGGAGCGACTTGGACTAGTAATGGTGGATGGGGAATAGAGTAGTGTGATGGAGGAACACCGACTGGCCTTTCGCTGGAGCTATCCTCCGATGGTTGGTGGTGTCGGTAAGTACTATGCTGTCTATGCAATCGGCCTTGGTGGCCCACCAATTAGGAAAATGAACGAGCGCAGAGGCCACTGACTGCCTGACGTACCTTCGTGTCTCCCTACTGCCCGCTTGGGTTGCAACCTTGGCCTAGGTGGCCATCTCTCAATGGATCTGGGAATTGATGCTCCTGAGGATCGCAGACCTCAGATTGAATAATGCACTCACGAGCATCCATAGGCTCAGCAATTGTATTGAGGCTAGCATAGAGTTTCCTCCTTTGCATAGTTAGTACCTCATAGTAAACTGGTGGTGGAGGAGATGCAGCAATCCTCCTATCATCCTCCTCTCCATCTAAACTAGAGAGGGGGTAGAATCTACTACCACTCAAGAAAGGGGACACCGCTCGAGAACCCTCCTCACTAATATATGATGCGGCATCTACCTCCCTGGCCGCTCTCTCTTGGTGTCGCTTGATCTTCATGCTTTTGTTGCAGTGTTGGGTTGGGAGAGATGTACACTGTGAAAGCTAGAACCTACCTCGAAGGTAGGGAAGAATATCTCAGATGCTAAGATAGCCATCCCCTTTGAGGGGATCGAGGAGAAGGTAATAGCTTGCACCGGAGCTATAGTAGGAACAACAGAAGTAGACTAAACTGTCACTGACACTATGGAAGGGACCTCCACAGCCTTCCTCTTTAGAGAGGGAAATTTGGGCTTGGACTCAACATCAAAGTGGAGGTGGCTACGCCACCAACCTCCTCCTCAGACTATGAGGGCTATCCCCTCATAGGTAATTCTAACCCCCTCGAAGCTATGACCAAAGTAAATCAGGTGGGTGGCCTCAGTGGTGGTGAGATTGGCCTGATCCAAGGCCAAGTCTACATTGGAGGGGAAAGAGAAAACAAACTTGCTAAGAGCCATGGCAATTGTACTGACTAGAGAGTGAGCTTAACTGACTACTCTGATGTCTCTATATGTGAAAATATAACTGAATCAGACAATGACCTTAATATTTGCCTTTAATCTCAAATTTTTGATTTAAATTCAGAATTTGAACCCACACTCAACAAATTTAAGTATGCTAAGTGGAGTTCATTGATTTGGGAAGATTTAGAATTTTGAAGAGAGGCTTTGCCATAAGAAATGGTTTGTTGATTTTGGAACCTTCATCCAATAAATTAGGATATGTTGATTGAGGTTCCTTCATTTAGAGAGTTTTTTTGGAGATGATTTTGTTTTTCTAATCATTTGTTTTGAGATTTTTATTTTGGAGCTTTCACTTAGCAAATTTTGGTACACTAAGAGAGATCCAAGTGCATGTTTGAAATTATTTTTGAAAATATCTTTGTTGTTTGCGATGATTATTTATCATGTATTTGATTTATTTTGATTTGACAATGGGATCTTTACTGAATAAATTTAGGTATGCTAAGTGAATCCCAATGTGTCTGATATATTTTGATTTGATTTTGAAAAATGAGACCCTTACTTAACAAATTTGGTATGTTAAGTAGGACTCAAGTGTGTTTAATATTTTTGTAATTGAGATTCTTACTTAACAAATGTGGTGTGTTAAGTAAGATCCAAAATATTTGATGTTTAATTTTGATTTGAAAAGTGAAACCCTTAACAAATGTTTTATGTTAAGCAGGGCTCAAGTGTGTTTGTTGCATTGATTTGAAGATAGGGATCTTACTTAACAAATGTGGTATGTTGAGTAAGATCCAAAATGTGTTTGATTCTAATTTGAAAGTGGGATTCTTACCTAAAAAATGTGGTATGTTAAGTAAGCATGACTTGGTATTTGTTTTATTTTGAAAGAGGTGAACTCTCATTAAACAAATGTGGCATGTTAACTAGAGTTCAATTTGATTTTCATGATGATGTTTGATTTTATAAAAGGAGATTCTCATTTGACAAATTTGGGTATGTCAAATGAAATGGAATTCAATTGTTTGAAATTTGCAAATATGGATATTAAGTCCAATTTATTTTGATTTTTAAAAAGAGGGGAATTCTTATTTGACAAGTTTGGGTGCGTGAAATGGAATTCAAATGTGCACTAATTTTTTCATAATTTTGAAAGAAGACATTCTACTTAGCAAATGTGGGTATGCTAAGTAGGACCCAATTTATTTTCATTTTTGAAAAGTGGAACTCCCCTTAGAAATTTTAGGTATACTAAATGGAGTTCAATTATTTATGTGTGGTTGCTTTTGAAAATAGAACTCTCATTTGGAAAATTTGGGTATGCCAAATGAGATTCAAAATATATATCTTGACTTTTTGTGTGATATTACTTTTGAAAAAAGGGGAACTCTAACTTAAACAAATTTGAGTATGTTAAGTGAGGTTCAATTATATGTTGATTTTGATTTCTTTTTTATTTTGATTTTAAAAATGGAACTCCATTTAACAAATTTGGGTATGTTAAATGGAGTTGGTTAATTGATTTTATTTTAACAAATGTGCTTTTTGTAAATCTTTGAAAGGGATTTTGTTGATTGTAAATTTGATTTTAATTTTTTGGAAGAGAACCCTTATTTAACAAATTTAGGTATGTTAATTGAGGTTGATTGTCTTTCATTTTAAAGAGATTTGAAAAATTATATATTTTTGCAATCTTCATGTGGAGTGAATTTAAAAATGATTCTATTTAAGAAAAGTGCTTTTGAAAATATTTTTCAAAAGACTTTATTTATTTTAGTTTGAGTTTTTTTCTTGGATACCCCACCAAGCTAGTGGTAAAGAGGTTCAACAATTTGTATTTTTTTTATCTCCTTTACTTAGTTTAATTTTACATATTGGAGGACTCAATAGGGATTTTAAAACCTACATGGAGTGAGGTCCTCAAACCTAAATGATGTTGGCTAGCTTTGCTTAAGGATTAAACAAGCTAAGTGCCAACAAAAAGAAATATAGTCTTTGGGCTCATATATAATATAATTCCATTATCGATGCTTGGAGACAATAATGTCTACTAGAGATGGAGAGAGGAATCCACCTCAGTGGAGTTTCCAGAAAAATTTGTGATGTTTATTTTTGGAGGTAGGACTCCACGTAGATCTTAGGGGCTATGTATTGAAGTGATCAGGTACTACATTAAGGTATGATTCAGTATCTTGAAAGATAAAAATCATCACCTAATCACCTAATAAGGACTCCTAAGGCATGATGGATCTTTGAATGTACTAGAGATCTTTCCTCTACTTTGGTTAGAAAAGTAAAGTAGGGTTTATATTAATCCAAGTTCATTGAGTTCCCTATAGAGGAAAGCCTCCATAGTTAATTACATCATAAAGAATGAGAATTCTTTAGGAATACTCTTGATTAAAGTAAAAAAATTAAGGTCTCTAAAGATTTTAAGGCTAGATTATCAAAGGATTATTTGTATTGGAAAATCTATTGGGATTATTCAAGGAGAAGACTTATTATCGAAGAAAAAGAGAATGAGTAGGAAATGCTCATGATACTAGGAAGCCTAGTGAGCATTCCAATCTATCAAATGGTTGGGCTTTATATATTTGAAGTTGAAGAGATTGAATTTATTGAAGTTGACATTTTATTAGAAAGCTAGGACTTATAATCCCACAACACAAGATTGTAGAAATGCCTAAGAGGTGAGGATTTATTCTAGTAGCCCGAAGGAAATAGCTACCTCAGATTCTAAATCTAGGGAGCTTTGGCATAAACCAAAGCACGACCTAAGTCTAAATGAAGATAGGTATATGGTTTACCTCCACAAGAGAGGATAAATTACCTGACTCTTGGGCTTACAACCACTTAGAGTGGTAGCCAGTTAACTCCTCCAATGCTTTATATTCATGTAGGCATGTCTTATGAGTTGCAAGATAGCTAGGGTAAATTATTATTTAGGAAGAGACTAGAGTCCTTAAACCCACTCCATAAGAGACTAGAGCATGAGTGTTATGAGTAATGACTTAATCTACAAATGCAAAATCTTTTCAAATTTTGTTTCAATTTTGACAAAGGCTTTAGGATTTTGATGCCTATATGCATGAAAATAGGTTATGGGCCAAATCAGCCAGAAGAAGGTGTTCTCCACCACAAGGGATGTCCTGATAGGTCAAGCATTCCCCTATCATGCAAGGAAGGAGATCCTTCATGTTTAAGAGAGAGAATATGCATGTATGTTGTGAGACATTCAACCATTCAGCTAAGGGGTTGCTAAATTTTTTAATTATCTTATTTTAAACCTAGTCTTTATGGTGAGGTTATGAGTTATTTTAAATTTTAATATTAAGTTATTAATTGGGGTAGAGAAATTAATTTTATCTTAAGAGCCTAATCACATCTAAGCCACACATTAAAGCATCAAACATATAAGAAACTAATAAAAGCATGTTGTTTCTAATGCTTAATCTAAACACAACATCATACAATTTTATAGACTACCACAAAAGAATAAAAGGATGGTGTGGCTGGGTTCCGTCGAACACCTCGAAAAGAGAAAATGGGTAGCTGAGCTCTACCCTTATGCAACTCGGTATATAAAAGAATAATTACAATTACAAATAATAAATGCTATGGGGGGTCTTCAAGTCTTCATTATCCACGTCTTCTTCATTTCTTCATATCTTTGCTTCTTTTGATATGGTAGACTTCAAGGCATCACATGGAACCCTAGGACTAAGCCTTCTTATCAATGTTCATTTTAAACCGTCATAGCACTAATCCTAATTCCTAATGCAAAATTATAATAAAAATAGGAAAAGTAAATCTAACTACACAAAAAAATAAGTGTTAGCTAAACACACATACAACCCAAGTAGTTATATTTATAATTTGGACTTAGCACCTTGCATATGGGTAACCAAGCCCACCTGTCCTAACTTGGATTATGTATAGGGGCTTAACAAACCTGCAAAGAGAGCATTTATATTTATTTTTAGACCTCCCCTTAAGCACAATCCCTTGCAAAAAATAATGTTAGACTATCAACATCCTAACATTCAACCTACGATCTACATTCCTAACATCCAGTCTAAAAACATTACATCACAAAACAAAACACAACATTAACCATACAATCAACACATCAACCTAACCTAATTCTAGGGTCGTTGACCAAGTATTCTAGTGTGTGAAAAAGGGCTGTGCAACAAGACTTTACTAGGCTTCTTTAGTTTAAGTTTCAATTTGGAGTTTTAATTTTTTTAATTTTTTTCTTTTTGTGCTTTCAATTTAAATGATTTAATTATTTATTTTCCATTTTTATTTTACTTTTATTTGGTTAAAGTGATATTTAGGTTTTCAAGATTGAAGAGTAGAATGAATTCCATTTTTGGATGGAATTCACCATATTCTACATCCTAACTCTTAAAGAGTCTAACTAAGGTGTTTAATTATCTTTATTAGCCCATTTAAATTTATGTGATTAATTTTATTTGGTTAATGTTTGTTTGATTTAATATAGATTTTTAAAATTTGAGTTTACTTAATCTTAATGTATTTTGATTGATTAATTTTGGATTTGATATTTTGATTTAATTAAATTTTGATAATTCAATATCCTTAATATTTAATGAAGTTTAAGTTTGTTTAATTTTATATATTCTGATTGATTAATTTTGGATTAGATGTTTTGATTTAATTAAATTTTGATAATTCAATATCCCTAATATCTAATGCTTTTCTTTTTATTTATTTTAATTTCATATGATTATTGTCATTTTGATGTTTGTTTAAATTCATTGATTTTTATTGTTTTATTTGAGTTTGATTTGGATTGGTGAATGTATTTTAATTTATTAATGATTTATTTGAAGTTTAATGTGTTCTTTTATTTGAATTCCAATTAAGGGTTTAACTTATTAAATTTAGCCATCTAGTTTATATAAATGATTATCTCTTTAGATTAATGATTATTCTCTTATCTTAGTTCAATAAGTTTGTTTATTTGGAGTTTATTTTTGCTTAACTTATTTTGATATTGATTGGAATTTGGAGTAATTGGATATGATTTAATAACTTTAGAGTTTATATTTAATTTTATGTTTATTTGATTTGATTATGATATTTAGAATATGAATTATACAAGTTTGCTCTCTTTTTTCTCTTGACTTCAATTGTCTATGTCCTTAGGGATGTGGGTTTATATATATATGGTTTAAAATGTGATTTCAATTAGTTATGAATTCCTCCAAAATTTTATATGAATAACTAATCAAATAAAGCTTAGCCAATTATAATAGTTGAGTTAATTATAATTAAGGATATGTCACCTAACTAAATTTTCTTTTTGATTTTAGAATTAACGTATAATAATTAGTGGTTAAATTGATTTTATAATTTACTTTCATAAATTATGTTCAAACAACTTTTGATATTTGATTATAATATTTATAATACTATTGGTTTAGTTATTTTTTTTTTCTCATTTTATACTAAGTTTTATTTAGATTTTATGATAATTTAATTTGCACCATTTTTATTTTGTTTGATCACATATTATTTTTTTTGCCTTTTTTTAGATCCGATTGAATTTAATAATAAATAAAATAAGGTGGATTAATCATGATCATTCGATCAAAAATCAAATGAACCATGAGTTAATCATGGCTTGAAAGGTGGAATCAAATCACTGCACCATTCAACCTAATCAAAACTATTCATTTCATACACATAAAATAAATAGTTTTGCTTTTGTCTCTAAACTCTCATCAAAAGGATTAAAAAGTAAAGTGCATGGGTTCTAAAGGTTGGATCCTAATGACGTTCACATTTAACACATCAAACATTAGATCCTTAAGAGGTGGATTTTGAATAAGAGGTGGCTTCATTTAGAAGAAACAAAGCCCTATCGAGATGCTTATTGGGTTAGATTAATACTTCAGCTAGCATTCCTTTTCTTTGCTCATATTGTTAACTTTAAATTCCTTCTCACTAATTAAAAATAGTGTTCACTAAATTGGTCAATCTGAATAGCTTTCCTGAGATAGGAGGGAGCTTTGCCTGATGTTTCTAGGCTTGCCTCCTCACCAAGTATCCCATAAGCTCACTCATGGCCATTGCTTGCCAGAGCTTCATCATTCTCTTGGACAAAATAGTTGGAAGCAAGCTGGAGGATCCTTACATGCACTTGGTTTGTGTAGAGAAGCGTAGTTCAAAAGCAGGCCAATGGAGGGAAACCTGGATGGAGAATAGGAGGTAGTGGAATGTAGGCTAGAATAAGGAAAAGAGGTTCAACATATAAAGAGATTAAAGTTGCAGCAGCATTTTTGTAAGGAAATGTGAAGAAGATCAAGTGTTGGTTGTCTAGTAAAGGAAGAGGGTGAGAGGAGAGAGGCTCGATCCTGTAGCATGATACTGTTGAACCAAAAATGAGAGGGACAAAAAAAATCCTACAACTGAAAAGAGTTTAAAGAGGACTAGATTTTGTAGTGAGTTGGAGCGACAAATATTTTTGCAGGTTATAGTTCCTCTCGACCTGTAGGCTCAGCGATGAAGCTTGCTTAAGGATAAGAGTGTTAGGCATGAGTCTTCGGCTTGGTATGCTCGTACAAGGAGAAGAGAGGGAGGTGTGTAGCTAGCCTTTGATTCGATTGGAGGGTTGGAAGAACATAACCGATAAGAGGATGAGATGTTGCTCGCGTGCAGATGATATGGAGAGTGAAGACAGATGAACAAAGGGACTCCAATCCCATGTTGCTAGCCTTCGATTCGACAGAATGAGACACAAGGATGGCTTTAACAACTCTTTCATGAAGGAATATGAGAGAGAGGTCATGCCTCTCTTAAAAAAATGGCGAGGACGAGAGGCTTTGTATGCAAGGGAAAAGCTCGCTTTCTCTTGTCAGCCATGTGGGATGAAAACAGGAGGAGATGGTATTTATGAAAACTTGGAAAGGTGTCTCCCCATTACTATTATTTTTTTAGTCAAGGATGGGAGGTTTGAGAGAGAGAGAGAGAGAGAGATGGCTCGCATGCTCCAAGCGTGTTAGATAAGATATTTTATTTTATTTTATTTTTTTAAAAGCTGGAGAGCATGTTTTCATTTGAATAGAAAATAAAAAACTTTATTTGAGATTCACATGACATAAAACAAATTAGACTTGATGCTTTTGCTAGCTTTAATAAAAGAGTGATGTCCAAATTTATTATTATTTTATTTTATTTTTAACGGGATAAATGTGGCATGAGAATGATAGCATACATGCTTGATAAATATATGTTTTCTCTTGCTTTCACTTGACTAAGGATGGAATTTTTTTTGTTATTATTATTATTTTTAGACTTATTCTTTAATCTTCATAATTTTTAATAATTTTGATATTATAATTTTAATTTAACTGAAGTTTATAAATTATATATACTATAATTAATGATTATTTAAATTGTATATTTATTATTTATTTAGTTGTTAATTATTTTGATTTAATTTTAATCAAATTTATATTTGATGTTCAAATTTAATTTTATTTCTATTTTAATTATATAATGATAATGTTGATTTTTTTATAACTAATTTATTTTCCCATTTTTATAGTTTGATTAGCTTGCTAATTATATTTTGTTTCAATTGGGCTTAATTGATTCAAATGATCAATTTGGCTCAACTATGGTGTGTTTGGGTTACACTCATGTTCGATTAAGTGTTTAAGATGATTTGGAGTAATTGATCTCACTTGATTTGATGTAGATTTAGATTTAAGCCTATTTTGACAAAAATTGGGCTTAATGGGCCACATTAGACTTATTTGCATTAAATGATCAAATTTATTAAATTAAACCCAATGGTTGGCTAAATTTTATCTAATTATAAATTTTAAATGATTTTGGATGTTTGATTTGAATTAATTTTCAATTTAATTTGAATTTAGATTTAATAGGATGCATTTGGGTCTACTTGGGTTAGGCGGCCAAATCAACCCATTTGGATCTTCATTAAATTTAGATTTATTTAGTTTTATATTGAAACATGTTCATTTGATGATTGTGAGTCTTTAGAGTGACTCCATTTGATCAAATTTTAGTTTATTCACTTTTGACTTAGTGGAGCCCACATGGGTCAACTCTAGGTCAAATGACCTATTTGCTATTTTGTGTCCCATCATGATTTATTTTTTTAGCCTCTCTGTGTTTTTTATATTTATTTCATGTTTTTGATTCAATTTAATTTGGTTTAAGTTTGATTTAATTTGATTTTATTTGGACTTAGGTGATTTGAAGCTTATTGGAATATTTTGGGTCAAATGGGTTAGGTTAGGTTTTACCTTGGATTGATTGATTTGATTATAGATTTTGGTATGGGTTGAAGTGATGATTGAAGGATTAATTAATTTATGAGGAAATAAATTAATTTAGGTTTGATTTGGATGAGATTTTGCTAAGTCCATGAAATTAGCTTTAAGAGTTTATATATGGATTTGATTTGATTTGGATTTAGGTTTGGATCATGATTTAAAGTTGAGTTTGAGTTTTAATTTGATAAATTGATTAAAGGGTTGAATTGATCTTTAAGAAAATCAATTGAACTTGGATTGATTTTGATTTGGCTAAGGCTAAGTCCATAAGATAAATCATTGGGCTAAAGAAGGATTTTTATTTTGGATTCGATCAATGGACTTCAATCATTTGATTTGAATTTGAATTTGGATTTTGATATTTGAATTGAATTTGAGGTTTGGTTTAAGAAGATGAACATATGTTGGATTTAGGCTATAGAGTAGGTGAGTCTCCTTAATCCCTAAGGCATAGCCTAATCCTACGATTAACCCTTCTAAGTCTTTAGGCTTAGGTTAAGAGTTCACCTATCTAAGAAGAAGTGGTTGAGAACTCACTCCAAAAGTGAGGTCAACAATGGTATTTAGGGTTTTGGGTTTAGGGTTTAGGGTTTAGTGTTTAGGGTTTAGGTTTAGGGTTCAGGTTTTAGATTAGGGTTTAGGGTTTTTAGTTTTTGTTTTACAGTGAACAAATTCAGATTCAACATTTCTTCTTTTCAATTTCATCAACCAAGTAACACACCAAATTTTTTAAGACATAAGTGACAACATAGATAAAAAATGAGCATGCATAGAGCAAATCAAAAACCCTAGATAACTAGAATCATCTCTACTGTAAAGACATAGTTCCTTAAGAAATAGATCAGATCGACCATTCTTCAGTTTCTCCAGTTCCCATCAGGACCACCCCTACTTCTTGAGTAGTGGTCCATCATCATATCCCCGATCTCTCCCTCTACGACCACCACAGTTGCAACCACCATCGTTACTTCCCCTCTATAACCATCATTGCTCTAACCACCACATCCATATCCACCAGCACCTCCATATCCCCCACCACCACTATGATAATCATCGCCTTACCGCAAGATCGACAGCCTTATCAATGGTGATATTCTCAAGGTTCCGCCATTCAGGGTTTAGGTTTTTAGGTTTAGTTATAGGTTTTTTTTTTAATTTATTTAGTTACTTTAGAGTTTGGGGTTTAGGGTTTAGGTTTTAGGATTTTAGGGTTTATGCTTTGAGAGTTTAGGGTTTAGGATTTTTGGTTAGGGTTTAGGGTTTAGCATTTAGGGTTTAGTGTTTAGGCTTTAGGGTTTAGGGTTGTTAGGGGTTTAGGGTTGGTTTAGGGAGGTTTAGAGGTTTGGTGGTTTGGAGTTTGGGGAGTTGGGTTTTGGGGTTGGGGGTTTAGGGTTGGGTTTAGGTTTAGGAGGTTATTTTAGGTTTAGGTTTAGGTTTAGGAGTTTAGGGACAAAGGGAGAGAGGGTGGTTTGGGAGGGAGTTAAGTGTGTTAGCAAGTTCAGTAATAGATTTAGGGCCCATGATTTTAGTTGGTTTAGGAGGGCCCAGGCAGGGAGGGTTTAGGGCCCAAGGTTATGGAGGGTTTTTAGACTTAGATTTAGGTCAGGCCCAGGTTTATTTGGGCCTGGTTTAGTCAGTTTAGGCATTAGGATTTAGGATTTATGGTTTTTAGGGTTTAGAGTTTAATGCTTAGGTATAGGTTTAGTTTATTTTTAGGTTTAGTTTAGTCTATAGTTTTATTTTATTTTATTTTAGATTTATTTTATTTTAGGTTTACATTTATTTTATTTTGTGGAGCCCAGGTTTAGGTATAGGTTTTGACATTTAGGTTTAGGTTTTAGTTTATTTTATTTTATCTTTTATTTCATTTTGGTTTAGGTTTATTTATTTTATTTTAGGTTATTTAGTTTAGAGTTTATAGGTTTAGATTTAGGTTAGTTTAGGGTTTAGGGTTTAGTGGGGTTTAGCATTTAGGGAGAGTTTTACAGTTTAGGTTTAGAGTTTAGGGTGTGGTTGGGAGGGTGTGGTTTATGGTTTAGATGTGGGTTTAGGTTTAGGAGTTTGGTTTTAGGGTTTAAGGTTTAGGGTTTAGGGTTTAGTGTTTAGGGTTTTTAGGGTTTAGGATTTAGGGTTTAGGGTTTAGGTTTAGGTTTTTGGTTTACATTTTAGATTAGAGTTTAAGGTTTTTGGTTTTGTTAATAGAGAATAAATTTAGATTCAACATTTCTTCATTTTGATTTCATCATCAAAGTAACACACCAATTTTTCTAAGACACAAGTGATAACATAGATAAGAAATGAGCATGCATAGAGGAAATAAAAAACCATAGATAATTAAAACTGTCTCTACTCTAAAGACATAGTTCCATAAGCAGTAGATCGGATTGACCTTTCTTCAGTTTCTCTAGTTCCCATCACAACCACCCTAGCCTCTCGAGTATCGATCCACCATCATATCCCCAATATCTCCCTCCACCACTACCACAGTTGCAACCATTATCACTCCTCCCGCTGGCATGACCACCACTACTCCAACCACCACGCCCATATCCACCAGCACCTTCAGATCCCCAACCACCACTACAATAATCACCGCCACCTCCTTTGCCTCCACCGCCACGTCTAAAATGAGCCTGGTTGATGATGATGTTCCAACCATCAAGGTTCTGCCCATTCTTTCGATTTAGGTTTTGGTTTAGGTTTAGGTTTATTAAGATTGAGTGTTTAGGTATATTTTTTAATATATTTAGTTACTTTAGGTTTAGGTTTTGGGTTTTAGGTTTAGGGTTTAGGGTTTAAGATTTAGGGTTTAGGGTTTAGGGTTTAGGGTTTATAATTTAGGGTTTTAGGGTTTCTGCCTTTAGGATTTAAGGTTTAGGGTTTTTTAAGGTTTAGGGTTTAGGGTTGTAAGTTTATGGTTTATGGTTTTATTTAAATTAAGTAAACAAGTAGGTTTTAGTTTATTTAGTTTATTTAGTATATTTCTTCTTTATTTTAGTTTATTTTATTTTTTATTTCTATTTAGGTTTATTTTTTATTATTATTTAGTTTAATTTATTTATTTTAGTTTAGGTTTTTTATTTTAGTTTATTTTTTAGGTTTAGGTTTAAGTTTATGTTTTTTTAATTGAGTTTTATTTTATTTTTAGGTTTAACTTTTATTTTTATTTTAGGTTTAGGTTTATGTTTTATTTTATTTTATTAGTTTTAGATTTTTTATTTTAGGTTTATTTTAAGTTTCATTTTTTAGTTTAGGTTTAGGGTTTTTTTTATTTTATTTTATTTTATTTAGTTTAGGTTTAGGTTTATGTTTTATTTGGTTTAGGTTTATTTATTTATTTTATTTTTAGGTTCTATTTAGTTTAGGTTTATGTTTTTTGATTTTTAGAGTTTAGGGTTTATAGTTTAGGCTTCAGGATTTAGGGTTTAGGATTTTGGGGTTTAGGGTTTAGGGTTAGCGTTTAGAGAGTTTAGTGTTTATGTGGTTAGGGTTCAGGTTTGTTTGGGGTTTAGGGTTTAAGGTTTAGTGGGTTTAGGTTTTGGGTTTAGGTTTGGGAGTTAGTTTAGGTGGGTGGTTTAGGTTGGGAGGTTAAAGGTTTTTTAGTGTTTAGTGTTTAGGATTTAGGGTTTAGGGTTTAGGGTTTTGGGTTTTGTATTAAATTAAGTAAAGTGATAGGTTTTGATTTATTTAGTTTATTTTTTATTTATTTTAGTTTATTTTATTCTTTTATTTTTATTTATGTTTATTTTTTATTTTCATTTAGTTTAGTTTATCTATTTTAGGTTAATTTATTTTAGTTTAGGTTTTTTATTTTAGTTTATTTTTTAAGTTTAGGTTTAGGTTTTTGTTTAATTTTTAGTTTAGTTTTATTTTTATTTTATTTTTAGGTTTAGGTTTTATCTTTTATTTTAAAGTTTAGGTTTAGCTTTTTATTTTATTTTCCTAGGTTTAGGTTTTAGGTTTCTATTTTTGATTTATTTTTAGGTTTTTTCTTACCTTAGGTTTAGGTTTAATTTTTGTATATTTTATTATATTTAGTTTAGGGTTTAGGTTTAGGTTATATTTATTTTAGTTTAGGTTTAGGTTTATTTTTTTTTATTTTAGGTTTAGTTTTTATTTTATTTAGGTTTCTTATTTTTTTAGTTTAATTTATGTTTTTATTTATTTTATTTTGGTTTAGATTTTATTTTTTATTTTATTTTCTTTTTAGGTTTAGGTTTAGGTTTAGGTTTTATTTAAGGTTTTATTTTATTTTATTATTTTATTTTATTTAGGTTTAGGTTTTTATTTATTTATTTTATTTTTAGGTCTTATTTAATTTAGGTTTAGGTTTTTAGGTTTTTATGGTTTATGGTTTAGGGTTGTAGTTTTAAGGTTTAGGGTTTAGGGTTTTAGGGTTTAGGATTTAGGGTTTCGGGTTTTAAGTTTAAGGTTTAGGGTTTAGGGTTAGTTTTAGAGTTTAGGGCTAAGGGTCTAGGTTTTTTTTTTAAATTTTTTAAATTTTTAAATTTTTTTTTAAAATTAAGTAAACTCGTAGGTTTAGGTTTATTTAGTTTATTTTTTTGTTTTTGTTTATTTTATTTTCTATTTTAATTTAAGTTTAATTTTATTTTTATTTAGTTTAGTTTACTTATTTTATGTTTATTTAATTTAATTTACATTTATTTTAGTTTATTTTTAGGTTTAGTTTTAGGTTTAGATTTATTTTTTAGTTTAGTTTTATTTTTATTTTATTTTTTAGGTTTAGGTTTTATTTTTTATTTTTAGGTTTAGGTTTTGCTTTTAATTTTATTTTTTTAGGTTTAGGCTTTTGGTTTTAATTTTAGGTTTATTTTAAGGTTTTATTTTTTTACTTTAGGTTTAGGTTTATTTTTTATTTTATTTTATTTTATTAATTTAGGTCTATGTTTAAGTTTAGTTTATTTTAAGTTTAGGTTTTGGTTTTATTTATTTTAGTTTAGTTTATATTAGTTTATGTTTAAGTTTACTTTATTTTTATTTTTGGATTAGATTTTTTTTAGTTTAGGGTTTAGGTTTAATTTTTTATTTATTTTTAGGTTTATTTTTTAGGTTTAGGTTTTTATTTAGTTTTTATTTTATTTAATTTTAGGTTTATTTTATTTTTATTTTAGGTTTAGTTTTTATTTTATTTAAGTTTTTAATTTTTTAGTTTAGTTTGGGTTTTTATTTATTTTATTTTAGTTTAATGCTTAATTTTTATTTATTTTATTTTTAGGTTTAGGTTTAAATTTATGTTTTTGTTTAGTTTTTTATTTTATTTTAATATTTTATTTTATTTAGGTTTAGGTTTTATTTATTTATTTTATTTTAAGGTTTTATTTAATTTAGGCTTAGGTTTTAAGATTTTTAGGGTTTAGGGTTTAGGGTTGTAGGTTTTATGATTTAGGGTTTAGGGTTTAGGGTTTAGAGTTTAGGGTTTAGGGTTTAGGGGTTTAGGATTTAGGGTTTTGGGTTAGTCTTAAGATTTTGGGTCTAGGGTTAGTGGGCTTTTTTATTTTTAATTTTATTTTTTATTTCTATTTTTTTCAAGTTTAGGTTTTTATTTTAATTTATTTTTTATTTTATTTTAATTTAGGTTTTCTTAATTATTTTATTTCTATGTTTTAGTTAGTTTAGGTTTAGATCTTTAGCTTTTTAGGGTTCAGGGTTTAGGGTTTAGGGTTGTAGGTTTGACTCCTTAGAGTTTAGGGTTTAGGGGACTTTTTTTTTTTTTTTTCAAGTTTAGGTTTAGGTTTAGGTTTTAATTTAGGTTTTTATTTTATTATTTTATTTTAATTTAGTTTAGATTTTCTTAGTTATTTTATTTTTAGGTTTTATTTAGTTTAGGTTGAGGGTTTAGGGTTAATTTTTTTATTTTTATTTTGCTTAGTTATTTATTTTAGGCTTATTTATTTTAATTTAGGTTTATTATTTTAGTTTATTTTTTAGGTTTAAGCTTAGGTTTATGTTTATATTTTAGTTTAGTTTTATTTTAATTTTATTTTTTAGGTTTAAGTTTTATTTTTTATTTTTAGGATTAGGCTTAGGTTTTTATTTTATTTTTTTTTAGGTTTAGGTTTTAGGTTTCTTTTTTAGGTTTTTTTTACATTTTGTTTTACCTTAAGTTTAGTTTTATTTTTAGTTTATTTTATTTTATTTAGTTTAGGGTTTAGGTTTAGTTTATTTTAGGTTTAGGTTTAGTTTATTTTAGTAGGAGAGTCTCCTTAATCCCTAAGGCATAGCCTAATCTTATGGTTAACCCTTCTAAGTGTTTAGGCTTAGGTTAAGTGTTCACCTAATTACTAGAAGTGTTTTATGACTAAGAAAGTCTTAGTGTCTAGATGACTCCTAGGTCTAAGAAGAAGAGCTTGAGAAGTCACTCCAAAAGCAAGGTTAACAAAAGGACCCCCAATAGGTGTGAGTTAACTAACAAGGCACACTACATGTATTGGAGTTGACTGAGACGATCAACAACATCCAAAGGATTGCAAGTACTAACAAAAATGATCTATGCCTACGCCTGAAAGGTAGATATAATCATGATCTTAGTACAATGCAACTCAACTTATGCCAAGGGCATAAGAGAGCAAAAAAGATTTGGTTGGAATTTCATGTTAAGGACATAAAGAAAGATCCGCTAAAAGATCACACATGCATTGAGCATGACATGTGAGAGGTTTATTTCGAGGGCATAAAAGGAGAAATTCGCTAAAGATTGAGTATATGAACCTTCCACTAAGGAAGCAGGTTCAAGCTATCCGCTAGGGATATGGATTTGAGTTTGATTGCGAATATGATTAGTTTTAGAGTGTATCCAGAGCAGATAAGAATTTATAACCCACTAGTGATCAAGATCAAATTAATTTTAATTTATTTTATTTTAATTGATGTGGAGGCATATCCGCTAGGGATATGGATTTGAATCATAGGATTGGGAATGAACCTTCCACTAGGAAGTAGGTTTGGGCTATTGGGGATAAGAGTTTGATTGGATTTCTTATGGCTCCACTCGAGAGAATGATTTTGAATTGAGGGTACATCCACTGGAGACATAAGCCTGGTTAAATTTGATAGATTTTGATTTTGATTTAGGCTCCACTAAGGAGACTAATTTAATTTGCACCTCGTCGGGGTAAAGTTTGGTTTGTTCGATATGTTTAATTTGACTCCACTAGGAAGGTTGGTTTTGAATTTGGTTTGTTATGGACCTCGTGCGATGGACCACTAAGAAGGAGCCATGGAGGCCTTGGCCTATCTTAGATTTAAAATAAAGGGGTAGTCCACCAGAGGGTAGGCTATCGACCACGGGTTGCCTTTTGGTGTGCAATGGCTATACAAGGAAGAAAGCATAGTAGACTTACATCTTCAAAAGTAGGGATCTATCATTGGGGTGATCTGTCGATGGCACAATAAATCAAACTCGACCTAAGGAGACTACTAAGTGAGTGTCGTTGGGGTTCTTACCTCAACTCAAGAGTAGTCTTGATGACTAATGTAATTTATATTGATTTGATTTGATTTGATTTGAATTAATTTAATTTGGTGTTTTATGTTGTGGATCTTATTGGTGTGCGATGGACCCACTGAGAAGGGGTTATGTCGACCTTAGCCTAACTCAGATTTACAAGTCCAAAAGGGTAGTCTACCAGCAACAGGGTAGGACTATCCGACCTAAAGATTGCCTTTTGGTGTGCAATGGTTGTGCTAAAGAAGAAAGCGTAGTAAACTTACATCTTCCAAAGTGGGGAAAAACTACTGGGGTGACCTATTGATGGCACAACAAATCAAACCCGACTTAAGGCAACTACTAAGTGAATGTTGTTGAAGACTTATGTCAGCTCAAGAGTAGTCAGGATTAATTTCATTTGATGGATCCCATTGGTATGCAATAAATAGAGAGAAGGGGTCATGTCTGCCTTGGCCTATCTTAGATTTACCTAACCTAATTGGTGCCTTTTGGTGTGAAACTGTTGTACCATGAATAAAGCATAGCAGACTTACATCTTCCTAAGTAGGGACCAACCGCTAGGGTGACCCATTGATAAACAACATCAAACTCACCTAGGCTTGCCTGTGCAATGGTCATGGAAAGAATGCAATGTAGACTTACATCTTCCAAAGTGACAACGACGCCGGTAACTGTTGGTGGAAAATAGATTGAACCCGACCTGCGCTAATTGAGAGAGTGTCACAGGGGACTTATCTCAACTCAAGAGTAGTCAGGTGATTCTTATAGGGAGTTTTGCTAACACCGCCCTTAAGATAGGATGCCTTTTTTTGGAAAGGTGCCAATAGGGGCATTAATTCCTAATCCACAAGTGAAAATATATTTTATTTGTTTGTTATCATGGAACCTATTGGTGTGCGAGGGACTACACTGAGAAGGGGCTATGTTAGCCTTAACCTATCACAGATTTATTGGACCAAGGGAGAATATGTGCATCCGCTGAACAGAATCTCTAACCATAGGGGTGATTATTCAGAAAGGGGGATTATCCAATCCAAAAGTAACCTCGGTAGTGTCTAAATGGGGGTGCAAAGGATGTGAGCTAAGTAGAGTGCCCGCAGGGGAAGTGCCACTAGTGGTGTTATCCTGATCCTTGAAGAAAATAATGCCTGCAGGTATTCGGTGGCCAACTCAAAGAGAAAGTGTAGTAGTCTTACATCTGCCAAGAGTGGTGTATCCAATGGGTGGGTCGTTGTCAGCATAGCGAACACCAACCAACCTAAGGTGTCCATCGATGTGCAAGAATCTGTCTAGAAAGAAGGCGAGTAGACTTACATCTCCCTAAAGAAGAATTGATTGCCGAGATAGTCTATCGTTGGCTCAACAGGTGCTATATGACCTAGGGCTGCATGTTAGTGTGCAATGGTTGTACTTAGGAAGAAAGTGTAGTAGACTTACATCTTCTAAAGTAGGGACCAACCATTGGGGTGACCCGTTGATGGCTTAACAGATCAAACTCGACCTAAGGGTGACTACTAAGTAGGGAGTCATAAAGAAGGACTGGACCCAGACTTAAGTAGTCAGAAAGAAAGGAGTTGTCGGGGGACTTACCCAAATCCTCTACTTGACCAAGTCAGTTCACGATGGCTAGTTTAAGAAGGTGTAACAGACTTACATCCTCTTAAATAAATCCAACGTGAGGGTAGCTTATCGACCATGCAGTATGGTCTACCATGCTAACAAGGCGGTCATCGGTGTATAGCAGTCAAATCATAAAATAAAGCATAGCAGACCTACATCTTCCTGAATAAGGGACCACTAGGTGACGCACTAACAGGGTAACACATCAGCTCAACTTAAAGCAGCTAATTATTGAGTACCGTAGGGGGAATTATCCCACATCAAAATCATCCGAGACAAAGGGTGTGTATGTGTGTTTGTGTTATGAAAGAATGAATAGGATTCCACTTGGGTTCTCTTACACCTATCCTAAAACACATCAAAGAATGGATGAAATGGTGCTAGAGAGGCAATGTGATTCCACCAAGAAAGGATGCTGCTTGGGTTCTCTTACATCTAATTTAATTGTGCTAGTCAAAATAGGATGCCCCTTGGGTTCTCTTACCCTTATCCTAATAGTACTAGATAATTATGTGTAGTTCGTGTTTGTGTTGATGAAGGATAGGATGCCACTTGGGTTATCTTACACCTATCCTAAATGCATTGTGGCAGATTTGTAGATGAAAATGCTTTCAATTTGAAGAGATTGAATTTGAAATGGAATTTTCATTGATGATAATTATTTTCAAACATACTTTTATGGGTAATATTTCTCTAAGTAGAGCCCTTTAATCGGAAGCATCGGGCACTCTCCTTTATGGTTGATGAGTAGATAAGATCCTCCTTGGTAGCCTTCTCTATGACAAAAGGGCCTTCCCAAGTGAGTTCAAACTTGCCTCCCATCTTACGAAAGGCAATAATTGGTCTCCTTAGAACTAAAACAAGCTCTAAGGTGGATCAACTTGTTGTGAGCTTGAATTATTTTGGCTTTGTACAACTTGAGGTTCTGGCATGCTCATAAGCATCTCTCCTCCAAACCTTTGAGCTCTTCTAACCGAAACTTGGCATTCTATTTTATCATGGTCTTGCTACCCACAGCTATCCTTAGTGATGGGAGTTGGACTTCTAATGGTAGAATGGCTTTGGACCCAAACACTAAGGAGAAAGAGTAGATTAAGTTAGAGTTCTATAAGTGGTACGATAAGCCCATAAAGCTTTAACTAACTACTCATGCCATTATTGCTTGTTATCATCGAGTGTCTTCTTGAGTATCTGAATGAGAGTTTTTTTAAAAGCTTTTACTAGACCATTTGCTCATAGGAAATAGATGGTAGAGCATCTCTAATCTTTGTTGTATCTCCAAGAGAATTTATTGATCTTGGTACCCTTGAATGCAGTACCATTATTGGATATAATTCATTGAGGCACCTCGAACCTATATACGATATGGTTCCTAAAAAATTGGAGCACATGCTGGGCTTTGACCTCCCTGAGAGGAATCACCTTTGCCCACTTGGAAAAGTAATCAGTAGTAGTAAGGATGAATCAATGACTTTTGGAAGAAGGAGGATCAATCAAACCCACAATGTCAGTATCCCAACACTCGAATGGCTAAGAGACCAATGTTGGATGTAGAATGTTGGGTGGTTAGTGTAGGACCACTCCATGGTCCTAACATTGGTGACAACACTTGGCTACATCCATGCAGTCGGTAATCATCATAGGCCATTAGTACCCCAGTCTCTTGATCTTAGTCTTCATCTTCGGACCTGATTGGTGAGCTCCGTATAATCCTCAGTGTACCTTGGTCACGATTTTATGGGCTTCATACTTGTCTAAACAATGTAACCACTTATGATCAAAGGACCACCTGTATAAGGCTCCATTGATGAGAGCATAGAAAAGAGCTCTCTGATTCATCTAATGGGCTTGTGACTTCTCTTGAGGTAGTTTCCCTTTAGTTAGATGGTCCAAGAATTATTGCCTCCAATCTAGCTTGTCGTCCTTTTTGGCAATGGAAACCTCATCTTCAAGAGAGAATATCTTGATGAATTTAGAATCAATAAAAGATAGGACTTGACTATTTTGAATTTTTATTGATATAGACTCATCATCCAGACATGCCAACTCTTTGGCAAGCTTTGCTAGTGCAACCACTACTACATTCTCTCCTCAAGGGATCCTATATATGGTAACCTATGGGATTTAGACTAACAGCACCATGGTGTACCTGTGATAATGATGGAGCTTAGGCTTAAGAACCTTGTAGGACCCAACGATTTAGTTGATGACCAGCTGAGAATCCCCAAAGATGTCAATGTTCTGGATGCATAGCATGATTACTAACTCCAGGCCGCCAATCAAGCCTCATACTCGGCTTCGTTGTTGGTGCAAAGATTGGATAAATGGTATGAGAATCTCATCACATCATAGTTTGGAATTAGAAGGACTATTCCTACCCCTGACTTTCCTAGAAGAGTAGATTGTGATTCTTCTCCTTTTTGAGAGGAAGTTGCACCATCAAAATATAATTTCCATTAGATATTGTTAGTGTCCCCCAAGTTCATGATTTATTCATTGAGGAGATCTTCATTAAGTGAAGAGTCAAGAGTAAGTCGGTGTGCTACTAAAAAGTCTGCCAATGCTTGTCCTTTCACTGCATGGAGGTATAAAGTAATGTCAAACTACGAGAGAATCATGGACCATCGTGCCAACCATCTAGGTAGCGTTGGCTGTGTCATGAGATACTACAGTGGATTGACTCTGGAGATCAACTTCACTTTATGAGAAAGAATATAATGATGTAGCTTTTGGGATGTAAAGATTAAAGTTACGCAATGTATCTCAATGGGTGGATAATTGGCTTCAGGAGGGATTAGATGATGGCTGAGATAATAGAGAGCATTCTCTTTCCCATCATTATTGGCTTGGGCCAACAAAGTGCCAAAGGAGTCATCTAATGTAGCAGTGTAGAGGATGAGTGGCTTACCAGGGATAGAGTCTACTAGAATTGGCAGCATCTTTATGTAGTGCTTGATGTCTTCAAAGGCATGCTGGCACTTATCATCCCAGTTGAACTTAGTGTCCTATTTGATAAGTGTTGAAAATGGATGACACCTTCTTGATAGGTTGGATATGAAGCATCTTAGATATGCCAATCGCCCTTGAAATAATCTAAGTTGAGTTAGAATTTTAGGTGGTGGCATTTCTAGTATCCCTTTGATCTTCTCCGAATCGATCTCGAATCTCTGGAGTCAGATAATAAACCCAAGGAACTTCTTTGAAGCTACTCTGAATGCACACTTTAGGGGGTTCATTTTGAGGTTAAATTATCTTAACCATTCGAAAACTACTCTCAAGTAAAAAAGGTGGACTTCATTTTCTTTACTTTTGACTACAAGATCATCGACATAACATACGGCTTGATGATGAATGAGTTCATTGAAGATTTGAGTCATAGGCCGCTGGTATGTGGCACTAGCTTTTTTAAGGCTGAAAGTCATGACCTTATAATAATAATTTTTGATCGGGGTTCAAAAAGTAGTATTTTTCTCATCTTCATAGGCCATCTTAATTTTGTGTAGCTAGATGAGCCATACATGAAAGAGAAGATTGCATGAGCTGAGGTAATGTCCACCATTAGCTCTTGGATTGGTAGTGAAAATTCATTATTTGGACATGCCTTATTTAAGTTCCTAAAGTCAACGCATATGTGAATTTGACCCTTCTTCTTCTTAACTGGGACAACATTGGCCAAACAGGTAGGGTATTTTTCTTTTATGATGACACTAGAATCAATCGATTTCTTGTATTCAAAAATGACTTGTTGTTTGATGTCTAATCACATGCGTCTAGGAGCTTTCTTGATAAAGGGCTTGATCACTAGTTTGTGGACTGCTACATCAGGAGATAAACTGGTCATCTCTTCATAACTCCATGTGAAGCAATCCTTAACTCATTCAATAGCTTAACTAAGTCATTAGTTTCAATTTGGTTCAATAAGGAACTGATGTATGTTGGGCATAGATCTTCTTCAGTCCCTAAGTTGATTTCTTTGATGGTTGATTTGATTTCTTCTTCAAACTCTGGTGGTCTATCCTTGACTTGAAAATCATCTGAAGTTTTAAGCACTCCTCCTCATAAGTGTTAGTGTTATTTGAAAAGAACTTATCAGATTCCAAATGATTGGTGATGACTAGGTAGTAATTTTAATCATTGATTGGACCCACTGTACCGAATCCTAGTCCTTGTCTTGATTGAGAATGTCTGCATTTATTATCCCATAACCTCTTGAAGTAATCTAGCCTGTGTTTAGACCAAGTATGTGGGATTAATCCCTTCTTTTCTAAATTAAGAACATAAGGCGAGTACCAATCAAAAGGCAATTATATTAAATCTTTATATGAATCATCCTCAAGTTATACATCAACTTATTGACTTGAGGATGATGCTCCTAGAAAGAATCTCTGAGTCTTCACATCTGTGGATGACTTAGGGGCTTCCTTAATTACCAAACCCTCAACTTTTTGTGATAAAAGTGAGGTTAGAGCTAAGGTTCCCAATTGATGCCTGACTATTTCACATATAGACTTGGATACACTCATGCTTTGCTTTAGAGCTCAGTCTTCATCACTTTCCAGCTCAAGTGTCACCTCAAAAGAAATCTACTGCTGAGAAGAGATGGCTGGTGTGCTAACCATATAAGACTCATCCTATGAACTAGATTCTAAGTTTATATGGATAGCTAGTGTACTCCTTGTAACTAGGACATATCTCTTTTTGGGTGGCCAATAAGGAGGTCTTCTATCCCTAGGCTGCCTCTAGATCTACCTCTTCCTCGGCCTGGTGGAGGTTGGGTCATCCTACCCATATGTTCAAATGAAGTAATGAACTATGGGTGGAATCTAATCTCAGGCTCTAGTTCCTCCTACAAGTCTATTTTTCGCTCCCTTTTATTTTTAATCTTGTTTTCTTTTTCTTTTTCTTTTATTTTTGAGCTTTGGCCAATTTCACAAGAATAAACTTGTTGATATTTAGGGAGGTAGTAGGCCACATCCTCATATATGTTGACCTCTTGAACTATAAATAGCTTGAGATCTCCTTTGACATAGTACTCAATCCCACCTCTCATGAACATGATGCACTGGTGTAAAGAGGATGTGACCATGTTGTTATCATGTATCCACGGTCTCCCTAGCAAAGCATTGAAAGATGTATCTGAATCTATAATGTGAAACTTAGCTTCAGTCTTCCACTCATCAATCTCCATTCGCAACACTATGGAGCCTAAAGACCTCTCACCTTTCTCATTGAATCCTTTCAACATCATCCTCTATGAATTGAGTTTAGAGATGTCAATCCTCAAGTAGGCAAGGGTCTTTAGACTCATAATGTTGACTACTGCATGTGGATCAATCAACACTCTGGATAGCATAAATCTACCCATTTCCACTATGATACAGAGGGGACAGTTGTGTCTGATCATCCCTAAAAGCAAGTCTTCATCGCTAAAAGTGACTCTAAGTATGTCCTATGAATAGTAAACCTCTTCATAGTGAGTACCAATAAGCAATATCATCAAGATAAGATTTTATTTGAGATTCCTCATCTCTTAGATAAGACAAGGATGTCATATAGAACTTAGTGAAAACTTTCAAGGTGATCTAATATTGTAATATCCTCAACATATCCATGTGGAGAGTCCCATGGAGGGGCTATCTCATTGGAACCAATGACTTGTTTACCCTTATCCTAAAGTGCTACTTAGGTAGAACTTTACCACTACATAGGTTAACTTTAGAGCTTCATATGGTAGGTTGGCAAAAGTTCTACCGATCATACATTCTCTATGGGATGCTCTGAGTCGGTTGACTCCAAGTCAATCTAATGGGTGAATTGATTTGGAAAGGAAAGTCATTTTTTATTAAGAGAAGGATCAATTATTAGAGCTATAATAATTTTTTAGACTTGAGCTTTCAATAAAATAAAAAGAGCATCATAAATGGACAAGATGTAAGGGAATCTTTTTTTATTCATTGATTTTTTAGGTGGAGGTATATAATATAATTAAAGTAAGTGGTAAAGGTTATCCCAACACCTTGTCAAAAAGAGAGAAGAATTCTAATAAGTAATCCAAATAAAATTATGGCACCCAACAGGTGCTACAAGCACCTCAAGGTGACACAGTCCTCTAAAACATGGCCTAACATGTGGTGGTTGTGGAAAAAGTTAGGATCATTGCACTTTCCACTTCCTCCAGCCTATTTGGCTATAGTACCTAGAAATTAGGCTTCATTAAGAGGTTTTTAAAGATTTTCTTGACTACCACCCTCTTAAATGAATTTGTCTTGTTTAGTTTGTCTAGAAGAGTAGGTGGGAATGCGGATAGGAGTTCCACACATACCGCTAAGGAGGTGGTTGTAATGGCCATTGAAGAGATTGTGGTGGTCGGTATGATGACCGAGGTGGTGGTAGAGGTGGTGGATGTGGAGGCTACTGAGCTCTAGGTCTCTTAAACTAAACTCTAAGTGGACGCTTCCCCCTATCAACTGATGCCACTGCCACTGGCTTCTTTTCAAAAGCTTTCTTCAGTTTAGGCTTGGATGACTAGTCTTGGAAAAGTAATTATTTGTCTTATCCTTGTAGACTAGCTACCTTGTTGATTAACTTCTCCAAAGTTTTGATAGTAAATCCTTTGAGCATAAAAGAAATTGAGCCATGAATATTCTTAAGAAGAATCTCTATGCCGCATTGTTAGGATAGCTACGGTTCATATTTCATACTCAAGTTTTTCCACCTGAGAATATAATCAACGAGGGTCTCACCAAGGTTTTATTATGCTACAACGAGATAGCCCACTAATCTTTATTGAGCTCCAACAAATCTCTTAATGAAAAGTTGTCCCAACTCGAAATATCTTTATTGAACCATTGAGTTGGCATACCAATCAATGCAATAAAAGACTATTGACAAATAAGAAAAGAGTATTGCATTTAGGCATTGCAATAGCTCTAAAGTATTATATATTGAAGGGTTCCACTACCATCAAAATCTTGAAGAAGGTAGCACAAAACTTTGGGTTGAACTGTAACAAATTCCTCTAGGTGGGTCTACCTTTGGAATGAATGAGGTACCTCGCTTGCCAACACTTCTCTCACTTGCAGTTCCACCATTTTTTTGAGGTCTCTCTCCTACATAAAGGTATTATCTATGACATTTCTATGCAGGCTACCACTGTCTTGATCTACAAGAGACGTACTCTTGGGGTGTTCTAAGACATGTAGAAGCTTAGGTTGCTCAGCCTCCATAAGGCAAGGATGTAATGCTGGAGCTTCATTCTCAAGTGCTAGTACTGCCATTAACAAATCCTCAAGCTTCTTCTCCATCTTATGGATTTAATCATCCTTCTACCCTAAGGGAGGTGTTTGAATGGATCATCATCTTCTTCAACCACAACACCTTCCTTGCTTTGATGGTCTCAATGGAGGGAGCTTCGTGTATCTACCATGTGGACTTTGGCTAAATCCTCTAGAAGATCATCCTTATCGGGGTCAAAAGCTACCTTCCCCTCCTCTGAATCTGAATGATCTTTACCTAGAAGTCATCTCTTGTTAGCAAAGTAGTCCTCTAAGATGTCATCTATTGAGCAATCTCTCTACTTTGTCCGCAATAATAAAGACTTGTTAATGGCCAACTGTGCAACTATGCTCATCTGAATCTATGCAACGGATGTTGCCTGACGGACACCCTCACTAAGAGGATCGACTACCATGGGAACTATCTGTCCCTCCCCTCCTCCCGCTATGTCAGCACTCTGGCTATGGTTGTGGTGGTGGCATGACCACGGTGACTTTGGGTCTCACTCCTTCACACAACCAAGTGGGAGGTCGAATGGGAGAGCGACCTCACCAGGTGAAGTAGATGGAGTGGGATCTTTAGGTAGATCACCAATGGGGACTTCCTCTCCGGATGTAGATCAACCTTGGTAGGAATAGTTGAAGGAGGGACTGACTATAATGGATGGGGAATGAGCGGTGTGATGGAGGTAACATTCCCTTTCGAGTTATCCTTGATGGCGGTGGCGAGTGTATATACCACTTATATTGGCCCGGTCGATGATCGGAAGTCAACAGGAAGAGGCCACACCTATGTACCTCCATCTCTTCCACCGCCGCCGCAACTTTGGCCTTGGTGGTCTCTCTCAATGATCTGGAACGATGCTGGGATCAACCTCATTGAATAATGCACCGTCTGAGTGTCAGCTGCCAACGGTGAAGAACTGCATGAGGCTAGCATAGAGTTTCTTCCTCCTAGTTGGTACCTCGGTAAGGTGGTGGAGGAGATGTAGCAATCCTTCTTGCATCCTCCTCTCCATCTAAAAGAGGGTGGAATCTACTACCACCCAAGAAAGGGGAGACGGTTGAGGAGAACCCTCCTCAATATATGATGTGTCACCTCACTCTCTCTTGATCTTCCCGCCTTTTGTTGATGTTGGGTGTGGGAGAGCGATGTCTTTGAACTTCCTCAAAGGTAGGGAGAGAATATGCTAAGATAGTCTTCCCCTTTGAGGGGACCAAGGAAAAGGTAATAGCTCGCACCGGAGCTATAGTAGGAACAACAAAAGTAGAACGACGCACTGTGTGGGACCTCCACCTTCTTCTTCTCAAAGAGGGAAACTGGGTTGGACTCAACATCGAGGAGTGGCTTTGCCCACCTCCTCCTCACAGAGAGGGCCCCTCAAATGTAATTCTAACCCCCTCAAAGCCATGGCCAAAGTAAATCAGGTGGGTGGCCTCAATCGTGGTGAGATTGGCCTGATCGTAGGCCAAGTCTACACCAGAGGGGAAAGTGAAAACAAACTTGCTAGGAGCCATGGCAACTGATCGAAAGATTGAGCTTAATTGATCTGATATCTATACATGTGAAAATATAATTGAGTCATACTTTGACCTTAATATTTTCCTTTAATCATAAATTTCTGATTTGAATTCAGATTTTGAACCCACACTCAACAAATTTAAGTATGCTAAGTGGGGTTCATTGATTTGGAGTGATTTATAATTTTGAAGAGAGGCTTTTCCATAAGAATTCATTTGTTAATTTTGGAACCTTCATCCAATAAATTAGGATATGTTAAATGAGGCTCCTCCATTTGGAGAGATTTTTAGAGATGATTTTATTTTTCTAATCCTTTATTTTGAGATTTTAATTTTGGAGAATTCACTTAACAAATTTGGGTATGCTAAGAGAGATCCAAGTACATGTTTGAAACATTTTTGAATATATCTTTGTTGTTTATGATGATTGTTTGTCATGTATTTGATTTGTTTTGACATTTACTTGAAATTGGTATGTTAAGTGAATCCCAATGTGATGTATTTTGATTTGATTTTAAAAATGAGACCCTTACTTAACAAATTTGGTATGTTAGTTAGACTCAAGTGTGTTTAATATATTTGTGAGATTCTTACCTAAGAAATGTGGTATTAAGTAAGATCCAAAATATTTGATGTTTTATTTTGATTTGAAAAGTGAAACCCTTAATTAACAACTTGTATGTTAAGCTCAAATGTGTTTGTTGCTTTGATTTGAAGATAGGGCTCTTAACAAATGTGGTATGTTAGTAAGGTCCAAAAATGTGTTTGATTTTAATTGAAAGTGGGATTCTTACCTAACAAATGTGGTATGTTAAGTAAGTATGACTTGGTATTTGTTTCATTTGAAAGAGGTGAACTCTCATTTTAACAAATGTGGTATGTCAAATGGAGTTCAATTTGATTTTCATGATGTTGTTTGCTTTTATAAAAAGAAAATTCTCTTTTGACAAATTTGGGTATGTCAAATGGAATTCAATGTGTTTAATTTGTTTGTGATTTAAAAAAGAGAACTCTACTTAAAATGTGGGTATGTTAAGTGACTTAGTTTTTTTTGATTTTAAAAGAGGGAATTCTCATTTACAAGTTTGGGTGTGTGAAATGGAATTCAAATGTGCATTGATTGTTTCATAATTTTGAAGATTTACTTGATTGTGGGTATAAGAAGGATCCAATTTGTTTTGGTAAATGGGAACTCCACTTAGCAATTTTAGGTATACAAAATGGAGTTCAATTATTTGTGTGTGGTTGCTTTTTGAAAATAGAACTCTCATTTAGCAAATTTGGGTATGAAATGAGATTCAAAATATATATCTTGACTTTGTGTGTGATATTTTTTTGAAAGAGGGGAACTCTAACTAACAAATTTGAGTATGTTAAGAGGTTCAATTATATGTTGATTTTGATTTTTTTTATTTTGATTTTAAAAATGGAACTCCATTTAACAAATTTGGGTATGTTAAATGGAGTTGGTTAATTGATCTTATTTTATGAAATGTGCTTTTTGAAAATCTTTGAAAGGGGTTTTGCTAATTGTAAATTTGATTTTGATTTTTTGAAAGAGGACCCTCATTTAACAAATTTAGGTATGATAGATGAGGTTTGATTGTCTTTTATTTTAAGGAGATTTGAAAATTTTTATATTTTTGAAAACTTCAGGTGGAGTGAATTTAAAAATGATTATGGAGAGAGAATCCTCCCAGAGTCAAAAAAATGTGGTGTTTATTTTTGGAGGTAGGACATGTAGATCTTAGGGTTATTTATTGAAGTGAGGGTATACATTAAGGTATGATACACTATCTTGAAAGATAAAAATCATCACCCTATAATGGACCAAATCGCCTAATAAGGACTCCTAAGGCATGATGGGTCTTCGATTGTACCAGAGATCTTTCCACTACTTTACATGGAAAAGTAAAGTAGGGTTATAGTAAGCTAGGTTCGTTAAGTTCCCTATAGAGGCAAGCCTCCATAGTTAATTACATTATAAGAAATGAAAATTCCTTAGGAATACTCTTGATTAAAGTAAAAATTAAGGTCTCCAAATATTTCAAGGCTAGACTATCAAAGGATTATTTGTGTTGGAAAATTTAATGGGATTATTCAAGGAGATGACTTATTATTGAAGACAAAGAGAATGAGTAAGAAATGCTCATGATACTAGCAATCCTAGTGAGTATTCCAATCTATCCTATGGGCTTTATATGTTTGAAGTTGAAGAGATTGAATTTATTGAAGTTGACATTTTATTAGAAAGCTAGGACTTATAATACAACAATATAAGATTGTGGAAATGCCTAAGAGAGGATTTATGCTAGTAGCTAAGAAAATAGCTATCCTAAATCTAAGGAGATTTGGTAAAAGCTTGACCTAAGTCTAAGCAAAGATGGGTTTATGGTTTACCTCCACAAGAGAGGATAAACCACCTAACTGGTGGGATTACAACTGCTTAGAGTGGTAGCCAGCTAACTTCACCTATGCTTTAATTTCATGTAGGCAAGTCTTATGAGTTGCAAGATAGCTAGAATAGTTATTATTTAAAAAGAGACTAGAGCCCTTAAACCTACTCCCTAAGAGACTAGAGCATGAGTGGTATGAGTAATGACTTAATTTACAAATACAAAATCTTTTTAAATTTTATTTCAATTTTCACACTTCTTTTTGACAAAGGCTTTAGGTTTTAATGCCTATATGCACAGTGAAAATAGGTTATGGGCTAAATCAGCTAGAAGAAGGTGTTCTCAAGCAGAAGGGATGCTCTCATAGGTCAAGCATTTCCCTATCATGCAAGGATGGAGATCCTTCATGTTTAAGAGAGAAATAATATGCATGCATGTTGTGAGACTTTCAACCATTCAACTAAGGGGTTGCTAAATCTTTTAATTATCTTATTTAAACCAAAGCTTTATGGTGAGGTTATGAGTTATTTTAAATTTTAATTGTGATATATTAATTGGGGTAGAGAAATTAATTTTATCTTAAGATCCTATTCGCATCCAGGCTACACATTAAAGCATCAAACATATAAGAAACTAAGAAAACATGTTGTTTCTAATGCGCAATCTAAACACAGCATCAAATAATTTTATAGACTACCATAAAAGAATAAAAGGCTGATCGACTTTCATCATCTAAAAGAAATGGTAGTCTCTACCCTTATACAACCCGATATATAAAAGAATAATTACAATTACAAATAATAAAAGCTTTGAGGGGTCTTCAAGTCTTCATTATTCATGTCTCCTTCATTTCTTTATATATTTTCTTCTTTTGATGTGGTAGACTTCAAGGCATCACATGGCACCCTAGGACTAAGCCTTCTAGCCAATGCTCATCCTAAACCCCCATAGTACTAATCCTAATTCCTAATGCAAAATTACATTAAAAATATGAAAAGTAAATCTAACTACACCTACAAAATAAGTGTTAGCTAAACACACAAACAACCCAAGTAATTATATTTATAATTTGGACTTAGCATCATGCATATGGGTAACCAAGCCCACCTATCCTAACTTGGATTATGCTTAGGGACTTAAGCAACCTACAAAGAGAGCATTTATATTTATTTTTAAGCGGCCCCTTAAGCAAAATCCCTTGCAAAAAATAATGGTAGACTATCAACAGCCTAACATCCAGCCTACGATCCACATTCCTAACATCCAGTCTAAAACATTATATCACATAACAAAACACAACATCATCCATACAATCAACACATCGACCTAACATAATTCTAGGGTCGTTGACCTAGTATTCTAGTGTGTGAAAAAAGGGCTTGTGTGACAAGAATTTACCACGCTTCTTTAATTTAAGTTTCAATTTGATGTTTGAATTTGTTTAAAATTTTCCTTTGGGTGGTTTCAATTTAAATGATTTAATGTTTTATTTTCCATTTTATTTCACTTTTAATTGGTTAAAGTGATATTTAGGTTTTCAAGAATGAAGAGTAGAATGAATTCCATTTTTGGATGGAACTCACCATATTCTACATCCTAACTCCTAATAAGTCTAACTAAGGTCTTTAAGTATCTTATTTATCCCATTTGAATTTATGTGATTGATTTGATTTGATTAATGTTTTCTTGATTTAATTTAGATTTTTAAATTTTGAGTTTACTTAATGTTTGTGTATTTTGATTAATTAATTTTGGATTAGATGTTTTGATTTAATTAAATTTTGATGATTCAATATGCTTAATATCTAATGCTTTTTTGTTTTAATTTCATATGATTATTTTCATTTTGATGTTTGTTTAAATTCATTGGTTTTTATTATTTTATTTGAGTTAGATCTAGATTGGTGAATGTATTTTAATTTATTGGTGATTTATTTAAAGTTTAATGTGTTCTTTTATTTGAATTCCAATTAAGGGTTTAACTTATTAAATTTAGCTGTTTAGTTTATATAAATGATTATCTCTTTAGCTTAATGATTATTCTCCTATCTTAGTTCAATAAGTTTTTTTATTTGGATTTTATTTTTTTTAACTTATTTTGATATTGATTAGAATTTGGAGTAATTGGATATGATTTAATAACTTTAGAGTTTATATTTAATTTTATGTTTATTTGATTTGATTATGATATTTAGAATATGAATTATACAAGTTTGCTCTTTTTTTTTGTCTTTAATTGTCTATGTCCTAAGGGATGTGAGTTATATATATATATATGTATATTTGTTTTAAAATGTGATTTGAATTAGTTATGAATTCCTCCAAAATTTTATATGAATAACTAATCAAAAAAGCTTAGCCAATTGTAATAGTTGAGTTAATTATAATTAAGGATATGTCACATAACTAAATTTTCTTTTTTATTTTAGAATCAACATATGACAGTTAGAGATTAAATTGATTTTATAATTGACTTTCAAAAATGATGTTCAAACCAATTTTTATATTCGATATTTATAATACTTGTTTAGTTAATTTTTTCTCTCTTTTACTTAGATTTTATACTTTAATTTGCACCCTTTTTTATTTTGTTTGATCACATATTATTTCTTTTTTTTTTGTTTTGATTGGAATTCTAAAGATTGATTAACTCCTTTTATTAGATCTGATTGAATTTAATAATAAGTAAAATAAGGTGGATTAATCATGATCATTCGATCAAAAATCAAATGGCCCACGAGTTAATCATGGATTGATAGGTGGAATCAAATCACTACACCATTTGACCTAATCAAAACTATTCATTTCAAACACATAAAATAAATAGTTTTTCTCTTGTCTCTAAATTCTTTCCAAAAGGATTAAAAAGTAAAGTTCATGGGTTCTAAAGGTTGGATCCTAATGATGCTCGCATTCAACACATCAAACATAAGATCCCTAAGGCTTTCTAAGTGTTTAAGAATTATACCTCACTGGAGCTAATGTCCGGTGGATTACTAAGAGGTGGCTTCGTTTAGAAGAAATGAAGCCCTATTGAGATGCTTGTTGGGTTGGATCAATACTTCAGCTAGCATTCCTTTTCTTTGCTCATATGGTTCTTTAAATGCTTCCTCACCGATTGAAGTGTTGGTGAATTGGTCAATTTGAATTTTTAAGAAATGAGGGAGATTAGATTTTTCTAGGCTTGCCTCCTCACCAAGTATCCCATAAGCTCACTCATGGTCAGCTGATTTCATCATTCTCATGGACAGAAAAGTTAGAAGCAAGCTGGAGGATCCTTACATGTTTTTGGGTTATGTACAAAATAGTAGTTCAAATGTAGGCTAATAAAGGGAAACCTGGATGGAGAATGGGAGGTAGTGGAATGCAGGCTCAAACAAGAAAAAGAGGTTCAACATATAAGGAGATTCAAGTTGCAGCATAAATTTTGTAAGGAAATGTGGAGAAGATCAAGTGTTGGCTATCTAGTAGAAGAAGAGAGCGAGAGGAGAGAGGTTTAATGTTGTACCATGTTACTGTTGAACCAAAAATGAGAGGGATGAGAAGAATGCCTGCAGCCAAAAAGAGTTTAAAGAGGACTGGATTTTGCATTGAGTTGGAGCAATGAATATTCTCATAGATTATAGTGCCTCTCCACTTGTGGGCTCAGGGATGAAGCTTGCTTATGGATAAGAGTTTTGGGCATGAGTCTCTAGCTTGGTCAAGGAAAAGAGAGAGGGAGGTGGGCTAGCCTTTGATCGAGGGGAGGAAGAATCAACTAGTAAGAGGATGAGATGCATGAGGATGATATGGAGAGTGAAGATGAAGAATAAAAGGGACTGAATCCCATGTAGCCCCTTCAGATGATGATGAATGACTACTCTTTAATGAGGGAAGATGAGAGAGAGGTCAGGCTTCTCTTAAAAAAAATGGCTAGGATGAGAGGCTTTGTATGCAAGGGGGAAAAAGCTCTGCTTTCTCTCTTGTTCCCGTCCAGTTCATGGGGACAAAAATCGAGGAGGAGATGGTATTTGGCAAAAACATGGAAAGGAGTCTCACCTGGACTTATTTTTTTAGTCAGGGATGGGAGGCTTTGTATGGAGAGAGAGAGAGAGAGAGAGAGAGAGAGAGAGAGAGAGAGACATAGAGATGGCTCGGGTGCTCCTAGTTGGTAAGATAAGATACTTTATTTTATTTTATATTTTTAAAGATGGAGAGTAGATTTTCATTTGAATAGAAAATAAAAAAAATTATTAGAGATTCACATGAAATAAAAAAAAGGCTTCATGCTTTTATTAGCTTTTAATAAAAGAGTGATGTCCAAATTTATTATTATTATTATTATTTTATTTTTAACGAGATAAATAAATGATAGCATGAGAATGATATATATATATATATATATATATATATATATATATATATATATATATATATATATATATATATATATATATTCTCTTGATTCATGATGAGATTTTTGTATTTTTTTTTAGACTTATTCTTTTTTTATTTATGAATCTTAACAATCTTTAATAATATTGTTTTAATTTAAATGAAGTTTATAAATTATATATACTATAATTAATGATTATTCAATATGTATATTTATTATTTATTTAGTAGTTAATTATTTTGATTTAATTTTAGTTAAATTTATATTTGATGTTCAAATTTAATTTTATTTCTATTTTAATTATACAATGACAATGTTGATTATTATTATATTTTCTTTTGGTTTATGAATCATTTTTTTAATTTTTATAGTTTGATTAGCTTTCTAATTATATTTTGTTTAAGTTGGGCTTAATTGATTCAAATGATTAATTTGGTTCAATTATGGTGTGTTTGGGTTACACTCATGTTTGATTAAGTTTTTAAGATGATTTGGAGTTTTTGATCTCACTTGATTTGATGCAGATTTAGATTTAAGCCCATTTTGACAAAAATTGGGCTTAATGGGCCACATTAGACTTATTTGCATTAAATGATCAAATTTATTAAATTAAACCCAATGGTTGGCTAAATTTTATCTAATTATAAATTTTAAATGATTTTGGATGTTTGATTTGAATTAATTTTCAATTTAATTTGAATTTAGATTTAATAGGATCCATTTGGGTCTACTTGGGTTAGGTGGCCAAATCAACCCATTTGGATCTTCATTAAATTTAGATTTATTTAGTTTTATTCTCAAACATGTTCATTTGATGATTTTGAGTCTTTGGAGTGACTCAATTTGATCAAATTTTAATTTATTCACTTTTGACTTAGTGGAGCCCATGGGTCAACTCTAGGTCAAATGACCTATTTTATTTTGTGTCCCATCATGATTTATTTTTTTAGTTTTGTGTTTTATGCATTATTTCATGTTTTGATTCAATTTAATTTGGTTTAAGTTTGATTTAATTTGATTTTATTTGGACTTAGGTGATTTGGAGCTTATTTGAATATTTTGGGTCAAATGGGTTAGGTTAGGTTTTACCTTAGCTTGATTGATTTGATTGTAGATTTTGGTATGGCTTGAAGTGATGATTTAAGGATTAATTAATTTATGAGCAGATCAATTAAGTTATGTTTGATTTGGATGAGATTTAACTAAGTCCATGAAATTGGCTTAAGGGTTTGGATTTGGATTTGATTTGATTTGGATTTAGGTTTGGATTATGATTTGAAGTTGAGTTTGAGTTTGAATTTGATAAATTGATTGAAGGGTTCAATTGATCTTTAAGAAAATCAATTGAATTTGGATTGATTTGGATTTGGCTAAGGCTAAGTCCATAAGATAAATCATAGGGTTTAGGAAGGATTTTGATTTTAGATTTGATCATGGGCTTCAATCATTTGATTTGGATTTGAATTTGGATTTTGATATTTGAATTAAATTTAAGATTTGGTTTGAGAAGGTGAACATAAGTCAAATTTAGATTATAGAGTAGGTGAGTCTCCTTAATCCTTAAGGCATTTAATCTATGGTTATTCTAGTCTTTAGCTTGGTTAAGTGTTAAATTGCTAGAAGTGTCTTATGACTAAGGAAGTTTTAGCATCTAGAAGACTCCCAGGTCAAAGAAGCAGAGGTTGAGAACTCACTCCAAAAGTGAGGTCAATAATGGTTTTTAGGGTTTAGGGTTTAGGTTTTGGGTTTAGGGTTCAGGTTTAAGATTAGGGTTTAGGGTTTTTGATTTTTTTTAATAGAGAATAAACTTAGATTCAACATTTTTTCTTTTTAATTTCTTCAACCAAGTAACACACCAATTTTTCTAAGACATAAGAGACAAGATAGATAAAAAATGAGCACACATAGAGTAAATCAAAAACATTAGATAACTAAAACTGCCACTACTGTAAAGACATAGTTCAATAAGTAACAGATTGGATTTAGGGTTTAGGGTTTAATTTTTAGTTTTGGTTTTATTTTATTTTATTTTATTTTATTTTTTTAGGTTTAGGTTTTATTTATTTATTTTATTTTTAGGTTTTATTTAGTTTAGGTTTAGTTTTTAGGTTTTTAGGGTTTAGGGTTTAGTGTTGTAGTTTTTAGTGTTTAGGATTTAGGGTTTAGGGTTTTAGGGTTTAGGGTTTAGGCTTTATGGTTTAGGGTTTAGGGTTTAGGGTTTTACGTTTGGGTTTAAGGTATAGGATTTAGGGTTAGTTTTGGGGTTTAGGGTTAAGGGTCAGGTCTTTTTTTTCATTTTCTTTTAAATTAAGTAAACTGGTAGATTAAGGTTTATTAAGTTTATTTTATTTTCTATTTCTAATTAAATTTAAATTTAAATTTATTTAGTTTAATTTACTTATTTAGGTTTATTTATTTTATTTTAGGTTTATTTTAGTTTATTTTTTAGGTATAGGTTTAGGTTTAGATTTCTTTTTTTTAGTTTAGTTCTATTTTTATTTTATTTTTTAGATTTAGGCTTTATTTTTTATTTTTAGGTTTAGGTTTAGGTTCTAGGTTTTTATTTTAGGTTTGTTTTAAGATTTTTTTTTTTACTCTAGGTTTAGGTTTATTTTTAGTTTATTTTATTTTATTTAGTTTAGGTTTATGTTTAGGTTAAGTTTATTTTAGGTTTAAGTTCATGTTTTATTTATTTTAGTTTAGGTTCAGCTTTTTTTATTTTTATTTTAGTTAAGGTTTAGATTTTATTTTATTTATTTATTTTTAGGTTTATTTTATTGGTTTAGGTTTTTGTTTAATTTTTATTTTATTTTATTTTAGGTTTATTTTATTTTTATTTTAGGTTTAGTTTTTTTTATATTTATGCTTTTATTT
Source organism: Cymbidium sinense (assembly GCA_021442155.1). NCBI lineage: Eukaryota > Viridiplantae > Streptophyta > Magnoliopsida > Asparagales > Orchidaceae > Cymbidium > Cymbidium sinense. The sequence goes on along the minus strand of CM038233.1, from coordinate 36,029,844 downwards.
TTTTATTTTATTTAGTTTAGGTTTTTATTTATTTTATTTTAATTTAATTTTAAAATTTTATTTTATTTTTAGGTTTTTTAGGTTTAGGTTTAGGTTTAGGTTTTTGTTTAGGTTTTTATTTTATAATTTTAGTTTATTTTCTTTATATTTATTTTAGGTTTTATTTTATTTTATATTTTTTATTTTTAGTTTTGGGTTTAGTTTTGGGTTTAGGTTTAGGGTTAAGTTTGGGGTTTTGTTTAGTTGTGGACTTACAATTTATTTTATTTTATTTTAGGAAATGGGCATATTTATTTTTTATTTTATTTTTAGGTTTAGGTTTTTCTACTTTTTATAGTTTTAGGCTATTTTTATTTTTTATTTTATTTTAGAATTAGGTTTAGGTTTAGGTTTTGAACTTTCTAGGTTTAGGGTTTAGGGATAGTTTAGGGTTTAGGGTTTAGGATTTAGGGTTTAAGGTTTAGGCTTTAGGGATTAGCATTTAGGGTTTAGTGTTTAGGTTTTAGGGTTTAGGGTTTAGGGTTTAGGGTTTAGGATATTGAGTTTAAGTTTAGGGTTTAGGGTTTAGGTTGTGGGTTTATGGTTTAAGATTTTTTTTGTAACAGAGAACAAATTCAGATTTAACATTTGTTCTTTTCAATTTCATCAACCAAGTAGCAGACCAAGTTTTCTAAGATACAAGTGAAGACAAAGATAAAAAATGAGCACGCATGGAGCAAATCAAAAACCTTAGATAACTAGAACCATCTCTAATGTAAAGACACTATTCCATAAGCAGTAGATCGGATCGGCCATTCTTTAATTTCTATAGTTCCAATCAGAACCACCCCGACCTCTCCAGAAGTGGGATCCCATCCCCGATCTCTCCCTCCACCACCACCACGAACCTTCGTTCCTCCTGCCTCCATAACCACCACTGCTCCGACCACCACCTCTATATCCACCAGCACCTCCAGATCCCCCACCACCACTGCGATAACTGCCACCTCCACCTTTGCCTCCATCGCTAGATCTAGATTAAGCCTTGTTGACGGTGATGTTCTTGTCATCAAGGTTATGCCATTCTTAATGTTTATGTTTATTAGGTTTTCGGGTTTTGGTTTATTTTTTTAATTTATTTAGTTACTTTAGGTTTAGGTTTAGGGCTTGGGGTTTAGGGTTAAGGGTTTAGGGTTAGGTTTTAGGGTTTAGGGTTTAGGGTTTAGAGTTTAGGGTTTTAAAGTTTATGATTTTAGGGTATAGGATTTAGAGTTTATGATTTAGGCTTTAGGGTTTAGGGTTTAGGGTTTTTAGGGTTTAAGGTTAGTTTAGGGTTTATGGTTTTAGGGTTTAGAGTTTCTGGTTTTAGGTTTTAAGGTTTAGGGTTTTAGGGTTTAGAGTTGTAGGGCAGTTTAGGGTTAGTTTAGGATTTAGGGTTTAGGGTTTAGGGTTTACGATTTAGGGTATGGGTTTTAGGTTTGTTTAGGTTTTGGGGTTTAAGGTTTATCATTTTGGGATTAGGGTTTAGTGTTTAGGCTTTAGGCTTTAGGGTCTTTGAGGTTTAGGGTTTAGGGTTTTTAGGGTTAGTTTAGGGTTTAAGGTTTAGGGTTAGTATGGGGTTTAAGGTTTAGGGTCTATGGTTTTTTAGGGTTTAAGGTTTAGTGTTTAGGGTTTAGGGTTTTAGGGTTTAGGGTTTAGGGTTTTTTAGAGTTTAGGGTTTAGGATTTAGGATTTAAGGTTTAGGGTTGTAGGTTTAGGGTTTAAGATTTAGGGGTTATTTTTTAAACTAAGTAAACCTGTAGGTTTAGATTTATTTAGTTTTTTTATTTTAGTTTTTTTTTATTTAGGTTTATCTTTATTTTTATTAAGTTTAGTTTATTTATTTTAGTTTAGGTTTTTTTTAGATTATTTTTTAGGTTTAAGTTTAGGATTATGTTTATTTTTAGTTTATTTTTATTTTTATTTTATTTTCTAGGTTTAGCTTTTATTTTTTATTTTTAGATTTTGGTTTAGGTTTTTATTTTATTTTTTTAGATTTATTTATTTTTATTTTAGGTTTTGGTTTTATTTTATTTAGGTTTTTTATTTTTAGGTTTATTTTATTTTTTAGCTTAGTTATATTTTTATTTATTTTATTTTAGTTTAGTTTTTATTTTTTATATTATTTTTAGGATTACGTTTATGTTTAGGTTTTAGTTTAGGTTTTTATTTATTTTTATTTTTTTATAGTATTTAGGTTTAGGTTTATTTATTTAATTTATTTTTAGGTTTTATTTAGTTTAGGTTTAGCTTTTTAGGTTTTTAAGGTTTAGTGTTTAGGGTTTAGGGTTTAGGGGCTAGAGTTTAGAGGTTAGGGTTTAGGGCTGTAGGTTTTAGGATTTAGGTTTATTGGTTTACTGTTTAGGGTTTTAGAGTCTAGGGTTTAAGGTTTAGGGTTTAGGGAGGATTTAAGATTTAGGGTTTTTAGAATTTAGGGTTTATGGTTAACGGTTTTTAGGGTTTAGGGTTTAGGGTTTAATGTTTAGGGCTTAGGGTTTAAGGTTTAGGGTTTAAGTATTTTTTTTATCAGAGAATAAATTTAGATTCAATATTTCTTCTTTTGATTTCATCAACCAAGTATCACGCTAAGTTTTCTAAGACGCAGACAGCAAAGATAAAAAATGAGCACGCTTAAAGAAAATCAAAAACCCTAGAAAACTAGAACCATCTCTACTATAAAGACATAGTTCCATAGCAGGGTGGATTGGCGTTCTTCAATTTCTCCGTTCCCATAATAACCACCCCACTTCTCAGTGGATCCGCTATCATATCCAGATCTCTCCTCTCTCCACCCATAACCTCCGTCTCTCCTCCCACTTCCATAACCACCACTACTCTGACCAGTTTAGGTTTTAGGGTTTCGGGCTTATGATTTTGTAAGGTTTAAGGTTTAGGGTTTTCAGGTTTAGGGTTTAAGGTTTAAGGTTTAGGGTTTAAGGTTGTAAGTTGTAGGTTTAGGGTTTAGGGTTTAGGATTTAGGGTTTTAAAAAAATAATAAGTAAACTGACAATTTTAAGTTTATTTAATTTATTTTTTATTTATTTGAGTTTATTTAATTTTTTATTTTTATTTAAGTTTATTTTTATTTTTATTTAGTTTAGTTTATTTATTTTAGGTTTATTTATTTTATTTTCAATTTTTTATTTCAGTTTATTTTTTAGGTTTAGGTTTAGGTTTAGGTTTATTTTTTAGTTTAGTTTTATTTTTATTTTATTTTTTAGGTTTAGGTTTTATTTTTTATTTTTAGGTTTAGGTTTTGTTTTATTTAATTTTTTATGTTTATTTTATTTTTATCTAAAGTATAGTTTTTATTTTATTTAGGTTTTCTATTTTTAGGTTTATTTTAATTTTTAGTTTAGTTAAACTTTTTATTTATTTTATTTTAGTTTAGTTTTTATTTATTTTATTTTATTTTATTTTTAGGTTTTGGATTTAGTTTAGGTTTTTATTTTATTTTATTTTTTATTTTATTTAGGTTTAGGTTTTTTTTATTTATTTTATTTTTAGGTTTTAATTAGTTGATGTTTAGGGATTTAGGTTTATAGGGTTTAGAGTTTAGGGTTTGGAGTTAGGGTTATATGTTTTAGGATTTAGGGTTTAGGGTTTAGGGTTTAGGGTATAGGGTTTTAGGGTATAGGGTTTAGGGTATAGGGTTTTAGGGTTAGGGTTTAGGGTTTTAGGATTTAATGTTTAGGGAGGGTTTAGGGTTTAGGGTTTAGGTTTGAGTTTAGGTTTTTATTTTATTATTTTATTTTATTTTATTTTTTATTTAGGTCTGGGTTTTAGGGTTTAGGGTTTAAGATTTAGGGTTTAGTGTTAAGGGTTTTGGGTTTTTAGTGTTTAGAGTTTAGGTTATAGGGTTTAGGTTTTTGGTTTAGGGTTTAGGTTTTATTTTAGGGTGTAGGGTTTAGGGTTTTGGGTTAAGGTTTAGGGTTTTTTTTTTGAGAAAATTAGGGAATTTTATTGCCACAAAATAAGGAGAACAAAGTCCTTAAAGGGGATAAATCTCTAAGCTAATGCTCAAAGAACTACAATAAAACCTAAATAGATGAATCCCCAAACTATTACAATATTAAATAAGGAGAAGCAAAAGAGAAACTAAATTAGCCACAATTGATGATCCATATTAGCAATAGCAAAATCCACTTGATTTCTTTGATAATAGCAAAATCCATCTGCTAGACTACCAACCTATAAAAGAAATATGTAACATACTAAGGAAAGATTGAGTACAATTAAGTAGGCATAAAGAGAAGTAGCAAAGAGAAAGAGCAAAGTAAAGAAATGGCTCAAGCTCAGTCAAAATCATCTTAAGGAGCAACACTATATGGAAAAATCCAAAATTTAGATGAAGGGTTACAATTACATATAATGCTACCAGCCAAAAGAAGAAAGAGAGGGATACATCAAGGCCGTCATAGCCAGCAAACCTCATGTAGGTAGTCATCCAGAGATCATCATCAAACAAGGTTGCAAAGTCTTCCAACTAGGAAAGAGAACATCCTAGCATAAAGCCACCAAAATAACCAAGCCCAGTAAGGAATACTAATAACCATCCATCAGACACAGTAGCAATACATCAGGAAAACCACCAAAGCAAACACCAAAAGTTAGGAGAAATACCAAAAAGAGCAAGCATCATTAATAGGGATAACAACATAGTCCAGAAAAGATAGGCCCAAAGGCAAGGAACCATCCCAGATTATCTCCAAAGCAACAACAAACTAATACCCAAATAGAGGGGACAACTAACACCAATAATAGCCACAAATCCAACCCAGGCAGAGGATAACCCAAGCAGACAAGCAAAAGATAAAAGGGGAGCTGCAGCTCCACCAAGACAGATAAACAAAATGACCAAAGGAGCATCCAGTAAGGCTATAACTATGAATAGCCAGTGTAATAGTAAAAACACCACAACAAACCATGAGTCAGGTATTAGGAAACAAGGAGAGCAAAATACACCAGAAAGAGGTAATACCCATAGACAAAAGAAAATCCAAGACACCAAACCAAGGCACCAGCACCCAAGGAAAACAAAACCACTAACAAACTTAACTAACCCAAAATGACAACACCAAAACCAAGACCAAAATACCACAAAAGCTCACCGACAATAAAACAGCAAACAACAAAAGCCACCATACTAAATAACATTTATGCTAGGAGAAAATAGACCAACAGCTAAGCAGCCACCCATATAGAAAAAAAGAAAAAGATAAGAAGTTGTAGCCAAGAGAGTAAGACCATTACAATAGGAGGCTGAAAACTCAACCAAAAGAACCAAACCAAAAATAGCAAAACCAATCACCAAGCCCCAATCAACAAAACAAGAAAAATTAATAGCCAACAATCAGCCTCCACCAGGGGAAATCCAAACCAAAGATAAACCACCAACAACCCCCCAAATATGCCACCAACAGAGGAGGTAAAACCAACCAACACAACCACTCAGTCAACCAACCCAGCCCACCAACACAGCCAATCAACCCAGCCAGCCAACAAGGCCACCCAACCAACCACCACAACAGTAGAAGATCCAACTTAAGTAAGGAAGAAACTAGCCCAAATATGAGGCAAATCTCATTCAGAGGGAAAGATAGATAGCAGGCATAGGCACAAACCAATAGGAGGCCACCAAAAATAACTAAGTAATATTTATGGTAATCACCTAGCTAGGTAAACAACCAAGGAAAGGCATGCCTAGGAGGACCACCAACCCAAACCAGGGAGGAAAGGAACCTAACCCGAAAAAATAAGGTCTCTTCTAGACCCTAGAGAACAAACAACCACCACCAAAGAAAAAAAAAGAAGGCAACAACCACAAAACATCAACCTTCAAGCCACAAGTTAGAGGGAACAACCAACAATCAATCGAGCCAAAAATAAGAAAGGAAAGCAACAACCACCAAAAAGCCCAACACTAAGGAAGAATTGAGAAGATTAACAACAACCTTCAAACAAACACCACCCAAGACAACCAGGCAAAAGGTAGAAAGAAACAACAGCATCAACCAAACAAGGCAACACTCATAAAAATGAGGTTCACCAAAACCCTCAAAAAGAACAGCAAGGAGCAATCCAAATATGAGAAAGCATGAAAGCAGCAATCAATAAAAAGGCTCAAAGAAAACACCATAGCCAAAGACCAATAAAAAAATACACAAGTTAAAGTTTAAAGTAAGGCAATTCAGAGTTATCTAGATTAACCAAGCCTTCAACAGCTTAGGTAAGTTTTTATTATCTAATATAGTGAGCTCAATTAATTCAGCACCCAAATTGGCTAGGAAATGCACACAAGCATTACCTTCACAAAGAATATGAGAAATTTTTTAGCAAACTTGAGAGAGGAGGGTTTTAGTGTGATTAAAGAGATAAAATAAGTTAGTATTCCCCATTTTATTAGAAGTGAGAAGAGTGTCAACTTCAATCCAAATATTAAAGAGGCCTTTGTTCAAAAAAATATTAATAGCTTTTTTAAAAAACATAAGCTTAGCATAAATAAGAGAGCAGGCTTTGAGGGGATAAGCAAAAGCACAAATGACAGTACCTTTGGAATCCCTAATAATACCACTACAACCATATTTACTATGTGAAACTGAACCATCAGTATTGATTTTAATAAAGTTTTCAATAGGTTTAATCCAATGGATAATCCTAACATCCTTATTGAAAAAACATCAGGAAAAATGAGACCCAATTTTTTAGCGGCAAATTTGTAACCTCTAAAATGGATGTTACTAATTAAATTAACATTAACAAAGCATGAATTTTTTTCCTTTAGTTCTAGCTAGGATCCTTTTATGATTCATAGGAATACCATGATATTTAGCATCATTTCTAGCCATCCAAATGAGAAAAATAAAAGTAATAGCAATTAAGATATTGATATGACCTTTCATAGTTTTTTGGAAACAAGCTTCAAGAAGTTGATATAAATAAAGAAAACCATGAAAATAGTTAGTGTTAAATAAATCATCATACAATATCCATAATTTGGAAGAAATGGTACCATTGACAAAAACATGATTAACATTTTCAATATGAAAGCAATAATATCACTTAGAAGGTAAATAAAACCCTTTATTCTAGAGCAAGAAACCTACAAGAATAAAGTTATTCAAAATGCTCTAAGCTAAAATCGAATAAGAAATGGGAATGAAATTGTTCCAAAGTTTAATGAAAACATTATAGGAGTTCTGCTTATCTCTAATAAAATTCCAAACCTTTTTAAGAACAAAATCACCATTGTAAGAGAGCTTAAAAATAATTTGATCAGGTTTGTTAGAAAAAATAGGGAGGTTTCTAAAGTTATCATAAAGAGAAATAGAGATACAATTTTCAAGTTTGTTTTCATTCCAATTGTTATTAAGCCAAAAAGAGTTAACTTTGATAATAGCAGTAGAGTGTATAGATAAATGGGAGTCAATAGATCCACTTCCAATCCAATTGTCTTGCCAAAAGAAGGATGAACCATAATGAATACATGTTGACCTCATTTTTAGGATGAGCACTCAACCCCTCCAACTTAAACATAGGACTTCTCTTTGACTTTAGGAGTTCCTTAGTCTTTAGACACATCTAGTGATTAGGTGGACACTCAACGTAGCCCTAGAGACTTAGAAGAGTTAGCCATAGGAATAGGTCATGCCTTAGGGTTGTTAGAAAATTTCCACCCTATAACTTGAACCACATTTACTTCCTTCCTTCCTTCAAGTCAAACTCTAAATCAAATCAACATCAAACTTAAATCAGCCTAATTAATTGATTTTCCAAACTCAAATCAATTCCTTATGATTGAAATCCATGATTGAAACTTATGATTGAAGCCCATGATTGAAATTCCAAGTTCAAAATCTCTCCTAAGTCATTTGATTCCCTCTGAAGGACTTAGCCTAAATCTAATCAAAATCACTTCAAACTCATGAAATTTTCCCATAACTTATGTATATTATCATTTATATTCACATATATAAATGAAATATAAATTCAAATCAATCAAACTAAACTCAAAAATCAAATCCAAAATCCATGGACAAATTCCAAATCTTTCCTAAGTCCTTTATTTCTCTCTTAAGGACTTAGCCCAAATCAAGCTCAAATCACTTCGAACTCATGAAATTTTCTCATAACCCATTTATATTATCATTTATATTCACATATATAAATGAAATATAAATTCAAATAGCCAAAACTAACTCCAAAAATCAAACGAAAATTCAACCAAAATCCAACCTAAGCCTTTCAAGTCAAAATCTTGAACTTAGCCAAATAAATTTCAAATCAGACAAACCTTGATTTTCCTTCATGGTTCAATCAATCCTTCAATCATGAATCCAAATATAAACATAAACTTCAACCATCAAACCAAAAACTAAATTCAAAATAAACCCAACTCAAACTCATGTTCACCCTTTGAACTTGAAATTGTTGAATGAATCAAAACCTATTTGACTTCAAATCACTTGCAAATGGATTTATATTTCAATCATAAATCCATATGTGAGTTGAATCAAACTCAAATCAAGCTTTGACCAAGCCATTTGACCCACTTAGGCTCACTTGACCCAAAGTGACTTAAAGTAGCCTTATGAGCCAAATTATAATTCTAACCAAATTGGATTGAACTAAGCCAATCTATGCCTCTCATCATGATCAACAATCATCATGAGATGATCAATCACTCAAATTAGGTCAAACTAAGTCAAACCTAAGGGTTGACCAGATCAACACTTAGCCAAAATGAAACTCACCATAGCCAAAATCCACCATTGGCCAAATCGATTGAAACCATTGATAAAAATTCATTCATGACCAATGTTTGAACTTGACCAAGTCAACATTTGAGCCTAACCTAGCCCAATTGGCAACTTGACCCAAATTGACCCAACTTGACCTAAAAAGTCAAAATGTGTCAAAACTTGATCTAAGCCAAATTGATTGAAACCAATGGGTCAAGTTCATTCCAAATCACTTGTTGAACTTGACCAAAGCCTCAATTGGCCAACTAGACCTAACCTAGCCTAATTTTTTGAACCCAACTCCACCTAAATGGTCAACCAAATAAACTTAACCAAAATTGATTGGTCAATTTAGGTCAACTTAATTTTCATTTGACCTAAATGAACTCAATTGAACCAAAACCAAATATAAAACCAAATTGAATCAAACCAAAGCCACCAAAAAAAATTAAAATGGTCATATGAACTTGACCCAACCCTTAGTTTAACCCAATTTGACCAATTGGTCAACTTGACCCAAGTTGACCCATTTTGACCTAAATGGGTCAACATGAGCCAAATCACGTCAAACCAATTCCAAATTCAATGAAACTTGGCCAAACCTATCATCATACCAAATACCAAAATCAAGGTCAAATGACCATTTTACCCCTAGGCCATAGGGTAACCCAAAATTAAAACCACTTGAATTTGGTCAATAATTTTCATGGACACTTGGCATCCTCTTAGTAAACCAAATGGTCACTAATGGACCTAGTGCACATGACCCAATGGGTTTGGGTCAGCCAAACCCAACCCAAACCCAAAACTGACCATGTGCTTAAAAATGGCCACATGGGAATCATGCCTCCACTTATTTTAGGCACATGGCAACCTCCTCCACTCCTTCCCTAGATAAACTCGAATGTAATGACTCATCTAACAGCCTAACAAACCCACTCAGGGAGCTCAATTAAATTAAAATGGCAAAGGTTTGCTCGACCATCCTGATTGCTAAAGGGGGAGATATACTCCCACTAATTTGATTTCCTTTCAACATTCTCCAATTCGATTGAACCTAGGAAAGTTAGAGAAGCCATTCCTCAGCCTACCCAAGCTCTCCTAAGTAAGAAATAATTTCAAATTTGTCAGTTTCTAAAACCTAAAATAGGGGAAGAAAACCAAAATCCAATCTCACTCCACACTTCAATCAAGCTTTCCAAAAGCTTCATACAAGTTCTTGAAGCAAGGGAGGAGTGCTCTAGACAAAAGATGAGCTCAAGTTAAGGAGGTGTTAACCCATAGGAGGATCTACCAAATCTCAGAGCCTCCAAACTTTAGCAAAGCTTCATGTGACAAAAGCTTCTAAGGGAATCGAGAGTGATCACCTCATGAGGTTAGCCATTTTTTTGAGCTTAAATTCAATGTGGTTTGGAGCTTTATGAAAGAAATATTAATCTCACAAAATGCTAGCCATTAGATATGCTTGGCATCGTGCCTAGATGGTGTGGGTTGAATTTTAATCTAATCCAAACTTAATCGAGCTCGATCATACCTTTGAAGATGGATGGTGTCCATTCTCCACAGGGAAATATAAGGATGAATCTCTGGTCATCCATCCGTGCATTTTGGATGGATGGCTGTGATTAAAATACGTAGCATCCATGGATTTATCCTTTAGAATTGCAGCTTTAATCTCAACCGTCTGATCCTTAATCTAGCAGTTTAGGAGAAAGCGTGTAGCATCACCGCTAACATGGTGCTATGATGTGACAAGTTAAAGATCCAATCCCATCGCACCACATGGAAAGCGCATGCCGCATCAATGGCCCACTTGGCGCTGATGGGATTAAATACTTAATTAGGCTATTGAATGTTTTAATTAATTATGTAAACTTCCTAAATTCATATCTAAGACTAGAGAAATCAAAAAAATCTAAAATAAATTACATTGGATAGATAATTTGATATAAGATATTCTAAAAATGATTTCAATGAATTTTAAGTAGTGTTTTTCTCAGAATTTAGGTTTTATTGGGAATGTTATTTTGCTAATTACCCTCTAATTACTTCACTAATTAATCCCAAACTTCTTGTACTTAATTAGTGAGATGACCCCTACCTCCACGAATTTTCTTGGGATTTACTGGTGGATTGATTAAAGGAATTGCTAGTTCATTCCTTAATCACTCCCTTAATGTAATTAGGCTTAATTATGGGTATAATTAGTGGTTGAACCCTCTGATTGAGTTAATTAAATTTTGATTAAGTGAATATGAGGTTTGGAGAATAATTTTGGGATACTTTCCTTAAGATATTCCCTAAACCTCTTTTTCTTTCTTAATCCATCATTAATTAAGGGTTAATTCACTGATTACCCCTTTAATTAATTTCATAAAATTCTAAAACTTTCCAGAACTTAATGAATCTATCTTGGTTAGATGCTTAGATGTTCAAGAGCCTAAGTACAATTAAGGAAATCAAAATCCAACTCACATGTGGGGGGGTTATGAAAGTACTTAAGTTAAACCCCTTAGCTTAATCATTAATCATGAGCCAAATGCATTAGACCCTTTTCTTACTTGGTGCATTGAGGATTTAAATTCCTTGTGTGGTTTTATGTCATCTCATTGGCTCATAATTATTTGATTAACTATACTAAGGTGGTATAGGTGTAATTAACATGCTTAACTCATACCTTAACCTAATCAAAACATAAATTGATCTAATCACTTAAGAATTAAAATAAAATAATAAACATATGTGGAATGGGTTAGAACAGAAACTCACCTTACATTTCTCAAATTAAATTAAACTCAAAACAAAATCAAACCTTCTTTAAAAATAATTTGATTTACTTTAAGCTTTCTTATTTCATAAGACTGTCTTTAGGAATTAATTAGGGTGGATGTGTTTACATGATTTAATCACTTTAGTTCTTACCTAACATGCTAAATATTTATGTCATATGAGTTTCATAAATTCATGCTTTTCAAAAAATCAAATCCAAAATCAAATGCTTTCTTTATGTCAAATTGCATTGTTTGGCTAAAGTAAAATATGAATGGCTATTATCACTATTAAATTCAAAACTATTTTCAAAATCTATAAATCAAATACCTAAAACTAAAAGTGAGCTACTTATAGTTTTTTTATAAGCTTGCATGTAAATATAAAAATGTGTCTTATGTTTTCTTCCTTTCTTTCCTCTTAATATGGATTTGAATAAAACTTGAAAAGTGTATAGTTCTTTTAAAAGAACATAACACTTGCTTAAATCTACCCTTATCCTCTTCCATGTTATGACTCAAGGAAGATCCTTACACTTACACATATAAATTGCATAACCAAGTCCAAGCATAAGTACAAACTTTTGCAACTTTCTTTTCAATTCATTTCTTTTGTACATATGTTTGTACTTAAGGAAAGTGGTATATTAGTCTGGACAATCTCGGGGATGCGAGGATTTAAGTAGCCCTAAGTAGATCTTGTACGTTACACCCCTAGTGTTAACAATGGCACCGTACTCACTTATGCCTTTCATACATTCATATGTGCATGTGAAAATGGAAAAAAACTCTTTTCTACTTAAATGAAAATCATGCATCACAAAGCATTCAAATTTTCTTAAGTAACTCACTTAGCTTCATCATAAAGTGTGCCAAACATTCTCATTTGTATGTATAGATAAGTTTAGTATGCATCCATATGCATATTATACATGTTGGGAAAGAAATGAAGTGATGTGTGTTTTGTGAATTTAGTTCACTTTACTTAATCTTAAAATGCCTTTCTTTTTGAATAGGTTTGTTTAGGGAAAATATAAACTTAAGATTAATTAAAGCACATAATAAAACATTCACTAAACAAAACTAAACATGAATTAGATTTAGAAATTACTTAAGGTAGGAAAGGAAAGAGAAGTTCTCTTCTCTTTTCTCTCTCTTTAAAACTTAGTAATTAATTATAGGATTCACTTAAAGCAAACTAAAATACAAAATAAAATCAACCCAAATCAACTAAACATTTAAATGAAACCACCCATCTAAGTTGAACATCTTCACACTTAGAAAATCCAAACCTTAAATCCATAGCTAAGCATACCACACAAACCTTCTAAAGCACACACATTAGGCTAAGTCACCACTTCTAGCTTTAGGTTAGGTGCATGGATTGATGTTTGCTTTATTTTGCAATGTATTATTTCTAGTCTATGTTAGGGTGAATGTGCATAGAATGCATGGTAGATGATCTTAGTCTAACCATTATTCTCTGTAGGGATTGTGCTTAAGGGATGTAATAAATAAAAAAATAAATGCTTTGTAGTGCTTATACCCCAAGCATAATCCAATAGGCAGTGAATTTGGTTACCATGTGTGTGCTAAGTTCAATATACATTCTTAGGATTTGTATGGTTTATTTAGCTAATCTCTATTTTACAGGTGTTAATCAGATTTACTTTTCCTTTTCATGTAATTTTTGCAATTAGGATTTTGGAATGAATGTTATGGGGAATTAGGATGAGCATTGATCATAAGATCTCATCTTATGCACCATGTAAAATGTTGGGAGCATTAACATTCCAACCATCCAAAAAAAGAAACCAAAGACGAAAGAAGAAAGAAGAAAGAAGAATGAAGACCCCCATAACATGAATTTCCTTACTTTATTCTAAATTAATTCCTTTGTAATCTGGGTTGTATAAGGGTAAAGCTCAGCTACCCAATTTGTTTTTTTTGGGTTTGTGCGGTGGTGCCCGACCACAAATGGCCTTTTATTCTTTTACGCTAGCTTTTTAAAATGTTTGATGTTTTGTTTAGCGAGTGCATTAAGATGACATGTTTTTTGAGTTTTTTCCTTGGTTGATGTATAACATGGATGATGATTAGGCTCTTAGGAGAAAATAAATATTCTACCAAATTAATCAACTCAAAAATTAAAATAAATTACTCATAACCTCATTTAAATCTTAAGTTAAAATCAAGATAAAAGAATTAGTAACCCCTTAGCTGGATGAGTATTTCTTTTATAGCATCATGTATAAAAGCATATTGTTACACTCTTGATTGGAAGGCTTCCACCTTAGCCAGAGAAACTTGGCTTGACCTTTGAGAGCCATGGTGGAAACACACTTCCTCCCTTCTCGCTAATTTTGGCCAATAATTTTACTTCTCATTCATTAGGCATATGAATCCTATAAGCTTGAGTCAAATGATTGTCCAAAATTGAAAATAACATGTAATATGTTTTGCATTAGATCTAGGTCATTTTTCATACCCTTACATGATCTAGTCTCTTAGGGAGTGAGTTTAAGGACTTAGTCTCTTTCTAAATAAATAATAGCTCTATCTTGCATAAAGCATATGACTTGCCTACATGAATTTAAAATCATAGGTGAGCCCCCCCGTGATTGTAAGTCCAAGCCAGTGGTTTGTCTTCTCTTATGGAGGCAAACCAAATACACATTTTTGCCATAGATTTAGGTTGTGCTTTTGACCCTCACCAAAGCTTCATAGATTTAGGTTCTGAGGTTGCTTTTCCCTTCTATGGGCCATAAGTATAAATCCTCACCTTGTAAATATTTCCATAACCATGTGTTATGGAATCATAAGCCCTAAATTTGTAATGAAAAATTTAACTCAAATAAATTAAATCAATTTCAAAAATGTAAAGCCCAACCATAGGATAGTTTGAGATGCTTGCTGGGTTTCTTGGCATCATGAGCATTTCCTAATTATCTTCCTTTGACTTCGATAATAACTCTCTCTTTTTGATCAATCCCATTTGATCTTCCAAAATAAACTAATCGATTAATAGTCCTACCTATTGAAATCTTTGGAGATAATGATCATTTACTTTAATCAAGAGTATTCCTAAGGAATCTCCTTCCTTAGGAAGTAATTAACTATGGAGGCTTACCTCTGTAGAGAACTTAACGAACTCGATTTTAAAATAAACCCTACTTTACTTTTCATGTAAAGTAGGGGAAGAATCTCTGTACATATGCAAGCCCATTATCCTTAAGATCCCTTGAGGTGATTAAGTCCATTGTAGGTGGTGACTTGTATCTTCGAGATAGTACACTTCTCCCAATGTCATACCATCACCCTCAATAAGAATATATGCATATCTACGGTGTTAAAAATGCATAAAAAAAGAGAGTATATTTCTATCTTCATTTTATCCCACATAGTAAAGATGGAAGTATACATTTTCTTTTTAGAAATTATATATATTAAAACATATAATTTCACCACAGAATTTTTTTGGACTCACTGGGATGGTTCCTCTCTCCATCTTTGATAAATGATCATTGTCTCCAAGTATCGATAGTGGGTTTGTACTTTTGTATGAATTCAAGACTATCTTTCTTTCTATTGGAATTTAGTTTATTTCATCCTTAAGTGATGGTAGCCAACATCTTTAGGTTTTAGGACCTCACCCCCTGTTGATCTTAAAACCCCTATTTGGTTCCCCAATGGGTGAAAATGAAAGTTTAATAAAAAAAGAATTAATTAAAGACTTCCTCCTTATCATTTTCATTTTAAGGAAAAGGTTCATTCTAAAATAATAAAGATAATAAATCCTTCATAAAAATTTTTTGCTTTAAAAAAAGGCACTCTTTCAAAATGCACATAATAAAATATTTTGCACAAAAATTTTCCTAAATCACCTTCAACTAACAATCTTCATGATTGTTACATGTAGGATCATCTTAACAAAATAATAATAATATTAATAATAATAATAAAAAAAATAAAATAAAATTCCAACAATCACATTTTTCTAAAAGCACAAATGAGTTTCTTCACTCAATTCATTTTGGTGAAGACCTCATTTTCCAAAATAAAATTTCAACAATCATGTTTTCAAAATCATAAAAATTTGAAGATGGATCTTTCCATTCAATACATCCAAATATGTTGAATTGATATTACATCTTCAACCAAAATCACAATCTTGAAATTCCACTCAACACATTCCACATTTGTTAGGTTGGAACTTTCATATTTTCAAAAAAGGACATATGAAACATCTCCATTGAATATACTCACATTTATTAAATGGAGGTTTCATTTTTAAACAAAAAAAATAAAAAAGCACATGAATATCTCTATTCAATATACACAAATTTATTGAATGGAAATTTCTAATCAAATAAAGTAACATTATTTTGAAATGCCACTTAACATATTTCATATATGATTGGGTTGGGATTTCCTCTTTCAAAAAGCAATAATCACACACAAAATATACACCTTTGAAAAATGAAATATAATTGATTTCCATCTCACATACCCAAATTTATTAAATGGAAATCTCCCTTTTCAAAAAATCAACAAAAACAAAAATTTTCAAAATACATTTGAAACTTCATTCTAGCATATCCCATTTGCTAAAATGATGTCTCCCTTTTCCAAAAACAAAATTTGAAACACACTTTTGGAATTTCATTTAGCATACTCAAATTTGCTAAGTGAAATATCCATTCTAGAAAAATTTTCAAAACATATTTGGAACTTCAATTTAGCATACCCCATTTGCTAAAATGAAGTCTCCCCTTTTCAAAATCCAAAACAAAAATTTGAAACCCCCTTTTTGGAAATTCATTTAGCATACTCAAGTTTGCTAAGTAAAATTTCCATTTCACAAAATTTTCAAGAAACACTTTTGAACTTCATTCTTTAGCATACCATATATAAAGTGAAGTTTCCATTTTCAAAATAAAATCAAGTCACAACAATTTTGAGCATATCTTTTGGAATTCCATTTTAGCATACTCAAATTTGCTAAGTAAAATTTCCATTTCACAAAATTAAATGAAACTTCATTTTAGCATACCAAATTTGCTAAAGTGAAGTTTCCACTTTCAACCAAAATTCAAATCAAAATCAAAATCAAAAGAAATACACATTAGAATTCACTTAGCATACTTAAAATTGCTAAGGATCCTACGTTTCAAAATCAAATCAAAATCAAAAGAGAAACACATTAGGATTCCCTTAGCATACTTAAATTTGCTAAGGATCCTACTTTTCAAAATCAAGAGCAAAATCAAAAGAAACACATTTGATTTCCTTAGCATACTTAAATTTTCTAAGGATCCTACTTTTCAAAATCAAATTAAAATTAAAAGAAACATTTTCTTAGCATACTTAAATTTGCTAAGAATCCTATTTTCAAAAATTTAAAAAAACAAAACAACACACTTGGATTTCCTCATTTAGCATACCCAAATTTGCTAAATGGGAAATTCCATTTCTCTTTTCAAAATCACAAAAAGATTCACAAAATAAAGCAAAGAAAGAAACAAAAGAAGAAATTGTTTTCAAACATCTCACTTAGCATACCCAAATTTGCTAAGTAAATTCCAAAAATATGAAATCCAAAACAAAGCAAAATTGACCCTTTACTTTAACATACCCAAATTGTTAAATAAAGGGTCCTAAAAATCAAAATTAAAACTCAAATATGAACTTATGGAAGCATCCGTACAACAACAATATTTGAACTCATTTTTCAACATACCCAAATTTGTTGAAAGTATATATCTAAAAATTTCTCTTTCCATAAATCTCTAAATATTCTCTAAATCCATTTCAACCCCACTTAACACTTCCAAGATGTTGGATGTGGGTTCAAATTTTAAATTCAAAAATCAACAAGACAGAAATCTGAACCAAGTTTATTTTCAATATTGCACTCTCGCTCATCCTCGCATGCCTTCAATTCCCACAAATTGATTGTTATGGCTTTCGTATGTGTTTACCTTCCCTTATAGCATGGCTTGGCCCTAAACCAGGCCAATCTCCCTTGATCTGCTTACACCCACCTCATTCATTTTGGATGAGGTTTTGAGGGGGTGAGGATTACCTGTGAGGGAATTCCCCTCACAACTATTAGCAAGACCTAAGTGGCCAGGCAGAAGCCAGTCATTCAGATTGACTTACCATCAAACTTTGATATCCCCTCACTAAAGAGGAAGATAATGATAGTTTCTACAACGCAGTTAGTGCCATCATCTATGCACCAGGCATGTGTTATTTTGTGCCCCTGTGAGGGCTAGCACCCACTCATTAGCACCTAAAATGGTAAGGCTCCTCGGATCCCAGAGATTATCTCCCCAGCTTTTAAGGTTGGGTCTTCTTACTCCACCCTACCGTGACTCGTGAGAAGGAATAAAATTGCATGATTAAGTTCATACACATCGTGGGAGATGGAGGCTACATCTCCATTTTCTCACTGTTATAAGTGAACCCATTTCATCCTCTCTAGGTATGAGAGAGGATGCTAGAAGATCCCTACTTCACATCCACGGTTAGCGCCCCTAGTTAGTTAGTAGGTCATGCACTCCATTCGCCTATGCCAAGTTGGAGGAGCTTACAAACATTTTGAGTCTGGGGATCAATTTGACTTAAAATATGTTATTCCCCACAACATGGGGAAACATCTACCGTAGGAGAGGGCCAGGGAGGCCCACACTATAGTTCATCTCACTAGCCAAGAGAGGCGGAGGTTTGGTCGGCAGTCAGCGGCCTATGCACTCATTAATTTTCTTGATTGGTGTGCTACCTGCGTCGATCATACAAATAATAATTTACTTATAGAGACTACTCATCATAGGAGGAGGGTCCCTATTTTGAGAGAGTCGATGGTGTCTCCACCATCGCCTAGCCCCCCATCCACTCACCCACTCACATTAGCATCTCCAATCTATGGCCATGAAGGCCACATCCGGGGAGAAGAGGACCCCGTTGGTGATCCGACTATGGCCAAAGGATCCCACTCCATCTACACCACCTACTGTGGTGAGGCCAAGCTATCCCGCTTGACCTTGTACTCTAGTTGTGGGGCGAAAGGAATGGCGACCTCGAAGCATAGTGGTCATCCCTTCACCAACACCACCCCAGGACATAGAGATGGTTGCAGCAGTTGTAGAGGGAAGAGAGACAACCCAGATGCACGCATGATAGTAGAGCCTCCTAGAGTGTCACCCCTTTGAGTCAGAGTCGAGTGCATCTCTTCTAGTGAGTACCTCACGATTGATTCTCTCAGGGAGGCCTGTGCCTCTCGATAGACAGTGATCGTCACCTAAGTCATTTGTGCCTATCCAAATTGATCATTCTCTAGAGGACATAGTAAACATTATCTTATGGAAAAGAAAGATGGGTATGATTGGTCTGATGAGAAGAACATTAGCTTTGATCCCAATGAAGATGTCTTGTTGGGAGACTCGGCAAGGGTTTGCATGGTAGATACTAGAGGATCCCTCCTCAGAGAGCAGCAGGCTATGGAAGGTGATGAGGTTGAGCGAGAAGATACATCACAATCAGCCCAACACCACTGATATCAAATAAAATAGAAAGATGAAAAAATAGATAGGATGGCAAGGCAACTTGAGGACTTGTTAGCCTTTACTTCAAATAAGCCCCAAGCTTCATCCTACCATAGCTGAGACTAGTCAGCCAGAGTTGGTGCATGTCTTGGACCCAGCCAAGACTTTACCTCCATTAGAGCAAGGTAGCACCATCATGTATAGGAAGGTAGTGAAAAGTACATCCATACAGGAAAATGACATCAAGTCCATGGTTGAGCAGCAGGTGAAGGAAGCATTGGCTCAAGCCCATGGAGGATTATCAGTTACAAAGGGTAGAACCTACTCGGAGGAATTTGATGCAATCCAATATCCCAAGGATTTCATGCCACCTTCCTTCAAGAGTTTTGATGGCAATGGAAACCCGAGGCAACACATCGCACTGTCAGAGCTAGTTATTGCCATGCCGGTGGCAGTGACACTTTACTATTCTATCTCTTCATTAGTAGCTTAGCATGGATAGGTTTTGATTGGTACGCTGAACATCCTAATGGTTTAGTGAAGACAATTACTGAGTTAGAGAAACTATTTATCAAGAGGTTTGCTGGAGCTCAGTAAAGGATTACTATGGGCGATCTCATTGTAGCACAACAACACCTAGGTGAGTCCCTTATTGACTACATTCTCAAATGGCATAACCTGAGTATGAAATGCGAGCCGTAGCATGCCATTAAAATTATTCTAAAGAATATTCATGGTCTGATCACCTTCATGCTTAGAGCCTTCACTATCAAAACTTTTGAGAAGTTAATCAACAAAGAGGCTAGCCTACAAGGAGAGGCCAAACAATTGCCTTTTCAAGATCAATTTCTTAAGCCAAAGCTGCAAAAGGTATACGAGAAGAAGCCGGGAATAGTGATAATGATAAATAAGGGGAAGCAACTAGCTAGAGATCTGTCTGAGAGACCACGACCTCAGCAGCCTTCACTTTCACCTCCTCTACCACCACCGAGGCAGCCCTACCGGTGGCCACAACAACCTCCATGACCTACACCCCTGCCTCCTCAACCATATCACTAGCAGTAATGGTACACATACCCGCCGCCAGGTAGCAATGGTCCACCTACTCTTTTGGATAAACTCAATAAGCCTTATTCATTTAAGAGGGAGGTAATCAGAAAAATATTTAAGAATCTCTTAAACAAGCCTGATTTTTAGTTACCCAAACATAGGAGACTAGAGGAAGTGGGCAAAAGCCATGATCCCAACTTTTGCCCATACAACCGTATGCTAGGTCATATTTTAGAAGATTGCTTCACCTTGAAGGACTGGCTTGAACATAGCTTCAAGACCAGTTCTATAGTCATCTTGAAGGAATACTTTATGGAATTACCATCCAATTCCATTAGGGTAATCCTTGGGGATACTTATGATCTTTCCAAAACCAAAGAAGGTTAGGATATCTCCTTATCCAAAACCTCTAAAAAGACTGTTCAAAAGATCAAGAAACTTTCCTTGTAGGTGCCTGAGTCAGCTCAAACCTTCAACATTAAGGAAGGTTTGCAAGTTGCCAGTGCCAACTCATAGAAAGGAGGAGCTCAGTAGCAACAGTATGTGCTAGCCCGGGATAGCCCAGTAGCACAACCACTGACCGAGTCCGTCCGCCTACTCTAGCTACCACATAAGCTTCACTACGCTAGTTTTTCTTCTTCGCTAGTAGACATCTTGTATGTGGATGAGGGCATCAAATCCCTCACTCCTCTTACTTTACTTGATTTCTACTTTGTACCTCCTATGAAATCCAAGAATTTGAAGAATAAAGCTAGCTTGAATTACATGTCACTTCGATGGGTTCTTCTATTCATAATGATAACTCTTCAAGTCAAAATAACTATAACAATTTTGATCTCCCTCTTTCTGATTCAGAGTTAGATTTTCCTACTCTGAATGCCATGGGTTCACCTCTTGAGATAGACTTGGAATCATCCGATTTTGAGAGACCCATAGGAGAAGCTACAGGTGAGCCTGATGTACAGGTAGAACCTTCTATTACCCTGCCACAAGAGATCATTGAAGTCAACCTCCATTATGGCAAGGTTCTACCTTCTAGGGCAACACCTCAAGATAGATGGAAATAAGTCATTGGTGTAGAGGATCAAGAAGCCCCTCCATAGGATGTTCCACCTTTGGATATGCTTATGGAGGATCAGTGCAAGGTGGACTACAATGTCCTCTCTCATCTACAAAAGTTACCATCTAAGCTAAGCATATACGATGTCCTTTTCTTATCCAAAGAGATGAGGGAATCATTAATCAAGGCCCTACTTGATTCTGAAATATGCTTAGCTCAGCTAACTGCTATTGGTGAGGAGGTGCATTACACAAAAGAAGCTCAGGAGATTACCTTCATAGATGAAGAACTTCTTCTAGGGGACATGAAGCACAACCATCCCCTCTACATCATAGTTGACATGGGTAGATTTAGACTTGCTAGAGTTCTTGTAAATCTAGGTGCATCGGTGAACATTATGAGTCTAAAGACCCTTGCCTATTTGAGGATTGACATCTCCACACTCTGAGGAGATCAGATGATGTTGAAAGGATTCAATGAACAAGGTGAGCGAGCTTTAGGTTCTATATTGTTACCTTTGGAGATAGGTGATTGAAAGACTGAAACTAAGTTTTACATCATTGATTTGAATACTTCATTTACTTCTTCGCTCGACATGCTCTGGATACATCAGAATAAGATATTTCCATCCTTCCTCCATCAATGAATCAAGTTTAGAAAGGATGGGATTGAATACCATGTCAATGGGGATGAAAAGCCATTTTCAATTAGAGAGGTTGAGATATATGAGGATGCAACCTACTATCTTCCTCAAAACACCTTTTCTTGTGAACTTGGATAAACTCAAATTTAAAATAAAAAGAAAATGTAGAAAAAGAAAAATCAAAAGAAAAAGCAAAAGAAAAAAGCAAAAGAAAAAGGAAAATCCAAGTGAACAAGAAAGGGGAATTGAAGAAGAAATAGATCCGCATATCACATTCCACCCATAGTTCATTCCATCATATAGACATGTGGGTAGGATGAATCGACCTCCACCAGAGACAAGTAGAGGTAGAAATAGAGGCGATTCTAGAGGTGGAAGACCCCCTGGTTGTCCATCATCCAATAGGGGTTATGTTCCAGTTCATAGGAGTACCCATACTATTCACATTGACTTGGAATCCAATTCAGAGGATGAGTCTAATTTGATTAGCATACCCAACCCCTCTCAGTGGATTCCATTGGAGGTGACTTTTGATCCGCAAGACAAAAAAAGATCGGCCTCTAGACAAAGCAAAGTATTCAAATCAGATGCATGTAAAACCATCAGGTAGCAGCTGGGAACCTTAGCTCTAACCTCACTTTCACCCCAAAAGTTGAAGGTTTGGTAGTTAAGGAAGCCCCTAAGTTATCCAGTGATATGAAGCCAAAGAGATTCTTTTAGGATCATCATCCTCAAGTCCTGAAGTTGATGTAGAACTTGAGGAGGATTCATTTAAACAATTAATGGAATTACTACTTGAATTTTACTTGCCTTGTGTTAATATTCTTATACAGAAAGGTTTGGTTCCTCATACATGGTTCAGGCACAGGTCAAAGTATTTTGAAAAGCTGTGGAACAATACAAGGGAAGCACAATCAGCAAGACTAGATTGATGGGTCCATGATGATGATGATTACTGCTTAGTTGTTATCAATCATTTGGAGTCTGATAGGTTCTTTTCACACAACACTAACTCTTATGAGAATGTGTGTTTAGAAACCTCAGATGATTTAGATGATCTCCAAATCAAAGATGCACTGCCAAAATTTGAGAAGAATATCCATTCAATAATTAACAAGTATAATGAAATCAACCTCGGGACAGAAGAAAATCCACACCCGATGTACATCAGTTCACTACTAAATGAAGAAGAAACTAATGACTTAGTTAGGTTATTGACTGAGTTTAAGGACTTCTTTGCATGGAGTTATGAAGAAATGGTTGGACTAACTCCTCACATAATAGTCCACATGCTAGCAATAGATCTTAACGCTACCCCTATCACGCAAGAAACTAAATGCATGCAATTAGAAATTGAACAACAGATCATTTATGAAGTCAAGAAACTGATCGATGCTAGTTTCATCGGGAAGAAAAATACCCAACCTGGTTAGCTAGTGTCGTACCAGTTAAGAAGAAGAATGACCAAATTCATATTTGCATTAATTTCAGGGACTTAAACAAAGCATGTCCTATGGATAAGTTTTCTCTTCCTATACAAGAATTAATGGTTGACATCGCTTTATCTCATGCAGTGTTCTCTTTCATGGATGGATCATCTAGCTACAACCAAATCAAGATGTCTCATAAAGAGGAAAGAAACACCATTTTCTGAACCCCGATCATAATCTATTGTTATAAAGTCATGCCCTTTGGCCTTAAAAATGCTGGTGCTACATACCAACGGGCCATGAATTAGATCTTCAATGAACTCATCCATCATTAGGTTGAGTGCTATGTTGATCATCTAGCAGTCAAGAGCAAAGAAAAGGAAGCCCATCTCTTTGATATAAGAGTAATTTTCAAACAGTTAAGACAATATAACCTCAAAATGAATCCCCTAAAGTGTGCATTCAGAGTAGCTTTAGGGAAATTCCTTGGGTTCATTGTCTGACATTGGGGAATAGAAATAGATCCAGAAAAGATTAAAGCTATCTTAGAAATGCCACCTCCTAAAAGTTTAACACAACTCAAATCTTTCCAAGGATGGCTGGCGTATCTAAGATACTTTATTTCTAACCTATCGATGAGATACAAGCCATTCTCAATAGTTGTCAAAAAGGATGCCAAGTTCAAGTGGGATAATAAGTGCCAGCATGCCTTTGAAGATATCAAGCAGTATTTGGTGAAGCCACCAGTTCTATCAACCCCTATCTCGGGCAGGACACTCATCCTCTACATTACTGCATTGGATGACTCTCTTGGTGCTCTATTAGCCCAAGCCAATGACGAAGGGAAGGAAAGCACTCTGTACTACCTCAGCCTTCATCTGATCCCTACTAAAGCAAACTATCCACCTATTCAGAAACATTACCTAGCTTTAATCTTTGCCTCCCAAAAGCTATGACACTATATGCTTTCTCATAAGGTAAACTTGATCTCCAAAACCAATCCAATATAGTACCTCATGATGTGGACAATGCTATCTAGACATTTGGCATGATGGTCTATGATCCTCTCACATTTTGATATCACATTCATACCCCTCCATACATTAAAAGGACAAGCACTAGTGGATTTCTTAGCAGCACACCCACTTCTTGATGATTCTCCACTTAGTGATGACCACTCTGATCAACAAATCATGAACTTAGGGGAGGTTGAAAACTACCGACGGGAGATGTATTTTGTTGGTGCAACTTCTTTTCATAAAGGGGAAGCACCACAATCTACTCTTGTAGGAAAGGCAGGGGTAGGAATAGTTCTCTTAACTCCAGACCATGATATGATGAGATTCTCATACTATCTTTCCAACCCATGCACCAACAACAAAGTCGAGTATGAGGCTTTGATTGTCAGTCTGAGTTATCCATCACTATCAGTGTCAAGAGCATCAACATCTTTGGGGATTCTCAGTTGGTGATCAATCAGATTGCTGGGTCCTATAAGGTTCTCAAACCCAAGCTTCATCATTGCCATGAGTATACCATGAAGCTATTGGCCCAAATTCCAAAAGTCATTATTTATAAGGTTCCCTGAGCAGAGAACGCAGTAGTAGATGCTTTGGCCAAACTTGCCAAAGAATTGGCATGTCCGGAAGATGAGTCCATTTCAATAAGGGTCCAAAATAGACAAGTCCTATCCCTTATTGATGTTGAACTCATAAAGAGACTTTCTCTTGAAGGGGAGGTTGCCGATGCCAAAAAGGATGAAGAGCTGGATTGGAGGCAATAATTCATAGACTATTTGAACACTGGAAAACTACCTCAAGAAAATTCACAAGCCCATCAGGTGAAAAGAGAGCTCTCTCCTATCCTCTCATTGATGGAACCTGTATCATCTTTGACCGATGTGTGGTTATGTTGTTTAGATAAACATGAAGCCCTGGCATTGTAACATAGATACATTTAGGTCTATGTAGATCACATCAATCCAATCTGAAGATGAAGATAAAGATCAAGAGACTAGGATACTACTAGCCCTCGATGATTACAGACTGCATGGATGTAGCTAAGAGATGCCATTAGTGTCAGGTGCACGGTGTGATCCTCCACCAACCACCCAACATTCTACACCCTACATTGGCCTCATGGCCATTCGAGTGTTGGGGTACTGACACTTTGGGTCCGATCAATCCTCCTTCTTCCAAGGGGCATCGGTTCAATCTAGTTGTCATTGATTACTTTTCCAAGTGGGCGGAGGAAATCCCACTTAGAGAGGTTACAAGTCAACATGTGCTTTAGTTTTTTAGGAACCATATCGTATATAGGTTCAAGGGTCCTTGATGAATTATATCTAATAATGGTACTACATTCAAAAGCACAAAGATCAACAGCTTCGTCAGAAGGTACGTTATAGATTGGAGATACTCCACCATCTACTACCCCAGAGCAAATGACTTAGTAGAAGCATTCAATAAAATCCTCATCCAGATATTGAAGAAGACTCTTGATGACAATAAGCAGTAGTGGAATGAGCAGTTGGTTGAAGCCTTGTGGGACTACCACACCACATACCGAACTCCAACTCAATCTATCCCATTTTCCTTAGTGTATGGGTCCGAAGCCATTCTACCTTTAGAAGTTCAACTCCATCACTAAGGATAGCATTGCGTAGCAAGATCACTACAGAGCATAATGCAAAGTTGTAGTTAGAAGAGCTCAAAGGTTTGGAGGAGAGTCACCTACGGGCATGCTAGAACCTCAAGTTGTACAAGGCCAAAATGATTCAAGCTCACAACATCTTGGTCTGCCCTAGGTATTTCCAAGTAGGAGAAATTATTTTAGTCCAAAGGAGACCAATTGTTGCCCATCGAAAGATGGGAGCGAAGTTTGAACCCACTTAGGAAGGCCCCTTTGTCATAGAGAAGGCCTACCAAGGAGGATCTTTTTTATTTAATTTTTTATTTTTTTAACTTTATTTAAATTAAGTAAATATACAGCTTTAGGTTTATTTAGTTTATTTTATTTTTTATTTTTATTTAGGTTTATTTTTATTTTTATTTAGTTTAGGTTTTTTATTTTAGTTTATTTTTTCATTTTATGTTTAGGTTTAGGTTTATTTATTAGTTTAGTTTTATTTTTTAAGTTTAGTTTTTATAGGTTAGGTTTAGGGTTTAGGGTTTAGAGGGTAGGGTTTGGGGTTTAGGGTAGTGGTAGGGTTTTTAAGTTTAGGTTGGGTTTAGGGAGGTTTAGGGCTTAGGGAGGATTTAGGGTTATTAGGGCCTGGGGTACATGGTAGGGTTTAGGTGAAGGTTAGTTTAGGGTTTGGGTTTGGGGTTTGGGGGGTTTAAGTTTAGGGTTTAGGTTTAGTGTTTAGGGTTTACTTTAGGGTTTAAAGCTCAGGTTAGGGTTTAGGATTTAGGTTTATGGTGTTTATTTTTGGTTTAGGGTTTTATTTAATTATTTAGTTTTTATTTATTTAAATTACAAACCTTTAGGTTTAAGTTTATTTAATTTATTTAATATTTTTATTCATTTTATTTTTATTTTTAGGTTTATTATTATTATTTAGTTTAGTTTATTGATTTTAGGTTTATTTTAGTTTAGGTATTTTATTTTATTTTATTTTTTTAGGTTTAGGTTTATATTTATTTTTAATTTAGTTTTATTTTTTTTTTAGGTTTAGGTTATATTTTTTATTTTAAGATTTAGGTTTAGGTTTTAATTTATTTTTTTAGGTTTATGTTTTATATTTTTATTTTAGGTTCATTTTTGAGTTTATTTTTTTTAGTTTAGGTTTAAGTTTATTTTTAGTGTATTTTATTTTATTTAGTTTAGGATTTAGGTTTAATTTATTTTAAGTTTAAGTTTATGTTTTAATTATTTTAGTTTAGGTTTAGGATGATTTTATTTTGTTTATTTTATTTTTATTTTAGGTTTAGCTTTTTTTTTTAGTTTAGGGATTAGGTTTTAATTTTTATTTATTTTTAACTTTATTTTTTAGGTTTAGATTTTTATTTTATTATATTTTAGGTTTATTTTATTTATATTTTATGTTTAGTTTTTATTTTATTCAAGTTTTTATTTTGTAAGGTATATTTTATTATTTAGTTTAGTCAAGGTTTTATTTTATTTTATTTTAGTTTATTTTATTTTATTTTAGGTTTAGGTTTTAGTTTAGGTTTTTATTTTATTTACATTTAGGTTTATTTATTTATTTTATTTTTTGGTTTTATTTAATTTAGGTATTTAGATTTTTAGGGTTTAGAGTTTAAGGTTTAGGGTTTTAGGGTTTATGGTTTTAAGATTTAGGTTTAGGTTTAGGGTTTAGGTTTATGTTTAGGTTTAGTTGCTTAGTGTTTAGGGTTAATTTAGGGTTTAGGTTTAAGGTTTGTTTAGGGTTTAGTAGAGTTAGTTTAGGGTTTAGTTTAGGTTTAGGTTTAAGTTTAGGTTTAGGTTTAGTTAGAGTGAGGTTTAGGGTTTAGGTAGGTTTAGGTTTTAGGTTTAGGGTTTAGGTTAGTTAGGGTTTGGGGTTAGTTTAGGGTTTAGGGTATAAGGTTTAGGGTTTAGACTTTAGGGTTTAGGGTTTAGGGTTAGTTTAGGGTTTAGGGTTTAGGGTTTTTGGGTTTAGGGTTTAGGGTTTAAGGTTTAGGGTTAGGGTTTAGGGTTTAGTGTTTTTTTTAGGAAAAGTAAGAAATTTTTATTGCCACAAAGAAGAGGTACAAAGTCCTTAAAGGGAGTAAATCTCTAAGCTAATGCTGAAAGAGATACAATAAGTCCTAAAGAGATAAACTCCCTAACTATTACATTAATTAAGGAAAGAAAGTAAAATAAAAATAGCCAAATAGACAACAAAAAAATCCATGTAATAGCATAAAAGCCAACCACCAAGCCATTAGAACAACCAAGCCCAATAAGGCAGATAATCAACAAACCATCTGGGATAGAAACAATATAGTAGGAGCACCACCAAAGCCACCACCAAAAAATAATAAAAAAATTAAAAGGAGCTAACATCATGACAGGTGTAACAACACAAACCAGAGACAAATAAGAGCAAAAAAGAAAAACACAAGTGCTCATATCCTCCACCAATAAAAGCGGAAAAAAAATAGTAAAATAACTTTACTAGCAAAAGGATAGTAGTCACACCCAAACAAGAAAAAAAAGGGGTCATTCAAAGAGAAAAAATAAAGCAAAAGGAAACTAAAAATATTTTCATAGAAAGAATACCAGTAGGTTCCCATAACAGTCACCAAAGGAGCAGGAAAAATTGGCCAAAATAGCCACCCCACTAACCAACCAATATACAATAACTAAACCACAACATAAACTCCCCTATACAATAGAAACCCAAGTCAATTTAAAGACCAACAACAGTCATTAAGCCTAAATCACCCAAGATAGCTAGGGAACAGGTTGAAGCAGATAGCAGCCACCAAACCCAACCATGGCAAAAGAAAATCTAATATAGGTAAGTAGAATAGCCAGCCAAAGAAAAAAGGTACAAAGCCCAATAAGATAGACTATAAGCCAGCCAACATGAATAGAAATAATAATGGCACCCAACCAAGCCACTAGCTCTCGAGGCCAACTAATAGCCACAAAATAGCCTTCAACCAGCCAATCCAGAATAATACCCAAACACAAAGCCCCTGCAGCTAATAGAGGAAGGCCAATACATGAGGTGGTCAATACAATAACCAAAAGAAACATAACAAAAATCAACAAAACCAACCACAAAGCCCTAGTCAAGAAAATAGAGAAAATAACAGCCAACCAACAACCTCCACCATGCCAAAATCGGAGATAAGCAACACCCCTCGGATCTCACCAATAAAAAAAATGAAAAATAGCCAAAATAGCTAGCAACCAACCAACCAGCCAACAAAACCCACCACCAACCACCACAGTTGATCCAACTCAGTAAGTCGAGCGCAAAAAGAGTCAAAACCCACACAGAAATAAAAATCTGCAGCAGCCATAGCCATAAACCAAAATGAGGATATAAAAAATAGCCAAAAGAAAATTATGGTAAACACTAAGCTAGATAGATAGAAGCCACCAAGCTGAAAAAAAACAAAACAACACAGGCCACACTTACAATAACCACTCGGTAGGAAAAACCAAGCCAATCCAAAAGTAAGAGATCAAAAACATTACCCAGCTTAGGCCAAAGAGAGAAAATAAGTTGATAACCATAACCCAAAGTGGGCTTAACAAGGGGCAACCAAAAGAAAAAGATCATAAAAAACCAAGGTAAGAATTTATTATCTAATATAAGGCAATCCAATATTATCCAGATTAACCAAACCTTTTAATAGTTTAGGCAAAAATTGGTTGTCAAATAAAGTGAACTCAGTTAAGTTGGCACCAAAGTTAGCCAAGTAATCAACATAAGCATTACCTTCATGAAAGATGTGGGAAATTTTAAAATGAACTTGAGAAAGAATATTTTTAGTATGATTAAGAAGATAAAATAATTCAACATTCCAATTTTATTGGAATTAAGCATGTCAAGAAGCAAGAGAGCATCAACTTCAATCCAGATGTTGAGGAAACCTCGATTCAAACAAATTTCAATAGCTTTATTAACAGTCATAAGCTTAGCAAAAATAATAGAATAGGCTTTGAGAGGATAGGCAAAAGCACAAATGATAGTAGCTTTAGAATCCCTAAGGATACCACCACAGCCATATTTATTAGAAACAGCTATGTTCACTTTAATCAAATTGTCTTTAGAATTGAACTAATGAATAATCCTAGAACTTTTATAAGATTCAAACTCAAGCATAATGATACCTAATTTTTTAGTCACAAATTTATAACCTCTAAAATAAATATTACTAATAAGATTGGCATTAAAAAGAGCACGAATTTTTTCTTTAGTTCTATTTAGGACCCTCTTATGGTTCATAGGTGTACCACAATATTTAGCATCATTTCTATCCATCCAAATGAACCAGATAAGGGTAATAGCAATTAAAACTTTGATATGACCTTTCACTGTATTTTTGAAGTAAACTTCAAGAAGTTGATAAAAAGAAAGAGAACCCTGAAAATAGTGGTATTAAATAAATCATCATATTGAAACCATAATTTAGAAGCAATATCACCATTGACAAAAACATGAGTTACATTTTCAATATGAAAACAACAATAGCACTTTAAAGGTAAGTAAAACCCTTTAGTCCAAAGCAAAGAGTCCATAGGAATAAAGTTATTCAAAATCCTCCAAGCTAAAATCGAATAGGAAATGGGAATGATATTGTTCCAAAGTTTAATAAAAATATTAGAGGGGTTTTGTTTATCTCTAATAAAATTCCAAACCTCTTTAAGAACAAAGTCACCATTATAAGAAAGCTTAAAAAGAATTTGGTCAGTTTTCTTAGAAGAATGGGGATATTTCTAAAGTTGTCAATTATATATATAGGGATATAATTCTCAAGTTTACTTTCATTCCAATTGTTATTAAACGGAAAAGAATTAACTTTGATAGTAGCAGTAGAGTGGGTAGATCAAAGAGTGTCAATAGAGCCATTGCCAATCTAATTATCTTGACAAAAGAAGGAAGAACCTGACTGAATACCCCAAGATATTAATGATTTGACAACCCATTTAATGCAGCTAAGCCTTTTCCAAACCAGAGAGTCACCAACTTTGTAAGCACAGTTAAGGGGGTGTTTACCTTGGCAATATTTTTCCATCATAAAAATAGCCCAAAGTCTATCATTCTTTCTAAAATTCCACCAGAGCTTATGAGAGAAGGCAATGATAGCTTCACGAATAGGCTTGCAACCAAGAGCACCTTCTCTAAAAGGACCATAACATTTATGCCAAGATGTCCAATGCATCCTTTTGGTGGAATTATTGGAGCCCCAAAACAATTTGTTAAGCAAATGATCAATTCTGATAAGTGTAGCATTAGTGGTGATAATAGTTTGAATCAAATAAAGAGGCATTGAGTTAAGAGTGCTTTTAAGAATAGTGAGTCTACCACCAAAGGAAAGTAAATGGAATTCCCAAACTAAAATTTTATTTGAAATTTTTTGAATTAACTCATCAAAGAGATGGGAATATTTTGGGCCTTTATAGAGCGGAGCATCAAAGTACTTAAGTGGTAAGTGTTGATGTTTAAAATTAGTGATATGTAGGATTTTATTGATTTTATTATTGGAGATACTAGAGGAAGTGATAAAATATTTTTTGTTATCATTGATAGAAAGGCCACTTTCTCTACCAAATTTATTTAAAAAATAATTGAGATGCTTGATGTGATAAGTAGAAGCATTGCAAAAAAAAAAAGAAATCATATGCAAAACTTAAATGGGAAATAGGAAGACCATCAAGTGTTTTGTAGTACATACTATGATTGTTTAAGAATAAATCATTGATGCTCCTAGATAAGTACTCAACAACAATAATAAATAAAGCAGGAGATAAAGGATCCCCTTGTCGTAAGCCATGGGAAGAGGGAAAGAAACCCAAGCCTTCCCTATTAAGAAAAATCAGAAACCAGGCATTATTAATATAGTTTTCTATAAGAAAAAAAATTTATCAGAAAACCCAAATAAATTCAGAATATCTAAAAGGAAATCCTAAGAGATGTTATCAAAAGCTTTGGTAATATTTAATTTGAAAAGGATGTTGCCACATCTAGTCTTGGCATCAAGATCATGAATTAATTCTTATGCAAGTAAAATATTATCAGAAATAGATCTACCTCTAACAAAACCAGTTTGATTGAGAGAGATAATTCTATTAAGTAAAGGACTAAGTTTGTTGGTAAGAACTTTGCAAATCAGCTTATTGAAGAAGGTGCAAAGACTAATAGGTCTGAAATCACTTCAATAGTTCTGATTATCTTTCTTAAGTATGAGAACAATAGAAGTACTAGAGAAATATCTAAGAAAAGGATTACCATAAAAAAAAATCAATCATAGCCTCAATCAAATAATTTTTAATGATAAACCAATATTTTTTGAAAAAATTGAGTAGTGAAACCCTCCAGACCAGCAACAAAATCTATGTTCATGCTATTTAGAACTTTGAAAATTTCATCTTTATTAAGCACAATGGTAAGCAAATCACTATCATCATTAGTAATAATAGAAGGAATCCACTACAATTGATAAATAGTTTCATAAGAGCAATTCTTGTTAAGAATATTTCTAAAGTAATTAATAAGTGATTCCTTAATATCATTATTCTCCATAATCTAATCTCCATTATCATTTTTAATGTTTTGAATATTATTTAATGCTATCTTTTTATTAACCAAAGCCTGGAAATACCTAGTATTCCTGTCACTATCAATGATATGGTTACTAGCATATTTTTGGCACTAATAGGTCAATTCCATATTTTGGAAATTAACAAGTTTTTCTTTTGTCAAGTCTGTAATCTTAGAAGGATCAGACATAACAGAGACTTCAAGATCCCAAACCAATTTTTTCATATCTTTAATATTAGCAAAAATAGATTTTTAAAATAATGCTTGTTCCACTAGCTTAAATTTTGTTTAGGTCTTTTAAGTTTAAACCAAAGTGTATTCATCCCCATAATCAAATTATCAAGATGTAAAGGAGCTTTCTAATTATTAACCACAACATTAAAAAAATCAATATGCTGAATCCACATGTTTTGAAATCTAAAAGGAGTGGGGTTTTTTAGTCTATTAGAATTTTCTTTAATAGAAACTAGAAGAGCTGCATGATCTGACAAGGTTCTGCTTAATTGATCAATAGAAGTAATAGGCCGTTGAGTAATCCAATGAGTATTAAAAAGAATCCAGTCCAACTTTTGCCAAATTCTAGAGTTTTTCCATGTATAATTAGTGCTCTTAAAGACAATATCAATCAAATTACAATCAAGGATCATATTGGATAAATCTTCCATGGAATGAATATTAAGAGAGCAACCACCACTTCATTCAGAAGAGATTAAAATGGTGTTGAAATCACCACCAACAAACCAAGGTTTATTGATAGAGGTAGTAAAATTCCTTAAATTACCCTAAAGAAGATTTCGACTAGATCTATAACAAGATGCATAAACAAAAGTGCCCAAAACACAATAATCACCATAAGAGATTTGAGCATTGATAACTTGATGAAAGTCATCAAGAATAGAGACCTCAACAAAATTATTCCAAAAACACCAAATCTTATTACTAACATTAGAGAAAAATTTATTGAAACTGATCATTCTAGCAACATGGTTAATCTTATTAGCTAAGAGGCTCTAGAACAATAAGAAGAGAAGTATTATGAATGCAAAATGGATTTCTATTATGATTATGAATAGAAAGGGTATCGATCCCTCTAACATTCCAAACAAGAAATTTAACCATAAGGAAAATAAAAAAGGGGGGTTAAGCAAAGGTTAATTAAGAGAGGAGTGAGAGGTCGTGGCAGATCTAGTGTTTTTGGAAAATTTGGGAGAGAAATTTTTAATTTTTTTTTCTTTTTAGCATGATAAGTTTGGAAGCCATTTTCTTTTCCCCTAGAGTCATCATCTGAGTAAGATTTAGTAACATTGGTCATAGATTTAGGAGAAATCTCCAAGTGTTTGGAGGAGAGTTTACCTTCTTCCAAATCCATATTTAGTTGAAAAGTAGGATTAGCATGAATATCAAGATTAGAAATGAGAGATGGTGATGATTTAGAGCCATTTAATGTACAAGTAGTAAAATATAGATCAAAAATGTTTTTAGCATGCTCAACATCATTTTAATCCTCATTAAAAACTTTATTTTCATCAATCAAAGCAAGCATAGATACAGGAATAGAATCAGAGGAAATAGAATCATTTTCTAATAACTCAGAGAATTTATTATTCTCTACATTAGAAATATTCAAATTCAAAGAAGGAATAAGAGGTAAAACATTCTTCCTATTTTGAATATCGGTCGAATCCCTACCAACATTAGAAGCTGAAACATGCTCAATATGATTAACCCTGATATCCAAGGAATCAACCTCAATAACAGCCTTCATACCATCCTTCGGATATGAGGTCAATTTCTAAACATAAGTAGAAATCAACTTATGGGTAGAGACAACATTTTCCTTAGGAAGAATTTATTTTTTTAAGTGGGGGTGGAGAATAAAACATTTTGAATTGTCATGACTGTGTATTTTATAGTAGGAACAAAAAATTGAATGGTTCTCCTATTCAACCTTTTGTAAATACCTATAATTTTCAGAGCCAATCAAAACTTCCTTAAGGTATTTTTTAGTTATGTCTAATTCCACGATGATCCAAGCCATAGAAGGGTGGGATTGCTCAGCAGTTGCTTGGTCGAGTTGCAAAGGCCAACAAAATAAAGCCTCGCTAGCAAAAAGCACATGATAGGTAACAAAATGACTACACGTATTAGGAAGAGATAACCACACAGGGATAATAAGAGATTTCTCCTTAATGTCAAAAAGAGGTGACCACTTCTACAAACACTTTTGAGAATTAAATATGTAATAAGAATGATGCGATAAAATACATGAATAATCCAGATCATTAGAAAGTTTAATCAGGATATGCCGATGGTCAATAAGGCCAATCGAGAAGGCACCTGTAAACTTGAGATTATGTAAAAAAGAGTGAATCTTATCCAAATTCAGACGACACAAAGCAAATTTACCAACAAGAGAAAATTCAAAGGGTTTTGTCAACTTTTCAACATCCACATCAGAGCACATTATGGTTGGGAAACCTCTAAAAGTCAAAATGAGATTAACTGAATCAATAGAGAGAGAAATCTTACCAGAGAGCGCTTCCTTAAATGATTTAGTAGAAGATGCAGCATTAGGGTCACCAATCCCCAAAATGTTGGATTCCCTAGACGAAACATCCATATCTTGAGGTGGAGCCCAATGAATCAAACTCACCATAACCATGGTCAATGATAAAACATCACACAAATAGTTAGATGCTATTCAAACCTTTGAAATCGATCAAAATCAAAGCCAAACCCACAAAAATCCCCAGTCGGGGATGTGCCACCAAGAGGGATTCAAAAATCACTAGAAAATGATAAAGTGCTTGGGGGAGGAGGGTTCTGGGTTTAGAGTTTAGAGTTTAGAGTTCTAGGTTTAGGGATTAGGGTTTTTATTTATTTATTTTTCTTTATCTTTATTTTTTTATTTTTTTCAATTAAGTAAGCTGGTAGGTTAAGGTTTATTTAGTTTATTTTTTATTTATTTTAGTTTATTTTATATTTTATTTTCATTTAGGTTTATTTTTATTTTTACTTAGTTTAGTTTATTTATTTTAGGTTTATTTATTTTAGTTTTCTGTTTTGGTTTAGGTTTAGGTTTAGGTTTATTTTTTAGTTTAGTTTTATTTTTATCTTATTTATTTAGGTCTAGGTTTTATTTTCTATTTTTAGGTTTAGGTTTAGGTTTTTATTTTATTTTTTAGGTTTAGGTTTTAGGTTTTTATTTTAGGTTTATTTTTAGGTAGTCTTTTTTAGTTTAGGTTTAGGTTTATTTTTAAGTTTATTTTATTTTATTTAGTTTAGGTTTAGGTTTAGTTTATTTTAGGTTTAGGTTTAGGTTTTATTTATTTTAGTTTAGGTTTAGCTTTATTTTATTTTTATTTTAAGTCTAAGTTTTTTTTTAGTTTAGGGTCTAGGTTTTATTTTTTATTTATTTTTTGGTTTTATTTTTTAGGTTTTGGTTTTTATTTAGTTTTTATTTTATTTTATTTTAGGTTTACTTTATTTTATATAGATTTATTATTTTTTTAGTTTAGTATAGGTTTTTATTTATTTTAATTTATATTCTTTTTAGGTTTAGGTTTAGGTTTTAATTTATGTTTTTATTTTATTTTATTTGATCATTTAATTTTTCTTTAATTGTTTTATTTAATTTATTTTTTGGCTTTATTTTGCTTAGTTTTAGGTTTTTAGCTTATTAAGGTTTAGGGTTTAAGTTTTAGGTTTTTATTTTAGGTTTATTTTTAGGTTTTATTTTTTTTAGTTTTTATTTTTTATGTTTAGGTTTAGGTTTAGGTTTATATTTTATTTTTTTAGGTTTAGGTTTTAGGTTTTTATTTTAGGTATTATTTTTTAGTTTAGGTTTAGGTTTAGGTTTATTTTTAGTTTATTTTATTTTATTTAGGATTTAAGTTTTAGTTATTTTAGTTTAGTTTATTTAATTTTATGTTTAGGTTTAGGTTTTTTTTAGTTTAGGGTTTATGTTTTATTTTCTATTTATTCTTTTATTTTATTTTTAGGTTTATTATTTAGGATTGGTTTTTTATTTAGTTTTTTTTATTTAGGTTTTTTATTTTTTTACTTTAGTTTAGGTTTTTCCTTATTTTATTTTAGTTTAGTTTTTATTTTTTATTTTATTTTCTTTTTAAATTTTGGTTTATGTTTAGGTTTTAGTTTAGGTTTTTATTTTATTTTATTATTTTATTTTATTTTGGTTTAGGTTTTTTTTTAAATTTTATTTTTAGGTTTTATATAGTTTAGGTTTAGGTTTTTAGCTTTTTAGGGTTTAGAGTTTAGGGTTTAGGGTTTAGGGTTTAGGGTTTAGGGTTTGGGGTTTAGGGTTTTAGGGTTTAGGGTTTAGGGTTTAGGTTTTAGGGTTTAGGCTTTAGGGTTTAGGGTTTAGGATTTAGGATTTTAGTGTTTAGGGTTTAGGGTTTAGGGTTTATGTTTTATGTCTAGGTTCAGGTTTTTGGTTTTTTTAACAAAGAACAAATTCATATTCAGCATTTCTTCATTTCGATTTCATTAACCAAGTAACCCACCAAGTTTTCTAAGACACCAGTGACGACATAGATAAAAAATGCGCACGCATAGACAAATTGAAAACCCTTGATTACTGGAACTGTCTCTAGTCTAAAGACACAGTTTCAGAAGCAACAGATCGGATTAGCCATTCTTTAGTTTCTTTAGTTCCCATTAGAATTGCTCTGGCCTTTTGAGTAGCGGGATCCAACATCATATCCCCGATATCTCCCTCCGCCACCACCACGGCTGTAACCTCCATCACTTCTCCCACCTCCATAACCACCACTGCTCCGACCATCACCTCCATATCCATAAGCACCTCTAGAACCCCCATCCCCACTGTATTAACTACTGCCTCAACCTTCGCCTCCACCGCTAGAGCTAGACTGAGCCTAGGTTATGTTGTTGTTCCTACCGTCAAAGTTTTGCCAATTCTAAGGGTTTAGGTTTAGGTTTAGGTTTATTAGGTCTATTTTTTAATTTATTTAGATACTTTATAATTAGGTTTAAGGTTTGGGGCGTAGGGTTTAGGGTTTAGGGTTTGGGTTTAGTGTTTACAATTTAGGGTTAGGGTTTAGGGTTTAGGGTTTAGGGTTCAGGGTGTAGGGTTTAGGGTTTAGGGTTTTAGGGTTTAGGGTTTAGGGTTAAGGATTAAGGTTTGCGGTTTAGGGTTTAGGGTTTGTAGTTTAGGGTTTAGGGTTTAGGTTTTAGGATTTAGGGTTTAGTTTTTTTTTTAAATAAAGTAAATCATTAGGTTTAGATTTATTTAGTAGGGTTTAAGATTCAGGGCTTAGGGTTTAAAGTTGTAGGTTTAGGGTTTAGGATTTAGGATTTAGGGTTTAGTGTTTTTTTTAATTAAGTAAATTAGTAAGTTTAGTTTTATTTAGTTTATTTACTTTATTTTTAATTTATTTTAGTTTATTTTATTTTTTATTTTTTTAGGTTTATTTTTTATTTTTATTTAGTTTAGTTTATTTATTTTAGTTAATTTTTTAGGTTTATGTTTAGGTTTTGGTTTAGGTTTAATTTTTAGTTGAGTTTTCTTTTTATTTTATTTTTTAGGTTTAGGTTTTTATTTTTATTTTTAGGTTTAGGTTTATGTTTTTATTTAATTTTAGGATTTCATTTTAGGTTTATTTTTAGGTTCTTTTTTTTTAATTTAGGTTTAAGTTTATTTTTATTTTATCTTATATTATTTAGTTTAGGTTTAAGTTTAGGTTTTATTTATTTTAGTTTAGTTTATTTTAGTTTAGATTTAGGTTTATTTTATTTTATTTATTTTATTTTTATTTTAGGTTTAGGTTTTTTTTAGTTTAGGGTTTAGGTATATTTTTTATTTATTTTTATGTTGTATTTTTAGGTTTATTTTATTTTTATTTTACGTTTAATTTTTATTTTGTTTAAGTTTTTTATTCTTAGGTTTATTTTACTTTTTAATTTAGTTTTTATTTTTATTTATTTTATTTTAGTTTATTTTTATCAGATTATTTTATTTTATTTTTAGTTTTAGATTTAGGTTTAAGTTAGGATTTTATTTTATTTTAAACTCAAATCTTCGATGAACTCATTCATCATCAAGTCGAGTGCTATGGCGATGATCTCGTGGTAAAAAGTATAGAAAAGGAATACCATCTCTTTGACTTGAGAGTAGTTTTTGAATAGTTAAGATAATTTAACCTCAAAATGAACCCCCTGAAGTGTGCATTAGGAGTGGCTTCAGGGAGATTCCTAGGGTTTGTTGTCCTACACCAGGGAATCAAAATCAATCCGGAGAAGATTAAGGCGATATTAAAAATTCCACCCCTTAAAAGTTTAGCTCAACTCAGATCATTTCAAGGGTGGTTGACGTATCTTAGATGATTTATATCTAACCTATCGGAAAGATGTCAACCATTATCAGCACTTGTCAAAAAGGCCGCCTAGTTCAAGTGGGATGATGAGTGTGAGCATGCCTTCAAAGACATCAAACATACCTGATGATGTCGTTGATTCTAGCAGCCCCTATTCCGGGCAAGTCGGTCATACTTTACACTATTGCGTTAGATGACTCCCTTTGTTTTTAATTGGCCCAAGCCAATGATGAAGGGAAGGAAAATGCACTCTACTACCTCAGCCATCGCCTAATCCATACTGAGGCTAATTATCCAACCATTGAGAAGTATTTCATAGGTTTAATCTTTGCATCCCAAAAGTACCAGCACTACATGCTTCCTCATAAAGTGAACTTAATCTCCAGTGTCAATCCACTACAGTAACTCATGACACGGCCGATGCTATCCTAATAATTGGCACGACGGTCCATGATCCTCTCACTGTTTGACATTACCTTCAAACCCCTCTATGTTGTGAAAGGATAAGCACTAGCTGATTTCTTAGCAACGCACCAACTTCTTGCTGACTCTTCGTTTAGTGATGATCTCCCCAATGAATAAATTATGAACTTAGGGGATACTAGCATTCACCACTGGGAGATGTACTTTGATGGTGTGGCTTCCTCTCAAAGAGGAGAAAAACCATAATCTACTATTCCAGGAATGGTAAGGGTGGGAATAGTTCTTTTAACTCCGGACTGCGATATGATGAGATTGTCATATCATCTGCCCAATCCTTGTGCCAACAATAAAGCTGAATATGAGGCTCTAATTGCAGGTCTGGAGTTATCCATTACTCTAAGCATCCAGAACATCAACATCTTTGGGGATTCTCAGCTAATTATCAACCAAATCGCTAGGTCCTATAAGGTTATAAAGCACAAGCTCCATCACTACCATAAGTACACCATGGAGTTGTTGGCCCAAATCACAGAGGTTACCATTTATAAGATTTCTCAAGGAGAGAACATCATAGTGTATACTTTAGCCAAGTATGCAAAGGAGTTGGCATGTCCAGAGGATGAGTCCTTATCAATAAAGGTCCAAAATAGACAAGTTTTATCCCTTATTGATATTGAACTCATCAAAAAGTACTCTCTTGAAGGGGAGGTTTCCATTGCCAAAAAGGATGAGGAGTTAGATTGGAGGCAACCATTCATAGATTACCTAAATAAAGGCAAACTACCTCAAGAAAAGTCCCAAGTCCATCAGATGAAGCAGAGAGCACTTTCCCACACTTTTATGGATGGTGTCTTGTATCGATAATTTTTCGATCATATGTGGTTACATTATTTAGACAATCATGAAGCTCGTAAGATCATAACCAAAGGACACTCAGGATGATGTGCAGCCAACTAATTCGATCCGAAGATGAAAGCCAAGATCAAGAGGCTAGGATACTACTAACGTTCGATGATCAAATTTTACATGGATATGGCTAGGCGAGGCCACCAATGTCAAATACACAGTGTGGTCCTACACTAACCACCCAATATTCTACATCCTACATTGCCCTCATGTCCATTTGAGTGTTGGGGTACCAATATAGTGGGTCTGATTAATCCTCCTTCAACCAAGGGTCATCGGTTCATCTTAACTACTACTAACTACTTTTCCAACTAGGCAAATGTGATTTCTCTTAGTGAGGTCATAGCTCAGCATGTGCTCCAGTTTTTTAAGAACCATATCGTATATAGGTTAGGAGTGCCTTGAAGAATTATATCTGATAAAGGTACTGTATTGAAGAAAATTGAGATCAACAACTTTGCTTGGAGACACAACACAGATTGGAGATATTCTACCATCAACTATGAGAGGGTAAATAGCTTAGCAGAAGTCTTCAAGAAAACTACCATCCAAAAACTAAAGAAGACACTCGACAATAATAAATGATAGTGGCATGAACAGTTAGTTGAAGCCTTATGGGCCAACCGCACTACATATAGAACTCAAACTCATTCTACTCCTTTCTCCTTAGTGTATGGGTCTGAAGCCGTTCTACCATTAAAAGTAGAACTCCCATCACGAAGGATAGCTGGGGGTAGCAAGATCACAATAGAGCAGAATGCTAAGTTGCGGATAGAAGAGCTCAAAGATTTAGAGGAGAGACGCCAACTGGCATGCCAAAACCTTGAGTTGTACAAAGCTAAAATGATTCAAGCTCAGAACAAGTTGGTCTATCTTAGACCTTTTCAAGTAGGAGAGCCTATTTTACTTCCAAGGAGACTGATTTTTACGAGACGTAAGATGGGAGGCAGGTTTGAACCCACTTGGGAAGGCCCTTTTGCCATGGAGAAGTCCTACCAAGGAGGACCTTATTAGCTTATTAATCATAAGGGAGAGTGCCCAATGCTTCTAATCAATGGGCTCTACTTAAAAAAATATTATAAATCATGTTTAAAAATAATTATCATCAATGAAAATTCTATTTTGAATTCAATCTCTTCCATGTGAAAGTATTCTTGTTTGCGAATCTGCCACGATGTGTTTAGGGTAGGTGTAAAGAACCTAAGCGGTGTCCTATCCTTCATCGACACAACACGAACACAAACTACACATAAACATAGAAAATAAACACATATCTTTTATCTTGGGCTACTCTGATTTAATATAATCAGGCTGACATGCTACCCTGAGTGTGTCACCCTAGTGTCCTTCTTGCTTTGGAGGATGTAAGTCTGCTACGCTTTCCTTCCTTACTTGGCCACTGCACACCAATGAGCACCTTGTTAGTTTGGTTGGCCTTATTGCGTGGCCAGTAAGCTACCTCATGTTGTCTTCATTTAAGAGGATACGAGTCTGCTATGCTTTCTTCTTAGATTAGCCTTTGTGCACTAACTGGGTCGAGTATATTTGAGGTTTAGGATAAGTCCCCTAGTAGCTCCTTTCCTCCTGACTACTTCTAGTCTGGGTATAGAACTCCCTTGGGGCTCCCTACTAAGGAGTCACTCAAGGTCAGATAGTATCTATCCTACTGATGATAGATTAGCCTGATGATCAATTTTGCTTGGAAAGTTGTATGCCTACCTACTTTATTTCAAGGTTGATCGTTGCACACCAATGGGCACCTTAGGTTTCTTGGTTCTCACTATGCTGATGGATACACCACTCATGCTGAAAGATACACCATAGGTTGGTTGGTTCTAACACCTCAAGATACAGTACTCATAGCAGATTTAAGTCTAGTACGCTTTCTCCTTGAGTTGGCCACCATATACCTATAGGTTTTCTTTTCCAGGGCTCATGATAAGGCCCCTAGCAACACCTCCCTTATGGGTACTATATTTGGATGACGTGCTTTGTGACCCCATTTAGGCACTACCTGGATTACTATCAATTTGGACAATTCCCCTTTCATAGTAACCACCCCTATGATTGGAGATTCTGTCCTGTGGATATGCTGATTCTCTCTAGATCCAATAAATTTGAGATCGCCAAAGCGACATACCCCTAGTGTGGTCCTCAAGACCAATAGGGTCCACAAAATTATATAAATAAAATATATATTCACTTGTGGATTAGGACACCCTAGTGGTACCTTTTCCCAAGAAAGTATCGTTATGTCAAGAAAACTCCCTATAGGAATCGCTTCACTACTCTTGAGTTGATATGAGTCCCTAGTAGAATTCACTCAGTAGTCGCCCCTAAGTCTGGTTCGATTTGTTATGCTACCAATAGGTAACCCCAATAGTTGTTCCCTAATTTAGAAGATGTAAGTCTACTATGCCTTTTTCCTAGCACGCCTGCAAAGGAAACCCTAAGGTTTGGCTCACCCCACCAAGTATATCCCTTTAGATTTGTAAATCAAGATCTTGATATAGCCTTCTAGGGTCCATCGCACACCAACATGGTCCATAAATTAAATCTATCAAATTTTTCTGAGCTCACATCCCCAGCGGATATGCCCTCAATTTGAAATCAAACAAAGACAAACAAACCATATCAAATCATATGAAATTAAGATAAAATTAATCTTAACTATTTTGAGTTCACATAAACCTAATTCACCACTATTCTCCCAAGGTTAGTTTGATTTGTTGTGCATCTAACGTGTCACCCCAATCCTAGGTTTGGAAGATGTATGTGCTATGCCTTCTTCCAAGCACAACCATAACATCAAAGGCAACTAGGTTGGCTACCCCCCCAATGGTAGACTATCCCTTTGGATTTAAAATATGGTAGGTTGGCTAGTAGCTTTCCATCGACACCTACACGGTCCATACATTAACTCAGATTAAGTGCCCATTCTGATTTTCCTAGTGGAGTTAACACACTGTTTCTCTTGGAACCCTAAATCAAATATCAACAAGTCAAGCAAATAAATCAAACTCAAAACTAACTTCCCTAGTGGAGCTAAATTAAACCAACTCCCTTAGTAGAGTCTAAATCAAAGAAATCTAACCAAAGTCTTATCACCAGTAATACATCTCCAAACAAATTGATGAAATCAAACTCAAATCCAAATATAGCAACCGCTTCCCTAGTGGAAGGTTCATATATCTGGACTCAGCACATATCTCTAGTAGATATGCCTCCACATCAATTAAAATAAAATAAATTAAAGTCGATTTGATCTTCATCCCAGATGGATTATAGATTCTTATCCCCAACAGAACTTCTTTCCACAAATCAAATCAAACTCAAACCTTATTCCCAGTAGATTTGCTTCTTCTATGCCCTCAACATAGACCCCTCACATGTCATTTCAATGCATGTGTGATCCCTAGATCCCTCCATGTCCTTGACATGGAATTCTCATCAAATCTTATTTCTTCTCTTATGCAATTTTAAATACTTCAAACCAAAAGCCTAATAATGTATTCATTCAAATTACATCATCTTAACATTGTAATCAATATTTTATGATTTGTTATGGTGCAAGCTCAAACTAAATATACAATATCATGCTAAACATATTAAAGTGTGAATTAACACACTATATTATATTATAATATATGATGTTATATTACAATTTTCTATAATAAAATATATTATCTAACATTACACCTCATTAGAATCACTAAAAATAAACAAATAACAAAATTTTCTAAAAATATGAATAATGTTCATTTTGGAAGTAAAATTATTATTTTTCTATTAGAAATGGTACAAAATAATATAATTTTGGTGTTGCTTCTTGGTTTGTGCCATGAATTTGGCCAAAGTCTTTTATCTCAACCTTCAATTTATCTTACATTACACCTTAAAATGAATCACTTTAAGCAAAAACTATAAAATTTGGTTGAAAAATGAAAATTTATTTTGGATGCAAAATTCCATTCTTTTAATTAAATGGCACACCATAGCACACCCCCAATGATGTTCCCTAAAGCTT
This sequence comes from Cymbidium sinense, assembly GCA_021442155.1. Classification (NCBI taxonomy): domain Eukaryota; kingdom Viridiplantae; phylum Streptophyta; class Magnoliopsida; order Asparagales; family Orchidaceae; genus Cymbidium; species Cymbidium sinense. The sequence goes on along the minus strand of CM038233.1, from coordinate 35,985,652 downwards.
ACCTTAAATTTTTCCAAATCCCATCATCTTAGCTTATAAATTAGTATTTTTATGAATCATACCAGCACAAACTCTACTACATCATACTCTAACAAACTAAAAAATGCTAAATAATAAGAAGCAATACATAATAGTATGCTATAATGCATGATGCTACACTATGTTATGGCATCATATATTATAATACACTATAACATATTATAATATACTGCATATCACATCATAAGGGATTGCTTGAGATAAAAAATCATAATATTAGTCTAAACAATAAAAAACTATATATTTTAGTCGTATTACTTATATATTTTAAATTGAAATAATATATTATGATGTCATGCTCTACCTATTATGAATTTAGCCAAATTCAACCATTTTAAATTCTAAATCAACATTTTTATAAATAATTCTATCGTAGGCTTGATTGCATGATTGTAAAATACTAAAAGATATTAAAATTCCTAAAAACATATAATATTTATTTTGAACATAAAATCTTACTTTTTAGACTACAAGTGGCATAGCACACCTTTGGTTCTACAACCTAATTTAATTTCAAATTTAACAAATTTCTATCATCGATTTATTAAATCAATGTTTATGATTTATATTAATATATTTTATAGGGCAAAATACCATAATATACTAAAACATTTCAAAACATCTTCTAACATCCAATACATTACTACATGCTCAAATATATGATGCTACATTATACTATAATATATGGTATTATAATATGATTTAGGTTATTTTGGTATTCAAAACTTTAATAAAGGAAAACTCTTTAAGACATTTTCTTTAGCTACCATAACTATGTTAGATTAGGTCATTCTTCAATCTAACAACATCTTTATTCAAGGTTTAGGGTAGGTTAATTTAGTTTATTAGTTTAGGAGGAGGTTTAGTTTTTAGGGTTTAGAGTTTAGGGTTTAGGGTTTAGGGTTTATTTTGTGGTTTAGGTGGGTTTAGGATTTAGTTAAGTGTGGTTTATTTAAGGTTTATTTTAGGTTAGGTTTAAGTTTTAGGGTTTATGGTTTTAAATTAGAAAATTTAGATTCAACATTTCTTTTGATTTTATTAACCAAGTACACCCCAAGTTTTTAGATATGATGACATAAAAAATGAGCACCCATAGAGCTAATAAAACCCAGAAAGACATATAATTTAGATCATATTCTTTTAGTTAGGTCCCACCAAAAGCAAGTATTAATCTGCCATCATATACACCACCACTATAATATCGTTATATAAACAACTACCATCACTATAATATTTAAGTATACTAGTGATAATCATTGCCTTTGTTCACCTATCACCATTGGATTGAGTTAGTTGATGGTGATGTTTACCATCAAGGTTATTCTTGGGTTTGGTTATTTTAGGGTTTAGGTTTAGGTGTTAGTTTGTGGTTAGTTTAGGTGTGTAGTTAGTTAGGGTTTATAGTTAGGGTTTGGGGTTTAGGAGGGAGCATTTATGGTAGGTCAGCATTTAGTGTGGTAGATTTAGGATTATATTTAGTGGTTTAGGATTTTTTTAAATTAAGCAAACCGTGAGTTTATTTAGTTTATATTTATTTTAGATTTTTATTTTATTTTTTATTTTATATTTTTATTAATAATATTTATTTTAGTTTTAGGTTTTATTTTAGTTTATTTTTTTAAGATTAGGTTTATTTATTTTTTATTTTATTTTATTTTAGGTTTAAGTTTTATTTTTATTTTAGTTTAGGTTTAGGTTTATTTATTTTATTTTTTTTAGGTTTTATGTTTAGTTTTAGATTTTGGTCATTTTAGTTTATTTTATTTTATTTATATGGTTTAGGTTTAGTTTATTTTAGGTTTAGGTTTAGTTTAATTTTATTTTATTTTTTAGTTTTTTTATTTTGTTTATTTTAGTTTTTAGGTTTATTTGATTTTTTTATTTTAGGTTTAGTTTTTAGAAAGGCCTAGTTTTTATATTTTTATTTATTTTGTTTATTTTCTTTTATTTTAGTTTTTTTTTTATTTATTTTATTTATTTATTTTTATTTTTTATTTATTTTTTTTTTTATTTTAGGTTTTTATTTTTTTTTTATTTATTTTTAGTTTTATTTTATTTATTTTATTTTATTTTATTTTTTATTTTATTTGTTTAGTAGTTTAGTTTAGATTTATTTTATTTATTTAGTAGGTTTTTTATATTTATTTTATTGGCATTTGGGTTAGTTTAGTAGGGTAGTCTGAGATTTAGGGTAGGGCTCAGAGTGGGTTTAGGGTTGATTTAGAGGGGTTTAGTAAGGGTTTAGGTTTAGGTTTTGTGTGGGTTTAGGATTTAGGTTTTAGTAGGGTTTAGGTTTTATTTTTTGGTTGATTTTGATTTTTAATAAACAACATTATTTAGTATTTAGTTTATTTTTTATTTATTTTAGTTTATTTATTTTATTTTATTTAGGGACATTTATTTTTATTTATAGGTTTAATTATTTATTTATTATAGTTTTATTTTAGTTTATTTTTTATAGGTCCATTTTTTTTAATTTTATATTTTATTTATAGGAAGTTCATTCTTATTTTATTTTGGTAGTTTAATTTATTAGTAGTTTAGGTTTTATTTTAGGTTTGGTTTACCATTTTTAGTTTAATTTATCATTTTTTTAGTATTTTATTGTAGATTATGTATTTATTTATTTTAAATATAGTTTAAATTTTACTTATTTTTTTTATTTAGCCTAAGTTTGGTTGGTTTGTTTATTTTAATTTATTTTAAGTTTTATCTTAGGTTTATTTTTAGGTTTAGGTTTTATAGTTTTAGTTTATTATTTGGTTTTATTATTTTTAGGTTTATTTATTTTATTTAGGTTTATTTACTTTTAGGTATTCATTATTTTATTTATTTTAGTTTAGGTTTAGGTTTTAGTTTAGTTTTAATTTTATTATTTTTATTTTATTTTAGGGCTTTTTAATTCCTTTATTTTAGGTTTAATTAGCTCAGTTTGGTTTTTTAGTTTTAGATTTGTGGGTTTAGGTATTAATCAGGTAAGATAGGTTGTTAGGTTTGGGTTTTAGTGGGTTAGTTTTAGGTTTGTTTAGTGGCTCAGTATTTTATAGTAGGTTTAGTTTTTAGTATATTGGTATTAGTAGTTTAAGATTTTGGTTTTTATTTAAAATTTATTTTAGTTTTTTTTTTATTTTTTAGTTTATTTTATTTTATTTATTTATTTTATTTTATTTAGTTTATTTATTTAGTATTTTATTTTTTATGTTTATTTTATTTTTTAGGTAGTTTATGTTTATTTTTAGTTTATTTTATTATTATTTTTAGGATTAGGTTTTATTTTTTATTTGTGTTTTATTTTATTTTATTAGGTAGTTTTTTATTTTTATTTTAGGTTTATTTATTTATTTGTTTAGTTTAGGTTTCTTTAGTTTATTTTATTTTATTTTAGGGTTTAGGTTTAGTTTATTTTAGTTTAGATTTAGGTTTATTTATTTTAGTTTAGTAGTTTAGTTTATTTTATTTATTTTAGTTTAGTAGTTTTATTTAATTAGGTTTATTTTTAGGTATTTTGGTTTGGTTTTATTTTATTTTATTTTAGGTTTATTTTATTTTATTTGATTTAGTTTATTTTAATTAGGTTTTATTTTAGGTTTATTTTATCTTTAGTAGTTTTATTTATTTTATTTATAGTTTAGTTTTATTTTATCTTTTATTCTTTATTTAGGTATGTTTGGCTTGGTTTAGGTCATGTAGGCTCATTTAGTTTAGGTTTATTATTTTATTATCTTTTATTTAGGGTTTAAATTTATTTATAGTTTAGATCAGCCTCAGTTTTGGTTTTGGTTTAGGAGGGCCCAGTGCCTAGGATCAGGGTTTAGGATTTGGATTTATTTAGGGCTGGGCCAGTGCATAGGCCTAGTTTAGTGTGTTGTGGCTCAGTGGAGATCAGGCCTTTTAGCTTTGAGTCAGGGCTCAGTGGCCCAGGTTTGGGGCCTAGGGTCAGGGTTGGCTTCAGGGCCCAGAGTCGAGCCTGTGTCAGGATTTAGTGGTTTGGGCAGTGTTTTAATTTTAATTTTTTTTTTAAAATGCAGTTTATTTAGTTTATTTATTTTTATTTATTTTAGTTTTTTTATTGATTTTATTTTAGTTTATTTTATTTTAGTTTATTTATTTTATTTTAAGTTTTATTTTAGTTTATTTATTTTAGTTTAGTTTAAGTTTATTTATTTATTTAGTTTATTTTTATTTTATTTTTAGTTTAAGTATTATTTATTTTAGGTTTAGGTTTAGATTTTATTTATTTTTAGGTTTAGGTTTAGATTTTTACTTTGGTTTATTTTAGGTTTTATTTTTTAGTTTAGTTTAGTTTAATTTTAGTTTATTTTAATTTAGGTTTATGTTTAGGTTTAGTTTATTTTAAGTTTAGGTTTAGATTTATTTTAGTTTAATTATTATATAGGTTTAGGTTAATTTTATTTTATTTAGTTTAGGTTTTTTTAGTTTGGGTAGTTTTATTTTTAGATCTTTTTATGTTTGATTTTATTTGGTTTTAATTTTTTAGGTTTATTTTATTTTATTTTAGGTTTAGTTTTATTTTATTAAGGTTTTATTTTTTCACTTTATTTTAGATTTTCTTTATTTTATTATTTAGTTTTATTTTTATTTTATTTTTTTAGATTAGTTTAGGTTTAGTTTAGTTTTATTTTATTATTTTATTTTAGTTTAGTTTTTATTTATTTTATTTTTAGGTTTTATTTAGTTTAGGTTTAGGTTTTATTTTATTTGTGGTAGGGTAATGAGGGTTTAGGGTTTAGGTTTAGGTGGTAGTGGTTGGGTGTTTGTGTTTTGTGGTTTAGTTTTAGGTTTAGGGGTAGTTCTAGGTTCAAGTTTTAGTTTAGGGTTTAGGGTTTTGGTTTTTTTTAATAGAGAATAAATTCATATTCAACATTTATTCTTTCATTTCATCAACCAAGTAACACAAAGTTTTCATAAGTTTACAACATAGATAAAAAATGAGCATGTGTAGAGCAATTCAAAAAATCTAGATAACTAGAATCATCTTTACTACAAAGACACAATTCCATAAGCATAAGATCAAATTGGCCGTTATTAAATTTCTCCAGTTTCAATCAAAGCCACCCCATCCTCTCGAGTAGCAGGATCTGCCATCATATCCCAGATCTCTCCCTCCGCCACTACCACAGTTGTAGCTGTTGTCGCTCCTCCTCCTCCATAACAACCACTACTCCGACCACCACCACCATATCCACCAGCAACTCTAGACCCCCCACCACCACTGCAATAAACGCTGCCTCCTCCTTTGCCTCCACAGATCTGGGACTGAGCTGGTTGACGATGATGTTCGCCAACAAGGTTCTTCCATTCTATTTAGATTTAGGTTTAGGTTTATTAGGTTTTAAGTTTAGGTTTACTTTTAATTTATTTAGTTACTTTAGGTTTAGAGTTTAGGGTTTAGGTTTAGGTTTTAGTTATTTTAGTTTAGGTTTTATATTTTATTTTGTTTATTTTATTTTTATTTTATGTTTAGTTTTTTTTTTATTTGGGTTTTATTTTTTTTTGTTTATTTTAGGTTTTATTTTTAGTTTTATTTTTTTATTAGGTTATTATTATTTTATTTTAGTTTATTTTATTTATTATATTTAGTTTTATTTTATTATTTTTATTCTTAAGTTTATTTTATTTTAGTTTAGTCTAGGTTTCCTTTAATTTATTTTAGTTTATTTTATTTTAGTCGGACCAAGTTTATTTTAGATTTTAATATTTTATTTTTTATTTAGTTTAGTTTTGTCATTTTATTTGTTATTTAGTAGGTTTTTAGTGTGGCCTGGGTAGGGCCCAGGTCTGGTTTTTGGAGTTGGGTAGTGTCAGGTTGGGCCTTTAGGCCTGTTTAGCAGTCCCTGTGGCCTTAGTGGTCAGCTTGTGATCAGGGAGGTCTGGTAGGGTCAGTCCAGGCCTCAGATTTAGGGTCTGAGGTAGTTTTAGGCTAGGGTTTAGGGTTAGGATTTAGGGTAGGAGTAGGGTTTAGATCTTTTAGAAAAAAAATTAAGCAAACCGGCAGTTTAGTTTATTTAGTTTATCTTTATTTATTTTAGTTTATTTATTTTATTTTATTTTTTATTTTTACTTTATTTTACTTTTAGTATTTTTTAATTTTAGGTTTAGGTTTTATTATTTTATTTTCTTTATTTTATTTTTATTTTTTTAGGTTTATTTTAGTTTAGGTCCAAGTTTATTTTTAGTTTATTTTATTTATTTAGTTTAGGTTTAGTTTATTATTTTAAGTTTAGTTTATTTATTTTAGTTTAGTTATTTTAGTTTAGTTTGGTTTATTTTATTTATTTAGGCTTAGTTTTAGTTTAGGGTTTTATTTTTTTATTTTTTGTTTTAGATTTATGTTTTATTTAGTTTATTTTATTTTATTTTATTTTACATTTAGTTTTTATTATATTTAGGTTTTAATTTTAGGTTTATTTTAATTTTACTTTGTTTTTATTTATTTTATTTTAGTTTTCTTTGAGTTTTTAGGTTTAGTTTAGTTTTACATTTTATCTATTTTATATTTTATTTTATTTAGGTTTTTTTTTATCATCATTTATGTTTTATTTAGGTTTTGTGTTTTATGGTTGGTTTAGGTTTAGAGTGGTCAGAGTCAGGGTTTAGGGGGATTTAGGATCAGGGTTTGGGTTTAGGGTTTAGGGCCCAGGGTTTAGTTATTTATTTGTTTATTTCATTTTTAAAATCAAAACAAGCAGGTTTAATTTATTATTTTATTTATTTTTATTTTATTTATTTATTTTATTTATTTAGTTTAGTTTATTTTAGGTTTATTTATTTATTTATTTTATTAGTTTTATTTATGTTATTTTTTAGGTTTATTTTATATTTTATTTAGGTTTAGTTTTTATTTAGGTTTATTTTTATTTTATTTTTTAGTTTAGGTTTATTTTATTTTTATATTTTATTTTATTTAATCTTAGGTTTAGTTTATTTTTGTAGGTTTAGTTTTATTTATTTTTAGTTTATCTTTTGGTCAGTTTATTTAGTTTAGGTTTTAGCTTAGGATTTAGGTTTTATTTTTATTTTTTAGGTTTATTTTTGGTTAGTTTTATTTAGTTTTATTTATTTTATTTTAGGTTTATTATATTTTTATTTTATTTTATTTTATTTAGATTTAGTTTATTTATTTTATTTATTTTATTTTATATTATTTTATTTTATTTTCTTTAGGTTTAGTTTAGGTTTTAGTTTATGTTTTTTATTTTTATTTTTGTTTATTTAGGTTTTAGATTTAGTTTAGTAGTTTAGGTTTATTAGGTTTATTTTTATTTATTTTTAGTTTAGCTTATTTTTTTTAGTTTATTTTATTTTATTTAGTTTAGTGTTGTTTTTTATTTATTTTAGTTTAATTTAGGTTTAGTCATTTTATTTTATTTTATTTTTATTATAGATTAGTTTTATTTTAGTTTAGGGTTTGGTTAATTATTTATTTTTAAGTTTTAGTTTTAGTTTTATTTTATTTTATTTATTTTATATTGGTTTACTTTATTTTATGCTAAGTTTTATTATATTTGTTTTATTCTTAGGTTTATTTTATTTTTAGTTTAGTTTAGTTTTAATTATTATATTTTAGTTTATTTTATTAATTATTTTATTTTATTATTATATTTTTTTAGGATTATTTAGGATCTAGTTTATTTTTATTTTATTTTTTTATTATATAGGTTTAGGTTTTATTTATTTTATTTAGGTCTATTAAGTTTAGGTCAGCAGGTTTGGGCCTTGGGGGTTATGGCTCAGTTTCAGGCCCAGCCCAGGTTTTGTGGCCCAGTAGGTCAGGGTTTGGGCCTGTGCCTGGCTTCAGTCAGCAGTGGCTCAGGCTCAGGCAGTGGGTCATCAGCCTCAGTTTAGCTTGTGGCTCAGTCTAGGGCCTGTTTAGGCTCAGGCCTGGGCAGGCCCAGGGTCAGTGGCCAGGGAGGGCCCAGTTTAGTTTAGAGCCCAGGGCTAGGGTTTAGCTGGCCCAGCTCAGGGCCTGGGCCCAGGCCTGTAGAGGCTCAGTAGGGCCTATTTCCAAAACCAGGCAAAAAAGTGGTAGGCTCATTTATTTATTTTATCTTTTATCTTTTAGTTTATTTATCTAGTTTAGTTTATTTATTTTGTTAATTTATTTTAATTAGTTTTATTTTAGTTTATCTATCAGGTTTAGGTTTTTTAAGTTTTATTTATATTTTATTTAGGTTTAGGTTTTATTTGTTATATGTTTAGTTTTATTTTAGTTTTAGTGGGGGTTTAGGTTTAGGTTTATTTTATTTATGTTTAGGTTTATTTTTAGTTTATTTTTTTATTTTGTTTAGGGTTTAGCTTAGGTTTTATTTATTTTAGTTTTATTTATTTTAGTTTAGGTTTATGTTTAATTTATTTTGTCTATTTTATGTTTAGGTTTTTTTTTAGTTTAAGGTTTAGGTTTTATTTTTTATTTATTTTTAGGTTTATTTTTTGGGTTTAGGTTTTATTTAGTTTTTATTTTATTTAGGGTTTTGTGCCACCAACCTTTAAGATCTTTGATGGCAGTGGGAGCTCATGATAACACATTGCACACTTTAGAGCTGGATGTTGCAACACGGGCAAAGATCCACTCCTCTTCTGCCTTTTAGATAGTGTTGCATTTGATTGGTACGCCGAACTGCCCAATGGTTCGGTGAAGACTTTTGCTGAGTTGGAAGGCCTCTCCATCAAATGGTTTGCAGGAGCTCAGCAGAGAGTGACTGTAGGCCACCATATTGTAGAGAAATAGAAACTCAACAAGTCCCTTATTGATTACATTCTCAGGTGGCACAACTTGAACATAAAATGCGAACCATAACTGTTTGAACAACATGCCATTGAGATTCTACTCAAGAATATCCATGGCCCAGTAGCTTTCATGCTTAAGGACTTTACCATCAAAACATTCAAGAAATTAATCAACAAGGCAGCTAGCCTATAAGAGGAAGCCAAATAGTTGCCCTTTCCTGACAAATCATCTAGGCCCAAGCCGCAGAAGGTGTCCAACTTCTAGACTTATAACTACCTAGAGTGGCCGCTAGCTAACTCCTCCTCCAATTTTAAAACCATGTAGTCCGGTCTTATGAATTGCAAGATAGCTAAGGTAGTTATTTAATTAGAAAGAGACTAAAGTCCTGAACACGCTCCCTAAGAGACTAGAGAATGAGTGGTATGAGCATATGACTTAATATATAGATGTAAAATCTTTTCAAATTTTATTTCAATTTAGACACAACATTTTGATAGAGGCTTTAGGATTTCTTATGCTTAAATGCATGATGAAATAGGTTATGGGTCAAATCAGCTAGAAGAAGGTGTTCTCCACCACAAGGGATGCCCTCACAGGTCAAGCATTCCTATCATGCAAAAATGGATATCCTTCATGTTCAAGAGAGAAAGAATATGCATGCATGATGTGAAACATACAACCATTCAGTTAAGGGGTTACTAAATCTTTTAATTATCTTATTTATCTCTTAGGCTTTATGATGAGGTTATGAGTTATTTAAAATTTAATTATGAGTAATTAGTTGGGTAGAAAAGTTATTTTTATCCTAATAGCCTAATCGTATCCAAGCCACCCATTAAAGCATCAATCATTTTAGAAACTATGAAAAGCATGCCATCCTAATGCACAATATGAACATAACATCTAACAATTATATAAATTATCATAAAAGAATAAAAGGCTGGTGCGGCCGGGTACTGCCGTACAACCCAAAGAAAGAAAAGATGGGTAGCTGAGCTCTACCCTTATACAACCTAGAATAGAAAAGAATAATTGTAATTTTATTAAATGCTACAGAGGTCTTCGTTTTTTATATCTCCATTTCTAATTTGGTTCCTTCTTTGATTTGGATTGTGCTTGCTTCCTAATCCTCCATAGCACTAATCCTAATTCCTATTACAAAAATTACATTTATGAGGGAAAAGTAAATTTAACTACACTTGCAAAATAGAGGTTAACTAAATATACATATAATCCCAGGCAGTTGTATTTATAATTTGGACTTAGCACCCTACACATCGGTAATTAAGCCCACCTGCCCTAACTTGGATTATACTTAAAGATTTAAGCAACCTCCAAAAAGAAGATTCACATTTATTTTTAAGCATCTATTAAGCATAATCCCATGCAAAAAACATGATTAGGCTAATGTTGGCCTATCATCCAGTTTACAAAACATACACCCTAACATTTAATCTAAAATAATATATCATAAAACAAAGCATACATTACATCATACACCATTCTAACTTAGAACTAGAAGTGGTGATTAATTAATGTGTATTAAAGGATTTAATTGATGGTTGTGTTTCTTAGCATTTGATTATTTTAAGTGTAGAAGGATTACACTCTAAAGATGAAAGGATTGCTTCATCCCTACCATAAAAAAGTATATTAATTTGATTTAGTGAATTTAAGTTTTGTTAATCCTTTGTTTTTACTTGATTAATTTAATTGAATTACTATGACATTATAAAAAAACATCATTTATAATTATGTATCTATACATGCAACATATTTTAGCACACTTAAATGATGAATGTATGTGTATGTTTAGAATTTATATTTTATTTAATTGAATTATTTAAACATATTAATTTAAAACTTTATCCAAATTCTTATATAAAAAGGAAATAAGAATGAAATTAAATAGGCATTTGCCGTTGTTAAACTAGGGAAGTTAGGTAATCAAATGACCTCTTTGGAGTTAGCTAAAACCCGTATTCTTGGGATGTCCAGACTATATACCCATTTGCATTCAAACATTTGTAAACTCATATACATGAACATAGGAAGTAAGCTCCAAATCATATGGCTAATTAATTCAACCACTTAGTCAATTATGAATGCATGCAATTTTAATGTAAAATGTGATTTTCATTCACTAATCACATATACATATACATGTATAAACATATAGGCAAGTATGTGTCATTATTAATCCAGGGAAGTGAGGTAATCAAATGACCTCCTTGGGGCTAACTAAAGGCTCGTATTCCCAGGATGTCTAGACTATATACTTGCTTTTCTTTGACACACATGGATGTATACATAAATGAGGGAAAGAAAACCATGCAAAGATTGTATATTTTTTGATTGAATCATTTATATATATATGAATTAAAGATCTATCCAAATTCTAATGTTGAAATACATAAGAATGAAATAAAATGGGTATGTGCCATTGTTAAACCATGAAAGTGAGGTAATCAAATGGCCTCCTTGGGGCTAGCTAAAGCCTCATGTTCTTGGATGTGTAGACTATATACCCACTACAATTCAATCTTATATAAATCAACACTTGAATAGAGGAAAGATAACTCACCATTCATACACTTAATCTATAAGCACATGCATTTCTTATATATTTATAACTAGCATCATAACACATATTATTATTCATTTATAAGATTTTGAAAAATACATTTCGATTTAATAGTGATAATACCATGCATATATTAAATTAAATCAACACATGCAAGCTTACATAAAGAAAGCCATTTTATTTTACTTGATTTTGAAAAGATGGATGCATGAATTCAAATGACATAAAAAAATTTAACATATTGGAAAGAGACAATCAAATATAAGCATGTGATTCTTTCAACCAAACTAGTTTTAAGGACAATCAAATCAAATAAGATTATTTAAAGCAAACCAAAGCTTCTTTATTAATTAAGTTTTGTATTTGATTTGATTTAAAGAGGAGAAGAGAAATCATCACTTGTTGTTTTAAACCCATTCCCACATTAGTGATTTGATTTGATTTAAGGAAACGTAATTAAGTCAATTCTATGTGTTAATTAAGTTGAACCCTTTATTAGATGATATAATTACCCTTACCTATGTCACGTTAAAGTAATTAACTAAATAATTATGATCCAACATGATATGAATGAAAATAAACTTGCAATGATCCTAAGAAATAAAAGGGGCCTAATGCAATTGGCTCATGATTAATAGTTAATTAGATTAAGAGACTTAATTAATTACTCTTATGATTTTCTCACACATGTGGACTAACCATAATTTCATTAAACTCCTTTAGGTTATTAAACACCTAAAGATCTATCCCATCATTTAATTAATTAAGGTCCGATGTGATTATGATTTCAATTTGATTAAGATTTAATTAATTAGTTAATTTCATTTTAAAAGAAATGAACTTGGAAAAGGGTCCCAACCCTATTCCTTAGTTCACTTACTGTTGAATAATGATTAAAAAACTTAATAAATCAATATATTACTATTCATGGGATTAATTAATCATTAATTAACTTAAAAGAGTAATTAAGGTTTAATTAGTCAATTTTCCTAATTAAGTGAGAAATAAATCCCAAGAAAATTATGGGAGGCAGAGGTCATCCCATTAAATTAACCCACAAAATTTGGGATTAATCAAGTAATTAAGAGTAATTGCTAGTTTAATTAAACCTTAATTACTATTCAAAATTAGTTAAGATCATTTTTAATTTATTCTCCTCTGAAATACCTATAAAATGAGTATTTATTTGCATTTTTTATTTCTCTATGCTTTTTTATGATTTTTAGAAGTTTCAGCCATTAAAAATGATTAATTAAGCCTAATTAAAGCCTAATCCTATTGGCACCACATGGCGCATTTTCCATGTGGCATCACAGGATTGGCTATTTAAAACTTATTCGACTCAGCACCTATGTGGCGGTGGCAGATGCGCTTTCTCCTTCACCACCTGATCTAAGATTAGACATCTATGATTAATCCCATAGCTTAATAGGATTAAATCGATTGATCTAGCAGATTTAATCATGACCGTCTATTCTGATCACGTAGAATGGACGGTGCGTGATCTAACGTCACATGAGCGAGGGAGAATGGAGTCCATCCACCATTGCTCACTTGATTCGAGCTTACCCGAGCTTAGATCAACTATAAAAGGATCTCACACCTTCTTGACATCTATCAGAGGGGATCCAATGGTCAAGATCACACGAGATGCAAGTTTTCTTCAAAAAGTTCCAACCCATTTTTTTTCTAAGGATCAATTTTGGAAGCATACCTCACCGGAGCTCAAGACTAGTGGCTCGAACGATTGAGGAAGCTTCATCTAGTGGAGATGAAGCCCTATTGATCAGCAATTGGATTAACTCCTCGATGTTCGCTCGGAAGGCCATGAACTGACCGTTTGGAGCTTGGCTTTGATCAAAGTACCACTTTCGATGCTTGAGAAGCTAAGGAGATGATTCATTCTTGCTCGACAAGGCCTAGGGAAGGTGTGTGCAAAGTTAATTTGAGTTTGATGGAGAAATGGGGAAGTCAGGTTAGAAATGGGAGTGTCCTATTTTGGGGTGGATGGGAATGGCATTTTTCGATCGAGGAACAAGCTTGGGAACTTAGGGAATGGCTCTAGCAGCTCATCTTGGGTAGTTATGGCTCTAAGAAATGTTTTTTATGTGTATTTGAGTGGAAATGAGGGGTGTATACCCCTTCATCTTGATCGACGGTGGGATCTGTTTGTTTCTGGCCATCCAACCATCTGTGGAGTCAGGCATGAGGAGGTGAGTTGGCTTGGCTTGGTTGGTTGAAGGGGTGGAAGTGGATGTGAAAAAGGAATCATGGGTGACCTATGGGTTTAAATTGCTCCAATGGGGAGGGTGTGTTGATTTCGCCTCCCATGGGTCATCACCCAACCACCCTGTTAGTTGGGGGTCCTAGGTGCCTAGGTGGACCATTGGGAGAGCACCAAGTGACCAAGGAATGGAAATGACCACTTACATGGGTGATTTGTCTCATCTGATGCCCTTGAACTAAAAGTAGATTGATCATTTGGCATTACATTTGATTTGGGTAGATTTCAAATGAGCAAAAAGTGGGTTAGCCCAAATTTTAAGTCAATCAGAGTTGATTTGGTCAGGTTTGGCTCAGTTTGACTCATTTAGGTCAAATTGGGATAGTCAAGTTGACCAATTGGTCAAATTAATCAAACTAAGGGTCAAGTTCATATGATCATTTGGGATGTTTTGGTTCAATTGGTTTGGTTTAGTTTGGCTTAGATTTGATTTTGCTCATTTGAATTCATTTGGGTCAAATGAGAGTTGACCAATTTGACCAAATTAGTCAAATTCTTGGGTTGGGTGTTGGTTTAGGTTTAGTTGACCAATTGAAGATGATTGTGATTTTTGGTTTCAATTAATTTGGATTTAGTTTTGATTTAGGCCAACTTGAACCTTTAGGTCAATTTGGGCTAAGTTGGTCAATTGGGTTCAATTGGGTCCAACATGGCTTTGGTCAAGCTCAACAATCAATTTGGAATGAACTTGAGCCATTGGTTGCAATCAATTTGGTTTATATTTTGATGGGAGGTTTTGATGGGGTTGGTTCATTTTAATTTGGGTAGATTAGAACTCAAATAGGTCAAATTGGCCACTTTGGGTCAAGTGGACAAATTGGGTTTCTTGGGGTTGGTTTTGAGTTTGATTTATTTGAGTTTATATATTGATTTTGGATTGATATATAAATTCAATTGTAATTGGCTTGGGTTCAAATGGGTTTTGGTTCATTTGAACATTTCAAGTCAAAAGGGTTAAGTTAGGTTTGACTTGGGTTGATTTTGGTTTGGCTTGATGATTATAGATTTAATTTATATTTGAAAATATGATTGAAGGTATGATTGATTCATGAGAAAATCAATTGAATTTGGGTAAGTCCATGGAGTTGGGTCATGTGGCTTAGGTTTGGATTTTGATTTAGTTTGATTTAGTTTTGATGATTTAAATGTATATTTCATTTAAATTTGTGAATATGATTGAAAACATGATTGATTTGTGAGAAAATCAATTGAGTTTGAATTGATTTGGATTATGATTTGGCTAAGTCCATGGGATAGGTCATAAAACATAGGAAGGGTTTTGATTTAATTCTGAGATTTAATTTGATTTAGTTTATTAGTTTTGATCATTTTAATGTAGATTTGATTTATATTTAGAAGATGATTAGATATAAATTGATTATGAGAAAATCAATTGATTTTGGATTGATTTGGATTAAGATTTGGCTAAGTCCATGGGGCTCATATAACTTAGGAAGGGTTTCAAGTTTGGATTTGATCATGGGCTTCAATCATTTGGTTTTGGAATTTGGGCTTGGATTTGGATTTAAATTTTATGTTTGAATTGAACTTCAGGTTTGGTTTGAGAAGGTGAACATGGATTGGATTTGGGTTGTAGGGTAGTGGATTATCCTAATCCCTAAGGCATAACCTAATCCTATGGTTAACCCTTCTATGTTGTTTGGTTTAGGTTAAGTGTTTACCTAATTGTTAGAAGTGTCTTATGACTAGGGAAGTCTTAATGTCTAGAAGACTCCTAAGTCTAAGGGAAGATTGAATCTGCACTCCAAAAGTGAGGTCAACATGCCTTAGGCACCATAGTGTTTCTCTTAGAGATAGATGATTTTGAAGATCGAAGATGAGTTTCATATTATAGACTCGGATACATCTTTCAACGCTTTGCTTGGGAGATCATGGATACATGAGAATAATATAGTTCCATCCTCTCTACATCAGTGTATGGAGTTTGTGAGAGGTGGTATCGTATGCTGTGTCAAAAGAGATCTCAAGTCATTTACAGTTCACGAGGTCAGCATATATGAGGATGCAGCTTACTACCTCCCTCAAAATCAACAAGTTTATTATCGCAAACTTGGCCAAAGTTTAAAATAAAAGAAAAAAAGAAAAGAAAAGAAAAAAAAGGAAATAGAAAAAGAAAAAGAAAGGAAAAGAAAATAAAAGGGAGCGAAAATAGACTTGGAGGAGGAAGTGGGCGATATTAAATTCCACCCAGTTGTTACTCCATTCATATGGGTAGGGGCTCGACCTCCACCAGGTAGAGAAAGAGGCCATTTCAAAGGCAGTCCCAGGGGTGGAAAACCTTTTTATTGGCCACCTAATAGAAGATATGTCCCAGCTAGCATAAGTACACCTGTTATCCATATAAACTTAGAATCTAGTTCATAGGATGAGTATTATATGGTTAGCACACCAGCTAGCTCTTCTCAATAGTAGATTCCCTTGGAGGTGACACTTGAGCCAGATAGCGATGAAGACTGGGCTCCAAAGCAAAGCATAAGTATATCCAAGTCTATATGTGAAATAATTAGGCATCAGTTGGGAATCTTAGCTCTAACCCTACTTTTCTCTCAAAAAGCTGAGGGTTTGGTAGTTAATGAAGCCCCTAAGTCATCCACAGTGTGAATAGAGTTCTTTTCTGGAGCATCATCCTCAAGATAAGTTGATGTACAACTTTAGGATGATTCATATAAAGATTTAATAGAATTGCCTTTTGATTGGTACTTGGCTTGTGTTCATAATTCAAAGAAAGGGCTAATCCCACATACTTGGTCAAAGGGTTTACTTTGAAAGAATATGGAAGAACAAATGCAAAAGCTCTCAATCAAGATAGGACTAGGATTCTATATATAATAGTCGATGATGATAATTACTACTAAGTCATCATCAATCATTTAGAATCTGATAGGTTCTTTTTAGATCACATTAAATCATATGAGGAGTTGTGCTTAGAAACTTCAGATGATTTTGAAGTCAAAGATGCACTGCTAGAATTCAAAGAAGAGATCAAGTCAACCATCGATGAACTCAAGAAAATAAACTTTGGAACTGAAGAAGGTCCACGCCAGACATACATCAATTTTTTATTGAATGAAATTAAAACCAATGACTTAGTTAGGCTTTTGACTGAGTTTAAAGACTACTTTGCATGTAGTTATGAAGAGATTCCTAGATTAGCTTCTGATGTAGCAGTCTATAAATAAGCAATAGAGCCTTGTGCTAACCCTATCAAGTAAGCTCCTAGACGCATGCAATTAGACATAGAACAATAGGTCATTTATGAAGTCAAAAAATTGATCGATGTTGGCATTATTCAGGAAGAATAATACCCTACCTGGTTAGCCAACATCATCCCATTTAAAAAAAGAATGGCCAAATTCACATATGCTTCAATTTTAGAGATTTAAATAAGGCATGTCTAAAAGATGAATTTCCACTATCAATCACAGAGTTGATTGTGGACATTACCTCATCTTATGCAGCCTTCTCTTTCGTGGATGGCTCATCTGGATATAATCAAAAAAAGATGGCACCTGAAGATGAAAGAAACACTACTTTTAGAACCCCTGATTGAAATCTATTACTATAAGTTCATGCCTTTCAGCCTTAAAAAAGCCGGTGCTACATACCAGCGGGTTATGACTTGAATCTTCGATGAACTCATTCATCATCAAGTCAAGTGCTATGTTGATGATCTTGTGGTCAAAAGTAGAGAAAGGAAAGGCCATCTCTTTGAATTGAGAGTAGTTTTCAAATAGTTAAGAAAATTTAACCTCAAAATCAACCCCCTGAAGTGTGCATTCGAAGTTGCCTGAAGAAAATTCCTTGGGTTTGTTGTCCAACAACAGGGAATCAAAATCGATCTAGAGAAGATCAAGATGATATTAGAAATGTCACCCCTAAAAGTTTAACTCAACTCAAATCATTCCAAAGGTGGTTGGAGTATCTGAGATACTTTATATCAAACATATCGGGAAGATGACGATTCTCAAAGACTTATCAAAAGGATGCCAAGTTCAAGGGAATGACAAGTGTGAGCATGCCTTCAAAGACATCAAGCATTACTTGATGACTTCATTAGTTCAAGCAGCCCATATCTCATGCATGCTGCTCATACTTTACACTACTATGTTAGATGACTCCCTTGGTGCTTTGTTGGCCTAAGCTAATGATGAAGGGAAGGAAAATACACTCTACTACCTTAAACATTATCTAATCCTTGATGAGGATAATTATTCACCCATTAAAAAGCATTACCT
This sequence comes from Cymbidium sinense, assembly GCA_021442155.1. NCBI lineage: Eukaryota > Viridiplantae > Streptophyta > Magnoliopsida > Asparagales > Orchidaceae > Cymbidium > Cymbidium sinense. Next base: position 35,967,740 of record CM038233.1, on the reverse strand, counting down.
AGCTTTAATTGTTGCATCCCAAAAGCTACAGCACTACATGCTTCCTCATAAGATTAACTTAATCTCTAGGATCAATCCACAACATTATCTCATGACACTATCGATGCTATCTGGATGGATGGGATGACGGTCCATGATCCTCTCACAGTTTGACATTACCTTTATACCTCCGTCGAAAGGATCAAGTGATTTCTTAGACACCCACTTCCTGCTAACTCTCTTCTTAGTGATGATCTCCCCAATGAATAAATCATGAACTTAGGGGATACTAGCATTCACCATTGGGAGATGTACTTTGATGGCACGACTTCTTCTCAAAGAGGAGAAGAATCATAATCTACTATTCCAAAAAAGGCAGCGGTAGGACTAGTTCTCTTAAGTCTGAGTTATGATGTGATGAGATTCTCATATCATTTGTCCAATCTTTACACCAAAAATGAAGTCAAATATGACACTCAGATTGAAAGTTTGGAGTCATTACTCTAAGTATCCATAACATCGACATCTTCGAGGATTCTTAGCTAGTTATCACCAAATCACTGGGTCCTATAAGGTTATAAAGCCCATGATCTATCACTACCACAAGTACACCATGGAGTTGAAGTCTTATCTTTTATTGATATTAAACTCATCAAAAAGTACTCTCTTGAAGGGGAGGTTGCCATTACCAAGAAGGACAAGGAGTTAGATTAGAGGTAACCATTCATGTATTACCTAAACAAAGGTAAAGTACCTCAAGAGAAGTCCCAAGCTTATCAGATGAAGCAGAGTGCACTTTCCCATGCTCTTATGGATGGTGTCTTGTACCAGTGGTCTTTCGATCATATGTGGTTACGTTATTTAGACAAGCATGAAGCCCGCAAGATGATGATTGAGGTACACTCAGGATTATGTGAAGCCAACCAATCAAGTCTAAAGGTTGAAGCCATGATCAAGAGACTAGGATACTACTGGCTATCGATGATCAAAGATTGCATGAATACAGCTAGGCGATGCCACCAATGTCAAATACATGGTGTAGTCCTACACCAACCAACCAACATTCAACATCCTACATTGACCTCATGGCTATTCGAGTGCTGGGGTACCGACATAGTGGGTTCGATTAATCCTCCTTCTTCCAAGGGTCATCAGTTCATCTTAGCTGCTACTGAGTACTTTTCTAAATGGGCGAAGGTGATTTCACTCAGAGAGGTCACAACTTAGCATCTGCTCCAATTTTTTAGGAATCATATCGTATATAGGTTTGGAGTGCCTTCATGAATTATATCTGATAATGGTACTACATTCAAGAGCACCGAGGTCAACAACTTTGGTAGGTGACATAACATAGATTGGAGATATTCTACGATCAACTATCCGAGGCAAACGGCTTAGCAGAAGCCTTCAACAAAACTCTGATCAAAATACTGAAGAAGACACTCGACAATAACAAGTGATAGTGGCATAAGGAATTAGTTGAAGCCTTGGGGGTCTACCACACCACATATAGAACTCCAACACAGTATACTCCTTTCTCCTTAGTGTGTGGGTCTGAAGCCATTCTACCATTAGAAGTCCAACTCCCATTACTAAGGATAACTTTGGGTAGCAAGATCATAACAAAGTAGAATGCTAAGTTGCAGTTAGAAGAGCTCAAAGGTTTGGAGGAGAGACGCCTGCGGGCATGCCAAAATCTCAGGTTATACTAAGCTAAAATGATTCAAGCTCACATGAAGTTGGTCTATCCTAGAGCTTTTCAAGTAGGAGAGCTTATTTTAGTTTTAAGGAGACCAATTGTTGGCCATCGTAACATGGGAGGCAATTTTGAACCCACTTGGGAAGGCCCATTTGCTATAGAGAAGGCCTACTAAGGAGGACCTTGTCAGCTTATTAATCATATGGGAGAGTGCCCAATGCTTCCAATTAATGGGTTATACTTAAAGAAATATTATAAATCATGTTTTAAAATAGTTATCATCAATGAAAATTCCATTTCAAATTCAATCTCTTCCATGTTGAAAGTATTCTTGTTTGATAATCAGCCATGACGTGTTTAGTGTAGGTGTAACAAACCCAAGCGGCATCCTATCCTTCATCAACATAACGTAAACACAAACATAAACTACACACAAACATATAAACTAAATACATATCTTTTATCTTAGGCTAATCTGAGTTGAGATAATGCCCGTAGTGGCACTCACTCAGTAGCTGCTCTAGGTCGAGCTGACACGCTACCCTGTTAGTTTGTCACCCCAGTGGTCTTCTTGCTTCAGAGAATGTAAGTCTGTTACACTTTTCTTCTTTACTTGGCACTGCAAACCAACGAGCATCTTTTTAGTTTGGTAAGAATTACTATGTGGCCGGTAAGCTACTTCATGTTGGCTTTGTTTAAGAAGATGTGAGTCTATTACACTTTCTTCTTGGATTAGCCTTCGTGCACTGACTGGGTTGAGTATATTTGAGGTTTAGGATAAGTCCCATAGTGGCTCCTTCCCTCCTAACTGCTTCAAGTTTGGGTTTAGTCCTTCCTCAGGTCTCCCCACTTAGTAGTTGCTCTAAGTTAGATAACATCTGCCCCACTGATGAAAGATTATCCTGATGATCAGTTCTACTTGGAAAGTTGTAAGCCTACATGCTTTCTTTCTAGAATGATCATTGCACACCGACGGGCACCTTAGGTTGGTTAGTTCTCACTATGCTGATGGATACACCACTCATGTTGATGAATACACCTTTGGTTGGTTGGTTCTCACACCTTAGGATACACCGCTCATGGCAAATGTTGGTCTGTTATGCATTCTCCTTGAGTTGGCCAATGTACATCCATAGACTTTCTTATTAAGGGCTTAGGATAATGCCCCTAGTAGCACCTCCCTTGTGGGCACTATATTTGGATCATGTCCTTTTCAAACCCATTTTGACACTACTTGGGTTACTATCAAATTAAATAGTTCCCCTTTCCTATTAACCACCCATGTGGTTGGAGAATCCATCCTATGGATGTGTAGATTCTCCCTTGGTCTAGTAAATCTGACATAGGTGAAGGCTTATTACATTAAGTGAATGGCTTATTACATCTTGATAATTCAATATCCTTAATATCTAATGAAGTTTAAGTGTATTTAAATTCATGTCCTTTTGATTGATTAATTTTAGATTAGATGTTTTTGGTTTGATTAAATCTTGATAATTCAATATCCTTAATATCTAATAAAGTTTAAGTTTGTTTAAATTCATGTGTTTTTGATTGATTAATTTAAGATTAATTATTTTGGTTTAATTAAATTTTGATAATTCAATATCCTTGATCTTTAATAAAGTTTAAGTTTGTTTAAATTCATGTGTTTTTAATTGATTAATTTTAGATTAGATGTTTTGGTTTAATTAAATCATGATAATTCAATATCCTTTTAAATTAATATTTAAATTTTTTTCTTTGATTATGGTTATGTGACTTAATTTTATGCTTAATTTATTTGATTGTGGTTCATTTATTTGTAGTTTGATCGGATTAGATTAATTGAGATTTTATTTCAATTTTAATTGAGTTTGATTCTTTGTAATTAGGATTTTATTTTTAATCTCATCCATTTATCATGTTTATCAAAGTTTGGTTTGTATTTTGATTTCAAACCTTGGATAGTTAACTAGTTTATCTTATTTAAATAGGTTGAATGAGATTTGATTTGATTACATATTATATTGATGAGAGTCTTTCTTAATTTAATTTAATTTGATTTAATTTGATTTGATTAGCTTTATTAGTCTATAGGTTTGCTTAAGTTCAATGTGATTATGTGATTAGTTTAATTAAGAATGGTATTCATGTTAATTATAATGGTTTGTTTAATTTTTAATTTGATTTCATATTTGTTTAGGTTAATGATGTAATTAATGACTTAATAATTTACGCTAAGTTTAGGTTCTGATTAGTATTTAATTGCATTTATGTTTGATTAAGTTTAAGTTTAATATGATTAATTTGATTGACTTAATAAGCTTATTTAAGAAGTCTGATCAAATTAATTATTAGATTAATTTGATTTGAATTTGATTTTATAAATTTAATTTGGTGCATTAAGATGATGGATTAATTCATTAAGTTTGCATTAATTAGGTATTTACTCAGTTAGATTAGCTTAAGGGTAATTAATTTAATTAATAAGTGTGTTTAAGTTAATTAATAAATAAAATAAAGATTTATTTAATTTTTAATTTGGTTTTATATTTATTTAAATTAATGATGTAATTAATGACTTAATGATTTATGTTTAATTTAGGATTTGATTGGAATCTAAGTGCATTTATGTTTGATTAAGTTTAGGTTTAACATGATTAATTTGATTAACCTAATTAGTTTGCTTGAGAGGTGTGATTAAATTAAAAAAGATTTCTTTAATTTTTAATTTGATTTCATATTTATTTAGGTAAATGATGTAATTAATGAATTAATGATTTAAGTTTAAATTAGGATTTAATTAGCATTTAATTGCATTTTATGTTTGATTAAGCTTAAGTTTAATATGATTAATTTGATTGACTTAAGTAGTTTATTTAAGAGGTATGATTAAATTAATTAGTAGATTAATTAAGTGTTTGATTTGAATTAATTTTAATGTGATTTATAAAATTAATTTGGTTCATTAAAATGATAAATTAATTTATTAAATTTACATTAATTAAATGTTTAATTAATTAAGTTTGATTAAGGGTAATAAAACCTTTTTTTAAATCATTAGATTAATCAAAATTTTATTTAATTTTAATGCTACATGGTGCCGCACTGATTTTCTGATTTAAAAAAATTAATTTAAATCACCTGAAACTTCAAAAATTCATAGAAAATAAAATAATTGACAAAAAATTGCAAACATGGGCTCGTTGGATTCATCTTTCCGAGAGGAATCCAAAAATGCAAAATCTCCAAATGTCACTGAGTATTCTGAGCTTAATTTGTCATTAATTAAATAAATCTTTGATTAATCTAATGATTTAAAAAAGTTTAATTTCTCCTAATCAAACTTAATTAATTAAAAATTTAATTAATGCAAACTTAATGAATTAATCTATCATCTTAATGAACCAAATTAATTTTATAAGTCACATTAAAATTAATTCAAATCAAACACTTAATTAATCTACTAATTAATTTAATCACACCTCTTAAATAAACTAATTAAGTCAATCAAATTAATCATATTAAACTTAAGCTTAATCAAACATAAAATGCAATTAAATGCTAATAAAATCCTAATTTAAACTTAAATTATTAAGTCATTAATTACATCATTAACCTAAATAAATATGAATTAAAATTAAAAATTAAACAAATCTTTATTTAATTTAATCACACCCCTCAAGCAAACTAATTAAGTTAATCAAATTAATCAAACATAAATGTAACTAAATACCAATCAAATCCTAAATTAAACATAAATTATTAAGTCGTTAATTACATCATTAATCTAAATAAATATAAAACCAAATTAAAAATTAACAAAATCTTTATTTAATTTAATAATTAACTTAAACACACTTGTTAATTAAACTAATTACCCTTAAGCTAATCCAACTGAATAAATAACTAATTAATGCAAACTTATTGAATTAATCCATCATCTTAATGAACAAAATTAATTTTATAAAATCAAATTCAAATCAAACACTTAATTAATCTACTAATTAATTTAATCAAACTTCTTAAATATGCTAATTAAGTCAATCAAATTAATCATATTAAACTTAAACTTAATCAAACATAAATGCAATTAAATACTAAACAAAACCTAAATAAAACCTAAATTATTAAGTCATTAATTACATCATTAACCTAAGCAAATATGAAATTAAATTAAAAATTAAACAAACCTTTATAATTAACATGAATACACTTCTTAATTAAACTAATCACATAAGCACATTGAACCTAAGCAAACCCGTAGACTAATAAAGCTAATCAAATTAAATTAAATTAAGAAAGTCTCTCATCAATTTAATATGTAATCAAATCAAATCTCATTCAACCTACTTAAATAAGATAAACTAGTTAACCATCTAATGTTTGAAATGAAAATACAAACCAAACTTTGATAAACATGATAAATGGATGAGATTAAAAATAAAATTCTAATTATAAAGAGTCAAACTCAATTAAAATTAAAATAAAATCTCAGTTAATCTAATTCAATCAAACTATGAATAAATGAATCACAATCAAATCAAATAAGCATAAAATTAAGTCACAAAACCATAATCATAGAAAAGAATTAAATATTAATTTAATAGGATATTGAATTATCAAGATTTAATTAAACCAAAACATCTAATCTAAAATTAATCAATTAAAAACACATGAATTTAAACAAACATAAACTTTATTAAAGATCAAGGATATTGAATTATCAAGATTTAATTAAACCAAAATATCTAATCTAAAATTAATTAATCAAAAACACATGAATTTAAACAAACTTAAACTTCATTAGATATTAAGGATATTGAATTATCAAGATTTAATTAAACTAAAAACATCTAATCTAAAATTAATCAATTAAAAGCACATGAATTTAAATGAACTTAAACTTCATTAGATATTAAGGATATTCAATTATCAAGATGTAATTAAACCAAAACATCTAAATCAAAATCAATCAATAAAATACTTAAACAAATTCAAATTCTAAATTCTAAACTAAATCAAATAAATCAAATCAAACGAATTACACAAATTCAAATGGGCTAATTATGATAATTAAGGACCATAGTTAGACTCTTTAGGAGTTAGGAAATAGAATCGAGTGAGTTCTATCTATAAATGGAATTCTTTCTACTCTTCATTCTTAAAAACATAAACATCACTTTAACCAAATAAAAGTGAAATAAAAATGAAAAGTAAATCATTAAATCATTTAAATTGAAATCACCCAAAGGTAAAATTTAAACAAATTCAAGTTCCAAATTGAAACTTAAACTAAAGAAACCTAGTAAAGTCTTTCCACACATGCCTTAAGCACACACATTAGAATACTAAGTCTAATCATGATGTTGTGTTTTGTTTTATGATGTAATATTTTAGACTGGATGTTAGGGCATATGTTTCGTAGACTGGATGTTAGGCCGTTATTAGCCTAATCATATTTTTTGCAGAGGGTTGTGCTTAAGGGGCCGTTGTAATAAAAATATAAGTGCATTTGCTGTGCAGGTTACATAGCCCCTAAGCATAACCCATGTTCGGACAGGTGGACTTGGTTACTAGTGTGTGGGATGCTAAGTCCAAATTATTCATATAACTGCTTGGGTTGTATGGTGTGTTTAGCTAACATTTGTTTTGTATGTGTAGCTAGATTTACTTTTCCTATTTTTAAGGTAATTTTGCATTAGGAATTTGGATTAGTGTTATGAGGGATTAGGATGAGCAGTGGCTAGAAGGCTTAGTCCCTGAGGTGCCCTATGATGCTTTTGGAGCAAATAAAAATCAAAAGGAAGAGAAGGAAGAAATGAAGAAAAGAAGACCCCCATAACATATATTATTTTTGTAATCTGGGTTGTATAAGGGTAGAGCTCGGCTACCCATCTTTGTTTCTCTTATCGGGCTATACGGTGAAACTTGACTACACTGGCCTTTTATTCTTTTATGGTAGTCTATAAAATTATTTGAGGTTGTGTTTAGATTATGCATTAGAATAATATGCTTTTCATAGTTTCTTTATGATTAATGCTAGAATGTGTGGCCTGGATGCGGTAGGCTCTTAGGATGAAATTAATTTTGTTATCTCAATTACAACTCATAATTAAAACTTAAAATAACTCATAACCTCCCTATAAAGCCTAGGAATTAAATCAAGATAATAAAATTTTTAGCAACCCCTTAGCTGGATGAATGAATGTATAACATCATACATGTCATATTCTTCCACTCTTGTTAAGAGGGGTGTTGCATCTTTTCCAAAGAATGAAGGCTTAACCTGTGAGAGCCTTTAATGGAAGAACACCCCTTTCTCTCTTGATTTGGCCCATAATCAAGTTCTCATGATTTTAGGTACACAAAATCTCATAGCCTATGTCAAAATAAAGAGTTCAAAAGAATCAAATAAATTTGATAAAATTTGCATTAGATTAAGTCATGAATTCATACCACTCATGCTCTAGTCTCTTAGGGAGTGAGTTTAAGGACTGAATCTCCTTTCTAAATAAATAATAGCCTAGCAATCTTACAAAGCATAAGACTTTCCTACATGGATTTAAAGCATAGGAGGAGTTAGCTGGCTACCACTCTAGGCAGTAATAAGTCCAGCAGTCTGGTGATTTATTCTCTCTTATGGAGGTAAACCATACACCCATTTTTAGCTTAGATTTAAGTCACACTTTGGCCCTCACCAAAGCTCCCTAAATTAGGATCCGAGGTAGCTATTTCCTTTGGGCTATAAGCATAAATCATCACCTCTTAGATATTTTTATAATCTTATGTTGTGAAATTATAAGACCTAGCAATCTAATAAAATGTCAACTCACATAATTAACTCTCTTCAATTTCAAATATATAAAGCCCAATTATAGGTTAGATTGGAATGCTCACTAGGCTGCCTAGTATCATGAGCATTTTCTACTTTCTCCCTTTGGATTCTAAAAATAAGTCTTCTCCTTGATCTATCCCATTTAATTTTTTAAAATAACCAATCCTTTGATAGTCTTAACCTTAAAATCTTTGGAGACCTTAATTATCTACTTTAATAGAGAGTATTCTTAAGGAATTATCATTCCTTATGATGTAATTACCAATGAGGGCTTGCCTCCATAGGGAACTTAACAAACTTGACCTAAAATAAATCCTAATTTACTTTTTCATGTAAAGTAGGGGAAGATCTCTGGTATATTCAAAGACCCATCATGCCTTAGGAGTCTTTATTAGGTGATTAGGTCCATTATAGAGTGGTAATTTCTATCTTTTGAGATAGTACATCATTCCTTAATGTTGTACCTGATCATTTCAATAAGTACCCCCAAGATCTACGTGGTGTCCCACATCCTCAAAAATAAACACCACACACATATAAAGCAAATCAAAAACCCTATATAACTAGAACTGTCTCCAGTGTAAAGACAAAGTTCCATAAGCAGTAGATCAGATCGATCATTTTTAAGTTTCTATAGTTACCATCAGAATCACCCTCGCCTCTCAAGTAACATGACCCGCCATCATATCCCTGGTCTCTCCCTTTGCCACCACCATGGTTGTAACCTCCGTCACACATCCCTCCTCCATAAAGGCCACCTTCATATCCACTAGCACCTCTAGATCCCCCACCATCACTACGATAACCATCGCCTCCACCTTTGCCTCCACGACTAGATCTAACTTGAGCCTAGTTGACAGGGATGTTCCTGCCATCAAGGTTTTGCCCTTTCTTAGGGTTTAGCTTTAGGATTAAATTTATTAGCTTTTAGGGTTTAGGTTTATTTTTTTATTTATTTAGTTACTTTAGGTTTAGGTTTAGGGTTTAGGGTTTAGGGTTAGGGTTTAGCGATTAGGGTTTAGATTAGGTTTAGTTTAAGTTTAGGTTTAGGTTTAGGTTTAGGTTTAGGTTTAGGTTTTAGGGTTTAGGTTTAGGTTTAGGTTATTTAGGGTTTAAAGGTTAGTTTATGGTTTAGTTTATAGTTTAAGGTTTAGGTTTAGGTTTAGGGTTTAAGTTGAGTATAGGTTTAGGTTAAGTTTATATTTAGTTTAAAGTTAGGGATTTTGGGTTTAAATTTAGGTTTAGGTTTAGTTAGAGTTTAGTTCTGATTTTAAGATTTATAGTTTTAAGGTTTAAGTTTAAAGTTTAGTATTTAAAATTCTGAGTTTAAGTTTAGTTTAGGTTATAGTTTAGGTTTATAGTTTAAGGTTTAGGTTTAGTTTAGGTTAGGGTTTAGAATTTAGGAGTTTAGGTTAGGTAGGTTTAGTTTTAGGTTTTAGGTAGTTTAAGGTTTAGGTCTTTTAATTTATTTTTTCTTAAAATAAATAAGTTTAGGTTTAGTTAGGGTTTAGGTTTAGATTGATTAGGTTTATAGTTTTAGGGTTTAAGGTTTAGGTTTAGTGTTTAAGGTTTAGGTTTTTTAGGGTTTAAGGTTAGTTTTTAGGTTTAGTTTAGGTTTAAGTTAGTTTTAGGGTTTGGGGTTAGGGTTTAGGATTTAGGGTTTAAGATTTTTAGGGTTTAGCATGGTTTAAGGTTTAGGGTTTTTTTTAATTTATTTTTTTCTTAAAATAAGTAAGTTGGTAGGTTTAGGTGAATTTAGTTTATTTTTTAATTATTTTAGTTTGTTTTATTTTTTATATTTATTTAGGTTTATATTTATTTTTATTTAGTTTAGTTTATTTATGTTAGGTTTACTTATTTTGTTTAGTTTTATTTTTATTTTAATGTTTATGTTTAGGTTTTATTTTTTATTTTTAGGGTTTAGGGTTTCAATTTTTATTTTATTTTTTTAAGGTTTAGGTTTTAAGTTTTTATTTTAGGTTTATTTTTTGGTTTTATTTTTTAGTTTAGGTTTAGGTTTAGGTGTAGTTTATTTTTGGTTTAATTTATTTTATTTAGTTTAGGTTTAGGTTTAGGTTTATTTTATTTTAGGTTTAGGTTTTATTTATTTTAGTTTAGGTTTATGTTTATTTTATCTTTATTTTAGGTTTAAGTCTTTTTTTTTAATTTAGGGTTTAGGTTATATTTTTTTTTATTTTAGGTTTTAGATTACAATTTAGTTTTTAGTTTTAGGTTTTTTATTTAGTTTTTATTTTATTTTCTTTTAGGTTTATTTTATTTTTATTTTACGTTTAGTTTTTATTTTACTTAGGTTTTTTATTCTTAGGTTTATTTTATTTTTTAGTTTAGTTTCAGCTTTTATTTATTTTATTTTAGTTTATTTTATTTTTTTAGGTTTAGGTTTTAGTTAAGGTTTTCATTTTATTTTTTTATTTTTTTATTTTTATTATATTTAGGTTTAGTGTTTAGGGTTTATTTTTTTTAGGTTTTATTTTATTTAGGTTTAGATTTTTATGTTTTTAGAGTTTAGGGTTTAGTGTTTAGGGTTAATTTAGGGTTTAGGGTTTTTTTTTTCTAATATAGGGTTTAGGTTTTAGGGTTTAGGGTTTTTAGGGTTTAGGGTTTAGGTTTTAGGCTTAGGGTTTATGTTTTAGTTTTTGGTTTAGGATTTAGGGTTTATGGTTTTTTTTAACTAAGAACAAATTCAGATTCAACATTTCTTCTTTTTGATTTCATCAAGCAAGAAGCACACAAAGTTTTGTAAGACATAAGCGATGAAATAGATAAAAAATGAGCATGCATAGAGCAAATAAAAAAAATCCTAGATAACTAGAACTATCCCCACTATAAAGACTCAGTTCCAAAAGTAGTAGATCGAATCATCCGTTCAACAAATTCTCCAGTTCCCGTCAAAACTACCCTCGCCTCTGGAGTAGCGGCATCCGCCATCATATCCTTAATATCTCCCTCCACCACCACTGAGGCTATAACCTCCATTGCACATCCTGCCTCCATAACCACCACCTCCATATCCCCTAGAACCTCCAGATCCCCCACCACCACTGCAATAACCTCCGCTTCCAACTTGGCCTCCACAGCTAGATCTAGACTGAGCCTGGTTTTTAGGGTTTAAAGTTTAGTTTAGAGTTTAGGGTTTAGGGACTAGGATTAGGTTTTAAGGTTTAGGGTTTAGGGATTAGGATTTATGATTTTGGGTTTAGGATAGTTTAGGGTTTAGGTTAGTTTAGTGTTTAGGGTTTAGGGTTTAGGGTTTAGGGATTAAGGTTTTGAGTTTAGGTTTTTTGGGTTTTTAGTGTTTTTAGGGTTTAAGGTTTAGGGTTTAGGTTCTAGTTTGGGGTTTAGGGTTTAAGGTTTAAAGTTTTTTTTAATAGAGAACAAATTTAGATTCAACATTTCTTCTTTTAGATTTCATCAACAAAGTAGCAGGCCAAGTTTTCTAAGATACAAGCGATGACATAGATAAAAAATAAACACACATAGAGAAAATAAAAAACCCTAGATAACTAGAATCATCTCTACTGTAAAGACACAGTTCCCTAAGTAGCAGATTGGATGGACGTTCTTCAGTTGCTCTAGTTCCCATCTGAACCACCCTTGCCTCTTGAGTTGTGAGATCTTCCCTCATATCCCTGATTTATCCTTCCACCACCACCATGGCTGTAACCTTTGTCGCTCCTCCCAATTTTGTAACCACCACCTCCATATCCACTAGCACTTCTAGATCCACTAGCACCTCCAGTACGGCTAGGATTTAGGGTTTAGGGTTTAGTGTTTAGGCTTTAGGGTTTAGGGTTTTATGGTTTAGGGTTTGGGGTTCAGGGATAGCTTACGATTTAGGTTTAGATTAGGTTTTATGTTTTAGGGTTTATGGTTTAGGGTTTTATGGTTTAGGTTTTTAAGGTTTAGGGTTTAGGGTTTAATGTTTAAGGTTTAGGGTTTAGAGTTTTGGTTTATGGTTTAGGGTTTAGGGTTTTAAGGTTGGTGTTGTTTAGGGTTTAGGGTTTAGGGTTTAAGGTTTAGGGTTTAGGGTTTAGGGTTTAGGGTTTATGATTTAGGGCTTTTAGGGTTTAAGGTTTTTTTATTAATTTTTTTAAATGTTTTTCTGAAATAAGTAAATGAATAGGTTTATGTTTATTTTATTTATTTAGTTCATTTTTTATTTGTTTTAGTTTATTTTATTGTTTAATTTAATTTAGGTTCATTTTTATTTTTATCTAGTTTAGTTTATTTATTTTAGGTTTATTTATTTTAGTTCAGGTTTTTTATTTTAGTTTATTTGTAAGGTTTAGGTTTAAGTTTAGGTTTATTTTTTAGTTTAGTTTTATTTTTATTTTATTTTTTAGCTCTAGGTTTATTATTTACTTTTAGGTTTAGGTTTACATTTTTTATTTTAGTCTTTTATGTTTAGATTTTAGATTTTTATTTTAGGTTTAGGGTTTTGTTTAGGCTTAGGTTTAGGCTTAGGGTTTAGGTTTAGGTTTAGGGTTTATGGTTTAGGGTTTAGGTTTTGGATAGGTTTAGGTTTAAGTTTAGGATTTAGGTTTAAGTTTAGGTTTAGGTTAAGGGTTTAGGGTTTAGTGTTTTAAGGTTTAGGGTTTAGGGTTTAGGTTTAGGGTTTATTGTTAAGGAATTTGTGTTTAAGGTTTAGGGTTTAGGGTTTAGGGTTTAGGGCTTAGGGTTTAGGGTTTGGTGTTTATGGCTATAGGTTTTATGGTTTAGGGTTTAGGGTTTTAGCATTTAGGGTTTAGGGCTTAAGGTTTATGGCTTACGGTTTTAGGTTTTAGGGTTTAGGGTTTAGGGTTTAATCTTTAGAGTTTATTATTTTTCAAGTTTTGGGTTTAGGGTTTAGGTTTTAGGTTAAGTGTTTAGGTTTTAGTTTAAGGTTTAGGGTGTAAGGTTATATTTTTAAGAGAGAACAAATTCATATTCAACATTTCTTCTTTTTGATTTAACCAACCAAGTAGCGCACTATGTTTTCAAGGACACAAGCAATGATATATATAAAAAATGAGCATGCATTGAGCAAATAAAAAACCCATAGATAACTAGAACTATCTCTACTGTAAAAACACATATCCATAAGCAACAGATCAGATTAACCGATCATCAGTTTCTCCAGTTCCCATTAGAATCACCACCACCTCTCAAGTAGCGGGATCCATCATCATATCCTCGATCTATCCCTCTGTGACCAGAACGGTTGTAAGCTCCGTCGCTCCACCTGCCTCTATAACCACGACTGCTCTTGCCACCACCTCCATATCCACTAGTACCTCTAGATCCCCCACCACCACTATAAAAATGGTCACCTCCACCTTCGCCTCCACCGCCAGATCTAGATTGAGCTTAGTTGATGCTGATCTTCCTGTCGTTAAGGTTCTTTCTATTATTAGGGTTTTGGTTTATGTTTAGGTTTAGGTTTATTAGGTTTTAAGTTTTAGGCTTATTTTTGTATTTATCTACTTTCTTTAGGTTTAGGTTTAGGGTTTAGGATTTAAGGTTCAGTGTTAGGGTTTAGGGCTTAAGGTTTAGGGTTTAGGGTTTAGGGTTTAGGGTTTTAGGGTTTATGGTTAAAGTTTATGGTTTAGGGTTTTTAGGGTTTAGGTTTAAGGGTATAGTGTTTAGGCTTTAGGGTTTAGGGTTTTTAGGGTTTAGGGTTAGCTTAGGGTTTAGGCTTAGTTTAGGGTTTAGGGTTTGGGTTTTGAGTTTAGGGTTTAGGATTTGGGGTTTATGGTTTAAAGGTTTAATTTAGGAGTTTTAGGGTTTAGGGTTTTATTTATTTATTTTTATTTTTTTAAATTAAGTAAACTGATAGGTTTAGGTTTCTTTAGTTTATTAAGTTTATTTCTTATTTATTTTAGTTTATTTTATTTTATATTTATATTTATGTTCAATTTTATTTTTTTCTAGTTTAGTTCATTTATTTTAGGTTTATTTATTTTAGTTTAGATTTTTTTAGTATATTTTTTAGGTTTAGGTTTATTTTATAATTTAGTTTTATTTTTATTTAATTTTTTTGGTTTAGGAATTATTTTTTATTTTTAGGTTTAGGTTTAGGTTTTTAGTTTATTTTTTTAAGTTGAGGTTTTTGGTTTTTATTTTAGGTCTATTTTTAGTTTTTATTTTTTACTTTAACTTTAGGTTTAGTTTTAGTTTATTTTATTTTATTTAGTTTAGGTTTAAGTTTAGGTTTAGGTTTTATTTATTTTATTTTAGTTTATTTTAGTTTAGGTTTAGGTTTATCCACCATCATATCCTCGATCTCTCCCTCCGCCACCACCATGTTTTCCATCGCTCCAGCTCTCCTCCAACCACCACTCCTCTGACCACCACCTCCAAATCCCAAACCACCACTACAATAAATGATGCCTTTGCCTCCACCGCTAGATCTATACTAAGGCTGGTTGACAGTGATGTTCATGCTGGTAAGGTTCTTCCCATTCTTAGGGTTTAGGTTTATTTTTTAATTTATTTAGTTACTTTTGGCTTAGGTTTATGTTTGAGGTTTATGGTTTAGGGTTAAGGGTTAGGGTTTATGGTTTAGAGTTTAGGGTTTAGGGTTTAGGGTTTAGGATTTAGGGTTTAGGGTTTAGGGTTTTGGGTTTAGGATTTAGGGTTTATGCTTTTAGTATTTAGGGTTTAGGGTTAGGGTTTAGGGTTTATGGTTTAGGGTTTTTTAGGGTTTAGGGTATAGGGTTTATGGTTGTAGGTTTAGGATTTATGGTTGTAGGTTTAGGGTTTAGGGTTTAGGGTTTAGGGTTTCGGGCTTTAGGGTTTATGCTTTTAGGGTTTAAGGTTTAGGATTGTACGTTTAGGATTTAGGATTTAGGGTTAGGGTTTAGGATTCAGGGTTTATGGTTTTTTTTATTAAGTAAACCAGTATGTTTAGGTTTATTTAGTTTATTTTTTATTTATTTTTATTTATTTTATTTTTTATTTTTATTTTGATTTATTTTTTTATTTAGTTTAATTAATTTATTTTAGGTCTATTTATTTTAGTTTAGATTTTTTATTTTAGTTTATTTTTTAGGTTTAGGTTTAGGTTTATTTTTTTAGTTGAGTTTTATTTTTATTTTATGTTTTAGGTGTAGTTTTTTTTTAATCTTATGTTTAGGTTTAGGTTTTTATTTTATTCTTTAAGGTTTAGGTTTTGAGTTTTTATTTTAAGTTTATTTTTTAGGTTTTATTTTTTTAGTTTAAGTTTAGGTTTATTTTTAGTTTATTTTATTTTATTTAATTTAGGTTTAAGTATAAGTTTAGTTTATTTTATGTTTAGGTTTATGCTTTATTTATTTTAGGTTAGTTTTAGGTTTATTTTATCTTGTTTATTTTATTTTTATTTTAAGTTTAGGTTTTTTCTATTTTAGTGTTTAGGTTTTATTTTTTATTTATTTTTAGGTTTTTTTTTTGGTTTAGGTTTTTATTTTATTTTATTTTAGGTTAATTTTATTTTTATTTTACTTTTAGTTTTTATTTTATTTATGTTTTTTACTCTTAGGTTTATTTGATTTTCTTAAATTTTAGTTTAGGTTTTTATTTATTTTAATTTAGTTTATTTTAATTAGTTTATCTTATTTTATTTTTAGGTTGAGATGTACATTTTAGTTTAAGTTTTTATTTTATTTTATTTATTTTATTTTATTTAAGTTTTGGTTTTTTATATATTTTATTTTTTTGGTTTTATTTAGCTTAGGTTTAGGTTTTTAGGTTTTTTGGGTTTAGGGTTTTATGGTTTTGGTTTTTAGGGTTTAACATTTAGGGTTAGGGTTTAGGGTTTAGAGTTTAGTGTTTAGGCTTGAGGGTTTAGGGTTAGCTTAGGGCTTAAAGTTTTTTTTTAAATTAAGTAAACTAGTAGATTTAGGTTATTTAGTTTATTTTATTTTTTCTTTTATTTATTTTTATTTTTTTAATTTAAGTTTTTTATTTTATTTTATTTTTTAGGTTTAGTCTTATTTTTTAGTTGAGTATTGTTTGTATTTTATTTTTTAGATTTAGGTTTTATTTTTTTATTTTTATGTTTAGGTTTATGTTTTTATTTTATTTTTTTAAGTTTAAGTTCCAGATTTTTATTTTAAGTTTATTTTTAGGTTTTATTTTTTAGTTTAGGTTTAGGTTTATTTTTAGTTTATTTTCTTTTATTTAGTATAGGTTTAGGTTTAGGTTTACTTTATTTTAGGTTTAGGTTTAGGGTTTGGGATTTAGGATTTATGGTTTAGGTTTTAGGGTTTAGGGTTTAGGGTTTGGGATTTAGGATTTATGGTTTAGGTTTTAGGGTTTAGGGTTTAAGGTTTAGGGTTTAGGGTTTTTAGGGCTTAGGGTTTAGGTTTTAGGTTTAGGGTTTGGGCTTTAGTGTAAGGTTTAAGGTTTTTCATATATATATATATATTAATGAAGAACAAATTCACATTCAACATTTCCTCTTTTCGATTTCATCAACCAAGTAACACAAAAAGTTTTCTAAGACACAAGTGATGACATAGATCAAAAATGAGCACGCATAGAGAAAATCAAAAACCTTAGATAACTAGAACAATTTCTACTGTAAAGACATAGTCCCATAAACAACAGATTGGATCGGCCATTCTTCAATTTCTATAGTTCCCATCAGAACCACCCCAACCTCTCTAGTAGCAGGATACACCATCATATCCCCTAACTCTCCCTCCGCCACCACAACGATTGTAACCTATGTTGCTCCTCCTTCCTCCATAAGCACCACTTCTCTGACCACCACCTACATATCCACCAGCACCTCTAAATCCCCCACCACCATTATGATAACTATCGCCTCCGCCTACACCGCCAGGTCAAGACTTATGCTGGTTGATGGTGATGTTCCTGCCATCAAGGTTCTGCCCATTCTTAGGGTTTATGTTTAGGTTTCTTAGGTTTTAGGGTTTAGGTTTATTTTTTAATCTATTTAATTACTTTAGGTTTAGGTTTAGTATTTGAGGTTTAGGGTCTAGGGTTTAGGGTTTAGGGTTTTTTAGGGTTAAGGGTTTAAGGTTGTAGGTTTAGGGTTTTGGATTTTGTGTTAGTTTTCGGGTTAGTTTTCGGGTTTTGGGTTTAGGGCCTAGGATTTAGGGTTTAGGGTATAGGGTTTAGGGCTTAGGGTTTAGGGTTTAGTGTTCTTTTTTTTAAAAAATTAAGTATACCTATAGGTTTAAGTTTATTTAGTTTATTTTTTAATTATTTAGTTTATTTTATTTTTTATTTTTATTTAGGTTTATTTTTTATTTTTATTTAGTTTAGTTTATTTATTTTAGTTTAAGTTTTTTATTTTAGTTTATTTTTTTGATTCAGGTTTAAGTGTATTTTTATTTTTTTAGTTTAGTTTTATTTTTATTTTATTTTTTAGGTTTAGGTTTTATTTTTATTTTTAGGTTTACGTTTTAGGTTTTTATTTTATTTTCTTAGGTTTAGGTTTTAGTTTTTCATTTTAGGTTTATTTTTAGGTTTTTTTTTAGTTTAGGTTTAGATTTATTTTTAGTTTATTTTATTTTATTTAATTAAGGGTTTAGGTTTAGTTTAGTTTAGGTTTAGGTTTAGGTTTTATTTATTTTAGTTTAGTTTATTTTAGTTTAGGATTAGGTTTATTTTATTTTCTTTATTTTAGGTTTAGGTTGTTTTTCTAGTTTAGGGTTTAGTTTTTATTTTTATTTTTTTAGGTAATATTTTTTATGTTTATTTTTTAGGTTTGAGTAATTATTTAATTTTTATTTTATTATATGTTATTTTAGGTTTATTTATTTTTATTTTATCTTTAGTTTTTATTTTATTTGGGTTTTTAATTTTTAGGTTAATATTATTTTTTAGTTTAGTTTAGGTTTTTATTTATTTATTTTTAGTTTAGTTTTTATTTTTATTTTATTTTATTTTTAGATTTAGGTTTAGGTTTAGGTTTTAGTTTAGTTTTATTTTATTTTAATTTTATTTATTTTATTTAGGTTTAGGTTTAAAATTAAAATTATTTTTAGGTTTTATTTAGTTTAGGTTTAAGTTTCTAGATTTTTAGGGTTTAGGGTTTAGGGTTTAGAGATTAGAGTTTAGTGTTTAGGGTTTAGGGTTTGGGGTTTAAGGTTTATGGTTTAGGGTTATATGCCTTAAGGTTTAGGTTTAGGGTTAAGGGTTTAGGATTTTAGGGTTTAGAGTTTAGGGATAAGGATTTTTTTTTAATATTTTCATTTTTTAATTTTTTAAAAATTAAGTAAACTTGTAGGTTTATGTTTATTTAGTTTATTTTTCATTTTAAATTAAGTTTTTTTAATTTTTATTTTGTTTAGTTTATTTATTTTATGTTTATTTATTTTAGTTTAGGTTTTTTATTTTATTTTATTTTTTAGGTATAGGTTTAGGTTTGTTTTTTTAGTTTAGTTTTATTTTTATTTTCTTTTTTAAGTTTAGGTTTTATTTTTAATTTTTAAGTTTAGGTTTAAGTTTTTATTTTATTTTTTTAGGTTTAGGTTTTAGGTTTCTATTTGAGGTTTATTTTTAGGTTTTATTTTTTAATTTAAGTTTATTTTTAGATTATCTTATTTTTTTTAGTTTAAGTTTAGGTTTTAGGTCTAGGTTTTATTTATTTTAGTTTAGGTTTAGGTTTATTTTATTTTTATTTTAGGTTTTGGTTTTTTCTTTGTTTAGGGTTTAAGTTCTATTTTTTATTTAATTTTTGCCTTTATTTTCAAGTTTATTATTTAGGATTAGGTTTTCATTAAGTTTTATTTTAATTTATTTTAGGTTAATTTTTTTTTTATTTTAGTTTTAATTTTTATTTTATTTAGGTTTTTTATTTTTTAGTTTAGTTTAGGTTTTTATTTAGGGTTTAAGGTATAGGTTTTTTATTTTTTATTTTAGTTTAGTTTAGGTTTAGGTTTTACTTTATGTTTTATTTTATTTTATTTACTTATTTTATTTTGGTTTAAATTTTTCTCTTTAGTTTTTTTTGTGTTTTAATTAGTTTAGGTTTAGGTTTTTATGTTTTTAGGGTTTAGGGTTTAGGGTTTACGGTTAGTTTAGGGTTTAGGGATTAGGGTTTAGGATTTAGGGTTTGAGGTTTAGGGTTTAGGGTTTAGGGTTTTTTTTTTGGTTTAGGTTTTAGGTTTAGGGGTTAGAGTTTAGGGTTTATGGAGTTAGGGTTTATTGTTAAGCTTTTAGGGCTTAGGGTTTAGGGTTTTGGGCTTTTAGGGTTTACGGTTTTGGGTTTAGGGTTTAGGTTCTAGGTTTAGGGTTCAAGTTTTAGTTTTTTGTTTTGGGTCTTTGGTTTTTTTAATAGAGACCTAATTCAGATTTACAACATTTCTTCTTTTGTTTAATTAGTTTATTTAGTTTATTTTTTATTTATTTAAATTTATTTTATTTTTTATTTTTATTTAAGTTTATTTTTTTATTTTTTTAGTTTAGTTTATTTATTTTAGATTTATTTAATTTAGTCTAAGTTTTTTATTTTAGTTTGGGTATTTAATTTTAGTTTATTTTTTTGGATTAGGTTTAGGTTTAGGTTTATTTTTTTGATTTAGTTTTATTTTTATTTTATATTTTAGGTTTAGGTTTTATTTTTTATTTTCTGTTTAGGTTTAGGTTATTATTATATTTTTTTAGGTTTTGGTTTTTATTTTTATGTTTTATTTTTTAATTTAGGTTTAGATTTTTTTTATTTAATTTCTTTTATTTTGTTTAGGGTTTAGGTTTAGGTTTATGTTTTATTTATTTTAGCTTAGTTTATTTTAGTTTATGTTTAGGTTCATTTTATTTTGTTTATTTTATTTTTATTTTAAGTTTAGGTTTTTTTTAGTTTAGGGTTAGGTATATTTTTAGGTTTATTTTATTTTAGGTTTAGTTTTTATTTTATTTAATTTTTTTTTTTTTTTGTTTAGTTTAGGTTTTTATTTATTTTATTTTAGTTAAGTTTTTAGTTTTTATTATATTTTCTTTTTAAGTTTAAGTTTAAGTTTTAGTTTATGTTTTTATTTTATTTTATTTTCTTATTTTATATATGTTTATATTTTTTATTTATTTTATTTTTAGGTTTTAATTAGTTTAGGTTTAGGTTTTTAGCTTTTTAGTGTTTAGGGTTTAGGGTTAGTTTAAGGTTTTGGGTTTAAAGTTTATGGTTTACGGTTTGGGGTTTAGGGTTTAGGGTTTCCTTTTTTTGGATTTAGGGTTCAGAGTTTTGTGCTTAGGGTTTAGGTTTTAGGGTTTGGGGTTTTAGGTTTTAGGGTTTTGGGTTTTGGGTTTTGGGTTTTTAGGGTTTAGGGTTTACGGTTTAGGTTTTAGCTTTAGGGTTCAGGTTTTAGTTTAGCATTTAAGATTTTTAGTTTTTTTAACAGAGAACATATTAAGATTTGCAACATTTTTTCTTTTATTAAATTAGTTTATTTAGTTTATTTTTTATTAATTTTAGTTAATTTTATTTTTTATTTTTATTTATGTTTATTTTTTTATTTAATTTAGTTTATTTATTTTAGCTTTATTTTAGTCTAGGTTTTTTATTTTAGTTTAGTTATTTTATTTAAGTTTATTTCTTTTGGATTAGGTTTAGGTTTAGGTTTATTTTTTAGATGAGTTTTATTTTTATTTTATTTTTTAAGTTTAGGTATTATTTTTTATTTTATGTTTAGGTTTAGGTTTTTATTTTATTTTTTTAGGTTTAGGTTTAGGTTTTTATTTTAGGTTTTATTTTTTTATTTAGGCTTAGGTTTATTTTTAATTTTTTTTATTTTATTTAATTTAGGGTTTAGGTTTAGGTTTAGGTTTTATTTATTTTATTTTAGTTTATTTGATTCATGGTTTAGGTTTATTTTATTTTATTTTAGGTTTAGGTTTTTTTTTAGTTAGGGTTTAGGTTTTATTTTTAGGTTTACTTTTTAAGTTTAGGTCTTTATTTAGTTTTTATCTTATTGTATTTTAAGTTTATTTTATTTTTTATTTTACGTTAAGTTTTTATTTTATTTAGGTTTTTTATTCTTAAGTTTATTTTATTTTTAGTTTAATTTAGATATTTATTTATTCTATTTTTATTTATTTTAGTTAGTTTATTTTTTTAATTTTAGGTTTAGGTTTAAGTTTTAGTTTAGGTTTTTATTTTATTTAGGTTTTGGTTTATTTATTTATTTTATTTTTAGGTTTTATTTAGTTTAAGTTTAGGTTTTTAGGGTTTAGGGTTTAGGGTTTAGGGTTTATGGTTTAGGGTTTTAGGGTTTAGGGTTTTAGGGTTTAGGGTTTAAGGTTAGGGTTTAGGGTTTAGGGTTTAGGGTTTTAGGGTTTAGGGTTAATTTAGGGTTTAGGGTTAGTTTAGGGTTTAGGGTTTAGGGTTTATGGATTTTTAGTTTTTATGGTTTATGCTTTTGGCTTTAAGCTTTAAGGTTTAGGGTTTAGGGTTTAGGGTTTTAGGGATTAGGGTTTAGTGTTTAAGTTTTTATGGTTAATTATTTTAGGGTTTAGGGTTTAGGGTTTAGGGTTGTAGGCTTAGGGTTTATAGTTGGGGTTTAGGGATAGTTTTAGGGTTTAGGGTTAGGGTTTTTTTATTTGATTTATTTTTTATTTTTTAAAATTAAGTAAACTAGTAGGTTTGGGTTTATTTAGTTTATTTTTTTTATTTTAGTTTAGTTTATTTTTTAATTTGATTTAGGTTTATTTTAATTTTTATTTAGTTTAGTTTATTTTTTTTAGCTTTATTTATTTTTGTTTAGGTTTTTATTTTATATTATTTTTTAGGTTTAAGTTTAGGTTTAGGTTCAAGTTTATATATTTTTTAGTTTAGTTTTATTTTCATTTATTTTTTTAGGATTAGGTTTTATTTTTTATTTTTATTTTTAGGTTTAAGTTTTTATCTTACTTTTTTTAGGTTTAGGTTTTAGGTTTTTATTTTACTTTTTTTATGTTTAGGTTTTAGGTTTCTATTTTAGGTTTATTTTTTTAAGTTTTATTTTTAGTATAGGTTTAGGTTTATTTTAGTTTATTTTATTTTATTTAGTTTAGGTTTAGGTTTAGGTTTATTTTATTTTACGTTTAGGTTTAGGTGTTATTTATTTTAGTTTAGTTTATTTTAATTTAGGTTTAGGATTTTTTGTTTATGATTTAGGTTTAATTTTTAGGTTTATTACTTTTTGTTTAGGTTTTATTTAATTTTATTTTATTTTATTTTAGGTTTATTTTGTTCTATAGTTTAGTTTAGGTTTTTGTGTATTTTATTTTAGTTTAGTTTTGATTTTTTATTTTTTTATTTTTGTTTAGGTTTAGGTTTAGGTTTACATTTTAGTTTAGGTTTTAAATTTTCTTTTCTTATTTTATTTAGGTTTAGGTTTTTATTATTTTATTTGTAGGTTTTATTTAGTTTAGGTTTAGGAAATTAGGTTTTTAGGGTTTATGGTTTAGGATTTTGGGTTTAGGGTTTAGGCTTTATGCTTTAGCATTTTGGGTTTAGGGTTTAAGGTTTTGGGTTTAGGGTTTAGGGTTATAGGTTTTAGGTCTTAGGGTTTAAGGCTTAAGGTTTAGGGTTTAAGGTTTTAGGGTTTAGGATTTAGGGTTTAGGGTTTAATGTTTAGGGTTTAGGTTTTATTTATTTTAGTTTAGTTTATTTTAGTTTAGGTTTATGTTTATTTTATTTTGTTTATTTTAAGTTTAGTTTTTTTTTAGTTTAGGGTTTAGGTTTTATGTTTTATTTTTAGGTTTATTTTTTAGGATTAAGTTTTTATTTTATTCTATTTTGTGTTTTTTTTTATTTCAATTAAGTCTTTTATGTTTAGGTTTATTTTTTTATTTTTAGTTTAATTTAACTTTTTATTTATTTAATTTTAGTTTAGTTTTTATTTTTAGGTTTAGGTTTATGTTTAAGTTTAGGTTTTAATTTTTGTTTTCATTTTTTTTAGGTTTAGGTTTTTTTATTTATTTTATTTTTAGGTTTGATTTAGCTTAAGTGTTTTATGGTTTAAGGTTTAAGGTTTAAGGTTTAAGGTTTAGGGTTTATGGTTTAGGGTTTAAGGTTTAGGGTTTAGGTTTAGGGTTTAGGGTTTAGGGTTTAGGGTTTAGGGTTTGGGGTTTAGGGTTTAGGATCCAGGGTTGTAGAATTTAGGGTTTGGGGTTTAGGGTTTAGGATCTAGGGTTGTAGAATTTAGGGTTTAGGGTTTAGGGTTTAAGATTTAGTGTTTAGGGTTTACAGTTTAGGGTTAGGGTTTAGGGTTTAGGGTTTTAAGGTTTAGGGTTTTAGGTTTAGGGTTTAGGGTTAGGGGTTAGGGTTTAGGGTTTAGAGTTTAGGGTTTATTGTGTAGGCTTTAGGGATTAGGGTTTTTGGGGTTTAGGGTTTAAGGTTAGCATAAGGTTTGTGGATAGATTAGGGCTTCAGGGTTTTAGCATTTAGGGTTTAGGGTTTTAGGTTTAGGGTTTAGGGTTTAGGTTTAGGTTTTATTTTTTATTTTTATGTTTAGGTTTAGGTTTTTATTTAATTTTTTTAGGTTTAGGTTTTTAGTTTTTATTTTAGGTTTATTTTTATGTTTTATTTTTTTTATGTAGGTTTAGGTTTAATTTTAGTTTATTTTAGTTTATTTTGTTTAGGCTTATGTTTAGGTTTAGTTTATTTTAAGTTTAGGTTTAGGTTTTCTTTACTTTAGTTTAATTCATTTTAGTTTAGGTTTATGTTTATTTTATTTTTATTTTTGGGTTAGGTTTTTTTTAGTTTTGGGTTTAGATTTTTTTTTTATTGTTAGGTTTTATTTTTAGGTTTATTGTTTAGGTTTAGGTTTTTATTTAGTTTTTATTTTTTTATTTTAGTTTTATTTTATTCTTATTTTACATTTAGTTTTTATTTTATTTAGGTTTTTTATTATTAGGTTTATTTTATTTTTTTAGTTTAGTTTAGGTTTATATTTATTTTATTTATTTTTTAGTTTATTTTTTTATTTCTAGGTTTAGACATTGGTTTTAGTTTAGGATTTTGCTTGATTTTATTTCTTTATTTTATTTTATATATTTTATTTTTAGGTTTTATTTAGTTTAGGTTTAGGTTTTTAGGTTTTTAGGTTTTTAGGTTTTTGGGGTTTAGGGTTTAGGGTTTAGGGTTTTAGGGTTTAGGGTTTGGGGTTAAGGTTTAGGGTTTAGGGTTTAGAGTTTAGTATTTAGGCTTTAAATTTTAGGGTTTACTTAAGGTTTAGGGTTTTATTTAAATTGAGTAAACCTATAGGTTTAGGTTTATTTAGTTAATTTTAATTTTAATTTTAATTTATGTTTATTTTTTTGTTTAGTTTAGTTTATTTATTTTAGTTAGGTTTTTTAGTTTATTTTATTTTTTAGGTTTAGGTTTAGGTTAAGGTTTACTTTTCAGTTGAGTTTTATTTTTATTTTATTTTTTAGGTTTAGATTTATGTTAAGATTTATTTTTAAGTTGAGTTTTATTTTTATTTTATTTTTTAGGTTTAGGATTTATTTTTTATCTTTAGGTTTAGGTTTATGTTTCTTTTTTTAATTTTTTTAGGTTTAGGTTTTAGGTTTTATTTTAGGACTATTTTTAGGTTTTATTTTTTAGTTTAGGTTTAGGTTTATTGTTAGTTTATTTTATTTTATTTAGTTTATGTTTAGGTTTAGGTTTACTTTATTTTAGGTTTAGGTTTAGAGTTTAGTGCTAATTTAGAGTTTAAATTTTAGGGTTTAGGGTTTAAGGTTTGGGCTTTAGGGTTTACGATTTTTAGGGTTTAGGGTTTAGGGTTTAGCTTTTAGGTTTAGGGTTTTAGTTTAGGGTTTAGGGTTTTTTGTTTTTTTTAATGCAAACAAATTAAAATTCAACATTTCTTCTTTCTGATTTCATCAACCAAGTAACACCCCAACTTTTCTAAGACACAAGTGATGCCATAGATAAAAAATGAGCATGCATAAAGAAAATCAAAAACCCTAGATAACTAGAACTGTCTCTACTATAAAGACACAGTTTCACAAGAAGCAGATTGGATCGGTCGTTCTTCAGTTTCTCCATTTCCCATGAAAACCTCGCTGGCCTCTCCAGTAGTAGGATCCACCATCATTTCCCTGATGTCTCCCTCCGCCACCACCACAGTGTAACCTCCGTCGCTCCTCCCGCTTCCATAACCACCACTGCTCCAACCACCACCTCCATATCCACTAGCACCTCTAAATCCCCAACCACCACTGTGAAAACCACTGCCTCCGCCTCCACCGCAAGATCTAGACTGAGGCTGGTTGATGGTGATGTTCCTACCATCAAGGTTCTACCCATTTTTAGGGTTTAGGTTTAGGTTTATTTACTTTTAGGGTTTAAGTTTATTTATTTAATTATTGTAGTTACTTTAGGTTTAGATCTAGTATTTGAGGTTTAGGGTTTAGGGTTTACAATTTTAGGGTTTTTGCTTTTAGTATTTAGGTTTAGGGTTAGGGTTTAGGGTTTAGGGTTTAGGGTTTTTTAGGGTTTAGGGTTGTAGGTTTAGGGTTTAAGGTTTATGGTTATAGGTTTAGGGTTTAGGGTTTAAGGTTTAGGGTTTTAGGTTTAGAGTTAGTTTTATGATTTAGGGTTTAGGGTATAGGGTTTAAGCTTTAGGGTTTAGGGTTTAATGTTCTTTTTAAAAAAAATTAAGTAAACCTGTAGGTTTAAGTTTATTTAGTTTATTTTCTTTTATTTTTATTTAAGTTTATTTTTTATTTTTATTTAGTTTACTTTATTTATTTTAGTTTAGGATTTTAATTTAAGGTTATTTTTTGGTTTTGGTTTAGGTTTATTTTTATTTTTTAATTTTGTTTTATTTTTATTTCATTTTTTTGGTTTAGGTTTTATTTTTTATTTTTAGGTTTACATTTAGGTTTTTATTATATGTTTAAAGTTTAGGTCTTAGGTTTTCATTTTAAGTTTATTTTTAGGTTTTAATTTTTAGTTTAGGTTTAGATTTATTTTTAGTTTATTTTATTTTATTTAATTTAAGGTTTAGATTTAATCTAATTTGGGTTTAGGTTTAGGTTTTATTTATTTTAGTTTAGTTTATTTAAGTTTAGGATTAGGTTTATTTTATTTTCTTTATTTTAGGTTTAGGTTTTTTCTTTTTAGTTTATGGTTTAAGTTTTTTTTAGGGAATATTTTTACGTTTATTTTTTAGGTTAAGGTTTTTATTTAGTTTTTATTTTATTTAATTTAAGGTTTATTTTATGTTTAGTTTTGATTTTATTTAGGTTTAATTTATTTTTTAGTTTAGTTTAGGTTTTTATTTATTTTATTTTAGTTTAGTTATTTATTTTATTGTTAGGTTTAGGTTTAGGTTTAGGTTTTAGTTTAAATTTTTATTATATTTTATTTTATTTAGGTTTAGGTTTTTTATTTAATTTATTTTTAGGTTTTATTTAGTTTAGATTTAGGTTTTTGGGTTTTTAGAATTTAGGGTTTAGGGTTTAGAGATTCGGGTTTAGTGTTTAGGGTTTAGGGTTCAATGTTTGGGGTTTAGTGTTTCTCGTTTAGGGTTGCATGCTTTATGGTTTAGGGTTTAGGGAATAGGGTTTAGGGTTTATGGTACAGGATTTTAGGGTTTAGGGTTTAGTGTTATGGTTTTTTTTATTTATTCTAAAATTTTTATATTTTATTATTTTTTTAAAAATTAAATAAACTAGTAAGTTTAGGTTTATTTAGTTTATTTTTTATTTTGATTTAGGTTCTTTTTATTTTTATTTACTTTAATTATTTATTTTTGTTTAGATTTTTATTTTAGTTTATATTTTAGGTTTAGGTTTAGGTTTAGGTTTATTTTTTAGTTTAGTTTTTTTCATTTTAGTTTTTAGGTTTAGATTTCATTTTTTATTTTAGGTTTAGGTTTTGGTTTTTATTTTATTTTTTTAGGTATAGGTTTTAGGTTTTTATTTTAAGTTTATTTTTAGGTTTTTTTTTTAGTTTAAGTTTATTTTTAATTTATTTTATTTTTTTAGTTTAGGTTTAGGTTTTATTTATTTTAGTTTAGGTTTAGGTTTATTTTATTTTTATTTTAGGTTAAGGTTTTTTTTAGTTTAGGGTATAAGTTTTATTTTTTATTTATTTTTGGGTTTATTATTTTTGTTTAGGTTTTTATTTAGTTTTTATTTTATTTATTTTAGGTTAATTTTATTTTTATTTTAAGTATAATTTTTATTTTATTTAGGTTTTTAATTTTTTTAGTATAGTTTAGGTTTTTATTTATTTTATTTTAGTTAAGTTTTTATTTTTTATTTTATTTTCTTTTTAGGTTTAGGTTTTGGTTTAGTATTAGGTTTAGGTTTCAGGTTATGTTTTTATTTTATTTTATTTTCTTATTTTATTTAAGTTTAAATTTTTTTATATATTTTATTTTGAGGTTTTAATTAGTTTAGGTTTAAGTTTTTAGCTTTTAGTGTTTAGGTATAGGGGTTTAGAGTTTAAGATTAGTTTAGGGTTTAGGGTTTGGGGTTTGGGATTTAGGGTTTAGAGTTTTTTTTGTTGGGTTTAGGGCTTATGGTTTAAGGTTTAAGTTTTAGGGTTTAAGGTTTAGGATTTAGAGTTTTATGGTTTACGATTTAGGGTCTAGGGTTTAGGGTTCAGGTTTTAGTTTATAGGTTAAGGGTTTTTTTTCTTTAACACAGAGCAAATTCAGATTTACAACATTTCTTCTTTTGTTTAATTAGTTTATTCAGTTTATTTTTATTTATTTTAGTTTATTTTATTTTATTTTATTTATGTTTATTTTTTACTTTTTTAATTTAGTTTATTCATTTTTGGTTTATTAATTTTTGTGTTGGTTTTTTATTTTAGTTTATTTTTTGGATTAGGTTTAGGTTTAGGTTTATTTTTTAGTTGAATTTTATTTTTATTCTATTTATTAGGTTTAGGTTTTCTTTTTTATATTATGTTTAGGTTTAGGTTTTTATTTTAGGTTTATTTTTAGGTTTTATTTTTTAATATAGGTTTAGGTTTATTTTTATTATAATTTATTTTATGGTTTAGGTTGAGGTTTAGGTTTTATTTATTTTAGTTTGGTTTATTTTAGTTTAGGTTCAAGTTAATTTTATTTTGTTTATTTTATTTTTCTTTTAGGTTTAGGTTTTTTTTTAGTTTAGGGTTTTGGTTTTATTTTGAAATTTATTTTTTTATGTTTAGATTTTTATTTAGTTTTTATTTTATTGTGTTTTAGGTTTATTTTTTTATTTTAGGTTTAGTTTTTATTTTATTTATTTTATTTATTTTTTAGTTTAGTTTAGGCTTTTATTTATTTTATTTTAGTTAAGTTTTTATTTTTTATTATATTTTCTTTTTAAGTTTAGGTTTCAGTTTTAGTTTATGTTTTTATTTTATTTTATTCTAATTTTATTTGGGTTTAGAGTTTAGGGTTTAGGGTTTAGCATTTATGTTTTAGGGTTTAAGGGTATCGGGTTTAGGGTTTAGGGTTTATGTTTTAGGTTTAGGGTTTAAGTTTTAGTTTAGGGTTTACGGTTTTTGCTTTATTTTTTAATAGAGAACAAATTCCAATTTACAACATTTCTTCTTTTGTTTAATTAGTTTATTTAGTTTATTTTTTATTTATTTTAGTTTATTTTATTTTTTATTTTTATTTATGTTTATTTTTTTATTTTTGTTTAGTTTAGTTTATTTATCTTAGGTTTATTTATTTTACTCTAGGTTTTTTATTTTAGTTTAGGTATTTAATTTTAGTTTATTTTTTGGATTAGGTTTAGGTTTAAGTTTGTTTTTTAGTTGAGTTTTACTTTTATTTTATTTTTTAGGTTTAGTTTTTATTTTTTATTTTTTGTTTAGGTGTAGGTTTTTATTTTATTTTTTTAGGTTTAGGTTTTAGATTTTTATTTTAAGCTTATTTTTAGGTATTATTTTTTATTTAGGTTTAAGTTTATTTTTAATTTCTTTTATTTTATTTAGTTTAGGGTTTAGGTTTAGGTTTAGGTTTTTTTGTTCTAATTTAGTTTATTCTAATTTAGGTTTAGTTTTTATTTTATTTTATTTTAATTTTAGGATTATGTTTTTATTTAGTTTAGGTTTAGGTTTATTTTTTATGTTTAGGCTTTTATTTAATTTTTATTTTATTATATTTTAGGTTTATTTTATTTTTAATTTACATTTAGTTTTTTCTCTTAGGTTTATTTTATTTTTAGTTTAATTTAAGTTTTTATTTATTATATTTTTGTTTATTTTAGTTAGTTTATTTTATTTTTTTAGGTTTAGGTTTAGGTTTTATTTTAGGTTTTTATTTTATTTTATTTATTATATTATATTTAGGTTTAGATTTTTTCATTTTTTCTTTTTAGGTTTTATTTAGTTTAGGTTTAGGTTTTTAGATTTTTAGGGTTTGAGGTTTACAATTTAGGGTTTTGGGTTTTAGAGTTTAGAGTTTAGGATTTAGGGTTTAGTGTTTAGGCTTTAGGGTTTAGGGTTTAGGGTTTAGGGTTTAGGGTTTTTCAGGCTTTTGGTTTTATGTTTTAGGATTTTGGGTTTAGGGTTTAGGGTTTAGGGTTTATAGTTTTAGGGTCTATGGTTTTAGCATTTAGGGTTTAGGGTTTAAGAATAGGGTTTTTTATTATTTTTATTATTTTTATTTTTTAAAATTAAGTAAACTAGTTGGTTTATGTTTTTTAGTAGATTTTTTTATTTTACTTTATCTTATTTTTATTTTGATTTTAGTTTATTTTTATTTTTATTTAGTTTAGGTTATTTTTTGGCTTTATTAATTTTAATTTAAGTTTTTTATTTTTATTTATTCTTTAGGTTTAGGTTTAGGTCTAGGTTTATGTTTATTATTTAGTTTAGTTTTATTTTTACTTCATTTTTTAGGATTAGGTTTTATATTTTATTTTTATTTTTAGGTTAATATTTTTTGTTTAGGTTAGGTTATAGGTTTTTATTTTAGGTTTATTATAGGTTTTAGTTTTTAGTTTAGGTTTAGGTTTATTTTTAATTTATTTTATTTTATTTAGTTTAGGTTTAGGTTTTGGTTTCATTTATTTAAGGTTTTGGTTTAGTTTTTATTTATTTTAGTTTAGGTTTTGGTTTATTTTATTTTTAGTTTAGGTTAATTTTTTTTGTTTTGGATTTAGCTTTTTTAAAAAATTTATTTTGAGGTTTTTTTTTAGGTTTATATTTTTATTTTTAGTTTAGGTTTAGTTTTTATTTTATTTAGGTTTTTTATTCTTAGTTTTATTTTGTTTTTTTAGTTTAGTTTAGTTTTATTTTTAGTTTATTTTATTTTATTTAGTTTAGAGATTAGGTTTAGTTTAGTTTAGGTTTATGTTTAGGTTTTATTTATTTTAGTTTAATTTATTTTTGTTTATGATTATGTTTATTTTCTTTTCTTTATTTTAGGTTTAGGTTTTTTTTAGTTTAGGGTTTCAAGTTTTAATTTTAATTTATTTTTAGGCTTTATTTTTACATTTATTTTTTTGATTTAGGTTTTTATTTAATTTTTATTTTATTTTATTTTAGGTTTATTTTTTTTATTTTATGTTTAGTTTTTATTTTTTGGGTATTTTATTTTTAGGTTTGTTTTATTTTTTTAATTTAGTTTAGTATTTTATTTATTTTATTTTTATTTAGTTTTTATTTTTTATTTTATTTTAATTTTAAGTTTAGGTTTAGGTTTAGGTTGTAGCTTAGGATTTCCTTTTATTTTATTTTATTTAGCTTTAGGCTTTATTTATTTATTTTATTTTTAGGTTTTATTTAGTTTAGGTTTAGATTTTTTAGGTTTTACGGTTTAAGGTTTACGGTTTAAGGATTAGGATTTAGTGTTTAGGGTTTAGGGTTTCGGGTTTAGGGTTTGTGATTTAGAGTTTATTATTTAGGGTTGTATGTTTTAGGGTTTAGGGATTAGGGTTTTAGGGTTTAAGGTTTAGGGTTTTAGGGTTTAGGCTTTAGGGTAAGGATTTTTTTAAAAAAATTATTTTTTAGTTTTTTTAAATTAAGTAAACTAGTAAGTTTTGGATTATTTAGTTTACTTTTTTTTTAATTTAGGTTTATTTTTATTTTTATTTAGTTTAGCTTATTTATTTTAGGTTTATTTATTTTAGCCTAATTTTTTTAATTAATTTATTTTTTTTTTTTTTTTTTTTTTTTTTAGTTTAGTTTTAGTTTTAGATTTAGGTTTTTATTTTATTTATTTAGGTTTAGGTTTTAGGTTTTTATTTTAGGTTTATTTTTAGATTTTATTTTTCAGTTTAGATTTATTTTTATTTTATATATTTTTTCTAGTTTAGGTTTAGGTTTAGGTTTAGGTTTTATTTATTTTAGTTTTTTTTATTTTAATTTAGGCTTAGATTTATTTTATTTTTATTTTAGGTTTAGTATTTTTTAGTTTAGGGTTTGGGTTTTATTTTAGGTTTAGGTTTTATTTATTTACTTTAGGTTTTGGTTTAGGTTTAGTTTATTTTAGGTTTATGTTTAGGCTTTACTTATTTTATTGTAGTTTATTTTAGTTTAGGTTTAGCTTTTTTTTTTTTTTTATTTTAGGTTTAGGTTTTTATTTTAGTTTAAGGTTTAGGTTATATTTTTATTTATTTTTAGGATTTATTTGTAGGTTTAGTGTTTAGGTTTAGGTTTTTATTTAGTTTTTATTTTATTTTATTTTAGGTTAATTTTATTTTTATTTTAGGTTTAGTTTTTATTTTATTTAGGTTATTTATTTATTTAGTTTAGTTTAGGTTTTTATTTATTTTATTTTAGTTTAGTTTTTATTTTTTTTATTTTATTTTATTTTTTTAGGTTTAGGTTTTAGTTTATGTTTTTATTTTATTTTAGTTTACATTTTTTTTTAGGTTTTAATTAATTTATATATAGGTTCTTAGCTTTTTAGTGTTTAGGGTTTAGGGTTAGGGTCTTGGTTTTAGGGTTTAGGGTTTACGGTTTAGGGTTTAAGGTTTAGTGTTTAGGGTTTAGGCTTAGGGTTCAAGTTTTAGTTAATGGTTTAGGGTTTTTGATTTTTTTTATTAGAGAACAAATTAAGGTTTACAACATTTCTTCTTTTGTTTAATAAGTTTATTAGTTTATTTTTTAATTATTTATGTTTATTTTTTATTTTTATTTATGTTTATTTTTTATTTCTATTTAGTTTAGTTTATTTATTTAAGGTTTATTTATTTTAGTCTACATTTTTTTGTTTTAGTTTAGCTATTTTATTTTAGTTTATTATTTTGGTTAAGGTTTAGGATTAGGTTTATTTTTTAGTTGAGTTTTATTTTTATTTTATTTTTTAGGTTTAGGTTTTATTTTTTATTTTATGTTTAGGTTTATGTTTTATTTTATTTTTTTAGGTTTAGGTTTTAGGTTTATATTATAGGTTTATTTTTAGGTTTATTTTTAATTTAATTTATTTTATTTAATTTATGGTTTAGGTTTAGGTTTATGTTTTATTTATTTTATTTTAGTTTATTTTAGTTTAAGTTTAGGTTTATTTTATGTTGTTTATTTTATTTTCTTTTAGGTTCAGATTTTTTTTAGGTTAGGTTTTATTTTTAGGTTTATTTTTTAGGTTTAGGTTTTTATTTAGTTTTAATTTAATTTTCTTAGGTTTATTTTATTTTTATTTTATGTTTAGTTTTTATTTGATTTAGGTTTTTTATTCTTAGGTCTATTTTATTTTTTTTAGTTTAGTTTAGGTTTATCTTTATATTTTTAGTTTAGTATATTTTAATTAGTTTATTTTATTTTATTTTTAGGTTTAGGTTTAGGTTTTCGTTTAGGTTTTTATTTTATTTTATTTAGGTTTAGGTTTTTTATTTATTTTATTTTTAGTTCTTATTTCATTTAGGTTTGGGTTTTTAGGTTTTTAGGGTTTAGGGCTAAGCGTTTAGGGTGTAGGGTTTATGGTTTTAGGGTTTAGGGTTTATGGTTTAGGGTTTAAGGTTTAGGCTTTAGGCTTTAGGCAATAGGGTTAGTTTAGGGTTTAGAGTTTAGGGTTTAGGGTTTAAAGTTTTTTAGGCTTTAGGGTTTAGGGTTTAGGGTTTTAGGGATTAGGGTTTCGAGTCTAGGGTTTAGGGTTTATAGTTTTAAGGTTTAGGATTTAGGGTTGTAGGTTTATGGTTTAGAGTTTAGGGTTTAGGTATAGTTTTAGGGTTTACGGTTGGGTTTTTTTTTAATTTTTTAAATTTTTTTAACTTTTTCTTAAATTAAGTAAATTGGTATGTTTAAGTTTATTTAGCTTATTTTATTTTTATTTTATTTTATTTAGTTTAGTTTATTTATTTTAGGTTTATTTATTTTAGTTTATGTTTTTTATTATATTTTTCAGGCTTAGGTTTAGGTTTAGGTTTATGTTTATTTTTTGTTTAATTTTATTTTTATTTTATTTTATAGGATTAGGTTTTACTTTTTATTTTTAGGTTTAGGTTTAGGATTTTTTTTTTTTTTTTTTTTTTTTTTTTTTAGGTTAGGTTTATTTTTAGTTTATTTTATTTTATTTAGTTTAGGTTTAGGTTTACGTTTATTTTATTTTAGGTTTAGGTTTAGGTTTTATTTATTTTAGTTTAGGTTTTGGTTTATTTTATTTTTATGTTAGGTTTAGTTTTTTAGTTTAGGGTTTAAGTTTTATTTTTTTATTTATTTTTAGGTTTTATTTTTATTTAGTTTTAGTTTATTTTATTTTAAGGCTATTTTATTATTATTTTAGGTTTAGTTTTTATTTTATTTAGGTTTTTTATTTTTTATTTTAATTTAGGTTTTTATTTATTTTATTTTCGTTAAATTTTTTTATTTTATTTTATTTTCCTTTTAGGTTTAGGTTTTGGTTTATTTTTAGGCTTTAGTTTTTGTTTTTATTTTATTTTATTTTCTTATTTTCTTTTGGTTTAGATTTATTTATTTATTTTATTTTTTTATGTTTTAATCAGCTTTGGTTTAGGTTTTAAAGTTTTTAGGGTTTAGGGTTTAGGGTTTAGGGTTAATTTAGGGTTTATGGTTTAGGGTTTAGGGTTTGGGGTTCAAAGTTTAGAGTCTTTCTTTTGGGTTTTGGGTTTAGGGTTTAGGGTTTACGTTTTAGGTTTAGGGTTTAGGGTTTTGGGTTTTAGGGTTTAGGGTTTAGGGTTTAGGGTTTTTAGGGTTTAGGATTTAGGGTTTAGGTTTTGGTTTTTTAATTTAGGGTTCAGGTTTAAGTTTAGGGTTTAGGGTTTTTTTTTAAACAAAGCACAAATTTAGATTTACGATATTTCTTATATTCTTTAATTATTTAATTTAAGTTATTATTATTATTATTTTTTAAAATTTTTTTTAATGTTTATTTTTTATTATAATTTAGTTTCGTTTATTTATTTTAGGTTTATTTATTTTAATCTAGGTATTTTATTTTAGTTTAGGTATTTTTTTTAGTTTATTTTTTTAGTTTAGGTTTAGGGTTTTAAGGTTTAGGGTTTAGGGTTTAGGGTATTAGGTTTAGGGTTTGTTTTAGGGTTTACAATTTAGGGTTAGGGTTTTTGTGTATTTATTTTTAGGGTTTACAGTTTAGGGTTTAGTGTTTAGGGTTTAGGTTATAGGTTTAGGGTTCAAGTTTTAGTTTAGGGTTTTGGGTTTTGGTTTTTTTTATAGAGATCAAACTCAGATTCACCATTTCTTTTTCTCAATTTCATCAACCAAGTAACACACCAAGTTTTTTAAGACACTAGCAACAACATAGATAAAAAATAAGCACACATAGAGAAAATAAAAAAACCCAAGATAGCTAGAACCATCTCTATTATAAAGACAGTTCCATAAGCAGTATATCAGATCGGCCGTTCTTCAGTTTCTCTAGTTCCCATCAGAACCACCCCTCCTCTCTAGTAGTAGGAGCCACCATCATATCCCTGATGTCTCCCTCCTTCACCACCATGACTATAACTTACATCGCTCCTCCCACCACCATAACCACCATTGCTCCGACCATCACCTCCATATCCACCAGCACCTCCAGATCCCCCACCACCATTGTGATAACCGCCACCTTCACCTTTTCCTCCACCGCCACCTCCACCTTTGCCTCCACCGTCATATCTAAATTGAGCTTGGTTTACGGTGATGTTCCTACTGTCAAAGTTTTGCCCATTCTTAGGGTTTAGGTTTAAGTTTAGGTTTATTAGGTTTTAGGGTTTAGGTTTATTTTTTTAATTTATTTAGTTACTTTAGGTTTAGGTTTAGGATTTCAGGTTTGGGGTTTAGTGTTTATGGTGTAGGGTTTATTTATTTATTTTTTAACTCAAATGATTCCATATCAAACAAGAAATTACCAAATCAAAAAAGTCATTATCCTCTAACAACTAATAAAATAGGATAACATAAAATGCAATTAAAAATTCACAAAAATTATATTTCACAAAATGTTTTAACTCCTAGAGATGATAAAATTTGAATTTATAGAAAGCCAATAAAGCTTAGCCGAACAAGTTGAAACCCATATCATCATCAGATTCCTCAGCATGCTCTTCCTTCTTCTCTTCCACTGCAATAGTTGGAGCATAATAGCAGTAGGAGTAGCAGAAGCATCAGGCGCAGCAGCCACATCAAATTTACTAGGATCCTTCAAATACTCCTTAACCTTCTCGGCGTGCATGTATGTGTAATCAGTGGCAATCATGATGGCGAGGAAATTCTTATAAGCATTGATGAACATGTGGGGCACTATGGCAAGGGTGGGATAAGAGAGGGCTAGTGAGAGAGAAGTGATCATTAAAAGGCCTGCCAAAAACTTCTCTACGAGATCATCTTCAGTGAGGTCAAGCACCTCAGGATTGAACACCAAACCATCATCATACACAAACTGGATGACAAGGCCATAAGAGCATGGCCTAATCCCCAGCTTAGTGAGGAGAGCAGCCTTTGAGGATCCCACCTTATTTTCATTTTTTAATAAACTCAACTGGGGTGATAATTTCAACAGTACCCTTATTGATCTTAGTTGGTATGTTGAGATCATGGAAGAAAGAAGTATGTGAAGGATCTACACCAGTGTTGCTTGGAGGAACTACAACATCAATAGGTGCAACCAGACCACAATGGGTAGGAGCACCAACTTTGTATTTTGCAACCTCTTTGCTTACTTCTTTAAGATCACCTTTCATAAAAATTAGCTTAACTGAGGTTTAGAGTTTAGGGTTTAGGGTTTTAGGGCTTATGATTTTAGGGTTTAGAGCTTTGAGTTATGGTATAGGGTTTAGGGTTTAGAGTTTAGGGTTTAGAGTTTAAGGTTTAAGGTTTAGGGTATAGGGTTTAGGGCTTTTTATGATTTAGGATTTAGGTTTAGGGTTTAGTGTTTAATATTAAGGGTTTAGTTTTTTTTTTAATTAAGTAAACCAGTAGGTTTAGGTTTATTTAGTTTATTTACTTTATTTTTTATTTATTTTAGTTTATATTATTTTTTTATTTACATTTATTTTTTTATTTAATTTAGTTTATTTATTTTAGGTGTATTTATTTTTAGTTTAGGGCTTTTATCTTAGTTTATTTTTTAGGTTTAGGTTTTATTTTTTATTTTTAGGTTTAGGTTTAGGTTTTTATTTTATTTTTTTAGGTTTAAGTTTTAGGTTTATTTTTAGTTTATTTTATTTTATTTAGTTTAAGTTTAGGTTTAGATTTAGTTTATTTTATGTTTAGGTTTAGGTTTTATTTATTTTAGTTTAGGTTTAGGTTCATTTTATTTTTACTTTAGGTTTAGTTTTTTTTTTAGTTTAGGGTTTAGGTTTTATTTTTTATTTATTTTTAGGTTTATTTTTTAAATTTAGGTTTTTATTTAGTTTTCATTTTATTATATTTTAGGTTTATTTTATTTTTATTTTATGTTTAGTTTTTATTTTATTTAGGTTTTTTATTCTTAGGTTAATTATATTTTTTTAGTTTAGGTTAAGTTTTTATTTATTTTATTTTAGTTTATTTTTGTTTTTTTATTTAATTTTATTTTTGTCTGTTTAGGTTTAGGGTTTAGTGTCAGTTTTTTATTTTTTTATTTAGGTTTATGTTTTTAATTTATTTTATTTTTAGGTTTTATTTAGTTTAGGTTTAGGTTTAGGTTTTTAGGTTTTTAGGGTTTAGGGTTTAGGATTTTAGGGTTAAGGGTTTTAGGGTTTAGGGTTTAGGGTTAGGGTTTAGGGTTTAAGGTTTAGGGTTTAGTGTTTAGGCTTTAGGGTTTAGGATTTTTAGGGTTTTGGGTTTTGGGTTTAGTGTTTAGTTTCTTTAACTAAAAGGAAATAATTGCTCTAAAAATAAGTACAAGAAGACCATGTTAGAGACTAAACTAAAAAAAAAAACTGCTCAAATGAGCGATAGGAAAATCTTGAAAAGTTTAGTCCCTAAACTAATACATCAAAGAGCAATATAGAAAAAAACAAAGACAAAACTAAAAATATTGAAGCAAAAGACAGTAAAGGTGAGGAATCCATAGAGCTCCAAAAGAACCTCCAAAGAGACGAAGATGTAAGGCATGGGGAAGAATTTGAAAATGATTCAGTATTTTTATAAAAGGCATGGGGATCAGCAAAAACTATTAATTTCAAAGAAGAGCATTCAGAATCATCCACAGCATTAGACAAAGGAAAATTAGAAATAGTATGCATTTCATAATCATAAGTGAAAGGAGCAAAAACAACTTTATTAAGAAGACAATTATCAATATTTTCACCTTCCAACAAAATCTAAAGAGTATCATCTCTATCTTCATTCTTAAAAGAATTAAGAGAAGCAGAATCCATATTTTTAGTACAATCTTCATGTAAGAGATTAAAATAAGATCCATATCCCTTAGAAACAGTTGTTGCTTGATCAACTTGCAAAGGCAGGCCAAAAATCAACCCAATAGCATAAAGAATATGATGATTAAATAGATGAATCCATAAGTCAGGTAAAGAAATCCAAATGGGAATAATAGGAGACTCTTCATTAACATCAAACATAGGCATCCACTTTAGAATATGCATTTGACAATTAAAAACATAGTAATAATGCTTAGAAAAGTTCTTTCATAATCAAGGTCATTAAAAAGTTTAATAAGAACATGCCTTGCATCATTCAGCCTAATTGAAAAAGAACAAGACAAATTTAAGCTATGAAAAAGTCGGTGCCATGAGTCACAATGCTGTGATAAGAACAGGTCGAGATTGGCCCAAGGCTGACAATCTATAGGGAATCCATGAGATAAAGTGCTCGAAAACACACCAAGAATGTGAGGGATCCCGAAATCG
Organism: Cymbidium sinense; assembly: GCA_021442155.1. NCBI lineage: Eukaryota > Viridiplantae > Streptophyta > Magnoliopsida > Asparagales > Orchidaceae > Cymbidium > Cymbidium sinense. Next base: position 35,929,095 of record CM038233.1, on the reverse strand, counting down.
CCCAATAATAGGGTTAAGTTTGGTTTTAGGGTTTAGGTTTTAGGTTTAGTGTTTATTAGTTATTATTAGGTTTTATTAGTTTGGGGTTATTATTAGTTTATTATTAGTTTTATGTTTAGTTTAGTTGGTTTAGTTTTAGTTAGGTTGTTAGTTTAGTTTTATTAGTTTTAGTTTCAGTTATTATTATTTTAGGTTAGTTTAGGGTTTAGGTTTGGTTTATTAGTTTATTTAGTTAGTTTGTTAATGGGGGTTTAATTTTATTTTAGTTTATTTATTAGTTATTATTAGTTAGTTTTGTTATTATTAGTTCGTTAGTTATTTATTTATTTTATTTAATTATTATTACTAGTTTATGGTTTTATTATTATTTTGGTTTTAGTTAGTTTTAGTTAGTGGTTTAGTTTTTTAGTTTAGTTTTGTTACTTTATTTATTAGTTTATTCATTTATTTTATTAGTTTTATTAGTTTAGTTATGGGTTTAGGTTTATTAGTTTATTCTTATTAGTTTTTTAGTTTAGCTTATGCTTAGATTTTTATTAGTTATTTCTTATTTATTATTATTATTAGTTTAGTTAGTTGGTTTATTATTAGTTTTATTTTAGTTTAGTTTTTTTAGGTTTATTATTATTATTATTGGTTTATGTTTATTATTATTAGATGTATTATTATTATTTAGTTTATTTATTTAGCTAGGGTTTAAGGTTTAGTTATTTAGTTATTTATTAGTTACTTTATTATTAGTTTTATTATTATTAGTTTATTAGTTTAGATGGTTAGTTATTAGTTATTATTATTATTATTACTAGTTTTTATTAGTTTAATTATTGTTAGTTAGTTTTATTAATATTATTACTAGTTTATTAGTTTGGTTAGTTAGTTATTAGTTATTATTATTATTATTACTAGTTTTTATTAGTTTTGTTATTGATAGCTAATTTTATTATTATTATTATTAGTTTATTTATTAGTTAGTTTAGTTATTTAGTTAGTTTTGTTTTATTTAGTTATTAATTTATTAGTTTATTATTATTTAGTTATTATTAAATTTTTTAGTTGTGTTTTATTATTAGTCTATTATTAATTATTAGTTAGTTTATTAGGTTTAGTTATAATTATGTTTATTTATTAGTTAATTTTATTGGTTTATTAGTTTTTATTTAGGGTTTAGTTTTAGTTAGTTATTTACTTATTTATTATTAGTTTATTAGTTTAGTTTTAGTGTTTATTATTTATTAGGGTTTAGGTTTACTTATTAATTAGTTTAGTTTTATTAATTAGTTTGTTTATTAATTTATTAGATATTAATTTTAGGTTATTTATTAGTTATTATTAATTTTATTTAGTTTATTATTAGTTTTATTTTTTTATTAGTTATTATTATGATTTTAGTTTATTATTGATTTGTTTATTAGGTTTTATTAGTCAGTTATTAGTTAATTTTAGTTTAGTTTTATTATTACTTTATTAGTTATTTTAATTAATATTTAGTTATTATTATTAGTTTTATTTGTTTAGTTATTAGTTATTTTACTTTAGTTTAGCTTGTTATTATTAGTTTTATTAATTTAGGTTTAGGGGTTTAGTGTTTAGTTTATTTAGTTATTATAATAATAATAATAATTATTATTATTATTATTATCATTAGTTTTGGTTATTATTATTATTAGTTTATTAGTTTTAGTTAGTTTAGTTATTAGTTATTTATTTTGTTAGTTTAGTTATTATTAGTTTATTATTATTAGTTAGTTATTATTAGTTTAATTAGTTAGTTTTTATTTAGTTTATTTTTATTTATTAGTTTAGTTAGTTTGGTGTTTAGTTCAGTTTAGGTTTAGTTATTTATTATTTGATTTATTATTATTATTAGTTTAGTTTAGTTAGTTTTCATGTTATTAGGTTTTATTATTATTTAATGTTTTTTTAGGAATTATTAGGTTTTAGTTTAGTTTATTTATTATCATTATTATTTATTAGTTTATTAGTTTAGTTAGTTTTATTAGTTTATTATTGCTAGTTAGTTTCTTAGGTTTGTTTATTATTATTAGATTTAGTATATTTATTTAGGTTTTATTTATTATTAGTTTACTTTATTATTATTATTATTATTTTTATTAATTTAGTTATTAGTTTTATTTAGTATAATTTATTATTAATTTATTATTTTAGTGTTAGTTCTTATTTGTTATTTAGTTTTAGTTTATTAGTTTTTTAGTTTTATTATTAGTTTTTGTTATTATTATTTAGTTAGTTTATTATTAGGTTTAGTTAGTTTATTAGTTTATTAGTTCAATTTAGTTGTTAGTTTTGGTTATTAATTAGTTATTATTATTATTTAATTATTTTAGTTAGTTTATTAGTTATTAGTTTTATTTTAGTTAGTTTAGTTATTATTTGTTTAGTTATTGGGTTTAGTTTTATTATTAGTTAGTTATTTATTAGGTTAGTTATATTTAGAGTTTAGATTTATTAGCTAGTTATTATTATTAGTTAGTTATTTATTATGGTTTAATTTAGTTAGTTTATTAGTTTAGTTTTAGTTAATTGTTTAGGTTTAGTTTAGTTTTTATTAGTTTTATTAGTTTAATTCATTTTGAGTTAGTTTTTTAGTGGGGATTTTTTTGTTTATGTTTAATTTAGTTATTAGTTTGTTAATTAGTTTAGTTAGTTTTTATTATTATTAGTTTATTATTTTTTTAGTTATTATTTAGTTAATTTAGTTTAGTTAGTTTTATTAGTTTTTGTTTTAGTTTATTACTAGTTTTTGTTTATTATTAGTTTATTAATTTTAGTTTATTATTTATTAGTTTTAGTTTTAGTTAGTTTAGTTTAGTGTTTTATTAGTTTCTTATTAGTGTTTAGGGCTTAAGGTTTAGGGCTTAAGGTTTAGGGTTTAAGTTTTAGGGTTTTAGGGTTTAGGGTTTAGGGTTTAGGGTTTAGGGTTGTAGGTTTAGGGTTTAAGGATTAGGGTTAGTTTTAAGGTTTAACAATTAGTGTTAGGGTTTAATATATTTTTTTATTATTTTTTATTTTTATTTTTTTTACGGTTTAGGGTTTAGGGTTTAGGTTTTAAGTTTAGGGTTTAGCTTTTAGTTTGGGCTTTATGGTTTTTGGCTTTTTTTAATAGAGAATAAATTCATATTCAACATTTCTTCTTTTTGATTTCATCAATCAAGTAACACACTAAGTTCTCAAAGACACAAGCGACGACATAGATAAAAAATAAGCACGCATAGAGCAAATCAAAAGCCCTAGAAAACTAGAATTATCTATACTGTAAAGACATAGTTCCATAAGCAGCAGATCAGATCGACTGTTCTTCAGTTTCTCTAGTTCCCATCAAAACCACCTCGGCCTCTCGAGTGGTGGGATCCGCCATCATTTCTACAATCTTTCCCTCTACCACCATCACTACTATAACCTTTATCGCTCCTCCTACCTCCATAACCACCACTGCTCTGACTAGCACCTCCATATGCACCATCACCACCATATCCCTCACCACCACTATGATGTCGTCTTCATCTCCTCCTCCACCGCCAGAGCTAGACTGAGCCTGGTTGGCGGTGATTTCCTACCTTCAAGGTTCTACCCATTCTTAGGGTTTAGGTTTAGGTTTAAGTTTATTAGGTTTTAAGGTTTAGGTTTATTTTTTAATTTATTTAGATACTTTAAGTTTAAGTTTAGGGTTTGGGTTTTAGGGTTCACGACTTGGGGTTTAGGGTTTAAGGTTTACGGTTTAGCATTTAGGGTTTAGATTTTAGAGTTTAGGGTTTAGGGTTTAGGGTTTTATGATTTATGCCTTTAGGGTTTAGGATTTAGGGTTAGGGTTAAGGTTTAAGGTTTAGGGTTTAGGGTTAGGGTTAAGGTTTAAGGTTTAGGGTTTAGGGTTTATGGTTTAGGGTTTAGAGTTTAGGGTTTAGAGTTTAGGGTTTAGGGTTTAGGGTTTAGAGTTTTGGGTTTAGGATTTATGGTTTAGGGTCTTTTTTTAATTAAGTAAACTGGTAGGTTTAAGTTTATTTAGTTTTTTATTTATTTATTTTAGTTTATATATTTGTTATTTTTATTTAGTTTAGCATATATATTTTTGGTTTGTTTATTTTAGTTTATTTTTTAGGTTTATGTTTATGCTTGGATTTATTTTTTAGTTGAGTTTTATTTTTATTTTATTATTTAAGTTAAGGTTTTATTTTTTTAATTTTAATTTTAGGTTTAGGTTTTTATTTTATTTTTTAAATTTATGTTTTAGGTTTTCATTTTAGGTTTTTTTTAAGTTTTTTTTTTTTAGGTTTAGGTCTATTTTTAGTTGAGATTTATTTTTATTTTATTTTTTAGGTTTAGATTTTATTTTTTATTTTTAGGTTTATGTTTAGGTTTCTATTTTATTTTTTTTAGCTTTAGGTTTGAGGTTTTTATTTTAGGTTTATTTTCAGGTTTTATTTTTTTAGTTTAGGTTTAGGTTTATTTTTAATTTATTTTATTTTATTTAGCTTAGGTTTAGGTTTAGGTTGTAATTATTTTAGTTTATTTTATTTTAGTTTAGGTTTAGGTTTATTTTATTTTGTTTATTTTATTTTCATTTTAAGTGATAGGAGAATTGGGAAAGATATAAAGTGGCCTTTAGAGATTCTAAGAAAGCAGTATATGATAAAAAAAATTTAGCTTTTAGTGATTTATACAATAGATTAGATACCAAAGAAGGTGAAAGATGTATGTATAAGTTAGCCAACCAAAGAGATAGGAGAAGTAAAGACATAGTTCAAGTTAGGTGTATTAAGGATGAAAATAATTAAATGCTTTTTTTAGAAAAGGATATTAACAATAGGTGGATGAGGTATTTTGATAAACTTTTCAATGAAAGATCTGAAACTATGATTGATTTTAGCAACCTTAATACCCTAAATAAAAATAAAGAATTTCATTTTTATCATCGTATTAGTAAATCTAAAGTTAGTGAAGCTTTAAAGAAAATGAAATGTGGAAAAGTAGTAGGACCGGATAATCATCCAATAGAAGTGTGGAAATGTTTAAGAGATCAAGGAATTTCTTGGCTTACAAATCTTTTTAATGTCATTTTAAAGACTAAAAGATGCCAGATGAGTGGAGAAAGAGTTTGTTGGTTCTTATATTTAAGAATAAAGGTGATGCACAAGAGTGTGCAAATTATAGAGGAATGAAATTAATGTGCCATACATTAAATTTATGGGAGAGAATAATTGAGCATAGGTTACGATGTGATCTGAAGTTTCACAATCGTCTTTGGTTTTAGTAGATCTACTATGGATGCTATACATTTGTTAAGGGGTTTGATGGAGAAGCATAGAGAAAGTAAGGAGGATCTACATATGATATTTATTGATTTAGAGAAAGCTTATGATAAAGTTTCAAGAGATGTTCTTTGGAGAGTTCTAGAACAGAAAGGAGTTAATATTGGTTATATTCAAGTCATTAAGGATATGTATACTAGAGCTGTTACTTGTGTCCAAACACAAAGAGGATTGACAAAATATTTTCCTATTTTAGTTGGATTACATCAAGGATCAACTTTAAGCCCTTATCTTTTTTACTTTAGTTATGGATGTTCTTACTAGGCATTTACAAGAAGATGTACCTTGGTGTATGCTTTTTGCTGATGACATTCTTCTTGTTGATAAGACTAGAGAGGGAGTCCAATAGAAACTTGAATTATGGAGGTCAACTGTAGAGTCTAAAGGTTTTCATTTAAGTAGATCTAAAACTGAATACATGGAGTGTAATTGTAGTTGTAGAAGTTCTAGTGGTAGTGTTGTGACATAAGGTGAACAAGTCATTAATAAGAGTGAGCGTTTCAGATAGTTAGGCTCTATTGTTCAAAATGATGGTGAAATTGATGGAGATGTTATTAGTAGAATTCAAGTTGGATGGTTGAAGTGGAGGAATGCATCTGGCCTATTATGTGATGGAAAAGTTCCACTTAAACTTAAAGGAAAATTTTATAAGATGGTGGTAAGACCTGCAATGACTTATGGTGTAGAATGTTGGCCAATAAAAGAGAAGCATAAGACTAAGTTAAGTATTACAGAGATGAGGATGCTTAGGTGGATGAGTGGCTTTACTATTAGCGATAGAATGCAAAATGAGTATATTTAGGAAAAAGTTGGAGTAGCTCCAGTAGTAGATAAGATTAGGGAGAGTCGCCTTAGATGGTTTGGCCACATAAAATGTCGGTCGTCCGATGACCCGATTAGGAGAGTTGATGCATTAGATTTGCCTTATGTTAAGAAAGATAGAGGTAGACCTAAAAAGACTTGGTTAAGATGTATAAAAATGAACTTAGTATACTTGATTTAAATGAGAATTTGACACATAATAGGACACAATGGAGACGAAGGATTCATGTAGCCGACCCCACCTAGTGGGATTAAGGCTTGTTGTTGTTGTTGTTGTTATTGTATTTTCAATTTAGGTTTACTTTTTTTTTTAGTTTAGGGTTTAGGTTTTATTTTTTATTTATTTTATATTTATTTTTTAGGTTTAGGTTTTTATTTAGTTTTTATTTTATTTTATTTTTTTTTAATATTTTTTTTTATTTTACATTTAGTTTTTATTTTATTTAGGTTTTTAATTCTTAGGTTTATTTTATTTCATAGTTTACTTTATGTTTTTATTTATTTTATTTTAGTTTATTTTTATTTTTTACTTTCTTTTATTTCTAGGTTTAGGTTTTGGTTTTAGTTTAGGTTTTTATTTTAGTTAGGTTTAAGTTTATTTTTTATTTTATTATTATGTTTTATTCAGTTTAGGTTTAGGTTTTTATGATTTTAGGGTTCAGGGTTTAGGGTTTATCATTTTAGGGTTTGGCATTTTAGGGTTTAGGGTTTAGGGTTTGGGTTTAGGGTTTAGGGTTTAGGGTTTAATGTTTAGGCTTTAAGATTTAGGGTTTTTTAGGTTTAGGGTTTAGGGTTTAGGGTTTAGGGTTTAGGGTTATGGTTTTGGGTTAGTTTAGGGTTTAGGGTTATAGGGTTTAGGGCTTAGGGTATAGGGTTTAGGGTTTAGGGTTATGGTTAGGGTTTAGGGTTTAGGGTATTTGGTTTAGGGTTGTAGGTTTAGGGTTTAGGGTTTAGTGTTAGTTATAGGGTTTGGGGATTAGGGTTTAGGATTTAGGATTTTTGGTTTAAGGTTTAGGGTTTAGGGTTTATGGTTTTTTATTTTGTCTAGTTCATTTATTTTTTTGGTTTTTATTTTGGTTTATTTTTTAGTTTTTATTTAGTTTAGTTTATTTATTTTAGTTCGAGTTTTTTATTTTAGTTAGTTTTTAGGTTTAAGTTTCATTTTATGTTTATTTTTTAGTTTAGTATTATTTTTATTTTAGTTTTTAGGTTTAGGTATTATTTTAAAATTTTAGTTTAGTTTTAGATTTTAGGGTTTTATTTTAGCTTTTTTTAGGTTTTATTTTTTTATTTTAGGTTTAGGTTTAATTTTAGTTTATTTTATTTTAATTAGTTTAGGGTTTAGGTTTACTTTAATTTAGGTTTAAGCTTAGGTTTTATTTATTTAGGATTTAGGATTTTTGGGTTAATGGTTTAGGGTTTATGGTTTAAAGTTTAGTGTTTAGTGTTTTGGGTTTATGGTTTAGGGTTTAGGGTTTAGGGTTTAGGTTTAGGGTTTAAGTTTTAGTTTAGGGTTTAGGGTTTAGGGTTTAGGGTTTAAGGTTTTTTTAATAAAATACAAATTCAGATTCAACAATTTTCTTTTTGATTTCATCAACCAAGTAGCACCCCAAGTTTTCTAATACATAAGAGAAGATAAATATATAAAATGAGCACCAATAGAGCAAATCAAAAACCCTAGATAGTTAGAACCATCTCTACTATAAAGTTCCATAAGTAGTAGATAGGATCGATCATTCTTTAGTTTCTGTAGTTCCCATCAGAACCACCCTGGCCTCTCGAGTAGCAGGATATACCATCATATCCCTGATCTCTCCCTCCACCGCCACCACATTAGTAACCTCCATCTCTCCTCCTACCTCCATAACCACCACTACTCTAGCCACAACCTCCGTATCGACCAACACCTCCAAATCCCCCACCACCACTCTGATAACCGTCATATCTATCTTCGTCTCCACTGCTAGTTCTAGACTTAGCCTGGTTGACGGTGATGTTCCTGTCATCAAGGTTTTTCCCATTCTTTGGGTTTAGGTTTAGGTTTAGGTTTTTCAGGTTTTAGGGGTTAGGTTTATTTTTAAATTTATTTAATTACTTTAAGTTTAGGTTTAGGGTTTGGGGCTTAGGGTTTAGGGTATAGGTTTTTGGGTTTAAGGTTTAGGGTATAAGGTTTAGGATTTAGGGTTTTAAGGTTTAGGGTTTAGGGATTAGCTTTATGGTTTAGGGATTTCAAGGTTTAGTGTTTATGTTTTAAGGTTTATTTAGGGTTTAGAATTTAAGGTTTTAGGGCTTAGGGTTTAGGGTTTAAGGTTCAGGGTTCAAGGTTTAGGATTTGGGTTTGGGTTTAGGGTTTAGGGTTTATGGTTTAGGGTTTAGGGTTTAAGTTTAGTTGTTTAGGTTTAGTTTAGATTTAGTATTCTTGGTTTAGGTTCTGGTTTAGGTTAGTTTAGAGTTTAGGGTTCATGGTTTTTAGGTTTTTAGGGTTTAGGGTTTAGGGTTTAGTGTTTAAGGTTTAGGGTTTAGCATTTAAGGTTTAGGGTTTTAGGGTTTAGGGTTTAGGTTTAGGGATTAGGGTTAGGCTTTAGGGTTTAGGGTATAGAGTTTAGGGTTTACGCTTTTGGGTTTGGGTTTTAAGGTTTTAGGGTTTTGGATTTAGGATTTAGGGTTATAGGTTTATGGTTTAGGGTTTTGGGTATAAGGTTTAGGGTTAGGGTTTTTTATTTTTTTATTTTTTTGAGGGTTTAGGGTTTGGGGTTTAGGTTTTAGGTTTAGGGTTCAAGTATTAGTTTAGGTTTATTTTTAAATTAAGTAAATTGATTGGTTTTTTCTTAGTTTATTTTTAGGGTTTAGGTTTTTTTTTAAAAAAAATTAAGTAAACTAGTAGGTTTAGCTTTATTTAATTTATTTAGTTTATTTTTTATTTATTTTATTTTATTTTTTTTTATTATTTAGGTTTATTTTTTATTTATATTTATTTTAGTTTACTTTTATTTAGGTTTTTTTAGTTTATTTTTCAGGTTTAGGTTTAGGTTTTTGTTTATTTTTAGTTTAGGTTTAGGTTTTTATTTTATTATTTTATGTTTAGGTTTTAGTTTTTTATTTTAGATTTATTTTTTAGTTTTATTTTTTAGTTTAGGTTTAGGTTTAATTTTAGGTTATTTTATTTTATTTAGGGATTAGGTTTTGGTTTTGGATTAGTTTATTTTAGGTTTGGGTTCAGGTTTTATTTATTTTAGTTTAATTTGTTTTTAGGTTCTATATATTTTAGTTTATTTTTTTTATTTAGTTTAGGTTTAGGTTTAAGTTTAGTTTCTTTTAGGTTTCGGTTTAAGTTTTATTTATTTTAATTTAGTTTATTTTAGTTTAGGTTTAGGTTTATTTTATTTTGTTTATTTTAACTATTTTTTTAATTAAGCAAACCAATAGGTTTAGGTTTATTTAGCTTATTTTTGTATTTATTTTAGTTTATTTTATTTTTATTTAGGTTTATTTATTATTATTATTTAGTTTAATTTATTTATTTTAGGTTTATTTATTATAGTTTTGGTTTTTTATTTTAGTTTATTTTTAGGTTTAGGTTTACATTTAGGTTTATTTTTTAGTTGGGTTTATTTTATTTTATTTTTTAGATTTAGGTTTTATTTTTTATTTTTATGTTTAGGTTTAGGTTTTTATTTTAATTTTTTAGGTTTAGCTTTTAGGTTTTTATTTTAGGTTTTATTAGTTAGTTTAGGTTTAGGTTTAGGTTTAAACCTTTATTTTTAGTTTAATTTATTTTATTTAGTTTAGGGTTTAAGTTTAGTTTATTTTAAGTTTAGGTTTAGGTTTTATTTATTTCAGTTTAGTTTCTTTTAGTATAGGTTTAGGTTTATTTTTTTTTTTAGGTTTAAGTTTTTTTTAATTTCATGTTTAGGTTTTAATTTTTATTTATTTTTTGGTTTTATTTTTAGATTTATTTTTTAAGTTTAGGTTTTTATTTAGTTTTTCTTTTATTTTATTATAAGATTATTTTTTTATTTTACTTTTAATTTTTATTTTATTTAAGTTTTTTGTTTATAGATTTATTTTATTTTTTTAGTTTAGTCTAGGTATTTACTGATTTTATTTTAGTCTAATTTTAATTTTTTATTTTTAGGTTTAGGTTTAGGTTTAGGTTTTAGTTAAGGTTTTTATTTTATTTTATTTTATTTTTGTTTAGGATTTTTTATTTATTTTATTTATAGGTTTTATTTAGTTTAAGTTTAGGTTTTTAGGCTTTTAGGGTTTAGGGTTTAAGCTTTTAAGGTTTAGGATATAGGGTTTGGGGTTTAGGGTTTAATGTTTAGGGTTTACGGATTGGGGTTTAGGGTATATGGCTTAGGGTTGTAGGTTTTAGGGTTTAGGGTTTAGGGGTTTGGGTTTTGGGTTTATGTTTTAGGGTTTAGGCTTTAGGCTTTAGGGATTAGGGTTTAGGGTTTAAGGTTTAGGGTTTAGGGTTTTAGTGTTTAGTGTTTAGGAATTAGGGTTGTAGGTTATGGGTTTAGGGTTTAAGAATTAAGGTTTAGGGTTTATTTTTTTAATTAGGAAAACAAGTAGGTATAGGTTTAATTAGTTTATTTTTCATATATTTTAGTTTATTTTATTTTTTAATTCTTATTTAGGTTTATTTTTATTTTTATTTAGTTTAGTTTATTAATTTTAGTTTAGCTTTTTTATTTTAGTTCATTTTGTAGGTTTTTGTTCTGGTTTATGTTTATTTTTTAGTTTAATTTTATTTTTATTTAATTTTTTAGGTTTAGATTTATTTTTTATTTTTAGGTTTAGGTTTATATTTTTATTTTATTTTTTAGGTTTAGGTTTTAGGTTTTCATTTTAGTTTTATTTTTATGTTTTATTTTTTAGTTTAGGTTTAGGTTTATTTTGTGTTTATTTTATTCTATTTAGTTTATGTTTTAGCTTTAGTTTATTTTAGGTTTAGGTTTTATTTATTTTGTTTAGTTTATTTTAGTTTAGGTTTAGGTTTATTTTATTTTGTATATTTTAGGTTAGTTTTTCTTTTAGTTTAGTGTTTAGGTTTTATTTTTTAAATTTTTTGATTTTATTTTTAGGTTTTTTTTTATGTTTAGGTTTTTATTTTACTTTATTTTAGGTATTTTTTACTTTTATTTGATGTTTAGTTTTATTTTATTTAGGTTTTTTGTTTTTAGGTTTATTTTACTTTTTAGTTTAGTTGAGGTTTTTATTTATTTTAGTTTAGTTTAGTTTTTATTTTTTTTTATTTTTATGTTTAGGTTTAAACTTAGGTTTAGGTTTAGGTTTCAGTTTTAGTTTATGTTTTTCTTTTATTTTATTTTATTTATTTTATTTAGGTTTAGGTTTTTTATTTATTTTATTTCTAGGTTTTATTTAGTTTAGGTTTAAATTTTTAGATTTTTAGGATTTAGTGTTTATGGTTTGGTTTTTAGGGTTTCAGGTATAGGGTTTAGGGTTTGGGGATTAGGGTTTGGTTTTTTTTATTTAAGTAAACCAATAGGTTTAGGTTTATTTTTTCTTTATTTTAGTTTATTTCTTTATTTAGTTTAGTTTATTTATTTATGGTTTATTTATTTTAGTTTAGATATTTTGTTTTAGTTCTTTTTTAGGTTTAGGTTTAGGTTTAGGTTTATTTTTTAGTTGAGTTTTATTTTTATTTTATTTTTTAGGTTTAGGTTTTATTTTTTATTTTTAAGTTTAGGCTTAGATTTTTATTTTATTTTCTTAGGTTTAGATTTTAGGTTTTTATTATAGGTTTATTTATAGGTTTCATTTTTTAATTTATGTTTAGGTTTATTTTAGTTAGTTTTATTTTATTTATTTTATGGTTTATGTTTAGTTTATTTTAGGTTTAAATTGTGGTTTTATTTATTTTATTTTAGTTTATTTTAGTTTATCTTTAGGCTTATTTTATTTTATTTATTTTATGTTTAGGTTTTTTATTATTAGTTTAGAGTTTACATTTTATTTTTTATTTATTTTTAGGTTTAATTTTAAGGTTTGGGTTTTTATATTATTTTTATTTTATTTTATGTTTAGTTTTTATTTTATCTAATATTTTTTTAGGTTTATTTTATTTTTTAGTTTAGTTTAGGTTTTTATTTATTTTATTTTATTTTATTTTAAAATTTTATTTTATTTTATTTTTTAAGTTTAGGTTTTAGTTTAGGTTTTTATTTTATTTTATTTTTTAATTATATTTAGGTTTAGGTTTTTTTATTTATTTTATTTTTAGGTATTATTTAGTTTAGTTTTAGGTTTTTAGGGTTTAGGGTTTAAGGTTTTGTGTTTACGGTTTAAGGTTTAAGATTTAGGGTTTGGGGTTTAGGATTTATGATTTAGGGTTATAGGATTTAAGGTTTAGGGTTTAAGGTTTTAGGGTTTATTATTTACGGTTTATGGTTTAGGGTTTAGGGTTAGGGTTTTTTTAAATAAATTAAGTAAACTGGTAGGTTTAGATTTATTTACTTTGCTTTTTATTCATTTTAGTTTATTTTATTTTTTATTTTGATTTAGGTTTATTTTTATTTTTATTTTGTTTAGTTTATTTATTTTAGGTTTATTTATTTAGTTTAGGCATTTAATTTTAGTTTATTTTTTAGGTTTAGGTTTAAATTTCAGTTTATTTTTATTTTTATTTTTTTTCTAGGTTTTGATTTTATTTTTTATTTTTTGGTTCATGTTTAAGTTTTTATTTAATTTTAATTTTTAATTTATTTTGGTTTTGATTTTTTATTTATTATATTTTTAGGTTTTATTTGGTTTAGGCTTAGGTTTTCTTAGCTTTTTTGGGTTTTAGGTTTAGGGTTTAGGGTTTATGGTTTAAGGTTTAGGTTTTCAGGTTTAAGGTTTAGGGTTTAGGTTTTTGTGTTTCGGGTTTTGGCTTTGGGTTTTAGTTTTAGGGTTCAAGTTTTAGTTTCGGGTTTAGGATTTTTGGTTTTTTTTTTTTTTGAATAGAGAACAAATTTAAGTTTTCATTTATGTTTATTTTAAATTTTATTTAGTTTAGTTTATTTGTTTGTCATTTATTTATTTTAGCTTAGGTTTTTTATTTTAGTTTATTTTTTGGGTTTAGGTTTAGATTTATTTTTTAGTTGAGTTTTATTTTTATTTTACTTTTTAGGTTTAGGTTTTTATTTTATTATTTTAGGTTAAAGTTTTAGGTTTTTAATTTAGGTTTTATTTTTTAGTTTAGGTTTAGGTTTATTTTTATTTTATTTTATTATATTTAGTTTAGGACTTATGTTTAGTTTATTTTAGGTTTAGGTTTAGGTTTTATTTATTTTAGTTTAGTTTATCTTAGTTTAGGTTTAGGTTTATTTTATTTTTATTTTAGGTTTAGGTTTTCTTTTTTGAATTTAGTGTTTCAGTTTTATTTGATTACAATGTCCTCACTCACCTAAAAAGTTTCTAGCTAAGTTAAGCATATATGACACCCTTGTCTTATCCAAAGAGATGAGAAAATCTCTAATCAAGGCCTTACTTGATCTAGAGATATGCTTAGCTCAGCTGACCGCTACTAAAGAAGAAGCGTGCCACTTAAAGGACATCTTAGGAGTTACATTCAACGATGAAGACTTACTCCTTGGGACGACCGAGCACAATTGCCTCTTTACATTATAGTGGATGTTGGGAGATACAGACTATCCAGAGTTTTGGTTGACCCAAGTGTATCAATTAACATTATGAGTCAAAGAACCCTTGCCTACTTGAGGATTGACATCTCCAAACTCCATAAAAAAAAGGGTGATGTTAAGAGGATTCAATGAACAAGGAGAGGGCCTTGTGGTGTTTAGTTTTGGATGTATGGAGAGGGACACCACGCAAATCATAAGGGTGGTACTTATTGAGGTGATCGGGTATAACATTGAGGTATGATGTACTATCACAAAAGATATAGGCATCACTCTACAATGGACCTAATCACGTAATAAGGACTCCTAAGGCATGATGGGTCTTCAAATGTACGAGAGATTTTTCTCCAACATTACATGGATAAATACAACAGGGTTTATATTAAACCAAGTTCTTAAGTTCCGTATGGAGGCAAGCCTCCACAGTTAATTACATCTTAGAAAATGAAATTTCTTAAGAATACTTTAGATTAAAGTATACAGTTATCATCTCCAAAGATTTTAAGGTTAGACTATCAAAAGATTGGTTGTATTTGGAAAATCAATTTGGAAAGCTCAAGGAGAAGACTTATTTTTGGAATCCAAATGAAATAAGTAGGAAATGCTCATGATACTGATAAGCCTAGTGAACATTCCAATCTATCCTATGGTTGGGCTTTATAATTTTAAAGTTGATGAGATTTATATGTTTTGAGTTGAAATTTAATTAGATTATTAGGGCTTATACTCAACTAACACAAGATTGTTGGAATGTTTAAGAGGTAAGGATTTATGCTTGTAGCCTAAAAGAAATAGTAACCTAAAATCCTAAATCTAGGGAGCTTTAGCACGACCTAAATCTACGTGATAGGTGGACATAAGGGTTTACCTCCACAAGAGATAATAAATTGTCTGACTTCTGGACTTATAACTGCCTGCAGTGGCTGCCAGCTAACTTCTCCTATGATGTTAAAACCATGTAGTTCAGTCTTATGAATTGCATGATAGCTAGGGTAATTATTTAATTAGAAAGAGACTAAAGTCCTAAACACTCTCCCTAAGAGACGAGCATGAGTGGTATGAGCATATGACTTAATCTATAGATGCAAAATCTTTTCAAATTTTATTTCATTTTAAACTCATCATTTTGATAGAGGCTTTATGATTACATTTGCCTAAATGTATGATGAAATAGGTTATGGGTCAAATCAGCTAGAAGAACGTGTTCTCCACCACAAGGGGTGCCCTCAAAGCTCAAGCATTTCTTTATCGTGCAAGGATGGAGCTCCTTCATGTTCAAGAGAGAAAGAATATGCATGCCTGATGTGAAACATACAACCATACAGCCAAGGGGTTGCTAAATATTTTAATTATTTTATTTATGTCTTAGGATTTATGTTGAGGCAATGAGTTGTTTAAAATTTAGTTATGAGTGATTAGTTGGGTAGAAAAGTTATTTTTAATCCTAAGAGCCTAATCATATCCAAGCCACACATTAAAGCATCAATCATTTAAGAAACTATGAAAAGCATGTCTGCACAATGTAAACATAACATCAAATAATTATATAAACTATTCTAAAAGAATAAAAGGCGATCGTTGTTAAATTAACAGAAGAGAAAAGATGAAAAATTATAATTGTATTAAATGCTATGGTGGTCTTCTTTCTTTATTTGTCCATTTCTAATTTTATTCCTTCTTAGATTTGGAAGGTGCTTGCTTCAAAGCCATCACAAGGCACCCCAGGACAAAACCTTCTAGCCACTGCTCATCTTAATCCCCCATAACACTAATCCTAATTCCTATTGCAAAACTTACATTTATATGGGAAAAGAAATCTAAGTACACCTGCAAAATAAAGGTTAGCTAAATATACATATAATCCCAAGTAGTTATATTTATAATTTAGACATAGCACCATACACATGGACAACTAAGACCATTAGTGTTAGTTTTAAAGTTTAGGGTTTAGGGTTTAGGGTTTAAGATTTAGGGTTCAGGGTATAAGGTTTAGGGTTTAGGGTTTTTTATATAACTAAGTAAACCAGTAGGTTTAGGTTTATTTAGTTTATTTTTTATATATTTTAGTTTATTATAATTTTTAATTTTTTTAGGTTTATTTTTTATTTTTATTTAGTTTAGTTTATTTATTTTGGTTTAGGTTATTTATTTTAATTTATTTTATATATTTAGGTTTAGGTTTATGTTTATTTTTCAATTTAGTTTTTTTTTACATTTTGGTTTTATTTTTTATTTTTTAGGTTTAGGTTTATGTTTTTATTTTATTTGTTTAAGTTTAGGATTTATGTTTATTTTAGGTCTATTTTTAGGTTTTATTTTTTAGTTTAGGTTTTGGTTTATTTTTAGTTTATTTTATTTTATTTAGTTTAGGGTTTGGGTTTAGTTTATTTTTGGTTTTGGTTTAGGTTTTATTTATTTTAGTTTAGTTTATTTCACTTTAGGTTTATGTTTATGTTTATTTTGTTTATTTTAGGTTTACATTTTTTATTTAGTTTAGGGCTTAGGTTTTATTTTTTATTTATTTTTAGGTTTTATTTTTAGATATATTTTTTAGGTTTAGGTTCTTATTTTATTTTAGGTTTTTTTTATTTTTATTTTATGTTTAGTTTTTATTTTATTTCAATTTTTTATTTTTAGGTTTATTTTATTTTTAGTTTAGTTTTGGTTTGTATTTATTTTATTTTAGTTTAGTATTTTTTTAATTTATATTATTTTTAGGTTTAGGTTTAAGTTTAGGCTTAAGTTTTAGTTTAGGTTTTTATTTTATTTTATTTAGGATTACGTTTATTTATTTATTTTCTTTTTATGTTTTATTTAGTTTAGGTCTAAGTTTTTAGGTTTTTAAGGTTTAGGGTTTAATGTTTAGGGTTTAGGTTTTGGGTTTAGGGTTTAGGGTTTAGGTATTCGGATATAGGGTTTAGGGTTTATTGTTTAGGTTTTTACCATTTAGGGTTTAGGGTTTAGGGTTTATGGTTAGGGTTTTTTTTAATTATTATTCTTTTTTTTTAAATTAAGTAACATGGTAGGTTTATGTATATTTATTTTATTTTCTATTTTAATTTATTTTAATTTTTATTTATTTTTATTTTTATTCAGTTTAGTATATTTTTTTTAGGTTTATTTATTTTACTTTAGATTTGTATTTTAGTTTATTTTTAGGTTTAGGATTAGGTTTAGGTTTGACTTTTAGTTTAGTTTTATTTTTATTTAATTTTTAAGGTTTAATTCTATTTTTATTTTTAGGCTTAGGTTTAGGTTTTTATTTTATTTTCTTTAGGTTTATGTTTTAGGTTTTATTTTTTAGTTTAGGTATAGGTTTATTTTTAGTTTATCTTATTTTATTTAGTTTAGGTTTAGGTTTAGGTTTAGGTTATTTTAAGTTTAGGTTTAGGTTTTATTTATCTTAGTTTAGTTTATTTTAGTTTAGCTATAGATTTATTTTATTTCTGTTTTAGGTTTATGTTTTCTTTTAGTTTAGGGTTTAGGTTTTATTTTTTAGTTTATTTTTTTGGTTTATTTTAATTTTATTTTAGGTTTCATTTTTATTTTATTTAAGTTTTTTATTTTTTAGTTTAGTTTAGGTTTTTACTTATTTTATTTTAGTTTATTATTTATTATTTATTTTATTTTCTTTTTAGGTTTAAGTTTAGGTTTAGGTTTAGGTTTAGGTTTTGGTTTTAGTTTATGTTTTTATTTATTTTAATTTTTTTATTTTATTTTTGTCTAGGTTTATTTATTTATTTTATTTTTGGTTTTTTAGTTTAGGTTTAGTTTTTTATCTTTTTAGGGTTTATAGTTAGGGTTTAGGGTTTAGGTTTAATTTAGGGTTTAGGTTTTAGGGTTTAGGGTTTGTGGTTTAGGGTTTAGTCTTTAAGGTTTAGGATTTAGGGTTTAGGTTTTAGGGTTTAGTGTTTAGGGTTTTAAGGTTTAGTGTTTAGGGTTTAGGGTTTAGGGTTTATGGTTTTTAAGGTTTAGGGTTTAGGGTATAGGGTTTAGGTTTTAGGTTTAGGGTTCAAGTTTTTATTTGGGGTTTAGGGTTTTTGGTTTTAGGGTTTATGCTTTTAGGGTTTGGGGTTTATGGTTTAAGGATTAGGGTTTAGAGTTTAGGGTTGTAGGTTTATGGTTTAGGGTTTAGGATTTAAGGTTTAAAGTCTTTTTTGAATTAAGCAAAATGGTAGGTTTAGGTTTATTTAGTATATTTATTTTAATTTTTATTTATTTTAGTTTACTTTATTTTTAATTTTTATTTAGTTTAGTTTATTTATTTTAAGTTTATTTAATTTTGTTTAGATTTTATTTTAGTTTATGTTTTAGGTTTAGGTTTAGGTCTATGTTTATTTTTTAGTTGTGTTTTATTTTTATTTTATTTTTTAGGTTTAGGTTTTATTTTTTATTTTTAAGTTTAGGTTTAGGATTTTATTTTATTTTTTAGGTTTAGGTTTTTAGTTTTTATTTTAAGTTTATTTTTAGGTTTTATTTTTTATTTTAGGATTTGGTTTATTTTTAGTTTATTTTATCTTATTTAGTTTAAGTTTAGGTTTAGGTTTAGTTTACTTTAGGTTTATGTTTAGGTTTTATTTATTTTAGTCTAGGTTTAGGTTTATTTTTATTTTTATTTTTGGTTAGTTTTTTATATTTTATTTTATGGTTTAGGTTTTATTTTTTTTATTTTTAGGTTTTATTTTTTAGCTTATTTTTTGGTTTAGGTTTTTATTTAGTTTTTATTTTATTTTATTTTAGGTTTATTTTATTTTTATTTTAGGTTTAGTTTTTATTTTAATTAGGTTTTATATTTTTTTTAGTTTAGTTTAGGTTTTTATTTATTTTAATTTAGTTTAGTTTTTATTTTTTTTATTTTCCTTTTAGGTTTAGGTTTTGGTTTTTGTTTATGTTTTATTTTATTTTAATTTAGGTTTTTTGTATTTTATTTTTTAGGTTTTATTTAGTTTAGGTTTAGGTTTTAGCTTTTTTTAGGGTTTAGTAGCATAGTTTAGTTTAGGGTTTATGCTTTAGGTTTAGGTTTAGGGTTTAGGTTTAGTTTAGGCTTAGGTTTACTAGGTTTTAGGTTTAGGTTTACTTATTTTAATTACTAGTTTAGTTTAGGTTTGGGTTTGGGTTTAGTTTAGGGTTTAGGGTTTAGGTTTGATATAGGGTTGATTATAGGGTTAGTTTTAGCTTAGATTTAGGTTTAGTGTTCAGGTTTGTATCTTTAGGGTTGCTGGGTTTGTTAGTTTAGGGTTTAGCTTTAGCCAGTTTAGGATGTTTAAATATGGAGTTTAGTTTTGGGTTTTTGTTAGGGTTAAGGTTTAGGGTTTAGGGTTTAGGGTTTTAGGTTTAGGGTTTAGGGTTTATGTTTTAGGGTTATTTTAGGCTTTAGTGTTTAGGGTTTATGGTTTAGGGTTATAGGTTTAGGGTTAGTTTTAGGGTTTAGGGTTAGTTTCAGGGTTTAGGGTTTAGGGTTTTTTCTTCTTTTTTAGAAATTAAGTAAACTCATTGGTTTATGTTTATTTAGTTTATTTTTTTTATTTTAGTTTATTTCATTTTTTATTTTTTTTAGGTTTTTTTATTTAGTTTAGTTTATTTATTTTTTTAGGTTTTTTTATTTTAGTTTATTTTCTAAGTTTAGTTTTAGGTTTATGGTTATTTTCTAGTTTAGTTTTATTTTTATTTTATTTTTTAGGTTTAGGTTAATGTTTTTTTTTGGGTTTAGGTTTTTGGCTTTTATTTTAGGTTTATTTCTAAGTTTTATTTTTGTAGTTTGGGATTAGGTTTATTTTTAGTTTAGGGTTTATGGTTTAGGCTTAGGTTTTATTTATTTTAGTTAACATTTTGGTTTATTTTATTTTATTTATTTTAGGTTTAGGTTTATTTTATTTTATTTTTTTAGGGTTTTTTTTAGGTTTAGGCTTTTATTTAGTTTTTATTTTATTTTATTTTAGGTATATTTTTATATTTTATGTTTAGTATTTATTTTAGTTAGATTTTTATTTTTAGGTTTATTTTTTTACTTTAGTTTTTATTTTTATTTATTTTATTTTATTTCAATTTTAGTTTTTTATTTAATTTTATTTTTATGTTTAGGTTTAGGTTTTACTTTAAGTTTTTATTTTATTTTATAATCTTATTTAATTTTGGTTTGGGTTTATTTATTTATTTTCTTTTTAAGTTTTATTTAGTTTAGGTTTAGGTTTTTAGGTTTTTAGGGTTTAGTGTTTAAGGTTTAGGGTTTAGGTTTACGGTTTAGGGTTTAGGATTTAGGGTTTAGGGTTTAGGGTTTAGGGTTTAGGGTTTAGGGTTTAGGTTTTAGGGTTTAGGGTTTAGGTTTTGGGGTTTAGGGTTTTAGGGTTTAGGGATTAGGTTTAGGGTTTAGGGTTTTTTTTAACAGAAAAGAAATTGAAATTCAACATTTCTTCTTTTCGATTTCATCAACCAAGTAACACACCAAGTTTTCGAAGACACAAGTGATGACATGGATAAAAAATGAGCACGCATAGAGGAAATCAAAAAATAACTTAGTCTCTCAGAAAACAGCCCATAAGTAGAGATTGACCATTCTTCAGCTTCTCCAGTTCCCATCACATCCACTCCAGACTCTCGAGTACAGGGATCCACCATCATATCCCCGATCTCTCCCTCTGCCACCACCACGGTTTAGTGTTTAGGCTTTAGGTTTTAGGGTTTTGAGGGTTTAGGGTTTAGGGTTAACTTAGGGTTTAGGGTTTAGGCTTTAGGATTTAGGGTTTTATGGTTTTAGAGTTTAGGGTTAACTTAGGGTTTAGGGTTTAGAGTTTAGGGTTTAGAGTAACTTTAGGGTTTTAGGGTTTAAGGTTTAGGGTTTTAAGGTTTTAGGGTTTAGGGTTTAGTGTTTAGCGATTAGGGTTTAGGGTTTAGGGTTTAGGGTTTAGGGTTTAGGTTTAGGGTTTAGGGTTTAAAGTTTAAGGTTTAGGGTTTAGGATTAGTTTAGGGTGGATTTAGGGTTTTTAGGGTTTAGGTTTAGAGTTTAGTGTTTATGGTTGAAGGTTTAGAGTTGTAAAATTAGGGCATAGGGTTTATGGTTAATTTTAGTGTTTAGGGTTTAAGGTTCAACGTTTAGGGTTTTTAGGGCTTAGGGCTTAGGGTTTAGGTCAAAGGTTCAAGTTTTATTTTAGGGTTTAGGGTTTTTGGGGTTTTTTAATAGAGAATAAATTCAGATTCAACATTTTTGCTTCTCGGTTTCATCAACCAGGTAACATACCAAGTTTTTAAAGACACAAGAGACGACATAAATAAAAAATGAGCATATATAGAGAAAATCAAAAACCCTAGATAACAAGAACTGTCTCCACTGTAAAGACAGTTCCATAAGCAGCAGATCAGATTGTCCCTTGTTTAGTTTTTCTAAATCCCATTAAAACCACCTCGGCCTCTCGAGTAGCGGGATCCACCATCATATCCTTGTTCTCTCCGTCCGCCACCACTACAGTTCCATTTAGTTTATTTTTTATTTATTTTAATTTATTTTATTTTTCTATTTTTAGGTTTATTTATTATTTTTATTTAGTTTAGTTTAGGTTTTTTATTTTAGTATATTTTTAAGGCTTAGGTTTAGGTTTTGGTTTATTTTTTAGTTGAGTTTTATTTTTATTTTATTTTATATTTTTAGGTTTTATTTTTTATTTTTAGGTTTAGGTTTTTATTTTATTTTTTTTAGGTTTAGGTTTTAGGTTTATTTTTAGGTTTTATTATTTAGTTTAGGTTTATGTTTATTTTTAGTTTATTCTATTTTATTTAGTTTAGGCTTAACTTTAGGTTTAGTTTATTTTAGGTTTAGGTTTAGGTTTTATAGATTTTAGTTTAGTTTCTTTTAGTTTATGTTTAGCTTTATTTTATTTTATTTATTTTATTTTTATTTTAAGTTTAATTTTTTTAAGTTTAGGGTTTAGGTTTAAATATAATTTATTTTTAGGTTTATTTATTAGGTTTAGGTTATTATTTAGCTTTTATTTTATTTTATTTTAGGTTTATTTTATTTTTATTTTACATTTAGTTTTAATTTTATTAAGCTTTTTTATTCTTAGTTTTATGTTATTTTTTAGTTAAGTTTAGGTTTTTCTTTATTTTATTGTAATTTATTTTTATTTTTTATTTTATTGTAATTTATTTTTATTTTTTATTTTATTTAATTTTTAGGTTTATGTTTTGGTTTAGGTTTTAGTTTAGGTTTTTATTTTATTATTATTTTTATTTTATCTAGGCTTAGGTTTTATTTAGTTTAGGTTTAGGTTTTTAGTTTTTAAGGGTTTAGGGTTTTAGGGTTTAGGGTTTTATGGTTGAGGATTTAGTGTTTAGGGTTAGGGTTTAGGGTTTAGGGTTTAGGGTTTAGGGTTTAGTGTTTAGGCTTTAGTGTTTAGGGTTTAGGGTTTTGAGGGTTTAGGGTTTATGGTTAACTTAGGGTTTAGGGTTTAGGGTTTAGGCTTTAGGGTTTAGGGTTTTTAGGGTTTAAGGTTTAGGGTAAGTTTAGGGTTTAGAGTTTAGGGTTTTAGGGTTTAGGGTTTAGGGTTTTGGTCTAAGGTTCAGCTTTTAGTTTATGGGTTAGGGTTTTTGATTTCTTTTTATCAGAGAATAAATTTAGATTCAACATTTCTTCTTTTTGATTTTATCAACCAAGTAACACAGTAACTTTTCTAAGACACAAGAGATGACATATATATGAAATAAGCATGCATAGAGTAAATCAAAAACCCTAGATAACTAGAATCATCTCCACTGTAAAGACACAGTTCCATAAGCAACAAATCGGATCGGTCCTTCTTCAGTTTCTCTAGTTCTCATCAATACCACCCTAGCTTCTCGAAGCGAGATCCACCAAGATATCCCTGTTCTCTCCCTCTGCCACCACTACGGTTGTAACCTCTGTCACTCCTCCCACCTCCATAACTACCATTGCTTTGACCACCACCTCCATATCCACCAGCACCTCCAGATCCCCCACCACCACTACGATAATCACCGCCTCGGCCTTTGCCTCCACTACCAGATCTAGACTGAGCCTACTTGACAGTGAAGTTCCTATTTTCAAGGTTTTACCCATTCTTAGGGTTTAGGTTTATTTTTTAATTTATTTCATTACTTTAGATTTAGGTTCATGGCTTAGGGTTTAAGGTTTAGTATTTTGGGTTAGGGTTTAGGGTGTATGGTTTAGGGTGTAGGCTTTAGGGTTTAAGGTTTAGGGTTTAGGGTTAAGGGTTTTAGGGTTTAGGATTAGGGTTTAGGGTTTAGGGTTTAGGGTTTAGGGTTTAGGATTTAAGGTTTAGGGTTTACGGTTTAGGGTTATAGGTTCAGGGTTTGAGGTTTAGAGTTGGTTTTAGGGTTTTGGGTTTTGAGTTTAAGGTTTTTTTTTTAATTAAGTAAACTAATAGGTTTTGGTTTATTTAGTTTATTTAGTTTATTTTTATTTATTTTATTTTATTTTAAAGTTTATTTTTATTTAGGTTTTTTTTCATTTATTTTAGTTTATGTATTTTATTTTAGTTATTTTTTTAGGTTTAGGTTTATATTTTAGTTCAGTTTTTTTTATTTTATTATTTAGGTTTAGATTTTACTTTTTATTTTTAGGTTTAGGTTTAGGTTTTTATTTAACTTTTTTTAGGTTTAGGTTTTAGGTTTTTAATTTCAGTTTATTTTTAGGTTTTATTTTTTAGTTTAGGTTTAAGTTTTTTTGTAGTTTATTTTATTTTAGTTAGATTAGGTTCAAGTTTAGGTTTAGTTTATTTTAGGTTTAGGTAATGTTTTATTCATTTTAGTTTAGTTTATTTTAGTTTAGGTTTAAGTTTATTTTATTTTGTTTATTTTATTTTTTTATTTTATTTTTATGTTAGGCTTAGGTTTTTTTAGTTTAGAGTTTAAGATTTATTTTTTATTTATATTTAGTTTTAGGTCATAATTTAGTTTTTATTTTATTATTTTTATTTTACATTTTGTTTTAATTTTATTAAGGATGTTAATTTTTAGTTTTATCTTATTTTTTAGTTTAGTTTAGGTTTTACATTATTTTATTTTAGTTTATTTTTACATTTCTAATTTATTTTATTTTTAGGTTTAAGTTATAATTTATGTTTTTATTTTATTTTATTTTTATTTTTTGTTTATGTTTATATATATATATATATATATATATATATATATATATATATATATATATATATAATTTTTAGGTTTGATTTTGTTTAGGTTTAGGTTTTTAGGTTTTTAGGGTTTAGGGTATGGAGTTTAGGGTTTAGGGTTTAGGTTTAGGTTTAGGGTTAGGGTTTAGTGTTTAGGGTTAGGGTTTAGTGTTTAGGCTTAAGGGTTTAGTGTTTTTAAGGTTTTGGGTTTAGGGGTTAGGGTTAGCTTAAGGTTTAGGGTTAGGATAAGGTATAGGGTGTAGGATTTAGGGTTTATTGTTCAGGGTTAGTTTAAGGTTTAGGGTTTTAGGGTTTAAGGTTTAGGGTTTTTTTGGGTTTAGGGTTTAAAGTTTAGGGTTGTTGTTTTAGGGTTGTAAGTTTAGTGTTTAGGTTCAGGGTTAGTTTGAAGGTTTAGGGTTTAAGGCTTTGGGTTATTTTTAAAAAAATAATAATAAGTAAACTGGTAGGTTTAGGTTTATTTAGTTTATTTTTTATTTATTTACTTTATTTTTTATTTTTATTTAGGTTTATGTTTAGGTTTAGGTTATTTATTTTAGGTTTATTTATTTTAATTTAGGTTTGTTATTTTAGTTTATTTTTTAAGTTTAGGTTTATGTTTATTTTAAGTTTAGTTTTATTTTTTTATTTTTTTTTAGGTGTATGTTTTTTATTTTGTTTTTTACGCTTAGGTTTATGATTTTATCTTATTTTTTTAGGTTTAGGTTTTAGGTTTTTATTTTAGGTTTATTTTTAGTTTTTATTTTTAAGTTCAGGTTTAGGTTTATTTTTAGTTTATTTTATTTAATTTAATTTAGGGTTTAGGTTTAATTTATTTTAGGTTTAGGTTTATTTTATTTTAGTTTACGTTTAGTTTTATTTTATTATGTTTATTTTAGGTTATGTTTTTTTTTTCTAGTTTAGGGTATAGGTTTTATTTTTTATTTATATTTAGGTTTTATTTTCAGTTTTATTTTTAGGTTAAGGTTTTTATTTTAATTTTATTTTATGTTTAATTTTTGTTTTATTTAGTTTTTTAGGTTTATTTTATTTTTAGGTTAAGGATTCCATTTTTTATTTAATTATATTTTTAAATTTAAGTTTAGGTTTAGGTTTATTTTTTAATTTAGGTTTTTATTTTTCTATTTTTTTTATTTTTTTTTAGTTTTGGTTTTTTATTTATTTTATTTTAAGGTTTTATTTAGTTTAGGTTTAGGTTTTTAGGTTTTTAGGGTTTAGGGTTTCATGTTTAGGGTTTGGGGTTTATGGTTTAGGGTTGTATGTTTTAGGGTCAAGTTTTAGGGTTTAGTGTTTAGGGTTTAGGGTTTTGGGTTTAGAATTTTAGGGTTTAGGGTTTACAATTTAGGGTATAGGGTTTTGAGATTTAGGGTTTAGGGTTTAGAGTTGTAGGTTTAGAGTTCAGGGTTCAGGGTTTAGGGTTAGTTTTAGTGTTTTAGGTTTAGGGTTAGGTTTTTTTTTAATTTTTTATATTTTTAAATTAAGTAAATTTGTAGGTTTACATTTATTTAGTTTATTTTTTTATTTATTTTAGTTTATTTTATTTTATTTTTATATAGGTTTTTTATTTAGTTTAGTTTATTTATTTTAGTTTAGGTTTTTTATTTTAGTTTATTTTCTTAGGTTTAGGTTTAGGTTTAGGTTTATTTTTTAGATTAGTTTTATTTTTATTTTATTTTCCATGTATAGATTTTGTTTTTTATTTTTAGATTTAGGTTTAGTATTTATTTCAACTTGTTAGGTTTAGGTTTTAAGTTTATTTTTAGGTTATTATTTTTAGTTTAGGTTTACATTTATTTTAAGTTTATTTATTTTTTTTTAGGGTTTAGTTTATTTTAGGTTAAAGTTTAGGTTGAGCCTTTTTTTTTGTTTTTTTGTTTTTTTTTTAGGGAAACACCATGATGCGGGGGTATTTTATTGCCACAAAAAAAGGGTTACAAGGTCCTTAAAGGGGATAAACTCAAACTACTCAAAGAGCTGTCACTAAGGAATAAATCCCCATCTAAGTACATCCAAGAGCAAAAGAAAACATTAAAGCAATCAAAAGATACAAGATGATTAACATAATAGGCTAAAGAAAGGTTAAGGCCAATGCTCTGATGGTTGTAAGAGTGCTTGGTAATATGGTGCAAACCTGCAAAAGAAGGAGATAGAATCACCTGCAAAGTTATCATAAGAGGGAGATTAGAACAGTTAAGGTAATACAGACAAAAAGTTTGAAGAAAACAATATACTATGAGTATGTAAGTAAGGAATTATGATAGAGAAGGCTCAGGCTCAATCACATCTGTTGGGGCAGAATGCAAGTATGAGCATCAAACTTGAGAAAAGGGTTACATCACATGAGCTACTATCGAACCAATAGGGAGTGAGATCATCACAGCCATCATAGCCAACAAACCTGTGAGAAGGTAGCACCCAATTGTTGATATTCTTGTGAGCTTTGTTACCTGTAAACCTAAGAAAAATCATATCTAAAATATATAGGTAATTGCTAAGAGCTGAAGGATAAGGAGTCTCATTCAAGAAAATTATCATCAATATAGTCATCTTGACATGAGAATACATAAACATAAGAGAGTGAGCCATCTTAGCCAGAATTTCATGAATAGCCATATCCAACAAAGGAATTAGTTTAGCATATAATCCTAGCATAAGAAAATTACAGAGGAGACAACTTGCTGAAACTTTCGGTAAAATAACCGTGATTCCGCAAGGCCATCAACATTCGCCCATTGGATAGTCCGGATCAACAATCAATCCCAACAAGACGGAAAAGGCAACAACATCCAAAACAGAAAGGCACTAAAGTGGTCATAATACCATTCTATCAGAATGAACATCGCATAAAACTGCACCAACCAGTCATAAAAGAGGTAGCATGTGATGCAGATCGAAAAAAATAGGAGATAAACTGCACAGGCATCCAAAAAGCCAACCCCAACCAAACAGCTAATACAGTATTGGAACTCGCCATAAGAAAAATCAACAATTGAATTGAAATGAGTCTCAACACTAAAATCCGAAAATAACGTTAAAGCAGACATCCAAAATAGGAAGAAATAGCAAATTGGCCATAAAACTCCTCAATCAGTGTAGTCATGGCAATAATAGATAACCAAACAGCTGAAGTGAAGCATCTGCTGGAACCAAGCCAAACAAAGTAACCTCATGCAATCAGGATTAAGAAAACAGCCAGTGAAAGGTAAATCAGCAAAGTTCCAGCCTAAGCTACCACAGAAATTATAGCAGATTAAAGTACAGTAGCAGATTAAGAGATAAAGGATAATGTCAGCACCCCAACAGAGACAAATTCGATCAGTGAAAATCAGAAAAGCTACCACATAAGGAACATTCATAACAGCAGCAACAATATCCCAATTTAGCCCACAATCCTTGGAGAAATACCCCACAGGCTTGCCATAATAACAATCATTGAGAGTATACAAACCATAGGTTAAGATCCGAGAAACTTGATTAGGCTGATCGCTCAATACTTGCAGTAAAAGGGATACTATAGTAGGTTACGACAGGCAGAGACAATCGATAAACCAAATCCACAAACATCCAAAATCTTAAAACAGCAACAGGCAACATCAGACTATAGTACTTCTCAAATAGAAATGACACTCCAATCCAAGAAGGTAATAGCACAACCCCATTAGAAGCAGGATTACAATATAAACAATGACTATAAATATGATTCACAGCCACCCTGAAATGAGCAGCAACCCAGCCAGAAATAATCTGGGCAATCAGAAAGTCACTCCCATCAGAGCAACTAATGCAACATTGTAAGCCACTAGAATATAAAATAAGAAGATGATTCCAATTAGAGACATCATTACCAAGCAGGAATTTTAAGATAACAAAGGTCCAAAACCAGAACTTGCTAAGGCGAGCGAGGCAAGATGGCAAAAAATAGAGGAGAAAAAGAAGCGAGAGAAAAAATCTGCAGCGGCAGAACCCACAGGATGAAAAACCAAATCACCAAACAAATCAACAAACAACCATGGCAAAGAAACCTCCAAAACCCAAAAAACAATTAAACCCAATCCATTCCAAAGATAAGGATTTCGACAAAATAACCATTAAAAGAGACCGTATTACACTAAGCTTCCCGAGAAGGTTCTCTTGAATATAACAACCAAGTAACAATCAAGAAACTCCATCGGCGAGAAAATAAATAGTACAAATAAGAGTTACATAAAAGGTTAACCAAGAAGTACTATCAAAGTCGCACAATGATAATTTCGCCATTAAGGGTAAGGAGGTCAGCGACACGTGAGAAAGCCAAAGAACATCCATAGTAGTGGAAGAAAAGAAGAAAGCACCCATAGCAAGATCCCACCAAAGAGACCTATGAAGCAATGGATTCAGAAAGAGCTTGTAAGGGTCCAGTTACAGATAAACAATAAGATGATAAGTATCAGCAAAAAGGCCAAAAAGCCTCTTCATGCACAGAAATAAATTAAAATATAATTCCCAGAAGTAAAAGAAAGCCATCAGCTCCAAGCTAGAATCAAAGAGAATATGGAAGG
This sequence comes from Cymbidium sinense, assembly GCA_021442155.1. Taxonomy (NCBI): domain Eukaryota; kingdom Viridiplantae; phylum Streptophyta; class Magnoliopsida; order Asparagales; family Orchidaceae; genus Cymbidium; species Cymbidium sinense. Next base: position 35,900,605 of record CM038233.1, on the reverse strand, counting down.
CAATCAGCTTATCAAAAACCAGCCAGCAGTCATTTTCAGTTAGGATCCCATATCCTAACAAGAAATCATCAAGACCCCAAGTGGGATTGCAGTTATAAAACCAGTAACAGGTAACACAAAGCTCAACTGGGTTCCAATTCAAGAGATTGATGTGCATATAGTTCAACATCTGCCCCATAATATTGTAAATGCCAAAAATAGAGATCTTCCAACTAAAGGAGAAGGGGTAAAGGTAGCCAGTCATGGTAAAGAGCACAAGACAGCAATGATATCTATGAGGAGTATCCATAAAGAAAAATAGAAAACCAAAAAAAAGGGAGGTGAAGAGAAGGATTAGATTCTGAGGTAAGGAAGCCCAGAGTTGTCCAAGTTAAACAAAGTATTTGGGTAAATGTAGATCAAAGAAGATGATATCTAATATCATACCAGATTTGCAAGGTAATCAAGAGGCGTTACCTTCCATGATGAGTGATGGTAAAATTCGGTTGAGAGAGAAGAGCCCTAGTTTGCTTGAGGAGGTAGTACAAACAAGCGTTGCTCATATTGGTAGAAGTCAAAAGATCAATCAGTAGAAGAGCGTCCACCTCTATCCAAATATTGAGCCTGCCATTTTGAATACAAATTTCTAGAGCTTTGTGGACTACCATAAGCTCAGTATAAGGGACAGTGCTGGAAATAAGGGGATAAGCAAATGCACATAGGACTATACCCTTAGAATAAAATGCCTCCACAACCAGAGCCATTATGAGAGAAATCGGTATTAATTTTAATAATATGATCAATAGGTTTTCCAAAACCATTCTATCATTTCTATAGTAAGTCCGTGCGGAAGGTTGAGGCCCAGTTTGGCTACGATTTACCTTTAAAATGTTTGTGATGAATTAAATTGGCTTTAAACAAGTCACAAATTTTGTTTTTAGTTCTAGCAATAATCCTCATGTGATTCATACGAATCCCACGATGTTTAGCATCATTTCGGTCCTTCCATATGAACCAAATAAGAGTAATGGCGATTATGATTTTAATATGACCTTTAATTGCATTGCCAAAGTAAACTTCAAGAAGTTGATATAAATTAAAAGAATAATTAAAATTGACAGTGTTGAATAGATCGTCATACCAAATCCAAATTTTTGAGGCAATAGCCCCATTAATGAAAACATGGTTAACATTCTCAATATGAGAACAACATTGACATTTAGAGGGTAAGTAAAACCCTTTACCCCACAACAAAGAGTCAACAGGAATAAAGTTGTTTAAGATACGCCAAGTTAGAAACAGAGAAGAAGGGGATATTGTTATTCCAAATTTTGGAGAACACAATAGAAGAATCCACAGTGTCTTTTGTGAAGCCACACATTTTAAGGTTGAAATCCCCATTATGAGATAGCTTAAAGATAATCTGATCATGATTGTTAGGAGTGATAGGAATATTAGTAATCATATTTAAGAAAGTGGCAGGAATAGAATCAGTAATCTTACTAGTGTTCCACAATGGATCCACAACCACTCCAGTTGTCTTGCCAAAAGAAGGAATTGTCGGAGTTTATGCCCCAAAAAATTAAGGATTCTGCATCCCATTTGATAGAACAAAGTCTTCTCCACACAGGAGAATCACCCGATTTAAAGGGACAAATGAGAGGATGTTTACCCTGGCAATATTTAGAAGTCATGAAATTCACCCAAAGACTATTTTTGCTCCTAAAATTCCACCAAAGTTTGTAGGAGAAGGCATTGATAACTTCTTTGATGGATTTACAACCCAGACCTCCCTCTTCAAGAGTACCACAATTTTTAGACCAAGATGACCAGTGCATTCTTTTAGAGGAGGTATTGGTTCCCCAGAAGAATTTGTTTAAGAGACTCTCAATTCTATTGATGGTAGAGTTGGTAGGCACAATGGTTTGGAGAAGGTATATAGGCATGGAATTTAGAGTGCTCTTGATCAAGGTAAGCCTACCGAAGAGAGTAAATGAAATTCCCAAACTGAAATTTTGTTAGAAATTTTCAATTAGATCATCAAAAGGTGTGATCTTTATGGCCTTTAAAAGCGAGCCCCAAGGTAATTAAGAGGGAGTTGATTTTGCTTAAAATTAGTAATTCTGGATATTTGGTTAAGTCTATTAGGAGGAATCTTAGTTGAAGGAATAAAACCACATTTTTCTTCATTAAGAAAAAGGCCACTAACTTTACCAAAATCATTTAGAAGGTTCTTAATGGTTTTAACATGGTGAAGGGAGCCATTGCAGAAGATAATGAAATCATCTGCAAAGCTAAGATAAGAAGTAGGGAAACCTCCATGAGTTTTAAAAGACATATTAGGATTATTAGTGAAAAGATCGTTAAGGCTCCTTGACAGGTATTCAATACGATGATAAAAGGAGAAGGTGATAGTGGGTCACCTTGCCTCAAACCATGGCTAGAAGGAAAGAAACCTATGGACTCACCATTCAAGATAACCGAAAACCAGACATTCGTGATACACCTTTTTATAATCCGGATAAAACTATCAGAAAAACCAAACCAATGCAGGATTTGAAAGAGAAAATCCCATGAGAGATTGTCAAAGGCTTTAGCGATGTCCAATTTGAATAAGATGTTGCCTCCTCTAGAAGGGACATCAATGTCATGAACCAACTCTTGAGCAAGAAGAATATTATCCGATATTGCTCTGTGTTTAACAAAACCGGTTTGATTTGGGAGATGATTTTAGGAAGCAAAGGGCTAAGTCTATTATTTATTAATTTAGCAATGAGTTTTGAAAAAAGGTGCAAAGAATCGGTCTAAAATTGCCCCAAGATTCAGGATTGTTAGTTTTGGAAATAAGGACAATAGAAGTGTTAGAAAAGTATTTGGGAATAGGATTGCCATCAAAGAAATCAATAACAGCATCAACTAAGTCAGTTTTAATAAATGACCAACAATGCTGAAAGAAGTGGGTTGTATAGCCGTCAGGGCCAGCAACAGAGTCAGTGTTCATGTTCTTAAGAGTATTACTAATCTCCTCTTCGGAAGGACACATAGTGAGTAAATGATTATCCTCACTGTTAATCATAGAAGGGATAAGATGAGTGTTTGATAAAGTGCCCAGCAATGGATTAGAATTTAATAAAGTTTGGAAATGATGTATGATAGAATCCTTAATATCATTGTTATCGGTTATCCATTCACCATTAGAGTTCTTAATTTTCTTAATCGAGTTTAAGGCTCTCTGTTTATTACAAATGGCATGAAAATACACGGTGTTTGTCACCATCGCAATATGCTTGCGGCTTTTGATGCCAATAGGTTTCTTCCATGTTTTGATAATTAGCCAAGGTATTCTTGGCAATGTTCAACTCCTCAAGTTCTTTGGGATCGGTTGAGGACCTCTTCAAGAGAACAAACCTCTTGTTCCATAGCTTTAAGATTTGTGAAAAGGTTTTGAAAATGTGTTTGTTCCACCAATTGAGATTTTGTTTAAGTCTTTTGAGCTTAAGCTAAAGACGAGTCATACCTTTAACAGAATTATCCAGAAAATAGGGGCCATCCAATTAGTGAGAGCGACATTGATGAAGTCACTATGTTGGGTCCACATATTTTGAAATCGAAAGGAGAGGGAGTAGGCGGGTGGGGATATTTGAAGGAAATCAAAAGAGGAGCATGGTCGACAAAGTTACGCTCAAATGCTCAACAATGGTAGTAGGCCGATTGATCCAAAGAGAATTAAAGAGGGTCCTATCTAGATCTTTGCCAAAGTCTAGAGTTGTGCCACATGAAGTTAGAGTGAAACCAATGTCGATCGGTGCAATCAAGGATCATATTTGAGAAGTCCTCCATGGAATGAAGGTTAGAGAACATCCTCCCCTTCTTTCTCGAACTAGCTATGATAGTATTGAAATCACCTCCAACCAACCGGGAAGGTTAGAGGAAGCGAAGGTGTAAGTGATTCCAAAGGATGTTCCTACCCTCTATTACAATAAGTATAGATAAAAGAGCCAAAAGTCGATAAGTCACCTAAGGAGATTTTGACATTAACCAATTGGTCAAGATCATCAATGATGGAAATGGTGATGGAGTTGTGCCAAAAGTACCAAATTTTATTATTACGATTGAAGAAGAAATTATGAAAACCAAGGGATCTAGCGACAAATGCAATCTTAGAAGAATTAATGAGAGGTTCAATAAGAACAAGTAACTTGATATTATGAACACGATAAAGACTCCTAACACGATTGTGGACAGGAAGAGACCCACAACCCCGGATATTCCAAATAAGAAAATTAATCATAAGGGGACAACCAAAAGGGAAAAATAAAAAATAAAGGAAAGAGAGGAGAGAAATGATGACACATTACTTGTGTGGGGTGGAAGAAGAGCGAGTGGTTCTAGTGAAGTTAATATTAGAAAATTTTGCTTTGTAGGGTTTTTTGTTTTTAACAATTTGAAAGGGTCTATCAGAATCCAAATTATCTCCATCAGAAAGGGATTGATTTTTCTATTCTGGAATAGTAGAAGAATCAATCAATGTTTTAGAAGAGGGGATTTCACCTTCTTCCCTATCGAATAGAGTGTGAGAAATTGGGTTCAATTGATTATCACTCTGAAGGGAAATAGATGGGGAAGTTCTGGCACCATTCATAATACAAATATCTTTCTCAATATGTTCTGAAGTCATAGGGTCATCATTGTTTTGGTCCATTATATGATTCTCATTCAAATTGTTTAATTGGGTGTCCAATATAAGGCTACCATTCAGATTTTTAGTAGGATTTAAATGAAGCAAAGAGCTATCGTGGGAAACCAGATTATTACAAGCAGGGGTGAGGTTAGGTAAATTGCCATTGGTATCGTCACACCCCTCAATGTGCATTTTAGTATCAAGGTCAGAGTATTTTCCACTAGACAGATCAGTAGGAGGTGTAGGGAGGAGAGGTTCTTTTTGATTATCTTTAGGCACATATACTAGAGTAGTGGTTTTCCTAGTTCCATTAATGGTATTCATATTCTGAGGTAAATTTTTTTTGAGATTAGGATGAACCACAAAGCATTCTAAGTGATCGTGCCCGTGAATCTTGCAGTGAGTGCAAAAGACAGGAAAATTTTCTAAATCAACTTTTTGACTATATCCAAAATTTTTGGAGCCAATCCAAACCTCTTTGGGATATCTTTTTGTGATATCTATCTCAACGAGAATACGAGTGACAGATGGCCTAGATCTAGTGGCCATTGCTTGGTCTATTTGGAGAGGCCTACCAAAAGGCCATGAAACAAAACTTGATGAGTGACATAATGTATGCATGTTAGGAAAAGCAAGCCAAAGAGGGACAATGGGAGATTCCTCTTTGACATCAAAGAGGCGACCATTTCAATAACATATGACAATTATGCACAAAATAAGAATGACGAGCGAAAACCCATGAATAATCTAAATCATTTGAGAGTTGAATAAGAATGGGATGGGGATCGATCAGCCCGATAGAGAAAGTGCCTGATAATTTTAAACTATGAAAGAAAGAGCGAATATTATCAAGAGTCGGGCGTCTAAGAGAAAATTTACCCACCAAAGAGAATTCGAAGGGCATTGCAAGTTTCTCAACATCGATCGACACATTACTTGCCGGCAATCCGATAAGATGTCAAAATGAGATTACGAAGCATTCGAATAGGGATTTTACGGATAAAGCATCTTTGAATGATTTAACAACGGCATTAACAGTGTGAATCAAACACAGAAAATTAAAGCGGTGCAGTCGAAGTGTGACGGCGAGATTCAGAGACCAGCCTCGCCATTGCTCTAATCCAAGGACATCACATACGAGGGAGCCTGAAATGCGCGCTCAGGCCGAGAAGCACGCCGAGAAGGATCAATTACCCGAGAACGGCCAATACACTGAGGGGAACTCAAAATCGTTTAGGTTGAGCCTTAGTTTATTTTAGGTTTAGGTTTAGGTTTTATTTATTTTAGTTTAACTTATTTTAGTTTAGGTTTAGGTTTATTTAATTTTTTTAAGTTTAGGTTTTTTTAGTTTATGGTTTAGGTTTTATTTTTTATTTATTTTTAGGTTTATTTTTTTGGTTTAGGTTGTTATTTAGTTTTTATTTTGTTTTATTTTAGGTTTTTTATTTTTATTTAGGTTTAGTTTTTATTTTATTTAGGTTTTTTATTATTTTAGTTTAGTTTATGTTTTTATTTATACTATTTTAGTTTAGTTTTTATTTTTTTATTTTATTTTCTTTTTAGGTTTAGGTTTAGCTTTTAGTTTAGGTTTTTATTTTATTTTATTTTGGTTTAGGTTTTTCTATTGAATATATTTTTAGGTTTTATTTAGTTTAGGTTTAACTTGTTAGGTTTTTTAGGGTTTAGGGTTTAGGGTTAGTTTAGGGTTCAAGGTTTGGGGTTTAGGGATTAGGGTTTAGGTTTTAGTGTTTAGGCTTTAGGGCCTAGGTTTTATGGTTTAGGGTTCAGGGTTTAAGGTTTTAGGATTTAGGGTTTAGGGTTCAGGTTTTAGGTCTAAGGTTTAGGTTTTAGATTAGGGTTTAGAGCTTTTGGTTTTTTTTTAATGGAGAACAAATTCAGAGTCAACATTTCTTCTATTTGATTTCATCAACCAAGTAACACACCAAGTTTTCTAAGACACAAGCGATGACATAGATAAAAAATGAGCATGCATAGAGCAAATTGGAAACCCTAGATAACTAGAACTCTCTCCACTATAAAGAAATAGTTCCACAACGCAGATTGGATCGGTTGTTCTTTAGTTTCTCCAGTTTCCATCAAAACCAACCTGACCTCTCGAGTAGCGTGATCCGCCATCATATCCCCGATCGCTCCCTCTGCCACCATGACGGTTGTAACCTCCATCACTCCTCCCACCTCCATAACCACCACTGGTCCTAACACCACCTCCCACCCAGACCTCTAGATCCCCATCACCATGCAATAACGCCTCTTCTTCACCACTAGATCTAGATTGAGCCTTGTTTATGATGGCGTTCCTAGCGTCAAGGTTTTGCCCATTCTTAGGGTTTATGTTTAGGTTTATTAGGTTTTAGGGTTTAGGTTTATTTTTAAATTTATTTAGTTACTTTAGGTTTGGGTTTAGGTTTTGGCATTTAGGGTTTAGGGGTTAGAGTTTGGGTTTTGGGTTTAGGGTTTTAAGGTTTATGCTTTTAGGGTTTAGGGTTTAGGGGATTAGGGTTTAGAGTTTAGGGTTTAAGGTTTAGGTTTTAGGGTTTAGGTTTGTAGGTTTATGGTTTAGGGTTTAAGGTTTAAGGTTTAAGGTTTAAGGTTTAAGGTTTAAGGTTTAGGGTTTAGGATTTAGTGTTTAGGGTTCTTTAAATTAAGTAAACTAGTAGGTTTTGGTTTATTTTATTTATTTTTTATTATTTTTATTTATTTTAGTTTATTTATTTTAGGTTTTTTTTTATTTTGGTTTAGAATTTTTATTTTAGTTTATTTTTTAGGTTCAGGCTTAAGTTTATGTTTATTTTTAGTTGAGTTTTATTTTTATTTTATTTTTTAGGTTTTTAGGGTTTAGGGTATAGGATTTAGGGTTTTAGGGTTTAGGTTTTTATTATATTTTATTATTTTATTTTATCTAGGTTTGTATTTTTTTATTTATATTTTTTTAGGTTATATTTAGTTTTGGTGTAGTTTTTTAGATTTTTAGGGTTTAGGGTTGTAGGGTTTAGGGTTTTAGAGTTTAGGGTTTAGGGTTTAGCATTTAGGGTTTAGGGTTTTTTGTTTTTTTAAGAGAGAACAAATTCAAATTAAACATTTCTTCTTTTTGATTTCTTCAACCATGTAACACACCAAGTTTTCTAAGACACATGCAATGATATATATCAAAAATGTGCACGCGTAGAGTAAATCAAAAACCCTAGATAATTAGAACCGTCCCTACTTTAAGACCTAGTTCCATAAGCAGCAGATTGGATCGACCGTTTTTCAATTTCTCTAGTTCCCATCAGAACCACTCCGACCTCTCGAGTAGCGGGATCCACCATCATATCCCCGATATTTCCTTACACCACCACCACCATCAATTAATTTTGGGTTTTATTTTCAGTTTAGTTTTATTTTTATTTTTTTAGGTTTAGGTTTTACTTTTATTTTTAGGTATAGGTTTATGTTTTTATTTTATTTTTTTAGCTTTAGGTTTTAGGTTTTTATTTTAGGTTATATTTTTGTTGTAGTTTAGGTTTAGGTTTATTTTAAGTTTATTTAATTTTATTTAGGGTTTAGATTTAGGATTAGGTGTAGTTTATTTTAGGTTTAGGTTTAGGTTTTATTTATTTTAGTTTAATTTATTTTAGTTTTGGGTTTAGGTTAATTTTAAAAATATATTAGGTTTAAGTTTATTTTATTTAGGGTTTTGGTTTTATTTTTTATTTAGTTTTAGGTTTATTTTTAAGTTGAGATTTTTATTATTTCTTATTTTATACTATTTTATGTTTATTTTTTATTTAGGTTTAGTTTTTATTTTATTTAGGTTTTTTAATTTTTAGTTTGGTTTAGGTTTTTATTTATTTTATTTTATTTTAGTTTTTATTTTTTATTTTATTTTCTTTTTCAGTTTAGGTTTTAGTTTTATTTTAGTTTAGGTTTTTATTTTATTTTATTTTTTATTTTATTTTGGGTTAGGTTTTTTTATTTTTTTTATTTAGTTTATGTTTAGGTTTTTGGCATTTTAGGGTTTGGGGTTTAAGTTTTAGGTCTAAGGTTCAGGTTTTAGTTTAGAATTTAGAGTTTTTGGTTTTCTTAAAGAAAGAATAATTTCAGATTCAATATTTATCCTTTTTGATTTCATCAACCAAGTAACACACCAAGTTTTCTAAGACATAAGAAACGACATAGATAAAAAATGAGCATGCGTAGAGCAAATCAAAAACCCTAGACAACTAGAATCGTCTCTACTTTAAGACTTAGTTCCATAAGCAGCAGATTGGATCTATCATTTTTCAGTTTCTCAAGTTCCCATCAGAACCACTCCGGCCTCTCGAGTAGCGGGATCTAGCATCATATCCCCGATATTTCCCTCCACCATAACCACCATCTATTATTTTTGGGTTTCATATTTAGTTTAATTTTATTTTTATTTTATTTTTTTAGGTTTAGGTTTTATTATTATTTTTAGTTATAGGTTTTGGTTTCATTTTGTTTTTTTAGGTTTTATTTTAGGTTTATTTTTTATTATATCTTTGTAGTTTAGGTTTAGGTTTATTTAAAGTTTATTTAATTTTACATAAGGTTTAGATTTAAGTTTAAGTTTAGTTTATTTTAGGTTTAGGTTTAGGTTTTATTTATTTTAGTTTAATTTATTTTAGTTTTAGGATTAGGTTAATTTTATTTTAATATTAGGCTTAGGTTTTTTTTATTTTGGGTTTTGATTTTATTTTTATTTATTTTTATGTTTGATTTTAGGTTTATATTTTTATTTAGTTTTTATTTTGTTTTATTTTGTGTTCATTTTATTTTTATTTAGGTTTAGTTTTTATTTTTTTCGATTTTTAAATTTTTAGTTTATTTTATGATTTTATTTATTTTATTTTAATTTAGCTTTTATTTTTTATTTTATTTTCTTTTTATGGTTTAAGTTTAGGTTTTGGTTTTAGTTTAGGTTTTTATTTTATTTTATTTTATTTTATTTTGGTTTAGGTTTTTTATTTATTTTATTTTTATTTTTTATTTAGTTTAGGTTTAGGTTTTTAGCATTTTAGGATTTAGGGTTACTTGAGGGTTTAGGTTTAGGATTTAGAGTTTAGGGTTTAGGGTTAGGGTTTAGGGTTTAGGGTTTTTTAGGGTTTAAGGTTTAGGGTTTAGGTTTTAGGGCTGTAGGTTTAGTGTTTAAAGTTTATGGTTAGTTTTAGGGTTTAGGTTTTTTTTTAAAGAGAAAGTAAACTAGTAGGCTTAGGTTTATTTAGTTATTTTGTTTTTTATTTATTTAAGTTTATTTTATTTTTTATTTTTATTTAATTTGGTTTATTTATTTTAGGTTTAATTATTTTAATTTAGGTTTTTTATATTAGTTTATTTTTTTAAGTTTAGGTTTAGGTATATGTTTTATTTTTTCGTTTATTTTTATTTTTATTTTATTTTTTGGGTTTAGGTTTTATTTTTTATTTTTAGTTTTAGGTTTATGTTTTTATTTTATTTTTTAGGTTTACATTTTATGTTCTTATTTTAGCTTTATTTGCCCGGGTTTTATTTTTTTATTTAGGTTTAGGTGTATTTTTAGTTTATTTTATTATATTTAGTTTAGGGTTTAGTTTTAGTTTATTTTAGATTTAGGTTTAGGTTTTTTTATTTTAGTTTAGTTTATTTTAGTTTAGGTTTAGGTTTATTTTATTTTGTTTATTTTTAGTTTAGGTTTATTTTTTGTCATTTAAGGTTTAGGATTTATTTTTTATTTTTTTTAGGCTTAGGTTTTTATTTAGTTTTTATTTTCTTTTATTTTAGGTTTATTTTATTTTTATTTTACATTTAGTTTTATATTTTATTTAGGTTTTTTATTTTTAGGTTTATTTTATTTGTTAGTTTAGTTTAGATTTTTATTTATTTTATTTTAGTTTATTATTTATTATTTATTTTAATTTACTTTTAGAAATAGTTTGGGTTTTTATTTTATTTTAGTTTTTATTATATTTAGGTTTAGGTTTTTTTATTTATTTTATTTTTAGGTTTTATCTAGTTTAGGTTTAGGCTTTTATGTTTTTAGGGTTTAGGGTTTAGGGTTTAAGGTTTGGGATTTAGGGTTTAGGGTTGTATGTTTTTGGGTTTAAGGTTTAGGGTTTGGGTTTAGGGTTTAGGGTTTTAGGGAATAGGGTTTGGGGTTTGGGGTTGTAGGTTTAGGGATTAGGGTTGAAGGATTAGTGTTTTTTTATTTATTTCTATTTTTTATTTTTTTAAAATTAGGTAAACTCATAGGTTTATTTAGTTTAATTAGTTTATTTTTTATTTTTATTTTTATTTTTATTTTTATTTTTATTTTTATTTTTATTTAGTTTAGTTTATTAATTTTAGTTTATTATTATAGGTTTAGGTTTAGGTTTTGGTTCAGGTTTATTTTTAAGTTTAGTTTTATTTTTATTTTATTTTAGGTTTAGATTTTATTTTTTATTTTTAGGTTTAGGTTTATGTTTGTATTTAATTTTTTTAGGTTTAGGTTTTAGGTTTTTATTTTAGGTTTATTTTTAGGTATTATTTTTTAGTTTATGTTTAAGTTTATTCTTAGTTTATTTTATTTTATTTAGGGTTTACGTTTAGTTTTATGTTTAGTTTATTTTAGGTTTAAGTTTAGGTTTTATTTTTTTATTTTAGTTCAGGTTTAGGTTTATTTTATTTTTATTTTATGTTTAGTTTTTCTTTAGTTTAGGGTTTAGGTTTTATTTTTTATTTATTTTTAGGTTTTATTTTTAGGTTTATTTTTAGTTGTAGGTTTTTAATTAGTTATTATTTTATTTTATTTTAAGTTTTTTTTATTTTTATTTTAGGTTTAGTTTTTATTTTATTTATTTAAGTTTTTTTTATTTTTTAGTTTAGTTTAGGTTTTTATTTATTTTATTTTAGTTTAGTTTATATTTTTTTAGGTTTAGGTTCAAGTTTAGGCTTTTATTTATTTTATTTATTTTCTTTATTTTTGTTTAGGTTTTTTATTTATTTTATTTTTAGGTTTTATTTAGTTTAGGTTTAGGTTTATGTTTTTAGCTTTTTAGGGTTTAAGGTTTAGGGTTTGTTGAGGGTTTGGGGTTAGGGTTTAGGGTTTAGGGTTTAGGGTTTAGGGTTTAAGGTTTTAGGTTTAGGTTTTAGGATTTAGGGTTTTGTGCTTTAGGGCTTAGGGTTTAGGTTTTATGATTTTTTTTAACAGGGAACAAATTCAGATTTAACATTTCTTCTTTTCCATTTCATCAACCAGGTAACACACCAAGTTTTCTAAGACACAAGCAATGACATAGATAAAAAATGAGCACACATAGAGCAAATGAAAAACCCAAGATAACTATAACTATCTCTACTATAAAGACAGAGTTCCATAAGCAACAAATTGGATCGGTCATTCTTCAATTTCTCTAGTTCCCATTAGAACCACTCAAACCTCTCGAGTAGTAGGATCCGCCATCATATCCCCAATCTCTCCCTCTGCCACCACCACGATTATAACCTCCGTCACTTTAGGGTTAGTTTTAGGGTTTAGGGTTTAGGGTTTAGGGTTTAAAGTTTAGGGTTTAGGGCTTAGGGTTTAGGATTTAGGGTTTAGGGTTTTTTTTAATAAATCGGTGGGTTTAGGTTTATTTAGTTTTTGTAGTTTAGGGTTTATCATTTAGGGTTTTTTAGGGTTTCAGATTTTTTAGGGTTTAGGATTTAGGGTTTAGGTTTTAGGGTTTAGGTTTGTAGGTTTAGGGTTATCGATTTAGGGTTTAGGGTTTAGGGTTAGTTTTAAGGTTTAATGTTTAGGCTTTAGGGTTTAGGATTTAGAGTTTAGGGTTTTTTTAAAAAAATTAAATAAACCGATAGGTTTAAGTTTATTTAGTTTATTTTTATTTATTTTAGTTTATTTTAACTTTATTTATTTAGGTTTACTTTGTATTTTTATTTAGTTTAGTTTATTTATATTAGGTTTATTTATTTTAGTTTAGTTTTTTTAGTTTAGTTTTATTTTTATTTTATTATTTAGGTTTAGTTTTAAAATTTTATTTTTACGTTTAGGTTTAATTTATTTTATTTTTTTAGGTGTGGGTTTTAGGTTTTATTTTTCAGTTTAGGTTTAGGTATATTTTTAGTTTATTTTATATTATTTAGATTAGGTTTAGGTTTAGGTTTAGAATAATATAGGTTTAGGTTTAGGTTATATTTATTTTAGTTTATTTTATTTTAGTTTAGGTTTAGCTTTATTTTATTTTATTTATTTTATTTTTACTTAAAGTTTAGGTTTTTTTATTAAGGGTTTAGGTTTTAGATTTTATTCACTTTTATGTGTATTTTTTAGGTTTAGGTTTTTATTTAGTTTTTATTTTATATTATTTTAGGTTTGTTTTATTTTTATTTTAGGTTTTGTTGTTATTTTATTTAGGTTTTTTATTTTTTAGTTTAGTTTGTTTTTTTTAATTTTAGTTCATTTTTATTTTTTATTTTATTTTTTTTAGGTTTAGGTTTAAGTTTAGGTTTATGATTTACTTTTGGTTTTTATTTTATTTTATTTTGGCTTAGGTTTATCTATTTATTTTATTTTTAAGTTTTATTTAGTTTAACTTTATGTTTTTAGCTTTTTAGGGTTTAGGGTTTAGGGTTTAAGGTTTAAGGTTTAGGATTTGGAGTTTAAGGTTTAGGGTTTAGGGTTTAAGGTTTAGGGTTTAGGGTTTAGGGTGTAGGGTCTATGATTTAGGGTTTAGGGTTTAGTGTTTAAGGGTTTAAGGTTTAGCATTTAGGTAATACGGCCTTTTAGGTTTAAGGTTTAGGGTGTAGGCTTTTTAGAGTTAAGCTTTGGGGTTTAGGGTTTAGGATCTAGGATTCAGGTTTTAGTTTAGGGTTTATGGATTTTGGCTTTTTTATTTAATAGAGAACAAATTCAGATTCAACAATTCTTCTTTTTGATTTTATCAACCAGGTAACACACCAAGTTTTCTACAAAATAAGTGATGACTTAGATAGAAAATGAGCACTCATACAACAAATCAAAAGCTCTAGATAACTAAAATCATCTCTACTATAAAGACATAGTTCCATAAGTAGCAAATCGAATCGGTCGTTCTTTAATTTCTCCAGTTCCCATCAGAACCACTCCAGCCTCTCGAGTAGTCAGATCCACCATCATATTTGTGATCTCTACCTCCACCACCACCACGGTTGTAACCTCCGTCACTCCTCTTGCCTCCATAACCACCACTACTCTGACCACCACCTCCATATCCACCAGCACCGCTAGATCCCCCACCACCATTGATGTGTTGCCTCCTTCGCCTCCAGATCTAGACGAAGCCTAGTTGACGATGATGTTCTTACTATCAAGGTTCTGCCCATTCTTAGGATTTAGGGTTAGTTTAGGGTTAAAGGTTTAGGGTTAGTTTAGGGTCAGTTTAGGGTTTAAGGTTTAGGGTTTATAGTTTGGGGTTTAGGGTTAAGGGTTGTAGGTTTTAGAGCTTAGGGTTTAGGGTTTAGGGTATAGAGTTAAGGGTTTTAGGGTTTTAGGGTTTAGGGTTTAGGGTTCAGGCCTTCAGGTTTTAGGGTTTAGGGTTTACGATTTATGGTTTAAGGTTTAGGATTTTAGGGTGTAGGGTTTATGGTTTAGGGTTTAGGGTTTAGGGTTTAGGGTTTTTTTTCCTTAAATTAAGCAAATTGGTTGGTTTAGGTTTATTTAGTTTATTTAATTTATTTAGTTTATTTTTTCTTTATTTGAGCTAATTTTATTTTTCATTTTTATTTAGGTTTATTTTTTATTTTTATTTAGTTTAGTTTATTTATTTTAGTTTATGTTTTAATTTTAGTTTTTTTTTTAATTTAGATTTATTTTTTAGTTGAGTTTTATTTTTATTTTTTCTAAGTTTAGGTTTTATTTTTTATTTTTATGTTTAGGTTTTGGTTTTTATTTTATTTTCTTAGGTTTATGACTTATGTTTTTATTTTAGGCTTATTTTTAGGTTTTATTTCTTTACTTTAGGTTTAGGTTTATTTTTAGTATATTTTATTTTATTTTGTTTAAGTTTAGGTTTAGGTTTAGGTCTTATTTATTTTAGTTTAGGTTTAAGTTTTGGTTTATTTTATCTTATTTATTTTATTTTTATTTTAGGCTTAGTTTTTTTTTTAATTTAGGGTTTGGGTTTTATTTTTTATTTATTGTTAGGTTTATTTTTTAGGTTTAGGTTATTATTTAGTTTTTATTTTATTTTATTTTTGATTTATTTTATTTTAGCTTAATTTTATTTATATTTTATGTTTAGTTTTAATTTTATTAATGTTTTTTATCTTAGGTTATTTTATTTTTTAATTTAGTTTGGGTTTTTATTTCTTTTATTTTAATTTTTTTTCAATTTTTTATTTTTTCATTTTTACGTTTAGGTTTAGGTTTTTAGTTTATTTTAACTTTTTTATTTTATTTAGGTTTAGGACTTTTTATTTATTTTATTAGTAGGTTTTATTTAGTTTATGTTTAGGTTTTTAGGTTTTAGGGTTTAGGGTTTAGGGTTTAAGATTTTGAGGGTTTAGGGATTAGGGTTAGCTTAGGGTTTAGGCATTAGTCTTTAGGGTTTAGGGTTTAGGGTTAGTTTAGGGTTTAGGATTTTGGGTTTAGGGTTGTAACTTTAGGGTGTAGGGTTTAGGGTTAGGATTTAGGGTTTAGGGTTTAAGGTTTAGCTTTTAGGGTTTTCTTTAAGTAAACCGGTAGGTTTAGGTATATTTAGTTTATTTTTTATTTATTTTAGTTTATTTTATTTTATTTATTTAAGTTTATTTCTATTTTTATTTATTTTAGTTTATTTCTTTTTGGTTTATTTATTTTAGTTTAAGTTTTTTATTTTAATTTATTTTTTAGGTTTAGGTTTAGGTTTAGGCTTATTTTTTAGTTTAGTTTTGTTTTTATTTTATTTTTTAGGGTTAGGTTTTATTTTTTATTTTTAGGTTTATGTAAAGGTTTATGTTTTATATTTGTAGATTTAGGTTTTAATTTTTAGTTTAGGTTTAGGTTTACTTTTAGTTTATTTAATTTTATTTAGTTAATTTTAGGTTTAGGTTTATGTTTTATTTATTTTAGTTAAGGTTTACGTTTATTTTATTTTTTTATTTTAGGTTTAGGTTTTTTGATTTATTTTAAATTTAATTTTTTAGGTGTTGGTTTTTAGTTAGTTTTTATTTTATTTTATTAAGGTTTATTTTATTTTTAATTTATGTTTAGTTTTTATTTTATTTAGGGTTTTTATTTTTAGGTTTATTTTATTTTTTTGTTCAATTTAGGGTTTTATTTATTTTATTTTAGTTTACCTTTTATATTTTATTTTATTTTATTTTTATGTTTAAGTTTAGGTTTTGGTTTAGGTTTTAGGTAAGGTTTTTTTTCATTTTATTTAGGTTTAGGTTTTTTATTTATTTTATTTTTAGGTTTTATTTAGTTTAGGTTTAGGTTTTTAGGGTTTGAGTTTAGGGTTTAGGGTTTGTTGTTTAGACTTTAGGGTTTATGGTTATAGGTTTTAGGGTTTAGGGTTTAAGGTTTATGGTTTTGGTATAGAGTATAGGGTATAGGGTTTTAAGGTTTAGGGTTTAGGGTTTAGGGTTGTAGGTTTAGGGTTCAGAGTTTAGGGTTTAGGATTAATTTTAGGGTTTAGAATTTAGTGTTAGGGTTTTTTTTGGTTTTTTTTTAAATTAAGTAAAATCGTAGGTTTAAGTTTATTTATTTTAGTTAGTTTATTTTTTATTTATTTTAGTTTATTTTATTTTTATCTATATTTAGGTTTATTTTTATTTTTATTTAATTTAGTTTATTAGTTTTAGGTTTATTTATTTTAGTTTAGATTATTTATTTTAGTTTATTTTTTAGGTTTAGGTTTAAGTTTAGGTTTATTTTTTAGTTTAGTTTTATTTTTATTTAATTTTTTAGGTTTATGTTTTATTTTATTACTTCTAGGTTTAAGTTTTGGTTTTTATTTTATATTTTTTAGGTTTAGGTTTTACGTATTTATTTTATGTTTATTTTGAGGTTTTATTTTTTAGTTTAGATTTAGGTTTATTTTTAGTTTATATTATTTTATTTAGGGTTTAGGTTTAGATTTAGGCTTAGGTTTTAGTTTAGGTTATCATTTTATTTGATTTTTTTATTTTATTTTAGTTTATGTTTTTTTATTCATTTTATTTTAGGGTTTATTTAGTTTAGGTTTAGATTTTTAGCTTATTAGTATTTAGGGTATAGTGTTTAGAGTTTAGGGTTTGGGGTTTAAAGTTTAGGGTTTAAGGTTTAGGATTTAGGGTTTAAGGTTTAAGTTTTAGGGTTTAGGGTTTAGAGTTTAGCATTTAGGGTTTAGGGTTTAGGGTTTAGGGTTTAGAGTTTAGGATTTAGGGTTTTTAGGGTTTAGTGTTTAGGGTTTAGGGTTTAGGGTTTAGGTTTTAGGTCT
The DNA here is from genome assembly GCA_021442155.1 of Cymbidium sinense. Taxonomy (NCBI): domain Eukaryota; kingdom Viridiplantae; phylum Streptophyta; class Magnoliopsida; order Asparagales; family Orchidaceae; genus Cymbidium; species Cymbidium sinense. Next base: position 35,883,529 of record CM038233.1, on the reverse strand, counting down.
AGGGTACAGGTTTTTGTTTAGGGTTTAGGGTTTTTGGTTTTTTTTAATAGAGAATAATTTCGGATTCAACATTCTTCTTTCCAATTTGATCAACCAAGTAACCCACCAAGTTTTCTAAGATAAAAATGATGACAAAGATAAAAAAATGAGCACCCATAAAGCAAATCAAAAACCCAAGATAACTATAACTATCTCTACCATAAAGAAAAAGTTCCATAATCAGTAGATCGGATTGGCCATTCTTCAGTTTCTCTAGTTCCCATCAGAACCACTCGACCTCTCGAGTAGCGGGATCCACCATCATATCCCTGATCTCTCCCTCTGCCACCGCCATGGCTGTCACCTCCATCGCTCCTCCTGCCTCCATAAGTAGCACTTCTCCGACCACCACCGCCATATCCACCAACACTTCCAGATCCCCCACCACCACTACGATAACCTTCGCCTCTGACCATTCTTGGGGTTTAAGTTTATTAAGTTTTAGGGATTAGGTTTATTTTTTAATTTATTTAGTTACTTTAGGTTTAGGTTTAGTGTTTGGGGTTTAGGGTTTGGGTTTAGGGTTTAGCATTTAGGGTTTAGGTTTTAAGGTTTAGGTTTTTAGGGTTTATGCTTTTAGCATTTAGGTTTAGGGTTAGGGTTTAATGTTTAGGGTTTTAGGGTTTAGGCTTTTAGGGTTTAGGGTTAGAGTTTAGAATTTATGGTTTAGGGTTTAGGGTTTAGTGTTTAGGCTTTAGGGTTTAAGGTTTTAAGGGTTTAGGGTTTAGGGTTAGTTTGGGGTTTAGGGTTCAGGGTTTTGTTATGGTTTAGGGATTAGGGTTTAGGGTTTAAGGTTTGGTTTAGGATGTAGGATTTAGGTTTAGGGTTTAGGGGGTTTAATTTTAAATTAAGTAAACTAGTAGATTTAGGTTTATTTAGTTTATTTAATTTATTTATTATTTATTTTAATTTATTTAATTTTTTTTATTTAGGTTTATTTTTTATTTTTATTTTGTTTAGTTTATTTATTTTAAAGTTATTTATTTTTGTTTGCGTTTTTTATTTTAGTTTAGTTTTTTGGTTCAGGTTTATTATTTTAGTTGAGTTTTATTTTTATTTCATTTTTTAGATTTATGTTTTATTTTTTATTTTTAGGTTTAGGTTTAGGTTTTTTATTTTATTTTTTTAAGTTTAAGTTTTATGTTTTTATTTTAGGTTTATTTTGAGGTTATATTTTTTAGTTTAGGTTTAGGTTTATTTTTAGTTTATTTTATTTTATTTTGGGTTTAGGTTGGGGTTTAGGTTTAGTTTATTTTAGGATTAGGTTTAGGTTTTATTTATTTTAGTTTAGGTTTAGTTTTATTTTATTTTTATTTTAGGTTTAGGCTTTTTTCTTAGTTTAGGATTTAGGTTTTATTTTTTATTTATTTTTAGGATTAAGTTTTTATTTAGTTTTATTTTATTTTATTTTAGGTTTATTTTATTTTTATTTTAGGTTTAGTTTTTATTTTATTTAGGTTTTTAATTTTTTAGTTTAGTTTAGGTTTTTATTTTATTTTATTTTATTATTTTATTTTTGTTTTGGTTTTTTTTATTTTATTTTTATGTTTTATTTTATTTAAGATTAGGTTTTTAGCTTTTTAGGGTTTATGGTTTAGTGTTTAGGGTTAGTTGAGGGTTTAGGGTTTAGGGTTTAGGGTTTGGGGTATAGGGTATAGGGTATAGGGTTTAGGATTTAGGGTTTAGGGTTTTAGGGCTTATGCTTTTAGGGCTTAGAGTTTAGGGTTTAGGATTAGAGTTTAGGGTTTAGGGTTTAGGATTTATGGTTTTTTAAGGTTTAGGGTTTAGGGTTTATGTTTAAGGTCTAAGGTTCAGATTTTAGTTTAGGGTTTAGAGTTTTTGGTTTTTTTTAAACACAAAACAAATTCAAATTCAGCATTTCTTCTTTTCAATTTCTTTAACCAAGTAACCAACCAAGTTTTCTAAAAGACAATTGACGACGAAGATAAAAAATGAGCACACATAGAGGAAATCAAAATCCCTAGATTGCTTGAACCATTTTTACTGTATAAACAGTTTGATAAGCAGCAGATCAAATTGACCATTCTTCAGTTTCTTCAGCTCCCATCAGAACCACCCCGGCCTCACGAGTAGTGAGATCCCCCATCATATCCCCGATCTCTCCCTCGGTTACCACCACGGTTGTAACCTCCGAAGCTTTTCTCACCACCACTACAATAACCGCCACCACTGCCTATGCTTCCACCATTAGATCTAGACTGAGCCTAGTTAACCGTGATGTTCTGGCCATCAAAGTTCTGCCCATTCCCAGGGTTTAGGTTTAGGTTTATTAGGTTTTAGGGTTTAAGTTTATTTTTTAATTTATTTAGTTACTTTAGGTTTAGGTTTAGGGTTTGGGTTTTAGGGTTTAGAGTTTAGGGTTAGGGTTTAGGGTTTAAGGTTTAGGGTTTGGGGTTTACGATTTTAGAGTTTATGCTTTTAGGGTTTAGGGTTTTACATAAGGGTTTAGGGTTTAGAATTAGGGTTTAGGGGTTTTTAGAGTTTAGGGTATAGGGTTTAGGGTTTTTTTAATTAAGTAAACTGATAAGTTTAGGTTTATTTAGTTTATTTAGAATATTTTTTTATTTATTTTAATTTATTTGATTTTTTATTTTTATTTAGGATTATTTTTTATTTAGTTTAATTTATTTATTTAAGTTTATTTATTTTAGTTTAGGTTTTTTATTATATTTTATTTTTTATGTTTAGGCTTAGGTTTATTATTTTGTTGAGTTTAATTCTTATTTTATATTTTAAGTTTAGGTTTAGGTTTAGGTTTTTATTTTATTTTTTTAGCTTTAGGTTCTAGGATTTTTTTCTTAGTTGTATTTTTAGGTTTATTTTTTAGTTTAGGTTTAGGTTTTGTTTTAGTTTATTTTATTTTATTTAGTTTAGATTTAGGTTTAGGTTTAGTATATTTTAGGATTTGGTTTATGTTTTATTTATTTTAGTATATTTTATTTTATTTTAGGTTTAGGTTTATTTTATTTTGTTTATTTTAAATTTCTTTTAGGGTTAGGTTTTTTTTTAGTTTTGAGTTTAGGTTTTACTTTTTATTTATTTTAAAGTTTTATTTTAAGGTTTATTTTTTAGGGTTAGGTTTATATTTAGATTTTATTTTATTTTAGGTTTATTTTATTTTATTTTACATTAAGTTTTTATTTTATTTAGGTTTTTTATTAGGTTTATTTTATTTTTAAGTTTATTTAGGTTTTTATTTAATTTATTTTTATTTATTTTTAAAAGTTTATTTTATTTTAGTTTCTAAGTCTAAGTTTAGATTTTTATTTTATTATTTTATTTTATTTAGGTTTAGGTTTTATTTATTTATTTTATTTTAGGTTTTATTTAGTTTAGGTTTGGGTTTTTAGATTTTTAGGGTTTAAGGTTTAGGGTTTAGAGTTTAAGGTTTAGTGTTTTAGGGTTTATGGTTTTAGGGTTTAGGGTTTTGGGTTAAGGTTTAAGGTTTAGTGTTTAGGCTTTAGGATTTAGGGTTTTTAAGGTTTAGGGTTAGCTTATAGGTTACTAGGGTTTAGGGTTTAAACTTCTTTAAACTTTAGGTTTTAGGGTTTAGGATTTAATGTTAGTTTAGGGTTTAGGGATTAGGTTTTTAGGGTTTAGGGTTTAGGGTTTAGGGTTTAGGTTTAAGTTTAAGTTTAGTGTTTAGGTTTAGGTTTAGGGTTAGGAGTTAGTTTAGTTTAGGGTTTAGGTTAGGATTTAGGTTTAGTTTAGATTTGAGTTAGGGGTAGTAAGTGTAGGGATTTTGGTTAGTTTTATGGTTTATGGTTTAGGATTTAGGGTTTAGGGTTTAGGGTTTTGGGGTTTTTTTTAAATTAAGTAATCTGATAGGTTTAGGTTTATTTAGTTTATTTAGTTTATTTTTTATTTATTTTAGTTTATTTTATTTTTTATTTCTATTTTGGTTTATTTTTTTATTTTTATTTAGCTTAGTTTATTTATTTTAAGTTTTTTATTTTAGTTTAATTTTTTGATTTAGGTTTAGGTTTATGTTTATTTTTAGTTTAGTTTTATTTTTATTTTATTTTTTTAGGTTTAGGTTTTATTTTTTTATTTTAAGGTTTAAGTTTAGGTTTTTATATTATTTTTTAGGTTTAGGTTTTAGGTTTTTATTTTAGGTTTTTTTTTTAATTTAGTTTTTTTAGTTTATTTTATTTTATTTAATCTAGGGTTTAGGTTTAGTTTATTTTAGGTTTAGGTTTAAGTTTTATTTATTTTAGTTTAGTTTACTTTAGTTTAGGTTTATGTTTAATTTATTTTAGGTTTAGGTTTTATTTTTATTTATTTTTAGATTAATTTTTAGGTTTAGGTTTTTATTTAGTTTTTATTTTATTTAGGATTTTGTGCCACCATCCTTCAAGATCTTTGATGCCAGCGAGCCCACGATAACACATTGCACACTTTAGAGCTATTGCAACAGGTGGCGACGCACTCCTCTTCGCCTTTTCGCTACCAATCTATCAAGTGTTGCATTTGATTGGTACGACAATGGTTGGTGAAGATTTTTGTTGAGTTTGAGCACCTATTTATCAAGAGGTTTCTTTGGAGCTTAGTAGAGGGTGGCACCTCATTGTAGAAATAACACAATGAGGTCTCTATTGATTACATTCTCAGGTGGCGCAACCTAAGCATGGAATGCGAACCATAGCTGTCCGAAAAACATGCCATTGAGATTCTTCTCAAGAATATCGATGTCCCGGTCGCCTTCATGATTAAAGGTTTTACCATCAAAATATTTATGAAATTAATCAATGAGGCAGCTAGCCTACAAGAGGAAGCCAAACAGTCCCAAGCTGTAGAAGGTGTTTGAGAAGATGCCAGAGATAGTTGCATCAGTGGATAGAGGCAAGCAGCCATCCAGAGTTCAGTATGAGAGACTACGAGCTTAGCAGCCTCCTTTGCCACCTCCTCTTCAACCACCTCAACCATCATACCGACCACCGCAGCAACCACAATGACCATTTCCATCACCTCAGCAACCTACCCAGTAGCGGTATTCATATCCATCGCCAGGCAGCTACTTTCTACCAACTCTTACCGATAGATTGAATAATCCATATTCATTCAATAGGGAGGTAGTTAGAAAAATCATTAAGAATCTCTTAAAGAAACTTGTCTTTTAGTTACCAGATCCTAAGAGGCTAGAGGAAGTGGGCAAGAGCTATGATTCTAGCTATTTTCCTACCACCGCATGTTAGGCCATGTCTTAGAGTATTGTATCACTTTTAAGGACTATCTTGAGCGCAACTACAAGTTGAGAGACATAGTTATCGCTAAGGAATACTTATTAGAACAACCATCGAGTTCTATTATACTAATCCTTGTGGATACTTGGGGATACTTGCGATCCTCTTAAGACCAAAGAAGGTTATGATATCTCCCTATCCCAAACCTCAAAGAATATCATTTCTCAAATCAAGAAGCTTTCCTTGAAGGTGCCTGAAGTAGCTCGAACCTCAAACACCAAGGAAGGATTGCTAATTGTAAAGGACAACATGGGGATGGTGATAGCCCAGCAGCAGTAGTAGCTTACCATACTTGCCCGAGGTAGTCCAGTAGCACAGCCACCATCCGAGTCTAGTACTCCCTCCACCATTGCAACTACCACCTCTTCTGATAGATCCCCTACTACAGGTAGGATTGTTGTATATACGGATAAGAGCACTAAATCTTTAACTTTGCTTACATTACTTGATTTCTATCATGTACCTTCACCCAAAAAGAAATTAATGAAGAAAGTTGATTCTACTTATATATTGTCAACTTCTCATGCTGTTGATTTTATTCCTGTTGAAAGCTCTCTGAAAATAAATAAAAGTAATAGCTCTAGTAATTTTGATCCTTTTCTTTCTGATTCAGAGTTGGACTATCCTTCTCTAAATCAATCAGGTTCACCTCTTGAGATTGACTTGGAGTCAACTGACTCTGAGGATCCTATAGGAGAAGGTGTAGGTATTCCTGATGAGAAGGTAGAACTTTCCACAAGCTCATCATTCCAAGAAGTCATTGAAGTCAACCTGCACAGTGGCAAAGCTCTACCTCCTAGGGTAGCCCTTTAGGATAAGGGTAAGAAATTCATTGGTTCTAGTGAGCATATAGCCCCTCCATAGGATGCTCCGCCCATGGATATGCTAATGGAGGACTAAGCCAGAATTGATTAAAATTTCCTAACTCACCTTAGAAAGTTTCCATCTAAGTTAATACGAGGCCCTTGTCTTAGCCAAAGAGATGAGGGAATATCTAATCAAGGCCTTACTTGATCTAGAGATATGCTTAGCTCAGCTGACTGCTACTAAAGAGGAGGCATGCCACTCGAAGGACATCTTAGGAGTTACATTTAGTGATGAAGACTTACTCCTAGGGACGACCGAGCATGACTACCTCTTCACATTATAGTGGATGTTGGCAGATACTAGCTATCCAGAGTTTTGGTTGACCCAGGTGTATCAGTCAACATTATGAGTCTAAGAACCATTGCCTACTTGAGGATCAACATCTCCAAACTCCAAAAAGAAAGGATGATGTTGATAGGATTCAATGAACTAGAGGAGAGGGCCTTGTGCTATTTATTTTTGGATGTATGGGGGGGGGTACTTTTTGAGATGATGGGGTATAACATTGAGGTATGATGTACTATCTCAAAAGTTGAAGGCATCACCCTACAATGGACCTAATAATATAATAAGGACTCCTAAGGCATGATGGGTCTATGAATGTACTAGAGATTTTCCCCCTACTTTAAATGGATGAATAAAACAAGGTTTATATTAAACTAGGTTCTTAAGTTCCCTATGGAGGCAAGCCTCCATAGTTAATTAAATCTTAGGAAATGAAATTTCTTAAGAGTACTCTCGATTAAAGTAGACAATTAGTATCTCCAAAGATTTCATGGTCAGATTATCAAAGGATTTATTGTATTTAGAAAATCAATTGGGAAAGTTCAAGGAGAAGACTTATTTTTGGAATCCAAATAAAATAAGTAGGAAATGCTCATGATACTTGTAAGCCTTGTGAGCATTCCAATCTATCCTTTGGCCGGGCTTTGTAATTTTGAAGTTGAGAAGATTTATATGTTTTGAGTTGAAATTTAATTAGATTACTAAGGCTTATAATCCACCAACACAAATTTGTGGGAATACCTAAGAGGCAAGGATTTATGCTTGTAGCCCAAAGAAAATAGCTACCTCGGATCCTAAATCTAGGGAGCTTAGGGTTTAGGGTTTAGGGTTAATTTTAGCATTTAGGGTTAGGGTTTTTATATTATTTATATTATTTTATTTTATTTTTTAATTAAGTAAATTTGTAGGTTTAGGTTTATTTAGTTTATTTTTTATTTATTTCAATATATTTTATTATTTATTTTAATTTAGGTTTATTTTTAATTTTATTAAGTTTAGTTTATTTATTTTAGGTTTATCTGTTTTAGTTTAGGTTTTTTATTTTAGTTAATTTTTTAGGTTTAGGTTTAGGTTTATTTTCTAGTTTAATTTTAATTTTATTTTATTTTTTATTTTTAGGTTTACCTTTAGGTTCTTATTTTATTTTTTTAGGTTTAGGTTTTAGGTTTTTATTTTAGGTTTCATTTTAGGTTTAAGTTTAATTTTTTTAATAGAAAATAAAATCAGATTCAACATTTCTTTTTTTCGATTTCATCAACCAAGTAACACACCAAGTTTTCTAAGGCACAAGTGATGACATAGATAAAAAATGAGCACGCATAGAGCAAATCAAAAGCACTAGATAATTAGAATCATCTCTACTATAAAGACAGTTCCATAAGCAGCATATCAGATCAACCGTTCTTGAATTTATGCAATTCCCATCAGAATCACCCCGACCTCTTGAGTAGAGCGATCCACCATCATATCCCAATATCTCCTGCCACCACCACCACAGTTGTAATCTTCGTTACTCCTCCCACCTCCATAACCACCATTGCTCCAACCACCACTTCTATATCCTCTAACAACTCCAGATCCCTCACTACCATTACGATAAGCGAGCTTGACCTTCACCTCCACTTGCTTATCTTTGAGCACCTTGATGGTGATGTTCATGTCGTCAAGGTAATGCCCATTCTTAGGGTTTAGAATTAGGTTTAGGATTACTAAGTTTAAGGGTTTAGGGTTAGTTTAGGGTTTAGGGTTAGAGTTTTAGGGTTCAGGGTTTAGGGTTAGGGTTAGGGTTTAGGGTTTATGATTTAAGTTTTAGGGTTTAAGGTTTAGGGTTATTTTAGGGTTTAGTGTTTAGGATTTAGGGTTTAGGGTTTAGGATTTTTTAGGGTTTAGAGTTTAGGGTTGTATGTTTAGGGATGTAGGTTTAGGGTTTAGGTTTAGGGTTAGTTTTAGGGTTTAAGGTTTAGGGTTTAGGATTAGTTTTAGAGTTTAGGGTTTAAGGTTTTATTTTTTATTTTTTTAGTTTTTTTTATTTTTATTTAGCTTTATTTTATGTTTATTTAGTTTAGTTTATTTATTTTAGGTTGCTTTATTTTAGATTATTTTTTAATTTTAGGTTTATTGTTTAGTATAGTTTTATTTTTATTTTTATTTTTAGGTAAAGGTTTTATTTTTTTATTTTTAGGTTTAGGTTTAGGTTTTTATTTATTTTTTTTGGGTTTAGGTTTTAGGTTTATTTTTAGGTTCTATTTTTTGTTTAGGTTTAGGTTTACTTTTAGTTTATTTTATATTATTTAATTTAGGTTTAGGTTTAGGTTTAGGTTTAGGTTTTATTTATTTTAGCTTTTTTTAGGTTTATTTTTTAGGTTGAGGTTTTTAGTTAGTTATTTTTATTTTAGGTTTAGTTTTTATTTTATTGAGGTTTTTTATTTTTTTAGTTTAGTTTAGGTTTTTATTTATTTTATTTTAGTTTAGTTTTTATTAATTATTTTATTTTCCTTTTAGGTTTAAGTTTAAGTCTACGTTTTAGTTTATGTTTTTATTTTATTTTATTTTGGTTTAGGTTTTGTTATTTATTTGATTTTTAGATTTTATTTAGTTTAAGTTTAGGTTTTTAGGTTTTTAGGATTTAGGGTTTAGGGTTTGGGGTTTAGGGTTTAGGGTTTAGGGTTACGGTTTTATTTTTTATTTCTTATAGTTTATTTTATTTTATTTTTATTTAGCTTTATTTTCTTGTTTATTTAGTTTAGTTTATTTATTTTAGGTTGCTTTATTTTAGTTTATTTTTTAATTTTAGTTTTATTTTTTAGTATAGTTTTATTTTTATTTTATTTTTTAGGTTAAGGTTTTATTTTTTTTATTTTTAGGTTTAGGTTTAGGTTTTTATTTTATTTTTTTGGGTTTAGGTTTTAGGTTTATTTTTAGGTTTTATTTTTTAGTTTAGGTTTAGGTTTACTTTTAGTTTATTTTATATTATTTAGTTTAGGTTTTTGTTTAGATTTAGTTTATTTTAGGTTTAGGTTTTATTTATTTTAGGTTTTTTTTATTTTTTTTATTTTAGGTTTAGTTTTTATTTTATGAAGGTTTTTTATTTTTTTTAGTTTTGTTAATGTTTTTATTTATTTTAGTTTAGTTTAGTTTTTATTAATTATTTTATTTTCTTTTTAGGTTTAAGTTTAGGTTTAGGTTTTAGTTTATGTTTTTATTTTATTTTAGTTTGATTTAGGTTTTGTTATTTATTTTATTTTTAGATTTTATGTAGTTTAGGTTTAGGTTTTCAAGTTTTTAGGGTTTAGGGTTTTTGGTTTGGCGTTTAGGGTTTAGGGTTGTAGGTTTTATGGTTTAGGGTTATGGGTTTTTAAATTTTTTTATTTTTAAATTTTTAAATTTTTTTAAAATAACTAAACCAGAAGGTTTAGGATTATTTAGTTTATTTAGTTTAGTTTTTTATTTATTTCAATTATTTTTTATTTTTTATTTTTGTTTAGGTTAATTTTTTTTAATTTTGTTTAGGTTAATTTTTTTTATTTTGTTTAGTTCATTTATTTTAGTTTTATTTATTTTAGTGTAGGTTGTTTATTTTAGTTAATTTTTTAGGTTTAGGTTTAGGTTTATTTTTTGTTTAGTTTTATTTTTATTTTATTTTTTAGGTTTAGGTTTTATTTTTTTACTTCTAGGTTTTGCTTTAGGTTCTTATTTTATTTCTTTTAGGTTTAGGTTTAAGGTTTTCATATTAGGTTTATTTTTTAAGTTTAAGTTTATTTTTTTTAATAGTGAATAAATTTATATTTAACATTTCTTCTTTATGATTTCATCAACCAAGTAACACACCAAGTTTTCTAAGACACAAGCTGACATAGATAAAAAAATGAGCACGCATAGAGCAAATCAAAAGCTGTAGATAACTAGAGCCTTCTCTACAATAAAGACACTGTTCCATAAGCAGCATCTTGGATCAACCACTCCTGAGTTTCTCTAGTTCCCATCAGAATAACCCTAGCCTCTTGAGCAGCAATATTCATAATCATATCCCTGATCTCTCCCTCCACCACAACCATGGCTGTAACTTCCATCATTCCTCCCGCTTCCATAACCACCATTTCCATATCCAACAGCCCCTCGAGATCCCCCACCACTACTGCGGTAACCACCGCCTTCACCTTCGCCTCCACCGCCAGATCTAGACTAAGCCGGGTTGACGGTGTTGTTCTTACCATCAAGGTTTTTCCCACTCTTAGGGTTTAGGTTTAGGTGTTTTAGGTGTTAGGGTTTAGGGTTAGTTTAGAGTTTAGTGATTAGGGGTTTAGTGTTTAAGGTTTAGGGTTAAGGGTTAGGGTTAGGGTTTTTTGTTTAGGGTTTAGGGTTTAAGATTTTTTAGGGTTTAGGGTTTAGGGTTTAGAGTTTAGGGTTAGTTTTAGGGTTTAGGGTTTAGGGTTTAGGATTAGTTTAAGGGTTTAGATTTTATTTTTTCATTTTTATAGTTTATTTTATTTTTATTTTTATTTAGCTTTATTTTTATGTTTATTTAGTTTAGTTAATTTATTTTAGGTTGCTTTATTTTAGTTTATTTTTTAATTTTATGTTTATGTTTAGGTTTATTTTTGGTTTATTTTTTAGGTAAAGGTTTTATTTTTGTTATTTATAGTTTTATGTTTAGGTTTTTATTTTATTTTATTTTTTTTGGGTTTACGATTTAGGTTTATTTTTAGGTTTTATTTTTTAGTTTAGGTTTAGCTTTACTTTTAGTTTATTTTATATTATTTAGTTAAGGTCAAGGTTTAGGTTTAGTTTATATTAAGTTTAGGTTTAAGTTTTATTTATTTTAGGTTTTTTTAGGTTTACTTTATAGCATTAGGTTTTTATTCAGTTTTTTTTATTTTAGGTTTAGTTTTTATTTTATTTAGGTTTTTTATTTTTTAATTTAGTTTAGGCTTTTATTTATTTTATTTTAATTTAGTTTTTATTAATTTTTTTTAGGTTTTGGTTTAGGTTTAGGTTTTAGTTTATGTTGTTATTTTATTTTATTTTGGTTTAAGTTTATTTATTTATTTATTTATTTGGGTTTTATTTAGTTTAGGTTTTTAGAGTTTAAGGTTTAGGGTTTAGGGTTTTGGGTTTTAGGTTAAGGGTTTAGGGTTATTTTAGGGTTTATGGTTTTAAGGTTTAGCGTTTAGGGTTAGTTTTAGGGTTTAGGGTTGAAGTTTTTTATTTTTTTATTATTTTTTAATTTTTAAAAAATTAACTAAACTAGAAGGTTTAGGATTATTTAGTTTATTTTTTATTTATTTTAGTTTATTTTATTTTTTATTTTTATTTAGGTTTATTTTTATTTAGTTTAGTTTATTTATTTTAGTTTAGGTTTTTTATTTTTGTTTTTTTTAGTTTTAAGTTTAGGTCTAGGTTTATTTTTTTTGTTTAGTTTTATTTTAATTTTATTTTTTAAGTTTAGGTTTTATTTTTTATTTTTTAGTTTAGGTTTGGGTTCTTATTTTATTTTCTTAGGTTTAGGTTTTAGGATTTTATTTTAGGTTTATTTTTTAGTTTAAGTTTTATTTTTTTTAATCAAGAACAAATTCAGATTCAACATTTCTTCTTTTCAATTTCATCAACAAACACACCAAGTTTTCTAAGACATAAGGAAAGATAAATAAAAAGTGAGTGCACATAGAGCAAATCAAATACCCTAGATAACTAGAACCGTCTCTACTATAAGGACACAGTTCCATAAGCAGCAACTCTGATCGATCATTCTTGAGTTTCTCCAGTTCCCATCAGAACCACTCTGGCCTCTCAAGTAGCGGGATCCACCATCGATCTCTCACCTCCCACCACCACCATGTAACTTCCATCGCTCCTCCACCTCCATGACCACCACTACTCACCACCACCTCCAAATCCAGCACCTCAGATCCCCACCACCCTTTGTGATAGTCCCCTCAGGTTAGCCTCCATATCTAGACTAAGCCTAGTTGACAGTGATGTTCCTGCCGTCAAGGTTCTTCCCATTCTTAGGGTTTAGATTTATGTTTAGGTTTATTAGTTTTTAGGGATAAGTTTTATTCTTTTAATTTACTTAGTTAATTTAGCTTTAGCTTTAGGGTTTAGGGTATGGGGTTAGGGTTTAAGGTTTAGGGTTTAGGGTTTAGGATTTAGGGCTTAAGGTTTTAGGGTTTATGGTTTACGATGTAGTGTTTTTTATGGTTTAGGATTTAGGGTTTAGGGTTAGGTTTAGGGTTAGCTTAGGGTTTACGGTTTTTTTAATTAAGTAAACCGGTAGGTTTGGGATAACTTAGTTTATAAAGTTTATTTTTTATTTATTTTAGTTCATTTTACTCTTTATTTTTTATTATTATTTTTATTCAGTTTAGTTTATTTATTTTAGGTTTAGTTTATTTTAGTTTAGCTTTAGAGTTTAGGTTTTGGTTTATTTTTTAATGGGTTATTTTATTTTATTTTGTTGGTTTAGGTTTCATTTTTTTTATTTTTAGTTTTACGTTTAGGTTTTTAGTTTTTTTATTAGGTTTTTATTTTAGGTTTAGTTTTAGGTTTTTTTTTAGTTTAGGTTTAGGATTATTTTTTTTATTTAGTTTAGGTTTAGGTTTAGGTTTAGTTTACTTTAGGTTTAGTTTTAGGTTTTATTTTTTTTGTTTAGTATATTTTAGTTTAGGTTTAGTTCATTTTATTTTTATTTTAGGTTTAGTTTTTTTTTTAAGTTTAGGGTTTAAGTTTTAATTTTTAGTTTATTTTTTAGGTTTATGATTTTATTTAGTTTTTATTTTATTTTAATTTAGGTTTATTTTAGGTTAATTTTATTTTTATTTTAAATTTAGAATTTATTTTATATAGTTTTTTTATTCTTAGGTTTATTTTATTTATAGTTTAGTTTAGGTTATTATATATTTTATTTTATTTTATTTTTATTAGTTTATTTTATTTTATTTTTAGGTTTAGGTTTAGGTTATAATTTAGGCTTTTATTTTATTTTTTTAGGTTTACAATTTTTATTTTTTTATTTTATGTTTTATTTAGTTTAAGTTTAGGTTTTTTAGTTTTTACAGTTTAGGGTTTAGGGTTTAGGGTTTAGGGTTTTAGGGTTTGGGTTTTAGGGAATGGATTTAGTGTTTAGGTTTGAGGGTTTATGGTTTTTAGGGTTTAGGGTTAGTTTAGGCTTTTTAGGGTTTAGGGTTTAGTGTTTAGGGTTAGTTTAGGACATAAGGTTTAGGGTTTATGATTAGTTTAGGTTTTAGGGTTTAGCGTTTTAGGGATTGGGGTTTAGGGTTTTGGGTTTAGGGTTAGGGTTTAGGATTTAGGGTTTAGAGTTTTTTAGGGTTTAGAGTTTATGGTTTAGTGTTAGCTTAGGGTTTAAAGTTTAAGGTTTAGGGTTTAGGCTTTAGGGTTTAGGGTTTTTAGGATTTTGGGTTTAGAGTCTAAGGTTAGGGTTAGGGTTTAGGGTTTATAGTTTTTGGTTAGTTTAGGGTTTAGGATTTTTTAGGGTCTAGGGTTTATGATTTAACTTTCAGGGTTTAGGTTTTAGGGTTTAGGGTTTAGGGTTTAGGGTTATAGATTGTAGGTTTAGGGTTAGTTTTAGGGTTTAGGTTTCAGGGATAAGGTTTTTTTTTAATTATTTTTTTATTTCTTTTACTTTTTTTAAATTAAGTATTTTAGTTGATTTTATTTGATTTTATTTTTATTAGTGGTAGGTTTAGGTCTATTTAGTTTATTTTTCATTTATTTTAGTTGATTTTATTTTTATCTTTATTTGGCTTTATTTTTATTTTTATTTAATTTTGTTTATTTATTTTAGATTTATTTGTTTTAATTTTAATTTATTTATTTTAGTTTTTTTTTTAGATTTAGATTTAAGTTTTGGTTTATTTTTTTGTTTAGTTTTACTTTTATTTTATTTTTTAATTTTTAGGCTTTATTTTTTATTTTTAGGTTTAGGTTTAGGTGTTTATTTTATTTTTTTTGGTTTAGATTTTTGGTTTTTATTTTTAGGTTTAATTTTAGATTAAATTTTTTAGTTTAGGTTTACGTTTATTTTTAGTTTATTTTATCTTATTTAGTTTAGGTTTAGGTTTATGTTTAGGTTTTTTTTATTTGAGTTTAGTTTATTTTAGTGTTAGTTTAGGTTTATTTTATTTTTATTTTAGGTTTTTATTTTATTTATAGTTTAAGGTTTAGGTTTTATTTATTTATTTATTTTTAGGTTTATTATTTAGGTTTAAGATTTTATTTAGTTATTATATTATATTATTTTTTTGATTTATTTTATTTCTATCTTAGGTATACTTTTTATTTTATTTAGGTTTTTAATTTTTAGTTTAGTTTAGGTTTTTATTTATTTTATTTTAATTTAGTTTTTATTTTTTATTTTATTTTATTTTTAGTTTTAGGTTTAGGTTTAGGGTTTAGTTTATGTTTTTATTTTTTTTATTTTTTATTTTATTATTGTTTAGGTTTTCTTATTTATTTTATTTTTAGCTTTTATTTAGTTTAGGCTTAAGTTTTTAGCTTTTTAGGGTTTTGGGTTTAGGGTTTAGGGTTTGTTTAGGGTTTATAGTTTAGGGTTTCTTTTTATTTTTTGGGTTTAGGGTTTAGGTTTTAGGGTTGAGCATTTTATTTAGTTTAAGTTTATGTTTTTGCTTTTTAGGGTTTAGGGTTTATGATTTAGAGCATAAGGTTTAGGGTTTAGGGTTTAGGGTTTAGGGCTTTTGTTTTTTTTTTGTTTTTATTTGGTTTAGGGTCTAGTATTTATGGATTAGGTTTTAGGGTTTAGGGTTTATGGTTTAAGGTTTTAGGGTTTAGTGTTTGGGTTTTGGGCTTATTGTTTAGGGTTTTTAAACTTTAGGTTTAGGGTTTAGTGTTTAGGTTTTAGGTTTAGGGTTTGGGTTTTAGTTTACGGTTTAGGTTTTTGGATTATGGTTTAGGGTTTAGGCTTAGGTTTTTTATTTTAGTTTATTTTTTAGGTTTATGTTTATTTTTTTACCTTGGTTTTATTTTTTTATTATTTTTTTTAGGTTTAGGTTTTTTTTTTAAGGTTTAGGTTTAGGTTTTTGTTTTACTTTTTTAGGTTTAGGTTTTAGGGTTTAATTTTTTTTACTTTTAGGTTTAGGTTTATTTTTAGTTTATTTTATTTTATTTAGTTTAAGGTTTAGGTTTAGTTTATTTTAGGTTCAGGTTTTATTTATTTTAGTTTAATTTATTTTATTTTAGGTTTATGTTTATTTTATTTTTATTTTAGGTTTAGGTTTTATTTTTTATTTATTTTTATGTCTTTTTTAAGTTTATGTTTTTATTTTATTTTATTTTAGGTTTATTTTAGGTTTATTTTATTTTTATTTTACGTTTAGGTTTTTTGTTCATAGGTTTATTTTATTTCTTTTATTTTATTTATGTTTTTATTTATTTTATTTTAGTTTATTTTATTTTATTTTTATGTTTAGGTGTAGGTTTTAGTTTAGGATTTTATTTTATATTATTTTTAGTTTTTATTTAGTTTAGGTTTAAATTTTTAGATTTTAGGGTTTTGGGTTTAGGGTTTAGGGTTTAGGGTTTAAGATTTTAGGTTTTGGGGTTTAAGATTTTATGGTTAAGGGTTTAGGGTTTAAGCTTTAGGGTTTTAGGTTTTCTTTGGGTTTAGGTTTAGCATTAGTTTAGGGTTTAGGGTTTAAGGTTTAGGCTTTAGGCTTTAGGGTTTAAGGTTTTTGGGGTTTAGGGTTTAGGGTTTAGGGTTAGTTTAGGGTTTAAGATTTTATGGTTTTGGGTAGAGAGTTTAGGGTTTAATGTTTAGGGTTTACGGATTATGGTTGTAGGTTTAAGGTTTAGAGTTTAGGGTTTATGGTTAGTTTTATGGTTTAAGGTTTAGGGTTAGGGTTTTTTTATTTATTTTTATTTTTTTAAATTAAGTATAATTTAGGTTTAAGTTTAGTTTATTATTTATTTATTTAATTTTATTATAATTTTTATTTTGATATATATTTATTTTTATTTTTATTTAATTTAGTTTATTTATTATAATTTATTTTTTTGGTTTAGGCTTAGGTTTAAGTTTATTTTTTGTTTAGTTTTATTTTTATTTTATTTTTTAGGTTTAGTTTTTGTTTTTTAATTTTTAGGTTTTGGTTTAGGTTATTTTTTTAGTTTAGGTTTAATTTTTTTAATTTATTTTATTTTATTTAGTTCAGGTTTAGGGTTAGGTTTAGGTTTTATTTTTATTTATTTTTTTTAGTTTAGGATTTAGGTTTTATTTTTTATTTATTTTTAGGTTTATTATTTAGGTTTAGGTTTTTATTTAGTTTTTATTATATTTCATTTTAACTTTATTTTATTTTTATTTTAGATTTAGTTTTTTTTATTTAGGTTTTTTTTATTTTAGTTTAGGTTTATTCATTTTATTTTAGTTTTTATTTATTTTATTATATTTTATTTTTAGGTTTAGGTTTAGGTTTAGGTTTATGTTTTCATTTATTTTTATTATTTTATTATTTTTAATTTAGGTTTATTTATTTATTTTTTAGCTTTTATTTAGTTTAGCTTAATGTTTTTAGCATTTATGTTTAGGGTTTAGGCTTTATGGTTTAGGATTAGTTAAGGGTTTAGTGTTTAGGGTTTAGGGTTTAGATTTTAGGTTTTATTATTTAGGATTTAGGGTTTAGGTTTTAAGGTTTAGGGTTCAAGATTTAGTGTATGTTTTTATTATATTTTATTTATTTATTTTAATTTGGTTTAGGTTTTATTTATTTATTTTATTTTTAGGTTTTATTTAGTTTAGGTTTAGCTTTTTAGTTATTTAAGGTTTAGGTTTCAAGGTTAGTTTAGGGTTTATGGTTTATAGTTTAGTGTTTGGGGTTTAGGGTTTAGAGTTTAAGGTTTTTTTTGGATTTTGGGTTTTAGGGTTTAGGATTTGTGGTTTAGGTTTTAGGGTTTAAGGTTTAGGGTTTAGGGTTTTAGGGTTTAGGTTTAGTTTTGGTTTAGGTTTAAGTTTAGGTTAGTTTAGTTTTATCTTTAGGGTTTTAGTTTATGATTAGGGTTGTGTTTAGGGTTTTGGTTTTGGATTTAGTGTTTATTTTAAGGTTTAGGGTTTTAGGTTTAGGATTGGTTTTTTTAAAGTTTAAGGTTTTAGGTTTAGTTTAGGTTTTAGGTTTAAGTTTAGGGTTTACTTAGGGTTTAGGGTTTAGAGTTTAGGTTTTTTAGGCCTTTAGGGTTTAAGTTGTGGTTTAGGTTTAGGATTTAGTTAGGATTAGGGTTTAGTTTAGGGTTTAGGTGTAGTTTAGGTTTATTAGTTTTAGGGTTTAGGGTTTTAAAGTTTAGGTTTTAGGGTTTAGGGTTTAGCATTTAGTGATTTTAGGGTTTAGGGTTTAGGTTTTAGGTCTAGGGTACTGGTTTTAGTTTAGTGTTTAGAATTTTTGGTTTTTTTAATAGAGAGCAAATTCAGATTCAACATTTCTTCTTTTTGATTTCATCAACCACATAACACACCAAGTTTTCTAAGATACAAGCGATGACATAGATAAAAAATGAGCACACATAGACCAAATCAAAAACCTTAGATAATTAGATCCATCTCCACTGTAAAGAGATAGTTCCATAAGCGATAGGTCGGATCGATCGTTCTTCAATTTCTCAAGTTTCCATTAGAACCACCCCGACCTGTCGAGTAGCGAGATCCACCATCATATCCCCGATCTCTCCCTCCACCACCACCATGGTCATGGTCCCTCCTCCTCCATAACCTCCACTCCAACCACCACCTCCATATCCAAGCACCTCCAAATCCCGCCACCCACTGTAATTTGTACCTTTTGCCTCCGCCGAGATCTAGGCGAGCTTGCTTGATAGTGATGTTCCTACCGTTAAGGTTTTGCCCATTCTTAGGGTTTAGGTTTAGATTTAGGTTTATTAGGTTTTAAGTTTTAGGTTTATTTTTTTAATTTATTTATTTACTTTAGGTATAGGTTTAGGGTTCATGGTTTAAGGTTTAAGGTTTTAAAGATTATGCTTTTAGGGTTTAGGGTTTCTCGTTTAGGATTTTTTAGGGTTTAAGGTTTAGGGTTTAGAGTTTAGGATTTAGGGTTTATGGTTTTTCTTTAAAATTAAGTAAACCTCGTAAGTTTAGGTTTATTTAGTTTATTTTTTATTTAGATTTTTATTTTAGTTTATTTTTTTAGGTTTAGGTTTATTTTTTAGTTAAGTTTTATTTTTATTTTATTTTTTAGGTTTAGGTTTTATTTTTAATTTTTATTTTATCTTTTTAGGTTTAGGTTTTAGGTTTTTATTTTAGGTTTATTTTTTGGTTTTATTTTTTAGTTTAGGTTTAGGTTTATGTTTTGTTTATTTTATTTTAATTTAATTTAGTTTAGGTTTAGCTTTATTTTATTTTAATTAATTTATTTTTATTTCAGGTTTAGGTTTTTATTTTATTTTTATTTAATTTTATTTTAGGTTTTTTTATTTTTATTTTATTTAAATTTTTTTATTCATAAGTTTATTTTATTTTTTAGTTTAGTTTAGGTTTTATATATATACATATATATATATATATATATATATTTTATTTATTTTATTATAGTTTATTTATTTATTTATTTTATTTTATTTATTTTATTTAGGTTTAGGTTTATTTATTTATTTTATTTTTTATTTAGTTTTGGTTTAGGTTTTAGGTTTTAGGGTTTTAGGTTTAGGGTTTAAGGTTTAGGTTTGGGAGCTTTGGGGCTTAGGGTTTAAGTTTAGGTTTAGTTTAGGTTTTTAGGTTTGTTAGGTTTTGTTTTAGTTTAGGGTTTAGGTTTTAGGTTTTTTAGTTAGTTTGTTTAGGGTTTAGGTTTTTAGGTTTGTTGTTTTAATTTAGTTTAGGGTTTAGTTTAGTTTTTTAGGGTTTAGGGGCTAGTTTTAGGTTTAAGGTTTAGGGTTTATTATGGTTTAGGGTTTAGGGTTTTAGGTTTTTTAGAAATCAAATTTAGGTTTAGGTTTATTTAATTTATTTAGTTTATTTTTTATTTTTATTTAGATTTTTATTTTAGGTTTATTTATTTTAGTTTATGTTTTTTATTTTTGTTTATTTTTTAGGTTTAGGTTTAGGTTTATGTTTATTTTTTTATTTGGTTTTATTTTAATTTTATTTTTAAATTTTAAGTTTTATTTATTATTTTTAGGTTTAGGTTTAGGTTTTTTTATTTTTTAGGTTTAGGTTTTAGGTTTATTTTTTAGGTTTGTTTAAAGTTTAAGTTTAGGTTTATTTTTAGTTTATTTTATTTTATTTAGTTTAGGTTCAAGTTTAAGTTTAGTTTATTTTAAGTTTTGGTTTTGGTTTTATTTATTTAGTTTAGTTTATTTTTATTTTTGGTTTAGGTTTTTTTAGCTTAGGGTTTAGGTTTTATTTTTTATTTATTTTTAGGTTTATTTAATAGGTTTAAGTGTTTATTTAGCTTTTATTTTATTATATTTTTATTTTACATTTAGTTTTATTTTATTTAGATTTATTTTATTTTTTTTAGTTTAGTTTAGGTTTTCATTTATTTTATTTTAGTTTAGTTTAGGTTTAGGTTTTTAGGTTTTAGGGTTTAGGGTTTAGGGTGTAGGGTTTAAGGTTTAAAGTTTTGTGTTTAGGGTTTGGAGTTTAGGGTTTAGGGTTTAGGGTGTAAGGTTTAGGGTTTGGGGTTTAGGGTTTAGGGTTGTATGTTTGGGTTTTGGTTTTAGTTTAAAGTTTAGGGTTTTTGGTTTTTTTTTTTAACAGAGAACAAATTCAGATTCAACATTTCTTCTTTTCGATTTCATCAACCAAGTAACAAACCAGGGAAGTTAGGTAATCAAATGACCTCCTTAGGGTTAGCTAAAGCCTCATATTCCTGGGATGTCCATACTATATACCCATTACCATTCAATCTTATATAAATCAACTCATGAATAGAGGAAAGAGAACCCAACATTCATACACTTAAGCTATAAGCACATACATTTCTTATGTATTTATAACTAGCATCATAACACATATTATTATTCATTTATAAGCTTTTGAAAAATACATTTGGATTTAATAGTGATAATAGCTATGCATATATTAAATTAATTGAACACATGCAAGCTTACATAAAGGAAATCCATTTTATTTTACTTGATTTTCAAAAAAATGGATGCATGGATTCAAATGACATGCCAAATTTAACATGATTGGAAAGAGAATAATGAAATATAAGCATGTGATTCATTTAAACAAACTAGTTCTTAAGGACAATCAAATAAATTAAGATTATTTAAAGAAAACTAAAGCTTCTTTATTAATTAAGTTCTGGATTTGATTTGATTTAAAGAGGAGAAGAGAAATCATCACTTGTTGTTTTGAACCCATTCTCACATTAGTGATTTGATTTAACTTAAGGAAATGTTATTAAGTTGAACTTTTAATTAGATGAATTAATTACCCTTACCTATGTCACCTTAAAGTAATTAATTTAATAATTATGAGCCAACATGATATGCATGGAAAATAAACTTGCAATGATCCTATGAAATAAAAATGGCCTAGTGCAATTGGCTCATGATTAATAGTTAATTAGATTAAGGGACTTAATTAATTACTCTTATGGTTTTTCCACACATGTGGACTAATCATAATTTCATTAAAACTCCTTTAGGCTATTAAACACCTAAAGATCTACCCCATGATTTAATTAATTAAGGTCTAATGTGATTATGATTTCAGTTTTATAAAGTGATTTAATTAATTAGTTAAATCTTAATTAATTTCATTTTAAAAAAGGGTGAAATGAACTTAGGGAAAGGGGTCCGAACCCTACTCCTTAGTTCACTTACTGTTAAACAATGATTAATAAATTTAATAACCAAATTATTACTGGTAATGGGATTAATTAATCATTAATTAACTTAATAGAGTAGTTAAGGTTTAATTAGTAAATTTTTCCTATTTAAGTGAGCAATAAATCCCATGCAAAGCATTGGAGGCAGAGGTCATCCCTTTAAATTAACCTACAAAATTTGAGATTAATTACTCAAGTAATTAAGGAGTAATTAAGCTAATAAAATTTGTAATTATACTTTAATTAAACCTTAATTACTATTCAAAATTAGTTTAAATCATTTTTAATTAATTCTCCTCTGAAATACCTTTAAAATGTGTATTTATTTGCATTTTTTTATTTTTCTATGCTTTTTTATGAGTTTTAAAAGTTTCAGCCATTAAAAATGATTACTTAAGCCAAATCATGTTTGCTCCACATAGTGCACTAACCCAACACGCTTTCCACGTGGTGCGTGGGATTGGCTACTTAAAACATATCTGACTCAGCACCTACATGGTGGCGGATGCACTTTCTCGTCTGCCATCCGATCTAAGATCGGATGGCTACAATTAATCCCATAGCTTCATAGGATTAAATTAGATCATTGTAGCAGATGAAATCATGATTGTCCATTTTGATCACATGGAACAGCCAGTACATGATCTAACGTCATGCGAGTGATGGAGAATGGAGTCCATTTGCCATTGCTCACTTGATCTGAACTTACCCAAGCTCGAATCAACTCTAAACGGATCCACACCTTCATGACATTGATCGGAGGGGATCTAACATCAAGATCACATGAGATGCAAATTTTCTTCCAAAAGCTCCAACCCATTTTTTCCTAAGGATTAGTTTTGGAAGCATACCTTTTCGGAGCTCAAGACTCGTGGCTCAAATAATTGAGGAAGCTTCATCTAGTGGAGATGAAGCCTTGTTGAGTAGCAATTGGATCAATTCTTTGATGTTCACTCAGAATTTATGATTTAGAGCTCTGCTTTAATCGAAGTCCCACCTTCGATGTTCAGGAAGCTTGGGAGATGATTTATTCTTGATCGATGAGGCCTAAGGAAGGTGCATGTAAAGTTAATTTAAGTTTGACGGAGAAATGGGAAAGTTAGGTCAAAAATGGGAGTGTTCTATTTCAGGACCAACGGGAATGGCATTTTTTGATCGAGGAATGAGCATAGGAGCTTAGGGAATGGCTCTAGCAGCTCGTCTTGGGTAGCTGGGGCTTTGAGTAATTATTTTTGTGTGTGCTTGAGTGGAAATAAGGGGGTGTGTATTCCCCCATTCATCTTGATTGGATAGTGGGATCAGGTTTGGCTTCTAGTGGCTGTCCGGCCATCTCAAGGAGTCATGGGTGGTAGGGAGGAAGCGAGTTGGCTCGGCTTGGTTGGTTTAAGGTGTGGAGGTGGCTGCCGAGGAGGAATCATGGGTGTCTTATGGGTTTCAAATGCTCTAATGGGGAGGGTGAGGTGATTTCACCTCCCATGGGTCATGGCCAACCCAACCACCTATTAGGTCAGGTTGGGCAGTGTTCTAGGTGCCTAGGTGGACCATTGGGAGAGTACCAAGTGGCCAAGGAATGGAAATGTCCACTTACATGGGTGATTTGTCTCATGTGATGGCATTAATCCAAGGGTAGAATGATCATTTGGCATTGGATTTGATTTGGGTAGATTTGAAATGAGCCAAAAGTGGGTTAGCTCAAATTTCAAGTCAATTGGACTTGATTTGGTTAGGTTTGGCTCAATTTGACTCATTTAGCTCAAATTGGGTTAGTTTGGGTCAAGTTGACCAATTGGTCAAATTAGGTCAAACCCTCAAACCAAGGGTTGGGTCAAGTTCATATGATCATTTGGGATGTTTTGGTTGAATTGGTTTGGTTTAGTTTGGCTTAGTTTTGATTTTGGCTCATTTGAATTTATTTGGGTCAAATGGGTTAAGTTGATCAATTTGACCAAATTGGCCAAATTGGATTGGGTTGGGTGTTTGTTTGGGTTTACTTGACCAATTGAAGATGATTGTAGACTTTGGTTTCAATTAATTTGGAATTTCTTTTTATTTAGGCCAACTTGAACTTTTAGGTCAATTTGGGCTAAGTAGGTCAATTGGCTTCAATTGGGTCCCATCATGGCTTTGGTCAAGTTCAGTAATCAATTTGGAATGAACTTGAGATATTGGTTGCAATTAATTTGGTTTATATTTTAATTTTACCTAATTTGGTCTTTTAGGTCAATTTGGGTCAACTTGGGTCAAGAGGGCCAATTGGGTTTGGTTTGACTCAATTGAAGGTCAAGTCATATTCAAATATTGATTTGGATTTGGTATGAATCATTAGTTTCAAGAGATTTGGCTTAGGATGCAATTTGGCTAGTTTCGGCTCATTTGGATTAAGGGGTTGACTTGGTCAAATGACCAAGTTGACTTAGTTTGACCCAATCAACCTAGGGTGATCAACAATCATGATGGGAGGTTTTGATGGAATTGGTTCAATCCAAATTGGGTAGGATTAGAACTTAGCTCAGATAGGTCAAATTGGCCACTTTGGGTCAAGTGGACCAATTGGGTTTAGTTGGCTCTATTTTGGGTTGAGTTTGATTTTGTTGAGTTTATATATGGATTTAGGATTGATATATAAATTCAATTAAAATTGGGTTGGGTTCAAATGGGTTTTGGTTCATTGGAACATTTCAAGTCAAAAGGGTTAAGTTTGGTTTGACTTGGTTGATTTTGGTTTGGCTTTATGATTGTAGATTTCATTTATATTTGTGAATATGATTGAAGGTATGATGGTTTCATGAGAAAATCAATTAAATTTGGGTTTTGTAATGAAGAAATTTGGCTAAGTCCATGGAGTTGGGTCATGTGGCTTAGGTTTGGATTTTCATTTGGTTTGATTTAGTTTTAATGATTTAAATGTATATTTCATTTAAATTTTTGAAGATGATTGAAAATATGATTAATTTGTGAGAAAATTAGTTGAGTTTGACTTAATTTGGATTAAGATTTGGCTAAGTCCATGGGATAGGTCATTTGGCTTAGGAAGAGTTTTGATCTAATTTGATTTAGTTTTGATTATTTGAATGCAGATTTCATTTATATTTATGAAGATGATCAAAGATATAAATTTATTATGAGAAAATCAATTGATTTTAGATTGATTTGGATTAAGATTTGGCTAAGTCCATCGGATAGGTCAAATGGCTTAAGAAGGGTTTCAAGTTTGATTTGATCATGGGCTTCAATCATTTGGCTTTGGAATTTGGGTTTGGATTTGGACTTGAATTTGAGGTTTGAATTGAACTTCAGGTTAGGTTTGAGAAGGAGAACATGGATTTGATTTGGGTTGTAGGGTTGATTATCCTAATACCTAAGGCATAACCTAATCTTATGGTTAATCCTTTTAAGTCTTTAGGCTTAAGTTAAATGTTTACCTAATTGCTAGAAGTATCTTATGACTAGGGAAGTCTTAGTGCCTAGAAGACTCCTAAGTCTAAGATGGGAAGATTGAATCAACACTCCAAAAGTGAGGTCAACAGGCCTTAGGCTCCATACTGTTGCCCTTGGAGATAGATGATTGGAAGATCGAAGCCAAGTTTCACATTATAGACTCGGATACATCTTTCAACGCTTTGCTCAGGAGACCATGGATACATGAGAACAACATAGCTCCATCCTCTCTACATCAGTGTATGAAGTTTGTGAGAGGTGGGATTGTCTACTGTGTCAAAGGAGATCTCAAGTCATTTACAGTTCATGAGGTCGGTAAATATGAGGATACGGCTTGGAGGAGGAAGTGGAGATTGAAATTAGATTCCAACCATAGTTCATTACTCCATTCGAACATATGGGTAGGATGACCTAACCTTGACCAAGTAGAGAAAGAGGCTAGTTCAGAGGCAGTCCTAGGGGTGAAAAACCTCTTTATTGACTACCCAATAGAAGATATATCCCAGGAACCAAGAGTACACCTATCCTTATAAACTTAGAATATAGTTCATAGGATGAGTCTTATATGGTTAGCACACTAGCTAGCTCTTCTCAGTAGTAAATTCCATTAGAGGTGACACTTAAGCTAGATAGTCATAAAGACTGAGCTCTAAAGCAAAGCATAAGTGTATTCAAGCCTATATGTGAAATAGTTAGGCATTAGTTGGGAACCTTAGCTCTAACCCCATTTTCCTCTAAAAAAGTTGAGGTTTGGTAGTTAAGGATGCCCCTAAGTCATCCACAAGTGTGAAGACTCAGATGTTCTTTCTGGGACCATCATCCTCAAGTCAAGTAGTTGATGTAGAACTTGAGGATGATTCATATAAAGATTTAATAGAATTACCTTTTGATTAGTACTTGCCTTGTTTTCATAATTTAGAAAAGAAAGGGATAATACTACATACTTTGCACAAGTCGCTTATCTCAATCAACCCAATCACTTGGAATCTGATAGGTTCTTTTCAAATCATATTAACTCATATGAAGAGCTGTGCTTATAATCTTCAGATGATTCAGATGATTTTGAAGTCAAAGATGCACCACCAGAGTTTGAAGAAGAGATCAAGCCAACCATGGACGAGGTCAAGAAAATTAACATAGAAACTAAAGAAGATCCACGCCCAACATGCATCAATTCTTTATTGAATGAAATTAAAACCAATGACTTAGTTAGGCTATTGACTGAGTTTAAGGACTGCTTTGCATGGATTAATGAAGAGATGTCTGGATTGGCTCCTGACGTAGTAGTCCATAAACTAGCAATAGAGCCTACTACTAATCATATCAAGCAAGCTCCTAGACGCATGCAATTAGACATAGAACAATAGGTCATTTATGAAGTCAAAAAATTGATCGATGTTGGCTTCATCCAAGAAGAAAAACACCCTACCTGGTTAACCAGCATCATCCCAGTTAAGAAAAAGAATGGCCAAATTCACATATGCTTCAATTTTAAGGATTTAAATAAAGCATGTCCAAAAGATGAATTACTACTACCAATCCTGAAGCTAATGGTGGACATTGTCTCATATCATGCAGTCTTCTCTTTCATGGATGGCTCATCTAGATTTAACCAAATAAAGATGGCCCCTGAAGATGATAGAAACACTGCTTTTAGAACCCTCGATCAGAATCTATTGCTATAAGGTCATACCTTTCATCCTTAAAAATGTTGGTGCTACATACCAGTGGGCTATGACTCAAATCTTTGATGAACTCATTCATCATCTAGTTGAGTGCTATGTCGATGATCTCGTGGTTAAAAGTACAAAAAAAGAAGGCCATCTCTTTGACTTGAGTGTAGTTTTCAAACAGTTAAGACAATTTAGCCTCAAAATGAACCTCGTGAAGTGTGTATTCAGAGTAGCTTTAGTGAAATTCCTTGGGTTTATTATCCAAGACTAGGGAATCAAAATCGATTCGAAAAAGATCAAGGTGATATTAGAAATGCCACCCCCTAAAAGTTTAACTAAACTCAGATCATTCCAAGGGCAGTTGGAGTATCTAGGATGCTTTATATCTAGCTTATCGGAAACATTTCATCAATTCTCAGCACTTGTCAAAAAGGATGCCAAGTTCAAGTGGGATGATAAGGGTGAGCATGCCTTCGAAGACATCAAGCATTACCTGATGACGCCTTTAGTTCTAGCAACCCCTATCTCATGCAAGCCACTCATTCTTTACACTGTTACGTTAGATGACTCCCTTGGTGCTTTGTTGTCCCAAGCCAATGATGAAGGGAAGGAAAATGCACTCTACTACCTCAGTCATTGTCTAATCCATACTGAGGTTAATTATCGACCCATTGAGAAGCATTGCCTATCTTTAATCTTTGCATCCCAAAAGCTACAACACTACATGCTTTCTCATAAAGTGAACTTAATCTCTGGGATCAATCCAATACAATATCTCATGACATGGCTGACGCTATCCAGATGGTTAGCTTGACGGTCTATAATCCTCTCATAATTTGACATTTTCTTCATACCCCTCCGTGCTGAGAAATGATAAGCGATAGTGGATTTCTTAGCAACACACTGACTTCCAGCTGACTCTCCGCTTAGTGATGATCTCCTCGATAAACAAATCATGAACTTAAGGGATACTAACATTTATCATTGGGAGATGTACTTTGATGGTGCAGCTTCCTCTCAAAGAGGAGAAGAATCACAATCTACTATTCTAAGAAAGGCAGGGGTTGGAATAATTTTCTTAACTACAGACCATAATGTGATGAGATTCTCATATCATCTGTCCAGTCCTTGCACCAACAATGAAGCTAAATATGAGGCTCTGATTGCCTGTCTAGAGTTAGCCATTACTCTAAGCATCCGGAACATCAACATCTTTAGCGATTCTCAGCTAGTTATCAACCAAATTGTTGGTTCCTATAAGGTTATAAAGCTTAAGCTCCATCACTACCATAAGTACACCATGGAGTTGTTGGCCCAAATCAAAGAGGTTATCATTTATAAGATTCTTTAAGGAGAGAACGACATAGCGTATTCTTTAGCCAAACTTGCCAAGGAGTTGACATGTCCGGAGGATGAGTCCATATCCATAAAGGTCCATAATAGACAAGTCTTATCCCTTATTAATATTGAACTCATCAAAAAGTACTCTCTTGAAGGGGAGGTTGCCATTGCCAAGAAGGACGAGGAGTTAGTTTAGAGGCAACCATTCATGGATTACCTAAATAAAGGTAAACTACCTCAAGAAAACTCCCAAGCCCATTAGATGAAGCAGATAGAACTTTCCTATGCTCTTGTGGATGGTGTCTTGTACCGACGATCTTTCAATGGTTACGTTGTTTAGACAAGTACAAAGCTCATAAGATCTTGACTAAGGTACACTAAGGATTATGTGGAGCCAACTAATCTGGTCTGAAGATGAAAGCCAAGATCAAGATACAATGATAATACTGGCCATTAATGATCAAAGATTGCATAGATATGGCTAGATGATGCCACCAATGTCAAATACCTAGTGTGGTCCTACACAAACTACCCAACATTCTACATCCTACATTAGCCTTAAGGCCATTCGAGTGTTGGGGTACTGACATAGTGGGTCTGATTGATCCTCCTTCTTCCAAGGGTCATCGATTCATCTTAGCTGCTATTGACTACTTTTCCAAATGGGCGAAGGAGATTCTGCTCAGAGAGGTCACAACTCAACATGTGCTCTTATTTTTAAATAACCATATCATATATAGGTCCAGAGTGCCTCAATAAATTATATCTGATAATGGTACTACATTCAAGAGCATCGAGATCAGCAATTTTGCCCGGAGATAGCATAGATTTGAGATATTCTACAATCAATTACTTGAGGATAAAGGGCTTAGCAGAAGCCTTCAACAAAACTCTCATGTGAATACTAGAGAAGACACACGATAATAACAAGCGATAGTGGGATTAGTAGATAGTTGAAGCCTTATGGGCCTACCACACCACATATAGATCTCCAACTTAGTCTACTCTGTTCTCCTTAGTGTATGGGTCTGAAGTCATTCTACCATTAGAATTCCAACTCCCATCACTGAGGATAGCTATGGGTAGCAAGATAAAAACAAAGGAGAACACCAAGGTGCAATAAGAAGAGCTTGAAGGTTTGGAGGAGAGACGCATGCGGGCATGCCCAAACCTCAAGTTATATAAAGCTAAAATGATTCAAGCTCACAACTAGTTGGTTTGTCCTAGAGCTTTTCAAGTAGGAGAGCTTATTTTAGTTCAAAAGAGATTGATTATTGCCCATCATAATATGGGAGGCAAGTTTAAACCCACTTTGGAAGGCCCTTTTTCCATAAAGAAGGCCTACGAAGGAGGATCTTATTAGCTTATTAATCATAAGAGAGAACGCCTAATCTTCCAATCAATGGGCTCTACTTAAGGAAATATTATAAATCATGTTTAAAAATAATTATCAGCAATGAAAATTCCATTTCGAATTCAATCTCTTCCATGTTGAAAGTATTCCTGTCTGCCACGATGTGTTTAGGGTAGGTGTATGGAACTCGAGTGACATCATATCCTTCATTGACACAACACAAACATAAATAACACACAAATATATAAAGTTAAAAACACATATCTTTTGCCTTGGGCAACTCTAAGTTGAGAAACGCCCCTAGTGGCACTCACTCAAAAACTATTCTAGGTCGGGCTTATGTGCTACCTTGCTAGTGTGTTGCTCTAGTGGTCTTGTTGGTTTGGAGGATGTAAGTCTGCTACACTTTACTTCCTTGGCCATTTGACATTGACGAGAGCCTTGTTAGTTTAGTAGGCCTTACTACTTGGCTGGTAAGCTACCTCATGTTAGCTTTGATTAAGAGGATATGAGTCTGCTACACTTTCTTCTTGGATTAGCCTTCATGCATTGATTGGGTCAAGTATGTTAAAGGTTTAGGATAACTCCCCTAGTGGCTCCTTCCCTCTTGACTACTTCAAGTCTGGGTCTAGTCCTTCTTCGGGGCTCCTCGTTTAGTAGTCATTCTAGGTCATAGCATATGTCCTGTCAACGATAGACTATCCTGATGATCAATTTCACTTGAAAAGTTGTAAGCCTACACACTTTCTTTCTAGGTTGATTGTTGCACACCGATGAGCACCTTAGGTTGGTTGGTTCTCACTATGTTGACGGATACACCACTCATGCTGACGGATACACCTTAGGTTGGTTGGTTCTCCCACCTTAGGACACACCACTCATGACAGATGTAAGTCTGCTATGCTTTCTCCTTAAGTTGGCCACTATACACCTATAGGTTTACTTTTCTAGTGTTGAGGATAATGCCCCTTGAAGCACCTCCCTTATGGGCACTATATTTGGATCACATCCTTTGTGGCCCCATTTAGACAGTATCTCGGTTACTATCAAATTAGACAGTTCTCATTTTCTAGTAACTGCCCCTATGGTTGGAGAATCCATCCTATGGATGTACAGATTCTACATTGGTCTAGTAAATCTGAGATAGGTCAAGGCTGACATAGCCCCTTCTTAGTGTGGTCCCTTGCACACCAATAGTGTTCATGCAAACATATAAATATAATATATATTCACTTATGGATTAAGAGGACACCACTAGCGGTACCATTTCCTAAGCAAGTATTCTTTAGGCGGTCGATAGGAATGGCTCTCTTGAGTTGATATAAGTTCCCAGTAGAATTCACTCAGTAGCCGCCTGTAAGTTGAGTTTGATTTGTTGTGCTACCAACAGGTCACCCAGCAGCTATTCCCTACTTTAGAAGATGTAAGTCTACTACACCTTCTTCTTAGCACAGTCGTTGTACACCGAAAGGCAACCCCTTAGGTTAGCTAGCTCTACCCCACGGCCAGTAGACTATCCCTTTGGATTTGTAAATCTGAGATAGGATAAGTCTGATATAGCCCCTTCTCTATGGGTCCATCGCACATTAAAATGATCCATAAATTAAATCTATCAAATTTGACCAAGCTCACATCCTTAGTGGATATTCCCTCAATTCAAAGTCAAATAAAACCAAACAAACTATATCAAATCACATGAAATTAAGATAAAATTAATCCTAACTACTTTTAAGTTGGCATAAGTCCCCAGCGACATTCACTCAGTAGTCACCTTAGGTCAGGTTTGATTTGTTGTGCATCCAACATGTATCCTAGTGGTTGTTCCTCACTTTAAAAGATGTAAGTATGCTACACCTTTTTCCTAGCACACAACCGTTGCACACCAAAAGGCAACACCTTAGGTTGGCTAGCTCTACCCCGCAGCCGGTAGCTATCCTTTTGGATTTGTAAACCTGAGGTAGGTCAAGGCAGATATAATCCCTTCTCAGTGGGTCCATCGCACATTGATAGGGTCCATACATTAACTCAGATTAAATTAAACTCAATTTAATTTTCCTATTGGAATTAAATCAAACCCTTCTCCCTAGTGGAGCACCAAATCATATAAAAATAAGTCAAGCAAACAAATCAAATTCAAAACCAACCTCCCCAATGGAGCCAAATTAAACCAACTCCCCCTATAGAATCTAAATCAAAGAAATCCAACCAAACTATTATCCCAGTGGATACATCCCCAAAAAAAATCTATGAAATCAAACTCAAGTCCCAATCCTCAGTGGATAGCCCAAACTTTCTTCCCTAGTGGAAGATCATATATACTTGATCCCCAGCAGACTCGAGGCTATATCACTAGCAGATGTGCCTCCACATTAATTAAAAGAAAACAAATTAAAGTTGATTCGATCTTAATCCTTGGTGGATTATTGATTCTTATCCCCAATGGATCTTCATTCCACAAATCATATAATCAAATCAAATTCAAACCTTATCCCCTGCAGATTTTCTTCTTATATGCCCTCGACATAGAGCCCTCACATGTCATGAACAATGCATGTGTGATTCCCTAAGGTTTATGGTTTAAACTTTAGGGTTTAGGGTTTAGCGTTTAGGGTTTTAGGGTTTATGCTTTTAGGTTTAGGGTTAGGGGTTTGGGTTTAGGGTTTTGGCTTTTAGTGTTTAGGGTTTTAGGGTTTAGGGTTTAGGAGTAGGGTTTAAGGTTTAGGGTTTAGAGTTTAGTGTTTATGCTTCAGGGTTTAGGGTTTTGAGTGTTTAGGAATTAGGGTTTAGGCTTTAGTGTTTAGGGTTTATGGATAGTTTAGGGTTTAGGTTATAGGGTTTAGAGTGATAGGTTTAGGGCTGTAAGTTTAGGGTTTATGGTTTAGGATTAGTTTTATGGTTTAGGGTTTAGGATTTAGGGTTTATGGTTTAGGATTTAGGGTTTTTTTAAATTAAGTAAACCGGTAGTTTTAGGTTTATTTAGTTTATTTTATTTTTTATTTTTATTTAGGTTTATTTTTTATTTTTATTTAATTTAGTTTATTTATTTTAGGTTTATTTATGTTAGTTTAAGTTTTTTAATTAATTTATCTTTTAGGTTTAGGTTAAGGTTTATGCTTATTTTTTAGTTTAGATTTATTTTTATTTTATTTTTAAGGTTTAGGTTTTATTCTTTATTTTTAGGTTTTGGTTTAGGTTTTTATTTTTTTTTATGTTTAGGTTTTTGCTTTTTATTTTAGATTTATTTTTAGGTTTAATTTTTAGTTTAGGCTTAGGTTTATTTTTAATTTATTTTATTTTATTTAGTTTAGGGTTTATGTTTAGTTTACTTTAAGTTTAGGTTTAGGTTTATTTTATTTTATTTATTTTAAGTTTATCTTATTTTTTTAGTTTAGGGTTTAGGTTTTATTTTATTAATTATATTTATTTTTATTTTTTAGGTTTAGGTTTTTATTTTGTTTTTATTTTAGGTTTATTTTATTTTATTTAGGTTATTTATTTGTAGGCTAATTTAATTTTTTTTAGTTTAGTTTAGGTTTATTATTTAATTTATTTTAGTTTAGTTTTTGTTATTTTATTTTAATTTTTCTTTATTTTTTAGGTTTAGGTTTAGGTTTAGGATTAGGTTTTAGTTTAGCTTTTTATTTTATTTTTTTATTAGTTTATTTAGATTTAGGTTTATTTATTTATTTTATTTTTAGGTTTTATTAAGTTTAGGTTTAAGTTTTTAGTTTTTAGGGTTTAGGGTTTACGGTTCAAGGTTTAGGGTTTAAGGTTTAGCATTGTAGCTTTTAGGGTTTAAGGTTTAGGGTTTTAGGGTTTATGGTTTAGGGCTTAGAGTTTAGGGTTTAGGGTTTATGGTTTTAAGGTTGAGGGTTTAGGGTTTAGGTTTGTAGGTTTAGGATTTAGGGATTAGGGTTTAGGGTTAGTTTTGAGGTTTAGGGTTTAGGGTTTGGGTTTGTTTTATTTATTGTTTTTTTTTAATTATGTAAACTCATAGGTTTAGGTTTATTTAGTTAATTAATTTTACTTTATTTTTATTATTTTTATTTAGTTTAGTTTATTTATTTTAGGTTTATTTATTTTAATTTAGATTTTTTATTTTAGTTTATTTTTTAGTTTAGGTTTAGGTCTATTTTTAGTTTATTTTATTTTATTTATGGTTTTGGTTTAGGTTTAGTTTTTTTTTGGTTTAGTTTTAGGTTTTATTTATTTTGGTTTAGTTTATTTTAGTTTAGGTTTAGGTTTGTTTTATTTTTATTTTAGGTTTAGGTTTTATTTTTTATTTATTTTTAGGTTTTATTTTTGGTTTATTTTTTGGTTTAGGTTTTTATTTAGTTTTTTATTTTATTTTATTTTAGGTTTATTTTATTTTAATTTAGGTTCAATTTTTATTATTTTTAGTTAAGTTTAGTTTTTTATTTATTTTATTTTAGTTTAGTTTTTATTTTATTTTTTTATTTTCCTTTTAGGTTTAGGTTTAGGTTTTAGTTTAGGTTTTTATTTTTATTTTATTTTTCATTTTATTTTGGTTTAGGTTTATTTATTTATTTTATTTTCAAGTTTTATTTAGTTTAGGTTTAGGTTTTTAACTTTTTAGGGTTTAGGGTTTAGGGTTTAGGGTTTAGGGTTTATGTTTTAGGGTTTAGGATTTTAGGATTTAGGTTTTAGGTTTAGGGTTCAAGTTTTACTTTAGGGTTTAGGGTTTTTAGTTTTTTTTTAAACAGAATAAATTCATATTCAATATTTCTTCTTTTCGATTTCATCAACCAATTAACATACCACATTTTCTAAGATACAAGAGATGACATAGATCATAAATGATCACGCATAGAACAAATCAAAAACCTTAGTTAACTAGAACTGTCTCTACTAAAAAGACACAATTCCATAAGCAGCAGATCGGATTGGTCGTTCTTCAGTTTCTCCAATCCCCATTAAAACCACCCCCATCCTTTAGAGTAGCAGGATCCACCATCATATCCCTGATCTCTCCCTCCGCCACCACCAAGCAGCAGATCGGATTGGTCATTCTTCAGTTTCTCCAATCCTTATTAAAACCACCCCGGTCCTCTAGAGTTGTAGGATCCACCATCATATCCACTCACCTCTCATCCTTTGTGGCTCCTCTCACCTCCATAACCACCACAACTCTGACCACCACCTCCATATCCACCAATATCTCCAGATCCCCGACCACCACTATGATAATAGCTGGCTTCACCTTGGCCTCCCCACCAGATCTAGACTAAGCCTGGTTGATAGTGATATTCCTTTCATCATGGTTCTGCCCACTGTTAGGGTTTAGGTTTAGGTTTAGGTTTATTAAGTTTTAGGGTTTAGGTTTATTTTTTAATTTATTTAGTTACTTTAGGTTTAGGTTTAGGGTTTGGGATTTAAGGTTTACGGTTTAGGGTGTAGGGTTTAGGGTTTAGGGTATAGGGTGTAGGGTTTAGGGTTTAGGATTTAGGGTTTATGCTTTTAGTGTTTAGGGTTTAGGAATAGGGTTTATGGTTTAGGGTTTAGGGTTTTTTTTGGGTTTAGGGTTTAGGTTTTAGTGTTGTATGTTTAGGGTTTAGGGTTTAGGGTCAATTTTAGGGTTAAGGGTTTAGGTTTTTTTTAATTAGGTAAACCGGTATATTTAGGTTCATTTAGTTTACTTAATTTAGTTTTTATTTATTTTAGTTTATTTGATTTTTTATTTTTATTTAGTTTAGTTTATTTATTTTAAGTTTATTTATTTTATTTTAGCATTTTTAATTTAATTTATTTTTAAGGTTTAGGTTTAGGTTTATTTTTTAGAAGAGTTTTATTTTATTTTATTTTTTATTTTTAGGTTTAGGTTTTTATTTTATTATTTTAGGTTTAGGATTTAGTTTTTAATTTTAGGTTTATTTCTATGTTTTATTTTTTTAGTTTAGGTTTAGGTTTATTTTTTTTTTTTTATTTTTTTAGTTTAGATTTAGGTTTAGGTTTAGTTTAGTTTAGGTTTATGTTTAGGTTTTGTTTATTTTATTTTTGGTTTTGGTCTATTTTATTTTTATTTTAGGTTTATGTTTTTATTTTTAGTTTAGGGTTTAGGTTTTGTTTTTAGAATTTTTTTAGTTTTAGGTTATTATTTAGATTCTTTATTTTATTTTATTTTATGTTTAGTTTTTATTTAATTTAGGTTTTTTATTCTTAAGTTTATTTTATTTTATTTACGTTAGGTTTTTATTTATTTTATTTTAGTTTAATTTTTTATTTTATTTTTAGGTTTAGGTTTAGGTTTTAGTTTATGTTTTCATTTTATTATATTTTATTTTATAATTTTAATTTGGTTTAGGTTTTTTATTTATTTTATTTTTAGGTTTATTTAGTTTAGGTTTAGGTTTTTAGGTTTTTACGATTTAGGGTTCAAGGTTTAGTGTTTAGGGTTTAGGGTTTTGGGTTTAGGGTTTACAATTTAGAGTTGTAAATTTTATGTATTAGGGCTAAGGGTGTAGGGTTTAGGGCATAGGGTTTTAGGGTTAATAGTTATTTTTTAAAGGAAATTAGAGAAATTTTATTGCCATAAAGAAATAGTAAAAAGTCCTTAGAAGGGGTAATCTCTAACATAATGCTCAAAGAGCTACAATAAATCCTAAAGATATAAATCCCCTAACTATTTCAATAATGAAGGAAATAAAGCAAAAGAAAAACCAAAAAATCAACAGAAAATCCATGTGAAAGAAACTTCATTTGTGATACCGTGAGATCCACCTACAAGACTCTCCCAACCTATAAAAGAAATCTACAACATACTTTTGAAAGGATGAGTTCAATTAAGCAAGCATAAAAGTAAGAGCAAATAAAATGAGTAAAGTAAAAAAAAAGGCTCAGCTCATATAATCATCTCAGGAGCAACTATATGTAAGCATCCAAACTTCAAGAGAAGGGTTATAATTACATATAGCACTACCAACAAAAAGAAGAAAGAGTGGGAAACATCAAGGCCATCATAGCCAGCATACCTCGTGTAGCCCATCATCCAAAGTCTGTCTTCCAGGAAGGCTACAAAATCCTCCAAATAGCAAACATAACGA
Organism: Cymbidium sinense; assembly: GCA_021442155.1. Taxonomy (NCBI): domain Eukaryota; kingdom Viridiplantae; phylum Streptophyta; class Magnoliopsida; order Asparagales; family Orchidaceae; genus Cymbidium; species Cymbidium sinense. Next base: position 35,847,394 of record CM038233.1, on the reverse strand, counting down.
CCAACCACCAAGACACCTGAACAACCAAAGCCAAATAAAAAAGATAATCAACCAACCATCAGAGATAGCAACAGTACAGTAGGAGCACCACCAAAGCCACCACCAAAAAGGAATAACAAAATCAAAAAGAGCAAGCTTATGATAGAGGTAACAACAAAAATTAGAGATTAATAAGAGAAAAAAAATACAAGTGTTTATATCCTCCACCAACAAAGCAGAAAAAATAGTCAGTAAAAATACCTAGCCTAACTGCAAAAGGGGTGGGCAACAAAGCTGCCACCCAAATAGGAAAGAGAGGGTCAGCTACAGTCAAGAGAGAAAAAACAAAGCAGGAGGAAACTAGAAATACAGGTCATAGAAAGAACACTAGTAGGTTCCCAGAACAGTCACCAAAGGACCAGGAAAAAGCAGCCAAAATAGCCACCCCTCCAACCAACCCATCCATCTAATACAACCAACCAAACCAGCCAGCCAACATATCCTCCTAGCCAACTACCATAGTAGTAGAAGACCCAAGTAAGTGTAAAGACCAAAAGCAATCATCAAGCCAAAATCACCCAAGACAACCAAGGAAAGGGTAGAAGCAGACAGTAACCACCAAACCCAACCAACACAAAACAAAATCTAATCCATGTAAGTAGAAAAACCAGCCAAAGGCAAAAAGTTACAAAGCCCAGTAAGATATGCTACAAGCCAACCAATAGGAACAACAACAATAAAAGCACCCAACCAAGCAATAGCACCGAGCCAACTAAACACAAAATAGCCTTCAACTAGCCAATCCAGAACAATACCCAAATCCAAAGCCGCTGCAGCCAAGAGATGAAGGCCAATATAGGAGGAGGGTAACCAAAAGAAACAAAACAAAATTAGCAAAACCAACCATGAAGCCCCAGTCAAAAAAATAGAGAAAATAATAGTCGACCAACAATGTCCACCATGCCAAAATAAAGCTAGAGATAAACCACCAATAGCCCCCCAGATTAGTCACCAATAGAAAATAAAAAATAGCCAAAATAGCTAGCCATCCAACCAACCTAACCAGCCAAAACTACTAGCCAACAATGCCATCAACCACCACAACAACAGATCCAACTTAGGTAAGTTAGCGAAAAAAAAGGCAAAACCCATACAAGAAAGAAAAACCTACATTATAGCCACAACCCAAAAGGAGGATATAAAAGTAGCAAGGGAAAATTTTGGTAAACACCTAGCGAGATAAGCCACCTGAAAAACCAAAAGAACCTAGGCTACTTATAATAACCACAGTAGCCAAGGACAATCCAAAAGTAATAGATTAAAAACATAAGCAAGCTCAGGCCAAAGAGAGAAAATAAGTAGATAACCACAACCCAAAGAGGGTTTAATAAGGGTCAACCAAAAGCAAAAGATCATCAAAAACCAATAGAAAAGACTAAGCCAAGAATTTATAATCTGAGATAAGGCAATCCAATTTTATCTAGATTAACTAAACCTCTTAATAGTTTAGGCAAAGTTTGGTTGTCAAATAAAGTGAACTTAGTTAAGTTGGCACCAAAGTTAGCCAAGTAATAAGCACAAGTATTACCTTCATGAAGGATGCGGGAAATTTTAAAATAAACTTGAGAAAGATGATTATTAGTATGATTAAGAAGATAAAATAATGTAGCATTCCCATTTCAATTATAATTAAGCATGTCAAGAAGAAAGAGAGCATCAACTACAATCCAGATGTTGAGGAAACCTCTATTTAAACAAATTTCAATAACTTTATTAACAACCATAAACTCAACAATAATAGAACGGGCTTTGAGAGGATAGGTAAAAGCATAAGTGATAGTACCTTTAGAATCCCTAAGGATACCACCACAATCATATTTATTGGAAGCAACAAAACCATCAGTATTCACTTTAATCAAATTATCTTTAGGTTTGATCCAATGGATAATCCTAGCACTTTTATAAGAGTCAAACTCAGGCAGAATGATACCCAATTTTTTAGCCACTAATTTATAACCTCTAAAATGAATATTACTAATAAGATTGGCATTAAAAAGAGCATGAATTTTTTTTAGTTTTTTCCAGGATCCTTTTATAGTTCATAGGAATACCATGATATTTATCATCATTTCTATCCATCTAGATGAACTAGATAAGGGTAATACTAATTAAAACTTTGATATGACCATTCACTATATTTTTGAAGTAGACTTCAAGAAGTTGATATAAAGAAAGAGAACCCTGAAAATCATTGGTATTAAATAAATCATCACACCAAAACCATAATTTAGAATCAATGGCACCATTGACAAAAACATGATTTGCATTTTCAATATGAAAGCAACAATAGCACTTTGATGGTAAGTAAAACCCTTTAGTCCAGAGCAAAGAGTCCACATGAATAAAGTTATTCAAAATCCTCCAAGCTAAAATCAAATAAGAAATGGGAGTGATATTGTTCCAAAGTTTAATAAAAACATTAGAGGGGTTCTGTTTATCTCTAATAAAATTCCAAGCCTCTTTAAGAACAAAGTCACCATTATAAGAAAGCTTAAAAAGAATTTGGTCAGGTTTGTTAGAAGAAATGGGGATATTTCTAAAGTTGGCAAAAAAGGGAAATAGGAATATAATTCCCAAGTTTGCTTTCATTCCAATTGTTATTAAGCCAAGAATTAACTTTGACAGCAGTAGTAGAGTGGGTAGATAAAAGGGTGTCAATAGAGCCATTGTTAATCCAATTGTCTTGCCAAAAGAAGGAAGAACTTGACTGAATACCCCAAGATATTAATGATTTGGCAACCAATTTAATGGAGCAAAGCCTTTTTCCAAACCGAGAGTGACCAACTTTATAAGCACAGTTAAGGGGGGGTTTACCTTGGCAATATTTTTTCATCATAAACATAGCCCAAAGGCTATCATTCTTTCTAAAATTCCACCAGAGCTTATGACAGAAGGTAGTGATAGCTTCATGAATAGGCTTGCAACCAAGGGCACCTTCTCCCAAAGGACCACAACATTTATGCCAAGATGTCTAATGCATTGTTTTGGCAGAATTATTGGAGCCCCAAAAAAATTTGTTAAGCTAACGATCAATTCTGATAAGTGTAGCATTAGTGGGGATAATAGTTTGAATCAAATAAAGAGGCATTGAGTTGAGAGTGCTTTTATGGATAGTGAGCCTACCACCAAATGAAAGTAAATGGAATTCCCAAACATGAATTTTATTTGAATCTTTTTTGAATTAACTCGTCAAAGAGATAGGAATGTTTCAGGCCTTTTAAGAGTGGAGCACCCAAGTACTTAAGAGGTAAGTGTTGATGTTTAAAATTAGTGATATACAAGATTTGATTAATTTTATTATTGGACATACTAAGGAGGTGACAAAATAACTTTTGCATCATTGATAAAGAAACCACTTTCTCTACTAAATTTATTTAAAAAAGACTTGAGATGCTTGATGTGATGAATAGAAGCATTGCAAAAAATAATGAATCATCTACAAAACTTAAATGGGAAATCAAAAGACCACCAAGAGTTTTATAGTACATACTAGGATTATTTAAGAATAAATGATTGATGCTCCTAGATAAGTACTCAACAACAATAATAAATAAAGTAGGAGATAAAGAATCCCCTTATCATAAGCCATGGGAAGGGGGAAAGAAACCCAAGGCATCCCCATTATGTTAAATCAAAAACCAAGCATTATTAATACAATATTTAATAAGAAAAATAAATTTATTAGAAAACCCAAATAAATTTAGAATATGGAAAAGGAGATCCCAAGAGATGTTTTTAGAGGCTTTGATAATATCTAACTTAAAAAGAATGTTTCCACCTCTAGTATTGGCATCAAGATCAAAAATTAATTCTTGGGCAAGTAAAATCTTATCAAAAATAGATCTACCTCTAACAAAACCAATTTGGTTGAGAGAGATAATTCTATTGATTAAAGGATTAAATCTATTTGCAAGAATATTGGAAATCAGTTTATTGAAGAATGTGCAAAGACTAATAGGTCTAAAATCACTCTAATAGTCTGGATTATCTTTCTTAGGTATGAGAGCAATAGTAGTATTAGAAAAATATTTAGAAAAAGGATTATAATTAAAAAATCAATCATAACATCAATCAAATCATTTTTAATGATAAACCAACATTTTTGAAAAAATTGAGTAGTGAAACCCTCACGGACACAATCTATGTTCATGCTATTCAGAACTTTGAAAATTTCATCTTCATTAGGCACAATGGTAAGAAAATCATTATCATCATTAGTAATAAAAGAAGGAATCAATTCCATTTATGAAATAGCTTCATAAGAGCAATTCTTATTAAGCATATTTCTAAAGTAATTAATAACTAATTTTTTAATATCATTATTCTCCATAATCCAATCTCCGTTGACATTTTTTATTTTTTTGGATATTATTTAAAGCTCTTTTTTTATTAACCAAAGCATGGAAATACATAGTATTCCTGTCACCATCCATAATATGTTTACTAGTAACTTTTTGGCACCAATAAGTCTCTTTCATATTTTGGATATTATTTAAAGCTCTCTTTTTATTAACCAAAGTATGGAAATACATAGTATTCCTGTCACCATCCATAATATGTTTACTAGTAACTTTTTGGCACCAATAAGTCTCTTTCATATTTTGCCTCAGTCAAGTCTGTAGTCTTAGAAGGATCAGACATAATAGAGGCTTCAAGATCAAAACCAATATTTCCATATCTTTAATATTAGCAAAAAAGTTTTTAAAAGAATGCTTGTTTCACCAGTCCAAATTTTGTTTAAGTCTTTTTAGTTTAAACAAATGTCTATTCATCCCCATAATCTAATTATCAGGATGTAAAGGAGCTTTCCAATTATTAACCACAACATTTGAAAAATTAATATTCTGAATCCACATATTTTAAAATCTAAAAGGAGAGGGGTTTTGTAGTCTATTAGAATTATCTTTAATTGAAACCAGAGGAGGAGTATGATCTGACAATGTTTTGGTTAAATGGTCAACAGAAGTAATTGGCCATTGAGTAATCCAATGAGTATTAAAAAGAATCCAGTCCAACCATTGCCAAAGTCCATAGTTTTACCAAGTATAATTAGAGCCCTTAAATCCAATATCAATCAAATTACAATCAAGAATCATATTGGAGAAATCTTCCATGGAATGAAAATTAGGAGAGCAACCACCACTTCATTCAGATGAGAATAAAATGGTGTTGAAACCACAACCAAAAAATAAAGGTTTGTTGATAGAGGTAGCAAAATCCCTTAAATTATCCCAAAGAAGATTCTACGAGAACTATAACAAGATGCATAAATAAAAGACCCCAAAACACAATAATGACCATAAGAGATGCGAGCATTGACAACTTGATGAAAGTCATCAAGAATAGAGACCTCAATGAAATTATTCCAAAAACACCAAATCTTATTACTAACATTAGAGAAAAATTTATTGAAACTGATCATTCTAGCAACATGGTTAATTTTATTAGCATGAATAAGAGGCTCTAGAACAATAAAAAGAGAAATATTGTGAATGCAACAAAGATTTCTAATTTGATTATGAATAGAGAGGGTACCAATCCCTCTAACATTCCAAATAAGAAAATTAAATATAAGGAAGAAAAAAAGGGGAGTTAAGCAAAGGTTTATTAAGAGAGGAGTGAGAGGCTGCAGCAGATCTAGTGTTTTTGAACAATTCAAAAGGGAAATTTTTAACATTTTTTTTCTTTTTAGCATGATAAGTTTGGACGACATTTTCTTTTCCCCTAGAGTCATCATCTGAGTAAGATTTAGTAACATTGGTCATAGATTTAAAAGAAATCTCCAAGTGTTTGGAGGGGAGTTCACCTTCTTCCAAATCCATATTTAGTAGAAAAGTAGGATTAACATGAACATCAAGATTAGAAATGAGAGATGGTGATGATTTAGAACCAATTAAAGCACAAGTAATAAAATCTGGATCAAAAATGTTTTCAGCATTCTCGGCATCATTTAAATCCTCATTAAAACCTTCATTTTCATCGATCAAAGCTAGCATAGATGCACGAATATAATTAGAGGAAATAGAATCATCTTCTAATAATATAGAAATTTTATTATTCTCTGCATTAGAATTATTCAAATTCAAGGAAGGAATAAGAGGTAAATCATCCTTCCCATTTTGAATATAGGCAGAATCCCTACCAACATTAGAAGCTGAAACATGTTCAACAGGATTAACCTTGATATCCAAGGATTCAACATCAATAATAGCTTTCATACCATCCTTAGGATTTAAGCTCGATTTTTAAACATAAGTAGGAATCGGCTTATGGGTAGAGACAACATTTTACTTAGGATGAATTCATTTTTTTTAAGTGGGGATGGAGAATAAAACATTTTGAATTGTCATGACCATGTATTTTATAGTGGAAACAAAAAATTAGAAGGTTCACCAATTCAACCTTTTGCAAATACTCATATTTTTTAGAGCCAATCCAAACTTCTTTAAGGTATTTTTCAGTTATGTTTAATTCAATGAGGATTCAAGCATAGAAGGGCGAGATCACTCAGCGATAGCATGATTGAGTTGCAAAGGCCGACCAAATAAAACCTCGATAGAAAAAACCACTTGATGGGTAACAAAATGAATGTGCATATCAGAAAGAAATAACCACACAGGAACAATAGGAGATTCCTCCTTAATGTCAAAAAGGGGTGACTACTTCAGCAAATGCATTTGGCAATTAAGGATGAAATAAGAATGATGTAAAAAATACATGGATAATCTAGATCATTAGAAAGTAAAATCAAGATATGCTGAGGGTCAATAAGACTAATCGAGAAGGCACCCATAAGCTTGATATTATGGAAAAAAGAGTGGATCTTATCCAAATTCAGATGATGTAAAGCAAATTTACCAATAAGAGAAAATTCAAAGCATTTGCCAACTTTTCAACATCCACATCAGAGCACATTATGGCTCACAAACCTCAAAAAGATGTTGAAATGAGATTAACAGACTCAACAGAAGGATAAATCTTACTAGGGAGCGCTTCATTAAAAGATTTAATAGAACATGCAGCATCAGGACTGCCAATCCCCAAAATGTTAGATGCCCTAGCCAAAACATCCATATTTTTAGGTGGAACCCAAGGACTAGAACTCACCTAACCATGGATGATAAAACATCACGTAAACTGCCAGATGTCATTCAAGCCTTTGACATCGGTCAAAATTGAAGCCAAAGCCAAAGAAATACCAAGTCAAGGGTGCGCCACCAATAGGGATTCCAAAATCACCAGAGAACGAGAGAGCGCTTGGGGGGAGGGTTCTGGGTTTAGGGTATAGGGTTGTAGGTTTAGGGATTAGGGTTTTTTTATTTGTCTTTTATTTTTTATTTTTACTTTTTTTCATTTTTTTTAAATTAAGTAAACTTGTTGGTTTAGGTTTATTTAGTTTATTTAGTTTATTTTTTTATTTCTTTAAGTTTTTTTTTAAATTTTTAATTTTTATTTAAGTTTATTTATATTTATATTTTGTTTAGTTTATTTATTTTAGTTTATTTTTTAAGTTTAGGTTTATTTTTTAGTTTAGTTTTATTTTTATTTTATTTTTTAGGTTTAGGTTTTTTTTTCCTTATTTTTAGGTTTAAGTTTAGATTTTTATTTTCCTTTTTTAGGTTTAGGTTTTAAGTTTTTATTTTAGGTTTATTTTTATGTATTATTTTTAAGCATAGGTTTAAGTTTATTTTTAGTTTATTTTATTTTATTTAGTTTAAGTTTATGTTTAAGTTTTGGTTTTATTTATTTTAGTTTAGTTTATCTTAGTTTAGGTTTAAGTTTATTTTATTTTTATTTTAAATTTAAATTTTTTTTAGTTTAGGGTTTAGGTTTTACATTTTATATATTTTTAGATTTATTATTTAGGTTTAAGTTTTTATTTAGTTTTTATTTGAATTTATTTTATTTTAGGTTTATTTTATTTTTATTTTAGGCTTAGTTTTTATTTTATTTAGGTTTTTTAGCTTAGTTTAGTATTTTATTGATTTTATTTTAATTTAGCTTTTAATTTTTATTTTATTTTCTTTTTAGGTTTAGGTTTAGGTTTAGGTATTAGTTTATGTTTTGATTTTATTTTATTTTTTAATTTTTTTTGTTTAGGTTTTTATTTCTTTTATTTTTTAGGTTTTAGATAATTTAGGTTTAGGTTTTAACTTTTAGGGTTTAAGGTTTATGGTTTAGGGTTTAGGTTTTAGGTTTTTATTTTAGGTTTATTTTTAGGTTTTATTTTTTAGTTTAGGTTTAGGTTTATCTTATTGTATTTAGTTTAGGGTTTAGGCTTAGTTTATTTTAGGTTTAGGTTTAGGTTTTATTTATTCTAGTTTAGTTTATTTTAGTTTAGGTTTAGGTTTATTTTATTTTATTTATTTTATTTTTATTTTAGGTTTAGTTTTTATTTTTAGTTTAGGGTTTGGGCTTTATTTTTTTATTTTTAAGTTTTATTTTTAGATTTATTTTTTACGTTTAGGTTTTTATTTAGTTTTAATTTTATTTTATTTTAGGTTTATTTTATTTTATTTTATATTTAACTTTTATTTTATTTAGGTTTTTTATTCTTAGGTTTATTTTATTTTTTAAGTTTAGTTTAGCTTTTTATTTTTTTATTTTACTTTTATTTCATTTTTCTATTTTGTTTTATTTTTAGGTTTAGGTTTAAGTTTTAATTTAATTTTAGGTTTTTTTTATTTATTTTATTTTTAGTTTTTATTTACTTTATGTTTAGGTTTTTAGGTTTTTAGGTTTTAGGGTTTGGGATTTAGGGTTTTAGGGTTTACGATTTAGGGTTTAGTGTTTAGGATTAGGGTTTAGGGTTTAGGGTATAGTGTTTAAGCTTTTGGTTTTAGGGTTTTTAGGGTTTAGGTTTTAGGGTTTAGGGTCTAGGGTTAGCTTAGTGTTTAGGTTTAGTTTAGGATTTAGGGTTTATAGTTTAGGCTTTAGGGTTTAGGCTTTAGGGTTTAGGGTTTATGGTTTAAGGTTAGTTTAAGGTTTTATAGTTTAGGGATTAGGGTTTAGGGTTTAGGGTTTAGTGTTTAGGGTTAGGGTTAGGGTTTAGGGCTTAGGGTTTAGGGTTAGTTTAGGGTTTAGGGTTTTTAAGGCTTTAGGCTTTAGGGTTGTAGGTTTAGGGTTTAGGCTTCATTTTAGGGTCTAGGGTTTAGGGTTTAGGGTTTAGGGTTTAGGGTTTAGGGTTTAGGGTTTAGGATTTAGGATTTAGGGTTAATGGTTTAGGGTTTAAGGTTTAGGGTTTTTTTAAGGAATATTTTTTAGGTTATATTTCTTGGTTTATATTTTTAGGTTTAGGTTTTTATTTAGTTTTTATTTTATTTTATTTTAAGTTTATTTTATTTTTATTTTTTATTTAGTTTTAATTTTATTTTTTGTTTAGTAGTTTTTATTTATTTTATTTTTAGCTTTTATTTAGATTAGGTTTAGGTTTTTGGCTTTTTAGAGTTTAGGGTTTAGGGTTTAGGTTTTAGAATTTTTTTTAGGTTTTATTGTTTAGTTTATGTTTAGGTTTATTTTTAGTTTATTTTATTTTATTTAGTCTAGGGTTTAGGTTTAGTTTATTTTAGCTTTAGGTTTAAGTTTTATTTATTTTTGTTCATTTTATTTTAGTTTAGGTTTAAGTTTATTTTATTTTTATTTTAGGTTTACTTTTTCTTTTTAGTTTAGGGTTTAGGTTTTGTTTTTTATTTATTTTTAGGTTTATTTTTTAGGTTTAGGTTTTTATTTAGTTTTAATTTTAGGTTTATTTTAGGTTTATTTTATTTTTATTTTATGTTTATTTTTGTATTTTATTTAGATTTTTTATTCTTATATTTATTTTGTTTTTTTAGCTTAGTTTAGGTTTTTATTTATTTTATTTTAGTTTATTTTTATTTTATTATATTATTTTATTTTTAGGTTTAGGTTTAAGTTTTAATTTAGGTTATTATTTTAATTTATTTTTATTTTATTCAGGTTTAAGTTTTTATTTATTTTATTTTTATGTTTTATTTACTTTAGGTTTAGATTTTTAGGTTGTTAGGGTTTAGGGTTTACGATTTAGGGTTTTAGGGTTCAGGGTTTTATGGTTTAGTGTTTAGGGTTAGGATTTAAGGTTTAGGGTTTCGTGGTTAGGCTTTAAGTTTTAGGGGTTTTAGGGTTTAGGGTTTAGGGTTTAGGGTTTAGGTTTAGCTTAGGGTTTAGGGTTAATTTAGTGTTTAGGGTTTAGGGTTTAAGCTTTAGGGTTTAGGTTTTTTGGCTTTAGGTTTTATGGTTTAGGGTTTGTTTAGATTTTAGGGTTTAGTATTAGGGTTAGTGTTTAGGTTTAGGGTTTAGGATTAGTTTAGGGTTTTGGATTTTTGGTTTTAGTTTTAGGGTTATTTTGGGTTTATGGTTTAGGGTTGTAGGTTTAGGGCTGTAAGTTTACGTTTCACTCTTTAGGCTTAGTTTTAGCATTTATGGTTTAAGATTCAGGGTTTAGGATTTAGGGTTTAGGGTTTACTGTTTATGGTTTAGGTTTTTTTTTAAAATTAGGTAAACTCATAGGTTTAGTGTATTTTTTTTAGTTTATTTATTTTAATTTTTATTTAGGGTTAGTTTATTTTATTTTTTATTTTTATTTAGGTTTTTTTAAATTTTTATTTAAGTTTATTTTTTAATTTTATTTAATTTATTTTATTTATTTCAGGTTTATTTATTTTAGTTTAGGATTTTTATTTTAGTTTATTTTTTAGGTTTAGGTTTATGTTTATGTTTATCTTTTAGTTTAGTTTTATTTTTATTTTATTTTTTAGGTTTAAGTTTTATTTTTTATTTTTAGGTTTAGGTTTAGGTTTTTATTTTACTTTTTCATGTTTAGGTTTTAGGTTTTTATTTTAGGTTTATTTTTAGGTTTTATTTTTTAGGTTGGGTTTAGGTTTATTTTGAGTTTATTTTATTTTATTTAGTTTAGGGTTTAGGTTTTTTTTATTTTAGTTTAGCTTTAGGTTTATTTTATTTTTTTATTTTAAGTTTAGGTTTTTTTTATTTTAGTTTAGGGTTTAGGTTTTATTTTTTATTTATTTTTATGTATTATTTTTAAGTTTATATTTTAGGTTTATTATATTTTTATTTTTCAATTAGTTTTTATTTTATTTATGTTTTTTTATTTTTAGGTTTATTTTATTTTTTTAGTTTAGTTTAGCTATTTATTTATTTATTTTTAGTTTAGTTTTTATTTTTTTATTTATTTTATTTTTAGGTTTAAGTTTTAGCTTATGTTTTCATTTTATTTTAATTTTTTATTTTATTTAACTTTAGGTTTTTTAATTTATTTTACTTTTTGGTTTTATTAGTTTAGGTTTACGTTTTTAGGTTTTTAGGTTTTACGAATTAAGGTTTAGGGCTTAGGGTTTTGGGTTGTAGGTTTTAGGGTTTTGGGTTGTAGGTTTTAGGGTTTTAGGTTTAGGCATTAGGATTTAGGGTTTGGGGTTTAGGGTTTATGGTTTAGGATTTTTTTTAATTAGGTAAACTGATAGGTTTAGGTTTTTTTCATTTATTTAGTTTATTTTTTATTTATTTTAGTATATTTTATTTTTTTACTTTTTTTAGGTTTATTTTTTATTTTTATGTAATTTATTTTAGGTTTATTATATATGTTTAGGTTTTTTGTTTAAGTTTAATTTATTAGGTTCAAGTGTAGGATTATGTTTATTTTTTCGTTTAGGTTTATTTTTATTTTCTTTTCTAAGTTTAGGTTTTATTTTATAATTTTAGGTTTAGGTTTAGGTTTTTATTTTATTTTTTTAAGTTTAGGTTTTAGGTTTTTATTTTAGGTTTTTTTTAGATTTTATTTTTTTTCATTTTGGTTTAGGGTTTTTTTTAGTTTATTTTATTTTATTTAGTTTAGGGTTTAGGTTTAATTTATTTTAGGTTTAGGCTTAGGTTTTATTTATTTTAGTTTAGGTTTAGGTTTATTTTAGTTTTAGTTTATTTTAAAGTTTAAGATTTAGGTTTTTTTATTTATTTATTTTTAGATTTTATTTTAGGTTTATATTTTAGGTTTATGTTTTGATTTAGTTTTTATTTTAGGGTTATTTTGTTTTTTTTGTTTAGTTTTTATTTTATTTAAGATTTTTATTTTTAGGTTTGTTTTATTTTGTTAATTTATTTTAAATTTTTATTTTATTTATTTTAGTTTATTTTTTATTTTTTATTTATTTTTTTTAAAGTTTAGGTTTAGGTTTAGGTTTTTATTTTATTTTATTTTTTAATTTTAATTAGGTTTAGATATTTTTATTTTTTTATTTATTAGGTTTTATTTAGTTTAAGATTAGGTTATTAGGTTTTTAGGGTTTTGGAATTATGGTTTAGGGTTTAGGGATTAATGTTTGGGGTTTTGAGTTTAAGGTTTGGGGTTGTAGATTTTAGGGTTTAGGGTTCAGAGTTTAGGATTTGGGGTTTTGGATTAGGGTTTTTTTATTTTTTTATTTGAGTTTAAGGTAGGTTTAGGTTTATTTTTTTAATTTATTTATTTTATTTTATTTTATTTTTTATTTTCATTTAGGTTTATTTTTATTTATATTTAGTTTTGTTTATTTATTTTAGGTTTTTATCTTTTTAGGGTTTAGGTTTAGGTTTAGGGCTTAGGGTTTGGGATTTAGGGTTCAGAGTTTAAGGTTTTATTTTTGGGTTTAGGATTTAGGGTTTAGGGTTTAGGGTTTAGGTTTTAAGGTTTAGGGTTTTAGGGCATAGGGTTTAGGGTTTAGGGTTTATGGTTTAGGGTTTTGGTTTTTCTTAGGGTTCTGGGTTAATTTAGGATTTAGGGTTTAGGGTTTTTAGGGTTTCAAGTTTATGATTTAGGGTTAGTTTAGGATTTAGGGTTTAGGGTTTTAGGGTTTGGGGTTTAGGGTTTAGGATTTAGAGTTATTTAGGGTTTATGGTTTACGGTTGTAAGTTTACGGTTCAAGGTTTAGGCTTAGTTTTAGGGTTTTGGATTTAGGGTTTAGTGATTAACATTTAAGGTTTAGGGTTTTTTTTTTCAAATTAGGAAAACTAGTAAGTTTAGGTTTTTTTTTACTTTATTTAGTTTATTTATTATTTATTTCAGTTTATTTTATTTTTTATTTTTATTTAGGTTTATTTTTATTTTAATTTAGTTTATTTTATTTATTTTAGGTTTATTTATTTAAGTTTAAGTTTTTTATTTTAATTTATTTTTTAGGTTTAGGTTTATGTTTATGATTATTTCTTAGTTTAATTTTATTTTTATTTTATTTTTTAGGTTTAGGTTTTGTTTTTTATTTTTAGGTTTAGGCTTAGGTTTTTATTTTAATTTTTTTGGTTTAGGTTTTAGGTTTTTATTTTACATTTATTTTAGGTTTTATCTTTTAGTTTAGGTTTAGGATTTTTTTAGTTTATTTTATTTTATTAAGTTTAGGGTTTTGGTTTAGTTTATTTTAGGTTTAGGTTTAGGTTTTATTTATTTTAGTATAATTTATTTTAGTGTAAGTTTGTGTTTATTTTATTTTATGTTTAGGTTTTTTTTTAGTTTAAAGTTTAGGTTTTTTTTTAATTTATTTTTAAGTTTAATTTTAAGTTTATATTTTAGGTTTAGGTTTTTATTTAGTTTTTATTTTATTTTATTTTAGGTTTATTATATTTTTATTTTTCGTTTATTTTTTTATTTTATTTAGGTTTTTTATTTTTAAGTTTATTTTATTTTTTTAGTTTTGTTTAGGTATTTATTTATTTATTTTTAGTTTAGATTTTTTTCTTTTATTTTATTTTTAGGTTTAGGTTTAAGTTTAGGTTTTGGTTTTAGCTTAGGTTTTTATTTTATTTTAATTTTTTTTATTTAAGTTTAGGTTTTTAAATTTATTTTATATTTAGGTTTTATTTAGTTTAGGTTTAGGTTTTTAGGTTTTTAGGGTTTAGGGTTTAGGGTTTTTTTTTTTTATTTTTTTATTTTTTTATTTTTTATTATTTTTATTATTTTTATTATTTTTATTATTTTTTTGTTTTTTTCTTATTTTTTATTTTTTTTAATTTTTTTAATTTTTTTAATTTTTTAATTTTAAATTTTTTTTTGTTTAGGGTTTAGGGTTTGGGGTTTGGGGTTTAGGGTTTTGGGTTTTGGGTTATAGGTTTTATGGTTTTACGTTTTGGGTTTAGGGTTAGATTTTTTTTATTTTTTATTTATTTTTCTAAAATTAAGTCAAGTGGTAGTTTTAAGTTAATTTAGTTTGTTCTTTATTTATTTTAGTTTATTTTATTTTTTTATTTTGATTAAGGTTTATTATTATTTTTATTTAGTTTAGTTTATTTATTTTAGGTTTATTTATTTTAGTTTAGATTTTTAGTTTTTTAGGGCTTAGGGTTTAGGGTTTATGGTTAATTTAGGGTTTAGAATGTAATGTTTTTTTTTGGGTTTAGGGTTTAGGGTTTAGGTTTTAGGGCTTAGGGTTTATATTTAGAGTTTTAGGGTTTAGGGTTTAGTGTTGAAGGTTTAAGGTTTTAAAGGTTTAGGGTTTAGGATTTTGGTTTTATGTTTAGGGTTTAGGTTTTAGTTTAGGGTTTAGGGTTTTTGGTTTTTTTTTAACAGAGAACAAATTCAAATTGAACATTTCTTCTTTTCAATTTCATTAACCAAGCAACACACAAATTTTCTAAGACATAAGCGACAACATAGATAAAAAATGAGCACACATAGAGCAAATAAAAAACCTTAGATAACTAGAACTGTTTCTACTGTAAAGGCAGTTCCATAAGCAGTAGATCAGATCGATCATTCTTTAGTTTCTTCAGTTCCCATCAGAACCACTCCAGCCTCTTGAGTAGCAAGATCCACCAACTTATCCCCAATCACTCACTCCGTCACCACCACGGCCATAACCTATGTCACTCCTCCCGCCTCCATAGTCACCAGTGCTCTGACCGCCCCTTCCATATCCACCAACATCTCCAGATCCCCCACCACCACTGCGATAACCACCACCTCTGTCTTTGCCTTCACCGCTAGATCTAGACTAAGCCTGGTTGATGGTGATGTTCCTACCATCAAGGTTTTGCCCATTCTTATGGTTTAGGTTTAGGTTTAGGTTTATTAGGTTTTAGGGCTTTGGTTTATTTGTTAATTTATTTAGTTACTTTTTGTTTAGGTTTAGGGTTTAGGGTTTAGGTTTTAGGGTATAGGTTTAAAAGTTTAGGGTTTAGGGTTTAGGATTTAAGTTTTAAGGTTTTGGGTTTAGGGTTTTAGGGTTTAGGGTTTAAGGTTAGGGTTTAGGGTTTAGGGTTTAGGGTTGTAGGTTTAAGGGTTTAGGGTTTAGGATTTAGGGTTTATAGTTTTTTTTAAATTAAGTAAACCTATAGCTTTTGGTTTATTTAGTTTATTTAGTTTTTATTAATTTATTTTAGTTTATTTTTTATTTTATTTTTATTTAGGTTTATTTTTTTTATTTTTATTTAGTTTAGTTTATTTATTTTAGGTTTATTTATTTTAGTTTTGGTTTTTTATTTTAGTTTATTTTTTAAGTTTAGGTTTATTTTTTAGTTGAGTTTTTTTTTAGGTTTAAGTTTTTTTTTTTTTTAGGTTTAGGTTTAGGTTTTTATTTTATTTGTTTAGGTTTAGGTTTTAGATTTTTATTCAAGTTTATTTTTAGGTTTTATTTTTTTGTTTAGGTTTAGGTTTATTTTTAGTTAATTTTATGTTATTTAGTTTAGGTTTAGGTTTAGGTTTAGTTTATTTTAGGATTAGGTTTAAGTTTTATTTATTTTAGTTTAGGTTTAGGTTTATTTTATATTATTTATTTTTATTTTAATTTTAGGTTTAGTTTTTTTTTAATTTAAGGTTACGTTTTATTTTTTATATATTTTTAGGTTTTATTTTAAAGCTTATTTTTAGGCTTAGGTTTTTATTTATTTTTTATTTTATTTTATTTTAGGTTTATTTTATTTAGGTTTTTAATTCATAGGTTTATTTTATTTTTTTAGTTTAGTTTAGGTTTGTAAATATTTTATTTTCATTTATTTTTATTAGTTTGTTTTATTTAATTTTTAGGTTTAGGTTTTAGTTTCATTTTTTTATTATATTTTATTATTTTATTTTATTTTATTTAGGGTTTTTATTTATTTTATTTTTAGGTTTTTGTTTAGTTTAGGTTTAGGTTTTTTGGTTTTTAAGGTTTAGAGTTTAGGGTTTAGGGTTTACGGTTTAGGGTTTAGTGTTTAGGCTTTAGTGTTTAGGGTTTTTAGGGTTTAGGGTTTTGGGTTTAGGATTCAGGTTTAGTGTTTAGGGTTAGCTTAGGGTTTAGGGTTAGTTTAGGATTTAAGGTTTAGAGTTTAGTGTTTATGCTTTAGGGTTTAAGTTTACGATTTAGGGTTAGCTTAGAGTTTAGGGTTTAGGGTTTTAGGTTTTACGGATTAGGGTTAAAGGTTTAGGGTTTAGGGTTAGGGTTAGTGTTTAGGGTTTAGGGTTTAGTGTTAGTTTTATTGTTTAGGGTTTAGGGTTTAGGGTTTAGGATCTAGTTTTTTTTTAAAATTTAAGTAAATCGGTAGGTGTAGGTTTATTTAGTTTATTTTTTATTTTAGTTTATATTTTTTATTTTTATTTAGTTTAGTTTATTTAGTTTAGTTTAGGTTTTTTATTTTAGTTTAATTTCTAGGTTTAGGTTTATGTTTATGTTTATTTTTTAGTTTAGTTTTATTTTTATTTTACTTTTTAGGTTTAGATTTTATTTTTTATTTTTTATTTTAAAATTTTTATTTTATTTTTTTAGGTTTAAGTTTTAGGTTTTTATTTTAGGTTAATTTTTAGGTTTTTTTTAGTTTAGGTTTAGGTTAATTTTTAATTTTCTTTTTTTTTTTGTTTAGGGTTTAAGTTTAGGTTTAGGTTTTATTTATTTTAGTTTATTTTATTTTAGTTTAGGTTTATGTTTATTTTATTTTGTTTATTTCAGGTTTATGTTTTTTTTTTAGTTTAGGGTTTATGTTTTATTTTTTATTTATTTCTAGGTTTTATTTTTAGGTTTATTTTTTAGGTTTAAGTTTTTATTTAGTTTTTATTTTATTTAAGGTTTTGTGCCACCATCATTAAAGATCTTTGATGGCAGTGGGAACCCATGATAACACATTGCACACTTTAAAGCTGAATGTTGCAACATCTGTGGCTACAATGCACTCCTCTTCTGTCTTTTCGTTAGCAGTCTATCAGGTGTTGCATTTGATTGGCACGCCGAACTACCCAAGGTTCAATGAGGACTTTTGCAGAGTTGGAGCAGCTCTTCATCAAGAGGTTTGTTGGAACTCAGCTCAGAGGGTGATTATAGGCGACCATATTATAGAGAAACATAAACTCAACGAGTCACTTATTGATTACATTCTCAGGTGGCACAACCTGAGCATGAAAAGCGAGCCACAACTGTCTGAACAACATGCCATTGAGATTTTTCTCAAGAATATCCATGGATAGAGGGAATCATCCAGCTAGAGTTCACTATGAGAGACTATGAGCTATCTAAACAACCCTCTGAGCTGAGTTCAACATAAATCTAAGGCAAAAATGGTCATTTAGTTTGCCTCCATGAGAGAGGACAAACCACCCGATTGCTTGGACTTACAGCCGCCTAGGGATGGCTACCAATTAACTCCTATAATTTTAAATTCATGTAGGCAAGTCATATACTTTATGCAAGATAGCTAGGCTATTATTTATTTAAAAAGAGACTAAGTCCTTAAACTCACTCCCTAAAGAGACTAGATAATGTAAGGGCATGCTATAAATGACCTCAATCAAATGCAATTTATATTTAATTTTTATTTTCATTTTTGGATAATCATTTTGACTCAAGCTAATAGGATTCATATGTTTAATGCATGAGAAATAAGATTATTGGTCAAAATCAGCGAGAAGGGAGGAGGTGTGTTTCCACCATGGCTCTCAAAGGTCAAGATGTGTTTTTCTGGCAAAGCTCGAAGCCCTCTAATCAAGAGTGAAAATAATATGCATTTGTGCATGATGTTATACAAGAAATACTCATCCAGCTAAGGGGTTGCTAATTCTTTTATCTTGATTTTTAGCCTAAGCTTTAGGTGAGGTTATGAGTTCTTTATTTTTAGTTTTGAATTGTTAGATTTGGTAGAAGATTTATTTTTTCTTAAGAGCCTACTCCACATCCAGGCCATACATAAAGCAAGGAAGAAATTAGGAAAAGGATGACACTTAATGCACAAGCTAAACAAATCATCAATCAATTTGTAAAGCTAATCGCAAAATAAATAAGAGGCTATTATGGTCAGGTACCACTGCATAAACCCAAAAATAAATTGGGCAGCAGAGCTCTACCCTTATACAACCTGGATTACAAATGAATTACATACAATTAAGCATGGAACTCATTGTTATGGCGGTCTTCAAACATCACTCCTTCATTCTTCTTTTCTTCTTTCTTCTTTGATTCCTTCTTTTGGTTGGTTGGAAGGTGGATGCTACAAAGACATCACATGGTGCATTAAATGAGATCTTATGATCAATTCTCATCCTAATCCCTATAATAATTATTCCAAAATCCTAATTGTAAAAATTACATGAAAAGGAAAACTAAATCTAGCTAACACCTACAAAACAAAGTTTAGCTAAACAAACTACCAAATCCCAAGCATAAGCATGTATATTAGACTTATCACCCCACACATGGGTGACTAAGTCCACCTAGCCTATTGGATCATGCTTAAGGGTATAAGCACCTCACAGCAAAAGCATTTATATTTTTATTTATTACAGCGCCCTTAAGCACAATCCCCTACAGAAGATAATGGTTAGACTAAGATCACCCTACCATTCATTCTACATGCATTCACCCTAACATCTAGACTAAAACATATATCTCAAAATAAAAGCAAGCATCAAACCATGCACTGCCCTAACCTAAAGCTAGAAGTGGGTGCTTAGCCTAATGTGTGTGCTTTAGAGGTTTGTTTGGCATGTTTAGCTATGAATTTAAGTTTAGAATTTTCTAAGTGTGAAGCATATTCAACTTAGAGGAGGATTTCATTTGAGTTATTTAATTGTTTTGGATTGATTTTATTTTATGTTTTGATTGGGTTTAAGTGAATCCTACAATGAATTACTAAGTTATAAAGAGAGGGGAAAAGAAGAGAACTTCTCTTTCCTTCCCTAACCTAAGAAATTTCTAAAGTGGATTTATATTTTAGTTTTGTTTAGTTAATGTTTTAGCTAAGTATTTTAATCCATCCTAAGTTTAGATGAACTCTAAACAAACTGATTCAAAAAGAAAGGCATTTGAAGATTAAGTAAAATGAATTAAATTCACAAAACATACATTACTTCACTTCTTTCCCAACATGTATAACATGCATATGAATGAGTCCTAAAGATATCTATAGATGCAAATGGGAATGATTAGTACACTTTATAATGCATGTTAGGTAATTTACTTAAGGAAATTTGAAATTTTATGATGCATGATTTTTCATTAAGTAGCAAAGGGGTTTCTTATCCAACTTTCACATGCACACATGAATGTATGAAAGGAATAAGTGAGTATGATGCCATTGTTAGCCAAAGGTCTAAGGTACAACACCTACTTATACTTAAAGCCTCAAAACCTCGGGGTTGTCCAGACTAATATACCACTTTCCTTAAATACAAGCATGTGTACAAAAGAAATGAATGGAAAAGAAAGAATGCAAAAGTTGGTGTTGGTTGATATATTTTGTTTATGCAACTTATATGTGCAAGCATAGTTATCCTTCCTAAGTGATAGTATAGGAATGAATAGGATGTGGATTTATGCAAGTGTTAGGTTCTTTTCAAATGAACCATACACCTTGTCAAATCCTATTCAAAATTATACTAAAAGAGAAGAGAAGGAAAACCTACACTAAGCACATTATTATATTTTACTCACATGCAAACTCATAAGTAAGATATAAGTAACACACTTTTAGTTTTGATAATTGATCCATATATTTTTGAAAATAATTTTTATTTAATAGTGATCATAGCCACTCATATTCTTACCTTAGCCAATACATGCAATTTGACATAAAGGAAACATTTTCATTTTAAATTTGATTTTTGAAAAGCATGGATGCATGAAACCATATGACACACATATTTAGCATGTTGGGGAAGAACTAGAGCAATGAAAGCATGTAAACACATTCATTTCAATTAAATCCTAAAGACAATCTTATGAAATAAGAAATCTTAAAGTAAATCAAAGTTTATTTAATATAATTTTTATTTGATTTTGAATTTGATATAATTTTGAAAATGTGAATTACGTTTGCTATTCCTAACCCATTCCCACATATGTTTGACATTTTTGTTCAATTTTTAGATGATTAGATTCATTTTATATTTTTGAATAGGTGAAGGTATGAATTAAACATGTTACTTATCCCTTACCTACACCCCCTTAGCAAAGCTAATCAAATAATTATGAGCCAATGGAATGACATAAAAATTCATAAGGAATTTAAATTTGCAATGCACCTATGAAGAAAGGGGCCTAATGCAATTTGGCTCATGATTAATGATTAATTAATCTAAGGGGTTTAACTTAAGTAATTTCAAAACAACCCTCACACATATGAGTTAAGTTTTGATTTCTTTAATTGAACTTAGGCTCTTGAACACCTAAGCATCTACCCAAAGTAGATTAACTAAGTTCTAGAAAGTTTTAGAATTTTAAGAAATTAATTAAGAGGGTAATTAGTGAATTAGGCCTTAATTAAGAGAGAATTAAGAAAAAAGGGGTTTTTAGAAATAGCTTAGGGGAAATGCCCGAAAATTATTCCCTAAACCTCCCATTCACTGAATCATACATAATCAACTTCAACAAAGGATTAAACTACTAATCAAACCCTTAATTATCCTTAATTACATTAAGGGGATAATTAGGAAATGAATTAGCAATTCCCCAATTAAGCCACCAATAAATCCAAAAAAATTAGGGGAAGCAAAATTCATCCACCAATAAATACAAAGCAAGGATGGTTCTGATGGGAACTAGAGAAATTGAAGAATAGTCAATCCGATCTGCTACTTACGAAACTATGTATTTACAGTACATATGGTTCTAGTTATTTAGGGTTTTTTATTTGCCCTATTTATGCTCATTTTTTACCTATGTTGTCTCTTGTGTCTTAGAGAACTTGGGGTGTTACTTGGCTGTTGAAATTAAAAAGAAGAAATATTGAATATGAATTTATTCTCTATTAAAAGAACCAAAAACCCTAAACCCTAAACCTTAAACCTATAACCTAAACCCTAAACTCTAAACCCAAAACCCTAAACCCTAAAAATAAAATAAAAAATTTCAAAAAACCCTAACCCTAAAAGCTAAACCCCAAAACTAACCCGAAATCATAAACCCAAAAACCTTAAACTCCAAACCCTAAACCCTAAACCCTAAACCCTAAAAAGAAACTAATAAAACATGAAACTAAACTAACTAAAACTAAAACTAACAAATAATAAACTAAAACTAAAAACTAATAATAAACAAAAAAACTAGTAATAAACAAAAATAAAAACTACTAAATCTATCAAAACTAAACTAACTAAATAATGATTAAAAAACTAATAAACTAGTAATAAAAAAAACTAACAAAACTAATAAACAAACTAATAACTAAATTAAACATAAACAAAAGAACCCTGCAAATAAACGAACTAAAAATAAACTAAGTTAATAAAACTAATAAGAACAAAACTAAACATAAAGTAATAACCAAAATTAAACTAATAAACTAACTAAACTAAACCCTAATAAATAATTAAATAATAATAATAACTAACTAATAAACCTAAACCCTAAACATAACTAACTTAATAAATAATTAACTAATAATAAAACTAAACCCAATAACTAAACTAAGTAAGCTAAAACTAATAAACTAAGTAAATAACTAATAAATAACTAATAATAATAACAGACTAAATAATAATAACTAAAACTAATAAAATAAAATTAAATAACTAATAACAACTAACACTAAACAAATAATAATAATAATAATAAACTAAATAATAAATAAATCCTTAATAAATAAACTAAAATAAATAATAATTAAGAAACATAATAAACAAACTAATAATATTAAACTAATAAAACTTACTAAACTAATAAACAAATAACTAATATAATAAAAAATAAACTAAAGTAAAAACTAATAATAACTTAAAAAAAACTAAGTAATAAGAAAACCTAATATCATAAAAATAGCCTAAACTAAACTAAATAATAAATAACTAAAACTAAACTAAACTAAACACTAAATTAACTAAACTAATAAATAATAATAAACTAAATAAAAACTAACTAATAAAACTAATAATAACTAATAACTAACTAAAAATAAATAATAACTAAATTAACTAAAACTTATAATAATAATAATAATAATAATAATAATAAAACTAAATAAACTAAAAAAACCTAAATTAATAAAACTAATAATAATTAATTAAAAGAAAAACTAAAGTAAAATAATAACTAAACTACCAATAAAAGTAATAAATAATAATAAAATAACCAACCTAAAACTAACAATATACTAATAAGTAATAAACTAGAAAACTAATAAACAAACTAATAAACTAAACTAATAATAATAAAACTAATAAACTAACTAACTTAACTAAATAAGAATAATAAACAATAATAATAAGATAACTAACTAATAAATAACAAAATAACTAAACCCTAAACCCTAACTAAATAAATAAACTAAATAATAATAAAACTATTAATAATAAACATAAACTAATAATAATAATAATAAACTAATGAAAAAACTACTCTAAAACAAAACTAATAATAAACCAACTAACTAAACTAATAATACTAATAAACAATAAATAATAAATAAAAATTAAACCATAAACCAAACTAAAAATTCTAATAATAATAAACTAATAAACCTAAACCCATAACTAAACTAATAAAACTAATAAACTAAACTAATAAACTAATAAATAAACTAACAAAACTAAACTAATAAAACTAAACTATTAACTAAAAGTAACTAAAACCTAAATAATAATTAAACCATATACTAATAATAATAACTAACTAATAATAACTAAACTAACTAACAATAACTATTAAATAAACTAAGATAAACTAAACCCAAATAAATAAATAAACTAAATAAACTAATAAACTAAACCTAACCCCCTTGCGATTAAACTAAGCTAAAATAATATTAACTAAAACTAATAACTTAACTAAAAATAAACTAACTAAACTAAACATAAAGCTAATAATAAACTAAGAATAACCTAAAACTATTAATGCTAATAATAACTAATAAACACTAATCCGAAAACCTAAACCCTAAAACTAAACTAAACCCTATTATTGGGCGATTTTGAGATCTCTCATGTTTTTGGTGAGTTTTTGAGTGCTTTCTCTCTTGGAATACCTATTAATTATCAGCCTTGGGCCAATCTCAACCTGTTCTTTTCAAGGCACAATGACTCATGGCATCGACTTCTTCAAATCCATGGGGTAAATCCCATGTGTCGATGGATCCCGCTAGGGAATCAAATTTTTGGGTAATCCTACCACTAAATTATCTGCTATTACTAAATATTTCAAAGATGCTTTAGCTGGTAAGAATTCCTCCATCGAGCCTCCTTTGAATTTGCTTCATATGACTTTAAAGTTACTTCGACAATTATGATTTCAGATGAGGATATTGAACGATTAGCTAAGCCTTTTTTCTTTGATTGGAAAGTTTTCAATTTAACGACCAAAGATGGATAATATTTGTTCTTTTTTACATAGCTTAAATTTATCTGATTCTTTTTCTATTAGGTCGATTTATGCAAGGCATGTTTTAATTAAACTTTCTAATGACCTTGATTACGGAAGAATTTTTTCTAGGTATTCTTACTATGTTTTTAATTATCAAATGCATATTCTGAAATGGACGCCTATGTTTGATGTTAATGAAAAGTCTCCTATTGTTCTCATTTGGATTTCTTTACCTAACTTGCATATTCATATATTTAATAATTAGATTTTTTGTGCTATTGGTTTAATTTTTGGTCAACCTTTGCAATTTGATCAAGCAACAATGGCTTCTTCTAGACTGTATGTTGCTAGAACTCTTGTAGAGATTCAAATTACTCAAAAATATTCGAAAGAAATTTGGTTGGGTTAGTAGAAATGCAATTATTTTTAGAAAGTTATTTTTGAGAACTTTCCCATTTTTTGTAGTCATTGTAAGATTCATGGGAATGAAATTTCTAAATGCTTTATTATTCATCCCTCTCTTAGGAAGAAAATCGCTAGTAAGAACTAATTTGTTGAAAAAATTGATGATTCTCTGAAATTGGATAAAGGAAAATCTAGTTTTCAAAATTTTGATGTTTTGGAAAACTAGATTTCTAAATCTTCTAAAAGAGTTTTACCTATTAATGATTTGTCTGACGTGAAAGGTAATTTTGATGTTTTTGAAAAATTTTTAACTAATAATCATGCTCTAAGTGTTTCTTTTGATGATTCTCTTAAAGGAAAGACTTTAGAGGCTATGGTTAACGATTCTAATGGTTTGGATGTTGTGCATAAGTCATTTCATGATGATGGTTTGAATATTATTGATGTTAACACCATTTCTTTTAATCCGTTGGATGTTGTTTCTCTTTCTCCTATGTCTACTTTAGATCTTGGGAGAGAGACTATTTTTTCTTTCTTTGATTTAGATTGGTAGTGAAAAGAATGTTCTTATTTCTAATATTTTAACATCTGGTCTTAACAATCTTTTTAATATTGGTGATCCTTCTTTTAAAAAATAAAATTTAGATACCTGTGATAATTTCTCATTTTTAATAATTATGTTTCAGTTCAAAATGATGGTTTTTCTATGGCTGGTAATTATGTTTAGAATTTTGGTAATATGCTATGTGTTTATATGGGATTTGAATCTTATTTTAATCCCTTACATGAAGATTGTATTGAACATATGGATTATGCTTCTTTTACTTCTTTATGAGTGAAGATAGAGAGGGGAATCATCAGATTTTGTTGGAAAGTGAAAATATTGATAATTATGGATGATTCTGAATGCTCTTCTTTGAAATTGATAACTTTTGTTGATCCCTATGTGCTTTACAATAATACTGATTCATTTTTAAAAGAAGATTTTTTGGAGAAAGGACATGGTTATAAACTATTTAAAAGAAGAAAAAGAAAAAAAGTGTTCAGATTTATGCCCCTCTTCACTTGTCGAGGGTTACTCATTCCAAAGCATTTTGGAAATAATCTCTCCTATCCTTGGGAGGTTTTTGCTTTTTTGGTGGGGGAGGTTTTTGCTATGTGTTTTCTTGCTAGCTAGAGTATTGGCTTCTTGGCTAATTTTCTTCCTTCTAGCTTGGTGATTTTGGCTTCGCTTGGGGTTTTTTTGTGCCCTTTGGTTGGTTTTGTCTGGATTCTGCCTTTCTTTGGTTGGTACTTTTGCTCTCTTTGTTGGTGGTAGGTTGCTTTGTCCTTGGCATATGGTTTGCCCATTGGTTGGCTATTTCTCTAGTTGTTTATTTTAGCTTTTTTTGGCCTTCTTCTTTTTTCCTGTTTGTTGGTTTGGTTCTCTTGCTCGTTCCTTGGCTACTTTCTTGGGTGCTCTATTGTGTGGCTACTCTATTGTCTATTTCCTTTCCTTTAGTTGGTGCCTTGGTGGCTTTGGGTTAGTGTTGTTGTGGGCTCTGTTGGCTTGGTACCTTGGTGGCTTTGGATTTCTGTTCGGGCTCTGCTATTTTGTCTTTGAGGGCTGTTTTTTTTTTGGGTCTGTGAGCTTTTTTTCTCCCTCTTTTTAAAGAGGTGTTCATAATTGGGTTTTTTGGAATCTACTTATGTTAATTTTATTTATTGCTCTCCTCTCTCTTTCTATTTCCTTAGCTTCACTTTTTCTTTGGTTGGTGTTATTATAAGTTTGTATTTTTCTTTGGCTATGATGGCTATGATGATATGATGGATTTTTTCTTTGATATTTTTGTGGCTGGTGAATTTTCCTATTTATAACACTTCTTTTAAGCTGGATACACTTAGGATTTGTTGCACCTCATTATTAGGATTATCCTTCTTCCCTCATATCTGAGCTTGAGTCTTTTTCTCTTTATGTTTTTTGATCTCCTTATGGCTGAGATTTCTTGCAGGTTATAGGTTCTCTTTTTCAGTTGGTCTCTTCTTCTTCTTGGAGGGAGGTAGAGTCTTACTGGTGGTCTATTTTTTTCTTAGATGGTTGGAGTTGTCTTCAATTGTAGGTTTCCTTTTCTTATGGATCCTCATCTCTTTAGAGGTTCTTTTGGAACTCTGTGGATTCTTCTGCTTTGTTGCCTTTTGCTTAGGTTTTTTAGTTTTGTCTTTAGTTTTTTTCTTTATTGCTTTACCTTTGCCAGTCGCAAGTCCGGATGTGAAAAGTGGAGGGTTGTGATAGGTAATCGATTTCCAGCGTAAAACTTGTCAAAATAATCATGACATGAATCCTTTAAATCATTATGTTAATGTTAGGGCATCCCTTGGAAGTGATGCAGTGTATGGCTTGCATATAGTGAAAAATGTGCAATGGCTGCTGCATCGACATCTGAGTATAGTATTAAAGAAACAAAGGTTCCCACTTTATGGATAGATGTGCGTAAAAAGGTTAGTGCACGAAACTAGAATTAGGTTAGGAACTTGGAATATAGATACTCTTAGAGGTAAATTAATGGAATTAATAGATATTATGGTTCATGGAAAGATAAATTTTTTGTGTTAAAGAAACTAAATGGGTTGGGAGAAGATCGAGAAAATTTGATAGTTTAGGTTTTAATCTTTGGTATTCAGGTAGAAGTCGAACTAGAAATGCTATAGGTGTGATTATAGATAAAAGTTTGAAGGATAATGTTATAAATATTAATAAATGTGGATATAGAATTATAGATTTAAAGATTATTGTTGATACTAAGATTATCAATGTTATAAGTATTTATGCTCCTCAAATAGGTTTTGATGTAAGCTTAAAAGAAAATATTTAGAATGAATTAGAGGGATTAAAAGAAAAGATACCTATTGAAGAAAAAGTATTTTTTGGAGGAGATTTAAATGGACATGTTGGTAGAGTGGTAGAAGATTTTAAAAATATTCATGGTGGTTATGGATTTGGAGTGACTGAAGAAGGTAAGGCTATATTAGATATTATTTTAGCTAATGATTTTGTAGTTGCTAATACTTTTTTTAAGAAAAAAGATGAAAAAATTTATTACTTATAAAAATGGATCCAGTAAACCTTAGATTGATTATTCTCTAATAAGAAAAATAGATCCTTTAGATTGTAAAGATTGTAAGTTCATTCTAAGTGAAAGTTAAGTACCCAACATCGATTGTTAGTTTTAGATTTTATGTTTAAATATTGTAAGAGGAAAAAGAAATCAAATTATTGTCCTAGGATTAGATGGTGACACTTAAAAGAACACAAATAAAAATCTTTTTAAGAGCAAGCTATAAGAGCTTAGAATTTGGGATGTTCATAAGGAAGTTAATGTTATGTGGGAAAAAGTAGAAAGTGAAATTAAGCAAGTTGCTAAAAATGTGCTTGGAGAATCAAAATGAAAAGCTTCTATTAATAAAAACAGTTGGTGGTGGAGTCATAGTGTGCAAGAAAAGATAAGAAATAAGATGTATTTTTATAAAACTTGGTTTAGATGTAAAAACTTGAAGAATTGGGAAAGATATAAAGTGGCCTGTAGAGATTCTAAGAAAGCAATATATGATGAAAATAATTTAGATTTTAGTGATATATACAATAGATTAGATACCAAAGAAGGTGAAAGATCTATGTATAAGTTAGCCAACCAAAGAGATAGGAGAAGTAAAGACCTAGTTGAAGTGAGGTGTATTAAGGATAAAAATAATAAAGTTCTTTTCTTAGAAAAATATATTTAAAATAGGTGGATGGGATATTTTGATAAACTTTTCAATGAAGGATCTGAAAGTATGATTGATTTTAGCAACCTTAATACCCTAAACAAAAATAGAGAATTGCATTTTTATCATTGTATTAGTAAATCATAATTTAGAGAAGCTTTAAAGAAAATAAAATGTGGAAAAACAGTAGGATATGATGATATTCTAATAGAACTGTGGAAATGTTTAAGAGATCAAGGAATTTCTTGACTTACAAATCTTTTTAATGTTATTTTAAATACTAAAAAGATGCCAAATGAGTGGTGGAAGAGTTTGTTGGTTCCTATATTTAAGAATAAAGGTGATGCGCAAGAGTGTGCAAACTATAGAGGAATTAAGTTAATATGTAATACATTAAAATTATGGGAGAGAGTAATTGAGCATAAGTTACGATGTGATACAAAAGTTTCTCATAATTAATTTGGTTACATGCTAGGTAGATCCACTATGGTTGTTATACATTTGTTAAGAGGTTTGATGGAGAAGTATAGAAAAAGTAAGGAGGATCTACATATGATATTTATTGATTTAGAGAAAGCTTATGATAAAGTTTGAAGAGATGTTCTTTGTAGAGTTCTAGAATAGAAAAGAGTTAATATTGGTTATATTCAAGTCATTAAGGATATTTATACTAGATATGTTACTTGTGTCCAAACACAAGGAGGATTGATAGAAAATTTTCCTATTTCAATTGGATTACATTAAGGATCAGCTTTAAGCCCTTACTTTTATTTTCTTTAGTTATGGATGTACTTACTAGGCATTTACAGGAAGATGTACCTTGGTGTATGCTTTTGCTGATGACATTCTAATTGTTGATAAGACTAGAGATGGAGTCTTAGAGAAACTTGAATTATGGAAGTCAGCATTAGAGTCTAAAGGTTTTCATTTAAGTAGATCGGACACTGAATATATGGAGTGTTATTTTAGTTATAGAAGTTCTAGTGGTAGTGTTTTGACATTAGGTGAACAAGCCATTAATAAGAGTGAGAGATTTAGATATTTAGGCTCTATTATTCAAAATGATGGTGAAATATATGGATATGTTATTAGTAGAATTAAAGTAGGATGGTTGATGTGGAGGAATGCAACTGGCCTGTTGTGTGATTGAAAAGTTCCACTAAAACTTAAGAGAAAATTTTATAAGATGGTGGTAAGACTTGTAAGGACTTATGGTGCAGAATGTTGGCCAATAAAAGAGAAGCATAAGACTAAGTTAAGTGTTATTGAGATGAGGATGCTTAGGTGGATGAGTGGTTTTACAGTTAGAGATAAAATTCAAAATGAGTATGTTCGGGAAAAAGTTGGAGTAGTTTCGGTGGTAGATAAGATTAGAGAGAGTCGCCTTAGATGATTTTGCAACATAAAGCATCGGTCGCCTGATGACTTGATTAGGAGAGTAGATGCATTAGATTTGCCTTATGCTAAGAATGGTAGAGGTAGACTTAAAAAGACTTGGTTATGATCTATAAAAAATTTCTTTAGTATACTTGAATTAAATGAGAATTTGACACATAATAGGACACAATGGAGACGAAAGATTCATGTAACCGAGCCCGCTTAGTGGGATAAAGGCTTCATTATTGTTGTTGTTGTTGTTTCTCTTTGATGAATGTTTAAGGACTCAACTCCTTAGGATTCTCCTATAGCTCATTTTGAGCAGTAGTTTTTTTTTCTTTTTGTGTTTAGTCTCTAATATGGTCTTCTTGTACCTATTTTCCTCAGCAATAAATACCTTTTAGTTAAAAAAAGATCCCTAAACCGTAAACTAAACTAAAAAATAAATAAACCAAAGAATAAAAAACCTAAATAAAATAAAAACTAAACATAAAAGAAAAATAAAATAAACTTAAAATAAAATATATTAAAAACTAAATAAAAACATAAAGCTAAAAAATAAACCTAAAAATAAATAAAAAATAAAACCTAAACCCTAAACTAAAAAAACTAATCCTGAAATAAAAATAAAATAAACTAAACCTAAACTAAAATAAACTAAACTAAAATAAACAAAACCTAAACCTAAACCTAAAATAAACTAAACCTAAACCTAAACCTAAACAAAATAAAATAAACTAAACTAAAAATAAACCTAAACCTAAACAAAAAAATAAAACTAAAAATTAACTTAAAAGAAAAAACTAAAACCTAAACCTAAAAAAAATTTAAAATAAAAACCTAAACCTAAAACTACAAATAAAAAATAAAACTTAATCATAAAAAATAAAATAAAAATAAACCTAAACCCAAAAAGTAACTAAAAAAAACACTAAAATAAAAATAAATGAACCTAAAATAAATAAAATAAATTAAATAAAATAAAAGATAAACTTAAATAGAAATAAAAACATAATATAAACAAAAATAAATAAAAAATAAATTAATAAACTAAATAAACCTAAACCTACCAGTTTACTTAATTTTTTGTTAAAAAAAAATCTAAACCCTAAATCCTAAGCCCTAAACCCTAAACCCTAAACCTACAACACTAAGCCTACAACCTACAACCCTAAATCCTAAAAAACCCTAAACCCTAGACCCTAAACATTAAACCCTAAATCCTAAACCCTAAACTTAAAACCATAAATCTTAAACCCTAAACCCCAACCCTAAACACTAAACCCTAAAAGCATAAACCCTAAAACCCTAAACCCCGGTTGAGCTGATTTTTACGAAAGGTGATCTTAAAGAAGTCAACGAAGAGGTTGTGAAATACAAAGTTGGTTCTCCTACCCATGTTGGTCTTGTTGCACCTACTGATGTTATGGTTCCTCTAGGCAACACTAGTCTAGAACCTTCACAGACTGCTTTCTTCTAGGTTCTCAACATCACAAGTAGCATCAACAAGGGTACTGTTGAAATTATCACCCTGATTGAGCTGATTAAAAAAGGTGATAAGCTGGGATCCTCATAGGCTGCTCTCCTCACTAAGCTAGGGATTAGGCCATTCTCTTATGGCCTAAATCAAAAACCATAAAACTTAAACCCTAAAAACCTAAACCTAAACTAAATAAAACCTAAGAAGAAAATAAATAAAAAACATAAACCTAAATAAAATATAAATATAAAATAAAATAAATACCTAAACTAAAACATAAACCTAAACCTAAAAAAACAAAATAAAAAACTAAAATAAACTAAAATAAAATAAAGAAAAACCTAAACTAAACTAAAAAATAAACTATACTTAAGAATAAAAAACTATAACAAATTAAAAACTAAATGTAAAATAAAAAGAAAATAAACCTAAAATTAAATAAAATATAAAACAAAATAAAAACCTAAATCTAAAAAATAAACCTAAAAAATAAAACCTAAAAAAAAAAAAATAAACCCTAAACCATAATCTAAAAAATAAAACTAAACCTAAAATTAAAATAAAATAAAAAATAAACATAAACATAAACCTAAACTAAAATAAACTAAATAAAATAAATTAAACCTAAACCTAAACCTAAAATGAACTAAACTTAAACCTAAACTAAATAAAATAAAATAAACTAAAAATAAAACCTAACCTAAACAAAAAATAAACCTATAAATAGACTTGAAATAAAAACATAAAACCATAACCTGAAAAAATAACATAAAACCTAAACCTAAAATAAAATATAAATTAAACCTAAATAATAAAATTGAAATAAAAATCAACTAAAACCGAAACCTAACCCTAAAAAATAAACAAAAATAATAAACTTTAACTAAAATAAATAAACCTCAAATAAATTAACTAAACTAAATAAGAATAAAAAATATACTAAAATAAACAAATAAATTAAAACAAATAAAAAATAAACTAAATAAACCTAAACCTACTAGTTTAATTAATTTTTAAAAAAAACTTAAACCATAAATCCTAAACCCTAAACCCTAAACACTAAAACTAACTCTAAACCCTAAACCCTTAACCTATAACCTTAAACCTAAAACCCTAAACCTTAAACCCTAACCCCTAAACCCTAAACCGTAAACCCTAAACCCTAAACACTAATCCTAAACCCCAATCCCTAAAAGAAAAAACCCTAAAACCCTAAACCCTAAACCCTACACCATATACCTTAAACCCTAAACCGTAAACCCGAAACCCTAACCACCAAAACCATAAACTTATACCTAAAGTAACTAAACAAATTAAAAAAAAAGCTTAAACCCTAAAAACTAATAAAGCTAAACCAAAATCTAAACCCTAAGAATGGGAAGAACCTTGACACTAAACTAAAACCCAAAACAAGAAATGTCGAATCAATTTATTCTCTATTAAACAAAAGCCCAAAAACAAAAACCATAAACCATAAGATCCCTAAACCCTAAACCTTAAACCCTAAAACCTTAAGCCCAAAACCCTAAATCCTAAACACTAAACCCTAAAACCTAAACCCAAAAACTAACCCTAAACCTATAACGTACAACCCTAAACCCTAAACCCTAATTCCTAAACCATAAACCCTAAACACTAAACCCGAAGCCCTAATCCTTAAACCCTAAACTAACCCTAAACCTTAAACCCTAAACCCTAAACCATAACGATAACCCTAAACCCTTAACCTTAAACCCTAAACCCTGAACCCTAAACTCCTAAACCCTAAACCCTAAATTAACCTTAAACCCTAAGCTAACCCTAAATCTAAACCTTGAAAACCCTAAATCCTAAACCTTAAACCCTAACCCTAAACATTAAGCAATAAAACTCTAAACCCTAAAACCCTAATCCCTAAACCCTAATCCTAAACCCTAAACCCTAAAAGCATAAAACTTAAAACCCTAAACAATAAACCCTAAAACCTTAACATTAAACTTAAAATTAAAGTAACTAAATAAATTAAAAAATAAACCTAAAACCAAGAACCTAATAAACATAAACCCTAAGAATAGGCCGAACCTTGATGGCCGAACATCACCATCAAACAAGCTCAGTCTAGATTTAACGGTGGAGGTGAAGGCGGAGTCGGCAGTTATCATAGTGGTGGTGGGGGATCTGGAGGTGTTGGTAGATATGGAGGTGGTGATTGGGGCAGTGGTAGTTATGGAGGCCGGAGGAGCAACATAGGTTATAGCCTTGGTTATGGCAGAGGGATATCTTGCTGGATCCACCACGCGAGAGGCCAGCATTAGTTCTGATGGGAACTAGACAAACTAATGAATGATTGATTCGATCTACTGCTTATGGAACTGTGCCTTTATATTAGAGACAGTTCTAGTTATCTAGGGTTTTCAATTTTCTCTATACGTGCTCATTTTTTATTTATGTCATCGCTTGTGTCCTAGAAAATCTGGTGTGTTACTTGTTTGATGTATTTGAAAAGAAGAAATGTTGAATCTAAATTTCTTCTCTATTAAAAAAAACTAAAAGCCCTAAACCCTAAACAAAAACTTGAACCCTAAACATAAAACCTAAACCCTAAACCCTAAACCTTAAACCCTTAAAATCCAAAACCTTATACCCTAAAACCCTAAACCATAAACCCTAAACCCTAAACACTAAACCATACACCCTACTCCCTAAACCCCAAACCCTAAACCCTAAATCCTAAAAAGATAAAAACTTAAACTCACTAAATAAAACCACCTAAAATAAAATAAATAATAAAACCTAAACCAAAATAAAATAAAATAAAAACCTAAACTAAAACATAGACCTAAACATAAACCTAAAAAGATAATAAAATAAAAATAAAAACTAAACTAAAATAAAATAAATAAAAAGCTAAATTAAACTAAAAATAAAAAATCTAAATAAAATAAAAACTAAACTTAAAATAAAGTTAAAATAAACCTAAAATAAAATAAAATAAAAACTAAACAAAAACTTAAAACCTAAAAAATAATCCTAAAAATAAATAAAAATTAAAACATAAACTAAAGCTAAAATAAAAATAAAATAAACCCAAACCTAAACTAAAATAAACTAAACTAAAATAAATAAAACTTGAATATAAACCTAAAATAAACTAAACCTAAACGAAAACCTAAACACAAACTTAAAATAAAACCTATAGCCTAAATTGAAAAAAAAAAACCTAAACCTAAAATAAACAATATAAAGTAAACAAAACCTAAAATAAAATAAAATTAAAATAAATAAAACCTGGACCCTAAACCCTAAACCTTAAACCCTAAAATCCTAAACCCTAAACCCTAAATCGTAAACCCTAAACCCTAAACTGTAAACCCTAAAAACCTAAACATAAACTAAATAAAACCTAAAAATAAAATAAATAAAAAGCATACACCTAAATAAAATAATAAAATAAAATAAAATAATACTTAAACCAAAGCATAAAACCAAAACCTAAACCTAAACTTAAACCTAAAAATAAAAATAAAATAAAATAAAATAAAAAACTAAAAAATAAAATAAATAAAAACCTAAACTAAACTAAAAATACACTAAAATAAAATCTATATAAAGAAAAATAAATGTAAAATAAAATAAAATAAACCTAAAATCAAATAATATAAATTCTAAATAAAACCTAAACCTAAAAATAAACTTAAAAAAAAAAAAAAATAAAATAAGCTAAACACTAAAAAAAGCTAAACTAAGATGAACAAAATAAAATAAACATAAACCTAACGAGATAAACAAAACTAAAATAAATAAAGCTAAACCCTAAACCTGACTACAAACCCTAAACTGGCGGTTCACCCCAAACCCTAACATTACCATTAAACCTAAACCTAAAACCTAAAATCCTAAACCCTAAACTCTTAAACACCAAACCCTAAACTAACCCTAAATCTTAAACACTAAACCACTAAACCCTAAAATTACTAAACCCTAAACCTAAAAATTTACCCAAACCCTGAGCTCTAACCCTACCCTGAGCCCCACACTAAACCCTAAACCCTAAACCTTAAAGGAGCCCTAAACTTAAAACCTAAAAACCTAAACCTAAACTAAGTTAAACCTAGAAATAAAATAAATAAATAAAACTTAAGCCTAAATAAAAAAAATTAAAAAAAAATAAAAACCTAAACTAAAACCTAAACCTAAACCTAAAAATAAAAATAAAATAAAATAAAAAATAAATACTAAACTAAAATTAAATAAATTAAAACCTAAGGAAAACTAAAAAAATAAAATAAACCTAAAATAAAAAACCTAAATAAAAAACCTAAACATAAAATAAAAATAAAATAAACATAAAATAAAATAAAATTAAAATAAATAGAAACCTAAATCTAAACAAGAAACCTAAAAATAAAACCTAAAAATAAATAAATAAATAAAGCCTAATCCCTAAACTAAAAAAAAAACTTAAAGCTAAAATAAAAATAAAATAAAACTAAACCTAAACTAAAATAAATTAATCTAAAATAAATAAAACCTAAGCTTAAACCTAAACATAAACCTAAAATAAAATAAAATAAAATATACTAAAATAACCATAAACCTAAATGATATAAAACCTAAAAAAAAATCCTAAACCTAAACCTAAAAATAAATAAAAAAACCTAAACCAAAATATAAAAAATAAATAAATATAAACCTAAACTAAAATAAATAAACTAAATTAATAAAAATAAGAAATAAACCTAAATAAACGTATAAATTAAACTAAATAAAGCTAAACCTACAAGTTTACTTAATTTTAAAAAAAAACTCTTAAACCCTCAACTTTAAACCCATGAAATCCTAAACCCTAAACTTTAAAACTAACCCTAAACCCTAAACCCTAAACTCCATAAACCTGACCTAAATAAATCAGAAACCTAATCCCTAAACCCTAAACAAAACCTAAACCTAAATAAAACCCTAAACCTAAACCTAAACTAAGTAAACTAAATACCTAAAACATAAATTAACTAAAAGCAAAACCTAACCTAAACCTGGATAAATAAACCAAGTAAACCTATGTAAAATTAAATAAACTAAATAAAATAAATAAAACTAAAATAAATAAAATAAATATAAAACACTTAAACTAAATTAAGTAAACCTAAATAAACCAAACCTAAAACCTAAATCAAACCTAAACCTAAACCAAATCAGACTGACCTAAACCTAAAATAACCCTAAACCTAAACCTGAACAAAACTAAAAATTTAAAAACTAAAAAAAACTAAATCTAAGAAACCTAAACCTAAATAATACTTAAACCTAAACTAAACTAAATAAACCTAACCTTGAACCTAAATCTTAAAAAAAAATCCTAAAACATAAACCTAAAATTAATAAATAAAAAATAAGCCTAAACCTAAACTCTAATAAATAAATAAAATAAACCAAACCTAATAAAATAAAAACCTAAACTAAAATAAAATAAATAAACCTAAACCTAAACCTAAACCTAAACCTAAACCTAAACTAAACCTAAACTAAAACCTAAATAAATAAACCTAAACCTAATCCTAAATTAAAATAACTAAAACAAACCTTAAAAAATAGAAGTAAAACTAAAAACTAAAACAAACTAAAAAATAAAACCTAATCCTAAACCTAAACAAAAATAAATTAAACTAAATAAAATAAATGAAACCTAAACCTAAACCAAAATAAATAAAACTAAAAACTAAACCTAAACATAAACCAAAATCTAAACTAAAACTAAACTTAAATAAAAAAATCTAAACCAAATCTAAATAAATGAAAAAATAAATAAAATAAACCTAAACAAAATAAAACCTAAACTAAATAAAAATAAATTAACCTAAACTAAACCTAAAATCCTAAACCTAAACCAACCTAAACCTAAATAAACCTAAAACCTAAAAATCTACTTAAATAAACCTAAAACATAAACCTAAAATAAAGCTTAAATAAATAAATAAAAACTAAACTAAATAAAATAAAATAAACCTAAAACCTAAAACCCAACTTAAACTTAAAAAACCCAAACGGACTAAACTAAACTAAATAAACCTAAAATGGATAAAACTTAAATAAAATCTAAACTAGATAACCCAAACCTAAACTTAAACCTAAAACCTAAACCTAAAAATACACTAAATAAATAAAAATAAACCTACACCAAAAAATAAAACCCAAACATAAAATAAAAAATAAACTAAAACTTAAACTTAAACCTAACCCTTAGCCTAAACCTAAATAAATAAAAAATAAAAACCTAATCCTAAACTAAATAAAAAAATAAATTAAACCTAAACCTAAAATAAAAAGGTTAAAACCTAAACCTAAACCTAAACAAAAATAAAGCTAAATTAATTAAAAAATAAAATTTAAACTTAAACTTAAAATAAAAATAAAGTTAAACTAAAATAAAATAAATAAATAAACCTAAACCGAAATAAACTAAAACTTTGCTTCCCTTAGTTTTTTTCTCTCCTTTCTCATTTATTGCTTGCAGTTCGGTGGTCCTCTTTGGTTTTTTTCCCTTGGTTGTTTGTTTGGCTGGGTGACTACCATTTCTATTTTTTGGTTTTTTTGATAATCTCTAGGAGGGTTGTGGCTATGCTTGTTGTTTCTTTTTCTACCTATTTTGGGGTCTATTTTGGGTTAGTCTTTTGTTTTGGCTGGCCGCCCCCTTTTGATATTGGATCCTCTGCTATTATGGTTGGTTGTTGAGTGGCAGCTGTTCTTCTCTTCAAGATTTGATTAGCTTTGGTCTTTTCAATACTTTTTGCTATTTCTTCTCGTTTATGTTGGAGATTCTTGTTGATTTGTTATTTTCTCTTCTGATTGGCTTGAGGACAACTGCTTTATGGGTTTTTCCTTCCTGACCTGGTTATGGATGATTTTAATTGTGGCTGATACTTGGTGGTTTTTTTCACTGCCTCTAGGTTGATGGCATCCTTTTCTCTACCTAGTATTATTTGGTGTCTACTGATGGTTGGTTGAGGCTCTCCCTTGCTTGGAGCTTTGATGTCTATTTGAATGATGGTTGTTGTTATTTTTTATTTTATTTGAATCTCTTTCTAGGCTATTATTAGTTGTTGCTATGCTTCTGAATTGGCTTGTCCCTTTCATTTCTTCCTTACTGGTGGTGGCTCTATCACTGACCTTGCTGTATCTTCTGGGTGGCTGGCTGTTTGTGATTGGTCTACTATGGTTTTTATTGGTTGTTTGGTTATTGGCTGGTTGCTAGCCAGCTATTTCTTTATTTGCTAATACATGTTCTAGAAGCCTTTGGGCTTCTTTCTTTCGATGTTGGCTTGTATCAGGAATGCTGGCTATGATGGCCATGATGTTGCTCATATCATCACTATTGGTTGGTAGCATTGCATATGAATGTAATCGTTCTTATGAAATTTGGATGCTCATATGCATTGTTGCCTCTTGAGATGATCTTAGTTGAGCCTGAGCCTTTTCTTTCTCAGCTCTCTGAAATTGTATTCTTTATCTTTGTTCTTATTAGCTATGACTATTGCCTTTGTAGTGTTTTGCAGATTTCTCTTATAGGTTGGAACTTTTCAGATGGAATGATCGTTACTCAGTCAACTCAAGAGTTGTTGATGTGGATCTTGCTTTCTTGCCTCCCAAAAGGGATCATGAGCCAATACTAATTAGTCTTTTGATTATTTTTTTACTTATATTGAACTAGTCTTAATCTGTGTCTTTTCCTCTTTTACTTTTTTAGTAGTTGCTTTTTCTCTCTATTTTTCCATTATACATAGATGGGGGTTTACCACTTTAGGTTCCTTGTAGCTCTGAGAACTGTAGATCTTTGAGCTTTAGCCCTATTAAAGACATTGTATCCTTTTCTTTTATTGTAATAAAATTCTAACCTTTCCTTTAAAAAACTATAAACCCTAAACCTTAAACCCTAACCCTAACCCTAAACCCTAAAAACCTAAACTTAAACCTAAACCTAAAAATAAAATAAAATAAAAACTTAAAATTAAACTAAAACAAAATAAATAAAAACTGAAACTAAACTAAAAAATAAAATAAACCTAAAAATAAAACTTGAACATAAAATAAAAATTAAATCAACCTAAAATAAAATAAAATAAAAAATAAATAAAAACCTAAACCTAAAAATAAAACCTAAAAATAAATAAAAAATAAAACTAAACCTAAAATAAAAATAAAAAAACTAAACCTAAACTAAAATAAATTTTACCTAAACTTAAACCTAAACTTAAACTAAAATAAACTAAACCTAAATCAAAACCTAAACTAAATAAAATAAAATAAACTAAAAATAAACTTAAACCTAAACTAAAAAAAAAAAAAATAAAAATTAAGCTAAAATAAAATCCTAAAACCTAAACCTAAAAAAAATAAAATAAAATCTAAACCTAAAAATAAAATAAACCTAAACCTAAAATAAAATAAAAATAAAACTAAACTAAGAAAATAAACATGAGTGTAAACCACCTAAAACAAACTAAGATAAAAAACCTAAACTAAACTAAATAAAAATAAAATAAACCTAAAT
Organism: Cymbidium sinense; assembly: GCA_021442155.1. NCBI lineage: Eukaryota > Viridiplantae > Streptophyta > Magnoliopsida > Asparagales > Orchidaceae > Cymbidium > Cymbidium sinense. The sequence continues at coordinate 35,808,081 of CM038233.1, read as the reverse complement.
AAATAAAGATAAAATCTAAATAAATTAAAATAAACTACCTTTTTAATTAAAGATCCTGACCCTGTATAATGGGTCCTAAATCCTGACCTAGGCCCTAAACACTAAAAACCCTGATCCCAATTCTAAACCTGCGTCCCTGGGCCCTGGGCCACTGTAAAAGGCCATGACCCTAGGCCTAAACACTGGGCCCCAGGCCCTACTGACCTGGCTTTAAGCCCCAAAACTGAGCTATGTTGATCTTGGGCCCTGACCCTAAAGGCTCTGACCATGGGCCCTGGGCCAGGCCTACAGACCCCAGGCGTGAAACTGACTGGCCTGAGCCAAAAGGCCCTAAACTGAGGCGTGAGGCCTGGGCCATGAGCGTTAAACACTGATCTGACCCTAAACTGGTGACCAGGCCCCAAGACCCTAACCCTAAAGCTCATTGGGCCCAGACCCTAACTAGATCATCATGGACCCTAAGCACAGCTTAATGGCTTTAAACCTAGGCCCAGGGTTTAAACCTAAACCCTGGGCCACTGAGCCTAAGTGACACCCAGACCATGGGCCTGACCCTAAATATAGATATGGGCTTTAGGCCCTAAACCTAAACGGACCTGGGCCCTAAATCTGGGCCCCAGACATACCCTGGACCCCCAGGCCCAACCCCAGGCCCAAGGCCAACATATGATGGGCCCTAAACCCTAGGCCACCCTCAACCTAAACCTAAACTTACTAAAACATAACAATAAATAAATGGTTTAAACCAATATAAAATAAAACCTATACCTAAATAAAATAAAACCTAAACTAAAACCTAAACCCTAAGCTAGCTAAATAACTAAAATAAAATAAAATAATTTAAAATAAACCTAACCTAAAGAAACCTAAAAGGCTTGAAATAAAACATAAAACACCTAAAAGATAAAAAAAAACCTAAACCTAATCTTAAAAAATAAAAAATATAACCTAAACTTAAAATAAATAAAACTAAAACTCAATAAAATTACACTAAACCTAAACCTAAACCACGGACCTAAAAAATAAATCAAAATAAACCTAAAATAAATAAACTAAGCTAAAATAAAATAAAAAATAAACCTAAATAAAATAAAAAATAAAATAAACTAAAATGTTTAAAATAAACTAAATTACCTAAACTTGGGTTTGCTTAATTTTAAAAATGGACCTTAAACCCTAAACCCTAAGAACCTATAACCCTAAACCCAAAACCCTAAACCCTAATCCTAAACCCCAACCCTAAAAGCATAAACCTTAAAACACTATGCCTGACTAAACTGACCACGTCCTACCCTAGGCCATGACCATAAACCATGACCCTAAACGCCCTAAACCCTAAATCTCAGGTTGGGCACAGACCTAATTGACTAAATAAATTTAAAATGACCTAAACCCTGACTAATAAACCTAAACTGACCCTAAATGGGGCCAAGAATGGGACCACTATAAATATCAAAATGTTGGACCTATTTGTTCTCTGTTAAATTAAAAGGCCAACCAGGCTAAGGCACGGACCTGGACTAAGGCCTGAGCCATGAGGTGTAAACCTGACCCTAAAACCATGAGCCCTATCTTGAGCCTAGGCCCTGACTGAGCCCAAACACAGGCCACTGAGCCCTGACTCCTGACCCACCCAGGCCACAAAACCATGTATCCTGGGCCACAGGCCTACCCTAGGCCCTGAGGCCACTGATCCCTACCTTAAATCCTAAATCCAGGCCTGACCCTGAACCACACCTGAGCCCTAAATCTTAAACTTAAATCCAAACCCTAAACTAAACTAAACCTAAACCTAAACTAACACCTAAACCCCCCAAGCCTAAACACTAAACCCAAACACTACCCTACATAACCATGACTAAACCATAACCATAAACCCTAAACCCTAAACCCTCAAATCCTAAATCCTAAAACCTTAATCCCTAAACCCTAACCCAAAACCCTAAACCCTAAAAGCATAAACCTTAAAACCCTAAACCCTAGCTCCTAACCCTAAATCCTAAACTCTGAACTTAAACATAATGTAACTAAAAAAATTTTAAAAATAAACCTAAACCCTCAAACTTAATAAACCTAAACCCTAAGAAAAGGCATAACCTTGATTACAGGAACATCACCGTCAACCAGGCTCAGTCTAGATCTAGTGGTGGAGTTGAAGGCGGATAGTGGTGGGGGGATGTAGAGGTGCTGGTGGATATGTAGGTGGTGGACGGGTTAGTGGTGGTTACGAAGGCAGGAAGAGTCATGGAGGTTATAGCTATGGTGGTGGTGGAGGGATATGATGGTGGATCTTGCTACTCGAGAGGCCAAAATTGTTCTGATGGGAATTAGAGAAACTGAAGAACAATTTATCTGATCTATTGCTTATGGAACTATGTCTTTACATTATAGATGGTTCTAGTTATCTAGGGTTTTTTATTTGCTCTATGTGTGCTCATTTTTGATCTATGTCATCACTTGTGTCTTAGAAAACTTCATGTGTTACTTGGTTGATGAAATTAAAAAGATGAAATGTTGAATATGAATTTGTTGTATGTTAAAAAAAACAAAAAACCCTAAACCCTCAACTAAATCTAAAACTTAGACCTAATACATAAACTTTAAACCTTAAACCTTAAACCCTTAAAACCCTTAACCCTAAATCCTAATTGAACTCTAAACCCTAAGCCCTAAGCCCTAAACCCCAAACCCTAAACCCTAAACCCTAAAACATATAACCCTAGCTAAACCCTAAACCATAAACCAAACCTAACCACAACTATAAACCCTAAACCCTAAACCTTAAACACTAAAAAACTAAAAACCTAAACTAAAATAAAATAAAAACATAAAAAAATAAAAACCATAGCTAAACTAAAATAAATAAAAAACCTAAACCTAAAAATAAAATAAAGTAATAAAAAACCTAAAATAAAATAAATAAAAGCATAAACAAAATTAAAAAATAAAATGAACCTAAGAATAAAAAATGTAAAATAAAAATAAAAGAAACTTCAAATAAGATAAAATATAAACTAAATAAAAACCTAAACCAAAAAAATAAACCTAAAAATAAATAAAAAATAAAACCTAAACCCTAAAATAAAAAAACCTAAACCTAAAATAAAAATGAAATAAACAAAATAAAATAAACCTAAACCTAAAATAAAATAAACTAAACTAAAAAAAAATAAAACCTAAACCTAAACCTAAAATAAACCTTAACCTAAACTAAACAAAATAAAATAAACTAAAAATAAACCTAAACCTAAACTAAAAAATAAAACATAAAAACAAAATTAAAATACAAACCTAAAACTTAAACATAAAGAAATAAAATAAAACCTAAACCTAAACCTAAACCTTAAAATAAAAAAAAACTTAAAACTAAAATAAAAATAAAATAAATTCAACTAAAAAAATAAATTGAGCTTAAACCTAACCTAAAAGGACTAAAATAAAAAATACTTAAGATAATAAATAAACCTAAAATAAATAAACTAAACAAAATTAAGATAAAAAATAAACCAAAATAAAAATATGAAATAAAGTAAACTAAAATAAATAAAATATTCTAAATATACTAAATAAATTTAAACATACCACTTTTACTTAATTTTAAGACAAAAAAAACCTTAAACCTAAATCCTAAACCTACAACCCTAAACCCTACACCCTAAAAACTAAACCAAATAAATCCTACTAATCGAAACTAAAACCCTAAACCATAAATAAAAGAAAAAAAAAAAACTAACTTTAAACCCTTAACCCTTAACTATGAGCCTTATACTAAACCCTAACCCTAAAACATACCCCTAAACCAGACCCTAATCCCAGGCTTAAACATGGCCTAAATAAACTAAAATAAAATCTAAACTAAAATAAATAAACCTAAACTAAATTTAAAAAGAAAGATAAACATGGATAAAAAATAAAAATAAAATAAAATAAAATAAAATAAAATAAATTAAATATACTAAACATATCGGGTTTACTAAAAAAAAAAAAAAATTTAAACCCTAAACCTAAAACCAAAACAAACCCACTAAACCTACCTGATCTAAAGCTTCAACCTAAACCTAAACCCTAAATCATATACCCTAAAAAACCTTACACCCTAATCCCTAACCCTAAACATAAACCCTAAAAGCATAATCCCTAAAACCCTAAACCCTAAACCATAAATCCTAACATGAAATCTTAAACCTAAACCTAAATTAACTAAATAAATTAAAAAATAAATCTAAACCCTAAAACTTAATAAACCTAAAACTAAACCTAAACCATAAAATTGGGGAGAACTTTTGTGAAGGAACATCACAGTTAACCAGGCTTAGTCTTGATCTAGCGGTGGAGGCGATGGCAGAGGCAGCGATTATCATAGTGGAGGTGGGGGATCTGGAGGTGCTGTTGGACATGGAAGTGGTGGTCAGAGAAGTGGTGATTATGAAGGAGGGAGGAGTGATGGAGGTTATAGTCGTGGTGGAGGTGGAGGGAGAGATCAGGGATATGATGGTGGATCCTGCTACTCACGAGGCAGGGGTGGTTATGGAGAAATTGAAGAATGGTCAATATGATCTATTGCTTATAGAACTACGTCTTTACAATAGAGACAATTCTAGTTATCTAGGGTTTTTGATTTTCTCTATGAGTGCTCATTTTTGGTCTATGTGATCGCTTGGGTCTTAGAGAACTTAGTGTGTTATTTGGTTGATGAAATCGAAAGAAGAAATGTTGAATCTGAATTTATTCTCTATTAAAAAAACCCCAAAAACCCAAAACCCTAAACTAAAACTTGAACCATAAGCCTAAAACATAAACACTAAACCCTAAACCCTAAATCATAAACCATAAAATCGTAAACCTTAAACCCTAAACCTTAAAACCAAAACCCTAAACCCTAAACCCTAAATTAAAAAAAAAACATTAACCTAAACCCTAAACCCTAAACTAACCTAAAACCCTAAACCCTAAACCCCAAAAAGCTAAAATCCTAAACCTAAACTAAGTAAAACCAAAAAATAAAATAAATAAGAAAGCCTTAGCAAAATAAATATAAAAAATTAAAATAAAGTGAAAACATAAACTAAAACCTAAACCTAAACCTACACCTAAACCAAATCCTAAAAGGAAAAAAATATATAAAATAAAAACTAAACTAAAATAAAATAAATAAAAACCTAAACTAATCTAAAAAATAAAAAACCTAAATAAAATATAATTCAAAACTAAAAAAAAAATAAACCTAAAATTAAAAAAATAAAAACTAAATAAAAACTTAAACCTAAAAAATAAAACTAAAAAAAATTGAAGAATAAATAAAAATAAAACCTAAACCCTAAATTAAAAAAAATGTAAACTTAAAATAAAAATAAAATAAAACTAAGCCTAAACTAAAATAAAATAGAATAAATTAAATAATACCTAAAGTTAAACCTAAAATAAGCAAAACCTGAACCTAAACCTAAATGAAATAAATTAAAATAAGCTAAAAATATACCTAAACCTAAACTTCAAAATAAATCCAAAAATAAAAACCAAAAAAAAATGAAAAAATAAAATAAAAACCTAAACCTAAATATAGAAATAAAAAATAAAACCCATCCTTAAAAAATAAAATAAAAATAAAACTAAATTGAAGAAAAAATGAAACCTAAACCTAAACCTATAAAAATAAAACTAAAATAAAAAACCTAAACTAAAATAAATAAACTAAACTAAATAAAAATAAAAATAAACCTAAATAAATAATAAATTAAATTAAACTATAATAATAAAAAATAAACTAAATAAACATAAACATATAAGTTTACTTACTTTAAAAAAATAAAAAATAAAAAATAAAATAAAAATAAAAAACCTCAAACCCTAAAATTAACCCTAAACCCTAAACCTACAAACCTAAGCGAAACCCTAAGCCTAAACCCTAAACCATAAACCCTAAAACCAGCAAACCCACAAACCTTATGCCTAAAGCCTACTTCCTTAAACCATAAACCCTAAATGCTAAACCTTAAACCCTAAACCCTAAACCCTAGACCCTAAAAACCTAAAAACTTAAACCTAAATTGAGTAAAACAAAATAATAAAATAAACAAAATAACTTAAACATAAATAAATAAAATAAAATAATATAAAAACCTAAACTAAAACCTAAACATAAACCTAAAAAGAAAATGTTTAAAAAATAAAAACTAATCTAAAATAAAATAAATAAAAAACTGAAACTAAACTAAAAAAATAAAATTAACCAAAAAAATAAAAACCAAAATAAAATAAAACCAAGGCTAAAATAAAATATACCTAAAATAAAATGGAATACAAACTAAATAAAACCTAAACCTAAACAAAAAAACCTAACAATAAAACCTAAAAAAACCTATTCCATAAACTAAAAAAAACTAAAACATAAAATAAAAAATAAAATAAACCTAAACCTAAACAAAAGAAACTAAACTAAAATAAATAAAACCCAAAATAGACCTAAAATAAACCTAAGATTAAAAAACCTAAATAAAATAAAACTTCGCTAGCCCTTTGTTGTTGGCTATGCGATTTAATCGAAGTAAGTTGGCTCTGATGGCTGGGATGTTTCCCCTATTATCCTTTTGGCTGGTAGCACCATATTTTATTGTAACCCTTCTTCTAAAGTTTGGATGCTCACATATCCTGTTGCTCCTTGAGATAAATATGACTGAGCCTAAGCCTTATCTAAGATTTTTATCATTTTGTTTCTTTTGTGTACTTAGCTTATCCTTATTTCTAGATGCTTATCTCTATCTTAAGTTCTTTGCAGGTTTGTGGCAGGTTTGGGGCTATAGGTGGTTTGTGCATCTCTTAGAAGATTTTGGGATATAGATGGCTTTGGCTTCCCTTCTTAGAATTTTGTTCAATTTTTATCTTAGTTTTGTCTTTTCTTTCTTTTGCTTTAGTTTTCTTATAATAGGTAAGAGGATTTACCACTTTAGGCTAATTATAGCTCTTTCAACAGTAGTTTAGAGATCTATCACTTTTAAGGACCTTTTGTCCCTTTCTTTTTCGCAATAAAATTCTCCCACTTTTGATTTAAAAAAAAGAGCTCTAAAAATGGGCAGATACTTGACGGCATGAACATCACCATCAACAAGGCTCAGTCAAGATATGGCGGTGGAGCTGAAGGCGGAGTCATGGCTATCATAGTGGTGGTGGGGGATCTAGAGGTGCTAGTGGATATGGAGGTGGTGGTCAAAGCAGTGGTGGTTATGGTGGCGGGAGGAACAACGGAGGTTACAACCGTGGTGGTGGTGGAGGGAGAGATAGGGGATATGATGGTGGATCCAGTGACTCGAAAGGCCGCAAGTGGTTTTGATGGGAATTGGAGAAACTGAAAAGTGACCAATCTGATCTGCTGCTTATGGAACTATGCCTTTATATTAGAGATGGTTCTAGTTATCTAAGGTTTTAAATTTGCTCTATGCATGCTCATTTTTTATCTATGTCATATGTTTTAGAAAACTTGGTGTGTTACTTGGTTGATGAATTAGAAAAGAAGAAATGTTGAATATGAATTTATTCTCTATTAAAAAAATCATAAACCCTAAACCCTAAGCTAAAACCTGAATCCTAAACCTAAAACCTAAACCCTAATCCCCAAACCCTAACCCTTAAAACCTAAAACCCTAAACCCTAAACCTAAACCCTAAAAACTAAGCCCCAAACATTAAACCCTAAACCCTAAACATAAAAAAAACACCTAAACCATAAACCCTAAGCCCCAAACCCTAAACCCTTAACTCTAAACCTTAAACTAACCCTAAACCCTAAAAAGCTGAAAATAGTAATCTAAACTAAATAAAATCTAAATAAATAAATCTAAATCAAAATAAAATAAAATAAATAAAACAAAATAAAAACATAAACTAAAATCTAAACCTAAACCTAGAAAGAAAAAAAAATACAAAATCAAACTAAACTGAAATAAAACAATTAAAAACCTAAACTAAACTAAAAAAATAAAAAACCTAAAATCAAAAATTTAAGAAACCTAAAATAAGATAAAATAAAAACTAAATAAAAGTCTAAACCTAAAAAATAATCCTAAAAAAATAAAAAATAAAATCTAAATCCTAAACTAAAAGAAACCTAAACCTAAAATAAAAATAAAATAAACTTAAACCTAAATAAAAATAAACTAAACTAAAATAAATAAAACTTAAACCCAAACTCAATAAAATAAAATAAACTAAAAATAAACCTAAACTTAAAAAAATAAAATAAAACAAAACCTAAAACTTAAAATAAAAATAAAACCTAAACTTAAAAATAAAATAAAAAAAATAAAACTAAACTAAAATAAACCTAAAAATAAAATAAAATGAAAAAGCTAAACTAAAATAAATAAACTAAACTAAGTAAAATTAAAAATAAACCTAAATAAAAATAAAAAATAAAATAAACTAAAATAAATGAAAAATAAACTAAATAAACATAAACCTACCATTTTGCTTAATTTGTTTTTTAAAAAAACCTAACCCTAAACCCTAAACCCAAGGCAAATCCTCATAAACTCAAAACATAAACCCTAAAACCCTAATCCTAAACCCTAAACACTACCCAAACTTAAACCCTAAACCCTAAACTAAACCAAAAAACTATGTTAAAAGATCTTAAACCTTAAACCACCCATGCCATGAGGCTGACAAACCTAAACCATGACTTAAAACCTGGGCCCTAAACCCAACCCTAAAACCCTAAACCCTAAACACTAAACCATTGATCTGCCTACACAGGCCAAAATCCTAAACCCCAAACCTAAACCCTATGCCCAACCTAAACCAATAAAAATAAACAAAATAAAATTAAACTTCAATTAAAACCTAAACCTAAACCTAAACCTAAACCCAAAAATAAAATAAAATAGAAAATAAAAACTAAACTAAAATAAAATAAATAAAAACCTAAACTAATAAAAATAAAATAAAATAAACCTAAAAATAAAAAATCTTAATAAAATAAAAACTAAACCTAAAATAAAAATAAAATAAACCTAAAATAAAATAAAATAAAAACTAAATAAAAACCCCAAACATAAGAAATAAAACTAATTATATAACAACAACAACAACAGCCTTAATCCCACTAGGTGAGGTCGATTACATGAATCCTTCATCTCCATTGTGTCCTATTATGTATCAATTCTCATTTAAATCAAGTATACTAAGATCATTTTTTATACATCTTAACCAATTCTTTTAGATCTATCTCTACCTTTCTTAACATAAGGCAAATCTAATGCATCTACTCTCTTAATCGGGTCATTGGACAGACGATGCTTTATGTGGCCAAACCATCTAAGGTGACTCTCCCTAATCTTATCTACCACTAGAGCTACTCCAACTTTTTCCCGAATATACTCATTTTGCATTCTATCTCTAAGAGTAAAGCCACTCATCCACCTAAGCATCCTTATCTCTGTAACACTTAACTTAGTCTTATGGTTTTCTTTTATTGGCCAACATTCTACACCATAATTCATTGTTACCACCATCTTATAAAATTTTCCCTTAAGTTTAAGTGGAATGTTTCTACATAATAGGCCGGAATTCCTCCACTTCAACCATCTAACTTGAATTCTACTAATAACATCTCCATCTATTTCACCATCATTTTGAACAATAGAGCCTAAATATCTGAAACGCTCACTCTTATTAATGACTTGTTCACCTAATGTCACAACACTACCACTAGAACTTCTACAACTAAAATTACGCTCCATATATTCAGTTTTAGATCTACTTAAACGAAAACCTATAGACTCTAGAGTTGACCTCCATAATTCAAGTTTATGTTGGACTCCCTCTTTAGTCTTATAAATAAGAAGAATGTCATCAGAAAAAATCATACACCAGGGTACATCTTCTTATAAATGCCTAGTAAGAACATCCATAACTAAAGTAAAAAAGATAAGGGATTAAAACTGATCCTTGATGTAATCCAACTAAAATAGGAAAATATTTTGTCAATCCTCCTTGTGTTTGGCCACAAGTAAAGCTCTAGTATACATATCCTTAATGACTTGAATATAACCAATATTAACTCCTTTCTCTAGAACTCTCCAAAGAATATCTCTTAAAAATTTATCATAAGCTATCTCTAAATCAATAAATATCATATGTAGATTCTCCTTACTTTCTCTATGTTTCTCCCTCAAACCCCTTAACAAATGCATAGCAACCATAGTAGATCTACCTGGCATGAAACTAAACTGATTATGAGAAACTTCTGTATCACATCATACCCTATGCTCAATTACTCACTCCCATAATTTTAATGTATGGCACATTAACTTAATTCCTCTATAATTTGCACACTCTTGTGCATCACCTTTATTCTTAAATATAGGAACCAACAAACTCTTTCTCCACTCATCTTGCATCTTTTTAGTATTTAAAATGACATTAAAAAGATTTGTAATCCAAGAAATTCCTTGATCTCCTAAACATTTCCACACTTCTATTGGAATATTATCCGGTCCTACTACCTTTTCACATTTCATTTTCTTTAAAGCTTCACTAACTTCAGATTTACTAATATGATGATAAAAATGAAATTCTCTATTTTTGTTGAGGGTATTAAGGTTGCTAAAATCAATCGTACTTTCATATCCTTCATTGAAAAGTTTATCAAAATACCTCATCCACCTACTTTTAATATCCTTTTCTAAATAAAGCATTTTATTATTTTCATCCTTAATACACCTCACTTGAACTATGTCTTTACTTCTCCAATCTCTTTGGTTGGCTAACTTATGCATGCATTTTTCACCTTCTTTGGTATCTAATCTATTGTATAAATCACTAAAAGCTAAATTTTTTGCATCATATACTGCTTTCTTAGAATCTCCACAGGCCACTTTATATCTTTCCCAATTCTCCAAATTTTTACATCTAAAGCAAGTTTTATAACAATACTTCTTATTTTTTTATCTTTTCTTACACACTATGACTCCACCACCAACTATTATTATTAAAAGAAGCTTTTCCTATTAATTCTCCAAGCACATCTTTAGCAACTTGCTTAATTTTACTTGCTATTTTTTCTCATATAATGTTAGCTTCCTCATGAACATCCCAAATTCTAATCTCTTGTAGCTTGCTCTTAAAAATAATTTTATTTGTGTTCTTTAAGTGTCCCCATCTAATTCTAGGATAGTAATTTGGTTTATTTTTTCTCTTACAACCTTTCATCTTAAAATCTAAAACTAATCGATCTTTTCACTTAGATTTTGACGTTATAATCTTTACAATATAAACGATCTATTTTTCTTATCAGAAACTAATCAATATGTGTTTTAATAGATCCATTTTTATAAGTAATAATATGTTGATCTCTTTTCTTAAATAAAGTGTTAGCAACTACAAAATCATAAGCTAAAGCAAAATCTAATATAGTCCTACCTTCTTCATTAGTCACTCCAAATCTATAACCACCATGAATACTTTTAAAATCTTCTACCACTTTACCAACATGTCCATTTAAATCTCCTCCAATAAATAATTTTTTCTTCAATAGGTATCTTTTGTATTAATCCCTCTAACTCATTCCAAAAATTTTCTTTTGCACCTACCTCTAAACCTACTTGAGGAGCATAGACACTTATAACATTGATAATCTTAATATCAACAATAATCTTTAAAGTTATAACTCTATCTACACATTTATTAATATTTATAACATTATCCTTCAAACTTTTATCTATAATTAGACCTACACCATTTCTAGTTCGACTTTTACCTGAATACCAAAGTTTAAAACTTAAACTATCAATCTCCTTGGCCTTCTCCCCAACCCATTTAGTTTCTTGAACTCATAAAATATTTATCTTTCTATGAACCATAATATCTATTAATTCTATTAATTTACCAGTAAGAGTACATATATTCCAAGATCCTAACCTAATTCTAGTTTCATGGACTAACTTCTTTGCATCCATCCATAATGTGGGAACCCATGCTTAATTAACACTGACAGCACCATGTAGCGCTCTAGCACATTTTCACATTCAAGCCATACATACACGCTTCCGGGGATGCCCTAACATTAACACAATGATTTAAAGGATTCATGTCATGATTATTTTGACAAGTTTTTTGCTGGTTGTTGACTACCTAATGCAACCCTCCACTTTTCACATTCGGACTTGGGACCGACAATGGTAGTATTAGAAATAAAACTAACAATAAAACCTAAAAATAAATAAAAAATAACAACTAAACCCTCAACCTAAAATAAAAATAAATAAATAAATAATAAAAAAAACTAAAAATAAACCTAAGCCTACACTAAAAATAAAACCTAAAAAAACCTAAAATAGCAACCTAAAACCTAAACTTAAAAAAATAAAATATAAAACTAAACCTAAACCTAACAAAAAAAAATAAAACCAAAACCTAAATAATAGATTAAAAATAAAACCAAACTAAAGATAAACCTAAACATAAAACTAAACCTAAATAATAAACTAAAACAAACAAAACCTAAATTAAAATAAATAAACCTAATATAAATAAACTACACTTATAAAAAAAATAAACATAAATCAAAATAAAAAATAAAATAAATAGAAATAAATAAAAAATTAACTAAATAAACCTAAACCTATTATTTTTTTTAAAACAAACTAAACTATAAAAAAAAAAAAACCCAAAAATAAACCTAAAATAAAAACCTAAAACCTTAACCTAAAAAAAATATATAAAAACCTAAACCTAAACCTAAAAATAAAAAAATAAAATAAAAATAAAACTAAGCTAAAAAATAAACCTAAACCCAAACCTAAACATAAAAATAAGTAAAAATCAAAAACCTAAACTAAACGAAATAAAAATAAAAAAATTGAAATAATAAAAAAAATACAATAAACTAAATAAACCTAAACCTACCGATTTATTTAATTACAAAAATAAAAAATAAAACATTTTAAAAATAGAAAAAAAAACTTGAATCCTAAATCCTAAACCCTAAACCCCTAAACCTAAACCAAACTATAAATCCTAAGTCGAAACCCTAAACTCTAAACCACTAAACCCTAAACCCTAAATGCTAAACCCTAATCCCTAAAATGCTAGCCCCACCATAAACTAAAACTAAACTTTAAACCCTAAACCCTAAACTCTATCAAAAATACATAAACCCTAAACCTTAAAATCCTTAAACCTCAACTCCTAAACCTACCTAAAACCTAAACCTAAATCTTAAATCCTAAACCCTAAACACTAAAATAAACCCTAACACCCTAAGCCATAAACCATAAACCCTAAACCTTAAACCTAAACTTAAATAAAATAATAAAATAAAATAAAATAAAAACCTAAACTAAAACCTAATCCTAAATTAAAATTAAACTGAAACATAAAGTTAATAATAAATTAAAATAAAAATGAAAAACTAAACAAAAAATAAAATAAAATAAAACCTTAACTACACAAAAAATTAAAATAAAATTAAAATCAAAATCAAAATAAAATAAAAACTAAACCTAAATTAAAAATAAAATAAGCCTGAGATAAAATTAAATAAATACTAAATAAAAACTAAACCTAAAAAATAATCCTAAAAATAAAACCTAAAAATAAATAAAAATAACACCTAAACCCAAAATAAAAATAAAACCTAAGCTTAAAATAAAAATTAAATAAATAAAATAAAATAAACCTAAACCTAAACTGAAATAAACTAAAATAAATAAATAAAACATAAACCTAAACCTAAATTGAATAAAATAAAATAAACTAAAAATAAACCTAAGCCTAAACTAAAAAATAAAACCTGAAATAATAACCTAAAACCGAAACCTAAAAAAATAAAATAAAAAACTAATCCTAATCCTAATTATAAAAAATAAAACTTAAACCAGAAAAATAAAATAAAAATAAAACTAACTAAACAAATAAACCTGAACCTGAACCTAAACTCAAAAAATAAACAAAAATGAAAAAAAATCCAAAATTAAAATAAATAAACTTAATATATATAAACTAAACAAAATAAAAATAAAAATAAACCTAAATAAAAATAAAAAAAATAAAATAAACTAAAATAAATAAAAAATTACCTAAATAAACATAAACCTAAGAGTTTACTTAATTTTTTTTAAAAATACCCTAAACCCTAAACTAATGAATAAAACCTAAAAATAAACCTAAAATAAAAATCTAAAACCTAAACCTAAACCAAAAAAAATAAAATAAAAACCTAAACCTAAACTAAAACTAAAAATAAAACCTATAACTGGAAAATAAAATTAAAATAAAACTAAACTAAAAAATAAACTTAAATCCTAAACCAAAAAAATAACTAAAATAAAAAACCTAAACTAAAATAGATAAAAATAAACTTAAATAAAAAGAAAAAAATAAAATAAACTAAATAAACCTAAACCTACCAGTTTACTTAATTAAATAAAATAAAAAATAAAAAACCCCAAACCTAAAACTAACCATAAACCCTAAGCCCTAAACCCTAAACCTATAAACCTTAAACTTAAACCCTAAACCCTAAAATCCTAAACCCTAAACCATAAACCCTAAACCTTAAATCATAAACCCTAAAGCCTGCCCTAATCAAAATCATAAACCCTAAACTAAACCTAAACCCTAAACCCTAAACTCCATTAAAAAAAAGACCTTAAACCCAAAACTCTAAATACAAACCTAAACCCTAAACCTAAAACCTAAACTCTAAACACTAAACCCTAAACCGTAAACCCTAAACCCTAAACTCAAAATCCTAAAACCCTAAACCATGAACCCTAAACCCTAAACCCTAAAAATTAAACCTAAATAATAAAATAAAATAAAATAAACTAAAAACCTAAAGTAAAACATTAACTTAAACCTAAACCTAAACTTAAAAATAAAATAAAGGAAAATAGAAAAAAACTAAACAAAAATAAAATAAATAAAAACCTAAACTTAATAAAAAAATAAAATAAACCTAAAATTAAAAAACCCTAAATAAAATAGAAAATAAACCTAAAATAAAAATAAAATAAACCTAAGATAAAATTAAATAAAACTTGAACAAAAATCTAAAATAAATAAAATAAAATAAACTAAAAATAAACCTTGGCCTAAACTAAAAAATAAAACTTAAAAATAAACCAAAAATAATAACATAAAACATAAACCTCAAAAATGAAATAAAAACCTAAACCTAAACTTAATAAAAAAATAAAACCTAAACATCAAAAATAAAATAAAATTCAAACTAAACAAAAAATAAACATAAACCTAAGCTTAAAACTAAAAAAAAAAAAGAACCTAAACTAAAATAAATAAACCAAATATAAATAAACTAAACTAAATAAAAATAAAAATATACCTAAATAAAAAAACAAAATAAACTAAAATAAATAAAAAAGTAAACTAAATAAACCTAAACTTACTAATTTACTTAATGTTTTTTTCAAAAAAAAAACCCTAAACCCCAAACTATAAACCCTCCCTACCTAGCCTCAGGCCTTCCTAAACTTGCACCCAGGCCCTCTAAACTCCAAATCTTACCCTGGGCTTTAAACCTGATCCACAGGCCTTGATCTAAAAGGCCAAACTGTAAATCCTAAATAACCTAAATCTGAAAAGCCATGCAGCCTAATAAATAACTATAAATCTCCCAAACCACTAATACAAACCTAAAACTCAAATCCTAAACTAAACCTTAACCTCTAAACCCAAGACCCTAAACCTAAACTCTAAACCTAAACCTGACTCTAAACCCCAAATAATAAAACCCCAAACAAATCCTAAACACTAAACCTAACCCCAAACCCTAATACTAACTTTAAAACTAATGGCTGTGATGGCGAGAGAGGAGAGAGGATATGATGGTGGATCCCACTACTCGAGAGGTCAGGGTGGTTCTAATGGGAATTGGATAAACTAAAGAATGACCGATCTGATCTACTGCTTATGGAACTATGTCTTTACAGTAAAGAGATTTCTAGTTATCTGTGGTTTTTTATTTGTTCTATGCATGCTTATTTTTTATCTATGTTATCATTGGTTTCTTAGAAAACTTGGAGTGTTACTTGCTTGATGAAACCAAAAAGAAGAAATTTTGAATCAAAATTTGTTCTATTTGAAAAATTAAAAAAAACCAAAAACCTTAAACCCTAAAATAAATTCTGATCCCACCTAAACATAAACCTAAACCTTAAACCCTAAAACTCTAAACCTAAAACCATAAACTATAATAAATTAAACCCTAAACCACCCTAAAAAGCAGAAAACCTTAATCAAAACTAAATAAAATCTAAAAGTAAAATAAATAAATAAATAAACCAAAGATAAAATAAAATAAAAGGCTAAATTAAAACCTAAACCTAAACCTAAAAAGAAAATAAATTTAAAAATAAAAATAAAAATAAAATAAAAAAACTAAAAACCTAAACTAACTATAAATAAATAAAAAAACCTAAATAATAATAAAATCTATACCTAAAATAAAAATAAAATAAACTTAAAATAAAATAAATAAATAAATAAAATAAAAACCTAAAAATAAAACCTAAAATTAATTAAAAAAATAAACTTAAACTAAAAAAAACATAAACCTAAAATATAAAAATAAACCTAAACCTAAACTAAAATAAACTAAACTAAAATAAATAAATCGAAACCTAAAATAAACTAAACTAAACCAAAATTTAAACCAAATTAAATAAATAAACTAAAAATAAACCTATACCTAGACTAAAAAATAAAACCTTAAAATAAATCTAAAATAAAACCTAAAACCTCAACTTAAAAATAAAATAAAAATTTAAACCTAAAATATAAATAAAAAAACCTAAACCTAAAAAATAAAATAAAAAAAAAATGAAAGAAAGAAAAATAAACCTAAACATAAACTAAAATAGATAAACATAAAACAAATAAAC
Organism: Cymbidium sinense; assembly: GCA_021442155.1. NCBI lineage: Eukaryota > Viridiplantae > Streptophyta > Magnoliopsida > Asparagales > Orchidaceae > Cymbidium > Cymbidium sinense. Next base: position 35,791,184 of record CM038233.1, on the reverse strand, counting down.
TAAATTAAATAATAATAAAATTGATCCTAAATATAAAATAAAAAATAAAAAAGCTAAAATAAATAAAATAAATAAAATAAATAAACTTAAGAGGTTTAATAATTTAATAAAATAAAATAAATAAAGAAATAAAACCCTAAACCCTAGCTAAACCCTACCCTACTAAAATCCTAAACCCTAATCCACAGCCTAAACCCTGACAACCATAATCCTCTACTAAAAAACCTCTCTTTAACCCTGACCACTGGATGACCCTAAACCCTAAGATAACCTGACTCCTAAACCTAAACTAAAGCCTCACCCCTAAACCTACTAACCCTACTTTAACCTCTGACTAAAAACCTCCCCTAACCTAATCCAGAGAAACAAAATAAATAAAAAATAAACTAAGCCCTAAAACCAAAATACTAAACCCTAAACCCTCAAAAAACCACCCCTTGACCTCACTTTGGAGTAAGCTCTCAACTTCTGGATCTAAGACTCTCATAGACACAAGACTTCCTTAGTCTTAAGAAACTTGTAGTGATTAGGAACATAGCATGACTTAGAGACTTAGAAGTGCTAGCCATATGGGTTCTACCTTAGGGATTTAGGAGAACTTGCCTACCTTATAACCCAAACCAAATCCTTACTTCATTCTTCCAAATCAAATCTCAAATTCAAATCTAAATTCCAGAATCAATTCCAACTATCAAATGATTGAAACCCATGATCAAATTCAAACTCCAAATCCCTTCCTAAGCCCTTTGATTTTATCTTATGGACTTATCCTTAACTAAATTTAAATCAACCCAAATTCTATACATATTCTCAATTATCAAATTCAATCTCAAATAAAATTTTAAATCATAAATCAATTTGAAACTCTAAATGGTTGAAACCCAAGACAAATCAAATTCATGATTTTAGTTGTTTTAACTAAATTCTTGAACTTGGCTTAATAATACCCAAATCAATTCAAAACTCATGGATTTCCTCATGATTCAAACATTCCTACAATATTTGATCTAGATATAAATACAAACTATAATTATCAAACCAAATCCATGCTAACCCAAATTAAACCCAAGTTAGCCCTTTTTGACTTGAAATTATCATATGAACCAAAATCTATATGGATCCAAATTACTTGTAATTCGATTTGTATTTTCATGTCAAACCCATTTCTCAATATAATTAAAATTGAATCAAGCCATGATCAAGCCAATTAACCCATTTAGGTCCACTTGGCCTAAAGTGACCAAAAAGGCCTTTTCAAGCCAAGTTCTAATTCAACCCAAATTGGTTTGAACTAAGCCCATACAAACCTCACAACATGATCAGAAATTATTCCAGGTTAATCAATTTTCATGAATTGAGTCAAACCAAGTCAACCTAGATCATTAACCAAGTTAACATTTACTTAAATGAAACCCAAATTAGCCAAAATCCACCATGTGCCAAATTGAAACCATTGATTCAAACCCATTCTTAACCAATGATTGAACATGACCAAACCCTCAAGCCAAACAAAGCTCATTTTGGCTGACCCAAGTTGACCCAAATTGGCATAAAAATCCAAAATAGATCAAATCATAATCCAACCAAAATTGATTATAACCAATCACTCAAGTTCATTATAAATAACTTATTAAACTTGACCAAAACCATGATTGAGCCCAATTTGACCAATTGGTCAACATGACCTAACTTAACCCAAATTGACCTGAAGGGTCAAATTTGCCAAAATCCAAATTAATTCCAAATTAGACAAAACCAAAGCCTACAAAAAAAATTTTAATTAGCCAATTGAATTTGAGCCAAACATTGGTTTGACCTAATTTGACCAATTTGTCAACTTGACCCAACCAAACCTAATTTGACCTAAATAGGTAAAATCAAGCCAAATCAAATCAAATAAACTAGAAACAACTTGAAATTTGGGCTAACCTACTTTTGACCCATCCCAAATCTACCGAAACCAAACCCATAGCAAAATAACCATTTTGCCATTAGGTTTAGGGCATCCCATGAGATAAGACACATGCTCATTTGGCCATTTTCGCCCCTTAACCACTTGGCACCCAATCTTAGGTCCACTTAGGCACCTAGGACCATGGCTGACTTGACCATGAGGTGGTTAGGTCGGCCATGATCGATGGGGAGGTGAAATCACCTCCCCATCTCCAATGGGGCTTTCCAAACAATGATAAGACACCCGTTACTCCCTTGGCGGCCACCTCACACCCTCACCCAACCAAACTGATCCACATCATGCACCCAAGGACCTCCACCACCCTCCAATTTGGCCAATTGATCAAGAAAAATCCAAAGAAGCTGTGGTCATCCGATCCAAGGAATGAGGGGGTATACCTTCCTCATTCTCACTCAAACTCAGACATTCACGATTCATCTCTCTAGCAAGGAGAGGGTTCCCAAAATAATTTTGAGCCTTCCCAAGCTCCTCGAATTTCCCATTCTCAGTTTTATGCAAAACTAAAATAGGGGAGGCCACCTTCGATTCTCATAAGCTTAAACCTCCACCAAAGTGCAATTAACTTTGCACACCCCTTCCTTGGAGCCAAATGAGTGAGAATGAATCATTTCCCAAGCTTCTCGATAGCCAGATGGTAGAATTTGATCAAGCCTGAGCACCTATGCCTAGTGGATTGGTATTTTAAGAAAATTACACCAAATAAAAGCTTATGCTGCTCAATAGAGCTTTATTTATACCAAAAAAAACTTCCTCAATCATTGGAACCATCGGTCATAAGCTCTAGTTAGGTATGCCATTGAAGCTGATCCTTGAATGAAAATAGGTTAGTCTTTTATGAAAGAAATTTTCATGTCATGCAATTTCCTCTATTAGATCTTCTTATTGTGCTTCTTCGAAGGTGTGGGATCATTTTCATCTCCATCCGAGCTCGGGTGAGCTCGGATCGAGCAGCGATCGATGGATGGTAGCCATTGTTCGATGCTATGGAGGAGATAGATCATGGACTACCCATCTTGTGTGATCAAGATGAATGGTCCTGATCTAATCACTTTTAGAGCCTCTGATTAATCCATCAAATCTTAGATCAGACGGTCCATGGAGTTCTTGTGCACGCGCCATTCATCATCTGGACATGATAACTTAAATAGCAAATCTCATCACACCACAATGAAAAGTGTGTCATGTCAGACGCCATGTGGCCCGATGGGATTAAGGCTTTAATTAGGGCTAATTAACCAGTTTTTAATCCTAAAAATTCCTAAATTCTTAACTAATTCTAGAAAAATCCATAAAAAATACAAACTTAAGATCATTTTAAAAATATTTTAGAGTAGAATCCAGAAAAATTATTATTAATTAATTTTGAATAGTGGATTTAGCTTAATTAAAGTTTAATTAGAAATTTAATTAGTCTAATTACTCCCTAATTAACCATCCAAATAATCTCAAACTTTTTGTGCATGTTAAGGGGGATGATCTCTACCTCCCCTATTTGTTTGGGATTTATTGGTTTAATGGGAAAGAAGGCTTAATAACTTTCTCATGTAATGTGATAATTAAGTAAATGAGCGGTAATCAATTAAAATTAATCATTGTTAAATAAGTCTAGAGAAATGGATTGGGACTCCCTCTTCCAATCTTTTCTTTAAGACTTCTCTAGTCCCTGTTAAATAATTAATTAATCAACACCTCTTAATTAATTAGTTATCAAGATTAATCAAAAATCCAAATCATACCTCAAGTTTAATTAACTAATTGAAAGGATTTATGGATTGAGACTTAGGCTCCCTTCTTTGAATCTTTCTATAAGCCCATCTAATTTTGATTGGTTAAGGTTAATTAAAATTTAATTAGTAAATTAACAAATTTAATTGAATCTATTTCTCTAATTTAATCTTGGGTAGCTCTTTGGGTGTTCAATAATACAATGGGGGAGGTAATGAAATTATGATTAGCTCACATGTGTGAGAATACTATAAAAGTAGTTAGGTGAGATCCCTTAAGCTTAATAACTACTAATCATATAATAATTACCAATTGCATTTTTCATTTCTTAGGAGCATTACAAATTTACTTTCCATGTGGTTGCATATCATATTGGCTCATTATTAATTAGTAAATTAACTTAAGGTGATGTAGGTAAGGGTTAATTAATTGGCTTAATTCATACCCAAACCTAATTAAACCATAAAATCAACTTAATACTTCTTCATTAAATTAAATTAACTCACACATGAAGAATGGGATTAGGATCAACAAATCTCTTTCATTTCTTAAATCAAATCAAACTCAAAATTAAGAAATCTCATTAAAGGACTTTGGTTTATTTTAAGTGGCTTTATTTAGTATGATTGTCCTTAGGAATTAATTGGAATGAATGAGATAATGTGCTTAGTTCCTTTATTGTTTTCCAATCATGTTAAATGCTTCCCTGTGTAATCATTCATTCATTCCTTTTAAAATTAACTAAATGAAATGGTTTCTTTTATGTCAAATTGCATGTGTTGATTTAATTTAAAAATAGGTGTGGCTATTATTATCATTAAATCAAAAGTTATTTTCAAAAGCTCATAAATCAATTATAATAAATGAGTGATGGTAATTATATAAATATCTATAGGTTTGCATGTGTTGATAATATAAGATATGCAATATGAAGCTCTCTTTCCTTATCTTACATGTATTCACATATGAACTACAAATGTATAGTTCATTTGAAAAACACACAACATTTGTATAAATCTATTCATGTGCATTTCCACACAAAACTTAGGAAGAATTTCATACCACATATGTAAATCATATAATAAAATCAAATATGAGTTCTTGCATGAATTCTTCTTCTTGTGGTTCTTTTCATACATTCACTATATCGAGAGAAAATTGGTATATTAGTACGGACAACCCGGGTACAAGGCTTTAAGTAGCTCTAAAGGACTTATACCTTATACCACATGAACAATAATCATACTCGCTTAAAACTCTTATACATGTGTATGTGTGATGTAATGGCCAATGAATAAGAATAATAAAGTATAAATCAAATACAATTTTAGCATGAGTTTTTCCTATCCTTGTAGTTACTTATACATCTATATGTCTCTAAGAAAAGTGGTAAATTAGTCTGGACACCCTACAGCTACGAGGCTTTAAGTAGCCCTAAGTAGGTCCCATACTTTATGCCCTTCGTGCAAAATAATGACAATGTACTGACTTAAAAATTTTATAGATGTTAAAGTGTATCTAGTTAATGGATGAAAAATCCCTCTTTCTATTAAAAAGGCATGCATTCATAATTCAATCAAATGAAATATTTAAATTTCAAAAACACTTCTTTGCATTCATCATTCAAGTATGCTAAAATATAAACTGCATGTATATGAATGCATAGGATTTAATCATATGCATGATATACATTATGGAAAGAAATGAATAAACATGTGTTATGTTATAATTCTTAATCTTAAGATGCCTTTTTTATTGAATAAGGTTATTTAGAGTGAATCTAATCTTTAGACTAATTAAAAAATATAATATGCTATTCACTAAAGGAAATTGATTAATTAACTTGCTTTAGAAGTGACTTAAGGTAGGGATAAAAGAGTTATAGCATTTAGTTGTTAAGTGTAGACCATATGAAATGAAAGAAAACACTAAGTAAAATCTTTAAATCAATCAAATCACTTGAAGAAAAATCAACCTCTTTATAAATTAATTCCCTCACACTTAGCAAATAACAACTCTAAATCCTAGTTAGGACATACCACACAAGCGTTAAATTACGCACATTAGATTAAGTCACCATTTATAGATTTATGTTAGGTGAGGTGTATGGTTTGATGTATGCTTGTTTTGTGATGTATTATTGTAGAATGGATGTTAGGGTGCATGTGTGTAGCCTCGATGTTAGGCCGATATTTTCCTAATCATGCTTTCTGCATGGGGATGTGCTTAAGGGCTATGTAGGTTGCTTAGCGCCTAAGCATAACCCAAGTTAAGAGGGCTATTTATGTGGGGTAAGTACAAATTATTCATATAATTGATTGGGTTGTATGATGTGTTTAGATAAATTTGTTTTGCAGGTGTAGCTAGATTTACTTTCCTTCTTTTAATGTAATTTTGCATTAGGATTAGGATGAGTATTATGTGAGTTTAGGATGAGCATTGGTTATAAGGCCAAGTCTTATGTACCACGTGATGCCTTTGGAGAAAGCATATCCAAATCAATCCAAAAATAAGAAAGAAATAGAGAAAATTAAATGAAGAAATGGAAGATGAAGAAATGAAGAAGGAAGAATGAAGAATAAAGACCCCATAACATTCATCATTTGTAATTGATTATTCTCTTGTAATCTAGGTTGTATAAGGGTACCACATTTCTTTTCAGGATGTACGGTGGTACCCGATCGCATCAGCCTTTTATTCTTTTGCGATTGCTTTATAAAAAGTTGTTTGATGTTTTGTTTAGCTTGTGCATTAGAAGAAGCATGCATTTTCATAGTTTATTTATGATTGGTGATTGTTGTATGACCTGGATGCAATTAAGCTCTTAGGATAAAAATAAATTTTTTATCCCATTAACAACTCATAACTAAACTTTTAAAATAACTCATAATCTCATATAAAACTTAGGCATTAAATCAAGATAGTAAAATATTTAGTAACCCTTAGGATGTTTTATGTTTAATATCATGCATAATCATCTTATTTCACTCTTGTTAAGAGAGGGATTCCATCTTTACTAGATAGAATAGGCTTAACCTTTGAGAGCCTATGATGGAAGAACACCTATTTCCCTTTTGATTTGGTCCATAATCAACTTCTCATGCATTTAGGCAAATAAAATCCTATAGCCTATGTCAAAATAAAGAGTCCTAAATTAAATAAAATAAGTCAGTATTATACCCCTCATGCTCTAGTCTCTTAGGGAGTGGGTTTAAGGACTTAGTCTTTTTTTAAAATAATAACAACCTAGCCATCTCACAAAAGCATATGACTTGTCTACATGGATTTAAAGCATAGGAGGAGTTAGTTGGCTGCCACTCCAGGTGATAATAAGTCCAGTAGTTGAGTGGTTTGCTCTCTCTTGTGGAGGTAAACCATATAACCACTTTCCCCTTAGATTTAGGTCATGCTTTGGACCTTGCCAAAGTTCCCTAGATTTAGGATCCGAGGTTGTTGTTTCCCTTTTCTCTACAAAATCCTCACCTGTATTTCCATAAACTTGTATTATGGAATTATAAGTCCTAGATTTCTAATAAATAAATCTCCTCAATTTTAATATATACTACCCAATAGGATAGATTGACTGCTCACTAGATTTCCTAATATCATGAGTACTCCCTACTCATCTCCTTTGGTTTAGATAATAACTCATTCTTTTTGATCCATCCCACTTGATCTTCTAAAATACAACCAATTTATTGCTAGTCCTATCTTTGAATTCTTTGGAGACAATAATCACCTACTTTAATCAAGAGTATTCTTAAGGGAATCATTTTTTTTAAGATATAATTAACTATGGGGGCTTGCCTCCATAGGGAACTTAACGAACCCAATTTAAATAAACCCTGCTTTACTTTTCCATATAAAGTATGGGAAAAATCTCTAGTATATTCAAAGACCCATCATGCCTTACAAGTCCTTATTAAGTGATTAGGTCCATCGTAGGGTAGCGATTTCTATCTTTTGAGATAGTGCATTATTCTTTGATGTCGTACCCGATCACCTCGATAAGTATATCCTCAGATCGGTGTGTTGTTCCTTCATTTATACACATACAAATGAAATTGAAAATAAACACCACAAAACCCTAAACCCTAAACACTAAACCCTAAACCCTAAAACCCAAAACCATAAACCCTAAAGCCTAAAACATACTTTCATGCTATTTATAATAAACGAAAAGCATTAAAATTCGATTAAGAAAATTAAGAACTCTAATGGTGACTGGATAACTGATAATAATGAAATTAAGGAATCTATCATACATCACTTTCAAAATTCATTAAATTCTAATCCTTCAGAAACCCCTCCAACACACATCTTATCCCATGATTAACAATGAGAAAACCATTTGCTCACTTTGTCCCTCGAAGGAGATTAGCGATGCGCTCAATAGCATGAACACTGATTCTGTTGCTGGTCTTGATGGCTATACGACTCATTTTTTTTTAGCATTGTTGGCCTTTTATTAAATCTGATCTTGTTGATGTTATTATTGATCTTTTTGATGGCAGCTCTATTCCCAGATATTTTTCATGTACTACTATTGTCCTTATTCCCAAAACTAATAACCCTAAATTTTGGGGTGATTTTAGACCTATTAGTCTTTGCACCTTTTTCTACAAACTCATTGCTAAATTAATTAACAATAGGATTAGCCCTCAGCTTCCTAAAATCATCTCCCCTAACCAAACTGGCTTTGTTAAAAATAGAGCCATATCTGATAATATTCTTCTCACTCAAGAGCTATTTTAGGACATTGATGTTCCTTCCATAGGAGGTAATATCCTCTTCAAACTAGACATCTCTAAAGCCTTTGACAACCTCTCGTGGGATTTTCTTTTTCAAATCCTCCATTTATTTGGTTTCTCTGAGAATTTTATCCTACTTATAAATAGTTGTATCACTAATGTCTACTTTTCTGTTATCATGAATGGTGAGTCCCTTAGTTTCTTTAATTCGAGTCATGGTTTGCGACAAGGTGACCTGCTTTCTCCTTCTCTTTTTATTATTGCTGTAGAATACATTTCAAGGAACCTCAATGATCTTTTCACTAAAACTCCTAACATGTCTTTTAAAACTCAAGGTGGTTTCCTGTTTCATCTTAGCTTTCGATGATTTTATAATCTTCTGCAATGCCTCTCTTCACCATGTTAAAACTATTAAGAATCCCTTAAATAATTTTGGCAAAGTTAGTGGTCTCTTTCTCAATGAAAGAAAATGATGTTTTATCCCCTCTGCTAAGATTCCTAACAATAGACTTAATCAAATCTCCAGAATTACTAATTTTAAGAAAAATCAACTTCCCATTAATTATCTCAGGGCTCCGCTCTTTAAAGGCCAAAAAAGATCCCATCTTTTTGATGACCTTATTCATAAAATATCTAATAAAATTTCAATTTGGGAATTTCATTTACTCTCTTTCGGTGGTAGACTGACCTTGATTAAGAGCACTCTTAATTCCATGCCTTTATATCTCATCCAAACCCATTATGCCGACCATTTCTATCATTGACAGAATTGAGCGTCTCCTAAACAAATTCTTTTGGGGCTCCAATACCTCCTCTAAAAGAATGCACTGGACCTCTTGGTTTAAAAGTTGTGGCACTTTTGACGAAGGGTATTGGTTGTAAATCCATAAAAGAAGTTACCAATGCCTTTTCTTATAAACTCTGGTGGAATTTTAGGAGTAATCATAGTCTTTGAGCTAATTTCCTGACTGCTAAATATTTCCAAGGTAAGCACCCCCTCACTTGTCCTTTTAAACCGGGTGATTCTCTTGTTTGGAAAAGACTTTGTTCTATTAAATAGAATGCAGAATCCTTAATTTCTTGTGGCATTAACTATGGCACTTCTTTCTTTTGGCAAGATAACTGGAGTGGATGCGGTTCCATTGATGACTTACTCTCCACTCATTCCACGCCGCTATTATAGTAAACTCTTTCTATCATAACAACAAGTGGAACAATAGTAAGCTTGCTGATTGTATTCCTTTTAATTTCTTGACTATGGTTTCTTCTATTCCTATCACTCCAAACAATCAAGATCAGATTCTCTTTAAGCTCTCACATAATGGTGATTTCAACATCAAAAATGTGTGGCTCCACATTAAAGATACTCATGTTTCCTCCTATGTGCTCTCCAAACTTTGGAATAATAATATCCCTACTTCTTATTCTATTCTTACTTGGCATATTCTGAAGAATTTTATCCCTGTTGATTCCTTATTATGGGGTAAAGGTTTTCATTTACCCTCTAAATGTCAATGATGTTTCCATATTGAGAATGTTAATCATGTTTTTGTCAATGGGGCCATTTCTTCAAAACTTTGGATTTGGTATGATGAACTTTTTAACACTGTCAATTTCAATGGCTCTCTTATTTTATATCAACTTCTTGAAGTCTATTTTGATAATATTATTACAGGTCACATTAAAGTCATCACTGCTATCACTCTTATCTGGTTCATATGGATGGATCCAAATGATGCAAAACATCATGGGATTCCTATGAACCATGTGAGGATTATTGCTAGAACTAAAAACAAAATTCATGACTTGTTTGAAGCCAATCTTATTCATTACAGACAATTCAAAGGCTATAAATTTGTGGCTAATAAACTGGGTTTTATTCTGCCTAACCAACCTTATTGTCCAAATGACATGATTGTTTATTGGAAAAAACCTCTTGATCACATTATTAAAATTAATATTGATGGCTCTATTTCCCATAATGGCTCTGATTGTGGTGGCATTTTCAAGAATTCTAAGGGTATAGTACTATGTGTTTTTCCTTATCCCTTTACTTCTTGCACTGTCCCATTTAATGAGCTTATGGTAGTTCACAAAGCTCTTGAGATTTGCCTCCAAAATGGCTGGCTCAATATTTGGATTGAGGTGGATGCTCTTCTGCTGATTGATCTTTTGACTTCCACCAAAATGAGCGACCGAATTGTACTCCTCAAGCAAACTAGAGCTCCTCTTTCCTAGCTGAATTTTAACATCACTCATGTTTGGCGTGAAGGAAATGCTTGTGCTGACTACCTTACCAATCTGGGTGCTAGATCAGATGGTATCATTTTCTTTGATCAACTCACCTTACCCAAAAACTTGTGTGGACTGGTTAACTTGGATAATTTGGGGTTTCCTTATCTCAGAACTTAAGCTAACCTTTTTGATGTATACTTGGATAATTCTGGGTTTTTTGCTGGCTATTTTCCCTTACTCCTAGCTGGATTGGGCTTTCATGTTTGCCTCTCTCTTTTATTTCTACTTTGTTTCTCCTCTCTTTCTGGCCCTTGCTGCTAGTCTATTTTTTCTGATATGGAAAGGTCTTGTTTTTGGGACCTATTTCCAGATTGTTGTCTTTATGACTTATGGCTATTTTATGATTCTCTATTTTCCTGATTGGTTTTATTATTTGGGCTATTTTGATCACACATGTTGTAGCTCTCTTCATCCTGGTTCTATTTGTCATAGTCAGAATTCTCCTCTTTTATTTTGGGCTCATTTTTATGAACTCTCTACTCTTAATGGCTTTTCCTATGGTCAACTTGTTGGTATCCCCTTTCTCAGTTGTTGGCTGAATTGGACCCTTGAGGTTACTGGCTATCTTATTGTTTCTGGACTTATGTTCTATGTTCAGCAGGTTTGGAGTTACTTAAAGGATTTTCATTCTGCCTTTGCTGAGATCCCTGGGATTATCCATCTAATTTCTTGGTTCTTTACTAATGCTTTTTGGTGGACTCTTGGCGACTTGTTGGTCTTGCCTTGGTTGTTGGCTGAACTGGATTATTACTCCATCTGCTGTCTATGGGGCTTTGGTCTGGTTTGTTCAGCAACTCCCCTTTGAAGTTGTTGATTGCTAGGTTGATTTTGCTTTGAACCCCCTTAATGGTTTATTATATGCCTATTATCTTAATTCATTGTTTTACTTTATTTGTTGTTGCTTTCTCGATCATCTTGCAGTTAAACTTGTTTTTATTGCAATATTTATTCTAGATGGGTGGCTTTATGGCAAGCAAACTGGTTCTTGTTGTCTTTGTTATTTCTTGTCTTGGATTTTTGCTATCTTGGTTTTTCAGGACTCCTACGTTGGCTCAATCCTTGTTGGCTATAGGATTTCTGGGTCCTATGCTTAGCAAGTTGTTTCTGACATTGCTGTTCTGAGGATTTTTGGTGTTTGCTCTCTGGATTGCTGCATTCAAGATACTTATTATTATGCTATATCTACTTGGTTATTAACTATGGCTTTGTCTACTCTGATTGAGTGGCTTTATGGCCAACTTGTTGTCCTTTCCTGTCTTAGATGTTGTTGTCCTAATTGTTGCTATCCTGGCTGGTTTTTGCCTTGGTTACCTACTGTCTTATTTTTACTGGATTCTAATGATGATACTCATTTGAATCTTTTTACTGGTGGGTTCCATTGTGGCAATAACCTCTCTTATTGGGGTTGGCTCTCTGAATGCCTATGTTGTTCTCGTCTAGGCTGCTGTTCATCACCTATTAGTTATGTTCTTCATTACCTGCTGTTGTCTCTATTCCCCTCTCGATTCATTTAGGTTTGTGCTGTTGTATGCACTATTTATGCTGATTGGGTGGTATTATGGCGATTCTTTGCCTTTTTTGTCTTGCTATCTTGGTTGTTTGTTAATGATTATCAAATTTTGATCGAATAACTGGCGATGTAGCTCGATTGAATTCATTTGGTGCCTTTTTGGTTGGTTGCGTCCTTTTCCGTGTTCGCCATCGCTTTGGATTTTGATAAGGGTTTCAACATGTTGCCTTCTCTACTGTATGCTCTTTCTGATTATGTTATTTCGATTATTTTGGTCATTGGTGTATGCGGTGGCTTTTTCTATGGTTTTATCATCTCTTGGGTTTCGACCTTTGCTAGGTCTTTTGATTGTTATCCCTTCTGTCTTGGCGTATGTCTTGCATTCTTGCTGGCTATTTTTGTCTTGATTATCTGTTGTCCTGTTTTTCTGGATTCTAATGTGGATCTTAATTTGTATCCCTATTTTGATCTATCCTCCTGGGTTCCAATCTTTGCCTAACTATTTTATTGTTGGGGTTGTTTTTCTGATTGCCCTTGCTATTTTTGTCTGGGGTATTATTTATTTTTTGATAGCTATGATCTACATTACCCTTGCTATTTCTATTCCCAACTGGGTTCAGATTGGCTTGTGCTGCTTTCTCCTTGGAATGCAATCTCTATGTTGTCCCTATGTGGATTGGTTGTGGCTATCTTGGCTGCTGCTGCCTTGGCTATTTTTTTCTCTTGGTTATCTGCTGTCATGTTTTTTTTAGATTCTACTGTGGATCCTATTTGGGGATCAGTCTTGGAATGCAATCTCTATGCGGTCCCTTGCTGTCTTGGCTTTGGCTGTCTTGGCTGCTGCTGCCTGGGCTATTTTTTGGTCTTGGTTATCTGTTGTCATGTTTTTTCTGGATTCTAATGTGGATCCTATTTGGACTCCCAATTTTTCCCATCTGGGATCAGTCAAGTTTGTGCTGCTTACTCCTTGGAATACAATCTCTATTATTAAGGGGTGGTACTATCAACTTCTACTATCTTTTGCTGTCTTGCTGCCTTCATTTTGTTGATCTGGATTCTCTGGTCTTTAGTCCAACTTGATGCTACTGGAGCTGCTATTCTGATTATCCTTATTGGGTATTTTCTTTGCTTTTTGGTTTTGCTACCTTCCCTTATAATTGTTTTTTGCCAACTATTGATATGGATACTAATAAGGGGCTTGTTCCAATTTGCATTCTTTATTTTGATTGGGCTCATTTTCTGGACTTTACATCTACCTCAAGGTGCCCGGCACATTCATTTATATATCATATAATTGGGATGGTGTAACTTATAGACTCATTTACTTGCTTAGCAGGATTTCAGCAGGCTACCTCTTCTGCTGTTGTTTTCCTATGGATGGTTTCTATGCTGGCCTATTTCATATATATAAGTATCCTCATGTCAGTGGTGGCTATATGGAGGATCATTTTTCGACATGGGATCACTCATTTATCTGCCCTTAACAATTTTCTCTTTATATTCTTTATAGTTTTGTTTAGGTTTATAGGTAATAAAGCCCACAAGACTTTCAACAACTGGCTGTTATCTTCTCACAGGTTTGTTGGCTATGATGGCTGTGAGGATTCCACTCTCTTTTGGTTTGGTAGTAGCTCTTGTGATGTAACCCTTCTGAAGTTTGGATGCATATTTGCATCACTTGACTTGGTGTGACTAAGGGCCTTCTCTATCTCAATTCCTTACTATCATTCTTAGATTATGTTGTTTTCATTCATCCTTTTGTCTGTATTATCTTAATTGTTCTAATCTCTTTCTTATTGCTATTTGTCCTATTTTGCAGGTGATTCTCTCTTGCAAGTTTGCTCCATATTGTCATGCATTCTCAAGTTCTTCAGAGCAATGGCCCTAACCTTTCTTTGACTTATTATGTTTATCTACTTGTATCTTTTGATTGCTTTAAGGTCTTCTTTTGCTTTTGGATGTACTTAGATAGGGGATTTACTCCTTAGGCTGATTGTAGCTCTTTGAGCGTGGGTTAGTTTATCCTTTTAAAGACTTTGTAACCCACTTTTTTGAATAAAATACCCTACATGGAGCTTCCTTAAAAAAAATAAAATAAAAATAAAAAAAACCCTAAAACATACAACCCTAAACCTTAAAAACTAAACCCTAAAGCTTAAAAGCCCTAAACTCAAAATTCTAAATAGTAAACCCTAAACACTAAACCTTAAACCATAATCCCTAAACCTATAATCCTAAACCATAAACCCTAAACCCTAAAACCATACCATATACTACCTAAACTAAAAACCCCCACTAAACCCTAACCCCACCCTAAACCCTAAACCCTAAATCTTAAAACTAAACCCTAAACCCTCCACTAAACCTAAACCCTATCACACCTAAACCCTACACCCCCACCAAAACTCCCACCCCACACCCTAAACCCATAACCTCCCTAAACCCTCCACAAGCATAAACCCTAAAATCCTAAAACATGAACCTCTAAATACCTAAAAAAATAAGAAAAAAACCTAAATAAAATAATAAAATAAAATAAAACTAAACAAAACCCTCAACCTAAAACTTAAACCTAAAAATGAAATAAAATAAAATATATGAATTAAACTAAAATAAAGTAAATAAAAAACATAAACTAAACTAAAAAAATAAAATAAAGCATAATTTTAAAAAGACTAAATAAAATAAAAATTGAACCTAAAATAAATGTTAATTAAACCAAAAATATAATAAAATAAAAATTGAATAAAAACCTAAACCTAAAAAATAAACCTAAAAATAAATAAAAAAATAAAACCTAAACCATAAACTAAAAAAAACTAAACCTAAAAGAAAAATAAAATAAATTTAAACCCTAAACCCTAAATCCAAACCCTAAACCCTAAACCCTAAAGCTAAAACCCTAAACTCTAGACCCTAAACACTAAACCTTAAACCCTAAACTAGCCCTAAACATTAAGCTATCCCTAAACCCTAAACCCTAAACCATAAACCTTATCCATAAACCCTAAACCCTAAACCCTCACCTTACTAGAGGTCTTGGTGGATATGACGATGAATATAGTGGTGGTGGTAATGGAGGTAGGATATGGAGGTGGGGGACCAAGAGGTGTTGATGGATCTGGAGGTCCTGGTGTATATGGAGCTGGTGGTTATGGAGGAAAGAGGAGCGATAGAGGTTAGAACCATGGTGGTGGCGGAGGGATAGATCAGGGAAATGGTGGTGGAACCCGCTACTCTAGAGGCAAGGGTGGTTCTGATGGGAACTGGAGAAACTGAAACACGATCGATCCGACCTGCTACTTATGGAACTGTGTCTTTACAGTAGAGATGGTTGCAGTTATCTAAGGTTTTTGATTTGCTCTATGTGTGCTCATATTTTATTTATGTCATCACTTGTATCTTAGAAAACTTGGTCTCCTACATGGTTGATAAAATCCAAATGATGATATGATGAATCTGAATTTGTTCTCTATTAAAAAAAAACTTTAAACCTTAAACCCTAAACCCTAAACTAAAACCTAAACCCTAAACTATTAACCCTAAAAACCCTAAAAATGATAAAACCCTAAACCCTAAACCCTAATCCCTAAACCCTAAACCCTAAATTAACTTAAACCCTAAATGCTAAACTAACCTAAACCTTAAACCATAAACAAACCTAAATCATAAACCCTAAACTCTAAGCCCTAAAATAAAACACAAACATAAAATAAGAATAAAAAACCAAAAATAAAAAAATAAAAACTAAATAAATACCTAAACCTAAAAATAAATCTAAAAATAAAACCTAAAAATAAACAATAAAAAACCTAAACCCTAAACATAAAAAAAATCTAAGCCTAAAATAAATAAAATAAAATAAACCTAAACCAAAACTAAAATAAACTAAGCTAAAATAAATAAAAACTAAACCTTAACTTAAAATAAGCTAAACCTAAACCCTAAGTTAAGGAAAATAAAATAAATTAAAAATAAACCTAAACCTAAACTAAAAAATAAAACCTAAAAATAAACTAAAATAAAAACCTAAAACTATAAATAAAAAATAAAACTTAAACCTAAAAAAATAAAAATAAAAATAAACTACAAAATAAACCTAAACCTTAACCTAAACCGAAAAAATAAACTAAAATAAAAAACCTAAACTAAAATAAATAAACTAAACTAAATAAGAATAAAAATAAACCTACAACAACAACAACAAGGCTTTATCCCAATAAGGGGTATCCATGTCCATTATGTCAATCAAAAGATAAATAAATAAAATAAAAATAAAATAAACTATAATAAATTAAAAAATAAACTAAATAAACCTAAACCTACCTGTTTACTTAATTTTAAAAAATAAATAAATAAATAAAACCCTAACCCTAAACCCTAAACACAAAAACTAACCCTAAACCCTAAACTATAAACCCAAAACCTACAACCCTAACCCCTAAACCCTAAACCCTAAAACCCTTAACCCTAAATTGAAACCATAAACCTTAAAACCCAAAACCCTAAATCCTACAACCCTAAACACTAAACCCTAAACCCTAAACCCTAAACCTAAACCCTAAACACTAAAAACATAAAAACCTAAAACCTAAAACCTAAAACCTATAAACCTAAACATAAACTAAATAAAACCTAAAAATAAAATAAATAAAAACACCTAAATTTAAATTAATAAAAATATAAAATGAAACAAAAACCTAAATTAAAACCTAAACATAAACCTAAACCTAAACCTAAAAAAATAAAAAACTAAATTAAAATAAAATAAATAAAAACCTAAACTAAATGAAAAAATAAAATAAACCTAAAAAATAAATAATAAAATTAAATTAAAATAAATGTAAAATAAAATGAAATAAAACTAAATAAAACCTAAACCTATAAAACCATAAATAAGTAAAAATAAAACCTAAACCCTAACAAAACCTAAACCTAAAATAAATAAATAAAATAAACCTAAACTAAAATAAACTAAACAAAAATAAATGAAACTGACCTAAACTTAAAATATACTTCCTAATAAAAATAAACTAAAACACCTAAACTTAAACTAAAAAAATAAACCTAAAATAAACCTAAAATAAAACCTAAAACCTAAACCTAAAAATAAAATAAAATCCAAACTTAAACCTAAAAATAATTAATAAAACCTAAACCTAAAATATAAAATAAGAAAAACTAAATAATAATAAACATAAACCTAAACCTAAGATAAACTAAAATAAAATGTTAAACTAAAATAAATAAACCTAAAATAAATAAACTAAACTATATAAAAATAAAACTAAATTAAAAATAAAATAAGCTAAAATAAACAAAAATAAACTAAATAAACTGGCTCTACTTTTTTAAAATAAAACACTAAACCTAAACCCTCTAAACCCAAAAACACCCACAAATAAATCCTCCCATCCCTAAACTTAAAACCTAAACTCTAATCCTGAATAAAAAACAACTCACAAAACTCCTACTTCCAAAAACTTGCTCTCCACCTAAACCATAAATCTTAAACACTACCACTACCCTAAATCCTAATCCTCTCTACACTGAAATCTTAACCACTAAAAATACTAAATAAAAAAAAAAAATAAAACCCAATCTAAAATCTAAACCCTAAACTCTAAACCCTAAACCCTAAAGCTAAACCTAAATCAAAATCTTAGCGTGAGCCCTAAACTCAACTAAACTAAATAAAATATAAACCTAAAGTATGAAAATAAAACAAAACAAATAAACATAATATAAATAAAATAAATGAAAAACTAAAAATAAATAAATTGAATAAAATAAACTAAACTAAACTAAACTAATCCTAAACTTAAATCTAATCATAAACCTAAGCCTAAACTAAATAAGCTAAAATAAACTAAATAAATAAATTAAAATAAACTAAATTAAATAAACCTAAATAAACCTAAACCTAAACTAAAATAAGATAAACTAAACTAAATATACTAAACCTAAAAATAAACTAAATTAACTAAATAAATAAAGACTCTACTAAATAAGAAAACCTAATCTAAATAAATAAAACCTAAAATAAATAGATAAACCCAAACTAAAAATAAACTAATCTAAATTAAACAAAAATAAACATAAACCTAAACTTAAAATCTAAACTACATAAACTTAAACCTAATAAAATAAAATAAACTAAAATAAAATAAGCTAAACCTAAACTAAGTAAACCTAAACCTAAACCTAAACTAAAAATAAATAAACTAAACTAAATAAATAAACCTAAACTAAATAAACTAAATAAAAACTAAAATAAAAATAAATCTAAACCTAAACTAAACTAAAATAAATAGATAAACCTAAACTAAAATAAAAATAAACCTAAACCACCTAAACCTAAAGCCTAAATAAAAATAAACCTAAACATAAACCTAAAAAACTTAAACTAAAATAAACATAAACTAAAATAATTAAAATAAAATAAAATAAATTAAAATAAATCAACCTAAACCTAAATAAAATAAACCTAAACTAAATAAACCTAGACTAAATAAAACCAAAAACTAAACGAAACCTATACGTAAACTTAAATAAACAAACCTAAAATAAAAGGAAACCTAAATCTAAACCTATACCTAATCCTAAACTAAATAAACCTAAACCTAAACTAAAAATAAACCTAAACTAAATAAAACTTAAACCTAAATAAACCTAAACTAAATTAACCTATACCAAAACCTAAGCTTAAACTTAATAAAAAAAAATAAACTAAATAATAAATAAAATAAATCTAAACTTAAATAAACTAAAGATATTATAACAAATAAAACCAGACTAAAAACTAAACTAAATAAAACTTAAAACCTAAACTAAAATAAATAAAATTAATAAATGAACTAAACTAAACCTAAACCTAAACCTAAACCTAAAAATAAATTAAACTAAACTAAATTAAAATAAATAAGACCTAAACCTAAACTAAATAAACTAAATAAATTAAACTAAATAAATAAACTTAAACCTAAATAAATAAACCTAAATAAAAATAAAATAAAACTTAAACCTACACCTAAACCTAAACCTAAACCTGAACCTAAACTAAACTAAAAAAACTAAACTAATAAAACCAAAATAAACCTAAACCTAAACCTAAACCTAAACTAAATTAAACAAAATAAAAAGAAAATAAACTAAACTAAAAATAAACTAAATAAATAAAACTAAATAAATAAACCTAAACCTAAACTAAATTAAAAATAAACTAAAATAAAACTAAACTAAATAAATAAATAAATAATTAACCTAAGCTAAACTAAACTTAATAAACCTAAACTAAAATAAATAAAATAAATAAACCCCATACCTAACTAAACCTAAACTAAACTAAAGTAATTTGATAATATAAAACTAAATAAAATAAACCTAAACCTAAACCTAAACCTAAACTAAATAAATAAAATAAAATAAATTAAATTAAATAAACCTAAACTAAATAAATAAACTAAATAAACTAAATAAAATAAACTAAAATAAACCTAAACAAAATAAATGTAAAGTAAACTATATAAACCTAAAACCAAAATCTAACCCTAAACCTAAACTAAACTAAACTAAAATGAATTAAATAAAAGCACAACTAAACTAAATAAAATAAACCTAAACTAAACTAAAAGCTATAAATAAAACCTAAAACCTAAAACTAAACCTAAAACCTAAACTAAAATAAACTGAAACTATAAACCAAAAAAAAGCTAACTAAAACCTAAACCTAAACCTAAATAAATAAACTAAACTAAACTAAAATGAACCTAATCCTAAAATAAATAAATAATTAAATAAACCAAACCTAAACCTAAAATAAACATAGCCAAAACCAAATTAAATAAACCTAAACTAAAATAAACCTAAACCTAAAAATAAACTAATGTTAACTAAACCTAAATAAAACTAAATAAACATACACCTAAATAAACTAAAACTAAATAAACCTAAACCTAAATAAATAAACCTAAACTTAAATAAATAAACCTAAATAAACATAAACCTAAGTAAATAAACTCAAATAAATAAACTAAACTTAAATAAATAAACCTAAACCTAAACTGATACCTAAACCTAAATAAACTTAAACTAAATAAATAAACTAAAAAAACCTAAACTTAATAAACTAAATAAACCTAAACTAAACTATAAAAAAAAACCCTAAATTTAAACCTAAAAAACCTTAAAACATAAACTAAACTAAACTGAAATAAACATAAACTAAATCTAAAATTAAACCTAAAATAAATAAATGAAACCTAAGCTAAATAAACTCAACAAAAAAGAACCTAAACCTAAACCTCAAATTAAATCTAAACCTAAATCTAAACTAAATAAACTAAAATAAATCTAAACCTAAACCTAAACCTAAATAAAACAAACCTAAACTAAACAAAAATTAAATAAACCTA
The DNA here is from genome assembly GCA_021442155.1 of Cymbidium sinense. Lineage (NCBI taxonomy): Eukaryota > Viridiplantae > Streptophyta > Magnoliopsida > Asparagales > Orchidaceae > Cymbidium > Cymbidium sinense. Next base: position 35,770,514 of record CM038233.1, on the reverse strand, counting down.
AACCTAAAATAAACCTAAACATAAACAAAACTAAAAATAAGCCTAAACTAATAAAAAAACTAAACCTAAACCTAAACTAAACTAAACTAAAGTAAACTAAACTAAGCTAAATAAAACTAAACCTAAGATAAACTAAATAAACTATATAAAATTAAACCTAAACCTAAACTTAAACCTAAACCTAAATAGAACCTAAACCTAAACATAAACCTAAACATAAACTAAATAAACCTAAAATTAAACCTAAACCTAAAGCTAAACCTAAACCTAAACCTAAGAAATATAAAATAAAATCTAGGCCTAAACATAAACTTAAACTAAACCTAAACCTAAACCTAACCTAAACTAAACCTAAACCTAAACCTTAACTAAAATAAACTAAACTAATAAACTAAATAAATGTAAACTAAACTAAAATAAATTAAATAAATAAACTGAATAAAATAAACCTAAACCTAAACCTAAACCTAAACCTAAAATAAATAGAACTAAATTAAAAAAATAAATAAACTAAATAATATAAACCTAAATAAAACCTAAACCCTAAACTAAACATAAAGATAAACCTAAACCTAAACCTAAACTAAAAAAACTAAAATAAAACAAAACTTAAACTAAAGTTAAACTTAAACCTAAACTAAATAATCAAAATAAACTAAACTAAATAAACTTAAACCTAAACCTAAACCTAAACTAAATAAAATAAACATAAACATAAACCTAAACTAAAATATATAAATAAACCTAAACCTAAAATTAAAAATAAACCTAAATAAACCTAAATCAAAACCTATAATTAAACCAAAATAAATAAATTAAACAAAATAAAAATAAAATAAATAAACCTAAACTAAACTAAATAAACCAAAACCTAAACCTAAACCTAAACCTAAACTAAAATAAAGTAAATAAAATAAACTAAATAAATAAACCAAAACTAAACTAATTAAGCCTAAATGTAAACCTAAAAAAAAATAAACCAATACACCTAAACCTAAAAAAACAAATAAAAATAATTAAATAAATAAACATAAACTTAATCCTAAACCTAAACCTAAAAGAAAAACTAAATAAACTAAACTAGAATAAACCTAAATAAATAAACCTAAACCTAAATTAAAATAAATAAACCTAAAAAATAAAAGGAAATAAAAAATAAATAAACCTAAAACTAAACCTAAATAAACTAAATAAATAAAAACCTAAACCTAAACTAAACTAAATAAACTAAAACCAAAATAAAATAAACCTAAAACCTAAACCTAATCCTAAACCTAAACTTAAACTAAATAATCTTAAACTAAACTAAATAAACTAAAACCTAAACTAAATAAATAAACCTAAACCTAAACCTAAAACTTAAAATCAAAACCTAAAACCTAAAGCTAAAATAATAAAATAATAACCTAAACTTGAACCTAAAACTAAAAAACAAAACCTAAACCTAAAAAATAAAATAAAAATAAAACTGAACCTAAACAAAAAATCAAACTTAAAATTAACCTAAACTAAAATACCAAAAATGGAAACCTAAAAAAATAAATAAAAATCTAAACCTAAACCTTAAAATAAAAAAAAACCTAAACTTAAAAAATAAAATAAAAATAAAACTTAACTAAAAATTTAATTTAAACATAATCCTAAACCTAAAAGAAAATAAAATAAAAAACCTAAACTAAAATAAGTAAATCGAAAATAAATATACTAAACTAAATAAAAATAATAAAATAAAATAAATTAAAATATATAAAAGATAAACTAAATAAACCTAAACCTACCAGTTTACTTAATTAAAAAATAACCCTAAATGAAAAATCCTAAACCCAAAACCCTAAACCCTAAACAAAAAAACTAGCCTTATATCGTAAACCCTAAAAAACCCTAAACTAAAAACTCTAAACCCTAAACTCTAGACATTAAACCCTAAACCCTAAACCTTAAACCATGACCCTAACCATAAAACCTAAACCCTAATAATATTAATCGTAAAACCCTAAACCCTAAACCCTAAACCCTAAACCTTAAACCCTAAATGCTAAACCTTTAACCCTAAACCCTAACCTTAAAACCTAAACCATAAACCCCATACCCTAAACTTAAGCCAAAAGTTTCTAAATAAATTAAAAAATAACCCTAAAACCTAATAAACTTAAATCTAAACCTAAACCTTAAAAATGGGCAGAACCTTGACGGCAGGAACATCACTCAACCAAGTTCAGTCTAGATTTGGTGGTGGAGGCGGAAGGTGAAGGCAGAGGCAGTGGTTATCAAAATGGTGGTGGGGAATCTGGAGGCATTGGTGGATATGGAGGTGGTGGTCAGAATAGTGGTGGTTATGGATGTAGGAGTGATGGAGGTTTTAGTCATGGTGGTGGTGGAGGGAGAGATTGTAGATATGATGGAAAATCCACACTCAGTGGTGGGTGGTTACGATGGGAACTAAGCGAAGAATGGGCGTCGATCTGCTTATGGAACTGTGTCTTTATAGTAGATACGATTCTAGTTTTCTAGGGCTATTGATTTGCTCTGTGCATGCTTATTTTTTATCTATGTCGTCTCTTATGTCTTTGAGAACTTGGTGTGTTAATTGATTGAAGAGATAAAAATTAAGAAATGTTGTATTTGAATTTATTCTCCATTAAAAAAAACCAAAAAACCAAAAGTCCAAAATAAAAAATGAACCTAAAGCCTAAAACTTAAACCCTAGACCCTAAACCCTAAAAATAATAATAAGAATAATAAAAACCATAAACTTAAATGCTAAACTCTAAAACTAACCCTAATCCTTAAAACCTAATAAAAAACTAATAAAACACTAAACTAAATAAACTAAAACTAATAAATAATAAACTAAAAAAATAATAAACTAAAACTAATAAATAATAAACTAAAACTAATAAACTAATAATAAACTAAAATGAATTATAAACTAAAACAAAAACTAATTATAAACTAAAACAAAAACTAATCAAACTAAGTAAACTAAACTACGTAAATAAATACTAAAAAACTAATAAACTAATAATAACAAAAACTAAATAAACTAATAAACAAACAAATAACTAAATTAAACTAATAATAATAAACTAAGTAAAAATAAATTAAACTAATAAAACTAAGAAAAATTAAACAAATAAACTATCTAAATTAAACTCCAATAAATAACTAACTAATAATGATAACTAATAAATAAACCTAAACCCTAAACATAATTAATATATTAAATAACTAAATAATAATAAAACTAAACCCAATAACTAAATTAATAATAACTAAACTAACTAAACTAAAACTAATAAACAAACTAAATAATAAATAAAAAACTAATAATAATAAGTAACTAATAACTAAATTAAATTAATAAACTAATAAACTAACATAATAATAATAACTAAACTAATAATAAAACTAAAGAAACTACAACTAAATAACTAATAATAACTATCACTAAATTAATAAACTAATAATAAATTAAACTAATTAAAACTAATAACTAAACTAATGATATTAATAAACTAAAATAATAATAAACAAAATAATAAATAAAACCTAAACAAATTATACTAAATCTAATAATAATAAACAAACCTGAGAAACTAGCTAATAATAATAAACTCATAAAACTAAATAAACTAATAAACTAATAAATAATAATATTAAAAAATAAACAAAATTAAAAAGTAATAATACTTAAAAAACACTAAATAATAATAAAACCTAATAACATAAAAATTAAAACCTAAACCTAAATCTAAACCCTTAAAACCTAAAATAAAACCTAAAAAATAAACTAAATAAAAAAAATAAACCTAAACCTAAACTAACTACATAATAAACTAAACTAAATAAACTAAACTAAAAATAAACCTAAAATTAACCTAAACTTAAACCTAAACCCTAAACTAAACTAAACCTAAACCCTAAACCCAAATTAAAGAAACTAAACAAAAAATAAATAAACCTAAACTAAATAATAACGTGATAAACTAAAAAAATAAAACCAAAAATAAAAATAAATAAAATAATGAAATAAAAAACCTAAACCTAAAATTAAAATAAGTAAAACCTAAAAAATAAAACCTAAACTAAGCCTAATCCAAATCCTAAACCTAAAAACTAAAAATAAACCTAACTACTAAACCAAATAAATAAAAAAAATAAACTAAATAAATAAATAAATAAATAAATAAAATAAACTAAAATAAACTAAATAACCTAAAAAACTAAAATAAACAAAATAAAATCTAAACCTTAATAAACCTAAACATAAATAAATAAAATAAGCTAAACTAAAATAAACCTAAACCTACACCTAAACCAAAACTAAATAAACCTAAACCCTAAACCTGAACCTAAAAATAAATGAAACCTAACCTAAATAAAATTAAATAACACCTAAACCTATAATAAAATATCTAAACTAAAAAAATAAACTAAATAAATAAATAAAAATAAACCTAAACTAAACCTAAACTAAAAAAGCCAAACCATAAACCCTAAACCCAAAATAAAATAAAACTATACGAACTAAACTAAATAAAACCTAAACCTAAACCACAATAAGCTAAATAAATAAACTTAAACCAAAACCTAAATAGATAAATAAACTAAACAAATAAACCTAAACCTAAAGTAAATAAATAAACCAAATAAAGAAATAAAATAAACCTAAACTAAACATCTTAAAAAATAAACCTAAACCCTAAACCCAAAATAAAATAAAAAATAAAAAAAATAAACTAAACAAACCTAAACTTAAACCTAAATAAATAGACAAACTAAAAATATAAACATAAACCTAAAACTAAATAAATAACTAAACTAAATAAATGAACTTAAACCTAAACCTAAGCCTAAATGAAACTAAATAAAATAAAACCTAAAAAAATAAATAAAAAAACCTAAACCTAAACCAAAACCTAAACTAAATAAACCTAAAAATAAATAAATAAACTAAACTAAACAAAAATAAATAAACCTAAACCTAAACTAAAATAAACCAAATAAATTAACATAAATAAACCTAAATAAATAAACAAAACTAATAAAATAAAAATAAAAACTAAAAGAAAATAAATGAATCTAAACCTAAAAATTAGAAACCTAAACTTAGTAAACCTAAATAAACCTAAATCTAAACTTAATCTGAAACCTAAACCCAAATAAACTAAACTACAAATAAAAATTAACCTAAACCTAAATAAAAATTAAATAAACCTAAACTAAACCTAAACCTCAACTAAATAAAACTAATTAAAATAAACTAAATAAAACTTAAACCTAAACCTAAACATAAATTAAAATAAAACATAAACTAAACAAACTAAACTAAATAAACAAAAATATAAATAAAAGAAAAAATAAATAAAACATATACCTAAACCTAATTTAAACCTAAACTAAATAAACTAAAAACAAAATAAAATAAACTAACCTATACTAAAATAACTAAAAATAAATAATAAATAAAAAAACCTAAACCTAAAGTAAACCTCAACCTAAAAAAATCAACTTAAATAAACATAAACTAAGTTTAAAAAAACCAAAACAAAACTAAAATAAAACTAAACTAAAATAAAAATAAAACATAAACCTAAACCTAAACCTAAACTAAAAAAAATAAACTATATAAATAAATAATAAAATAAACCTAAATTAAGCCATACCTAAATGAAACTAAAAATAAAAACCTAAAAAATAAAAAAACATAAACTAAAATAAAATTAAAATGATTAACTAAACTAAAAATGAATAAACCTAAACCTAATCCTAAGCTACATAAAAAAAACTTAAACCTAAACTTAAACCTAATTAAAATAAACCCTACACCCTAAATCATAAACCCAAAACCCTAAACCCCAAACTCTAAACCATAAACTCTAAACACTAAACCCTGACCAAAACTGAGCCCTATCCCTAAACCAGGCCACTCAAACCTAAACTAGCCCTAAATTGACCTGAGCCAGCCACTGGCCTGAGCCCTAAACTGACCTGACCATAAACTGGGCCCTAAACCCTAAGACCACAAAACTGAGCTCTGACCTGAAACCCTAAAAAGGCTGGGCCACAGATGAGCCCCAGGCCACTGGTGACCAAACTGGCCTCAGGACTAAAAGCTCTAGGGCGGGAGGACTAAACTGAGCCTAGGCCCTAAATCCTGGGCCCTGGGCCAGACCCTGGGCTCTATGCCTGCCACATCCCACCCTAAACCTGAGCCCCAGGCCACTGAGCCAGGCCAGACCCTATTGATCCTGGGCTTTACCTGCACTGGGCACCTGACTGGGCCTGAGCCCTGGGCCCCCACAGGCCCTAAACCCCACCCACTGAAAACCACTGACCTAAACATTAAGGAAAGATAAGGCAAAATAAAGATAAAAATAACCTAAACCTATTAATATAAAAAAATAATATAAAATAAAAACCTAAACTAAAATCTAATCCTAAACCTAAACCTAAAAATAAAATAAAATAAAAAAATAAAAACTAAGCTAAAATAAAATAAATAAAAATTTAAATTAAACTAAAAAATAAAATAAGGCAATCACTAAAAAACCTAGATAAAATAAAAACTAAATGTAAAATAAAAATAAAATAAACCTAAAATAAAATAAAATAAAAATTAAATAAAAACCTAAACCTAAAAAATAAACCTAAAAATAAAGAAAAAATAAAACCTAACCCTAAACTAAAAAAAAGCCTAAACCTCAAATAAATAAAATAAAATAAACCTAAACCTAAACATAATCCTAAAATATTCTAAACATAAACCCTAAACTAAATAACATAAAATAAACTAAAAATAAACCTAAACCTAAACTAAAAAATAAAACCTAAAAATAAATATAAAATAAAATTCTAAATCCTAAAACTAAATGAAAAATTAAAAATAATACCTAAACCTAAAAAATAAGATAAAAATAGAATAAACTAAAAACTAAACAAAAAACTAAACCTAAACCTCAAAAATGAACTAAAATAAAAAACCTAAACTAAAATAAATAAAGCTAAAAGAAATAAACTAAACTAAAAAAAATATAAAAATTAAACCTAAATAAAGATAAAAAAATAAAATAATGTAAATAAACAAATGAACTAAATAAACCTAAACCTTATGGTTTACTTAATTTAAAATAAATAACCATAAACCCTAAACCCTAAACCCCAAATCCTAAAACCTAAACCATAATCCCCAGACCCATGGTGACTCACACCACTAAACCTAAACCCACCCTACTCTTGCTCTTGACCTCAATCCTAAACTGACCACACTCCCAGGCCACTGGCCCTAAATAGTGAGCCTTAACCACAAACCCTAAAGCCCAAACCTAAACTGAGCCTCCCAGGCCCTAAATGGTGAGCCTTAAAACTAAGGCCACAAGCTAAACACTAAACCCTAAACCATAAACCCTAAACCCTAAATCCTAAAATTCAAAACCCTAAACCCTAAAATCCTAAAAACCTAAACCTAAACTAAATAAAACCTAAAAGTAAAATAAATAAATAAACTTAAGCCTAAATAAAATTATAAAATAAAATTAAATAAAAATCTAAGCTAAACATAAACCTAAACCTAAAATAAAATAAAATCTAAAATAAAAATAAACTATAATAAAATAAATAAAAACATAAACTAAACTATGAGATATAGATAAACTTATGATTTAAAAACCTAAAAAAAATAAAAACTAAACATAAAAGTAAAAATAAAATAAACTTAAAATAAAATAAAATAAAAACTAAATAAAAACCTAAACCTAAAAAATCAACCTAAAAATAAATAAAAAGTTAAATCTAAACCCTAAACTAAAAAAATTATACCTAAAATAAAATAAACCTAAATTTAAACTTAAATAAAATAAACTAAAATAATTAAAACCTAAACCTAAACCTAAGCTAAATAGAATAAAATAAATTAAAAATAAAACTAAACCTAAACTAAAAAATAAAACCTAAATATAAACATAAAATAAAAAGCTAAAACCTAAAGCTTAAAAAATTAAATAAAAACCTAAACATGAACCTAAAAATAAAAAATAAAACCTTGACCTAAAAAATAAAATAAAAATAAAACTCAACTAAAAATAAACCTAAACTTAAACAAAAGTAAAACCTAAAATAAAGTAAAATAAAAACATTAAATGTAAACTTAAAAATTAAAATAAAAACCTAAACCTAAAAATAAAAAATAAAACATAAACTTAAAAAAATAAATCTAAACATAAATAAACTAAACTAAATAAAAATATAAACTAAATCAAAATAAAATTAAAAAATAAATTAAACTAAAAAAACCCTTAAACCCTAAACCCTAAACAAAAAAACTAACCCTAAACCCTTAAAAAAAACCCTGATCACTGACCACATGTAAATTTAAAATCTACAAACCCTGACCATAAACCCTAAACCACTACTAATCCTAAACCCTAATCCCTAAACCTGACCCCCCAGCCAAAGACTCTAAAATGCTAAACCATAAACACTAAACCCTAAACTCTAAATGCTAAACACTAAAATGTAAACAACCCTAAACCTAAACCCTAAACCCCCAAGCCACAAACTAAACCCCAAACCTTAAACATAAACCTAAAGTATCTAAATAAATTTAAAAATAAACCTAATCCCAAAAATCTAATAAACTTAAACCTAAACCTAAACCCTAAGAATGGGTAGAACCTTGAAGGAAGGAACATCACTGTCAACCAAACTTATAGTTGATCTAGAGATTGAGGCCAAGGTAGAGGCAGCGGTTATCATAGTGGTGGTGGGTGATTTGGAGGTGCTAGTGGATATGGAGGTAGTGGTCGAACTAATCGTGGTTATAGAGGTAGGAGGAGCGACGGAGGCTATAGCCATGGTGGTGTCAGAGGGAGAGATTGTAGATATGATGGCGGATCCCACTACTCGAGAGGCTAGGGTAGTTCCAATCTACAGTTTATGGAACTGTGTTTTTATCATTGAGATGGTTCTAGTTTTCTAGGGCCTTTGATTTGCTATATGCGTGCTCATTTTTTATCTATGTCATCGCTTGTGTCTTTCAGAACTTGGTGTGTTACTTGATTGATGAAATCAAAAAGAAGAAATGTGGAATCTAGATTTATTCTCTATTAAAAAAACCAAAAACTTGAACCCTAAACTTAAAACCTAAACCCTAAACCCTACACCATAAAAATAAAAAAATAATAATAATAAAAAAACCCTAACCCTAAATGCTAAACCCTAAAACTAACCCTAATCCTTAAACCCCTACAAACTAAGCCACAAACCCTAAACCCTAAACCCTAAACCCTAAAACCCAAACCAAACTAAACTTTAAACCCTAAATCCTAAACCCTAAACCATAATACTAATAAAACACTAAACTAAGAGCTAAAAATAATAAATAATAAAACTAATAAACTAATAATAAATAAAATAATAATAAACTAAAAATAATAACTAAATTATAACTAAATTATAACTAAAATAACAAACTAATAACAAAATAATAACTAAACTAAACATAAATAAAAAAACATACTAAATAAACTAACTAAAATAAAAAAACTAATAAAACTAAATGCTAATTAAACTTAAACTAACTAACTAACAAATATAACTACTAAATAAAACTAACTAATAACTTAACTAAAAACTACTTAAATAAAACAAATAACTAATAAAACTAAATTATTAATAAAACTAATAATAATAACTAATAACTAAACTAAACTAAGAAACTAAGAAACTAACTAAACTTAATAATAAATTAACTAAATAATAATAATTAAAACTAATAATAAAACTAAATAAACTAATCAACTAAATCTAAATAACTAATAATAACTAACACTAAACTATTAAATTAATAATAAATTAAACTAAATAAATAAAATAACTAAAATAATAATAATAATAATAATAATAATAATAATAATAAACCAAAAAAATAATAAACTAAATAATAAATAAAAATTAAATAAATATAGTAAACATAAAAATAATAAACATACCTAAGAAACTAACAAATAAAAACAAACTAATAAAATTAACTAAACTAATAAACAAATAAATAATGATAATAATAAATAAACTAAACTAAAAACTAATAAAATCTAAAAAAACACTAAATAATAATAAAACCTAATAACGTAAAAGCTAAAAACAAACTAAATAAAAAATCCTAAACTAAACCTAAATAAACAAAATAATAAACTAAACTAAAAATAAACAAAATAAAGTAAATAAATAAAATAAACCAAAACCTAAACTAAACTAAATAATAAACTAAACTAAAAATAAACCTAAAATAAACCTAACCTAAACCTAAACCTTAAACTAAACTAGACTAAACCTAAAACCTAAATTAAATAAACTAAACCTAAACTAAATAAAATAAATCTAAGCCTTAACTGCTAACATAAACCTAAACCTATAATCTGACTAAATAAATAAACTAAACTAAATAAAAAATAAACCTAAACTAAACTAAATAAACCTAAACTAAACCTAAATAAATAAAAAAAATATTAAATAAATAAACTAAATAATAAAACTAAACTAAACTAAACTTAAAAACCTAAAACTTAAAATAATTTTAAAACTAACCCTTAAATAAATAATAAATAAACTAAATAAATAAATAAACTAAATAAACCTAAACTAAAATAAATAAATAAAAATAAAAATAAAAATAAACTAAATAAACTTAAAAAAACTAAATAAACTAAACAAAACCTAAATAAATAAAATAAAATAAACCTAATAAAAACTTAAACTAATAAAATTATCTAAACTAAATAAATAAATTAAACTAAAATAAACCTAACCAAAACATAAACTAAAACTAAATAAGCATGAACCCTAAACCTAAAGCTAACCTAAATAAAACTAAATAAAACCTAAACCTAAAATAAAATAAACCATAAACTAAATAAATAAACTAAATAAATAAACTAAATAAACCTAAATAAATAAAATAAAATAAACTAAACTAAATAGATATAAATAAAATAAAACAAAATAAAACCTAAACCTAAACCTAAAATAAACTAAAAATAAAAAATAAAGAACAAAAATAAATAAAATAATTTAAAAAAATAAATTAAATTAAGTAAAGAAATAAACCTAAACAAATAAAATAAATAAATAAAGATATTCCTAAACAAAACCTAAACCTAAACCCTAAACCAAAAATAAACTTAAACTAAATAAAAACCAAATCTAAACCTAAATAAATAAACCTAAACCTAAACCTAAATAAATAAACTAAATAGAAATAAAAAAATAAGCTGGATTAAACTATCTAAATAAACCTAAACTTAAACCCTAAACTCAAAGTAAAATAAAACTAAAAAAACTAAACTAAATAAAACATAATCTTAAACCTAAAGAAAAAAATAAACTTAATAAATAAACCTAATCTAAACTAAATAAAACTAAAAACTAAATAAACCTAAAAATAAAAATACAATAAACTAAACAAAAATAAATAAACCTTAACCTAAATTAAAAAAAACCAAAAATAAACATAAATAAAGCTAAATAAATAAACTAAACTAATAAAATACAAATAAAAACTAAAATAAAAAATAAATGAACCTAAACCTAATAATAAAAATCCTAAATTAAATAAACCTAAACCTAAACTAAAATAAACTAAACTACAAATAACAATAAACCTAAACCTAAATGAAAATAAATAAATAAACCTAAACTAAACCTAAACCAAAAGTAAAATCTAAATAAAATAAACTAAATAAAACCTAAACCTAAACCTAAATAAAAATAAAACCTAAACTAAATAAACATAAATAAAAATAAAAGAAAAAATAAATAAACTAAATAAAAGCTAAACCTAAATAAAACCAAAGCCTAAACCTAAATAAACCAAAACCCTGAAACAAAACCTAAACCTAAATAAAACCCAAACCTAAAAAAAACTAAATAAACCTAAACCTAACGTAAATAAACTAAAAATTAAATAAAATAAACTAAAATAAATAAAAAATAAATAATAAATAAAACCTAAACCTAAAATAAACCTAAACTTGAAAACCTAAACCTAAAAACTGAAACCTAAATAAACATGAACTAAACTAAAATAAAACCTAAACTAAACTAAAATAAAAATAAACTAAAATCAAAACAATATAAACTAAAACGGACTAAAATTGGATAAATAAATGAAAATAAACTTAAAAAATACTAAATTAAATACAAAATTAATAAATAAAATAAACTAAATAAACTAAAAAAAAAAGGCTAAAGTAAATACTAAACCTATGGAAAAACCACCAACATAAGAAGGTTAAAACAACTAAACTAAATGTAACTAATTAAAGCTCATGCACTAGGCCAGTTCATAAGCTCTATCCTAAACTCTACAGGCCTAAAACTGAGCCCTGACCTAGGCTACCACACAAGACCACAAACATGGGCTCCCAGGCCACTGACTGACCATTAGGCAGTGGGATCCAAGGCCCTGACCCTGACCTGGGCCCTGGGCCGGACTGATCCTGAAACAAACCCCTGAGCCTGGGCTCAGGCTTGCTGGGCTTAAAGGCTACCTAACTAAAGGCCCCAGGTGATTTTATGGGCCAAACGGCCAGAAACAACACATGCCCTGAGGCTGAGCCCAGTTAGATAGATGGCCTAGCTTTAAAAAAGGCCACTGAGCCACAGGCATAAACAAACCCTATGATCCACTAGGCTTGCGCCACTAAGACTGGACCTGCCCAGGCCCTAAACTAAACTAAGCCCTAAACTAAAACCACAGCCAACTAACTACTGGGCCACTACCACTGACCATTGGGCCACTGAGCCATACCATAAACTAGCTGATCTCACTATAAATCTAAAATAAATGGTTAAAACCTAAACCTAAATAAGATAAAACTAAATATAAACTAAACTAAAATAAAATAATAAATAAACCTAAATAATAAAAATAATAACTAAACTAACTTATAATAAATAAAATAAAATAAACTTAAAATAAAATAAAATAAAAACTAAATAAAAACCTAAACTTAAAAATAAAACATAAAAATAAATAAAAAATAAAATCAAAACTCTAAAAAAAAACTTAAACCTCAAATAAACAAAATAAAATAAACCTAAATCTGAACTAAAATAAATAAAACCTAAACCTAAACAATAAACTAAATAAAATAAAATTAAACAAAATTAAACCTAAAACTAAACTAAAAAATAAAACCAAAAAATAAACCTAAAATGAAACCCTAAAACCTAAAATAAAAGTTAAAATTTAAAAATAATACCCAAACCTAAAAAATAAAAAAATAAAACTAAACTAACAAAAACATAAATTGAAACCTAAACCAAAAAAATAAACTAAAATAAATAACCTAAACTAAATAAAAATAAAAAATAAACTTAAATAAAAACAAAAAATAAAATAAACTTAACAAAATAAAAAATAAAGTAAATAAACTAAACAAAATAAACCTACATAAATATAAAAGAAAAAATAAATAAACTAAATAAAACTTAAACCTAAATAAAAATAAAACCTAAACCTAAATAAAACCCAAACCTAAACTACACTAAATAAACCTAAACCTAACATAAACTAAAAATGGATAAACTAAACCATACTTAAAAAAAACTAAAAATAAATAAACTAAATAAAAAATAAATAAAACCTAAACCTAAAATTAACCTAAACCTAAAAACCTAAACCTAAATAAACATGAGCTAAACTAAAATAAAAAATAAACTAAAATAACAAATAAAACATAAACTAAAACATAAACTAAAAAATGTTTTTTTAATAAATAAATGACAAAATAAACTTAAATAAAATACATTAACTAAACTAAAATTAATATCTAAAAATAAATAAAACCTAAACTAAAATAAAACTAAAAAAAGTAAAGCTAAGTTAATGAGCTAACATAAAAACCAAACCTTAAATACATAAAAAAAATTATAAAGAGTCTAAACTAAAGCTAAACTTAATTAAAAAAACTCTGCCCTAAAGGTTATAAGCCCTGATCCTAAACCCTAAACCCTACCCTGCACAAGATCATGACCCTACCCTCTGCCATAAACCCTACCCTAACCAGGCCAGATATTAACCCCACCCTAAACCACAACACTAAACCTAACTTAAATAATACGACCCTAAACCCTAATCCACTGACTCCAAACTACTTAAAACATGCCTGACCACTAAACTAAACTAAACTGGTAACCCCTCCCCAAAAATAAATAACTAAACTAACACTAAATTAAACCCTAAACTCAAAATCTCAAACCAAAAATAAACTTCCTCCCGTCTTACTCTGGCGATTGTTCCTTTCTTTTTTTCCTTACGGCTTGGCCATGTTTCGACCGTTCCTGATCATTCCTTCTAGATTTCTGCTCTTAGTTGGCCACTTATGTGAGTTTCCCTTGATCTTCCAATGGTGGAAGCGCCACTTTTTGCACAGCTGAGCTCTTCAAACTTGGAGGCGTCGGCTAAGGCTTCTGATTTTTAAGGTAATATCGATCCGACTCCAGCCATTATTACCTACTGTTAAGTCCTTCAAGGATGCTTTATCTGGTAAGAACACTTGCTCTAATGCTTCAATCAATTTAATTTCAACTTCTTTCTGTGGAATGCTGGCTGTAATGTGCTCGGATCTTGATGTGGAAAAGCTGGCAAAGCCCTTTGAATTTTCATTAGTTGGTAAATTTTCATTGTGTTGCCCGACTCTTGAAAGCATCTGATCCTTCTTTCATAACCTAAAGCTCTCGATTATTTTTACTATGTGATTGATTGATCCTAGACATATCCTTATTCAGCTATCTAATGATTTAGACTACTCAAGAGTCTTTTCTTGTCGCTCTTACTTTGTGTACAATTGTTAAATGAGGCTTTTGAAATGGTCTCCTCTATTTGATGTCAAAGAGGAATCCCCAATTATTCCTTTATGGCTTTTCCAAACATGGGGATACATTATGTTACCCATCAAGTCCTATTTGCGATTGGGGCTCTCTTTGGTAGACCCCTTCAAATAGATCAAGCCACCGTTGCGAGATCATGTCCATCAGTTGCTCATATTTTGGTTGAGATTGATATTACCAAAAAGTACCTTAAAGTTATTTGGATCGGTTCAAAAAAATTTGGGTATAATCAAAAAGTGGAATTTGAAAATTTCCCTATTCTTTGCACACATTATAAGATCCATGGTCATGATCACTCTGAATGCTTTGTCTTACACCCTAATCTTAAAAAGAAAAAATTGTCTAATCCTAATCCCTCTCTGATAAATGAAAAAAATAATAAGTTTGCTTATGTGCATAAAGTTACTCAAAATGGAACTCACCCTCCTACCCCCTCTCCTTTATTACCTACAGATTTGCCTATTGGAGAACAATCTGAGCTTGATAAAAATAATGATATTGAGGTTTATGAGGAAACTAATGATAACTTACCTAACATTGCTTCTACTTGTATTAACTTGGCACCTCAAGACAATCCTTTGACTCATATGAATCATAATGGTGATTTGAATGGGAACCTCAAGTTGGATCAAAATCTCAAAACTAATTCTGGAATTGTTCTGAAAATTTTTGATGATTTGGTGATGGAGCAAAATTTGAATAGTACTCACAGAAATGAAAATGAATTTTGTGCTATTAATGGTGTCACAACCTCTCCTTTTATTACCTACAGAGTGATATACATGCTAACCCTATTTCTCAACCTAACTATGATACCGAAGAAGGGGAAATCACCATTAAGAATGCTTTGACAAATACTGGTCCTATTCTGAATAGTACAAATCACTCTCTTTCAGATGGAGATACTTTAGACATAGATAGGCCTTTTCAAACTATTATTAAAAAAATTCCTTAAAGCTAGAATGTTCACTAATAGCTCCACTAGAACCACTCGATCTTCTCTAACTTCCCATAAATAATTATTTTATGTTTCTCTTCTTCTTATTTTTCATTTTTCAATTATCTCTTCTCTTTTCCTCAACTTATTATGATCAATTTTCTTATTTGGAATGTTTGGGGTAGTGGGACTCTCACTGTCTGCAATCGTATTAGAAGCCTTTGTCATACTCATAACATAGCCTTACTTGTTATTATTGAGCCATTCATTCACTCTTCTAAGATTACCCATGTTACTAGAACACTAAGCTTTCAAAATTTCTTTTATAATATTAGTTATAAAATTAGGTGTTTTTGGAATAATTTAATCAACATCTCTATCCCTGATGATCTCCAACAATTGGTTAATGTTTAAATCTCATTGGGTGAATTTTCTGCTCTTGGTTCCTTTATCTATGCATCTTATAATAGAGCTGGTAGGAACATCCTTTGGGATCAATTAAGAACGTATGCCTCCTCGGTCAATAAACCCTAGTTGGTTGGGGTTGATTTCAACACTATTATCGCTTCCTCGAGAAGGGGATGTTGCTCTCCTAACATCCACTCCATGGAAGAGTTTTTTAATATGATTCTTGATTACAATCTGATATTGGTTTTTATGGCTCTGATTATACGTGGCATAACTCTAGACTCTAGCAGTGGCTTGATAGGACCCTCTTTAATTCCTTTTGGATCAATCAATGGCCCCTCACTTCTATTGAGCATTTGAGCAGAACTTTGTCTGACCATGCGCCGCTATTGATCTCCATCAAAACTCCTTCCAGTACTATATCCTCCCCCACTCCTTTTAGATTCCAAAATATGTGGACCCAACATAATGATTTCTTTAATGTTGTTTCCACTAATTGGATGGCCCCTATTCACCTAGACAATTCCATTAAAGTCATGATTCGACTTTGTCTTAAGCTTAAAAGACTAAAATAAAACCTAAATTGGTGGAACAAACACCATTTTAAAAATCTTTTTGCCAATCTTAAAAATATGGAACAATTAGTTTGCTCCCTTGAAGATGCTGTGTTAACTGACCCTAGTAAGCTTGATGAGTTGAACATGACTAAAGATAACTTGATTAATTACTAGAATATGGAGGAAACCTATTGGCAAAAAGCTAGCATATTCTTGATGACGAAATACAAGGTATTTCCATGCTCTTTTCAAAAGGAAAGCCTTAAACTCTATTCAAAAATCAAAATATTACGGTATTTGGATCCGATAATAATGAAATTAAAGATTTTGTCATTCAATATTTTCAAAATTTATTAAACAACAACCCTAAATTAGAACCCCTCTCCAACACTCACCTGATCTCCTCTATGATTACTAATGATGAAAACTATTTACTCACTTTGCTTCCTATAGAAACTGAGATTAGTAGTACTCTCAAAAGCATGAACACTCTGTTGCTAGCCTACACCACGACTCATTTCTTTATTATTGGCCTATTATTAAGTCGACCTTGTTGATCTTTGTTGTTCTTTTATGGAAACTCTTTACCTAGATAACTTTTAGCACTTCCAATGTTCTCATTCTCAAAACTAATAATCTTGATACTTGGGGAGATTTTAGACCTATCAGCCTTTGCACCTTCTTTCAAAAACTCATTGCTAAATTAATTAATAATAGGATAAGTCCGCTGCTCCCTAAAATTGTTTCTCCTAACCAAACTGGCTTTGTTAAAAGTAGAGCTATATCCAACAATATCCTTCTTGCCCAAGGGCTCGTTCATGACCTTGATGTTCCTATTAGAGGTGGCAACATCCTCTTCAAACTGGACATCTCTAAAGCTTTTGATAACCTCTCTTGGGATTTCCACTTTCAAATTTTCCATTTATTTAGGTTTTCTGATAATTTCATCTGCCTCATCAAAAATTGTATTACCAATGTTTGGTTCTCTATTATCATGAATGGTGAGTCCCTTGGTTTCTTTACTTCGAGGCATGGCTTGAGACAAGGAGACCCCCTTTCACCCTCTCTTTTTATTATTATTGTTGAATATCTATCGAGGTGCCTGAATGATCTTTTCTACAAAAATCCTTCCATATTTTTTAAAACTAAAGGTGGTCTTCCTGTCTCTCATCTTAGTTTTGCTAATGACTTTATAATCTTTTGCAATGCCTCTATTCAGCACATTAAAACTATTAAGAGCCTTCTTAATAAATTTGGCAATGAAAGTGGTCTCTTTCTCAATGAAGGAAAATGTTGTTTCATTTCTTCCCTAAAATCCCTTCTAATAGGATCAATCAAATCTTGAGAATTACTAATTTTCAGCAACATCAACTTCCCATTAATTATCTTAGGGCTCCACTTTTTAAAGGTCAGAAAAGATCTCATCTTTTTGATGATCTAATCCAGAAAATCTCTAATAAAATTTTTGTTTGGGAATTCAATTTACTCTCTTTCGATGGTAGGCTTACTTTGATTAAGAGCAGTCTTAACTCCATGCCTTTATATCTCCTCCAAACCATTATGCCGACCATTTCTATCATTAACAGAATTAAGCACCTCATTAACAAATTTTTTTGGGCCTCTAATAACTCCTCTAAAAGAATGCACTGGACCTCTTGGTTTAAAAGTTGTGGTACCCTAGCTTAAGGTGGTCTTGGATGTAATCCAATCAAAGAAACTATCACTACTTTCTCCTATAAGCTTTGGTGGAATTTTAGGAGTAACAATAGTCTCTAGGCTAATTTCATGACTGTTACATATTGCCAAGGTAAGCACCCCCTCATTTGTCCCTATAAAGCAGGAGACTCTCCTGTTTGGAAAAGACTTTGTTCCATCAAATGGGATGCACAATCCTTAATTTTTTAGGGGATTAACTCTGGCTCCTCCTTCTTTTGGCAAGATAACTGAATTGGATGTGGGTCCATTGATGACCTACTTTCCACCCATTCTACTGCCGCTATTAAAGTGAAATCTTTCTGGCAGAATAATATGTGGAACATTAGTAATCTTATTGATTATATTCCTTCCTTTCTCTTAAACAAGCTTACTACTATTCCTATCATTCCTACCAATAAAGACTAGATCCTTTTTTAGCTCTGACATAATGGTGATTTCAACTTTAAAAATGTTTGGATTCACATTAAAGAAACTCATGATTCTTCCAATGTGTTTCTCAAACTATGGAACAACAATATCCCTACTTCTTACTCTGTTCTTACTTAGCATATTTTGAAAAACTTCATCCCTGTGGACTCCTTGTTGTGGGTAAAGGTTTTCAATTACCTTCAAAATGCCAAAGCTATTTTCACATTGAGAATGTGAATCATGTTATTACTTGAGCCATTGCTTCTAAACTTTGGATTTGGTATGATGACCTCTTTAACATTGTCATTTTC
This sequence comes from Cymbidium sinense, assembly GCA_021442155.1. NCBI lineage: Eukaryota > Viridiplantae > Streptophyta > Magnoliopsida > Asparagales > Orchidaceae > Cymbidium > Cymbidium sinense. Next base: position 35,751,288 of record CM038233.1, on the reverse strand, counting down.
AATGACTCCTTAAATTTATACCAACTTCTTGAAGTTTATTTTGACAACACTATTAAAGGACACATTAAAGACATAGCTTGCTATCACTCTTATTTGGTTCATAAGATGATGAATGAGAAATGATGGAAAACAAAATTTGACTTATTTAATGCCATACAAATAATTCAAAGGTTGCAAATTTGTGGCCAATAAAGCGGGTTTTAACATCTTGGGATCACATCGTAAAATGACAAGATTGTTTATTGGGTAAAACCTCATGCTAACACTATTAAAGTTAACCCTGATGGCTCTGTCTCTCATAAAGGTTCAGGCTGTGGTGGTATTTTTAGAAATCTTAATGGAAAAGTCTTATGTGCCTTTGCTTACCCCCTTAATCAGTGCTCTGTTCCCTTTGCTGAGCTCATGGCAGTGTACAAAGCTATTGAGATTTGCCTTCAAAAAGGTTGGCTCAATATTTGGATTGAGGTGGATGCCCTTCTGATTGATCTATTGACTTCCACCAAAATGGGCAATACGTACTACCTTCTTAAGCAAACTAGAACTCTCCTTGCCCAACTCTACTCTAAAATCACTCATGTATGGCATGAGGGTAATGCATATCTTGATTATTGCTAATCACGGGTGCTAGATTGGATGGAATAAAATTCTTTGACCAACTAACCCTTCCTAAACATTTGCATGGCTTGGTTAATCTGGACAATACTGGGTTTCCTTATCTCAAAAATTAATCTAACCTATTGGATTCACCTGCTTCAATGCCTCTTTTATTGCATGATCATTTTCTATTTACTATTATTATTTCTTTGGTCTTTGCTGATGCATCAACCTGATATCCCTTGTTGTTTACTTGTTGATCTCTATGGCACGTGCTGTTGGTTTAATTATCTTAGCTTTAATTGGGGGCTTACTTCCTCTACTATTATTTTGTTAATGCTCGCTTTGAATTTGATGCATCATCATATTACTCCTTGGTCGGTCCTTTGATGAGCTAAGTGGCATCTACTATTGGTTTAATTATCCCAACCTTAGGGTCTTGTTCGGATGCAACATCTATGTTGAAGGTTTAATTGTTGGTTGTTGGACTTTTGGGCCTTTTGTATAGCAGGCTGCTCTTGGAGTTGGTTTAATGTATTTGTTGTATGTCATTACTAACCCCAGTTTGCATACCTGTAAGGAAAGAATCTACAATACCCTTATTATTATTAATGGTTCTTTGCAGGTTTGGAATTGTTTAATGTCTTCCTTTCAGTATGATTTCTCTGAGGATGATAGTTTTGCTGCTAGCTTGTTCTCCTTTGTCCTAAAGGATTTCATTGATGTGACCCTTTTAAACCCTTATTGTGGCTCTATTGCCCCACTACTTTTTATTGGCTTATCCTATGGTTGCAATAATTATAGTGTTATTTTAATCTATGGTTGTTGGATTTATGGATTCACTATCCTGCAGGTTAACCTTGTGTTTGTTAGCTATTTGTTGCTGGTGTTCTTCTGAATGTCTTTGTGATTCTCATCCGGGCTGTTGCTGATACTTTTATCTGTTGTTTTTTAACTTTTGGCTCTGTTAAAATTATGCAGATCTAGCCTGTTGGTGATTACTGTCCTATTGCTCTTCATGCTGCTTCTGGGGGTTTGTTTTATTTTGTTCAGTTGGCCTCTCTTGAGGTTGTGGACTGCATGATGGCTTTTATTTTTCTGCTTGGCTATTTCTTACCTATCATTTCTCTGAATGTTTATGTTGTTAACATCTGGGATGATGTTGTTTTCATCTGCTACTATTTTTACTTCCTGGTTCAGCTAGTCTTAGCAAGACCACTTCCTTAACTATTTGGGATTTAACTTATGCATTATATAATTTGAATGGTTGGTTTTATGGACAACTTGCTATTATTTTCTATCTTGTTTGTTGGATGGTCTGGATAATTGAGTCTTATATCCAACAAGCTGCTACTGGGGTTGTTTATCTGGTTCAGCAGGGTTCTTTTGGTGTTGTCTTGCTGATTGTCTATGACAACCTCATTTTCCCTATCTGCCAAGAGAGATTTTGCAATTTCCTGTTCAATTTTATTATTTCCTTGCAGGTTTGGACTTCCTTAATGTCTTCTCAATTTGCCTTTACTATGGGTTTAACGCTAACCCGACGCTTTATCTGAAAGGTTTTTTCTGTTGATTGTCCCTTGAACCCTTTCTGTTGCTATTTTACATCTCTGCTTCTTATTGGAGTTTCATATGGTGGGTGTAATTTTTGTTTTATTGCTACCACTATTGGCTTTTGGATTTTAGGGTCCTTTGTCTAGCAGGTTGTCTTTGTGGTTATTATCTATTTCCTGCCTTTTATTTTTCTGACTGCTTTCGCTATTAACAATTGGGCAACTGCTGCTTTCTCCTGCTGCTATTTTATCCCACTTGATTCTGTTAAAATTGTGCAGATCCTTGTGATTATCCATCTGATTATTTGGATCTTTACATATGTTTTGTTTACTCTGATTGGGTGGACTCTTGGCCAGCTTGTTGTTATTAACTGTCTTAGTTATTGGCTGAATTGGATTAATACTCTACATGCTATCTCTGGGGTTTTGGTTTGTTTTGTTTAGCAAGCCTCTATTGAAGTTGTTGATTGCTTGGTGGCTTTTTCTTTGAACCCCCTTATTGATTTATTATATGCATATCATCTGAATTCATTATTCTACTTTACCTGCTGCTGTTTTCTCCATCCTCTTTCAGTTAAACTTGTATCTATTACACTATTTATTTTAGATGGGTGGATTTATGGCCAGCTAGCTAGTTTTTATTATCTTGGTTGTTTGTTGTCTTGGATATTTTCTATCTTGGTTTTTTAGGATTCCTATGTTGGCTCCATCTTTATTGCCTGTAGGACTTCAGGGTCCTATGCTCAACAAGTTGTTTCTGACATTACTGTTCTGATTATTTTTGGTGATTGGTGTCTTGGCTACTGCCTTCCAGAACCCCATTTTTATGATTTATCTATTTGCTTACTAACAACTGCAATGTCTACTCTGATTGAGAGGTTTTATGGCCAACTTGCTATCCCTTGTTGTCTTGGCTATTGCTATCTTGGCTATTTTTTATCGTGGTTATCTGTTGTCTTGTTTTTTCTGGATTCTAATGTTGACCCTCATTTGAATCCCCTTTTTGATTTATCTTCTGGTGGGTTCCAATGTTGCATTAACTATTTTATTGTTGGGGTTGGCTTTTTGATTTCCCTTGCTGTTTATGTCTGGGCTGCTCTTCATCTCTTGATAGTTGTGATCTACATTATCTGCTGAGTGGTACTATGGACAACTGCTGCCTTTTGCTGTCTTGTTGTCTTGGTTATTTGTTGATCTGGATTATCCAATTTTTGGTCCTTAATGCTTCAACTAGAACTATAGCTCTGATTGTCTTTATTTGGTGCTGCTTTTGGTAAGTTGTATTCTATTTCCTATGTTGGGTTATGCTGCCTTCCTATACAATTGCTTTTTGCCAACTACTGATATGGATATTAATAAAGGGGTTGTTCACATCTACATTCATTATTATGATTGGGTTCATTTTCTGGTCTTTACTTCTAGGCTGTCCTATTGGTCTGAAAGATTCATATATATATCATATGTTTGGGATGGTGTTATTTATAGGCTCATTGAATTGCTTAGCAGGATTTTAGTAGGCTGCCTCCTTTGTTGTTTTCTTGTGGAGGGTTTATATGTTGGCATATTTCTCTTCTTGGATATGACTTTTCATGAGGTTCTGGGAAAGATGGCACATTCTCATATGTATAAGTATTCTCATGTCAGGGTGACTATATTGAAGATACTTTTCCTGCATGGGACCACTTATCCTTCTGCCCTTTGCAATTTCCTCTTCTATATTATATATGGTTTTGTTTAGGTTTGCAGGTAATAAAGCCCATAAGATTTTCAACAACAGACTGATATCTTCTCACAGGTTTGTTGGCTATGATGGCTGTGATGATTTCACTCCCTTTTGGTTTGGTAGTAGCTCTTGAAATGTAACCTTTCTGCTTAAGTTTGGATGCTCATATTTGCATCTGCCCCATCTTGGTGTGACTGAGCCTGAGCCTTCTTTATCACAATTCTTTACTATCATTCTCAGATTATGCTATTTTCATTTCTCTTTTTTTTTGTATTACCTTAACTACTAATCTCTTTCTGTTTACATTTTTACAGGTGCTACTCTCTTGTCCTCTTGCATGTTTGCTCCATAGTGTCATGCATTCTCACGTCCTGCACAGCATTGGCCCTAATTCTTTCCTTATGTTAATCAATTTGTATATTTTGATTGCTTTAATGTCTTCTTTTGCTTTTGGATGTACTTAGATAGGGGATTTCCTCCTTAGGCTGATTATAGCTCTTTGACCAGTAGTTCTGGAGTTTATCCCCTTTAAGGACCTTGTAACCCTCTTTTTGTGGCAATAAAATACCCCCTACATGGGGTTTCCCTAAAAAAAATATATTAAACCCTAAACACTAAACCATAAACCCTAAACCTTAAACTTTAAAAAACCCTAATCCCTAATCCCTAACCCTAAACCCTAAACCCTAAAAGCATAAACCCTAAAACCCTAAACCCAGCTAATATAAACTCTAAACCTACAACCCTAAACTCTAAACCCTAAACATACAAAGTTATACCCAAAACTCTAAACCCTAAAACCCTAAACCCAAAGCCCTAAACCCTAACCCCTAAGCCCCAAACCTTATACCCTAAACCCTAAACCCTAAACCATTAATCCTACACCCTAAACCCTAAACCCTAAACCCTAAAAACCTAAAAGCCTAAACCCAAATTAAATAAAATCTAAAAATAAAATAATTATAAAACCTAAACCTAAATAAATTAAAATAAAATAAATATAAAAACTAAACTAAAATAAAATAAATAAAAACCTAAACTAAACTAAAAACTAAAATAAAGCTAAAACTAAAAAAGCTAAATAAAATAAAAACTAAATGTAAAATAAAAATAAAATAAACTTAAAAAAATAAAATAAAACTTAAATGAAAACCTAAACTTAAAAATAAAACCTAAAAATAAATAAAAAAATAAAACCTAAACCCTTAACTAAAGAAAACTTAAAACTCAAATAAATTAAATAAAATAAATATAAACCTAAACTAAAATAAATAAAACCTAAACCTAAACCTAAAATAAACTACACCTAAACCATAAACTAAATTAAATAAAATAAAATAAAATTAAACATAAAACTAAACTAAAAAATAAAACTTAAAAATAAACCTAAAATAAAACCCCAAAACCTAAAATAAAACAAAAAATTTAAAAATAATACCTAAACCTAAAAAATAAAATAAAAATAAAACTAAACTAAAAAAAACATAAATTGAAACCTAAACCTAAAAAAATAAACTAAAATAAAAAACCTAAACTAAAATAAATAAATTAAACTAAATAAAAATAGAAAATAAACTTAAATAAAAATAAACTAAACTAAATAAAAAATAAACTAAATAAACCTAATCTTAATGGTTTACTTAATTAAAAAAAATAACCCTAAACCCTAAACCTTAAATCCTAAATCTTAAACCCTAAAACCTAAACACCAAATCCTATAACTAACCCTAAACCATAAACTCTAAACCTACAACCCTAAACCAAAAACCCTAAACCATAAACCCTAAACCCTAAAACCTAAACCCTAACCATAATTCTAAACCCTAAACCCTAAAAACCTTAAACCCTAAACCCTAAACTAACCCTAAACCTTCACCTAACCCTAAACCCTAAACCCTAACACTAAACTTGAAAAGCCCTAAACCCTAAATCCTTAACACTAAACCTTAAACCCTAAACCATAAACCCTAACCCTAAACCCTAAACCCTAAAATGCAAAACCCTAAACCCTAAAATCCTAAAAACCTAAACTTAAACTAAATAAAACCTAAAAATAAAATAAATAAATAAACTTAAACCTAAATAAAATAAACACCTCAACTAAACCATAAACCTAAACCTAAAAATAAAATAAAATAAAATAAATAAACTAAAATAAAGTAAATAAAAACATAAACTAAACTATGAAATAAAATAAACTTAGGAATTAAAAAGCTAAATATAATAAAAACTAAACATAAAATAAAGTAAAATAAAAACTAGATAAAAACCAAAACCTAAAAAATAAACCTAAAAAATAAACATAAAAATAATTAAATAAATAAAATCTAAACCCTAAACTAAAAAATTTAAACCTAAAATAAAAATAAAAAAAATAAAATAAACCTAAACCTAAATTCAAATAAAATAAACTAAAATAATTTAAAATTAAACCTAAACCTAAGCTAAATAAAAAAAAATAAAAATAAAACCTAAAAATATACCTAAAATAAAAACCTAAAACCTAAAACTAAAAAAAATAAAATAAAAACTAAAACGTAACCAAAAAAATAAAAATAAAACCTAAACCTAAAAATAAAATAAAAATAAAACTCAACTAAAAATAAACCTAAACCTAAACAAAAAACAAAACCTAAAAATAAACCTAAAATAAAAACCTAAAATGTATACCTAAAAAATAAAATAAAAACCTGAACCTAAACATAAAATTAAAAAAAACCTAAACTTAAAAAATAAAATAAGAATAAAACTCAACTAAAAATTAAATTTAAACATTAACCTAAACTTAAAAAATAAACTAAAATAAAAAAAAGATAAAGTAAAGTAAATAAATCTAAAATAAATAAACTAAACGAAATAAAAAAATAAACCTAAATAAAATAAAAAATAAAATAGGCTAAAATCCTAAACCCAAAATAAGCTAAAATAAGCTAAAAACCCAGAAACTCTACATCCTAAACCCTAAATCCTAAACCCTAAACCCTAAAAAACCTTTAACCATAAACCCTAAACTCTAGAACCTATACCCTAAACCATAAACCCTAAGCCCTAAACATTAAACCCTAACCCTAGCCCTAAACCCTAAACCCTAAAAGTATAAATCCTAAAACCCTAAACCCTAAACCCTAAACCCTAAACCCTAAACACTAAACCCTAAACCCAAAGCCCTAAACATAAACCCTAAACCCTAAACCTAAACCTAAAGTGTCAAAATAAATTAAAAAATAAACCTAAATCCTAAAATCCATTAAACTTAAACCTAAGCCTAACCCTAAGAATGGGCAGAACTTTGACAGTAGGAACATCACCGTCTACCAGGCTTAGTCTAGATCTGGCGATGGAGGCGAAGGTGGAGGCGGCGGTTATCATAGTGGTAGTGGTGGATCTAGAGGTGTTGGTGGATATAGAGGTGGTGGTCGGAGCAATGGTGATTATGGAGGTAGGAGGAACGACAGAGGTTATAAATGTGGTGGTGAGGGAAAGATTATAGATATGATGGCATATCCAACTACTCGAGAGGTCGGGGTGGTTCTAATTAGAATTAGAGAAACTGAAGAACGGTCGATCTGATCTGTTGCTTATGGAACTATGTCTTTATAGTAGAGACAGTTCTAGTTTTCTAGGGTTTTTGATTTGATCTATGTGTTCTCATTTTTATCTATGTTGTCACTTGTGTCTTTGAGAACTTGGTGTGTTACTTTACTGATGATATCAAAAAGAATAAATGTTGATTCTAAATTTTTTCTCTATTAAAAAAAAACCAAAATCCCAAAAACCCAAACTAATGCCTGAACCCTAAACCTAAAACCTAAACCATAAACCCTAAAACCTGAAAAATAATAAAAAATAAAAAAATAAAAAAAACCCTAACCCTAAAGGCTAAACCCTAAAACTAAATCTAATCCTTAAACCCTAATCCTACAACCCTTAACCTACAACCCTAAACCCTAAAACCCTAAAATCAATACTTTAAACCCTAAACCCGAATAAGAACCTAATAAAACACTAAACTAAACTAACTAAAACTAAAACTAATAAATAATAAATTTGAACTAATAAACTAATAAAAAATAAAAAATAATAATAAATTGAAACAAACACTAATAAAACTAACTAAACTAAGCTAACTAAATAATAACTAATAAACTAATAATAACAAAAACTAATTAAACTAATTAACAAAGTAATAACTAAATTAAACATAAACAAAAAAAACCCCATTAATAAACTTACTAAAAATAAACTAAACTAATAAAATTAAAAAAAAAACTAAACTAAACCGAAACTATTATCTAAAACTAAACTAATAAACTAACTAAATTAAACCCTAATAAATTACTAACTAATAAACCTAAACCCTAAACATAACTAACCTAATAAATAACAAACAAATAAAAAACTAAACTCAATAACTAAACTAATAATAACTAAACTAACTAAACTAAAACTAATAAACTAACTAAATAATTATTAAATAACTAATAATAATAACTAACTAATAACTAAAACTAACAACTAAATCAAACTAATAAACTAATAAACTAACTAAACATATTAGTAAACTAACTAAATAATAAAAACTAAAACTAATAATAAAATGAAAAAAAAGTAATAAACTAAAACTAAATAACTAATAACAACTAACACTAAACTATAAACTAATAATAAATTAAACTAAATAAAACTAATAACTAAACTAATAATAATAATAATAATAATAATAAACTAAACTAATATTAAACTAAATAATAAATAAAACCTAAATAAATATACTAAATAAAATAATAATAAATAAACCCAAGAAACTAACTAATAATAATAAATTAATAAAACTAATCAAACTAATAAACTAATAAATAATAATAAAAATAAACTAAACAAAAAACTAATAATACCTAAAAAACACTAAATACTAATAAAACCTAATAACATAAAAATTAAAACCTAAACTAAATAAATAAACAAAACCTAAACCTAAATCATAAAATAAAGCCTAATAAATAAACTAAATAAAATAAGTAAATAAAATAAACCTAACCCTAAACTAAACTAAATAATAAACTAAACTAAAAAATAAACCTAAAATAAATCTAATCCTAAACCTAAACCCTAAACTAAACTAAACCTAAACACTGAACCTAAACTAAATAAACTGAATGAAAACTAAATAAACCTAAACTAAACAAAATAAACCAAAACCTGAACATAAAATTAAACCAAATGTTAAACTAAATAAATAATTAAATAAACTAAACTAATTAAAAATAAACATAAACCTAAACTAAATAAATCTAAACTAAACTAAAATAGGTAAACCTAAAATGAAAAATAAATTAAATAAATTAAGCTAAAAAATAAAACCTAAACTAAGACTAAACAAAATCATGAACCTGCAAACTAAAAATAAACCTAGGCCTAAACATAAACCTTAAATAAATAAAAAATAAACTAAATAAATAAATAAACTAAATAAACCTAAACTAAAATAAATAAGTAAAATAAAAATAAAAATAAACTAAGTAAACATAAACTAAACTAAATAACCTAAACTAAAACCCCAAACAAAAATTAACTAAATAAAACCTAAACCTAAATAATCCTAAATCTAAATAAATAAAATAAAATAAACTAAATAAATAAACATAAACTAAATAAAATAAACTAAACTAAAATAAACCTAAACCTACACCTAATCAATAACTAAATAAACCTAAACCCTAAACCTAAACCAAAAAATAAACTAAACCTAACCAAAATAAAACTAAATAAAACCTAAACCTAAAATAAAATAATTAAACTAAATAAATAAACTAAATAAATATATAAAAATAAACCTAAAGTAAACCTAAACTAATTAAACCTAAACCTAAACCCTAAAGCCAAAATAAAATAAAACTAAATAAACAAATTAAATAAAACCTAAACCTAAACCTAAATAAACTAAATAAATAAACATAAACCTAAACCTAAATAAATAAACATAATAACTAATAAACTAAAACTAATAAACTAAGTAAATAATTAATAAATAACTAATAATAATAACTTACTAATAACTACACTAAATTAAGAAACTAGAAACTAACTAAACCAAATAATAAACTAACTAAATAATAATAACTAAAACTAATAATAAAACTAAAAAAACCAATCAACTAGAACTAAATAACTAATAACAACTAACACTAAACTAATAAACTAATAATAAATTAAACTAAATAAAACTAATAACTAAATTAATAATAATAATAATAATAAACTAAATAATAAATAAAACATAAATAAATATACTAAAAATAATAATAATAATAAACAAACTTAAGAAACTAACAAATAATAATAAACTAATAATACTAACTAAACTAATAAACTAATAAATAATAATAATAATAAATAAATTAAACTAGAAACTAATAATATCTTAAAAATGCTAAATAATAATAGAACCTAATAACATAAAAACTAAAACCAAAACTAAATAAATAAACCTAAACCTAAAAGCTAAAATAAAACCTAAAAAAAATAAATAAAATAACTAAATAAAATAAACCTAAACCTAAACTAAACTAAATAAACTAAATTAAAAATAAACCTAAAATAAACCTAATGCTAAACCTAAAGCCTAAACTAAACTAAACCTAAACCTTAAACCTAAACTAAATAAACCTAAACTAAATAAAACAAACTTAAACCTTGACCTAAACCTAAATATAATCCTAAACCTAAACCTAAACATAAACCTAAACCTAATCCTAAACTAAATAAATAAACTAAACTAAATTAAAATAAACCTAAACCTCAACTAAATAAACTTAAACTAAACCTAAATAAATAAACCTAAAATAAAAAATCAATTAAATAAATTGAACTAAATAAACTAAACTAAATAATAAAACCTAAACTAAACCTAAACTTAAACCTAAACTTAAAAACTAAAAGTAAACCTAAGTCTAAACCTAAATCTTAAATAAATAATAAATAAACTAAATAAACATAAACTAAAATAAATAAATAAAAATAAATAAAATAAATCTAAGCTAAACTAAACAAACTAAACAAAAAACCTAAACTAAAATAAACTAAATAAAAACTAAACCTAGATTATCCTAAACCTAAATAAATAAAATAAACTAAACTAAATAAATAAACCTAAACTAAATAAAATAAATTAAACTAAAATAAACCTAAACCTAAACTAAAACTAAATACACCCAAACACTAAGCCTAAACCTAAGAATAAACTAAACATAACCTAAATAAAACTAAATAAAACCTAAACCTGAAATAAAATAAATGAGAAGCAAAATAAATGAACTAAATAAACCTAAATAAATAAAATAAAATAAAATAAACTAAACTAAATGGATATTAATAAAATAAAATAAAATAAAAACCTAAACCTAAACCTAAACCTAAAAGAAAAACCTAAACCTAAACCTAAAAAAAATAAAAAAAATGAACTAAAATAAATAAAAAATAAACTAAAATAAAAGTATTTAAATAAAACTAAATATAGAAATAAACTTAAACTAAACTTAAATCTAAACCCTAAACCCAAAATAAACTAAGACTAAATAAAACCTAAACCTGAACCAAAATAAATAAACTAAATAAATTAACCTAAACCTAAACCTAAATAAACAAACTAAATAAAGAAATAAAAATAAACCTAGATTAAACCTATACTAAATAAACCAAAACTTAAAGCCTAAACCTAAAATAAAATATAACTAAATAAACTAAACTAAATAAAACATAATCCTAAACCTAAATAAATAAACAAACTAAATAAATAAAGCTAAACCTAAACCAAAATAAATAAATAAACTAAATAAATAAACCTAAACTAAACAAAATAAACTAAAACCTAAATAAATAAATAAAAATAAACCTAAACCTAAACCTAAACTAAAAAAAACTAAAAATTAAATAAACCTAAAAATAAAATTACACAAAACTAAACAAAAATAAACAAAGCTAAACCTAAACTAAAAATAAACTAAAAAATAAACATAAATAAACCTAAATAAATAAACTAAATTAATAAAAAACAAATAAAAACTAAAATAAAAAACCTATATAAACCTAAACCTAAACCTAAACTAAAATTAACTAAAAACCTAAACCTAAACTGAAACCTAAACCTAAATAAACTAAACTACAAATAAAAATAAACCTAAACTAAACCTAAACCTAAAATAAAAACTAAATAAAATAAACTAAATAAAACATAAACCTAAACCTAAACTTAAATTAAAATAAAACCATAACCAAATAAACCTAAATTAAAATAAAAGAAAAAATAAATAAATTGAATAAAACCTAAACCTAAATAAAACCTAAACCCCAAACTTGAACTAAATAAACCTAAACCTAAATTAAATAAGCTAAAAACTAAATAAAATAAACTAAACTGTGCTAAAAAAAATAAACATAAATAAACTAAGTAAAAAATAAATAAAACCTAAACCTAAAATAAACCAAAACCTAAAAACCTAAACCAAAATAAACATGAACTAAACTATAATAAAACCTAAACTGAACTTAAATAAAAAATAAAATAAAATGAAAAAGAAAACTTAAACATAAACCTAAACCTAAACTAAAAAAAACCTAAATACATAAATAATAAAATAAACCTAAATAAAAATATACTTAAACTAAAGTAAAAATAAAAACCTAAAAAATAAATAAAACCTAAAGTAAAATAAAACTAAAAAAATAAACTAAACTAAAAATTAATAAACCCTAAACCCTAAAACTTAAACCCTAAAACCCTAAACTCTAAACCCTAAACCCTAAACCCTAAATAATAAAACCTAAATTAACCTTAAACCGTAAAACCTACACCCTGAACCCTAAATACTAACCCTAAACCTTAAACTTTAATCCCTAAACCCTAAAACCCTAAACCCTAAACTCCAAACTAACCCTAAACTTTAAAAAGCCTAAACCCTAAAGCCTAACCCCAAACCCTAAACCCTAAAACATAAACCCTAAACTAACCTTAATCCCTAAACTAACCCTAAACCCTAAAACTGAAACCCTAAACCCTAATAACTTGAAACCTTAAAGCCTAAACACTAAATCCTAAACCCTAAACCCTAAACCCTAAATCCTAATCCCTAACTATAAACCCTAAACCCTAAGCATATACCTTAAACCCTAAAACTAATCATAAACCCTAAACTTACAACCCTAAACCCTAAATCATAAACATATAACTCTAAACTCTAAAATCTAAACCCAAAACCCTAAACCCTGAACCCCAAACCCCAAATCCCAAACCCTAAACCCTAAACCATTAACCCTAAACCCAAAACCCTAAACCTTAAACCCTGAAAACTAAAAAGCCTAAACCCAAAATAATAAAACCTAAAAATAAAATAATTAAGACACCTAAACCTAAATAAAATATAATAAAATAAAATATATAAACTAAACTAAAATAAAATAAATAAAAGCCTAAACTAAACTAAAAACTAAAATAAAGTTAAAATTAAAAAATCTTAATTAAATAAAACCTAAATGTAAAATAAAAATAACATAAACTTAAATTAAAATAAATTAAAGACTAAATAAAAACCCAAACCTAAAAAATAAACCTAAAAATAAAACTTAAAACAAATAAAAAATAAAACCTAAACCCTAAACTAAAAAATTAACCTCAAATAAACAAAATAAATAAACCTAAACTTAAAACAAAATAAATAATACCTAAACCTAAACCTAAAAAAACTAAACATAAACCCTAAACTAAATAAAATAAAATAAACTAAAATTAATCCTAAACCTAAACTAAAAAAATAAAACCTAAAAATAAACTAAAAATATAAGCCTAAAGCCTAAAACTAAACCAAAAATTAAAATACCTAAATCTAAATAAATTAAAATTAAAATAAAACTAAACTAAAAAATCAACATAAATTGAAACATATAATTAAAAAATAAACTAAAATAAAAACTAAACTAAAATAAATATACCTAAAATAAATAAACTAAATTAAATAAAAATAAAAAATAAACCTAGATAAAAATAAAAAGTAAAATAAACTAAACTAAATAAAAAATAAACTAAATAAACCTAAACTAAATGGTTTACCTTATTTAAAAAAATATATCCAAAAACCCTAAACCTTAAACCTTAAACCATAAACCATAAACCCCAATCCCTATAACTAACCCTAAACCCTAAATTCTAAACCTATAACCCTAAACCCAAAACCCTAAATTATAAACCCTAACCATAACCCTAAACCCTAAACCCTAAACCCTAAACCCTAAAAACCCTAACCCCTAAACTAACCCTAAGCCTTTAGCTAATCCTAAACCCTAAACCCTAAACACTAAACCTGAAAAACCCTACACCCTAAAGCCTAAACACTAAACCCTAAACCCTAAACCATAAACCCTAACCCTAAATCCTAAACCCTAAAATGATAAACCCTAAAACCTAAACCCTAAAATCCTAAAACCTAAACCTAAACTAAATAGAGCCTAAAAATAAAATAAATAAATAAACTTAAACTTAAATAAAAAAACACCTAAACTACAACTTTAGCCTAAAATTAAAAATAAATTAAAATAAAAAATATGCTAAAATAAAAACATAAACTAAACTATGAAATAAAATAAGCGTAAGAATTAAAAACCTAAATAAAATAAAAACTAAACATAACATAAAAATAAAATAAACCTAAAATAAAGTAAAATAAAAACTAAATAAAAACATAAACCTAAAAAATACACCTAAAAATAAAACATAAAAATAAATAAAAAATAAAATATAAACCTTAAACTAAAAAAATTAAACCTAAAATGAAAATAAAATAAACAAAATAAAATAAACCAAAACCTAAGCTCAAATAAAATAAACTAAAATAATTAAAACCTAAACCTAAGCTAAATAAAATAAAATAAACTAAAAATAAACCTAAACCTAAACTAAAAAAAAACCTAAAATAAACTCAAAATAAAACCTAAACCTAAAGCTAAAAAAAATAAAATAAAACTTAAACGAAACCTAAAAGTAAAAAATAAAACCTAAACCTAAAAAATAAAATAAAAATAAAATTTAACTAAAAATAAACTTAAACCTAAACAAAAAATAAAAGCTAAAAATAAACCTAAAATAAAACCCTAAAATATAAATTTAAAAAATAAAATAAAAACCTGAACCTAAACCCAAAAATAAAAAATAAAACCTAAAATTTAAAAATAAAATAAAAATAAAACACAACTAAAAAATAAATTTAAAATTTAACCTAAACCTAAAAATAAACTAAAATAAAAAACCTAAAGTAAAATAACTAAATCTAAAATAAATAAACTAAATTAAATAAAAAAATTAAACCTAAATAAAAATATAAAATAAAATAAAATAAAATAAATAAAAAATAAACTTAATAAACCTAAACCTACTGGTTTACTTATTTAAAAAAAAACCCTAAACCCTAAAACCTAAACCCTAAATCCTAAACCTTAAACAATAAACCCTAACCCTAAACCCTAAAAACATAAACCCTAAAACCTTAAACCCTAAACCCTAAACGCTAAGCCTTAAAGGCTAAACCCTAATCATAAACCCTAAACCCTCAATCCCAAACCCTAAACCCTAAAACCTAAACCCTAAACTTGAACCTAAAGAGTCTAAATAAATTAAAAAAATAAACCTAAATGCTAAAACCTAATAAACTTAAACCTAAACCTAAACCATAAAAAATGCATAATGTTGATTAGAACATCACCATCCACCAGGCTCAGTTAAGATCTAGCGATGGTGGCGAAGGTGGAGGTGGTGGTTATCATAGTGGTGGCGAGGTATCTAGAGGTGCTAGTGGATATGGAACTGGTGGTCAGAGCAGTGGTGGTTATGGTGGTAGTCAGAGCGATGAAGGTTATAGCTATGGTGGTGGCGAAGGGAAAGATTGTAGATATGATGGCGAATCCAACTACTCGAGAGGCCGGGGTGGTCTGATGGGAACTAGAGGAACTGAAGAATGGTCGATCCGATCTACTGCTTATGGAACTGTCTCTTTAGAGTAAAGAGAGTTCTATGTTATCGCTTGTGTTTTTGAGAACTTGGTGTGTTACTAGATTGATGAAATCAAAAAGAAGAAATGTTCATTCTGAATTTGTTATCTTTTAAAAAAACCAAAATCCCTAAAACCCAAACTAAAGCCTGAACCCTATACCTAAAAGCTAAACCCTAAACCATAAACCCTAAACCTTAAAAAATTAAAAAAAAACCCTAACCCTAAATGCTAGACCCTAAAACTAACCCTAATCCTTAAACCCTAAACCCCTAAACAAACCTAAACCCTAATACTAAACTAAACTAATAATAAACTAATCACTAATAATCTAATTAATAACTAATAAACTTAAATTAATAAGCTAAAATAAAAAAATAATAAAATTAACTAAACTAGACTAACTAAATAATAACTAATAAACTAATAATAATAAAACTAACTAAACTAATTAATAAACTAATAACAAAATTAAACATAAACCAAAAACCCCACTAATAAACTAACTAAAAATAAATTAAACTAATAAAACTAATAAAAACTAAACTAAAATTAAACTATTAACTAAAACTAAACTAATAAACTAACTAAATTAAACCATAATGAATAAATAACTAATAAGCATAACCAACTAATAAACCTAAACCATAAACATAACTAACCTAATAAATAACTAATTAATAAAAAAACTAAACCCAATAACTAAACTAATAATAACTAAACTAACTAAACTAAAACTAATAACTAATAAACTAAAACTAATAAACTACCTAAATAAATAATAAATAATTAGAACTAACAACTAAATTAAACTAATAAACTAATAAACTAACTAAACTTAATAATAAACTAACTAAATAATAACAGCTAAAACTAATAATAAAATGAAAAAGAACTTAATAAACTAAAACTAAAGAACTAATAATAACTAATAGTAAACTAATAAGCTAATAATAAATTAAACTAAATAAACTAATAACTAAACTAATAATAATAATAATAAACTAAATTAATAATAAACTAAATAATAAATAAAATCTAAATTAATATAATAAATCTAATAATAATAAATAAACTAAAGAAACTAACTAATAATAATAATAAGCAAATAAAACTAACTAAATTAATAAACTAATAAATAATAATAATAAATAAACTAAACTAAAAACTAATAATACTTTAAAAAACACTAAATAATAATAAAAGTTAATAACATAAAAACTAACTAAACAAAACTATTAATAATAATAAACTAAATAATAAATAAATAAAAATAAACTAACTAAACTAATAAAACTATTAATAACTAACTAATAATAATAAACTAATAGTAACTAAACTATAACTAAAATACTAAACAAATAATAAAATATTAATAATAATAACTAAAACTAATAATAATAATAATAATAATAATAATAATAATAATAACTAAATAAACTAGAAACTAAACCCCTAAACTTAAATTAATAAAAGTAATAATAATAAAAATAATAATAATAAACTAGACTAAAATAAAGATAATTATAATAATACTAATAATAATAATTAAATAATAACTAAAAACTAATAAACTAATAATAAAACTAAACTAAAACTAATTAATAACTAACTAATAGAACCTAATAAACAAGTCAATATTAAACTAAAAACCTAATAATAACTAATAAAAAATAAAACTAATAATAACTAATTAATAACCTAAAACTAATAACTAATAAACTAATAAACAAACTAACTAATAAAACTAAACTAATTAATAAAACCTAAACCCTAATAATAAAACACTAAAACTTAACTAATAAAAATAATAATAAATAACTAAACTAACTAAACTAAACCCCAAATTATTATTACCATTAAAATAAAATAAATTAACATAAAAAAAACTAAACTAATAAACTAATAATAATGATAAACTAATAATAAAACACCTAACTAAAAAAATTAATAATAATTAAATAATGATAATCTAATAAATGAATAACTAAATAAAACAAAACTAACTAAATAATTAAACTAAATAGCTAAAGTAATAAACTTAATAAATAAAATAATAATAATAATAATAATAATACTAACAAATAATAACTAAGCTAATAATAACTAGTAATCATAATAATAATAATAATAATAATAATAATAAATAATAACTAACCAACTAACTAAAATAATAATAAATAATAAACTAACTAATAAATAACTAAATAACTCAACCCTAAACCCTTACTAAATAAATAAACTAAAAAATAATAATAAAACTAATAATAATAAACATAAACTAAAGAAAAAAATTAAAATAAAATAAAACTAATAATAAACCAACTAACCAAACTAATATAATAAATAATAAATAATTAATAAAAATCTAAACCATAAACTAAACTAAAAAATTAATAACAATAAACTAATAAACCTAAACCCATAACTAAACTAATAAAAATAACAAACTAAATGAACAAAGTAATAAATAAACTAACAAAACTAAATTAATAAAACTAAACCACTAACTAAAACCTAAATAATAATAAAATCATAAACTAATAATAATAACTAACTAACTAAATAAATTTATAAATAACAAACTAATAATAACTAATAAATAATCTAAAATAAACAAAACCCCCATAAACAAACTAATTAAATAAACTAACTAAATAAACTAATAAACTAAACCTAAACCCTAAACTAACCTAAAATAATAATAACTAAAACTAAAACTAATAAAACTAAACTAACAACCTAACTAAAACTAAACTAACTAAACTAAACATAAAACTTATAATAAACTAATAATAACCTAAAACTAATAAAACAAAATAATAACTAATAAACACTAAACCTAAAACTTGAACCCTAGAACTAAACTAAACCTTATTATTGGGCTATTTTGGGATCCTTCACATTCTTGGTGAGTTTTTGAGCCCTTTCTCTCTTGGATTCCCTATAGATTTTTGGTCTTGGGCTAATTTCCACCTGTTCTTGTCACAGTGTCGTGACTCATGGCATCGACTTCTTCAAATCCATGGGATAAATCCCATGTGTTAATGCATCCTACTAAGGCATTAAAATTTTTGGATAATCCTACTGCTAAATTACTACTATTACTAAATCTTTAAAAGAGGTTTTAGGTGGTAAGAATTCCTCCATCAAGCCTCCATTGAATTTGCTTCATACGATTTTTAAAGGTACTCCAACAATCATGATTTCAGATGAGGATATTTAGACATTAGATAGAGGCTTTTGCTTTTTCTTTGATTGGAAAGTTTTCATTTAAACGACCAAAGAAGGAAGATATTCATTCTTTTTTTCACAGCTTAAATTTTTCTAGTTCTTTTTCTATTGCTGTGATTGATGCAAGCCATGTTAAAATTAAACTTTCTAATGACCTTGATTATGAAAGAATTTTTTTCTAGGCATTCTTACTATGTTTTTAATTGTCAAATGCATATTCTAAAGTGGCACCTATGTTTAATGTTAATGAAGAGTCTCCTATTGTTTCCATTTGGATTTCTTTACCTAACTTAAGGATTCATCTATTTAATCACCATATTCTTTTTGCTATTGGGTTGATTTTTGGCCAGCCTTTGCAAGTTAATCAAGCAACAATCTTCTCTAGACCATGTTGCTAGAATTCTTATTGAGGTTGATGTTACTAAAAGATAACCGAATGAAATTTGGTTGAGTTTGAAGAAATGCAGTTATTTTTAGAAAGTTATTTTTGAGAACTTTCCAATTTTTTGTAATGTTTGTAAGATTCATGGGCATTAAATTTCTGAATGCTTTATTGCTCATCCCTCTCTTAGGAAGAAAATCACTAGTAAGAATTCAATTGTTTAAAAAAATTGATGATTCTCTCAAGTTGAATAATAGAAAATCTACTTTTCAAAATTTTGATGTTTTGCAAAACTAGATTTTTGAATCTTTTGAAAACATTTTACCTATTAATAACTTATCTAATGCGAAAGGTAATTTTGATGTTTCTAAGAAATGATTTAACTAATAATCATGCTCTAAGTGTTTCTTTTGATGATTATGTTAAAGGGAAGACTTTAGGGGACGTGGTTAATGATTTTAATGGTTTGGATGTCGTGCATAAGTCCTTTCATGATGATGGTTCGAATATTATTGATGCTAACACCATTTCTTCTAATTAGTTGGATATTATTTCTCTTTCTCCTATGTTTTCTTTAGGTCATGGTAAAGAGACTATTTTTTGCCTTCTTTGATTGAGAATGGTGGTGAAAAGAATGTTCTTATTTCTAATATTTTAACTTATGGTCCTAACAATCTTGTTAATATTGGTGATCCTTCTTTTAAAAAATAAGATTTAGATACCTGTGAGAATTCTCTCATTGTGAAATGTTTTATTATGATTCAAAATGATGGTTTTTTTATGGCTAGTAATTATGTTCAGAATTTTGGTAATATGCGATATGTTTCTATGGGATTTCAATCTTATTTTAATCTCTTACATGAAGATTGTACTAAAAATCTGGATTTTGCTTCTCTTACTTCTTTTAAGAATGAAGATAGAGAGGATACTCTTCATATTTTGTTGGAAGGTGAAAATATTGATAATTGTCTTCTTAATAAAGTTGTTTCTACTCTTTCATTCAGATTGTGAAATGCATACTATTTCTCTTTGTCTAATGTTGTGGATGATTCAAATGTCTCTTCTTTGAAATTGATAGCTTGTTCATCCCCATAATGATTCATTTTAGATGGAGATGCTTTGGAGAAAGGGCAAAGTTATAAAATTATTTATAAGGAAAAGAAAGAAGTGTTCAGATTTATGCCCATCCTCACTTGCTGAGTGTTACTCGTTCCAAAGCTTCTTGGAATTAATCTCTCCTATCCTTGGGTAGTTTTACTTTTGGTTGGTTTTTTCTCTATTGGTTGAGCTTTTGCTATGTGTTTTCTTGCTAGCTGGAGTATTGGCTTCTTGGCTTATTTTCCTCCTTCTGCCTTAATGTTTCTAGCTTCCTGTTTGCTGGGGTATTTTTTTGGTGCTCTTTATTTTGGTTGGTTTTGTCTTTGTGGCTTTTATTCTTATTGGCTTGCATTTCTTTGGTTGGTGCTTTTGCTCTCTTTGTTGGTGGTAGGTTGGGCTTTTTGTTACTAGCGTGTGGTTTGTCCATTGGTTGGCTATTTCTCTATCTATTTATTTTAGCTTTTGCTGGCCTTCTTATTTTTTCTATTAGTTGGTTTGATTCTCTTGCTCTTTCCTAGAGTATTTTTCCAGGGTGCTCTATTGTGTGGCTGCTCTATTGGTTGTTTCCTTTCCTTTGGTTGGTGCCTTGGTGGCTTTGGATTGGTGTTGTTGTGGGTTCTGTTGGCTTGGTGTCTTGGTGGCTTTGGATTGGTGATGTTGTGGGCTCTGTTGGCTTTGTCTTCGTGGGCTCTTTTCATATTTTCTTTGAACTATGAGCTTCTTTTCTCCCTCTTTTTTAAGAGGTGTTCATATTTGGTTTTGTTGGGATTTCCTTATGTTAATTTTATATGTTGCTCTCCTCTCTCGTTCTATTTCCATAGCTTCAATTTTTCATTGGCTGGATGGCTATTATGATAGGTTTATAATTTTCTTTGGCTAGAATGGATATAATGGTATGATGGATTTTTTCTTTAATATTTTTATGTCTGGTGACTTTTCCTATTTGTAACTATTCTTTGAAGTTAGATACACCTAGGATTTGATGCCCTCACTATTGTGATTATCTTTCTTTCCTCATATATGGGCTTGAGGTTTTTTCTCTTTATGTTTTATGATTTCCTTCCTTTTCTTGTAGGTTCTGTTCTCTTTTGTTGGTCTCTTCTTCTTCTTGGAGGGAGCTAGAGTCTTATTGATGGTCTCTTTTTTCTTACATGGCTGGAGTTGTCTTCAATTGCAAGTTGCAAGTTTCCTTTTCTTATGGATCTTCATCTCTTTGGAGGTTCTTTTGGAGCTCCATGGATTCTTCCCCTTCGCTATCTTTTGCTTCACTTTTTTAGTTTTATCTTAATTTTTTTTTGTTTATTGCTCTTTGGCGTATTAGTTTAGGGATAAACTCTTTAGGATTTTCCTTTAGCTCATTTGACCAGTAGTTTTTTTTTTTTTGAGTTTAGTCTCTAATATGGTCTTCTTATAACTATTTTTCTAAGCAATTATTTCCTTTTAGTTAAAAGAAGAACCCTAAACTCTAAACCCAAAACCCTAAAGCCTAACCCGAACCCTAAACCTAAACCCTAAAACCCTAAACCCTAAACTAAACCCCTAAACCCTAAACCCAAAACCAAACCCTAAACCCTAAACCTAAACCCTAAAACCTTAAAACCTAAACCTAAATAAAAAAAAATAAAACCTACACTAAAACCTAAAAACCAAAAATAAAATTAAATAAAAGAAAAATAAACTAAAATAAATTAAATAAAACCTAAACTAAACTAAAAAAAATTAACCTAAGAATAAAAATCCAAAATAAAATAGAAACTAAACGTAAAATAAAAATAAAATAAAATGAAACTAAATAAAAACCTAAATCTAAAATAAACCTAAAATAAATATAAATTAAAACCTAAACCATAAACTAAAAAAATATACCTAAAGTAAAATAAAATAAACCTAAACCTAAACTAAAATAAACTAAACTAAAATAAAAGAAAACCTAAACCTAAAATAAACTTAAACCTAAATTAAATAAAATAAAATAAACTATAAATAAATCTAATGCTAAACCTAAAAAATAAAATAAAAACCTAACCCTAAACCTAAAAATACAAAATAAAACCTAAACCTAAAAAATAAAATAAAAATAAAACTCAACTTAAAAATAAACCTAAACCAAAAAAATTAACTAAGATAAAAATCGTAAACTAAAATAAATAAACCTAAAATAAATAAAGTAAACTAAATAAAATTAAAAAATAAACCTAAACAAACATAAAAAATAATATAAACTAAAATAAATAAAAAATAAAGTAAATAAACTAAATAAACCTAAACCTACTAGTTTACTTAAATAAAAAAGAAACTAAATCCTAAATCATAAACCCTAAACCTTAAACCCTAAATCCTAAAAAGCCCTAAACCCTAAACCCTAAACCTTAAACCTAAACGCTATACTCTAAACCCTAAACCCTATACCCTAACCCTAAACCCTAACCCCTAAAAGCATAAACCATAAAACCCTAAAACCTTAAATCTCGATTGAGCTAATTTTTACAAAAGCTAATCTTAAAAAAGTCAGCGAAGAGGTTGTGAGATACAAAGTTGGTGCTCCTACCCATGTTGGTCTTGTTGCACCTATTGATGTTGTGGTTCCTCCAATAAACACAAGTATAGATCCTTCACAAACTTCTTTCTTCTAGGATCTCAACATCCCAACTAAGATCAACAAGGATACTGTTGAAATTATGATGATGAGGTGATTAAAAAGGCAATAAGGTGGGATCCTCAATGGCTCTCCTCACTAAGTTGGGGATTAGGCCATTCTCTTATGGCCTTATGTTATTGATGATGGTTTGGTGTTCAATCGAGGTGCTTGACCTCACTAAAGATGATCTCGAAGTTTTAATGCCTTTCAATGATCACTTCTCTCTCACTAGCTCTCCCTTATCCCACCCTTGCTGCAGCGCCCCACATCTTCATCAATGCTTACAAGAATGTCCTTGCCATCATGATTGCCACTAATTGACACACGCGAAGGTTAAGGAGTATTTGAAGGATCTAGTAAATTTGATGTGGTGGTGTGCTAATGCTTACCTATTCCTGCTCTGGCTGCTATTGTAGTGGAAGAGAAGAAGGAATTGCATCTTATCGATGATGATATGGGCTTCAACTTGTTTGACAAAGCTTTGTTGGCTTTCTATAAAATAAAATTTTATCATCTCTAAGAGTTAAAAAATTTTGTGAAATACAAGTTTTGTTTTGAATTGAATTATTTTATTTTATCCTATTTTATTATTTATTAGAGGATAATGACTTCTTTGATTTGGTAATTTCTTATTTGTTATGGAATCATCTAAGTTAAAACAATAAATAAAAAACCGTAAACACTAATAGTAAAATGTTAAACCTAAACCTAATAAACCCCCCAAACCCTAAAACCAAATCTTAAACCTAAACCTAAAGTAAGTAAATAAATTAAAATAAACGATCTCCCTTATGGAAATGTGTCTTTACAGAAGAGAGGGTTGTAGTTAACTTGGGTTTTCGATATGCTCTATGTGTGCTTATATTTTATTTATGTCTTCACTTGTGTCTTAAAAAACTTGGTGTATTACTTGGTTGATGAAATTGAGAAAAAGAAATGTTCCATCTGAGTTTGTTCTCTATAAAAAAACTAACAACCCAAAACCATAAACTAAAACCTGAACCCTAAACCTAAAACCTATACCCTAAACACTAAACCCTAAATTGTAAACCCTAAAAATAAATAACCAAAAACCCTAACCCTAAAGCCTAAACCCTAAAACTAACCCTAAACCAACAACCCTAAACCTTAAACCATAAAACCCTAAACCTTAAACTCTAAACCTAACCCAAATAAGTAAACTAAAATAAAATACCTAAGCTACAATAAAATACCTAGACGAAAATAAATAAGCCTAAAATAAATAAACTAAACTAAACAGAAAAAATAAACATAAATAAAAATAATAAAAAATAAACTAATTAAACAATATAAGAACCAAAAACCCTAAACCCTAAATTTAAACCTAAAACCTAAACCTAAAACCTAAACCCTAAACCATAAAAAACCTAAACCTTAAAAACCCTAAACCCTAAACCCCAACCACAAAAAAAAACCCTAAACCCTGAACCGCAAATCCTAAACCCTAAACCATGAAAAACTTAAAGCCTAAACCAAAAATACTTAAAACCTAAAAGTAAAATAAATAAAAAATCTAAACAAAGACAAAATAAGAAAATAAAATAAAATAAAAATAAAAACTAAAATCTGAACATAAACCTAAACCTAAACCTAAAATGTAAATAAAATAAAAAAATAAAAACTTTACCAAAATAAAATAAATAAAAACCTAAACTAAACTATAAAATAGAAAACCTAAATAAAATAAAAACTAAACCTAAAATAAAAATAAAATAAACCTAAAATAAAATAAACTAAAATAAAATAAAAGCCTAAACCAAAAAATTAAACGTAAAAAATAAGTAAAAAATAAAACGTAAACCCTAAACTAAAAAAAAACTAAACCTTACATAAAAAGTAAAATAAGCCAAAAACTACAACTAAAATAAATAAAACATAAACCTAAACCTAAACCTAAACTAAATAAAATAAAATAAACTAACAATAAACAAAAACCTAAACTAAAAAATTAAACCTAAAAATAAACATAAAATAAAAACCTAAATCCAAAACATAAAAAAATATAAGAAATACCTAAACCTCAACTTAAAAATAAAAAAATGAAACATAATCCTAAAAAATAAAATGAAAATAAAACCAAACTAAAAACAAACATAAACCTAAACATAAACCTAAACCTAAAAAATAAACTAAAATAAAAAACCTAAACTAAAATAAATAAACCTAAAATAAATAAACTAAACTAAATATAATAAATAAACTTAAAATAAATAAACTAAACTAAATAAACTTAAACCTACCATTTTTCTTAATTTAAAGAAGAAAAATTTTAAAAAAAAAACCCTAACCCAAAACCCTAAAACTATGCCTAAACCCTAAACTCTAAACCTTAAATGTACAACCCTAAATGCTAAACCTTAAAAGATAAAACCATAAACCCTAAACCCTAAACCCTAAAACCCTAATCCCTAAAACACTAAAGCCTAAACCCTAAAGCCTAAATCCTAAAACATAAAGCCTAAAAAACCCTAAAGTAAACCTAAATCCTAAATCCTAAAGCCTAAACACTAAACCCTAAACCTTAAGCCCTAACCATAAACCCTAAACCATAAAACCCTAAATCTGAAAACCATAAACCCTAAACCCTAAACAATAAACCCTAAGCCCTAAACTCTAAAAGCCTTAAAACCTAAACCTAAGCTAAATAAAAACTAAAACTAAAATAAATAAAAAAACCTAAACCTAAATAAAATAAGTAAAATAAAATAAAATAAAAACCTAAACTAAAACCTAAACCAAAACCTAAAAATAAAACAAAATAAACAAATTAAAATAAACTAAAATAAAATAAATATAAACCTAAACTAAATTAAAAAATAAAATAAACCTAAGAATAAAAACCTTAAATAAAATAAAAACTAAACATAAAATAAAAATAAAATAAACCTAAAAAAATTATATAAAACCAAAATAAAAACCTAAACCTAAAAAATAAACATAAAAATAAAACATAAACCCTAAACTAAAAAAACCAAAACCTAAAATAAAAATAAAATAAACAACATAAAATAAACCTAAACTTAAACTAAAATAAATAAAACCTAATCCTTGACTTAAAACCCTAAAATAAATAAATTAAATTAAATTAAAAATAAACCTAAACCTAAATTAAAAAATTAAACCTAACATAAAAACCTGAACTTAAACAAAAAAATAAAATAAAACTTAAGGCTAAACATAAAATAAAAAATAAAACATAAACCTAAAAATAAAAGAAAAATAAAACTCAACTGAAAATAAACCTAAACCTAAACCTTAACAAGAAAATAAACTAATATAAAATACCTAAACTAAAATAAAAAAACTAGACAAAAATAAAGAAACCTAAAATAAATAAATTAAGCTAAATAGAAATAAAAAATAAACATTAATAAAAATAAAAAATAAACAAAAGTAATTAAAAAATAAACTAAATAAACTAATTAAATAAAAAAAGAAATGTTGTAAATCTGAATTTGTTATCTGTTAAAAAAAACCAAAATCCCTAAACCCTAAACTAAAACCTGAACCCTAAACCCTATACCCTAAACCCTAAACTAAAACCTAAACCCTAAACCCTATACCCTAAACTAAACCCTATACCCTAAAAACCATAAACCATAAAACCTTATACCATAAACCCTAAACCCTAAAACCTAAGCCCTAAACCCTAAACCCTAAACCCAAAAAAAACCTTACCCTAAACCATAAACCCTAAAAAGGTAAAGACCTAAACCTAAACTAATTAAAACATAAAAATAAAATAAATAAAAAATCTAAACCAAAATAAAATGAAAACATAAACTAAAACCTAAACTTAAACCTAAACCTAAAAATAAAATAAAAAAAAAATAAAACTAAACTAAATTAAAAAAATAAAAAACCAAAATTAAATAAAAACTTAACCTAAAATAAAAACAAAATTAACCTAAAATAAAATAAAATAAAAACTAAATAAAACCTAAAAATTAGTAAAAAAAATATAACCTAAACCTAAAACTAAGAAAAGAAAACTAACCCTAAAATAAAAAAATAAAAAAAACCTAAACCTAAACTAAAATAAACTAATATAAAATATATAAAACCTAAACCTAAACCAAAACTTAAACTAAATAAATGAAACCTAAACCTAAAATAAAACCTAAACCCTAAACTAAAAAAAAAACTAAACCTAAACTAAAAATAAAATAAACCTAAACCTAAATTAAAATAAAATAAACTAAAATAATTAAAACATAAACCTAAACCTAGACCTAAAGTAAAATAAATAAATAAACTAAAAATAAACCTAAACTGAAAAATAAAACCTAAAAATAAACCTAAAATAAAAATCTAAAACCTAAACCTAAAAAAATCAAATAAAAACTTTAACCTAAACCTAAAATTAAGAAAAAGAAAACCTAAGCATAAAAAATAAAATAAAAATAAAACTAAACTGAAAAATAAACCTACACCTAAACCTAAAAAAAACTATAAAAAACCAAAACTAAGATAAATAAACCAAAATCAAAACAAAAAACAAACTAAACAATCATAAACCTACAAGTTTACTTAATTTAAAAAATATATAAAAAATAAAAAATTTAAAGAAAAAGTAAAAAAAAAACTCTAACCCTAAACTCTAAAACCATAAACCCTAAACCCTTAAACATACAACCTTAAATAATAAACCTATACCATAAACCCTAAACCTTTAACCCTAAACACTAAACCCTAACCCCTAAATCGTAGACCCTAAACCCTAAAAACCTAAAAAAATCTAAACCTAAACTAAATAAAATTATAAATAAAAACTAAACTAAAATATAATAAATAAAAACCATAAGTAAATAAAAAAAATAAGATAAACCTTAAAATAAAAACCAAAATAAAATAAAAACTAAAAATAGAATAAAATTAAAATAAAATAAAATAAAATAAAATAAAATAAAAACTAAATAAAAACCTATACCAAAAAAATAAACGTAAAAATATAACCTAAAAATATATAAAAAATAAAACTTAAACCGTAAACAAAATAAAAAAACCTATGTTGTACCACTATTTTTTATTGGATTATCTTATGGTGGGTGCAATAAATGTTTTGATATTTTAATTGTTAGTTGTTGGATTTTTGGGTCTTATGTCCAGCAGGCTGCTTTTGGGGCTATTTTTTTGATTGCTTTTGCTAAGATCACCTTACCAACCTGTAAGGAGAGAAACTATCATACCCTTGTTATTTTTATTGTCTCTTTGCAGGATTGGACTACCTTAATTATTTCTTTTCAGTCTACTTTTACTAAGGATGTTAGTTTAGCTGCAAGCCTACTCTCCTTTGTCTTGAAGGATTTCAATGGTGGCTCCCTTTTGAACCCCTTTTGTGTCTATGTTGTACCACTATTTTTTATTATCTTATCTTATGGTGGGTGCAATAATGGTATTGTTGTTTTAATTATTGGCTGTTGGATTTTCGGATCTTATGTCCAGCAGGCTACTTCTGAGGTTGTTGGCTGTTTGTTGACTTTTGTTTTTCTGATTGCTTTTGTTGTTTGCAACCGGGCTGCAGCTGATCACCACATGTTTGTGGTCTATCTAAACTACTGCTATTTTTTTCCATCTTGATTTAGTTAGACTTGTCCATATCATTATGATTATGCTATTACCTACTTGGAAATTAACTTATGCACTATCTATTCTGAATAGGTGGTTTTATGGCCAGCTTGCTATTTTTTTTCTATCTTTTGAACTGGATTATCGTGTTTTATGCCCAATGTCGTTGTCTCTCATGTCCAGCAGGATGCTTTTGGAGCTATTTTTTTTATTGCTTTTCCTAACCTCACCTTCCCAACCTGTAAGGAGAGAAACTCTAATATCCTTGTTATTATTATTGTCTCTTTGCAGGATTGGACTTACTTAATGATTTCTTTCTAGTCTACTTTTACTGAGGATGTTGGTTTAGCTGCAAGCCTGCACTTCTTTGTTTTGAAGGATTTCAATGATGGATCTCTTTTGAACCCCTTTTGTATTTATGTTGTACCTCTCTTTTTTACTGGCTTATCTTATGGAGGGTGCAATAATTGTATTGCTGTTTTAATTGTTGGCTGTTGGATTTTTGGGTCTTATGTTCAGCAGGCTTCCTTTAAGGTTGTTGGCTGTTTGTTGGTTGTTGTTTTTCTGATTGTTTTTGCTGTTTCCATCCGGGTTGCAGTTGATCACCTGATGTTTGTGCTCTATTTAACCTGCTATTGTTTTTTCCATCTTATTTCAGTTAGACTTTTGCAAATCACTGTGATTATGCTATTACCTACTTGGATATTATCTTATGCACTATCTATTCTGGATGGGTTATTTTATGGCCAGTTTGTTGTTATTTACTATCTTGGTTGTTGGCTGAATTGGATTACCTAGTTTTATGCCCAGCAAGCTGCTACAAGGGTTGTCTCTCTGATTTTCTTTATTTGGAGTTATTTGTTGTGGGGAGTAGCTTATTACCTTTGGCTTCTGGTCCATCTAATCTGCTTCTGCATTCCCATCTTGGCTCTGTTAGGCTTCTGCATTTCCTGTTGTAATTTGGGTTTGGGATATATTGTCTTGCTATACACTTGCTGGTTATTAACTTCTATAATGATTATTAACAAGGGGGTTGTTAACATCTGCATTGCTTATTCTGATTGGGTACCTTTTTCTGGGATATATTCCTGGGCTGTATACCAGGACTGTAAGTTTCATATATGTCCCATATGATTGGGATGGAGTTAATTACATGCTATTTGATTTTCCTTTGGATTTCACAGTTTTCAATTGGTTGTATATTGCTTCTCTCGCTTAGCCATTTCTGTTGTTTTCCTGTGGTGGGTTTTCATGCTGGCCTAATTAAATTCTTGGCTCTAGTAAAAAATAAAGATGGTTCATTTTCATATGTGTAGGGATTCTCATGCCATGGTGATTATATTAATGATATTTATTCTGCATGGGATCCCATCCCATTCTGCTCTTTGTTGTATCCTTTTCTATTGTGTTTATGGCTTTGTTTAGGTTTGTAGGTACTAAGGCTCAAAAGACTTACAACAAATGGTTGCTATCTTCCCACAGGTTTGTTGGCTATGATGGCTATGATGACTTCACTCCTTTTTGGTTTGGTAGTAGCTCTTGTGATGTAACCCTTCCACTGAAGTTTGGATGCTCATATTTGCATCTGCCCCAATTTAGTGTGACTGAGCCGGAGCCTTTTCTCACACACTTCTTTATAATCTTTCTCAATTTATGTTGTTTTCAATTTTCATTTTGTCTGTATTACTTTAACTGGTCTAATTTTTATCTTTCTACAATTTTACAGGTGCATTTCTCTTATTCTTTTGCAGGTTTGCTCCCTAGTGTCATGCATTCTCTCATCCTGAAGAGCTTTGGCCCAGATCTATTCATTGGCTTATCTATGTTAATCAATTTGTATCTTTTGCTTTTCTTTACTCTTTTATTTTTCTTTTGGTTCTACTTAGATAGGGGATTTACTCTTTAGGCTGATTGTAGCTCTTTGAGCCATAGTTGTGGAGTTTATCCCCTGTTAAGGACCTTGTAACCCTCTTTTTGTGGCAATAAAATTCCCCCTATATTGGGTTTCCCAAAAAAAAAACCTACAACCCTAAATCTAAAAATAAAAAAAAATCTAAACCTACTAACGAAAATAAAAATTAAACTAAATTAAAACCTAAACAAAAAAAAAGTAAACCAAAACCTAAACCTGTAAAATAAACTAAAATAAAAAACCTAAACTAAAATAAATAAACCTAAAATAAAAATACTAAACTAAATAATAATAAAATTAAGAAAGAAAATAAATTAAAATAAATAAAAATAAACTAAATAAAGCTAAACCTACTAGTTTACTTAATTTAAAAAATGAAATAAAAAAAATTTAAAAAAACACTAACCCTAAACCTTGAACCCTAAACCTACAAACCTAAACCCTAAACCCTGAAACCCTAAACCCTAAACCCTAAACCCGAAACCCTACACCCTAAGACCTACAACCCTAAACCCTAAATCCTAAACCCCAAACCTGAAACCTTAAATCCTAAACTCTAAAAGTGTAAAAAATTAAAACTAAACTAAATAAAATCTAAAAATAAAATCAGTAACTAAACCTAAACATAAATAAAATAAAAACCTAAACTAAAACCAAGACCTAAACCTAAACCCAAACCTAAACCTAAATGTAAAAATAAAATAAAATAAAAAATAAAAACTAAACTATAATAAAATAAATAAAAACTTAAACTAAACTAAAAAAATAAAATAAACCTAAAAAAGCCAATAAATAATAAAAACTAAACATAAAATAAAAATAAAATAAATCTATAAATACAATATAATAAAAACCAAATAAAAACATAAACCTAAAAAGTAAACCTAAAAAGAAATAGAAAGTAAAACTAAAACCTTAAACTAAAAAAAATGTAAACAAAAAATAAATAAAATAAAATAAATCTAAAGCTAAACTAAAATAAACTAACCTAAAATAAATAAAATATAAACCTAAACCAAAAATAAACTAAACCTAAACCCTAAACTAAATAAAAAAAACTAAAAAAAACTTAAACCTAAACTAAAAAATAAAACCTAAAAATCAACCTAAAAGAAAAACCTAAAACCTAAACCTAGAAAAATAAAAATAAAAAATAAAACCTAAACAAAAAAATAAAAAAATAAATATAAACTAAAAAATAAACATAAACCTAAAAAATAAAGTGAAATAAAAACCTAACCTAAAATAAATAAACCTAAAAAAACAAACTAAACTAAATAAAAATAAAAAATACACCTAAATAAAAATAAAAACCAAAATAAACTAAAATAAATAAAAAATAAACAAAATAAAATTAAACCTACAGATTTACTTAAGTTTTAAAAAAAAACCCTCAACCCTAACCCCTAAACCCTAAATCATAAACCTTAAACCATAAACCTTAAACCATAAAACCCAAAGCTAACCCTAAACCCTAAACCTATAACCCTAAAACCTACAACTCTAAACCCTAAACCCTAAACCCTAAAAAACTCTAAACCCCAAACCCTGAACCCTAAACCTTAAACTAACCCTAAACCTTAAATCCTAAACCCTAAATCCTAAAGCCTAAACTCTAAACCCTAAACCTTAATCCAAACCCTAAACCTTAAACCCCCTAAACCTTAAAACCCTAAACCCTAAACCCTAAATCCTAAAAAATTTAAACCCTAAAACCTAAAGCCTAAACCCTAAAAAAACCCAGAACCCTAAGCTAACCCTGAACCCTAACCTAACCCTAAACCCTAGACCCTCAAAATCCTAAACACTAAACCCTAAAACCTAACCCTAAACCCTAAAACCTAAATCCTTAAACCCTAAAACCTTAAACCCTAAACCCTAACCCTAAACCCTAAACCCCTGAAAGCATAAATCGCTAAACCCTAAACTATAAACCTTAACCAATAACATCAAACCCTAAACCTAAACTAAAGTAACTTAATAAATTAAAAAATAAATATACCATAAAACTTAATAAACTTAAACCCTAATAATGGGCAAAACCTTGACAGAACATCACCATCAACCGTGCTCAATCTTGGTGGAGGCAAGGCAGAGGCGTGGTTATCACAGGTGGGATCTGGAGGTGTGGATATGGAGTGGTGGTCATAGAGGAGGAACGATGAAGGTTACATCCATGGTGGTGGATCACGCTAGAGAGCTGGTGGTTCTAATGGGAACTAGAGAAATTGAAGAATGACCGATCCAATCTGCTACTTATGGAACTACATCTTTAAAGTAAAGATGATTTTACTATCTAGGGTTTTTATTTGCTCTATGCGTGCTCATTTTTTATCTATGTCATCACTTGTGTCATAGAAAACTTGGTGTGTTACTTGGTTAACGAAATTGAAAAGAAGAAATGTTGAATATGAATATGTTCTCTATTTAAAAAAAAACCCTAAACCCTAAACTAAAACCTGAACCTTAGACCTAAACCCTAAACCCTAAACCCTAAATCCTAAACCCTAAACCATAAACCCTAAACCCTAAACCCTACACCCTAAAACATACAACCCTAAACCCTAAACTCTAAACCCTTAACCTTAAACCTTAAACCCTAAAAACCTAAGCTTAAATTAAATAAAACATAAAAATAAAATTAATAAATAAACCTAAACCAAAAAAATAAATAAATAAAATATAAATATAAATTAAAACTTAAACCTAAACCGAAAAGAAAAATAAGAGAAAAAATAAAAATTAACTAAAATAAAATAAATAAAAACTTAAACTAAACCAAAAAATTAAATAAAACTAAGAATAGAAAACCTAAATAAAATAAAAACTAAATGTAATATAAAAATAAAATAAACATAAAATAAAATTAAAACTAAATAAAAACCTAAACATAAAAATAAAATCTAAAAATAAATAAAAATAAAACCTAAACCCTAAGCTAAAAAAATCCTAAATACAAAATAAAAATAAAATAGATAAAATAAAATAAACCTAAACCTATACTAAAATAAACTAAACTAAATTAAATACAACCTAGACTTAAACCTAAAATAAACTAAATCAAAACCTAAACCTAAACCTAAACTAAATAAAATAAAATAAACTAAAAGTAAACCTAAATTTAAACTTAAAAATAAAACCTAAAATTAAACCTAAAACCTAAACCTAAATAAAAAATAGAAACCTAAGCCTAAACATAAAATAAAAAATAAAACCTAAACTTGAAAATAAAATAGAAATTAAACTAAACTAAAAAATAAGCATAAACATAAACCTAAACCTAAAAAATAAAATAAAATAAAAAACCTATACTAAAATAAATAAACTAAACTAAATCAATATAAAAAATAAACCTAAATAAAATAAAATATAAAAAAACTAAAATAAATAAAAAATAAACTAAATAAACCTAAACCTACCAATTTACTTAATTTTAAAAAAACCTATAAACCATAAACCCTAAACCCTAAACCCTGAATCCTAAACCCTAAACCCTAAACCCTAAACCCTAAAACTAACCCTAAACTTACAACTCTAAACCAACAACCCTAAACCCTAAACCTTAAACCTTAACCCCTAAACCCTAAATTAACCTTAAACCCTAAACCCTAAATCCTAATCCTAACCCTAAACCCTAAACTCTAAACCATAAACAATAAACCCTAAAACCCTAAACCTTAACCCTTAAACCATTAGCCCTAAGCCCTAAACCCTAAACCCTAAAACCCTAAACCCTAAACCCTAGTTCATCGACCCTCAAAACCCAAAACCCTAAAGTCTAAACACTAAACCCTAAACATTAAACCCTAAAACCGTAAACCCTAAACCCTAACCCTAAACCCTAAACCCTAAACCCTAAACCCTAAAACCCCAAACCCTAAACCGTAAACCCTAAACCCTAAACTCTAAATCCTAAACCCTAAAAAACTAAAAACCTAAACCTAAACTAAATAAATGTAATAATAAAATAAATAAATAAACTTAAACCTAAATAAAATAAAATAAAATAAAATAAAAACCTAAACCTAAACCTAAAAATTTTTTTTTAAAAAAATAAACTAAAATAAATTAAATAAAAACCTAAACTAAACTAAAAAAATAAAATAAACCTAAGTATAAAAAACCTAATTAAAAATAAAATTAAACAAATAATAATAATAAAATAAACCAAAAATAAAAAAAATAAAATCTAAATAAAAACCTAAACCTAAAAAAATCTCAAAATAAAAATGAATAATAAATAAAAAATAAAACCTAAACCATAAACTAAAAGAAAAACCTAAACCTAAAATAAAATAAAATAAACAAAATAAAATAAAGCTAAACCTACATGAAAATAAACTAAATTAAAAGAAATAAAACATAAACCTAAACCTAAAATAAGGTAAACCTAAACCTAAACCTAAACTAAATAAAATAAAATGAACTAAAATAAACCTTAACCTAAACTAAGAAATAAAACCTAAAATAAATGTAAAAAAAACCTAAAACCTAAACCTAAAAAAATAAAATAAAAACCTAAACCTAAAAATAAAAAATAAAACATAAACCTAATAAATAAAATAAATATAAAACTCGACTAAAAAATAAACCTTAAAATAAAAAAACTAAAATAAAAAACCTAAACTAAAATAAATATACTAAATTAAAAAATTAAAAAATAAATTAAATAAATCTAGACCTATCAGTTTACTTAATTTTAATAAAAACAAAACCCTATACCCTAAACCCTAAACCTACAACCCTATAGGTGCTCATTTTTTATCAGTCATTGCTTGTGTCTTAGAAAATTTTGGGTGCTACATGGTTAATGAAATTGAAAAAAATAAATAATGAATCTAAATTTGTTCTCTATTAAAAAAAAACCTTAAACCCTAATCCCTAAACTAAACCATAAACCCTAAACCTAAAACCTAAAGCCTAAACCTATAAACCTAAACCCTAAACTAACCCTAAACCCTAAACCCAAAAAAGCTAAAACCTAAACCTAAACTAAATACAACCAAATAAATACAACCTAAATATATATATATATATATATATATATATATATATATATATATATATATATATATTAAAATAAAACCTAAACTAAAACCTAAACCTAAACCAAAAAAAAAAATAAAATAAAAATTAAAACTAAAATAAAATAAAATAAATAAAAACCTAAACTAAACTAAAAAATAAAAAACCTAAATAAAATAAAAAACTAAACCTAAAATAAAATAAATAAAATAAAAACTAAATAAAAACCTAAACCTCAAAATAAACCTAAAAAATAAAACATAAAAATAAATAAAAATAAAACCTAGACCTTAAACTAAAAAAAAAATAAACCTAAAATAAAAAATAAATGAAATAAAATAAACCTAAACTTAAACTAAAATAAACTAAAATAAATAAATAAAACCTAAACCTAAAATAAACTAAACCTAACCCTAAACCAGAACTAAATAAACTAAAATAAACTAGAAATAAACCTAAACCTAAACTAGAATAATAAAATCTAAAATAAAAACCTAAAACCTAAACTTAACGAAATAAAATAAAAGCCTAAACCTAAACCTAAAAATAAGAAATAAAACCTAAAACTAACAATAAAAAATAAAAATTGAACTCAACTAAAAATAAACCTAAACCTAAAAAAGAAACTAAAAAAAAAACTTAAACTAAAATATATAAACCTAAAATAAATTAATTAAACTAAATAAAAATAAAAAATAAAATAAACTCAAATAAATTAAAAATAAACTAAGTAAACCAAGACCTTTGAGTTTACTTAATTTAAAATAAAAAATATAAAATGAAAAATAGAAAAAATAAATTCTAACCCTAAAACTAACCCTAAACCCTGAACCCTGAACCTTAAACACTAAACCCTAAACCTACAACCCCAAACCCTAAACCCTAAAGCTTAAACCCTAAACCCTAAAACCATAAACTGTAAACATTAGACCTTAAACTCTAAACCTTAAAACCTATAACCCTAAACCCTAAACCCCAAACCCTAAGCGCTAAATCATAACCCCTAAATTAATACTAAACATTAAACCCTAAACCCTAAACTAACCCTAAACTCTAAGAATGTGCAGAACCTTGACAACAAGAACATCATTGTCACCACCCAGATGGGTGGAGGCCAAGGGCACGTGATAGTTATCGTAGTTGTGGTGGGGGGTAGAGGTGTCGAGTGGTGGTTAAGTAGGTGGAGCGATGGAGTTTACACATGTGGTGGTGGTAGAGGGAGATATCAAGGATATGATGGTGGATCCTGCTACTCAAGAAATTGAAGAACGACCTATCCAACCTATTGCTTATGGAACTATGTCTTATAGTAGAGAAAGTTCTACTTATCTATGGTTTTTTATTTGATTTATGGGTGCTCATTTTTTATCTATATCATCGCTTGTAACTTAGAATACTTGGGATGCTACTTGGTTGATAAAATTGAAAAGAAAAATGTTGAATATGAAATTGTTCTCTATTTATAAAAAAACCTTAAATGCTAAACACTAAACCCTAAACTAAAACTTAAACCCTAAACCTAATACCTAAACCCTAAACCCTAAAACCTACACCCTAAAAACCCTAAACCTTAAACACTAAATAGTAAACTTTAAATGATAAACCCTAAACCCTAAACTTTAAACCCTAAACCCTAAAACCCTAAACCCTAAACCCTAAACCCTAAACCCTAAAACCATATACCCTAAACCCTAAAACCTATAACCCTAAACCCTAAACTAACCCTAAACACTAAAACCTAAACCTTGAATAAACATGCCATTAGGAGTAGATCTAAAGAGTGACCTAATCCTAACATAGTTATCATAGCTAAAGAAAATGTCTTCAAGAGACTTTCCTTTGACTATTAGAGATTTGAATACCTTAAACCCTAACCTTAAATCATATTATAATAATATATCATAATTTTAGCATCATATATTTGAGCATGTAGTGATGTGTTTTGGATGTTAAAAGATGTTTTGAAATGTTTTAGTGTATGATGGTATTATGCTCTATAGTCTATATTAATATAAATCATAAATATATTGATTTAATAAATCGATGATGAAATTTGTTAAATTTGAAGTGGGAATTAGATTGTAGTACCAAAGGTGTGCTACACCACTTGTAGTATAAAAAGTAAGATTTTATGTTCAAAATTATCTGTTATATGTTGTAGCATAGTATAACATCATATATCAGAATATATTGTTCTACAAATTTTAAATTCTTTTAGTATTTTACAATCATGCAGTCAAGCCTACACTAGCATTATTTATAAATATGTTGATTTAGACTTTAAAATGGTGGAATTTGGCCAAATTCATAATAGGTAGAACTTTGCATTATAATATATTATTTCAATTTAAAATATGTAACCGATACGAAAAAAATATATAGTTTTTTATTGTTTAGACTAATTTTATTATTTTTTTTAAGCAATCCATTGTGATGTGATATGCAATATAATATAATATAATATGATATAGTGTAATATAATATAGGATGCAATAACATAGTGTAGCATCATGCATTATAGCATACTATTATGTATTATTACTTATTTGATAGCATATTTTAGTTTCTTATAGTATGATATAGTAGAGTTTGTATAGGTATAATTCATAAAAATATTGATTTATAGGCTGAGATGATGGGATTTGGCAAAATTTAATGTAAGCTTTAGGCAACATCATTGGGGGTGTACTATGGTGTGTCATTTAATCAAAAGATTGGAATTTAATATCCTAAATAAATGTTCATTTTTCAACCAAATTTTATAATTTTTTTTCTTAAAGTGGTTCATTTAAGGTGTAATGTAAGATAATATATTACATGAAAGCATATTAAAATATAATGTACATAACAATATAACTTAACATATATATGAATGTGGTGGTATGTTACTAAATGTTATTGTACATTTTAGTATATTTTACTTTTGTTATAATACATTGGATCAAAACTCACAAAAATGTTAATTTGAAGATTGAGATGGATGAATTTGGCCAAATTCATGGCACACACCAAAAAACAACACAAAAATAATGCTATTTTGTACCATTCCTAATAGAAAATTAACAATTTTACATCCAAAATGAACATTATTCATATTTTGAGAAAATTTTGTTATTTGTTTTTTTCAAGTGATTCTAAGGAGGTGTAATGTTAGAAAATATATTATATGACAACAAATTATAATATAACATATTATATTATAATATAATATAGTGTGTTAATTTACATTATAATATGTTTAGCATGCTATTGTATAATTAGTTTATGTTTGCACCATCACAAATCATAAAATGTTGATTACAATATTGAGATGATGTAATTTGAATGAATATATTGTTAGGCCTTTGGTTGAAGTATTAAAGGTGCGCATAAGAGAAGAAATAAAATTTGGTGAGAATTCCATGTTAAGGACATGGAGGGAGATCCACTAGGGGAGCACACATGCATTGGACATGACATGTGAGAGATCTATGTCGAGGGAGTAGAAGAAAAAATTTGTTGGGGATAACATTTAAATTTGATTTGATTATATGACTTATCAAAAGAAGATCGTTAGGGAAAAGAATCTATAATCTGCTAGGGATTAAGATCAAGTCAACTTTAATTAATTTTATTTTAATTGATGTGGAGGCATATCTAATAGAGATATGAGCTCGAGTCAGCTGGGGTTTGGGTATATGAACCTTCCAATAGAGAAGCAGGTTTAGGCCATCTATTGGGGATTAGGATTTGAGTTTGATTTCATAAATTTACTTGGGGAAGTATCCACTAGGAATAAGAGTTTGGTTGGATTTCTTTGATTTAGACTCTATTGGGGGAGTTGGTTTAATTTGTCTCTACTAGAGAGGTTGGTTTTGAATTTGATTTGTTTGCTTGACTTGTTTATATATGATTTAGGCTCCACTAGGGAGAAAGGTGTGATTTAACTCCACTGGGGAAATAAGATTGGGTTTAATTTAATCTGAATTAATGTATGAACCCCATTGGTGTGCAATGGACCCACTGAGAAAGAGTTATATCATCTTTGACGTACCTCAAGCTTACAAATCCAAATGCATAGTCTACCGGTTGTGGGGTTGAGCTAGCCAACCTAAGGGGTTGCCTTTCGGTGTTCAATGACTATGCTAGGAAGAAGGCGTAGCAGACTTACATCTTCCAAAATAAGGAACAATCATTAGGGTGACCTTTTAGATGCACAAAAAAGTGAACCTAACCTAGGGCGACTATTAAGCGAATGTCGTTGGGGACTTATGTCAACTCAAAGTAGTATGGAAGAGTTTTATCTTAATTTCATGTGATTTGATATGGTTAGTTTGGTTTAGTTTGATTTTGAGTTGAGGGAATATCTGTTAGGGATGTGAGCTCGGTAAAATTTAAAAGATTTAATTTATGGACCAAGTCAGTGTGTGATGGACCCACTGAGAAGGGGCTATATTGAACTTATCCTATCTCAAATTTATAAATCCAAAGAGATAGTCTATCACATGGGTGAGCTACCAACCAACCTAAAGGGTTGCCTTTGTGCAGTGCAATGATTATGCTAAAAGAAGGCGTAGCAAACTTACATCTTCTAAAGGAGGGAAAAACCACTGGGGTGACCTATTGGTACACAACAAATCAAATCTGACTTATGGGTGACTACAGAGTGAATGACATTGAGGACTTATATCAACTCAAGAGTAGTCAGGCAATTCCTATAGGGATATTTGCTAACACTTCCCTAAACATAGATGTCTTCTTGAGAAAAAGTATTGCTAGTGGTGTCCTTCTAATCCATAAGTGAATATATATTTTGTTTATATGTGTGTGGACCGTGAGGGACCACACTGAGAAGGAACTATGTCAGTGTTGACCTATCTCAAATTTATTGGACCATGGGAGAATCTGCACATCCATAGGATGGATTCCTTAACCACATATGATGTTACTATGAAACGGGAACTGTCCAATCCAATAGTAACTCAGGTGGGAAAGCGAAGGATGTGATCCAAAATAGTGCCCACAGCGGAGGTACTGCTAGGGACATTATCTTGAGCCCAAGAAAAGAAAGCTTATAGGTGTACTGTGGCCAACTTAAGGAGAAAGCACAGTAGACTTACATCTGTCATGAGTGGTGTATCCTAAGGTGTAAGAACCAAGCAACCTAAGGTGTATCAATCACCATGAGTGGTGTATCTATCAGCATAGTGAGAACCAACCAACCTAACATGCCTGTCGGTGTCCAATGATCAATCTGGAAAGAAAGCATGTAGGCTTACAACTTTCCAAGCGGAACACATCATCGAGATTGTCTATCATAGGCAAGATAAATACTATATGACCTAGTACGAGTAATAAGCGTGGAGCCCCAAAAAAGGATTGGACACATACTAGAAGCAGTCATGAGGGAAGGAGCTGCTAGAGGACTTATCCTAAATCTCAAATATACTTGACCTAGTCAGTGCATGAACTCTAATCCAAGAAGAAAGTATAGTAGACTCACATCTTCTTAAACAAATCCAACATGAGGTAGCTTACCGGCCATACAGTAAGGCCTACCAAACTAATAAGCCACTGGTGTGTAATGACCAAATAAATAAGAAAAATGTAGGAAACTTACATACTCTAAAGCAAGAAGACCACTAGGATGACACACTAGTAGGGTAGCATGCCAGCCCGAGCTAGAGCAGCTACTGAGTGAGTGCCACTGGGGGCATTATCTCACCTCAGAGTATCCCGACATAAAAGATACGTGTTTATTTTATATGTTTTTGTGTAGTTTGTATTTATTTTGTGTCAATGCAGGATAGGATGTCGCTCTGGTTCCTTACACATACCCTAAACACATCGGGGTGGATTCAAAAATAAGAATACTTTCAATATGGAAGAGATTGAATTCAAAATGTTATTTTCATTGATGATAAATATTTTCAAACATGATTTATAATGTTTCTTTAAGTAGAGCCCAATGGTTGGAAACTTTGGGAGCTCTCCCTCATGATTAAAAACTTGAGAAGATCTTCCTTGGTAGGCCTTCTCTATGGAAAAATGGCCTTCCCAAGTAGGTTGAAACTTGCCCCCATCTTACGATGATCAACAATTAGTCTCCTTAAAACTAAAATAAGCTCTCCTACTTGAAAATCTCCAGAACAAACCAACTGGTTGTGAGCTTGAATCATTTTAGCTTTGTACAACTCAAGATTTTAGCATGCCCACTGGCTTCTCTTCTCTAAACCTTCAAGATCTTCTAACTATAACTTGGCGTTCTACTTTATTATGATCTTGCTACCCACATCTATCCTTAGTGATGAGAGTTGGATTTATAATGGTAGAATGGCTTTGGACCCATACAATAAGGAGAAAGGAGTAGATTGAGTTGGAGTTCTATATGTGGTGCAGTAGGTCCACAAGGCTTGAACTAACTGCTCATGGCACTATCGCTTCTTATTGTCGAGTGTCTTTTTTAGTATTTGGATTAGAGTTTTATTGAAGGCTTGTACTAAGTAATTTTCCCTCGAGTAGTTGATGGTAGAATATCTCTAATATATGTTATGTCTTCGAGAAAAGTTGTAGATCTTGGTGCTCTTGAATGCAGTACCATTATCAGATATAATTCATT
Organism: Cymbidium sinense; assembly: GCA_021442155.1. NCBI lineage: Eukaryota > Viridiplantae > Streptophyta > Magnoliopsida > Asparagales > Orchidaceae > Cymbidium > Cymbidium sinense. The sequence continues at coordinate 35,708,910 of CM038233.1, read as the reverse complement.
GAGGCACTCCAAACCTATATACGATATAGTTCCTAAAACATTGGAGTACATGCTGAGTTGTGACCTCTCTATGTGGAATTATTTTCATCCATTTGGAAAAGTAATTAGTAGCAACTAAGATGAACCAATGACCCTTGGAAGTAGGAGGATCAATCAGACCCACTATGTCAATACCCCAACACTCGAATAGCCATGCAGCCAATGTAGGATGTAGAATGTTGGATGGTTGGTGTAGGACCACATCTTTTATTTGACATTGGTGGCATTTCCTAGCCGTATCCATACAATCTTTGATCATTGATGACCAGTAGTATCCTAGTCTCTTAATCTTGGCTTTCATTTTTGAACCAGATTGGTTGGCTCCATGTAATCCTAAGTGTACCTCAATCATGATCTTACAGGCTTCGTGCTTGTCTAAACAACATAACCAAATATGATCAAAAGACTGCAGATACAAAACACCATCAATAAGAGCATAAGAAAGTGCTCTCTACTTCATCTGATGGGTTTGAGACTTCTATTGAGGTAGTTTTCCTTTATTTAGGTAATTCATGAATGTTTGCCTCAAATCTAACTCCTCATCCTACTTGAAATGGCAACCTCCCAATCAAGAGAGTATTTTTTGATGAGTTCAATATCAATAAGGGATACACTTGTCTATTTTGGACCTTTATTGATATGGACTCATCTTCCGGACATGCCAACTCCTTAGCATATGCTACAACATTGTCTCCTTAAGGAATCTTATAACTAGTAACCTCTGGGAATTTGGGCCAACAACTCTATGGTGTACTTCTTGTAGTGATGGAGCCTAAGCTTTTTAACCCTATAGGACTCAGCAATTTAGTCAAAAACTAGCTAAGAATCACTAAAGATGTTGATGTTCTGGATTCTTAGAGTAACGGATAACTCTCAATCGGCAATTAAAGCATTATATTCAACTTCATTATTGGTGCGAGGATTGAACAAATGATATGAGAATCTCATCACATTACGGTCCAGAGTTAAGAGAACTATTCCTACCCTTGCCATTCTTGGAATAGTAGATTATGGTTCTTCTCCTCTTAGAGTGGAAGCTACACCATCAAAGTACATCTCCCAGTGGTAAATGCTAATATCCCCTAAGTTCATGAATTATTCATCAAGGAGATCATCACTATGCCGAGTGTCAGTAGGAAGTGGGTGTGTTGCTAAAAAATTTGCTAGTAGTTGTACTTTCACTGCAAAGAGGGGTATGAAGGTAATGTCAAACTATGAGAGGATCATCAATCATCAAGCCAACCGTCTATAAAACATTGATCATGTCATGAGATACTATAATGGATTGATCCTAGAGATTAAGTTCACCTTATGAGGAAGCATGTAGTGTTGTATATTTTAGGATGCAAAGATTAAACCTAGAAAATGTGAAAGGGTGTTTTGAAATTACTTAAGCTAAACCCTTAGCTTAATTAACTTTTAATTGTGAGCCAAATTACATTAGGCCTCTTTCTTATTAGGTGCATTGAAAATTAAAATTCTTTGTGAGTTTTATGTCATCTCACTGGCTCATAATTATTTGGTTATTTATTTTGAGGTGGTGGTAAGGGTTAATTAATTTATTTAATTTATATCTTAACCTAATCAATGCATAAAAATAGATCTAATTATCTAAAAATTAAACAAAAATATGAAACACATGTGGGAATGGGTTAAGAGCTGGAAACTCATCTCACCTTTTCAAAATTAAAACAAACTTCAAAGTAAACAAAAATCACTTTGAGTTCACTTTTATTTATTTTAAATTTTCTTATTCTATAAGAATGTCTTTAGGATTTAAGTGAAATGAACTTGTTTATATTCTTTCATTGCTTTTAATCTTTCCCTAACATGTTAAATTTGTATGTCATGTGGTTTCATGCATAAATATTTTTCAAATTCAAATTTCAAAATAAAATTGTTTACTTTATGTCAAGTTTGCATGTGTTGGCTAAAGTAGAAATATGAATGGCTATTATCACTAATAAATCCAAATTATTTTAAAAATACATAAATCAAATACCAAATATGAAAGTATGCTACTTATATTTTAATTATGATTTTTCATGTGATAGATTATAAAGGCATGCTTAGCATATGTTTCCTTCCATTCTTATGTTGGTATAGTTTTGAATAGGAGTTTGTAAGTAGGGTTCATTTGAAAAGAACCCAACACTTACTTAATTCCATACCCTATTCATCCCTATGCTATCACTTAAGAAGGGTTACCTATACTTGCATATATAAATTGCATAAATAAAATGAATCCATTAAACAACTTTTGCATTCTCTTTTTCTATTTCATTTCTTTTATTTATGTTTGTATTTAAGGAAAGTGGTATATTAGTCTAGAAAATCCTGAGGTTGTGAGGCTTTAAATAGCCCAAAGTAGGTCATGTACCTTACACCTCTGGTTAACAATGGCGCTGTACTCACTTATGCCTTACTTACTTTCATGTGTGTATGTGAAAATTTGGATAAGAAAATCTCTTTCTACTTAAGAAAAATCATGCATATTCAACTTCTAAATTTCCTTAAATATATTACTTAGCATGCATCATAAAGTGTGTTAAATACTCTCATTTGTATGTATAGATATGCTTATGGTCCATCCATATGCATATTATATATATTAGGAAAGAAATGAAGTAATGTGTGTTATGTGAATTTTGATTCATTTTATTTAATCTTAAAATGCCTTTCTTTTTGAATAGATTTGTTTAGAGTTCTTCAAAATTTAGGATTAATTAAAAGATTTAATCAAAACACTCACCTAAACAAAACTAAAATGTGAATCTACTTTAGCAATTACTTAGGTTAGGGAAGGAAAGAAAAGTTCTCTTCTCTTCCCTCTTCATAACTTAGTAATTAATTGTAGATCGACTTAAAATAAATAAAACATGAAATAAAATCAATCCAAAATAATTAAACAACTCAAATGAATCCCTCCTCTATGTTGAACATGTTCTTCACACTTAGAAAATTTGAACCTAAAGCCATAGCTAAGCATACCACACAATCCTTCAAAGCACACATATTAGCCTAAGTCACCACTTCTAGCTTTAGGTTAGGTCGGTGCATGGTTTGATGTTTGTTTTGTTTTGTTATATATGTTTTAAACTATATGTTAGGATGTATGCTCGTAGAATGAATGGTAGGATGTTCTTAGTCTAACTATTCTTTTTTGCAGGGGTTTATGCTTAAGGGGCCCTATCATAAATAAAAATATATATGGTTTTTCTTGCAGGTGCTTTATACCCAAAAACATAATCTATAGGCCAGGTGGACTTAGTCACCCATGTGTGGGAGATAAGTCCAAGATACATGCTTAGTATTTGTGTGGTTTGTTTTAGCTAACCTTCATTTTGTGTGTTAGTTAGATTTCCACTTTTCCTTTTCATGTAAATTTGTGCAATTAGGGTTGTGGAATGATTATTATGGGGGATTAGGATGAGCATTGGTCATAAGATCCTATCTTATGCACCATGTGAAGTCTTGGAGCATCTATCTTCCAACCATCCAAAATAAAGAATCAAAGAAGAAAGAAGAAAAGAAGAAAGAAGAAATAAAGCTTGATGACCCCCCATAACAATGAATTCCTTACTTAATTATAATTTAATTATAATCTAAGTTGTATAAGGGTAGAGCTCAGCTACCCACATTTGATATTTTTGAGTTTGTACAGGTGGTGCCAACAATCTTTATTCTTTTGTACTATAATTAGCTTTATATATTGGATGGTGATTTATTTAGCTTTTGCATTAAGTGACTTGCTTTTCTTAGTTTCTTTCTTGCTTTATGTATGGCCAAGATGTGGATTAGGCTCTTTAGGGAAAAATAAATATTTTACCCAACTTAAAAACTCAAACTAAAATAAATAACTCATAATCTCTTCTAAAGCTTAGGTTTAAAATCAAGATAAAAGAGATAGCAACCCCATAGCTGGATGAGCATTTCTTTTCTAATATCATGAATAAATGCATCTAGTTTCACTCTTGATTGGAGGGCTTCCACCTTTTCAAAAGAAACTTGGCTTGACTTTTGAGAGCCATGGTGGAAACTCACCTCCTCCCTTCTCGCTGATTTTGGCCAATAACCTTCTTTCTCATGCATTACTCATATGAATCCAATTAGCCTGTGTTAAGATAACTGTCCAAAAATAAAAGTAAAATGAAATTTGAATTGCATTAGATTTAGGTCATTTGAAGCATGCTTTTTACATGATCTAGTCTCTTTAAGGAGTGAGTTTAAGGACTTAGTCTCTTTCTAAATAAATAACAGTCTAGCTATCTTGCATAAGAATAATGACTTGTCTACATGTAATTAAAATCATAGGAGTTAGTTGGCATCCACCCCCAGGTGGTTGTAAGTCCAAGCTATCAAGTGGTTTATCCTCTCTTGTGGAGACAAACCAAAAACCCATTTTTCATCTTAAATTTAGGTTGTTCTTTCGGCCCTCCCCAAAGCTCCCTAGATTTAGGTTCTGAGGTTGCTTCTCTCCTTTATGGGCCATAAGCTTAATTCCTTACCTATTAGAAATTTCCTTAATCTTGTGTTAAGGAATCATAAGTCTTAAATTTCTAATGAAAAATTTAACTCAAACAAACTAAATCAATTTTAAAAATGTAAAGCCCAACCGTAGGATAATTTAAGATGCTTGTTAGGTTTCATAACATCGTGAGCATCTCCTACTTATCTTCCATTTTGGCTTCAATAATAACCCCCCCCCACCCTCTTTGATCAATCCCATTTGATCTTCAAAAATGAACTAATCAATTGATAGTATTTTTCTATTGAAATCTTTGAAGATAATGACCATTTACCTTAATCGAACTTTTCCAAAGGAATCCCCATTTCTTAGGATGTAATTAACTATGAGGGCTTTCCCCTATAAGGAACTTAATGAACCCAATTTAATAAAAACCCTGCTTTACTTTTCCATATAAAGTAGGGGAAGAATCTCTAGCAGACCCATCATCCTTAAGAGTCCTTATTGAGGTGATTAGGTCCATTAAAGGGTAGTGACTCCTGTCTTTCAAGATAGTACACTAATTCCTTGATGACGTACTTGATCACCTGAATATGTACATCTGTGGATCTGCATGGAATCTTAAAAAGATGAATTTCTATAAGCTTGCCTCTTTCATTTCTCCCAGCAGATTTGAAAGGTGACTCCCATATTAGAAATGTTTAACCACTGGAGGAGTGACTTTGATTTAAATTTAGAACCCACATTCAACAAATTTTGGTATGTTAAATGAGGTTCAAATGTTTTGGAGAGGCTCCTAATTGATTCTTCCATTAGCTCATAATTGAATTTGATTTTATGTTTTGGACCCTCATTTAACAAATTTGGGTATGCTAAATGGAGGTCAATTGAATTTATTTTGGATTTGATTTTGGAATCTTCACTTAGCAAATTTATGTATGCTAAAAGAGATACAAGTGCATGTTTGAAAATAAATTTTGAATGAATTTTTTGTTTGTGATGATGTGTGTCATGTGTTTGATTTGTTGAATTTGATTTAAAAATGGGATCCTTAGAAAATTTTGGTATGCTAAGTGATGCCCAATGTGTTTGATGTATTTTGATTTGACTTTGAAAAATGAGACCCTTACTTAACAAACTCAGTATATTAAGTAGGGCTCAAGTGTGTTTGATGAGTTTGTTTCATTTTGTTTTGAAAAAGGAGAACTTTTATTTAACAAATGTGGTATGTTAAATAAAGTTCAATTTGTTAAATAAAGTTCAAATTGTTTTCAATTTTAAAAAGGTGGACTGTCATTTGAGAAATTTGGGTATGTCAAATGGTGTTCAAGTGTGTTTGATTTTTTTGTGATTTTAGAAAGGGAACTCTACTTAGCAAATGTGGGTATGTTAAGCAAAGTCCAATTTTATTTTGATTTTGAAAAAGGGAATTCTCATTTGACAAATTTGGGTATGTCAAATGGAATTCAAATATGTTTTAATATTTAGTGATTTTGGAAAAGGGGACTTCCAGTTAACATATTTACGTATGTTAAATGGAAATCAATTCTATTTTTTTTATTTTCAAAGATGGGATATTTATGTGTGATGTTGCTTTTGAAAAGATAAATTCCAACTTAGCACATGTAGGATGTGCTAAATAAAATTTCAATTTTATGTCACGATCTTGTTTGAAAATAAAATCTTCATTCAACAAGCTTAGGTGTGTTGAATGGAGATTACTATTTTAAAATATGTGCTTTTTCAAAAAGGATTTTGATTTTATATTTTTAAAAGAACCTTCATGTAACAATCATGGATATTCTTGCAAGAGGTTTGGTTATCTTTAAATGTAGATATTTTGTAACGTGAATTTTAATTTGAGAAGTGCTATTTGAAATTATATATTTTTTTGCAAAGAGTTTATTTTCTTAAGTATGAAATAAACCTTGCCTCACCAAGAGAATGGTAAAGAGGTTCTAAATTTTTATTCGTATCCTTTAGTTAATTAAATTTTTTATTTACCTATTGGGGGATCCAATAGGGGTTTTAAGACCAACATGTAGTGAGGTCTTAAAAGCTAAAGGATGTTAGCTAGCTCAACCTAATGATGAAATAGGCTAAGTGACAACTGAAAGGAAGATAGTCTTGGAGTCATATAAAATATAAGTCCACTATAGATGTTTGGAGATAATAATTGCTACTAGAGATGGAGAGAGGAACTCTCCTCAGTGGAGTCTCTAAAAAAATCTGTGGTGTTTATTTTTTATATATGGGACACAACGGAGATCTTAGGGGTTACTTATTGAAATGATCAAGAGTGGCATTAGGAAAAGATGCAGTATCTCAAAATATAGAAATCATCACCCCATAATTGACATAATCACCTAAGAAGGACTTCAAAGACATGATGGGTCTTCGAATGTACCAACGATATTTCCCCTACTTTACATGGAAAAGTAAAGTAGGGTTCATATTAAGTCGGGTTCATTAAGTTCCCTATGGAGGCTAGCCTCCATTATTAATTACATCCTAAGGGATGTGAATCCTTTATGAATACTCTCAATTAAAGCATCAATTAAAGTCATCAATGATTTCAAGGCTAGACTATCAAAGGATTAGTTGTATTAAAAAATCAAGTGGGAAAACTAAAGGAGAAGACTTATTATCGAAGACAAAGCAAACGAGTAGGGAATGCTCTTTATACTAGAAAACCTAGTGAGCATTTGAACTTATCCTATAATTTGGCTTCATAATTTTGAAATTAAAGAGAAGATTAATAGTATTAAAGTTGACATTTCATTAGAAAGCTAGGACGTGTAATCTAACAACACAAGATTATGGAGATGCCTAAGAGGTGAGGATTTATGTTTGTAGCTCAAAAGAAACAACCACCTCATATCATAAATTCTATGAAGCTTTAGCATAAGACAAAGTGTGGCCTAAATCTAAGTGATAATGGGCATATGGCTTAACTCCATAAAGAGGATAAACTGCCCAACACCGGACTTACAACCGCTTGGAGTGCAACTAGCTAACACCTCCTGTGCTTTAAATCCATGAAGTTTGATCATATGATTTGTAAGATTAGTTAGGCTATTATTTAATTAGAAAGAAACTAAACTTCTTAAACCCATTCCCTAAGAGACTAGAGCATGAGTGGTATGAGCATATGACTTAGTCTTGTGCAAAATCCTTTCAAATTTTATTTATTTTGACACATAATTTTCACATAGGCTTTTGGTTTCTGATGCTTACATGCATGATGAAATAAGGTTGTTGGCTAAATCAGTAAGAAAGGGGTATTTTCCAACACAAGGGATGCCCTCAAGAATTCCACTATCTTGCAAGGATAGAAATCCTTTATTTTCAAGACTGAAACAATATGATGTGCATGTTGTTGGCCATTCAACATTCAATTAAGGGGTTGCTAAATATTTTAATTATCTTGATTTATGTCTGAGGCTTTATGTGAGGTTATGAATGGCTTAAAACTTTAGTTATGAGTTGTAGTTGGGTAGAAAGGTTAATTTTTTTTCTAAGAGCCTAATCACATTCCAGGCCACACATTCAAACATCAAACACATAAGGAAACTAAGAAAAGCAAGCCATCCTAATTATGCACTTTAAACACAGCATCAAACCATTTTTATAGCTAACGTAAAAGAATAACAGGCCAGTGCGGTAGGGTGTTGTCATACAACATGAAAAAAAATGGGTAGCCAAGCTCTACCCTTATACAATGTGGTACATAAAAGAATAATTTGCAATTTACAAATGATAAATGATATGGGGGGTCTTCAAGTCTTCATGTATATTCTTCCTTTGATTTGGTTTGCTCCACTTCAAAGGCATCACATGGCCTCCTAGGACAAAGCCTTCTAGCCAATGTTCATCCTTATACCCTCATAGCACTAATCCTAATTCTTAATTTAAAATTACATTAAAATTAAGAAAAGTAAATCTAACTAGACCTACAAGACAGGTGTTAACTAATCACATATAGAACCCAAGCAATTATATTTATAATTTGAACTTAGCACCCTACACATGGATAACAAAGCCCACCTGTCTTAACCTGGATTATGCTTAGAGGCATCAGCAACCTGCAAAGAGAGCATTGATATTTATTTTTAAGTAGCCCCTTAAACATAATAACCTATAGAAAACATGATTATGCTAATCACAACCTACCATCCAGTCTATAAAACATGCACCCTAACATCTAGTCCAAAATAATACATCACAAAATAAAACATACATCACACCATGCACAATTCTAACATAAGGCTAGAAGTGGTGACTTAATCTAATGTGTGTGTATTAGGGCATGTGTGGTATGTCCTAACTAGGCTTTAGAGTTTAAGATTTTATAAGTGTAGAAAGATTCAACTAAAGGGTGGTTTCACTTCAAGTTCTTTAATTGATTTGCAAGTTTTAATTTATGTTTTATTTTGTTTCATATGACCTACACCTTGCAACTAAGTGTTGTCAAGAAAAGAAAAGAGGTTACCCTCTTTCATCCCTACCTTATAACACTTTCTAAAGCATGTTATTTTTATTTAGTTCTCTTTAGTGAATAGCTTATTACACATTTTAGATTAATACTAAGTTTAGGTTCTCTTTAAATAATTCTATTCAATGTGAAAGGTTTCTCAAGATTAATCTAATCAAAATACTATCACATGACACATGCTAAATCATTCATTTCCATCACATGTAACATGCATATGATTAAGTCCTAAATATACCTACACATACAATATGTTTTAGCACACTTGAATGATGGATGTGAGTATGAACATTTGAAACTTTATATTTCCCTTATGATTGAACTATTTTATCATATTAATTTAAGGCTCTATGTAAATTCTTATACAAAAAATACATAGGGATGAAATTAAACATCTACGTGTCAATGTTAACTAGGGAAGTGAGGTAATCAAATGACCTCTTTGGGGCTAGCTAAAGCCTCATATTCTCGTGTTGTCCAGATTGTATACCATTACATTCATACCATATGTAAATTTACATGCATGAACATAAGAAAGAGAGCTCCAAATCACATAATCAATTAATTCAATCACTTGAAGAATTGAAAATGCATGTATTTTTATTAAAAAGGAATGATTAGCAATCTCTAATAAAATACACACATGTATGTATAAAAGACATAAGCAAGTATGTGCCTTTATTAAACCAGAGAAGTGAGATAGTCAAATGACCTCCTTAAGGCAAGCTAAAGCCTCATATTCTCAGGATGTCCAGACTATATACCGCTTTTCTTAGATAGATACACATGTATTCATAATTTGGAGAATGAAAATCATGCAGAAAAAGGATAATTAATTTGATTGAATCATTTATGTATATGAATTAAAGCCTCATCCAAATTCTAGAATTGAAACACAGAAGAATAAAAAAAAATGGAGTATATGCCATTGTTAAACTAGGGAAGTGAGGTAATCAAATGACTTTCTTGGGGCTAACTAAAGCTTTGTATTCCTGGGATGTCCAGACTATATACCCATTAACATTCTCACTAGGAGGAGTGTTTTACATTAAATTCAAAGTTCCAACACATTCTAAAGCTCAAGGCGACCTCAAATGAATCTTCACTTATATAAATCAAACAATTAATAAAAGGAAAGTTGCTTCACTTCATACATTTAAGCTATAATCACATACATCTCGTATGTATTTATAACTAGCATTCATAGCATATGAAACCATTCATTTCTAAGCTTTGGAAAATATGTTTGGATTTAATAGTGATAATAGCCACACATATTTTAAAATAAATCAACACATGCAAGCATGACATAAAAGAAAACCATTTAATTTAATTAATTTTGAAAAGATAAATGTATGATTTTAAATGACATATAACATTTAACATTATTAGAAAGGAATAAATAATCATAAACATGTGATTTCAATCAATTAAATTTATTCCTAAGGATAATCAAATCATGTTAAGATAATCAGTTTAAGCATTAATTAACCCTTGCTAAAAGAAATTTCTAAAATTGAGAAAAAAATCATCATAAACAAAACAACCTAAGTCCAACTATGGTTGTTGAAAATTACCTCATCGATGATGATTTTTGATTGGGGTGATGATCTGAGCGCGCTCCTGAGGATAGAAGAAGCTTTGGAATGGGTTCAGCTCTTACTTCACTTAGGAATAATGTATCCACCAATGGTCATCGCTTCCTTATCAGAATCCACTTAATTTTGATAGATTTTACTCATAAACTAAGTGGGAATGGTTATTGGTTGGTTTGGGAGCTTTAGAAGACTAAAAGGAGTGTGTGAGGCAGAGTTTTTGCCTCTCTATTTCCTATCTCATTATAATGGACAAAAATGACCTCTTTCATGGTTATTATTGGCTAAGTGGGTGTCCTTGGCTTGGGGTTTTTGGGATTCTTCTTAGCTGCCTTAATTTGGTTGTCCAAGGCATGGGAGGTGGCTGCTATGAAGGACAAGTGGGTGTCCTAGCAAAGGGAAGTGGAGGTCCTTCATGCCAAGTCTTCCAATGGGGCAGGGGAGGTGATTTTCCCTCTCCTTGAGTCATGGCTGACCCAACCACCTCTTGGATCAGGTTGGACAGTGTTCTTAGAGTCTAAGTGGGCCTATGGATGAGTGTTAAGTGGCCAAGGAAGAGAACTGACTATTTACATAGGTGTTTTATCTTATATGATACCCAAAGCCCAAGGGTAGAATGGTCATTTGACATTGAATTTGATTTAGGCTGATTTGAAATGAGTCAAAAAGTGAGTTGGACCAAATTTCATGTATTCGGAGTTCATTTGGTTAGGTTTGGTTCAATTTTACCCATTTGGGTTAAATTGGATCAAAATGGGTTAGGTTGACCAATTATTCAAATTGGGTCAAACCAAGGGTTAGGTCCAGTTCATATGACTATTTAGAGAGCATTGCATGCTTTGGTTTGATTTAATTTGGTTTTAATTTGAGTCAATTGACATAAAGGGTCAAATTAGATCAAACCAAATTAAATCCAAATTAAATCCAAGTTGTTGACATGACATAAAGGGTCAACTTGGGTCAAGAGGGCTAATTAGACTAGGTTTGGCTCAATTAAAGGTCAAGTCATGTTTAAATGTTGATTTTGTGTTGATTTGAATCATTGGTTTCAATGGATTTGGCTTATGTTGTAATTTGGATAGTTTGGGTTCATATAAGCTAAAGGGTTGATTTGGTCAACAGGATAGGTTGACTTGGTTTGACCTAATTTATATCAATTGATCATCCCAAGGTGATCGAAAATCATGACACAAAGTTTGGATTAGCTTAATTCACTTTGATTTGGATTGAATTGGATTTTGGTTCAAGTAGGTCAAATTGGCCACTTTGGGTCAAGTGAACCAATTGGATTTAGTTGACTTAATTTTGGGTTGAGTTTGATTTCATTGAGTTTATATATGAATTTGATATTGATATATAAATTCAATTGCAATTGGTTTGGAGTCAAATGAGTATTGGTTCATTTGAATATTTCAAGTCAAATGGTCTTGGTTGGGTTTGACTTGGGTTGATTTTAGTTTGACTAGATGATTATAGGTTTCATTTATATTTGGATAGATGATTGAAGGAATGATTGATTCAAAAGAAAATCTATTGATTTTGACTTGATTTAGATGGGTTTTGGCCAAGTTCAAGAAAATGTCTTAAAGGGTTTAAATTGGGTTTTGATTTATTAATATAAATAAACATAAAAAATAAACTAAAATAAAAAACCTAAAATAAAAAAACCAAACTAAATAAAAATAAAAAATAAGCCTAAATAAAAATAAAAATAAAAATAAAATAAAATAAATAAAAAAATAAACTAAATAAACTTATACCTACAAGCTTACTTAATTTTTTTAAAAAAACTCATAAACCCTAAATCCTAAACCCTAAACCCTAAACCATAAACCCTAAATCCTAAACCCTAAACCCTAAACCCTTAAACTTAAACCCTAAAACCTAAATCATAAAACCCTAAACCCTAAACCCTAAACCCTAAACCTAAAGCATAAACTCTAAAACCTAAAGCCTAGAACCCTAAACCCTAAATCCTAAACCCTAAATGTTTAAATTAATGAATTAATGGTCAATTCAATGGGGCGAAAATAGTCCGATTGTTATTCTGGAACTATATCCTTAGAGTCGAGACAATTCTAGTTATCTAGGGTTTTTATTTGCTCTATGCATACTCATATTTTATCTATGTTATCACTTGTATCTTAGAAAACTCGGTGTGTTACTTGGTTGATGAAATCAAAAAGAAGAAATGTTGAATCTGAGTTTGTTCTTTCTTAAAAAAAACAAAAACCCAAAACCCTAAACATAAAATGAAAATGCTTAACCCTAAAACCCCTAAAATGTAAACCCTAATTCATAAACCCTAAAACCTTAAACCTTAAACCCTAAACCCTAAACTCTAAATCGTAACCCTAAACCCTAAACACCAAGCCCTAAACCTAAACCTAAATTAACTAAATAAATTAAAAAATAAACTTATACCTAAAACCTAATAAACATAAACATAAGACTAAACCCTAAGAATGGGCAGAACCTTCATGGTAGCAACATCACCATTAATCAGGCTCATTTTTTATCTATATCCCGCTTGTGTCTTAGAAAACTTACTGTGTTACTTGGTTGATGAAATCAAAAAGAAAAATGTTGAATCAAAAATTATTCTCTATTAAAAAAAAACCAAAAACCCTAAACCCTAAATAAAAACTTCAACCCTAAACCCTAAACGTAAACTTTTACAATAAAAAGTAATAATAAATAAATAAATAAATAAAATTCTAATCTTAAACCCTAGACACTAAAACTAACCCTAAACCACAAACCCTAAACCCTAAGCCCTAAAATCCTATACCATAAACCCTAAACTTTAAACCCTAAACCCTAAACCCTAAACCACTACCACTGACCTAAACTAACAACCTTAAACCTCCACAAACCTAAAACCCTAAAACTTAAATCCTAAATTCTAAACACAAAAAAGTAAACCCTAAAACATAAATAATAAACCTACAACCCTAAACATACAATCTTAAACCCTAAACCCTAAACCCTAAATCCTAAATGAATAAATAAAAAAACCCAAACCCAAAACCCTAAAACTAACCCTAAACCCAAAACATAAACCCTAAACCCTAAACCATAAACCCTAAACCCTAAACCTTAAACCCTAAAACTACCCCTAAACCCTAAAGCCTAAACCCACAAGCTTAAACCCTATACCCTATTGTAAACCATAAGAACCTAAAGCTAACCTAAATAAAATCTAAAATAAAATAAATAAAACCTAAACATAGATAAAATACTAAAATAAAATAAAATAAAAATAAAACTAAACTAAAATAAAATAAATAAAAACCTAAACTAAACTAAAAAAATAAAATAAATTTAAAAAGAAAAAGCCTAAATAAAATAAAGACTAAATGAAAAATAAAAATAAAATAAACCTAAAATAAAAAAAAATAAAAACTAAATAAAAACCTAAACTTTAAAAATAAACCTAAATATAAATAAAAAATAAAACCTAAACCTTAAACTTAAAAGAACCTAAACATAATATAAATAAAAAAATAAACTGAAACCTAAATTATAATAAACTAAACTAAAATAAATAAAACCTGAACCTCAACCTAAAATAAATTAAACCTAAACCTTAAACTATATAAAATAAAATAAACTAAAATAAAAAACATAAACATAAATAAATAAAATAAACTAAATAAAAATAAAAATAAACTAAAAGAAAAATAATAAACTAAAATAAATAAAATATAAACTATATCTATTAAAAAAATCTTAAACCTATCGGTTTACTTAATTTAAAAAGAATCGTAAACCTTATGCCTAAACCCTAAACCCTAAATCCTAAACCCTAAACCCTAAACCACAACCCTAAACCCACCATAAACTTTAACCAACCCTAAACCCCAAACCCTAAACCCTAAACCCAATCCCTAAACCATAAAGCTTAAACACAAACCTAAATCCTAAACCCTAATCCCTAACCCTAAACCCTTAATCATAAAACTAAACCCACCCTAACCCTAAACCCTAAACCATAAACCCTAAAAACCTAAAAACCTAAACCTAAAGTAAAGAAAACATAAAAATAAGATAAATAAAAAAACCTAAACCTAAATAAAATAAAATAAATAAAATGAAATTAAAACCTAAACTAAAACCTAGAGCTAAAATTAAATAAATAAAATAAAAACACTAAAATAAAAAAATATATAAACTTAAACTAACTTAAAAAATAAAATAAACCTAAGAATAAGAAACCTAAATAAAATTAAAACTAACAATAAAATAAAAATGAAATCAACCTAAAATAAAATAAAATAAAATAAAAACTAAATAAAAACATAAACCTAAAAAATAAAACCTAAAAATAAATAAAAAATAAAATGCAAACCTTAAACTAAAAATAAAAACTTACAAAATAAAAATAAAATGAAAAAAATAAAATAAACTTCAACCTAAACGATAATAAACTAAACTAAAATAAAAAAACCTAAACCCAAACCTAAAATAAGCTAAACCTAATCCTAAACTAAATAAAATAAAATCAACTAAAAATAAACCTAAACCTAAACTAAAAAATAAAATGTTAAAAAAAACATAAAATAAAAACCAAAAACCTAAACCTAAAAAAATAAAATAAAAACCTAAAAAATAAAAAATAAAACCTAAAAATAGAAAATAAAGCCTAAAAAATAAACTTGAAAAAAAACCTAAAATAAATAAACTAAACTAAATAAAATTAAAATAAAATAAACTAAAATAAATAAAATAAACTAAACTACCATTTTTTTTTTTTTAAAAAAAAACCCTAAACTCTAAACCCTAAACCTTGATACTAACTTTGACCCTAAACTCTAAACCTTAAACATACAACTCTAAACCCACAACCCTAAACCCTAAAGTCTAAACCCTAAATAACCCTAAACCCTAAACTCTAAACCCTAAACCGTAAATCCTAAACCCTAAACCCTAAATCCTAAAAGCATAAACCCTAAAACACCAAAACCCTAAATCGTAAACCATAAACCCTGACCCCTAAACCCTAAACCGTAATCCTAAACTCTAAACTGTAAATCTAAACCTAAAGTAACCAAATAAATTAAAAAAATAAACCTAAATCATAAAACCTAATAAACCTAAACCTAAACCTAAACCCTAAGAATGTGCAGAACCTTGACAACAGGAACATTATCGTCAACCAGGCTCAGTCTACATCTTGTGGTAGAGGTGAAGGTGGAGGTGGCAGTTATCGTAGTGGTGGTGGGGGATCTAGAGGTGCTGATGGATATGTTGGTGGTGGTCAGAGTAGTGGTGGTTATGGAGGCGGGAGGAGCAATGTAGGTTACAGCTGTGGTGGTTCTCATGGGAACTGGAGAAACTGAAGACGACTGATATGATCTGCTACTTATGGAACTATGTTTTTAATTTAACTCTATGTGTGCTCATTTTTTATGTATGTCATCTCTTGTGTCTTAGAAAACATGGACTATTACTCGATAGATGAAATCAAAATGAAGAAATGCTGAATCTAAATCTATTCTTTGTTAAAAAAAAAAAACCCTAAACTCTAAACTAAAACCCGAACCCTAGACTTAAAACCTAAACCCTCAACCATAAACCAAAAAAAACCTAAATAAAAAACCTAAATTGAAATAAAAAACCTAAAATAAATAAACAAAACTAAATAAAAATAAAACTAAACCTAAATAAAAATAAAGAATAAAATAAACTAAAATAAATAAAAATAAATAAAATAAATTCAATAATCCTAAACTTACTAGTTTACTTAATTATAAAAACTAAAAAATAAATTAAAAAAAATAATAAAAAAACCATAACCTGAAATCCTAAACCCTAAAACTAACACTAAACCATGAACCTTAAACCCTAAACACTAAATCTTAAAACCCTAAACCCTAACCCCTAAACCATAAACCATAAAACCCTAAACCCTAAACCCTACCCTAAACTCCAAAACTAAACCCTAAATCATAAAAACTAAAATACCAAAACCTAAACTAAATAAAACCTAAAAAAACATAAACCTAAGTAAAAAAAGAAAATAAAAACCTAAACTAAAATGTGAACCTAAACCCTAAACATAAAATAAAATAAAATACAAAATAAACTAAATAAAATAATGTAAATAAAACCTAAACTAAACTAAAACATAAATAAAAATTTAAAACCTAAATAAAATAAAAACTAAATGTAAAAAAAATATAATAAACCTAAAATAAAATAAAAACAAAATGAAAACCTAAACCAAAAAATATACCTAAAAATAAATAATAAATAAAAATAAACCCTAAACTAAAAAAAACTAAACCTAAAATAAATAAAATAAAATAAACCTAAACTTAAACTAAAATAAATAAAAACAATAAACTACTTAAAATACAAAGTAAATAAAATAAACTAAACTAAAATAAACCTACACCTAAACTAAAAATAAAACCTAAAATAAAGCTTAAATAAAACCTATAACCTAAACCTAAAAAATTAAATAAAAGACATAAATCCAAAATTTAAAAGAAAACTTAAACCTAAAAATTAAATATTAAACCTAAACATAAAAAATAAAATAAAAATAAAAATAAACTAAAAAATAAACATAAACCAAAATTGAAACCTAAAGAATAATCTAAAATAAAAAACCTAAACTAAAATAAATAAACTAAGCTAAACAAAAATAAACCTAATTAAAAAAAATAAAATGAACTAAAATAAATAAAAAATAAACTAAATAAACCTAAACCTATTTACTTAACTTAGAAAAATAAAAATGGTAAACCCTAAAACCCTAAACCATAAATCCTAAATCCAAAACCCTAAATTCTAAACCCCAAACCCTAAAACTATCCCTAAACCCTAAACTTAAACTCTAACCCCTAAACCCTCTAAACCCACTACCAAACTCCTAAACCTCTAAACCTAACTATAACCATGACTTACCCAGGCCCTAAACCCTAAACCTCTACTATAACCACCCTAAAACCACAACTTAAACTGTCCTAAACTCCTAACCCAACTCTACCCTAAACTAAATCTTAACCTTAAACCCTAAATCTTACATTAAACCCTAAATCCTAAACCCTAACTCCCTAAACCCTAAACCATCCACCAAATCTAAACCCTAATCCTTAAAACCTAAAACCTAAACTTAAACAATAAATCCTAAAATAAAATAAAACCTTAAACATAAATAAAATAAAATCAAAACCTAAACTAAACATAAACCTAAACCTCAAAATAAAATAAATATAAACAAATAAAAAATAAAAAATAAAAACATAAACTAAAGTAAAAAAATAATATAAAGCTAAGAATAAATAACTTAAGTAAAATTAAACTAAAAATAAAATAAACCTAAAATAAAATAAAATAAAAATTAAATAAAAACCTAAACCTAAGAAATAAACATAAAAATAAAAACCAAATAATAAATATAAAATAAAATTGAACACTAAACTAAAAAAATCTAAACCTAAAATAAAAATTAAATAAACAAAATAAAATAAACCAAAACCTAAACTAAAATAAGCTAAACCAAAATAAATAAAACCTAAACATAAAGCTAAAAAAATTTAAACTTAAACCTAATCCTAAACTAAATAAAATAAAATAAAAATAAAATAAACCTAAACCTAAACTAAAAGATAAAACCTAAAAATAAACCTAAAAGAAAAACATGAAACCTAAACCTAAAAAATATAATAAAAACCTAAACCTAAACTTAAAAATAAAAAATAAAACATAAACCTAAAAAATAAAATTAAAATAAAACTTAACTTAAAAATAAACCTAAACCTAAAAAATAAAATAAAAAGCTAAAATAGAATAAATAAACCTAAAATAATAAACTAAATTAAATAAAAGTAAAAAATAAACCTAAATAAAAATAATAAATAAAATAAACTCACATAGGTAATTAAAAAAAAACTAAATAAACCTAAACCTATCGGTTCACTTAATTTTTTTAAAAAAAACCCTAAACCTTATATCTTAAACCCTTAGCCCTAAAACAAACCCTAAACCCTAAGCCATAAACCTACAACCCTAAACCTTGAACCCTAAACCCTAAAACCTTAAACTCCTAAACCAAAACACTAAACCCTAAACCCTAAAACTAAAACTAAACCCTAAAACCTATAACCCTAAACCAAACCCCAAACCCCTAAATTAAACCCCTAAACCATAAGATTGGGCAGAACCTTGATGACGACAACATCACCTACAACTAGGCTTAGTCTAGATTTTATGGTGGAGGCAAAGGCGGAGGTGACGGTTATCGTAGTGGTGGCGGGGGGATTTGGAGGTGTTGCTAGATATGGAGGTGGTGGTCAAACTAGTGGTGGCTATGGAGGTGAGAGGAGAGATGGAGGTTACAACCATGGTGGTGATGGAGGGGAGGTCACGGATATGATGGTGAATCCCTCTACTTGAGAGGTGGGGGTGGTTCTGATGGGAACTATAGAAATTGAAGAATGGCTGATCTGATCTGCTACTTATGGAATCGTGTCTCTATAAAAAATATGATTCAACTTATCTAGGGTTTTTGATTTACTCCATGGGTGCTAATTTTTTATCTTGTGATTGCTTGTGTCTTAGTAAACATGGGGTGCTATTGGGTTGATGAAGTCAAAAAATAGAAATATTGAATCTGAATTTGTTCTCTGTTAAATAAAAAAACCTTAAACCCTAAACCCTAAACCCTAAACACTAAACCCTAAACCCTAAACCCTAAACCCTAAATCCTAAACCCTAAACCATAAACCCTAAATCCTAAACCTTAAACCCTAAAACCCTAAACCCTAAAATCTAAACCCTAAACCTTAAATCATAAAACCCTAAACCTTAAAATGAACAGCCGTAAACCCCGAAACCTAAACCCTAAACTAACCCTACACCTCAACCCAAAACCCAAAACCCTAAACTTTGAATAAAGATGTCATTAGGGGTATATCTAAAGAATGACATATTCATAACATAGTTATGGTAGCTAAAAAAAATGTCTTCTAGAGACTTTCCCTTCACTATTAAAGATTTTAATACCTTAAACCCTAACCCTAAATCATATTGTAATACCATATATTATAGTATAATGTAGCATCATATATTTGAGCATGTAGTGATGTGTTTTTGGATGTTATAAGACGCTTTGAAATGTTTTAGTATATTATAGTAGTATACCCTATAGTCTACATTAATATAAATCATAAAATTTTTGATTTAATAAATTAGATAATCAAAGTTGTTAAATTTGAATTGGGAATTAGGTTGTATTACCAAAGGTGTGGTATGCCACTTGTGGTCTAGAAAGTAAGATTTTATGTTTAAAATAAATATTATACATTGTAGCATAGTGTAGCATCATAAATCATAATATATTATTCTACGCATTTTAAATTCTTTTAATATTTTACAATCACCAATGAGCCTACACTAGCATTATTTATAAATATGTTGATTTAACTTTAAAATGGTGGAATTTTGCTAAATTCATAATAGGTAGAGCATGTCATCATAATATATTATTTCAATTTAAAATATTTAATTGAAATGACTAGAATTTAAAGTTTTATTTTAGACTAATTTCATTATTTTTTATCTCAAGCAATTCCTTGTGATGTGATATGTAATATAATATAATATATTTTGTTATAGTGTATTATAATATAGGATTCCATAACATAGTGTAGCATCATGAATTATAGCATACTACTGTGTATTGCTACTTATTGTTTAGCATATTTTAGTTTGTTATAGGTTGAGATGATGGGATTAGGCCAAATTAAAGGTAAGCTTTACGGAACATCATTGGTGGTGTGCTATTGTGTGACATTTAATCAAAAGAATGGAATTTTTCCTCCAAAATAAATATTCATTTTTCAACCAAATTTTATAAACTTTTTGCTTAAAGAGATTCATTTTAAGGTCTAATGTAAGATAAAATATTATATGAAATCATATTAAAATATAATGTACATAACAATATAACTTCACATATATATGAATGTGGTGGTGCGTTACTAAATGTTATTGTACAATTTAGTTTATTTTACTTTTATTATAATACATTGGGTCAAAACTCACAAATGTTAATTTGAAGGTTGAGATGGAAGAATTTGGCCAAATTCATTACACACCAAACACACCAAAATTATACTATGTTGTACCATTTCTATTAGAAAAATAATAATTTTACATCCAAAATGAACATTATTCATATTTTCAGAAAATTTTATTATTTGTTCCTTTTAAGTGATTCTAATGAGATGTGATGTTAGACAATATATTATATTATAGAAAATTATAATATAACATAGTATATTATAATATAGCATCATATATTATAATATAATATAGTGTGTTAATTTACAATATAATATGTTTATCATGATATTGTATAGTTAGTTTGAGCTTACACCATCATAAATCATAAAATGTTGATTACAATGTTAAGATGATGTAATTTGAAGGAATACATTATTAGGCTTTTTTGGTTGAAGTATATGCATAATAGAATAAATAAGATTTGATTAGAATTCCATGTCAAGGACATGGAGGGAGATCTGCTAGGGGATCACACATGCATTGGACATGACATGTGAGGGGCCTATGTTGAGGGCATAGAAGAAGAAAATCTGCTAGGATAAGGTTTCAATTTGATTTGATTATATGATTTAAGGAAAGAAGATCCACTAGGGATAAGAATCTATAATCCACCATGGATTAAGATTGAATTGACTTTAATTTATTTTGTTTTAACTGATGTGGAGGCATGTCTGCTAGAGATATGAGCTCAAGTCTACTGAGGATCCAGTATATGAACCTTCGACAACGGGAAGAAGGCATGGCCTATCCACTATGGATTGGGATTTGAGTTTGATTTCATAGATTTTCTTGGGGATGTATCCACTGGGAATAAGAGTTTGGTTGGATTTATTTTATTTAGACTCTATTAGGGGAGTTGGTTTAATTTGGCTCCACTAGGGAGGTTGGTTTTGAATATGATTTGTTTGCTTGAATTATTTATATATGATTTAGGGCTCCACCAGGGAGAAGGGTGTGATTTAACTCCACTAAGGAAAATCAGATCGAGTTTAATTTAATCTGAGTTAATGTATGGACCTTGTTAGTGTGCGATGGATCCACTAAGAAGAGGCTATATCATCCTTGACCTACATTAGGTTTACAAATCTAAAGGGATAGTCTACTAGCTGTGAGGTAGAGCTAGCCAACCTATGGGGTTGCTTTTTGGTGTGCAATGATTGTGCTAGGAAGAAGGCGTAGCAGACTTACATCTTCCAAAATGCAAAACAACTATTGGGGTGACCTGTTGGATGCACAAAAAATTGAACCTGACCTAAGGCGACTACTAAATGGATGTTGTTGGGGGACTTATGACAACTTGAAAGTAGTGAGGATTAATTTTATCTTAATTTCATGTGATTTAGTATTGTTTGTTTGGTTTAGTTTGATTTCAAATTGAGGGCATATCCATTGGGGATGTGAGCTCCGTAAAATTTGATAGAGTTAATTTATGGATCATGTTAGTGTGCGATGGACCCATTGAGAAGGGGCTATATCAAACTTATTTTATCTCAGATTTAAAAATCCAAAGGGATAGTCTACTAGCGGTGGGGTAGAGCTAGCCAACCTAAGGGGTTGCTATTCGGTGTGCAATGGCTATACTAGGAAGAAGGCATAGTAGATTTACATCTTCTAAAGCAGGGAACAACCACTGCGGTGACCTATTGATAGCACAACAAATAGAACCCGACATAGAGGAGACTACTGAGTGAATGTCGCTAGGTACTTATATCAACTCAAGAGTAATCAATAGATTTATATAGGGAGTTTTGCTGACACTTCCCTAAACATAGATGCCTGCTTGGGAAAAGGTACCGCTAGGGATGTCCTTCTAATCCATAATTGAATATATATTTTGTTTATATGCTTGTGTGGACCCTAATGGTGTGTGAGGGACCACACTGAGAAGGGGCTATGTCAGCCTTAACATATCTCAGATTTACTAGGGAGAATCAACACATCCATAGGATGGATTCTTCAACCATATGGGTGGTTATAAGGAAAGGGGAACTATCCAATTTGATAGTAATCTTGGTAGTGTCTAAATGGGGCCACAAAGGATATGATCCAAATATAGTGCCCATAGGGGAGGTGCTTCTAGGGGCATTATCCTGAGTGCTAGAAAGGAAAGCCTATAAATTTATGATGGCCAACTCAAGGAGAAAGCATACTGTACAGACTTACATCTACCATGAGTGGTGTATCCTAAGGTACGAGAACCAACCAACCTAAGTTGTATTTGTTAGCTTGAGTGGTGTATCCAACCAACCTAAGGTGCCCATCAGTGTGCAATGATCAATCTAGAAAGAGAGCATGTAGGCTTACAACTTTCCAAGCAGAACTGAATATCAAGATAGTTTTTCATTAGTGGGACATATACTATTGGACCTTGAGCGACTATTAAGCAAAGAGTCCCAAGGAAGGACTGGACCTAGACTTGAAGCAGTCAAGAGAAGGAGCTACTATGGGACTTATCTCAAACTTTAAATATACTTGACCTAGTTAGTGCATGAAGGCTAATCTAAGAAGAAAGCGTAGCAGACTAACATCCTCTTAAATGAAGTCAACATGAGGTAGCTTACTGGCCACATAGTAAAGCCTGCCAAACTAACAAGATACTCATTGATGTGTAGTGGCCAAGTAAAGATGGAAAGCATAGCAGACATACATCCTCCAAAGCAAGAAGATCTCTAAGGTGACACACTAGTAGAGAAGCACGTTAGCGACCTAGAGAAACAATTGAGTGAGTGTCGTTAGGGGAATTATCTTAACTTAGAGTAGCCCAAGATAAAAGATATGTGTTTGTTTTATATTTTTGTGTGTAGTTTGTATTTATGTTGTGTCGATGAAGGATAGGATGCTGCTCAAGTTCATTACACCTACCCTAAAAACATCATGGCAGATTCGCAAACAAGATTACATTCAACATGGACAAGATTGAATTCAAAATGGAATTTTCATTGATGATAATTATTTCCAAACATGATTTATAATATTTCTTTAAGTAAAGCCCATTGATTGGAAGCACTGGGCACTCTTCCTTATGATTAATAATCTAATAAGATCCTTCATGGTAGGCCTTCTCTATTAAAAAAGGGTCTTCCCAAGTGGGTTCAAACTTTCCTCCCAACTTACGATGGGCAATAATCAATCTCCTAAAAACTAAAATAAGTTCTCCTACTTAAAAAGCTTTAGGATGGACCAACTTATTATTAGCTTGAATAATTTTAGCTTTGTACAAC
Source organism: Cymbidium sinense (assembly GCA_021442155.1). Classification (NCBI taxonomy): domain Eukaryota; kingdom Viridiplantae; phylum Streptophyta; class Magnoliopsida; order Asparagales; family Orchidaceae; genus Cymbidium; species Cymbidium sinense. The sequence goes on along the minus strand of CM038233.1, from coordinate 35,685,018 downwards.
TCAAGATTTTAGCATGTCCGCAAGTGTCTCTCCTCCAATCCTTCAATCTCTTCTAACCACAACTTGGTGTTCTGCTCTATTGTGATCTTGTTACCCATAAATATCCTTAGTGATGGGAGTTGGACTTTTAATGATAGAATAGCTTCAGACTCATACACTAAATAGAAAGAAGTAGATTGAGTTGGAGTTCTATATGTGGTGATAGGTTTCAACTAACTATATGCCCTGCTTGTTGTTGTCGAGTGTCTTCTTTAATATTTAGATAAGAGTTTTATTGAAGGCTTCTGCTAAGCCATTTACCCTCAGTTATTGGTAGAATATCTCCAATCTATACTATGACTCCAGGAAAAGTTGTTAATCTTGGTGCTCTTGAATGCAGTACCATTATCAAATATAATATAATTGAGGCACACTCTATATATGGTTCCTAAAAAATTGGAGAACATGCTGAGTTGTGACCTCTTTGAGCAAAATTGCCTTGGCCCATTTGGAAAAGTGGTCAGTAACAACTAAGATGAATCGATGACCCCTGAAATAATGAGGAACAATTAGATCCACTATGTTGGTATACCAACACTCGAATAACCATGAGGCTAATGTATGATGTAGAATGTTGGGCGGTTGGTGTAGGACCACAATGCATATTTGACATTGATGGCATCTCCTAGCCATATCCATGCAATATTTGATCATCGATGGCTAGTAGTATCCCAGTCTCTTGCTCTTAGCTTTCATCTTTGGACCATATTGGTTGGCTCCACGTAGTCTTGAGTGTACCTCAGTCACGATCATAAAGGATTCATGCTTGTATAAATAATATAACCATATATGATCAAAAGATCATCGATACAAGTCACCATCCACAAGACCATAAGAAAGTTCTCTCTACTTCATCTGATGGGCTTGGGACTTCGCTTGAGGTAGTTTTCCTTTATTTAGGTAATCCAAGATTTGTTGCCTCTAATTTAACTCCTTATCCTTCGTGGCAATGGCAACCTCCCCTTCAAGAGAGTATTTGTTGATGAGTTCAATATTAATAAGGGATAAGACCTGTCTATTTTTGACCTTTATTGATATGGACTCATCATTCAGACATGCCAACTCTTTGGCAAGCTTAGATAAAGCATACACTATGGTGTTCTCTCCTCGAGGAATCTTATAAATGATAACCTCTGAGATTTGGGCCAACAACTCCATGGTATACTTATCGTAGTGATGGAGCTTGGGTTTGCAACCTTGTAGAATCCAATGATTTGGTTTATACCTAGCTGAGAATCCTCAAAGATGGTGATGTTTTGGATGCTTAGAGTAATGACTAACTCTAGACTAATAATTAGAGCCTCATATTCAGCTTCATTATTGGTGCAAGGATTGGATATATGATATTATAATCTCATCACATCACAATCTAGAGTTAAGAGAACTATTCCTTCCTCTGCCTTTTCTGGAATAGTGGATTATGGTTCTTCTCTTCTTTGAGAGGAAGCTGAACCATCAAAGTACATCTCCCAGCAGTGAATGCTAGTATCCCCTAAGTTCATGATTTGTTCATCACGGAAATCATCACTAAGTGGAGAGTCAACAGGAAGTGGGTGTGCTACTGCGAAATCTGCTTGCGCTTATCCTTTCACTGCATAGAGGGTTACAAAGGTAATGTCAAAATATTAAAGGATCATGGATCATCATGTCAACCGTCTGGATAGTTAAGGTTGTGTCATGAGATCTTAATGGATTGATCCTAGAGATTAAGTTTACACGAGGTAGTGTTGTAGCTTTGGGATGCGAGATTAAAGCTAGGCAATGCTTCTCTGTGGATAATTAGCCTCATAAGGGATTAGATGGATGAGGTAGAGAGTGCATTTTCATCCCTTTGTCATTGGCTTGGGCCAAAGTGCCAAAGGAGTCATCTAACATAACAATGAAAAGTATGAGATAAGAGTTTCTCTTCTTGACATAATGCTTGATGTCTTTGAGATGCTCACACTTGTCATCCTACTTAAACTTGGTGTCCATTTTGACAAGTCTAGGCTCACATCTTCTTGATAGGTTGGATATAAAGCATCTTAGATATGCCAACTACCCTTGAAATGATTTGAGTTGAGTTAAACATTTAGTGGGTGGCATTTCTAATATCGCCTTGATGTTCTCCATATCGATTTGGAATCCTTGATGTCGAACAACAAACCCAAGAAATTTTCCTGAAGCTACTCTGAATGCTAACTTCAGGGGGTTCATTTTGAGGTTAAATTATCTTAACTATTTGAAAACTACTCTCAAGTCAAAGAGATGGTCTTCCTTTTCTCTACTTTTGATGATCAACATGATGATGAATGAATGAGTTCATCAAAATTGAGTCATATAATGGTAGCATTTTAAGGCGAAAGGCATGACCTTATAGCAATAGATTCGATCAAGGTTTCAGTGTTTCTTTCATCTTCAAGAACCATCTTTATTTGGTTATATCCATATGAACCATCCATCAAAGAGAAGACTGCATAAGATGAAAAAATGTCCACCATTAGCTCTTGGATTCGTAGTGAAAATTTGTCTTTTGGACATGCCTTATTTAAATCCCTGAAATCAACCCATATGTGAATTTGGCCATTCTTTTCTTAATTGGGATGATGATGGCTAACCAAATAGGTATTTTTCTTCTTGGATGAAGCCAGCATTGATCAATTTCTTGACTTCAAAAATGACTGTTGTTCTATGTCTAATCGCATACATGGAATCTTACTTTATAGGGTTAGGTAGTCTCTATTTAGTTTATGGACCCATGTATGTTAGGAGCCAATTCAGGCATCTCTTCATAACTCCATGCAAAGAAGACCTTAAACATAGTCAATAGCCTAACTAAGTCATTAGTTTCAATTTCATTCAACAAATAACTGATGTATGTCGAAAATGGATCTTCTTTAGTTCCTAAGTTGATTTCCTTGAGCTCATCGATGGTTGACTTGATCTCTTCTTGAACTCTAGCAGTGCATATTTTACTTTAAAAAATTTAGATCATCTGAAGTTTCTAAGCATAACTCCTCATATGAGTTAATGTGATTTGTGAAAACCCATCAATTCCAAATGATTGGTGATCATCATCATCGACTGGACCAACTATATCGAATCATAGTCCCAGTATTGATTGAGAGCTTTTGCATTTATTCTTACATATTCTTTCAAAGTATTCTGACCTATGCTTTGACCAAGTATGTGGGATTAACCCTTTCTTTGCTAAATTATGAACACAAGGAAACAACTAATAAAAAGGTAATTCTATTAAATTTTTATATGAACCATCCTCAAGTTCTACAGCAACTTCTTGACTTTAGGATGATACTTCCAGAAAGAACCTCTAAGTCTTCACACCTGTGAATGACTTAGGGGCTTTCTTAACTACCAAACCCTCAGCTTTCTAAAAGGAAAGTGGGGTTAGAGCTAAGGTTCCCAAATGATGCCTAACTATTTCACATATAGACTTAAATACACTTATTCTTTGCTTTGGAGCCTTGTCTTCATCACTATCTGGCTCAAGTGTCACCTCCAAAGGAATCTATTGAGAAGAGCTGGCTAGTGTGATAACCATATAAGACTCATCTTATGAAATAGATTCTAAGTCTATATAAATAGTAGGTGTATTCCGAGTAGTTGGGACATATCTTCTATTGGGTGGCCAATAAATTTTACTGCCCTCGAACTAGCCTCTTCCTCGGTGGATGTCGGGTCATCTACCCATATGTTGAATAGAGTATGGGTGGAATCTAATGTCAGGCTCCACTTCCTCCTCCAAGTTTATTTCTGCTCCCTTTTGTTTTCTTTTTCATTTTCTCTTTTCTTTTCCTTTTCTTTTTCTCTTTTTTTCTTTTTCTTTTAATTTTTTTTTATTTCTAAACTTTGGCAAGTTTGCGAGAATAGACTTGTTTATTTTGAGGGAGGTAGTTAGTCGCATCCTCATATATGCCGATCTCATGAATTGTAAATGGCTTGAGATCTCCTTTGACATGATGATCCCACCTCTCCTCTCATAAACTTCATACACTAATGTAGAGAGGATGGAACTATATTATTCTCATGTATCCATGTTCTCTCAAGCAAAGCATTGAAAGATGTATCTGAGTCTATAATGTGAAACGTGGCTTCGGTCTTCCAATCATCTATCTCCAAGGGTAACACTATGGAGCCTAAGGCCTATTAATCAAACTTTTGGAGTGCAAATTTAATCTTCCCATCTTAGAATTAGATGTTTTCTAGACACTAAGACATCCCTAGTCATAAGACACTTCTAACAATTAGGTAAAAACTTAACCTAAGCCTAATGACTTAGAAGGGTTAACCATAGGATTAGGTTATGCCTTAAGAATTAGGATAATCCACCTACCATACAACCCAAATCCAATCCATGTTCACCTTCTCAAACCAAACTTCAAGTTCAACTCAAACATCAAATTCAAATCCAAATCCAAACCCAAATTCCAAAACCAAATGATTGAAGCCCATGATCAAATCCAAACTTGAAACCCTTCTAAAGCCATATGACCTATCCCATGGAATTAGCCAAATATTAATATAAATCAATCCAAAATTAATTGATTTTCTAATAATCAATTTATATCTTTAATTATATTACATTCAATTGATCAAAACTAAATCAAATTAAATCAAAACCCTTCCTAGGCCATATGACATATCCATGGACTTAGCCAAATATTAAACCAAATAAATTCAAACTCAATTGATTTTCTCACAAATTAATCATATTTTCAATCATATTCACAAATTTAAATGAAATATACATTTAAATCTTCAAAACAAAATCAAACCGAATCAAAATCCAAACCTAAGCCACTTGACCCAACTCCATGGACTTAGCCAAATTCCTTCGTTCCAAAACCCAAATTCAATTTATTTTCTATGAATCAATCATACATTCAATTATATTCTCAAATATAAATTAAATCTACAATCATCAAAACCAAAATCAACCCAAGTCAAACCCAACTTAATCCTTTTGATTGAAATGTTCAAATGAACCAAAACTCATTTGAACCCAAAACCAATTGCAATTGAATTTATATATCAATCCCAATAATATATACAAACTCAACTAAATAAAACTCAACCCAAAATGAAGCCAACTAAACCCAAAGTGGCCAATTTGACCTATTTGAGCTAAGTTCTAATCCTACCCAATTTAAATTGAACCAATCATCAAAACATCATGATTGTTGATCACCCTAGGTTGATCAATTGTCAAATTAAGTTAAACCAAGTCAACTTGGTCATTTGACCAAGTCAACCCCTTAACCCATATGAACTCAAACTAGGCAAATTATAGCCTAAGCCAAATCCCTTGAAACTAATGATTCATACCAAATCAAAATTAATATTTGAATATGATTTGACCTTCAATTGAGCCAAACCAAACCCAATTGCCCCTCTTGACCCAAGTTGATCCAAATTGACTTAAAAGACCAAATTGGGTCAAATAAAATATAAACCAAATTGATTTGCAACTAATGATTCAAATTCATTCTAAATTGGTTGTTGAACTTGACCAAAGCCATGATCGAACCCAATTGAACCCAATTGACCTACTTAGCCCAAATTGACCTAAAGGTCCAAGTTGGCCTAAATCAAAACCAAATCCAAATTAATTTATACAATCATCTTCAATTAGTCAACTAAACAAACCCAACTTTGACCAATTTGGGTGGTCAACTAACTTTTGACCCAAATGAATTCAAATGAGCCAAAATAAAATCTAAGCAAAAATAAACCAAAACATCTAAAATGATCATTTGAACTTGACCATTGGTTTGATTTGATCAATTGGTCAGCACTAACCCAATTTGTCCTAAATTAGTCAAATTGAGACAAACTAACAAATCAACTCCAATGACTTAAAATTTGGGCTAACCCACTTTTGGCTCATTTCAAATCTTCCCAAATCAAATCAATGCCAAATGATCATTTCAAAGGCATCACATGAATAAATCACATGAAGTGGTCATTTCCATTCCTTACTTGGTAATCTCCCAATGGTCCACCACTAGGCACCTTGCCCCTAACTAGTGGTGTTGGGTCAATGACCCATGGGAGGTGAAATCACCTCACCCTCCCCATTTGAGCATTTTAAACCCATAGCTAGAAGAACCCAATCCCACAATCAAGATGAAAGGGGTATACACCCCCCTGTTTCCACTCAAACACATACAAAAATCATTCCTCAAAGCTCCATATGAGTTGCTAGAGCCATTCCCTTCTCCCAAGCTCGTTCCTCGATCAAAAATTCCATTCAGTCCTCAAAATAGTACACTCGATTTTTGACATTTCCATTTCTCCATCAAACTTAGATTTACTTTTGCACACCTCATGAGCAAGAATGAATCATCTCCCAAGCTCTCGGGCAGGAGGTGGGACTTGATCAAAATCATTTCATGGCCTTTCATGTGAACATCGAGGTGATCAATTATTGCTCCAAGCTTCTCCACTAGATGAAGCTTCCTCAATCATTCATGATCTTGAGCTCCGGTGAGGTATGCTTCCAAAACCAATCCAGCAAAATAGGTTGGAGATTTTTGAAGAAAACTTGCATCTGTGTGATCACTTGGATCTCTTACGATGATGTCGTCGTGAAGGTGTGGGATCCTTTTGGAGTTGATCCATGCTCAGTAAGCTTGGATCAAGTGAGCAATGGTGCAGACTCTATTCTCTCACTCTCGTGTGATGTTAGATCTTCCATTCTAAGTGTTTAGAATGGATGGTCGTGATTAGATCCGCTAGATTGATTTTATTTAATCTTATTAAGCTATGGGATTAACCATAGTCGTTCAATCTTAGATTGAATAACAGATGAGAAAGCGTGTCTGTCGTAGCCATGTAGGCATTGAGACGGATATGTTTTAAGTAGCCAATTGTGCGGCACCACATGGAAAGTGCACCACACATCGATGATGTAATAGGATTAGGCTTAATTAATCATTTTTAATGGATAAAACTTCTAAAATCATAAAAAATCATAGAAATAACAAAAAATAAATACTCATTTTAAAGATATTTTGGAGAATTAATTAAAAATGATCATAACTAATTTTGTACAATAATAAAGGTTTAATTATAAATTAATTAGCAATTACTTTTTAATTACTTGCAATTAATCCTAAATTTTTTTGGGTTAATTTATTTACTAGATGACTATGCCTCCCATGATTTTCTTGGGATTTATTTCTCACTTAATTGAGAAAATTGACTAATTAAATCTTAACTACTCTTTTAAGTTAATTATTGATTAATTAATCCCATGAATAATAAAAAATTAGTTAATTAAGTTTATTAATCATTATTTCAACAGTAAGTGAACTATGGAATAGGGTTGGGACCCCTTTCCCTAAGTTCATTTCACCCATTTTTGAAATGAAAATTCAAATTTAACTAATTAATTAAACAACTTAATCAAATTAAAATCAAAATCACATCAAACCTTGATTAATTAAATCATGGGGTAGATATTTAGGTGTTTAATAACCTAAAAGAGTTTAATGAAATTATGGTTAGTCCACATATGTGGGAAAACCATAAGGGTAATTAATTAAGTCCCTTAATCTAATTAACTATTAATCATGACTCAATTGCATTAGGGCACTTTTATTTCTAAGATCATTTACAAGTTTATTTCCATGCATATCATGTTAGCTCATAATTATTTAGTAAATTACTTTAATGTGACATAAGTAAGGGTAATTAATTCATCTAAATAAGTTCACATTAACCAATAAAATTAATTACATTTCTTTAAATTAAATCAAATCACTAATGTGGGAATGGGTTTAAAATAGCATGTGATGATTTCTCTTCTCCTCTTTAAATCAAATCAAATCAAAACTTAATTAATAAATAAGCTTTGGTTTGCTTTAAATAATCTTATTTGATTTGATTGTCCTTAAGAACTAGTTTGTTAAATGAATCACATGCTTATATTTGATTGTCCTCTTTCTAATCATGTTAAATTTGGCATGTCATGTCATTTGAATACATGCATCCATATTTTAAAATCAAGTAAAATAAAATGGATTTTCTTTATGTAAGCTTGCATGTGTTGATTTGATTTAATATATGCAACTATTATTATCACTATTAAATCTAAATGTATTTTTCAAATGCCTATAAATAAATAATAATATGTGTTATGATGCTAGTTATAAATACATAAGAATTTCTTGTGCTTATAGCTTAAGTGTATGAATGATGAGTTCTCTTTCATCTATTCATGTGTTGATTTATACAAGATTGAATGTTAATGGGTATATAGTCTAGACATCCTAAGAATGTCAGGCATTACTAGCCCAAAGGAGGGCAATTGATTACCTTACTTCCTTAGCTTAACAATAGCACATACCCATTTGATTTCATTCTTTTGTATTTCAAAATTAGAATTTGGATAGAGCTTTAATTCATATATATAAATGATTCAATAAAAAAAAATATATACATTCTTTGCATGGTTTTCTTTTCCCTCATTTATGTATACATCCATGTGTGTCCAAAAAAGTAAGTACATAGTCTAGACATCCTGGGAATACGAGGCTTTAGTTAGCCCCAAGGAGGTTATTTGGTTACCTCACTTCCCTAGTTTAACAATGACATGTACTTGTTTATATCTTTGTACATGTATATGTATATGTGATTAGTGAATGAAAATCCCATTTTTACATTAAAATTGCATGCATTCATAATTGACTAAGTTGTTTAATTAATTATCCATATAATTTGGAGGTTACTTCCTATGTTCATGTATACAATTTACATATGTTTGAATGCAAAGGGGTATATAGTCTAGACATCTTGAGAATACGGCTTTAGCTAGCTCAAGGGGTCATTTGATTACCTCACTTCCTTGGTTTAACAAGATATACATATTTAATTTCAATCTGATGTCCTTTTTGTATAAGAATTTGGATAAAGTCTTAAATTAATATGTTTAAATATTACAACCAAATAAAATATAAATTCTAGACGGACACATACATTCATCATTTAAGTGTGCTAAAATATATGCATATAGAATACTTGATTAAATCATATGCATGTTAAATGTTATGGAAAGGAATGATTTAATATATGTCATGTGGTAATAATTGTTAATATAATCTTAAGATGCCTTTCATTTTTAATAGGACTATTTAAAGTGAACTTAAACTTAGGATTAATTAAATCATTTAATAAGCCATTCACTAAAGAGAACTAAATCAAATTAATATACTTTAGAAAGTGACTTAGGTAGGGTTGAAAGGGCCATCCTATTTTCCACTCTTTTATAACACTTAGTTGCTAAGTGTAATTAAATGAAATAAAAGAAAACACAAATTAAAATTCTCAAATCAATTAAACTACTTTGAAATCAACCTTTCATGTTAAATTGAATCCTTCATACTTAGAAAATAAAACACTAATGTCTAACAAGGCTTACACTTTGCCTTAATACATTATAATTAAGTCACCACTTCTAGTTCTAAGTTAGTATGGTGTATGATATAATGTATGTTTTGTTTTTTATATTTGTTTTTTTGAATGTTAGGATGTATGTTTCGTAGACTGGATGATAGGACAATATTAGCCTAATCATATTTTCTATAGGGGATTATGCTTAATAGATGCTTAAAAATAAATGTGAATGCTTTTTTGCAAGTTTCTTAAATCCTTAAGTATAATCCAACTTAGGACAGGTGGGCTTAGTTACCCATGCAGTATTAAGTCCAAATTATAAATACAATTAGGACTATATGTATATTTAGATAACCTCTATTATGGAGGTGTAGTTTGATTTACTTTTCCCACATAAATGTAATTTTTGCAATATGAAATAGGATTAGTGCCATGGGGGATTAGGAAGAGTAATGGCCATAAGGCTTACCCATCTTTTCTCTCTTTGGGTTGTCATGAATTCCATTTTGCACCGACCAGTATGTTTATATTTTATATAATTGTTTGTTGTTAAGTTTACATTGTGCATTAAGATGACATGCTATTCATAATTTCTTAAATGGTTGATGCTTTAATGTGTTGCTTGGATATGATTAGGCTATTAGGAGAAAAATAACTTTTCTACCAAACTAATCACTCATAACTAAATTTTAAAAAACTCATAACCTCATCATAAAGCCTAATACATAAATAAGATAATTTTAAGATTTAGCTTAGTTGTATGGTTGTATGTTTCACATCATCCATGCATATTCTTTATCTCTTGAACATGAAGGATCTCCATCCTTACATGATAAAGGAATGCTTGACCTGTGAGGGCATCCCTTGTGGTGGAGAACACCCTCTTCTAGTTGATTTTGATAATTTATTTCATGCATGCATTTATGCATAATAAATCTAAAGTTCTATCAATGATGTCTAAAATGAAATTTTGAAAATATTTTGCATCTATAGATTAAGTCATATCCTCATACCACTCATGCTCTAGTCTCTTGGGAGTGTGTTTGGGACTTTAGTCTATTTAAATTAAATAACTACCTTTATCTTGCATTTCATAAGACCAAACTACATGGATTTAAAATCATGGGAGTTAGCTAATAACCTCCAAGCCGTCCGTAGGACAATTTATTCTTTCTTATGGGGAGGTCCCTATCCTTATGCTTTAGATTGGTTTGCTTGTAAAAAGATCTGGATTTAGGATTTGGTAGCTATTTCCTTGGCTATGAGCATAAATTCTCACCTCTTGGCATTCCCACAACCTTATGTTGGATATAGCCCTATAATCTAATTAAATTTCAACTCAACATATAAATCTCAACTTCAAAATTATAAAGCCCAATCATAGGATAGATTGGAATATCACTAGTCATTTCTTACTTATTTCATTTGGACTAAAAATAAATCTTCTCCTTGAACTTTCTAATTGATTTTTATACAACCAATCCTTTGATAGTATAACCTTGAAATCTTTGGAGATGATAATTGTCTACTTTAATGAAAGTTCTTAGAAATTTTATTTCTAAGATGTAATTATATGGAGGCTTCATGAAGATAAGCCTACTTTATTTTAAATCAATTGTATTCATCAATATCTAATTACAAAGGGCTACACTACGGGTAGCCCATCACCCTTAGGGTCCTATGTTACATTAAAATTAGTGTTAGAATCACCTCAAAAGAGGGTGATGCCTCTATCTTTCAATTTAGTACATCAAATCTCAATGTTGTACCTGATCACCTCAAAAAGTACCTCCCCCCCTGCCCACCAAAATCCATTATAATGTAAAGAGGCGATTGTGGTCAGTCGTCTCTAAGAGTAAGTCTTCATCACTGAATGTAACTCCTAAGATGTCCTTTGAGTGGCATGCCTCCTCGTTAGTAGCTTGGTGAAATATCATATCTAGATCTAGTAAGTCCTTGATTAGAGATTCCCTCATCTATTTGGATAAGACAAGGGTGTCGTATATGCTTAACTTAGATGGAAACTTTCTAAGGTGAGCTAGGACATTGTAATCAACTCTGGCTTGGTCATCCACAAGTATATATGGGTGGAACATCCTATGGAGGGGCTATCTGCTAACTGGAACCAATGACTTACTTACCCTTATCCTGAGGTGCTACCCTAAGAGTTAGAACTTTGCCATTGCATAAATTGACTTTAGTGACTTCTTGGAATGATGAGATTGTGAAAAGTTCTACCTTCTCATCGAGTATACCTATAGCTTCTTCTATCGGATCCTCTGAGTTAGTTTACTCTAAGTCAATCTCAAGAGGTGAACTTGATTGTTTAAAAGAAGGATAGTCTAACTCTGAATAAGAAAAGAAAGGATCTAAACTACTATATATATTATTTTTATTTAGACTGAGAGAGCTTCCAAAAGGAATAAAATTAAGAGGATCAGAAATAGACAATATATAAGTATAATCAGCCTTCTTCATTAATTTCTTTTTGGGTGGAGGTACATGATAGAAATCAAGTAAAATAATAAGTAGAGGATTTAGTTCCCTTATCCATAGATACAATGCTCCTACCAATAGAAGAGGAGCAAGGAAATGAGGTGGTAGCTACAATGGTGGAGGGAATACTAGACTTGAACGGTGGCTTTGCTACTAGATTATCCCAGGAAAGTATGATGAGCTGCTGCTGCTGATAAGCTATCACCCTCCCCGAGTTGTCCTTTGCAACTAGGAAACTTTCCTTGGTGTTGGAGGTTTGAGCTACTTCAGGCATCTGTAAGGAAAGCTTATTGATCTTAGAAATGGTCTTCTTAGAAATTCAGGATAGGGAGATATCCTAACCTTCTTTGCTCTTAAGAGGATCACAAGTATCCTAAGGATTACTCTAACAGAACTGGATGGTTTTTCTAATAAGTATTCCTTAGTGATAACTATGGCTCCCAAATTATAGCTGCACTCAAGCTAGTTCTTGAAGTGATACAATCCTCTAAGACACAACCTAACATGTGGTGGTAGGGGCATAGCTAGGATCATCGCACTTGCCCACTTCCTCTGCCTCTTAGGCACTGGTAACTAAAAATTAGGTTTCTTTAAGAGATTCTTAAAGATTTTACTAACTACCTACCTGTTGAATGAATATGGCTTATTCAATTTATCGATAAGAGTACGTGGAAAGTATCTACCTGGCAATGAATATGAATACTATGACTAGGTAGGCTACTGAGGTGGTGGAAATTATCATTGTGGCAGCTACAGTGGCTGGTATGATGGCTGAGGTGGTGGAAAAAGAGGTAGTAAAGGAGGTTGTTGAGCTCGTAGTCTGTCATACTACACTGGATGGTCGCCTCTATCCCCCATCATAACTATCCCTGGGTTCTTCTCAAACACCTTCTGCAGCTTGGGCCTAGATGATTGGTCAGGAAAGAGCAACTGTTTGGCTTCCTCTTGTAGGCTAGCCGCCTTGTTGATTAATTTCTTGAATGTTTTGATGGTAAAGCCCATAAGCATGAAGGTGACTAGCCATTGATATTCTTGAGAAGAATCTCAATGGCATGTTGTTCGGATAACTGTGGTTCAAATTTCATGCTCAAGTTGCGCCACTTGAGAATGTAATCAACATGGAAATAGTTGAGTTTTTGTTTCTCTACAATGAGGTCACCTACGGTCACCATCTATTGAGCTCTAGCAAACCTCTTGATGAAGAGGTGATCTAACTCAAGAAAGTTCTTCACCAAATCATTGGGTAGTTCAACGTATGAATCAAACACAATAACTAACAGACTGGTAACAAAAGGGCGAAGAGAACTACGTTGCTGCAACCGGTGTTGCAACATCTAGCTTTAAAGTGTGTAATGTGTTATCTTGGGTTCCCACTATCATCAAAGATCTTGAAGGATCACGACAAAAGCCCAAATAAAATAAAATACTAAATAAGAACCTAAAAATAAAAATAAATAAATAAAACCTAAACACTAAACTAAAAAAAAACCTAAACTTAAAATAAAATAAACATAAACCTAAACTAAAATAAACTAAACTAAAATAAATAAAATCTAAACCTAAACCTCAATTAAACTAAACCTAAACCCTAAACTAAATAAAATAAAATAAACTAAAAATAAACCTCAACCTAAACTACAAAATAATACCTAAAAATTGACCTAAAATAAAAACCTAAAACCTAAACCTAAAAAAATAATAGAAAAACCTAAACCTAAACCTAAACATAAGAAATAAAACATAAACCTAAAAAATAAAATTAAAATTAAACTAAAAAATAAACCTAAAATGAAAAAATAAACTAAAATAAAAATAAACTGAAATATAAAGATAAAATAAAATAAATAAAATAAATAAAAAATAAACTAAATAAACCTAAACCTTACAGTACTTAATTTTAAAAAATAAAAACTAATAAAAACAAATAAAAAAACCTAAAAACCTAAACCTAAACTAAATAAAACTTTAGAATAAAATAAATAAAAAACTTAAAGCAAAACAAAATAAAATAAATGCATAAAATAAAACCTAAACCTAAACCTAAACCTAAACCTAAAAAGAAAATCAAATAAAAAATAAAAACTAAACTAAAATAAAATAGATATAAATTGAAACTAAACTAAAAAAATAGAAAACCTAAATAAAATAAAAACTAACCCTAAAATTAAAATAAAATAAACCAAAAATGAAATAAAATAAAAACTAAATAAAAACTAAACCTAAATAATAAACCTAAAAATAAAACCTAAACCCTAAACTAAAAAAAAACCTAAGCCTAAAATAAAAATAAAATAAACTTAAACCTAAACTAAAATAAACTAAACTAAAATAAACAAAACATAAACCTAAAATGAACTAAACTTAAACCTAAACCTAAACTAAATAAAATAAAATAAAATAAACTAAAAATAAACCTAAACCTAAACTAAAAAATAAAACCTAAAAATAAACCTAAAACCTAAACCTAAAAAACTAAAATAAAAACTTAAACCTAAACTTAAAAATAAAAAATTAAACTACACCTGAAAAATAAAATAAAAATAAAACTCAACTATAAAATAAACCTAAAACTAAACTAAAAGACCTAAACTAAAATAAGTAAACCTAAAATAAATAAACCAAACTAAATAAAAATAAAAAATAAATTTAGATAAAAATAAAAAATAAAAAAACTAAAATAAATAAATAAAAACTAAATAAACTAAATAAACCTAACCCTACTGTTACTTAATTTTAAACAAAAGAAATCATTAACCCTAAATCCTAAACCCTAAATCCTAAACCCTAAACCTACAACCATAAACCATAAACCTTAAAAAACCTTGAACCCTAATCCCTAAAAAACTCTAAACCCTAAACCCTAAACCCTAACCCTAAACCTTAAACCCTAAAACCGAAAATGCTAATACTCTAAACCCTAAGCCCCAAACCTTAAACCCCAAACCATAAACCTGAACCTAAAGTAACTAAATATATTAAAAATAAATATAAACCTTAAAACCTAAGAAACCTAAACCCTAACAATGGGGAGAACCTTGATGGAAGGAACATCACCGTCAACCAGGCTCAGTCTAGATCTCGCGATGGAGCAGAAAATGGAGGCAGCTATTATCTCAATGGTGGTGGGGGATCTTGAGGTGGTGGTCAGAGTAGTGGTTGTTATGGAGGCAGAGGAGCGATAGAGGTTACATCCATGGTGGTGGGGAGGGAGAGATCGGGGATATGATGGTGGATCCCTCTATTCGAGAGGCCGTGGTGGTTCTGATGAGGACTGGAGAAACTGAAGAACGGCTGATTAGATCTACTGCTTATGGAATTATTTCTTTATAGTAGAGATGATTATAGTTATCTAAGGTTTTTTATTTGCCCTATGCATGCTCATTTTTTATTTATGTCATTGCTTGTGTCTTAGAAAGCATGGTGTGTTACTTGGTTGATGAAATCAAAAAGATGAAATGTTGAATATGAATTTGTTCTCAGTTAACAAAATAAAAAACCCTAAACCTTAAACTAAAACCTAAACCCTAAACCTAAAACTTAAACATAAAACCCTAAACCCTAAACCTTAAAAATAAAAAAATAAAAAAATTTTAAAAAAACCCTAACCCTAAACCCTAAACCTACAACCCTAAATCCTAAACCCTAAAGCCTAAACCCTAAAACCCTAAAATCCTAAACCCTAAACCCTAAAACCTAAACATTAAACCCTAAAACTTAAACCATAAACCCTAAACTATAACCTAAACCCTAAACCCTAAACTAAAATCTAAATCTTGAACCCTAAACCTAAAATTGAAATCCAAAAATGTAAACTCTAAACCCTAAAAATAAAAGATAAAAAATTTTAAAACAAAAACCCTAACCCTCAAACCCTAAACTTATAACCCTAAACCCTAAACTCTAAACCCTAAACCCTAAAACCCTAAAACCAAAATGGTAAACCCTAAACCCTAAGCCTTAAACACAATAACCTACAACCTTAAACCCTAAACACCAAATCCTAAACCCTATTCCATAAACCCTAAAAACCTAAAAACCTAAACCAAAACTAAATAAAACTTAAAAAAGTAAATAAATATACCTAAACCTAAATAAAATTAAAAAATAAAATAAAATAAAATCTAAAATAAAACTTAAACCTAAACCTAAACTTAAACCTAAAAACATAATAAAATAAAATATAAAAACTTAACTAAAAAAATGAAATAAAAACTTAAACAAAATAAAATAATAAAATAAACCTGAAATAGAAAACCTAAATAAAATAAAAATTAAAAAGAGCTCATTCCATTCTCCCATTTCTCTGTTTTCAAATAATGAAAATAGGGGAAGCCAATTGAATTGCCAACTTCTTCCATACTTCTTTTCCTTTTAATTGCTCTTGCACACTTCATAAAGGAGCAAAGTCGAGTGCACCTAAGCTTCTATTATAGTTACCAAAGCAAGGAAGCATCCAATTCGATCAAAGCTACAAGCTACCCAAGGAGGAGCTTGCATGCATACACTGATCCACTCAACCTCAAGTGCTCATACTATCAGCAAGGCTTCATCTCAACCAGACAAAGATTCTCCAAGGGAATCGAGCACCGGTGATCACCTCCAGTGAGGTATGGGATTTTTTTATCATTAAACTCAATGTGGTGTGGAGCTTTGTGAAAGAAACTTTCACCCCATTAATTTCTGACTATTGGATTTGTCACTCTCTGTCTTTAGATGGTGTGGGTTGAATTTCATTTAATTCTATGCTAGATTGAGCTTGGATCTTCCCCTTGATCATGGATGATCTCTGTTGATCAAGGAGAAAAATTTGGATGATCTCAGCCATCCATCTGCATGTTTTACATGGACGGCTGAGATTATTAAGCACATTTAGAAATCCTTTTATTCAATTTAAAATGCAGGGAGATTCTTGGTCATCCGATCTTTGATCAGACGATAAAGGATTAAAGCACATGCACCACTACCGCCATTTGGTATGTGATGTTTAAGTTACCTCCTCATGGCATGATGCATGTAAAGCACACTGACCGCCACCACCACACATCACCCCGTGAGCCAGGGATTAGTTAGGATTAATAAAATGCTTACTTAATTTCTATTTCACATAAAGATCTTCTAAAATTCATAACTCTTGCTATAAAATTTAGAAAACTATGAAATAAAATTCTATAAATAGATAATTAAACCTAGAACATTTTAAAATTAATTTTGATGATTTTTGAGTTAAGATTTGTTTCTAAATTTGGTTTTTTATTAGAAAGTTTATTTTATTAGTTACTTTTTAATTAGGCCTCTAATTAATCCCAAATGTTTTGAGTAAGTTTTAGAGGATGATTTCTGCCTCCCCTAATTTTTTTGAGATTTATTGAAGGCTTGATTAGAAGAATTGTGTATGATTTCCTTAATTACCCTTCTCATGTAATTAAACATTATTAGGGTATGATTAGTGATTTAACCAATGATTAGGGTTGATTAGATCCAATAAGTAGGAGGCATATGAAATATTTTTGGGGTATTTCCCCTAAGCTATTCCTTAAACTCGCTCTTCTCTCCTTAATGCCTTCTTAATTAATGGTTAATTCATTAATTATCCCCTTAATCAATTTCTAAAAATTCTAAAAAAAATTCAGAACTTAATTAATCTACTTTGGGTAGATGCTTAGGATTTTAATAGCTTAAGTTCAATTAAGGAAATGAAAACCCAATTCATAAGTATGAAAGGGTGTTTTTGAAATTACTTAGGCTAAACCCCTTAATTAACTTTTAATTATGAGCCAAATTGCATTAGGCCTTTTCTTTATTAGGTGCATTGAAAATTTAAATTCCTTGTGGGTTTTATGTCATCTCGTTGGCTCATAATTATTTAGTTAATTCTTCTAAGGTCGTGTAGGTAAGGGTTAATTAAGTTACTTAATTAATAACTTAACCTAATCAACATATAATAATGGATTTAATTGTTTAAAAATTAAATAGAAATATCAAACACATGTGGGAATGGGTTAGGACTAGCAAACACATCTCACCTTTTCAAAATTAAATCAAATTTCAAAGTAAACAAAAATCACTTTGAAATTCACTTTGATTTATTCTAAATTTTCTTATTCAATAAGTATGACTTTAGGATTCAAGTGAAGTGACTTTGTTTACATGTGTTCATTGCTTTGGATCTTTCCCTAACATGTTAAGTTGTATGTCATGTGATTTCATGCATTCATAGTTTTTAAATTCAAATTTGAAAATGAAATGGTTTACTTTATGTCAAGTTTGTATGTGTTGGCTAAAGTAGAAATACAAGTGGTTATTATCACAACTAAATCCAAATTATTTTCAAAAATACATAAATCAAATACTAAATTAGAAAGTTTGCAACTTATGACTTAATTATATGTTTGCATGTGATAGATTATAAAGGTATGCTTATTATAGGTTTTCTTTATTTCTTATGTTGGTATAGTTTTGAATAGGAGTTGGTAAGATGTAGGGTTCATTTTAAAAGAACCCAATACTTACTTAATTCCATACCCTATCCATCTCTATGCTATCACATAACAAGGGTTACCTATACTTGCATACATTAATTGTATAAAATAAAAATGAATCCATTAAAATTTTGTTTGCATTCTCCTCTTCCATTTCATTTCTTTTATACATATGTTTGTATTTAAGTAAAGTTGTATATTAGTATCAACAACCCTGAGATTGCAAGGCTTTAAGTAGCTCTAAGTAGGTCTTGTACCTTACACCTCTGTTTAATAATGGTGCTATACTCACTTATGCCTTTCTTTCTTTCATATGTGTATGTGAAAATTTAGATAAGGAAAACCATTTCTACTTAAGAAAATCATGCATTTTCAACTTCTAAATTTCCTTAAATTTATTATTTAGCATGCATCATAAGGTATGTCTAATACTCTCATTTAAATGTATAGATATGCTTAGGGTCCATCCATATTCATTTTATATATGTTGGGAAAGAAGTGAAGTAATGTGTGTTACGTGAATTTTGATTCATTTTATTTAATCTTAAAACTCCTTTATTTTTGAATAGGTTTGTTTAGAGTTCAACTAAACTTAGGATTAATCAGAAGATGTAATCAAAACATTCACCTAAATGAAACTAAAATGTGAACCTACTTTAGAAATTACTTAGGTTTGGGAAGGAAAGAGAAGTTCTCTTCTCTTTCCCTCTCTTCATAACTTAGCAATTAATTGTATGATCCACTTAAACCAAATCAAAACATGAAATAAAATCAACCCAAAATAAATAAACAACTTAAATAAAATCCTCCTCTAAGTTGAACATGTTCCTCGCACATAGAAAATTTGAACCTAAAGCCATAGCTAAGCATACCACACAGGCCTTCAAAGCACACACATTTGCCTAAGTCACCACTTCTATCCTTAGATTAGGTCAGTGCATGGTTTGATGTTTATTTTGTTTTATGATATTTATTTTAGACTAGATGTTAGGGTGTATGCTCATAGAGTGAATGGTAGGACGTTCTTAGTCTAACTATTCTTTTCTTCAGGGGATTATGCTTAAGGGGCGCTATCATAAACAAAAATATAAATGCTTTTGCTTGCAGGTGCTCTATACCCCTAAGAATAATCCATAGGCTGTGGACTTAGTCACCCATGCGTGGGGTGGTAATTCTAATATAGATGCTTGGGATTTATTATGGTTTATTTAGCTGACCTTTATTTTGCAGGTGTTAGTTAGATTTCCACTTTTTATTTTCATGTAAATTTGTGCAATTAGGATTTTGAAATGATTGTTATGGGGATTAGGATAAACATTGGTCATAAGATCCTATCTTATGTATCATGTGAAGCTTTGGAGCATCCACCTTCCAACCATCCAAAAGACGGAACCAAAGAAAAAAAAGAAGAATAAGAAAGAAGAAAAGAAGAAAGAAGAATAAAGCTTGAAGACCCCCATAATAATGAATTCCTTGCTTAATTGTAATTTAATTCATTTGTAATCTGGGTTGTATAAGGGTAGAGCTCAGCTACCCACATTTGATATTTTTGGGTTTGTACGGTGGTGCCCGACCACAACGGATCATTTATTCTTTTTACGGTTAGCTTTATAAATTGATTGATGATTTGTTTAGCTTTTGCATTAAGTGGCTTGATTTTCCTAGTTTCTTCCTTTCTTTATGTATGGTGTGGATGTGGATTAGGCTCCTTAGGGAAAAATAAACTTTTACCCAACTTAACAATCAAATTAAAATTAAATAACTCATAACCTCACCTAAAGCTTAGGCTTAAAATCAAGATAAAAGAATTATCAACCCCTTAATTGGATGAGCAATTCTTTTGTAATGTCATGCACAATAGCATCTTATTTCACTCTTGATTGGAGGGCTTCAACCTTTGTGAGAGAAACTTAGCTTGACCTTTGAGAGCCATGGTGGAAACTCACCTCCTCCATTATCGCTAATTTTGGCCAATAATTTGATTTCTCATGCCTTAGTCATATGAATCCTATTAGCCTGAGTTAAAATAATTGTCCAAAATGAAAATAAAATGAAATTTGAATTGCATTAGATTTAGGTCATTTGAAGCATGTCCCATTTACAAGTTCTAGTCTCTTTAGGGAGTGAGTTTAAGACTTATCCTCTTTCTAATAAATAACAACCTGGATATCTTGGATAAGCATAAAGACTTGCCTATAAATATTTAAAATTGTAGAAGGAGCTAGTTGGTGGCCACCCCCAAGCGGTTGTAAGTCCAAGCTACTGGGTGGTTTGTCCTATCTTATGGAGGCAAACCAAATACCCATTTTTGCTTTAGATTTAGGTTGTACTTCTAGTCCTCACCAAAGATCCCTAGATTTAGGTTATGAGGTTTTTTTTCCCCTTATGGGCATAAGCATAATTCCTCACCTCTTAGGTATTTCCTTAATCTTGTGTTAAGGAATCATAAGTCCTAAATTTCTAATGAAAAATGCAACTCAAACAAACTAAATCAATTTCTAAAATGTAAACCCCAACTATAGAATAGTTTGAGATGCTCGCTAGGTTTTCAAGCATCATGGGCATCTCCTACTTATCTCCTATTTTAGCTTCGATAATAACTCCCTCTTTTGATCAATCCCATTTGATCCCTCAAAAATGAAGCAATCGATTGATAGTTCTTCCTATTAAAATATTCAAAGATAATGATCATTTACCTTAATCGAGAGTTTTCTTAAGGGATCTATCCTTTAGGATGTAATTGACTATAGGGGCTTGCCCCTGTAGAGAACTTAACTAACCTACTTTAAAATAAACCCTGCTTTACTTTTTCATGTAAATTATGGGAAGAATCTTTGGTACATATGCAGACCCAACATCTTTAGGAGTCCTTATTAAGGTGATTAGGTCCATTAAAGGGTAGTGACTTCTGTCTCTCTAGATAGTACACTATTTCCTTGATGATGCACTTGATCACCTGAATAAGTACATCTATGGATCTGTATGGCATCCTAAAAAAGATGAATATTTATTGGTATTGCCTTTCTTTCTCTCCACAGATTTGAAGGTGACTCCTATAAACATTTATTAACCAACAAACATTTTCAATATAAAATTAACAATTACAATTTGAAGGCAAATAAAACCCTTTATTCTAGGGCAAAGAGTACATAGGAATAAAGTTATTCAAAATCCTCCAAGCTAAAATCGAATAAGAAATGGAAATGATATTGTTCCAAAGTTTAATGAAAACATTAGAGGGGTTTTGCATATCTCTAATAAAATTCCAATCCTCTTTAAGAACACAATTTCCATTGCAAGAAAGCTTAAAGAAAATTTGGTCAGGTTTGTTAGATAAAATAGGGATATTTCTAAAGTTATCTAAAAGAGAAATAGAGATATAAATTTCAAGTTTGTTTTCATTACAAGTGTTATTATGCCAAAAAGAGCTAATTTTGATAGCTACAGTAGAGTGGGTTGATAAAAGGGATTCAATAGAGCCATTGCCAATCCAATGAGCTTGCTAAATGAAAGAAGAACCCGAATGAATACTCCCAAGATATTAAGGGTTCAACAACCCATTTAATGGTGCAAAGCTTTTTCCAAATTGGAGAGTCACCTACTTTATAAGCATAGATAAGAGGGTGTTTACCTTGGCAATATTTTTTCATCATAAACTTAGCCCAAATGTTATCATTCTTTCTAAAACTACACTAGAGCTTATGAGAGAAGGCAGTAATAGCTTCACGAGTTAGTTTGCAACTGAGACCACTTTCACCCAAGGGACCACGATATTTATGCCAGGAAGTCCAATGCATTCTTTTAGTATAATTATTGGATCCCCAAAGAAAAGTTATTAAGCAGGCATTCAATTATGATAAGAGTATCATTAGTGGAGATAATAGTTTGAATCAAATAAAGAGGCATTGAATTGAAAGTGCTTTTAAGAATAGTGAGCCTGCCACCAAAGGAAAGTAAATGAAATTCCCAAACATAAAATTTATTTAAAATATTTTGAATTAACTCATCAAAAAGATGGGATCATTTCAGACCTTTAAAAAGAGGAGCTCCCAAGTACTTAAGAGGAAGGTGTTGATGTTAAAAGTTAGTGATATGCAGGATTAGATTAATTTTAATTATTGGAGATGCTTGAAGAAGTAATAAAAAAACTTTTGTTATCATTGATAGATAAACCACTTTCTTTACCAAATTAATTTAAAAAACTCTTGAGATTCTTGATATGATGAATAGAAGCATTGTAAAAGGTAATGAAATCATCTACAAAGATTAAATGAGAAACAAGAAGACCACCAAAAGTTCAATAATACATACTAGGATTGTTTAAGAATAAATCATTATTGCTCCTAGATAAGTACTTAACAATAATAATAAATAAGGCAGGAGATAGAGGATCCCCTTATCTTAGACCATGGGAAGAAGGAAAGAAGCCCAAGGCTTCCCCTTTAAGGAAAATAGAAAAATAAGCATTATTAATACAATTTTTAATAAGAAAGATAAATTTATCAAAAAAACAAAATAAATCCATAATATGGATAACAAAATCCCAAGAGATATTGTCAAAAGCTTTGGTAATATCTAATTTGAACATAATGTTGCAACTTCTAGTCTTAGCATCTAAATCATGAATTAATTAGTGAGCAAGCATAATATTATCAGAAATAGATCGACCTCTGACAAAACTAGTTTGGTTTAGAGAGATAATCTTATGAAGGATTGAGCCTGTTGGTTAGAATTTTGGAAATCTGCTTATTGAAGAAGATGCAAAGACTAATAGGTCTAAAATCACCCAATAGTCAGAATTATCTTTCTTAGGTATGAGAATAATAGAAGTGCTAGAAAAATATTAAAGGATTACTATTAAAAAAAGCAACCACAGCCTCAATGAAATCATTTTTAATCATAGACTAGTATGTTTGAAAAAATTGGGTTGTGAAACCCTATGGACTTGCAACAAAATCTATTATCATGCTATTAAGAACTTTAAAAATTTCCTTTTCATTCGGTACAACTGTTAGCAAATCATTATCATTATTGGTTATAATAGAAGGAATCAAGTGCGATTTAGAAATATCTTCATAAGAACAACTATTATTAAGCATATTTTTAAAGTAATTAATGATGAAATCATTAATATCATTATTCTTTATAATCCATTCTCCATTGTCATCTTTAATTTTTTGAATATTATTTAAGGCTCTCTTTTTATTAACTAAAGCATGGAAATATCTAGTATTTTTGTATCCATCTACAATATGTTTTCTAGCAACGTTTTGGCACCAATAAGCCTCTTTCACATTTCAAAAATTACAAGATTTTCTTTTCATCATTAAGTCCATAATCTAGTAGATCGCAATGATAAAGACTTTAAGATCACATACTAATTTTTTTTTATTTCTTTGATATTAGTAAAATGGTTTTTAAAATAAGTCATGTTTCACCAACCCAGATTTTGTATAAGTCATTTAAGCTTAAACAAAAATCTATTCATCCCCATAATCGAATTGTCAGGATGTAAGGGAGCTCTCGAATTGTTAGCCACAACATTAAAGAAATTAATATGCTGAATCCACATGTTCTAAAATCTAAAGTGAGAGAAATTTTTTAATCTATTAGAGTTAACTTTAATAGAGACCAATAAAGGAGCATGATTCAATAAGGTTCTGCTTAAATGATCAGAAGTAATAGGCCATTGAGTAATCCAATGAGTATTAAAAAGAATCTAGTCCACCCTTTGCCAAAGTCTAGAATTTTTTAAGTAAAATTTGAACGCTTAGAGCCAATATCAATCAAATTACAATCAAGGATCATATTGGAAATTTCTTCCATGGAATGAATATTAGGAGAGCAACCACCACTTTGTTTAGAAGAGAATAAAATGGTGTTGAAATCCCCACCAACAAACCAAGGTTTATTGACAAAGGTAGCAAAATTCCTCAAATTTTCACAAAGAAGATTTTTGCTATATCTATTACAAGATGCATAGACAAAAGAGCCCAAAACACTAGTCACCATAGAATTTTTTAGCATTGACAATTTGTTGAAAATCATCAAGAATAGAAACCTCCACAAAATTATTCTGAAAACACCAAATTTTATTACTAACATTAGGGAAAAATTTATTGAAACTAATCATTCTAGCAACATGGTTAATTTTGTTTGCATGAATAAGAGGCTCCAAAATAATAAGTAAATAAATATTATTAATATGATAATGGTTTCTAATATGGTTATGAATAGAGAGGGTACTGATCCCTCTAACATTCCAAATAAGAAAATTAAACATAAGGAAATAAAAAAGGGGTTAAAAAAAGGCAGATTAATAGAGGAGAGGGAGCTTGCAGCAGATCTAGTGTTTTTGGACAATTTGGGATGGAAGTTTTTAACATTGTTTTTCTTTTTAGGATTGTAAGTTTGGAAACCATTTCCTTTTCCCATAGAATCATCATCCAAGAAGGATTTAGCAAAATTAGTCACATATTTAGGGGAAGTATCATGTATAGAAGTGAGTTCTCCTTCTTCCAAGCCATTAGAATTTATTAAAGGCAAATGAGCATTGGGTATAGCAAGTGAGGGAGCCAAAATAGATTTATTAAGAAGGCAAGTGTGAACATAAAACCCTTCTTCTTCAATACCAAGATTACTAGACCAAATCTTTTTGAGAATTTAAATCGTCTTGAACTAAAGTAAAGTCAGGTTTTTCAAATTGGATATCATGAGAAACCAAAGCCATATTCTCCATTGAATTTTGAATGATGCATAACATTTATACCCTCATTAATATTTTCAGTTAAAGCTTCATTTTAATCAATCAAAATTAGTAAGGATGCAGGGATTGGCTCAGAGGAAAAAGAATCAGCAACCAAAAGTTTAGAGAAATTATTTCTTTCCACATTAGAAAACTTCAATTGATTGAATAAATAAGAGGTAAAAAAACCTTATTAGGAACATTCAATGAATCCCTTTTTTTAATTAACTTTTTGATATTTAATAGTGGTCGGCATAGGGTTAGGAATAATAGTTTTTTTAACAGCAATTTTCTTTTTAAGGTGATGGTTTAGAATGAGACATTTAGAATTATCATGCTCTTGTATTTTATAATGAGAACAAATGATAGGGAAATTTTTAAATTCAACTTTCAACATATAACCATAATTTTTAGATCCCAACCATATTTCTTTGGGGTGTTTATTGGTAATGTCCAACTCAACAAGGATTCTAGCCATAGTAGGTCAATATTTCATGGTCATTTCCTAATCAATTTGCAACAGCTGACCAAATAAAGCACCAATAGCAAAAAGGAATTGATGATTAATGAAATGAATTCATATATTGGGGAGAGAAATCCAAACCTGAATGATTGGGGATTCTTCCCTAATATTAAGTAGTGCAGTCCATTTCAGCGACCTCTTTTGGTGATTAAAAACATAATAAGAACAACAAGCAAAAACACATGAGTAATCCAAATCATTCATTAATTGAATCAAAATGTGGCAGCGATCAGTAAACCAACCATAAAATCACCCAAAAGTTTCAGACAATGAAAGAAAGAGCGAATGTTTTCCATATTCCACCTACGAAGAGTTCACTTTCCAACCAAAGTGAATTCAAATAACTTAGCAAGCTTTTCCACAATCATATGAGAGCACATAACTGTAGGCATGCCTTGAAAAGAGGTGGAAATAAGTTCGAGGGACTCACCTGAATAGCTATCCTTCCCAGTGAGGATGCCTTTGAATGATTTTGGAGCAACTAAAGCCAATGTAGATGATGCTCTAGTAGGATCCATTGGATCCATCAGTGTCACCCACAGAATCATTGGGGAAGATGCCAAGCCATGGTGTCACTCTAAGTAAAACATGAAATCGGACAATGGCCATCGATTCCAGAAGGAATCCAGTGAGAATCATGCCAAATAGCCATCAAATAGTGCCTAGAGCCAAAAATGAGAGGGGAAAAGGGGGATCGCCAGAGCACAAAGTCGAAGGCTCGGGTGGCGGGTAGGTTTGGCAGTGTGTACAAAGGGCAAGGACATAGTCAACGTGAGCTGATGACTCATGCTTACTTGGAATTTATGGTTTAGATTTTTTTTAGGGTTTAGGGTTTAGGGTTTAGAAACCTAAACCTAAATTTAAAGTAACCAAATAAATTAAAAAATACACCTAAACATTAAAACTTAATAAAACTAAACCTAAGGTTAGGGTTTAGGGTTTAGGGTTTAGTGTTTAGGGTTTAAGGTTGTATGTTTCGGGTTGTAGGTTTAGGGTTTATGATTTATGGTTAGTGTTTGGGTTTAGGGTTTAAGGTTTAGGGTTTAGATTTAGGGTTTAGGATTTTTTTTTAAAATTAAGTAAACCAGTAGGTTTAGGTTTATTTAGTTTACTTAGCTTATTTTATTATGTATTTTTATTCAAGTTTATTTTTTATTTTTACTTAGCTTAGTTTATTCATTTTAATCTTATTTATTTTAGTTTATTTTATAGGTTTAGTTTTATTTTTTAGTTGAGTTTTATTTTTATTTTGTTTTTTAGGATTAGGTTTTTTGGTTTTGAGGGTTTAGGATTTGGGGTTTAGGGTTTGAGGTTTAAGGTTTTAGGGTTTATGGGATCATTTAGCCTCTATCATCATGGAAAAAAATCAAACTATTTGGGGGGACTTGGAGTGGGTAAAATAGTACTCATCATGGAATTAATGAACAACATTGCCAAAGCTCACGAGGGCGTATCTATATTAGGCAGAGTAGGTGAACGTACTCATGAAGGAAATGATCTCTACATGGAAATGAAAGAATCCATAGGGATTAATAAAAAAATATTGGAGAATCAAAATTGGCTTTAGTCTATGGTCAAATGAATGAACCGCTAGGAGCTCATTTGAGAGTTGGCTTGACTGCCCTAACCATGGCAGAATATTTTTTGGTATGTTAATGAACTTTTAAGGTTTAGGGTTTAGGGTTTAGGGTTAGGGTTTACTATTTAGGGTTTAGGGTTTTTATGGTTTAGGGTTTAGGGTTTAGGCATTAGGGTTTAGGGTTTATGGTTTTTCATTTGGGGTTTAGGTTTTTGGGGTTTAGGGTTTAGGGTTGTAGGTTTTGGGTTTTGGGTTTTTGGTTTAGGGTTAGTTTTAGGGTTTAGGGTTTAGTGTTACAATTTTTTTAAAATTTTTTTATGGTTTAGGGTTTAAGATTTATGTTTCAGGTTTAAGGTTCAGGTTTTAGTTTAGGTTTATTTTTAAATCAAGTAAACTGGTAGGTTTAGGTATTTTTACTTTATTTGGTTTATTTCTTATTTATTTTCGGTTATTTTTTTTTTTTTTTAATTTTTATTTAGGTTTATTTTTTATTTTTATTAAGTTTATTGTATTTATTTTAGTTTAGGTTTTTTATTTTAGTTTCTTTTTTAGGTTTATGTTTAGGTTTATGTTTATTTTTTAGTTTAGTTTTTTTGTTTAATTTTATTTTTTAAGGTTAAGGTTTTATTTTTTATTTTTAGGCTTAGGTTTAGGTTTTTATTTTATTTATTTAAGTTTAAGTTTTAAGTTTTATTTTAGTTTATTTTTAGGTTTTATTTTTATTTTAGCTTTAGATTTATTTTTAGTTTATTTTATTTTATTTAATTTTGGGTTTAGGTTTAGGTTTTATTTACTTTAGTTTAGTTTATTTTATTTTATGTTTATGTTTATTTTATTTTGTTTATTTTAGGTTTAGGTTTTTTCAAGTTGAAGGTTTAGGTTTTATTTTTTATGTTTTAGGTGTATTTTTTAGGTTTAGGTTTTTATTTAGTTTTTATTTTATTTTATTTTAGGTTTATTTTATTTTTATTTTTATTTTTCATTTGCATTTTTTTTATTTAAGATTTTTATTTTTAGGTTTATTTTATTATTTAGTTAAGTTAGGTTTTTATTATTTATTTTATTTTATTTTTAGGTTTAGGTTTAGGTTTAAGTTTAGGTTTAGATTTTAATTTAAGTTTTATTTTATTTTACTTTACTTTATTTAGGTTTAGTTTTTTTGATTTATTATATTTTTAGGTTTTATTTTGTTTAGGTTTAAGTTTTTAGGTTTTTAGGGTTTAGGGTTTAGGGTTTATAGTTTTAGGTTTAGGGTTTAGGGTTAGGATTTTTATTTATTTTATTTTATTTAAGTTTAGGGTTTAGGGTTTATTTTAGGGTTTATGGTTTAGAGATTAGGTTTTAGGGTTTAGCATTTAGGGTTTAGGGGTTTATGGTTTAGGGTTTAAGGTTTAGGGTTTAGGGTTTTAGGATTTAGGGTTTAGGGTTTAGGGTTTAGGTTTTAGGTTTAGGGTTCAGGTCTTAGTTTAGGGTTTAAAGTTTTTGGTTTTTTTAAACAAAGAATAAATTCATATTCAACATTTCTTCCTTTTCGATTTCATCAACCAAGTAACACACCAAGTTTTTTATGATAGAAGCAAGGATATTGATCAAGAATTAGCATGCATAGAGCAAATCAAAAATCCTAGGTATAGACACAGTTCCATAAGCTGCAGATTAGATTAGTCATTCTTCAATTTCACCAGTTCCCATCAGAACCACTCCAGTCTCTTGAGTAGTAGGATCCACCATAATATCCCTAATCTCTCCCTCTCCCACCACCATGGCTGTAACCTCCTTCGCTCCTCCCACCTCCATAACCACCACTGCACTGGCCACCACCTCCATATCCACCAGCACCTCTAGATCCCCCACCAGCACTATGATAACCATCACCTTGCCTTTGCCTCCACCGCCAGATATAGACTAACCCTGATTGACAGTGATGTTCCCACTATCAAGATTTTTCCCATTCTTACGGTTTAGGATTTGGTTTAGGTTTATTAAGTTTTAAGGTTTAGGTTTATTTTTTAATATATTTAGCTACTTTTGGTTTAGGTTTAGGGTTTTATGTTTAAGTTTTAATGTTTAAGGTTAGGGTTTAGGCTTTAGGGTTTAGGGTTTTTTAGGGTTTAGGTTTATTATTTAGGTTTTAGGATTGTAGGTTTAGTATTGTAAGTTTAGGGTTAGTTTTAGGGTTTAGGGCTTAGGGTTTAGAGTTTAGGGTTTATAAATTAGGATTTAGGTTTTTGAGTTTTTTTAAAAAATTAAGTAAACTAATAGTTTTCGGTTTAGTTAGTTTACTTTAGGGTTAGAGCTTAGGGTTTAGAGTAATATAGATTATGCTTTTAGGGTTTAAGGTTTAGGGTTAAGGTTTAGGGTTTAGGGTCTAGGTTTAAAGGCTTAGGGTTTAGAGTTTAGTGTTTATAGTTTTTTAAGATTTAGGATTTAGGGTTTAGGGTTTTAAGGGTTTAGTTTTTAGGTTTAGGGTGTAGGTATTTGTTTAGAGTTTTTTGGTTTTTTTTTCAACAAAGAATAAATTCATATTCAACATTTTTTCTTTTTGATTTCATCAACCAAGTAAAACACCAAGTTTTCTAAGACACAAGTGAAGACATATATAAAAATGGATAAAAAATTAGCACACATAGAGCAAATCAAAAACCCTAGATAACTAGAATCATCTCTCTTATAAAGACACAGTTCCATAAGCAGTAGATCAGATCTATCATCCTTCAGTTTCTTTGGTTCCCATTAGAACCACCCCGATCTTTCGAGTAGTGGGATCCACCATCATATAACCAATCTCTCCCTCCGCCACCACCATTGTTGTAACCTCCATTCTTCCTTCCACCTCCATAACCATCACTGCTTCGGCCACCACATCCATATCCACCAGTACATCCAAATCCCCTGCCACCACTATGATAACTCCTCCTCCACTTTCACCTTCACCTCCAAATTTAGATTGAGCATGGTTGATGGTGATGTTCTTGCTGCCAATGTTCTGCCCATTCTTAGGGTTTAGGTTTAGGTTTAGTTTAATTATTTTTTAGGGTTTAATTTTATTTTTAATTTTTTTTAGTTACTTTAGGGTTAGGTTTAGGGTTTGGGGTTTTAGGGAGTTTTGGGTTGGTTTAAGGTTTATGGTTTAGGGTTTAAGGTTGAGTTTAGGTTTAGGGTTTAGGGTTTATGGTTTAGGGTTTTAGGGTTTATGCTTTTAAGGGTTTAGAGTTAGGGTTTAGGGTTTTAGGGTTTTAGGTTTATGACTTAGTGTAGGGTTTAGGGTTTAAGGCTTAGGGTTTAGGGTTTAGGGTTTAGGATTTAGAGTTTATTGATTTAGAGTCTACTTTATTTTTATTTTTTTATTTAGGTTTAAGTTTTCTATTTTTTTAATTTTTTGGTTTTATTTAGTTTAGGTTTAGGTTTTTAGGTGTTTAGGGTTTATGGTTTAGGGTTTAGGGTTTAGGGTTTAGGGCTTCGGGTTTATGGTTTTAGTGTTTAGGGTTTTAGGGATTTAGGTTAGTTTAGGTTAGGTTTATGGTTTAGTGTTTAGGCCAGGTTTAGGGTTTTTAAGCTATAGGGTTCAAGGTTTAGAGTTTAGGATTTACCAATGTTTAGAATTGATTTAGGGTTTAGAGTTTCAGGTTTAGGGTTTCGGCTTTAAGTATTTAGGGTTTAAGGTTTAGGGTCTAGGGTTAGTTTACGATTTAGGTTTTAGGGTTTTAAGGTTTAAGGTGTTGGGTTTTGGGTTAGTTTAGAGTTTAGGGTTAGGGTTTATTAGGGTTTAGTGTTTAAGGTTTAGGGTTTAGGGTTTAGGGTTTAGGGTTTTAAGGTTTATGTTTTTCGGGTTTAGGGTTTAGGGTTAGGATTTTAATGTTTATATTTCAGGGTTTACGATTTAAGTTAGGGTTTAGGGTTTAGGGTTTAGTATATAGGGTTATAGTTTTAGGGTTTAGGATTTTGGGTCTATCGTATTTTTTAAAATTATGTAAACCAATAGGTTTAGGTTTATTTAGATTATTTTTATTTATTTTAGTTATTTTTATTTTATATTTTTATTTAGGTTTAAATTTTATTTAGTTTAGTTTATTTATACTAGGTTTGATAAGTCACTGAAAACTCTACTTGTTGAAACATGAATCTTAACATCAAAAGCAATCTGATTCTGAGTCAACACTAGCCTAGATCAAGCACTTAAAATATATTGAAAATTTTGGGATATCAGTCGGATCCCTAAATAGTTCCAAGAATTAGAGTGTTTATAGTCAAATCGAGCGCCTTGATGAGACAGATCTAACAAGCTTAAGATATCATAATTTTGACTTCATTTGAGCATTTAAATAATTAAAATACATCAGATGATCGAAGAAATCATTTTGAGCCATCCGATGGAGTGGTTCAGATTTTGTCTATATTTACAGAGATTCCACTCTCATAATTTATAAATAGCCCCTCATTCTTTACATGAGGGGACCCCAAGCTAAGAGCTGGGACAGACTCAAGAATCTAAAAGCATAATCGGCCCATCGGCGGTAGTCATCGGATCATCGACAACCGCCGCGCCACCGTCATCATCGCCATACATACCGCCATTGGTCACCACGCCATGATCACCCCATCTGCGAGAATACCACCCGACCATCACCGCAGAACACTGCTGTTGAGTACCACCGACTATTGTTGTCGGCCACCACCATCAGTCATCACCACCGGATAGTTACCGGATCACCACCAATATATGCCAGCTGCCGCCGTCAGCCACCACTATTGATCACCATTGGCCACCACAACCGGTCACCACCGCCAGCTTCCACTGCCCGATAAGTCGACCATCTATCTATAGTTTTCATTAGATTATTAGACTACCACCTCAAGCAAGGTCTTCGCCACTAATCTAGCAAAGCATCTCACAAAACTTATTCTTGTAGGCTATTTTTCTCCAACTTTGGAGAAAGGATAATAATTATAATAGAAGTTGATATAGTGAAATTATTTCTAATTCGGCTAGGCCACGTGCTTTTCCCTTTTTGGGTTTTCCATGTAAAAATCCCAAGGTCTCTCAAACTTTTTTATTGTGTGTGTGGAACTTGTGTGCAACGCTAAGACATCGAATTCTCTTACTCTATAGACCCAAATTTTCCATCACGCAACAAGGTTTATTTATTTTTAGTTTATGTTTTTTTATTTTAGTTTATTTTTTAGGTTTAGGTTTAGGTTTAGGTTTATTTTTTAGTTGAGCTTTATTTTAATTTTATTTTTTATGTTTAGGTTTTATTTTTTAATTTTATGTTTAGGTTTTATTTTTTAATTTTAGGTTTAAGTTTAGGTTTTCATTTATCTTTTTAGGTTTAGGTTTTAGGTTTTTATTTAAGGTTTAGTTTTAGGTCTTATTTTTTAGTTTAGGTTTAGGTTTATTTTTAGTTTAGTTTATTTTATTTAATTTATGTTTAGGTTTAGGTTTAGTATATTTTAGGTTTAGGTTTTATTTATTTTAGTTTAATTTATTTTAGTTTAGGTTTAGGTTTATTTTAGTTT
Organism: Cymbidium sinense; assembly: GCA_021442155.1. NCBI lineage: Eukaryota > Viridiplantae > Streptophyta > Magnoliopsida > Asparagales > Orchidaceae > Cymbidium > Cymbidium sinense. The sequence continues at coordinate 35,652,244 of CM038233.1, read as the reverse complement.
TATTTTAGGTTTAGATTTTTCTTTTAGTTTAGGGTTTAAGTTTAATTTTTTGTTTATTTTTTGGTTTATTTTTTAGGTTTAGGTTTTTATTTAGTTTTTATTTTATTTTATTTTAGGTTTATTTTATTATTATTATATGTTTAATTTTTATTTTATTTAAGTTTTTATTTTTTTAGTTTAGTTTAGGTTTTTATTTATTTTATTTTAGTTTAGTTTATATTTTTATTTTATTTTTCTTTTTAACTTTATATTTAAGTTTAGGTTTAGGTTTTAGTTTACATTTTTATTTTATTTTATTTTCTATTTTAGTTTGGCTTAAATTTTTTTATTTTATTTTAAGTTTTATTTAGTTTAGATTTATGGTTTTAGCTTTTTAGGGTTTAGGGTTAGTTTAGGGTTTTATTTTTAATTTTTTTTGGGTTTAGGCTTTAGGGTTTAAGGTTTATGGCTTTGGGTTTAGGGTTTAGGGTTTAAGGTTTTAGGGTTTAGGGTTTAGGGTTTAGGTTTAGTGTTAAGGGTTTTTGAGTTTTGGGTTTATGGTTTAGGTTTTAGTTTAGAGTTTAGGTTTTAGTTTGGGTTTAGGGTTTTTAGTTTTTTTAACAAAGAATAAATTCATATTCAACATTTCTTCTTTTTTATTTCATCAACCAAGTAACATACTAAGTTTTTTAAGATACAAGCAATAACATAGATCAAAAATGGATAAAAAATAAGCACGCATAAAGAAAATCAAAAACCCTAGATAACTAGAACTATCTCTACTGTAAAGACATAATTCCATAAGCAGCAGATCAGATTGACCATTCTTTAATTTCTTCAATTCCCATCAGAACCACACCGGACTCTCGAGTAGCGGGATCCACCATTATATACTCGATCTCTCCCTCTACCACCACCACAGCTTTGACCTCCATCGCTCTCTCCCCTCCATAACCACCACTACTCTGACCACCACCTCCATCTAGTACCTCTAAATCCCTCATGACCACTACGATAACCTCCACCTCTGCCTTCGCCTCCACCACTAGATCTAGACTGAGCATGGTTGACGGTGATCTTCTTGCCATCATGGTTCTGCCCATTCTTAGAGTTTAGGTTTAGGTTTAATTTAACTAGGTTTTAGATTTTAGGTTTATTTTTTAATTTATTTTATTACATTAGCATTAGGTTTAGGGTTTGGTGTTTATGGTTTAGGGCTTAGAGTTAGGGATTAGAGTTTAAGGTTTAGGGTTTAAGGTTTATGTTTTAGGGTTCTAGGGTTTATGCTTTTAGGATTTAGGGTTTAGGGTTAGGGTTTAGGGTTTAAGGTTTAGGGATTCTTAGGGTTTATGATTTAGGTTTTAGGGATTTAAGGTTGTAGGTTTAGGGTGTAGGGCTTAGGGTTTAGGGTTTAGGATTTAGAGTTTATTTTAATTATTTATTTTATTTCAATTTAGGTTTTTTTATTTATTATATTTTTTAGGTTTAGGTATTTATGTTTTTAGGGTTTAGTTTAGAGTTTATGGTTTAGGGTTTTAGGGTTTAGGGTTTTAAGGTTTAAGGTTTAGGGTTTAGGGTTTAGGGTTTAGGCCTTAGGATTTAGCATTTTTAGGGTTTGGAGTTTAGGGTTTTGAGTTTAGGGTTTTCTAGGTTTAGGGTTAGTTTAGGGTTTAAAGTTTAGGGTTTAGGCTTTAAGGTTTTTAGGGTTTAGGGTCCAGAGTTTATTTAGGATTTAGGTTTAGGGTTTATGATTTTAGGGTTTATGGTTTAGTGTTAGGGTTAAGGTTTATGGTTTAGGGTTTAAGGTTTAGGGTTAATTTAAGGTTTAGGTTTTATTATTTAGGGTTTAGGGTTTAGGGTTTATGATTTTAGGGTTTATGCTTTTAGGGTTTAGGGTTTAGGGTTTAAGGTTTAGGTTTAAGGTTTAGGATTTAGAGTTTATGGTTTATGGTTTTTGAGGTTTATGGTTAGGGTTAAGGGTTAAAGTTTTAGGGTTTAGGGTTTAAGGTTTTTTCGGGTTTATGTTTTAGGGTTTAGGGCTTAGGGTTTAGTGTTTAGTGTTTATGATTTATGTTTTATGGATTTAGTGTTTATTTAATTTTTTTTTAGGTTTAGGTTTTAATTTATTTCATTTTTAGGTTTATTTAGTTTAGGTTTAGGTTTTAGGTTTTAGGTTGAGTTTAGCGTTTAAGTTTAGGGTTTGTTTAGGGTTTAGGTTTTAGGTTAGTTTACCTGGGTTAGTTTATTTTGATTTTAAATTTAAACTTTTAGGTTAGTCAGTTGAGTAAGTTTAGTAGGTTTAGGGTTTAGGGTTTAATTGATTAAGTTTAGGTTTTAGGTTTAGGTTTTTTAGGTTTTTTGATTTAGGGTTTAGGATTGATGGTTTAGGATTTAGGGTTTTAGGGTTTATGCTTTTATGGTTTAGGGTTTAGGGTTTATGGATTACAGTTTAGGGTTTAGGGTTTATGATTTAGGATTTAGGGTTTAGGGTTTAGGATTTAGGGTTTGTGGTTTTTTTTAAAAAAATTTAAGTAAACTTGTAGGTTTAGATTTATTTAATTTATTTAGTTTATTTTTTATTTATTTTATTTATTTTTTATTTCTATTTAGGTTACTTTTTTACTATTATTTTGGTTAGCTTATTGATTTTAGGTTTCTTTTTTTTTAGTTTACATTTTTTATTTTATTTACTTTTTCGGTTTAGGTTTAGGTTTATTTTTTAGTTGAGTTTAATTTATTTTATTTTTTAGGTTTTGGTTTTATTATTTATTTTTAGGTTTAGCTTTAGGTTTTATTTACTTTTTTAGGTTTAGATTTTAGGTTTTTATTTTAGGTTTATTATTAGGTTTTAATTTTTAGTTTACATTTAGGTTTATATTTAGTTTATTTTATCTTATTTAGTTTAGGCTTAGGCTTAGTTTATTTTAGGTTTAGGTTTAGGTTTTATTTCTTTTAGTTTAGTTTATTTTATTTTAGGTTTAGGTTTATTTTATATTTATTTTTGGTTTAGTTTTCTTTTTTAGTTTAGGATTTAAGTTATTTTTTATTTATTTTGAGGTTTTATTTTTAGGTTTATTTTTTAGATTTAGGTTTTGATTTAGTTTTTATTTTATTTTATTTTAGGTTTATTTTATTTTGATTTTAGGTTTAATTTTTTTGCTATTTTGGTTTTTTATTTTTTTATTTAATTTAGGTTTTTATTTATTTATTTTTTAGTTTAGTTTTTATTTATTATTATTTTTTTTTTTGAGTTTAGGTTTAGGTTTTAGTTTATGTTTTTATTTTATTTTATTTTTTATCTAATTTTGGTTTAGGTTTTATTTATTTATTTTATTTTTAGGTTTTGTTTAGTTTAGGTTTAGGTTATTAGGTTTTTAGGGTTTAGGGTTTAGGGTTTAGGTTTTATGGGTTTTTTTTTTTTGGGAAACCCCATTTAGGGAAAATTTTATTGCCACAAAAAGAGGGTTATAAGGTCCTTAAAGGGGATAAACTTCACAACTACTGCTCAAAGAGCTACGATCAGCCTAGAGTAAATCCGCTATCTAAGTACAACCAAAAGTAAAATAAAAGAGTAAAGAAAAGCAAAAGATACAAATTGATTAACATAGATAAGCCAATGGATAGATTAGGGCCAAAGCTCTTCAGGATGAGAGAATGCATGACAATAGGGAGCAAACCTGCAAGAGAATAAGAGAAATGCACCTGCAAAATTATAGAAAGATAGAAATTAGAGCAGTTAAAGTAATACAGAAAAAATGAAAATTGAAAGTAGCATAAACTGAGAAAGATTAAAAAGTAGTGTTATAGAGAAGGCTCATGCTCAGTCACACTAGATTGGGGCCGATACAAATATGAGCATCCAAACTTCGGCGGAAGGGTTACATCACAAGAGCTACTACTAAACCAAAAATGAGTGAAATCATCACAGCCATCATAGCCAACAAACCTGTGGGAAGATAGCAACCATTTGTTGAAAGTCTTTTAAGCTTTAGTACATGCAAACCTAAGTAAAGCCATATACACAATAGAAAAGGATACAACAATGAGCAGAATGGGTAAGGGGATCCCATGCAGAATAAATATCATCAATATAGTCACCATGGCATGAGAATCCCTAAACATATGAAAATGAACTTCCAGATCCACCTTATTTTTAACCAGAGGCAAGGGTTTAATTAGACCAGCATGAAAACCCACCACAGGAAAATAGTAGAAAAGGTCAGACAGAGGCAAGCTGCAATACACAAGTAGTTGAAAAGCCTACTAAAATCCAGCAAGGCAAATAAAATAAGCATGTAAATAACTCCATCCCAAACAAATGGGACATATATGAAACTTACAATCCTGGTATACAGCCCAAGAATATATCCCAGAAAAGGATACCCAATGAGAATATTCAATGCAGATGTTAACAACCTCCTTGTTAATAATCATTACCGAAGTTAATAACCAACAAATGTATAGTAAGACAGCATATCCCAAACTTAAATTACAACAGGAAATGCAGAAGTTTAATAGAGACAAGATGGGAATGCAGTAGCAGATTAGGTGGACCAGAAGGCACTGGTAATAAGCTGCTCCCCACCATGAACAACTCTAAATTAAGATAATCAAAGAGACGACCACAGAAGCATCTTGCTGGGCATAAAACCTGATAATCCAGTTCAACCAACGACCAAGATAGCAAAAAATAGCAAGCTGGCCATAATACCACCCTTTCAGAATAGACAATGCATAAGGTAATATCCAAGTAGGTAATTGCATAATCATAGTGATCTGCATAATTCTAATTGAACGAAGATGGAAAAAATAGCAGTAGATTAAATAGACCTCAAACATCGGTGATGATGTACGCGTTACAACAAAACAATCAAAAAATGTAAGCGATAAACATCTAACAACCACAAAGGCGACTGTTGGACAAAGGACGAAAATCCAATAGCCAACAACTAAAATAGCAATACAATGATTACCACCATAAGATAAGCCGGTGAAAAAATGAGGTACAAAATAGATACAAAAGGGGTTCAAAAGAGAGCCATCATTGAAATCCTTCAAGATAAAGAAGTGCAGCTTAAAAAAACAACCTCGGAAAAAGAGAAAGAAATCATTAAGTAAATCCAATCCTACAAAGAGATAATAATAATAACAAGGGTATTGTAATTTCTCTCCTTACAGGTTGGGAATGTGAGGTTAGCAAAAGCAATCAGAAAAACAATCCCAAAAGAAGCCTGTTAGACATGATAGACAACCCCAGTAGCAGCTTGCTGGGCATAAATAATCCAATTCAGCCAACAACCAATATAGCAAATAATAAGAAGCTGGCCATAAAACCACCCATTCAGATAGACAGTGCATAAGTTAATTTCGAAGTAGGTAATAGCATAATCACGGTGGTCTGGACAAGTTTAACTGAACCAAAATGGAAAAAATAGTAGCTATTTAGATAGCCCACAAACATGTGGTGATCAGCAGCAGCCCGAATGCAAACAACAAAATCAAGCAGAAAAACAAAAGCCAACAAATAACCAACAACCTCAGAGGAAGCCAGCTGGACAAAGGATCCAAAATTCCAATAGCCAACAAATAAAATAGTAATACAATTATTTCACCCACCATAGGAAAAGCTAATAAAAAATAGTGATGCAACATAGACACAAAAGGGGTTCAAAAGGAAGCCATCATTGAAATCCTTCAAGACAAAGGAGAGCAGGCTTACAGCTAAATAAACATCCTCATTAAAAGAAGACTAAAAGGAAATCATTAAGTAAGTCCAATACTGCAAAGAGACAATAATAATAAGGGTGTTGTAGTTTCTCTCCTTATAGGTTGGGAAGGTGAGGTTAGCCAAATCAATCTGAAAACTAACCCCAAAAGTAGCCTGAAGGACATAAGACCCAAAATTCCAGCAGCCAACAATTAAAACAACAAAACATATATTGCACCCACCATAGGAAAATCTAGTAAAAAGTAGTGGAACAACATAGAATCAAGAATGGTTCAAAGGAAATCCATCTTTGAAACCCATCAAGACACATAAAAGCAGACCAGTAGCTAATCCCACAACATTAGTAAAAATAGGTTGGATGGAAGTCAAGAAGTAATTCCAATCCTGCAAAAAAGAAGTTATAGTAGCAAGGATATTACAGTTTCTCTCCTCACAGGTTGTGGAGGTGTTATGGAGCATAAGAGGGGCCACATCCATAATAAAGAGAGGAAAAATAGATAAATTAGGGCCAGCCATGAAGCTATACAAAAGTATAGCAATTAAATATTGATACAGCAGAGTCATGGGCCCCAGAATAAATTTCCAAAAAAAGGAAAAGAGATAGAACACAGACTTAATCATATAATGGAAAATAGATACAGTAGGACCCATAATCAAAATATTGATGGAAAGAAGTCTGTTCTTATTGATCAAAAAATAAGGCAGAAAGTAAAGCATAAATTAATACATCTCCCTACAGAAGACAGGAAATACCTGACCATTAACAGTGGAAACATCAGGAGTAGTAAGACCCCAAATAAGGTTAGGGTAATTAATCAAACAGCAGATTCCATAGAGATCAGCAAATAACTAGAAAGGGGTATCAGGAAGATGTATCAGTAAAATCTAGAGAAATAATAACACTAAACAAAATTTGATCATGCAATTAAACAGGTAATATAACAGGCCAATCCAATAGGATGGATTAATTTCTGAGGTAAGGGAGTCCAATATTGTCCAAATTAACCAAACCACGCAAATGTTTAGGAAGTGTAAGTTGATCAAAGAATTTTATGCCATCTAATCTAGCACCCAGATTGACAAGGTAATCAACACATGCATTACCCTCACGCCATACATGAGTGATTTTAAAATAGAATTGAGAAAGGAGAGCTCTAGTCTGCTTGAGAAGATAGTACAATTCTATATTTCCATTTTGGTGGAAGTCAAAAGATCAATCAGCAACAGGGCATCCACCTCAATCCAAATATTGAGCCAATCTTTTTGAAGGCAAATCTCAATATCTTTGTAAACTACAATTAGCTCAGCAAAAGGAATAGAGCAAGTATTAAGGGGGTAAGCAAAAGCACATAGGACTTTACCATTAAGGTTTTTGAAAATGCCACCACAACCAGAAGCATTTTGAGAGACAAAGTCATCAGTGTTAATTTTAATAGTATTAACATGAGGTTTTACCCAATAAACAATCTTGTCATCTTTACAGATGGGTTGATTTGGCAAGTTAAAACCTAGTTTATTGGCCACAAATTTACAGCCTTTGAATTGATTGTAGTTAATTAAATTGGCATTAAACAAGTCACAGATTTTATTTTTAATTCTAGAAATTATCCTCATGTGGTTCATAGGAATCCCACGATATTTAGCATCATTTTTGTCCATCCATATGAACCAAATAAGAGTTATAGCGTTATGACTTTAATGTGGCCTTTAATAGTGTTTTCAAAATAAACTTCAAGAAGTTGGTATAAAGTTAAGGAGCCATTGAATTTGACAATGTTAAAGAGATCATCATACCAAATCCAAAGTTTTGAAGCAATGGCTCCGTTAACAAAAACATGATTCACATTCTCAATGTGAAAACAACAGTAGCATTTTAAAGATAAGTAAAAACCTTTACCCCACATCAAGAAGTCAACAGGGTTGAAGTTTTTCAAAATAAGCCAAGTTAGAATAGAATAAGAAATAGGAATAGTGTTATTCCAAATTTTGAAAAACACATTGGAGAAATCATGAGCTTCCTTAATATGAATCCATACATTTTTAAGGTTGAAATCACCATTTTGAGAAAGCTTAAAAAGGATCTGATCATGATTGCTAGGAATGATAGGAATAGTAGTAAGCATATTTAAAATAGAGAAAGGAATATAATTAGTAAGCTTACTATGGTTCCACATAATATTCTGCCAGAAAGAGTTCACTTTAATAGTAGTAGTGGAGTGGGTAGAAAGTAAATCACCAATGGACCCTCCTCCAGTCCAGTTATCTTGCCTAAAGAAAGAGGTTCCAGAGTTAATCCCCCAAGATATTAATGATTTGCTTTCCATTTGATGGAACAAAGTCTTTTTCAGATGGGAGAGTCTCCCACTTTATAGGGGCAAATGAGAGGGTGCTTACCCTGGCAGTATTTGGTAGTCATGAAATTATCCCAAAGACTATTGTTGCTCCTAAAATTTTACCAAAGTTTGTAAGAAAAAGCAGTGATAGCTTCCTTGATTGGCATACATCCAAGACCACCTTCAGCAAGAGTGCCACAACTTTTATACTAAGAGGTCCAATGCATTCTTTTAGAAGAATTGTTAGAATCCCAAAAGAATTTTTTTAAGGAGGTGCTCAATTCTGTTAATGGTAGAATTAGTTTGCACAATGGTTTGAATGAGATATAAAGGCTTGGAGTTAAGGGTGCTCTTAATCAATGTGAGCCTACCAACAAATGAGAGTAAATGAAATTCCCAAACAAAAATTTTTTTAGAGATTTTTTGGATTAGCTCATCAAAGAGATGTGATCTTTTCTGATCTTTAAAAGAGAGCACCATGATATTTAATAGGAAGTTGTTGTTGCTAGAAATTAGTAATTCTCAAGATTTGGTTGATCCTATTACTAGGGATTTTAGAGGAAGGAATGAAACAACTTTTACCTTCGTTAAGAAAGAGACCACTTTCATTACCAAATTTATTTAAAAGATTCTTAATAGTTTTAATGTGATGAATAGAGGCATTGCAAAAGATTATGAAGTCATCAGCAAAACTAAGATGAGAGACAAGAAGACCACCTTGAGTTCTAAAAAACATGCTTGGATTATTGTTGAAAAGATCATTAAGGCTCCTCAAAAGATATTCAACAACAATAATAAAAAGAGAGGGAGATAAGAGATCTCCTTGTCTCAAACCATGCATCGAAGGAAAAAAACTTAGGGACTCACCATTCATGATAACATAGAACCAAACATTGGTAATATAATTTTTTATGATGTGGATAAAATAGTTAGAAAAACCAAACAAATGAAGAATTTGGAAGAGGAAATTCTAAGAGAGGTTGTCAATTATTTTAGAGATGTCCAGTTTAAAAAGGATGTTACCACCTCTGGTAGAAGTATCAATGTGATGAATCAGCTCTTGGGCTAGAAGAATGTTGTTAGATATAGCTTTACCTTTAATGAAGCCAGTTTGGTTGGGGGAAATAATTTTAGGCAGCAGCGGACTAATTCTATTGGTAATTAATTTAGCACTGAGTTTATGAAAAAAGGTGCAAAGGCTGATAGGTCTAAAATTTCTCCAAGATTCAGGATTATTAATTTTGGTAATGAGAATAATGGAGGTACTAGAAAAATATCTAGGTAAAAGATTTCCTTCAAAAAAATCAACAACATCATCAACAAGGTCAAACTTAATAATAGGCCAACAATGCCGAAAAAATTAAGTCGTGTAGCCTTCAGGGCCAGTAACAAAATTAGTGTTCATGCTATTGAGAATACTACCAATCTCAACTTCCATAGCATGCAAACTAAGCAAGTGGTTGTCATCATTAGTAATCCATGAGGGAATTAGGCATGAGTTGGAGAGAGCTTCTAAGGAAGGGTTGTTATTTAATAAGTTTTTAAAATGATGTATGACAGAATCTTTATGATCATTATTATCAGTGATCCAGCTGTCATTATCATTTTTAATTTTTTTAATAAAGTTTAAGGCTTTCTTTTTCTGAAAAGAGCATGGAAATACCTGGTATTTCTGTCACCATCAGTAATATGTTTGCTAGCACCTTTTGCTGCTAGTAGGCTTCCTCCATATTCTGATATTTAACTAAGTTATCCTTAGCTTCATTCAACTCCTCAAGTTTAGTAGAATTAGTCAAAATAGCATCTTCAAGAGAACAAACTAATTGTTTCATATTTTTGAGATTGGCAAAAAGATTTTTAAAATGATGCTTGTTCCACCAATTTAGGTGTTGTTTAAGCCTTTTAAGCTTAAGCCAGAGGAATATAATGCCCTTAATGGAATTATCCTGGATGAAGAGGAGCCATCCAGTTAATGGATACAACATTGATGAAATCAATGTGTTGGATCCACATATTTTGGAATCTAAAAGAAGTTGGGGAGGATAATCTACTTGAGGAATTTTGGATAGAAATCAAAAGCGAAGCTTGATAGACAAAGTTTTGCTCAAATATTCAATAGAAGTAAGGGGCCATTGATTGATCCAAAGGGAATTAAAAAGAGTCCTATCTAGCCGCTGCTAGAGTCTAGAGTTATACCACGTATAGTCAGAGCCTGAAAAACCAATATCAATCAGATTGCAATCAAGAATCATATTAGAAAAATATTCCATGGAATGAATGTTAGGAAAGTAACCTCCCCTTCTTTTTGAGGAAGAGAGAATAGTGTTGAAGTCACCCCCAACCAACCAGGATTTGTTGATCGAGGAGGCAAAGGTTCTTAAGTTATCCCAAAGGATGTTCCTACTAGCTCTATTACAAGAAGCATAAATAAAGGAACCAAGAATAGAAAATTCACCCAATAAGATGTGGACATTAACCAATTGTTGAAGATCATCAAGGATAGAGATGTTGACTAAATTATTCCAAAAATACAAAATTTTATTGCAAATATTATAAAAGAAATTATGAAAGCCAAGCATTCTAACAACATGGTTGATCTTAGAAGAGTGTATGAATGGTTCAATAACAATAAGTAAGGCTATGTTATGAGTACGACAAAGACTTCTAATATGGTTGCGGACAATGAGAGTCCCAATCCCCGAACATTCCAAATTAGCAAATTGATCATAATAAAATAAGAAGGAAAGGAAAAGAGATAGAAAAATTAATAAAAAGCAAGAAGAAAAGAAAATAAAAGTAGTTATTTATGGGAAGTTAGAGAAGATCTAGTAGTTCTAGTGAAGCTATTAGTGAACATTCTAGCTTTAAGGGATTTGTTTTTAAAAATAGTTTGAAAAGGTCTATCTTTGTCCAAAGTATCCCCATCCAAGAGAGAGTGATTTGTGATATTCAGAATAGGACCAGTATCAGTCAAAGCATTCCTAATGGTAATTTCCCCTTCTTTAATGTCAGAATTAAGCTGAGAAAGAGGGTTAGCATGTGTATCACTCTTAAGGGTAGGAGAAGGAGAGGTTGTGAAGCCATTAATAGCACAGATTTCATGCTCAATTTCAGAATTACTTTTCAAATTTTGTTCCATCATCAAAGGATCAACAGTTTCAAGATTTTGTTCTTTCATCAAAGGATCAATTCCAGAATTTGTTTTTAGATTTTGATCCAACCTAAAGTTTCCATTCAAATCACCACTAGGGTTCATATGAGTCTCCTCGGGTTCACTAGCCAAAAGGGGTAAGTTAGACTGAGTCAAGGTATTGTCTTGAGGAGCTAAAATATTACAATTAGAAGCAATGTTAAGTAAGTTATCATTAGCCTCCTCACGAACCTCATAAGCATTATTTTTAACATGCTCAGATTGCTCTCCAATAGGCAAATCAGTGGATAGAAAAGAAGTAGGGGTAGGGGGATGATTCCCATTTTGAGTGACTTTAGGCACATAAACAAATTTATTAATTTTTTCATTTGATAGAGTAGGATTATGATCTAGCAATTTATTCTTTTTAAGATGAGGATGCCACACAAAATATTTAGAATGATCATGGCCATGAATCTTACAATGTGTGCAAAAATTAGAAAAATTCTCAAATTCCACTTTTTGATTATAACCAAATTTCTCAGAGCCAATCCAAACTTCTTTGGGATGCTTTTTAGTAATATCAATCTCAACCAGAATACGAGCAATAGAAGGTCGTGATCTTGCAGCGGTGGCCTGATCAATTTGAAGAGGCCGACCAAAGAGAGTCCAAACCGCAAAGAGAACTTGATGTGTAACATAATGTATTCTCATATTAGGAAGTGAAAGCCATATAGGAACAATTGGGGATTCCTCTTTCATATCAAAAAGAGGAGATCATTTCGTAAGCATTTAACAATTAAACACAAAGTAAGAGTGGCGGGAAAAACTCTTGAATAAGTCATTAGAGCTGAATTAAAATATGCTTAGGATCAATCAATCCAATAGTGAAAATGCCTGAAAGTTTAAGGCTATGGAAAAAAGATCGGATGTTATTGAGATTTGGCCAACGTAAGGAAAATTTACCAACTAAAGAGAACTCAAAAGGCTTCGCCAACTTTTCCATGTCTAGATCCGAGCACATAAAGTAGGCATCCCACGAAATGAGGTTGACATCAAATTCACCGAAGCATTAGGGGAAAGGTTCTTACCAGATAATGCATCCTTGAAGGACTTAACTGCAGGCAGAGTAGAGGATGATTTCGGATCCAAAATTCCATGTAAATCTGATGCCCTAGCCGACGCCTCCAAGTTTGGAAAGCTCAACTGCGCAAAAAGCGGCTCCACCGCCATTGAAAGAGAAAAGGGAAACTCACATTAGTGGCCAATTTGAGAGAAATTATCGAAAATATGATCGAGAATGATCAAAAATTAGCCAAGCCACGAGGAAAATGAAAGGAAAAAAGCAATCGCCAGAGAGCGCCGCAATCGAGAGAGGATGAGGTGAGGTTTAGAGTTATTTTTTGGGTTTAAGTTTTATGGTTTATGGTTTAGGGTTTTGGTTTTAGGGTTTATGGTTTTGGGTTTAGGGTTTAGGCTTTTAGGGTTTAGGGTTTAGGCTTTTTATGGTTTAGGGTTTAGGGTTTAATGTTCAAGTTTTAGGTTTAGAGTTCAGGTTTTAGTTTAGGATTTAGTTGATTTTTTTAATAGAGAACAGATTCATAAAAACTAAACATAAAATAAAAATAAAATAAACATAAAAAATTAAAATAAAAACTTAAAGCTAAATCTAAAAATTAAAAATAAAATCTAAAAAAATAAAATAAAAATAAAACTTAAATAAAAAATAAACCTAAACCTAAAGAAGAAAATTAAATAAATAACCTAAAATAAATAAACCAAATGAAATAAAAATAAAATAAACCTAAAAAAAAATAAACTGAAATAAATAAAAAATAAATTAAATACACTAAATAAACCTAAACCTACCAATTTACTTAATTTAATAAATTAAGAAAATAAAAAAAAGAAAAAACTTTAAACCCTAAACTCTAAACCCTAAAAATCCTAAACCCTAAATCCTAAATCCTAAACCCTAAAGCCTAAACACTTAACTAAACCCTAAACTTTAAACCATAAACCCTAAACCTACCCAAAACTACCCCTAAACTAAACCTAAACCTACCTCCATAAACTAAAATATAAGAAATGCTAAACCTAAACCATAAACCACCGGACCCTAAAACCCTAAACCTTAAACCCTAAACCCTAACCATAAACCAAAAATCATAAACCCTAAATCCTAAACCATAAAACCTAAATAGTAAACCCTAAACTTAAAACCCTAAACTAACCCTAAACTTTAAACTAACAATAAACCCTAAACCCTGAACCATAAAAACCCTAAACCTTAAATCATAAATCATAAACCCTAACCTTTAACCCTAAACCCTAACCCTAAACCCTAAATCCTAAACTCTAAACCTTAAATCCTAATTCCCAATCATTCTTGTTTGGATTTCTCGACGTAATATGTGAATTCATTTCATTAGCCATCAATACATTTTTGTTGTCGGTGCTTTATTTGGTTGGTCATTGCAAATTGATCAGGCAATGGCTACGAAGTCTTGTCCTCCAGTCTCTAACATCTTTATTGAATTGGACATTACAAAGAAACACCCTGAAGAAATGTAGTTAGGATCTAAAAATTATTATTACATGTAAAGAATTAAATTTGAAAATTTCCCTATCTTTTTTTCTCACTGCAAAATCCATTGGCATGATAATTCTGAATGTTTCATTCTTCATCCTCACCTAAAAAGAAAATCTCTATTAAGGAAACTTCTGCTCCTAACCACAGGCCAACACTATAAAATATCAAAAAAAAAATACTCTGGAAAAAATGATTCTTTGAATGTTCAATAAGGCTGATTTACCTTTCACTTCTTCTGAGCAATTGAAGGCTTCTAATGTGAACAATAATAGCTTTTCTAAACTTTTGAATTAGGATTTTATTTCCTCTGATTTGATCCTTCCATCCTTGTTGGCTTTGATAGATAAAAATGAAGCTTTAATGGAGAACAAAACTGAGGAATTTAATACTATGCATCATTCTAATTCAATGGAGAATATGGCTGTAATACCTCATGATAATCAGGTTGATAAAATTGATTCCATATTCCAAATTTAGGATGATTTAGCTTTCAAAAAGATTTTCTTTTATCTAACAATTTGGCTAACATTGAGGAAGGGTTTGGTGTTCCCACTTGCTTTTTTAATAAATCAATTTTGCTCCCTCCTTGCTATTTCCAAAGCACATTTATCTTTAATAAATTCTATTATCTTGGAAGAAGAAGAATTCACTTCTCATCAAGAGATTTCTCCTAAATCTATGACTAATGTTGCTAAATCCTTTTCGGATGATGCTTCAAAGGGAAAAGAAAAAGGTCTCCAAACTTTTTATTCAAAAAAGAAAAAAAATGTTAAAAATTCTCCTGCCAAATTGCTAAGAAACACTAGAGCTGTTGTGGCCTCCCCCTCTTCTCTCCATAATATTTCCTTACTAACTATTCTTGAGCCACTTATTTATGCTATTAAAATTAACCATGTTGCTAGAATGATTGGTTTCAATAAATTTTTCTCTAATGTTAGCAATAAGATTTGGTGTTTTTGGATTAACTTTGTAGAAGTTTCTATTCTTGATGATTTTCATCAAGTTGTCAATGCTCAATTCTCTTATGGTGATTATTGTGTTTTGGGCTCTTTTATTTATGCATATTGTAATAGATCTGGTAGAAATCTTTTTTTGGGATAGCTTGACTAATTTTACCACCTCTGTCAATAAACATTGGTTTGTTGGTGGTGATTTCAATAGTATTTTATTCTCTTCTGAATGATGTGGTGGTTGCTATCCTAATATTCATTCCATGGAAGATTTTTCCAATATGATTCTTGGTTGTAATTTGAATAATATTGGCTTTAAAGGTTCTAATTATACTTGGCAAAACTCTAGACTTTGGCAAAGGTTGGACCAGACTCTTTTTAATACTCATTGGATTACTCAATGGACTATTACTACTATAGATCATTTAAGCAGAACCTTGTCTGATCATGCTCCTCTTTTGGTTTCTACTAAAAATAATTCTAATAGATTAAAGAATTTCTTTCCTTTCTGATTTTAGAACTTGTGGATTCAACATATTAATGTTGACCTCACCTTGGAGTGAGTTCTCAACCTCCTCTTCTTATACCTAGGGATCTTCTAGACACTAAGACTTCTTTTGTCATAAGACACTTCTAGTTATTAGATGAACACTTAACCTAAACTTAGAGACTTAGAAGGGTTAATCATAGGATTAGGCTATGCCTTAGGGATTAAGGAGACTCACCTACTTTATAGCCTAAATTCAACCTGTGTTCACCTTCTTAAACCAAACCTCAAATTCAATTCAAATATAAAAATCCAAATCCAAATCTAAATCAAATGATTGAAGCCCATGATCAAAATCTTTCCTAAGCCCTATGATTTATCTTATGGACTAGCCTTAGCCAAATCCAAATCATTCTAAATTCAATTGATTTTCTCAAAGATAAATTCAACCCTTCAATCAATTTATCAAATTCAAACTCAAACTCAACTTCAAATCATGATCCAAACCTAAATCAAAATAAAATCAAATCCTAATCCAAACCCTTAAGCCAATTTCATGGACTTAGCCAAGTTCTACCTAAAAGCAATCAATCCTTCAATCCTCATTCCAAGTTCTACCTAAAATCATAATAAAAACCATCAAGTAAATCATTCATATTAGAATTCAAAATCAAATGCAATTTTAGTCAAGTTTAACCCTAAATTAAATTAAATCATGATTTGAATATTACTAATATATATAAAAACAAAATGATAATAACAAACAAAAAATTATAATTTAACATACACAATCCATTTTAAATCTAAAATGAACTACAAGAGAGAGAGAGAGAGAGAGAGAGAGAGAGAGAGATTAAACCAATTCTAAACTTCAAATAAAATTTATTCAGAATTAAATCAAAATAAAACTAAAAATAAATGTTATATATATAATATATTAACCATTAAATTAAAATAATTAATTTATCAAATTATGAATCCATATTATCAATAATTATTAATCATAATTAAAATTATCTTATTTTATACATATAACTTATAAATTATCATTCAATTATTTATTAAAGTTATTAAAATTATGTAAAACTTTTAAAATCATTTATTTTAAAAAAATCAGGTTTCACCAAATTTAAAAAAAAAAGTGAAAAAGATAAAAGTATTAAATGGCCTATGCCTTGCTAGTTTATTTGATCATGACAACACATAAAAAATGTAAAAATAGAAAGAAATAATAATAGAGAATGTTGGAGAAGTTGAGGCATGTAGGACAAAGTTGACATCTCTCTCTCTCTCTCTCTAGATTCAGTGTGAAGAAAGAATTTCTACCTAAAATTATCAAGGCCAGTGATATGGTCCTCCACGAGCCCACCGTTTAGGTCTCCTTGGAGGAGATCAGATCGAAGAAGATCCAAAGGATCATAGATGGCCATCATACCTCGTGTAGACAGTCATCCAGAGATCATCATCCAACAATGCTACAAAATCTTCCAACCAACAAACAGAACATCCAAGCACAAAGCCACCAAACAACAAAGACCAGTAAGGCAGACCAATAGCCATCCATCAGGGATAGTAGCAATACAACAGGAAAACCAACAAAGCCAACACCAAAAGGGAGGAGAAATACCAAAAGAGTAAACATCATTAGGATACCCAAAAGACAAATGCTAAATAACCATCCCAAGATTGTCCCCAAAGCAATAGCAAACCAATACCTAAATAGAGGGGACAACTAACACCATCAACAACCACCAATCCAATCTAGGCTTAGGATAACCCAAGCAGACAAGAAAAAGATAAAAGGGGGAGCTGCACCTCCACCAAGATAGATAAACAAAAGTACCAAAGGAGCATCCAACAAGGCTACCACCAAAAATAGCCAATGTAATAGTGAAACCACCACCACAAGCCAAGAGTCAGATATTAGGAAACAAGGAGAGAAAAATACACTAGAAAAAGGTAATACCCATAGCTAAAATAAAATCCAAGACACCAAACCAAGTGACCAGCACCCAAGGAAAACCAATAGCCCCTAAACAGCCTTTAACCAGCCAACCCAGAATGAAAACAAACCAAAAATGAAGACAAAAAAACCACAAGATCTCACCAACAACAAAACAGAAGCAAACAGCTAATAAAGCCACCTAGCTAACCAGCAAATAACATTTATGCCAGGAGAAAATAGACCCACAACTAAGCTACCACCCAAATAAGAAAAAAGCAAAAGATAAGTAGTTGCAGCAAAGAGAGGAAGACCATTACAAGAGGAGGATGAAAACATAACCAACAGAACCAAACCAAAATTAGCTAAACTGATGTCCAAGCCCCAATCAACAAAATAGAAAATACAATGTAACAAACAATCAACCAAGCCAGCCAACAAAGCCACCCAACTAGTCACCACAATAGCAAAAGATCAAACTCAAATAAGGAAGCAACCAGCCCAGATATGAGGAAAACCTCATTTAGAAGGTAAAATTAATAACAGGCATAACTAGAACCAAATAGGAGGCCTCCAAAAATAACCAAGAAATAATTGTGATAATAACCCAGCAAGGAAAATAAATAAGGAAAAGCAAACCTATGAGGACCACAAACCCACCAGCAGTAAACCAGGGAGGAAAGGAAAGTGACCCAAGCAAAATAAGGTCCCTTCTAGACCCAAGAGAACAAATAGCCACCACCAAAGAGAAAATAAGAAGGGAATAACCACAAAACATCAAGCTTCAGGCCATAAGCCAGAGGGAACAACCAATAATCAGTAGCCATCAAGCCAAAATAGGAAAAGAAAGTAGTAACTAAGATAGAAATGAAAAGACTAACATCATCCTTCAAATAAACACCACCCAAGAGAACCAAGTAGAGGGTAGAAACAAACAACAACATCCACCAAACAAGGTAGCACTCATAGAAAATGTAGTTATCCAAGACCCTAAAGAAGAACAGGAAGGAGCAATCCAAATATGGGAAAGCACAAAAGTGGCAATCAATAAAAAGGCTCAAAGAAAACACCATAGCTAAAGACCAACAAAAAAAAGCCACAAGTTAAAGTCTGAAGTCAGGTACTCCATAGTTATTCAGATTAACCAAGCCTCTTAGCAGTTTAGGTAAGTTTTGATTATCTAATATAGTGAGCTCATTTAATTCAACACATAAATTGGCTAGAAAATCTGCACAAGAATTACCTTCACAAAGAATATGAGAATTTTTGTAGAAAACTTGAGAGAGGAGGGGTTTAGTGTGATTAAGGAGATAAAATAAATCCACATTCCCTATTTTATTTAAAGTGAGCATATCAAGTAAAAGAAGAGTGTCAACTTCAATCCAAATATTAAAGAGGCCTATGTTCAAAAATATATCAATAATTTTATTAATAGCCATAAGCTCAAAGATGAATAAATAGAACATGCTTTGAGGAGATAAGCAAAAGCTCAAATGACGCATTCATTGGAATCCATAATAATTCCCCCACAATGATATTTATTAGGTGAAACTGAACCATCAGTATTGATTTTAATAAAGTTCTCATTAGGTTTGATCCAATGGATATCCTAATAGCCTTATTGAAAGAAACGATAGGAAGAATGAGACCTAATTTTTTAGCCACAAATTTGTAACCTCTAAAATGAATGTTGCTAATTAAATTAGCATTAAACAAAGCATGAATTTTTTTTCTTTAGTTCTAGCCAGGATCTTTTTATGATTCATAGGAATACCATGATATTTAGCATCATTTCTATCCATCCAAATGAACCAAATAAAGGCAATACCAATTATGATTTTGATTTGACCTTTCACAGTTTTTTGGAAATAAGCTTCAAGAAGCTGATATAAAGAAAGGAAACCATAAAAGTAATTAGTGTTAAATAAATCATCATACCATATCCATAATTTGGAAGCAATGGCACCATTGACAAAAACATGATTAACATTTTCAATATGAAATCAACAATAGCACTTTGAAGGTAAATAAAACCCTTTATTCTAGAGCAAGAAATCTACAAGAATAAAGTTATTCAAAATTCTCCAAGCTGAAACTAAATAAGAAATGGGAATGATATTGTTCCAAAGTTTAATGAAAGCATTAGAGGTGTTTTTCTTATCTCTGATAAAATTCTAAACCTCTTTAAGAATGAATTCACCATTATAAGAGATCTTAAAAGAATTTGATCAGGTTTGTTAGAAAAAATAGGGATGTTTCTAAAGTTATCAAAAAGAGAAATAATGATATTTTTTTTCAAGTTTATTTTCATTCCAATTGTTATTACACCAAAAAGAGTTAACTTTGATAGCAGCAGTAGAGTGTGTAGATAAAAGGGAGTCAATAGATCCATTTCCAATACAATTATCTAAAAGAAGGATGAGCCCAAATGAATACCCCAAGATATTAAGCATTCAGCAACCCATTTAATGGAGCAAAGCCGTTCTCAAACCGGAGAGTCACCAACTTTATAACCATAGGTAAGAGGGTGTGTACATTGGCAATATTTTTCCATCATAAATTCAGTCCAAAGGCTATCATTCTTTCTAAAATTCCACTAGAGCTTATGAAGAAGGAAATAATAGCTTCACGAATAGGTTTGCAAACAAGACCAACTTCACCCAAAGGACCACGACATTTATGCCTCCAATGCATTCTTTTAATAGAATTATTGGATCCCCAATAAAATTTATTAAGCAAATGATTAATTCTGATAAGAGTAGAATTAGTAGGAATAATAGTTTGAATCAAATACATAGGCATTGAATTGAGAGTGCTTTTAAGAATAGTGAGCCTACCACCAAAGGAGAGTAAATGAATTCCCAAATAGAAATAGTTTTTAAAATTTTTTGAATTAACTAATCAAAAAGATGGGATCATTTTGGACCTTTGAAAAGAGAAGCACCCAAGTACTTAAGACGTAAATGTTGATGTTTAAAATTAGAGATATATAGTATGTGATTGATTTTATTATTGGAGATACTGGAAGAAGTAATTGAAATAGCTTTTGTTATCATTGATAGTAAGAACACTTTCTCTACAAAATGTATTTAAAATATTTTTAAGATTCTTGATATGATGAATTGAAGCATTGCAAAAATAATGAAATCATCCACAAAGCTTTAGTTTAGGTTTTTATATCTTTTATTTTAGTTTAGTTTTAAATTTTTATTTTATTTTTTTAGGTCTAAGATTACCCTAATGGAACTGGATGGTTGTTCTATAAGGTATTCCTTCAGGATAATAATAGCACCGATCTTGAAGCTATGTTCAAGCAAGTCCTTGAATGTGAAGCAATCTTCCAAAACATAACCTATTATACGGTGGTAGGGGAAAAAGTTATGATCATGGCTTTTGCCCACTTCATCTAGTCTCCTAGGTTTGGGTAGCCGAAAATCTTGCTTCTTTATGAGATTCTTAAACATCTTGTTGATTACCTCCCTCTTAAATGAATAAGGCTTGTTAAGTATATCTAAAAGAGTAGGAGGACCATTGCTACCTCACAGCGGGTATGTGTACCACTGCCATTTATGATGTGGTGAGGAGGAGGCAATGTAGGCCATGGGTGATATTGTGGCATCCAGTAGAGCTACCTCGGTGGTGGTAGAGAAGGTGGAAGCGAAGGGTGCTGAGGTCGTGATCTCTTAGACTGATATCTAGCTGGTTGCTTCCCCTTGTCTACCGCTATCTTTGTTCCCAGCTTCTTCTCATATAACTTCTATGTCTTTGACTTGGGCAACTGGTCTTGAAAAGGCAACTGTTTGGCCTCTCCTTATAGACTAGCAGCCTTGTTGATTAGCTTCTCAAAAGGCTTGATGGTGAAGCCCTTAAGCATGAAGGTGACCAGGCCATGGATATTCTTTGGAAGAATCTCAATGGCATGCTGTTTAGACAGTTGTGGCTCATATTTCATACTCAGCTTATGCCATCTGAGATTGTAGTCAATAAGGGACTCACCTGGGTGTTGTTGTGCTACAATGAGATCGCCAACAATGAATCTTTCGAGCTCCAAAGAAACCTCTGATAAAGAGTTGCTCCAACTCTGCAATTGTCTTCACTGAACTATTGGGAAGTTCAGTGTTCCAGTCAAATGCTATACCTGCTAAGCTACTAATAAGAGATGGAATAGTAAATTGTCACTGCCACCAGCATTGCAATAAGTAGCTCTGAAATGTGTGATGTGTTGTCTTGGGTTTTCACTACCATCAAAACCCTTGAAGGAAGGTAGTACCAATCCCTTAGGATATTGGATTGCATCAAATTCCTCTGGGTGGGGTCTACCCTTTAGAAGTGATGATCCTCCTCGGGCTTAAGCCAATGCTTCCTTCACCAGCTGCTTAACCATGGACTTGATATCTTTTTCTTGTATGGAGGTACTATCCACTACCTTCCTATACATGCTATTACTACCTTGCTCTACTAGAGGTAAGGTCCTAGCTGGGTCCAAGACATGCACCAACTCTAGCTGACTAGTCTTAGCTATGGTAGGATGAACTACCGAGGCTTGATTCTGCAATGCTAAGATAACTACTAATAGATCTTCGAGTCTCTTTTCCATCCTATCTATCTTTTCATCCTTCTGCATTATTTTTGCTAAGAGGTGTTGGGTCAAGTGGGTTGTGTCTTCCTGCTCGTCCTCAACACCTTCCATAGTCATTTGCTCTCTAAGGAGGGATCCCTTGGTGTCTACCATGCAAACCCCTACTGAGTCTCCCAATAAATTATCTTTGTTGGGATTAAAGCTGATCTTCTCTTCATCAGACTAGTCATATCCTAAGATTTATTTCTTTTTCATGAGATAATGTGCTACTATATCTTTTGAGAATGATCAATCTGAACAAGCACGAATGACTTTAGTTGATCGATGTGAACACTGTCATGTATTGAGAGGCACTGGACCTCCCATACTGCTGGAGAATCAACCCTATGAGGACTGTATTCACTGGAAAAAATGCACTCCTGACTATCACTGACTCTGTATGGGGTGACACTCCTAGGAGGCTCTACCATCATGGGTGCAACTGGGCTGTCATCTTCTCCCTCTACAACTATTGCAACCATCTCTATGTCCTACTATACTGGTGGTGTTGGTGAAGGGATGACCATTATGCTTCGGGGTCGCCATTCCTTCTGCACCATAACTGGGGTAGAAGGTCGAGCAGGAGAGCTCGGCCTTGCCACAATAGGTAGTGTAGATGGAATGGGATCCTTTGGCCAAAGCTAGATCTCCAACGGTGTCCTCTTCTCCCCAGATGTTGCCTTCATGGCCTTTGGTAGAACTGGAGATGCTGAAACATGAAATGGAGATGGGGGGGGGGGGGTAGAGCGATGTGGTGGAGACACCACCGATTCTCTCGGAATAGGGGACCTCCTCCTATGAGTAGCGGTAGTCCCTGTAAGTAGAATATTGTCTGTATGATCAACGCAGGTAGCACACCGATCAAGAAAATTAATGAGTGCAGAGGCCGTTGATTGTCGACTAAACCTCTGCCTCTCCCAACTAGTTATTTGAACTAAAGTGCAGGCCACCCTAGCCGTCTTATATTGAAGATGCTTCCCCACATTGTGGGGAATAACATATCTCAAGTCAAATTGAGCCCCGGACTCAGATCATTCATAGGCTCTCTAACCTAGCGTAGAACTGAACGGAGCCTAGCAAATGACCTCCTACCCTGACTGACTAGGGGCTGAAATCAAATTGCTGGTGGAGGTGAAGCAGGGATCCTCTTAGCATCCTCTCTGTCAGACCTAGAGAGATGATGGAATGGGTTCGCTGTAACCAATAAGGAAATCAAAGTATGAAACTCCTCAATAACTGATCGTGTAGCTTCATCCACCTTTTTGGAAATTTGGGTATGGTACTACTTTATCATGCAATTTTTGTTCCTCCTCTAAGTCCTGGTAGGGTGAGTGGAGTAAGAACTAGACCCAACCTCAAAAGTTGGAGAGACAATCCTTGGGATCAGGGGAGCCTTACCCTTTTAGGGTGCTAACGAGTGGGTGCTAGCCCTCCTTGGGGCAGCACAGGAAATAATCGGGTGCACTAGCTCTATCATAGACACTGATACTGATGCTGGAACTATAGGAACCACCACTACCTTTCTCTTAAATGAGGGAAAATCATAGTCTGAGGGCATATCAATCTGAATGATCGACTTCTGCCTGGTCACTGTGCTCCTACTAATAGTGGTGAGGGGAGTGCCCTCATAGGTAATCCTTGCCCCCTCAAAACCACATCCAAAATGAATGAGGTTGGTGTAATCGAGGGGAAGGCTAGCCTAAACCAGGGCCAGTCTATCCCATGGGGAAAGGTAAACACATACTTGGGTGCTACCATTTCCTTCAACTAAAAATTGAAACTGCACTAAAACTGAAACTATCGCTAAACGAGAGTATGCAATGTTGAAAATAAACTTGAATCATATTTCTGTTGATTTTGAATTCAAATTTTAGAAATTGAACCCACACTCAACATCTTGAAAGTGTTCATTCAGGCTCAAATGGATTTAGAATAAATTTTGAAGTTTGATTAGAAAGAAGAATTTAGGATGTAGAATCCATTTTCAACAAGTTTGGGTATGTTGAGAATGGCTTCAAATATTTTTGAAGAGATGCTTCCATAGGTTCATATTTTAATTTCGATTTTGTTTTGATTTGGAGACCCTTTATTTAACAAATTTGAGTATGTTAAAGTAAAGGGTTAATTTGCTTTTGTTTTGGATTTGTGATTTTTGGAATTTGTTCACTTAGCAAATTTGAGTATGCTAAATAAGGTGTTTTAAAATAATTATTATTTCTTTCTTTATTTTGTTTGTTTTATGAATCATTTTGCAATTTGAAAAATGGAATCCTTATTTAGCAAATTTGGGTATGCTAAAAAAAAGAAGGATCCCAGTGTATTTTATTTTGAAATTTTTTTCAAATTAGGATTCTTAGCAAATTTGAGTATGCTAAGAAAATCCTAGTGTGTTTCTTTTGATTTTGATATGATTTTTGAAAATAAGATTCTTAGCAAATTTGAGTATGCTAAGGAAATCTTAATGTGTTTCTTTTGATTTTGATTTGATTTAAAAAAAAAGGATCCTTAGCAGATTTAGGTATGCTAAGGAAAGTCCTAATGTGTTTCTTTTGATTTTAATTTGAAAGGTAGGATCCTTAGAAAACTTGGGTATGCTAAGGAAAACCTAATGTGTTTCTTTTGATTTTTTATTTAGAAAAAAGGATTCTTAGCAAATTTAGGTATGCTAAGAAAATCCTAATGTGTTTCTTTTTAAAGATTTTGATTTTGAAAAAGGGAGACTTCACTTTAGTAAATATGGTATACCAAAATGAAGTTCCAAATGTGTTTTGAAATTTTCTATGAAATGCAGATTTCACTTAGCAAATTTAAGTATGCTAAATGAAATCCCAAAGGTGCATTTCAAATTTTTGTTTTGAAAAAGGGAGATTTCACTTTAGCAAATATGGTATGCTTGAATGAAGTTCCAAATGTGTTTTGCAAATTTTTTTTTATTGATTTTGAAAAGAGAGATTTCCATTTAACATATTTGGGTATGTGAGATGGAAATCAATTTTTGAAAGAGGAAATCTCAACTTAATCATATATGGAATATGTTAAGCAGGATTTTAAAATAATGTCATTTTATTTGGAAATGAAATCTTCATTCAATAAATTTACGTATATTGAATGGAGATATTCATATGTGCTTTTGGAAAATTTATTTTTGATTTTGCTTGAAAATGAAACATCCATTCAATAAATGTGGATATATTGAATGGAGAGGTTCATATGTGCTTTTGAAAAATTTATTTTTGATTTTGTTTGAAAATGAAACATCCATTCAATAAATGTGGGTATATTGAATGGAGAGGTTCATATGTGCTATTAAAAATTTTATTTATGATTTTGTTTGGAAAGGTGAAAATTCCAACTTAACACATGTGGAATGTGTTGAATGGCATTTCAAAGTTGTAATAAATTTTTTTGTTTGAAGATGTAACATCCATTCAACACATTTGAATGTATTTAATGGATAAACCCATCTTAAAATATTTTTTCTTTTGAAAACATGATTGTTGAAATTTTTTTTTTGAAAATTAGGTCTTTACCAAAATGAATTGAGTGAAAAAGCTCATTTGTGCTTTTAGAAAATGTGATTGTTGGAATCTTATTTTTGTAATGATGATCCTACATATAACAATCATGAAGATTGTTAAATGAAGGTCATTTAGAAAAAAATTTGTGCAAAACATTTTTATTATGTGTATTTTTGAAAGAGTGCTTTTTGAAAAGTAAGGTTTTTATGAAGGATTTATTTTATCTTTATTATTTTAGAATGAACCTTTCCTTACCATAAAAATGGTAAGGAGGAAGTCTTTAAATATTGTCTTTTTATTAGATTTTTATTTTCACCCATTGGAGAACCCAACGGGGGTTTTAAGACCAACATGGGGTGAGGTCCTAAAACCTAAACATGTTGTCTAGCTTAACTTAAGGATGAAATAAGCTAAGTGCCAATGGAAAGAAAGATGATCTTGGATTCATACAAAATTACAAGCCCACTATAAATACTTGGAGACAATGATCATTTACCAAAGATGGGGAGAGGAACCATCCCCAGTGGAGTCGCCCGAAAAATCTATGGTGAAATATTTTCATTTCCAAGAGGTATACTTCCATCTTCAATCTATGTGGATAAAATGAAGTTAAAAATATACTTCTTTTTTCATTTAGACATCACATAGATCCACAGATGTTCTTATTATGGTGATCGGGTATGACATTGAGGAGAGGTGTACTATCTCGAAAGATAGAAGTCACCATCCTACAATGGACCTAATCACCTGAATAAGGACTCCTAAAGACAATGGGTCTGCATATGTATCAGAGATTCTTCACCTACTTTACATGAAAAAGTAAAGCAATGTTTATTTTAAATTGGGTTCGTTAAGTTCCCTATAAGGGAAAGTCCCCATAGTTAATTACATCCTAAGGAAGGGGATTTCTTAGAAATACTCTCGATTAAGGTAAATGATCATTGTCTCCAAAGATTTCAATAGGTAGGACTATCATCAATTAGTTTATTTTAGAAGATCAAATGAGATTGATCAAAGAGAGAGATTTATTATCAAAGCTAAAGGAAGATAAGTAAGAGATGCTCACAATGCTAGGAAACCTAGTGAGCATCTCAAACTATTCTATGGTTGGCCTTTACATTTTTGAAATTGAATTAATTTGTTTGAGTTGATATTTTATTAAAATTTTAGGGCTTAAAATTCCACAATATATGAAAATGCCTAAGGAAAATGCCATGAAGTAGCTACACCCAACCAAAGGGCCAAAAGCATGACCTAAATCTAAGGCAAAAATGGGTATTTGGTTTACCTCCACAAGAGATAGCAAACCACTAGACTGCTTGGCTTACAACCACCTAGGGGCGGCCGCCAACTAACTTCTCTTATGATTTTAAATTCATGTAGGCAAGTCATATGCTTTATGCAAGATAGCTAGACGGTTATTTATTTTGAATGAGACTAAGTCCTTAAACTCACTCCCTAAGAGACTAGATCATGTAAGGGCATGAAAAATGACCTAGATTTAATGCAAATAATATTACATTTTATTTTTAGTTTTGGACAATCATCTGACTTAGGCTTATAGGATTCATATGTCTAATGCATGAGAAGTGAGATTATGGGCCAAAATCAGTGAGAAGGGGGAGGTGTGCTTCTACCATGGGGAGGTGTGTTTCTACCATGGCTCTCACAGGTCAAGCCAAGTTCTTTGGCTAAGGTGGAAGCCCTCTAATCAAGAGTGAAACAATATGATTTTATGCATGATGTTATAAAAGAAATGCTCATCCAGCTAAGGGGTTGCTAATTCTTTTATCTTCATTTTTTACTTAGGCTTTAGGTGAGGTTATGAGTTTTTTATTTAAAATTTTGAGTTTTTTAATTTGGTAGAAGATTTATTTTTTCCCTAAGAGCCTAATAGTCATCCAGGACATACATCAAGCAAGGAAGAAACTAGGAAAACATTCCATCTTAATGCACAAACCAAATAAAACATCAAACATTTTATAAAGCAAACACAAAAAAATAAAAGGCTAGTTGTGGTCAGGCACCACCGCACAAACTCGAATAAAACTAAATTGGGTAGTCGATCTCTACCCTTATACAACTCAGATTACAAATGAATTAATTTACAATCAAGTAAGGAATTCATGTTATGGGGGTCTCCATTCTTCATTTCTTCTTTCTTCTTTCTTCTTTCTTCTTTCTTCTTTTGGTTCCTTCTTTCTTTTTTCTTCTTTGGTTCCTTCCTTTGGATGGTTGGAATGTGGATGTTCTAGTGGATACAAATGGTACATATGATGAGATCTTATGACCAATGCTCATCTTAATCCCCCATAATAATCATTCCAAAATCTTAAATGCAAAAAACTACATGAAAAGGAAAAGTAAATTTAACTGACACTTGCAAAACATAGATTTGCTAAACAAACCAAACAAATCCCAAGTATGTATATTAGACTTAGCACCCTACACATGGGTAATCAAGTCCACCTGGCCTATTGGATTATGCTTAGGTCTATAAGCACCTGCACAGCAAAAGTAGTTATATTTTTATTATAGCGCCCCTTAAGCACAATCCCCTGCAAAAAATAGTGATTAGACTAAATCATCCTACCTTTCATTCTATGCACATTCACCCTAACATCCAGACTAAAATAAAATATCACAAAATAAAGGAAAACATCAAACCATGCACTACCCTAACCTAAAGCTAGAAGTGGTAACTTAGTCTAATGTGTGCTTTAGAAGGTTTATGTGGTATGCTTATGGCTTTAAGGTTCGGATTTTTTAAGTGCGAAGATGTTAAACATAGATGGGTGGTTTCATTAAAGTTTTTAGTTGATTTGGATTGATTTTTATTTTATGATTTTTTTTGTTTAGATGAACCTACTTAATTACTAAAGGTTGTAAAGAGAGGGAAAAGAGAAGAGAACTTCTCTTTCCTTACCTACCCTAAGTAACTTCTAAAGTAGATTCATGTTTGATTTTGTTTATTGAATGTTTTATAATATGTTTTAATTAATCCTAAGTTTAGATCCACTCTAAACAAACCTAGTCAAAAAGAAAGGCATTTTAAGATTAAGTAAAGTGAATTAATATCACAAAACACACATCACTTCATTTCTTTCCCAATATGTATAACATGCATATGAATGAATCCTAAGCATGTCTATACATACAAATGAAAATGTTTAGCACACTTAATGATGAATGTTAAGTGAGTTACTTAAGAAAATTTGAATGCTTTATGATGCATGATTTTCATTAGGTAGAAAAGAGGTTTTCTTATCCATCTTTCACATGCACACATGTATGTATGAAAGGCATAAGTAAGTACGACACCATTGTTGGCACCGGGGCTGCAAGGTACAAGAACTACATAGGGCTTCATAAATACTCACAACCCCAGGGTTTTCCAGACTAATATACCACTTTCCTTAAATATAAGCATATGTACAAAAGAAATGAATGAAAAAGAAAGATGCAAAAGTTTGTATTTGTTTGTTTGATTTAGTTACGCAATTTATATGTGTAAGTATGGATTTCCTTCTTTAAGTAATAGCATAGGAATGAATAGGAATGGAGTTAGGCAAGTGTTATGTTTTTTTCAAGTGAACTATACACTTTGCCAAATCCTATTCAAAACTATGCTAAAAGAAAAGAGAAGGAAAAGTACACTATGCACATCTTTATATCTATATCCATATGCAAGCTTATAAATAATTATAAGTATCACACTTTTAGTTTTAGATGTTTGATTTATAGATTTTGAAAATAGTTTTGGATTTAATAGTGATAATAGCCATTCATATTTTTTACTTTAGCCAAAACATTCAATTTGGCATAAAGAAAATATCTCATTTTTAATTTGATTTTAGAAAAGAATGAGTGCATGAAATTCATATGACATACACATTTAGCATGTTAGGAAAGAACTAAAGTGATGAAATCATGTAAACACATTCACCTTAATGAATTCCTAAAGACAATCTTATGAAATAAGAAAGTTTAAAGCAAATCAAGTTATTTTTAAGGAAGGTTTGATTTTGTTTTGAGTTTGATTTAATTTGACAAATGTGAGGTGAGTTTGCTTCTACTAACTCATTCCCACATATGTTTGTTGATTTAGTTTGTTCTTAGGTTTATTAGATGATTTTTATATGTTGCTTAGCTTAAGGTATGAATTAAGTGTGTTAATTATCCCTTACCTATACCACCTTAGAATACTTAATCAAATAATTATGAGCAAATGATATGTCATAAAACCACACAAGGAATTTAAATCAATAATGCACCTAAGAAATAAATATACCTATTGAAATTGGTTCATGATTAATGGTTAATTAAACTAAGAGGTTTAATTTAAGTACTTTCATAAACCCTCTCACACATGTGAGTAAGATTTTGATTTCCTTAATGTACTTAAGCTCTTGAACACCTAAGCATCTACCCAAGATAGATTAGTTAAGTTCTATAAAATTTTAAAATTTTATAAAACTAATTAAGGGGGTAATTAGTGAATTAACCCTTAATTAAGGTTGGATTAAGGAAGAAAGGGGGTTTACAGAATATCTTAAGGAATGTATCCCAAAATTATTTTTTAAATCTCATATTCACTTAATCAAAACTTAATTAACTCAATCATATGGTTATACCACTAATTAGACCCTTAATTAAGCTTAATTATAATAAAGGATTGATTAAGGAATGAACAAGAAATTCCTCTAATTAAATCACTAATAAATCCCAAGAAAATTAGGTGGGGCAGAGGTCATCCCACTAATTATGCACAAGAAGTTTGATATTAGTCGGTGGAGTAATTAGAGGGTAATTAGCAAAATAACATTCCCAACAAAACCCAAATCTAGAGAAAAGCACTATTCCAAATCCATTGAAATCATTTTTAGGATATTTTATGTTTATTTATCTATCCAATGCAAATTATTTCATATTTTTCTAATTTTTCTAGGCTTAGATATGAATTTAGGAAGTTTCTAGGATTAGTTAGGTGATTTAATAGCCTAATTAAATGTTTAATCTCGTAGGTGCCACGTGGACCGCTAACGCGGCATGCGCTTTCCATGTGGCATGGTGGGATTCAATATTAAAGTTATCACATCATAGCGCTATGTCAGCGATGGTGCTACGCGCTTTCTCCTCACCTGTCCGGTCAAGGATCGGATGGATGAGGTTAAAGTTGTGGCTCAAATGGATGAAATGTGGGATCCTACGCATCTTAATCATGGCCATCAATCCAAAATGAGCGGATGGACAGCCTATGATCCTTCCCTATATTTTCCTATGGAAGAGGACATCTGTTCTTCTTTTATAGGATGATCCAAGCTCGATTGAGCTCAGATTGATCCCAAAACTTACCCACACCATCTAGGCATAAAGGTAAACACATCTAACAACAATAATTTCATGGGATGAAAATACACTTCATAAAGCTCCAAACAATATTGAAATTATGCTCGGTTTAATGGCTAACCTCGCCAGAGGTGATCACCGACACTCGATTCCCTTGGAGAAGCTTCGTCTAGTGGAGACAAAGCTTTGTTGAGAGTTTGAAGTCTTGAGATTGGGTAGATCCTTCTAGAAATCAACTCCACCTTGACTTGAGCTAGGTCTTAATCAAGGTAGCACCTCCCTTATCTTTGGAGCTTGGATTAAGGCTTGGGCAAGTTTGATTGGGGTCCCTGATGAAGCTTGTGAGGGGAATTGGGTTGATTTGAAGTGTGGAGTAAGTTTGATTTTAAGTGGAGCTCCCCTATTTTCAATCTATGAAAATCAAGAAAATGGAAAATGGGAATTGCTTGAGAGAGCTTGGGGAGGCTAGGAAATGACTTCTCTGGCTTCCTCTTGCTCAATCAAATTTGAGACTCATGGAATGAATTCAAATTAGGGGGAGTATATCTATCCCTTGAGCAATCGGATGGCCGAGCTTCTCCCTTCCATTTTGATCCAATTGACCACCTTGAGTGGGTTTGTTAGGCTGTTTAGAGTGTCTATGTAATCAGTTTGGCTGGAGGAGTGGAGTAGTGGAGCTTGCATGTGCTTAAATCAGCTGTGCTTAAATCAGGAGGGATTCCATGTGCTTAATTTCATGCAAGTGGTCAGTTTAGCCTTAGGTTGGTTGGGCTGACCCAAACCCATTGAGTTGGTCGTACCACACTCCCTAGTGTTCACTTGATCCCCTAAGAGGGTGCCAAGTGGTTATGGAGAGGATTTGACCAAATGCTAAGTGGATTTGGCCAAAATTTACCCTTTGACCTAGGGTTAAAATGGTCATTTGACCTTGATTTCAATTTGAATATTTGTGGTATGTTTAAAAAATGGGTTAGGCCAAGTTTCATTGAATTTGGAGTTGGTTTGATGTGGTTTGGCTCATGTTGTCTCATTTAGGTCAAAATGGGTCAACTTAGGTTAAGTTGACCAATTGGTCAAATTAGGTCAAACCAAGGATTGGGTCAAGTTTATATGACCATTTGAAATGTTTTGGTGGCATTGGTTTGATTCAATTTGGTTTAGGTTTGAATTTGGTTCAATTTAGTTCATTTAGGTCAAATGGGTCAAGTTAACCAATATGACCAATTTGACCTATTTGGGTGAGGTCATGGGTTGGTTTGTGTTTCATTGGTTATATAAAATGGATTGGTATCTTTATTTCAATCAATTTGTTTTATATTTGAGTTTGGCCCAAATTGACCTTTTAGGTCATGTTGGGTTCATGGTCAATTGGGCTAGGTTAGGTCTAGTTGGCCAATTGAGGCTTTGGTCAAGTTCAACAAGTGATTTGGAATGAACTTGACCCATTGGTTTCAATCAATTTGGCTCAGATTATGTTTTGATATATTTTGACTTTTTAGGTCAAGTTGGGTCAACTTGGGTCAAGTAGCCAATTGGGCTAGGTTAGGCTCAAATGTTGACTTGGTCAAGTTCACACATTTATCATGAATGAGTTTTTATCAATGGTTTCAATCAATTTGGCCTATAATGGATTTTGGCTATGTTGGGTTTCGTTTTAGCTAAGTGTTGACTTGGTTAACCATTAGGTTTGACTTAGTTTGACCCAATTTGAGTGATTGATCATCTCATGATGATTGTTGATCATGATGAGAGGCTTAGATGGGCTTAGTTCAATCTAATTTGGTTAGGATTAGAATTTGGCTCATAAGAAGTACTTTAGGTCACTTTGGCTTAAGTGAGCCTAAGTGGGTTAAATGGCTTGGTCAAAGCTTGATTTAAGTTTGATTGAACTCACAAATGGACTTATGTTTGAAATATAAATCCATTTGCAATAGATTTGAAGTCAAATGGGTTTTGATTCATTTGACAATTTCAAGTTCAATGGGTGAACATGAGTTTGATTTGGGTTTGATTTTTGAATTGAGTTATGGTTAAGTGATTGAGGTTTGTATTTATATTTGGAATCGTGATTGAAGGATTGATTGAATCATGAATAAAAATCAAGAGTTTGGCTTGATTTGAAATTGATTTGGCTAAGTTCAAGAGTTTGATTTGAAAGGCCTAGCTTGAATTTTGATTGAATTTGAGTTTGAGTTTGATTTTTGGAGTTGGTTTTGGTTGTTTGAATTTTTATTTCATTTATATATGTGAATATAAATGAGAATATAAATGGATTATGAGAAAATTTTATGAATTTGAAGTGATTTGAACTTGATTTGGGCTAAGTCCTTAAGAGGGAATCAAAGGAACTTGGGAAAGATTTTTAGAATTTGGATTTGATTTTGGAATTTAGGTTGATTGATTTGAATTTATATTTCATTTATATATGTGAATATAAACAAGAATATAAATGGGTTGTAAGAAAATTTCATGAATTTGAAGTGATTTGGATTTGATTTGGACTAAGTCCTTAAGAGGGAATCAAAGGACTTAAGAAATATATTTAGAATTTCAATCATGGGCTTCAATCATTTAGAATTGATCATGGATTCAATCATTTGGAGAAAAGTAATCAAGTTGGAATTGATTTAGGATTGGAGAAAGTAAATTAAGCTAGAATTGATTTGAGTTTGGCTTGAAGGAAGGATGTGAGGAATGTGGTTCAAGCTATAGGGTAGGCAAATTTTCCTAACACCCCTAAGGCATGACCTATTCCTATGGCTAACTCTTCTAAGTATCTAGGGCTTGGTTGAGTGTCCACCTAATCATTAGATGTGTCTTAAGACTAAGGAACTCCTAAAGTCTAAGAGAAATCCTATATCTAAGATGGAGGGGGTTGAGAGGTCATTCTAAAAATAAGGTCAACAAAGCTCACCCAATAGGTGTGGTGTGACTGACAAAGAACACCGCACGTATTGGTGTTTACTGAAATGATCAACAACACCGAACAATCACAAGCACTAACAGAGATGATCCACTCTTAGCTCAAGGTGTAGAAAGAATCTAGAGCTTATTGTAATGTGACTCTACTCATGTCAAATACATAAGAGAGAAAGGAGGAATAATTAGTAGAGTATGTGAACCTTCCACTAGGGAAGTAGGTTCAAGTCATCCACAAGGGGATGAGAGGTTTGAGTTGATTTGAGTCTCACTAGGGAGAGAAATTTGATTTGTCTAATTAAGTTTGACTGGGGAAAAGGGTTGAATTTGTTTCAATTTATTATTTGTTAAATTGTGTTTATTTTACTCGAGCAGGGATGGAAATGTGAACTCTCCACTGGGAGGCAAGTTCAAGTCATCAACAAGGGAGGAGAGGTTGTGAAATCCACTAAGAGATTAGAAATATTTGCATCTCACTGAGGAGGAGCAAAAATTTTGATTTGGATTGATTGATTATTTTATTTTGTTTATTTCATTTGATTTTTAGATTTTGGATTTTGAGATGGACCCGATTGGTTTGCGATGGATCGCACCGAGTAGGAGCCAAGGTGGCTTAAGCCTAACTCAGATTTACCAATCCAAAGGGGAAGTCTACTAAACTCATAGTAGGACTAGCCAACCAAAGGGATGCTTTTCTGTATGCAGTAACTGTACTAGGAAGAAAGCATAGTAGACTTACATCCTCCAAAGTAGAGACCATCTACTGGGATAATCTATTGGCAAGGCAACAGATCGAACATAACCTAGGGTTGACTATTGAGTGAATGTCATTGGGGACTTAGACTCAAAGATAGTCAAGATTAATTTCATTTTCTAATTTATTTTGATGGGTCCCATCGGGCCATGGACGCCAGTAGGGGCCCCTGGAGGTCTAGGCCTAACTTAGATTTATCAATCCAAAGGGAGTAGTCCACTAACCACAAGTTAGGACTATCCAACTAAGGGGGCACCTTTCAGTGTACAATGGTCAAGTTAGGAAGAAAGCATGGGGACTCACATTTTTCAAAATAAGGAACCATTGGGGTGATTGTTTGCCTTGAACAATAAATCAAACCTGACCTAGGGTTGACTATTGAGTGAATGCCACTGGGGGACTTAGATCAGCTCAAAGATAGTCAAGATTAATTTCATTTTTTAGATTTATTTTGATGGATTCCATTAGTTTGTGATGGATCACACTGAGAAGGAGCTTATATCAGCCTAGACCTATCTCAAACTTACTGAACCAAAAGGAATAGCTTCCCAGTCGATGGGAGAGCTATCTGAACAAAGGAGTGCCTTTCGATTTGCAATGATCAATTCAAGGGAATAAATCTCAGGGACTCACATCTTCCACTATAAAAGACCACTGGAGTGATCAGTTGCTTTTGGCAACAAATTGAACCCCACCTAGGGCTACCCATCAGTTTGTGATAGTCATGCTAGGAAGAATGCATCATAGTCACACATATTCCAATGTGGAATAACTGACGAGGTAACCTGCTTGTGGCAAAATATATTGAACCCAACCTAAGGGCAACAACGGAGTGAGTGTTGACCTGGGGACTCATCTCAACTCAGGTAGTCAGGCAATTCCTATTGGGAGTTTTGCTGACACTGCCCTAATGATAGGATGCCTGCTTGGGAAAAGGGGCCCTTTGGGGGCTTGAATTCCTAATCCACAAGCAAATTAAGTTTTTTTCTTTGTTTAGTTTATTTTAATGTGGACCCTATTGGTTTATGAGGGATCAAACTGAGAAGGAGCTTATATCAGCCTAGACCTAAGTCAAATTTATTGAACCAAGGGAGAATTTATGCATCCACTGAACAAATTCTCCAACCACAAGGGTGGCTACTAGGAAAGGGGGACTGTCCAATCCAAGAGTAACCGGTAGTGTCTAAATGGGGTTGAAAGGACATCATCCAATATAGTGCCAGCAGGGAGAGGGGCCTCTAAGGGCTTAATCCAAAAAACTGGAGAAGATGACATGGCTAGTCATATATCAAATAAGTACTCGGTGTCCAACTCAAGGAGAAAGCTCAGGGATTCACATCTGCTAAGAGTGGTGTACTCATCAAATGAGTCAATGTCAGCATAAGAAACATCAACTAACCTAAGGTTCCCATATGTTTGCAACAATCAGCCTACGAAGAAAGCTCGGGGACTCACATCTTCCTATAGAGAAACTAATTGATAGGATAGTCTATCTTCAGCTCGATAGGTGCCATCCGCTAGGGAGACTACTGAGCGAATGCCATTGGAGGACTTATATCAACTCAAACATAGCCAAGAGGAAAGGAGCCTATGTTGGACTTACCCTAAATCTTAAATATACTCGACCTAGTTAGTGCATGATGGCTGGTTCAAGAAGAAGGCACAGGGACTCACATCTTCTTAAACAAAGTTAGCATGATATAGCTTACTGACTGTGCAGTGAAGCCTACCATACTAAGAAGGCGCTCGTTGGTTTGCAATGGTCAAGTTAGGAAAAAAGTGTGGGGACTCACATCCTCCAAATAAGTGCCAACTCGGGTGACATACTAGCAAGGTAGCACGGAGACTCGACCTAGAGCAACTAATGAGTGAGTGCCATAGGGGCTTGCTCCCACATCAAAATAGCATGAGACAAAAGATATGTGTTTATTATTATGCAAGTGTTAAAAGGAATATGATGCCTCTGGGGTTCTCTCACACCTACCTAAACACGTTGGGGATTTTAATGAAATGGTGCCACTAATGGCAACTGGGAATTACCAATAAAGGATGTCACTCGGGTTCCCTTGCACCTAACTTAGTTGTGCTTATCGAAATAGGATGCCTCTTGGGTTCTCTCAAACCAATTATAATAGCATTGGGAAATGTGTTTGATTGTGTTTGTGTTATGTTTATGTTGTGAAAGAAAGATAGGATGCCATGGGGACTCTTACACCTATCCTAAACATGCCATGGTAGATTAGCAAGACAAGCAAACAACACTTCTAAAGATGAGAAGATTTTGATGAAATTGAATCATAATTTTGTTGATTGATAGAATTATTTTCAAAACATAATTTTTATGAGTAAAAGTTCTTCATATAGAGCCCATTAATTGGAAGCATTGGTTGTTCCACTTTATAATTAATAAGTTGACAAGATCCTCCTTGGTATCCCTTCTCTATGACATAGGGGTCTTCCCAAGTGGGTTCAAACTTTCCTTCCATCTTTTAATGGACAATAATTGGTCTATTTAGGACTAACACATGTTCTCCTACTCGAAAAGGCCCAAGGTGGACCAGCTTATTATGATCTTGAATCATTTTGGCCTTGTACAACTCGATGTTCTGGCACGAACATAGGAAACACTCCTTCAAACTTTCGATCTCTTCTAACCACAACTTTGCATTCTGCTCTGTAGTGATCTTGTTACACAATATTATCCTTAGTGATGGGAGCTAAACTTCTAAAGGTAGAATGGCTTGCACCATACACTAAAGAAAATAGTGTAGATTGAGTTGGAGTCTGGTATGTGGGTAAGCCCACATGGCTTCAATCAACTGCTCATTCCACTGCCTCTTATTATCATCAAGAGTCTTCTTTAGTATTTGGATGAGAGTTTTATTGAATACTTCTACTAAACCATTTGCTCTGGGGTAGTAGATGGTGGAGTATCTCCAATCTATACCATGTTTTCTAGAGAAGCTATTGATCTTGGTGCTTTTGAATGCAGTACCATTATAGAATATAATTTGTTGAGGCACCCGAAACCTATATACGATATGGTTCCTGAAAAAATTGAAGCACATGTTGAGTTGTGACCTCTTTGAGTGGGATTCCCTCCGCCCACTAGGAAAAGTAGTCGGTGGCAGCTAAGATGAACCGATGCCCCTTGGAAGAAGGAGGATCGATAGGACCTACAATGTTGGTACCCCAACACTCAAATGGCCATGAAGCCAAGGTAGGGTGTAGAATGTTGGGTGGTTGGTGAAGGAGCACACCATGTACCTGACACTGATGACATCTCCTAGCTACATCCATGCAGTCTATAACCATTGAAGGCTAGTAATATCCTAGTCTTTTGATCTCAATCTTCATCTTCTGACCAGATTGATGCACTCCACATAGACTTGAATGTACATCAGTCATAATGCCATGGGCTTCATGTTTGTCTAAACAATATAACCACATTTGGGCAAAGGACCATCGATACAGGGTACCATCAACAAGAGCATAAGAGAGAGCTCTCTGTTTCACCTGATGGGCTTGTGACTTCTCTTGCGATAGTTTTTCAGTATTCAAATAGTCTATGACGGTTACCTACAATCTCGCTCCTCATCCTTTTAGGCAATAATAACCTTCCATTCAAGAGAAAGTCTCTCGATGAGTTCAACATCAATAAGGATAGGACTTGTCTATTTTTTACCCTAATTGTAATGGACTCATCTTCTGGACATGCCAAAGTTTGGTCAAAGTATATTTTGCATTCTCTTAAACCTTATAGATGGTGACTTGGGGATTTGGGTACAACTTCATGGTATACTCGTGGTAATGATGAAGCTTGTGTTTGAAAACCTTGTAGGGCCCGACAATCTGATTGATAACCAATTGAGAATCCCTAAAGATGTTGATGCTCTTGACACTGATTGTGATGGCTAAATCCAGACTGACAATCAAAGCCCCATACTCAGTTTCATTGTTGGTGCGGGTTAGAAAGATAGTATGATAATCTCATCACATTACAGTCTGGAGTTAGGAGGACTATCCCAACCCTTGCTTTTCTTGGAAGAGTAGATCGTGGTGCTTCCCCTTTATGAAAAGAAGCTGCACCATCAAAATATATCTCCCATCGGTGGTTGTCAATCTCCCCTAAGTTCATGATTTGTTCATCAGATCATCACTAAGAGGAGAATCAGGTGTCTTGCTAAGAAATCCTTTAGTGCTTGTCCTTTTACCACACCCAGGAGTACTGTGATATCAAAGCGTGAGGATCATGGACCATTGTGCAAAATGTCTAGATAGTGTTGGCTATGTCATGAGATACTGTAGTAGATTGGTTCTGGAAATTAAGTTTACCTTATGAGAAAGGATATAGTGTCATAGCTTTTGGGAAGCAAAGATCAAAGTCATGTAATGTTTCTCAATAGGTGGGTAGTTCACATCAGCAAGAATCAGATGACAGCTGAGGTAGTAGAGAGCACTCTCCTTCCCTTCATCGTTGGCTTAGACCAACAAAGCACCGAGAGAGTCATCCATTGTAGTAGTGTGGAGGATGAGTGGCCTGCCGGTATAGGGGCTACTAGAACTAGCGGCTTCACCAAATACTGCTTGATATCTTCAAAGACATATTGGCACTTATCATCCCACTTAAACTTAGCATCCTTTTTGACAAGTGTTGAAAATGGCTTGCGTCTCCTTGATAGGTTGCAGATAAAGCATCTTAAATATGCCAACCATCCTTGGAACAATCTGAGTTGAGTTAAAACTCTTAGGAGGTGGCATTTCTAAGATAGCTTTGATCTTTTTAGGATCTAACTCTATTCTCTGATTTCGTAGAAAAAACCCAAGGAATTTCCCTGAAGCTACTCCGAATGCACACTTTAGGTGATTCATCTTGAGGTTATATTATCTTAATCATTAAAAACTACTCTCAAGCTAAAGGATGATCTTCCTTTTCTGTACTCTTGACTACTAGATCGTCAACATAGCACTCAACATGATGATGGATGAGTTCGTTGAAAATCTAAGTCATGCCTCGTTGATATGTAGCATAAGCATTTTTAAGGCCGAAAGGCATGACCTTATAACAAAAGATTATGATTAAGGTTCAAAAAGCGGTGTTTCTTTCATCTTCAGGAGACATCTTGATTTGGTTGTTGCGAAATGACTCATCTATAAAAGAGAACACCGCATGAGATGAGGCAATATCCATCATTAATTCTAGTATAGGAAGAGGAAAACTCATCCTTAGGACATGCCTTATTTAAGTCCCTGAAATATGCAAATTTGGCCATTCTTCTTCTTCTTAACTACGACACTAACCAAGTAGGATATTTTTCTTCCCGATGAGACCAACATTGATCATTTTCTTGACTTAAATGAATATTTGATTTCATGCATCTAGGAGCTTGCTTGATAAGGTTAGCATTAGGATCTATTGCTAATTTGTGGACTACTATATTAGGAGATAATCTAGGCATTTCATCATAACTCCATGTAAAGCTATCCTTAAACTCAGTCAATAGCCTAACTAAGTCATTGGTTTCATCTTCATTCAGTGATGAACTGATGTACGTCGAGTGTGGATTTTCTTCTACCCTGAGGATGATTTCTTTAAGCTTGTCTATTATTGAATGGATTTCTTCTTCAAATTCTGGAGGTGCATCCTTGATTTGAAGATCATCTGGATCATTTGAGATTTCTAAACACATCCTCATAAGAGTTGGTGTTGTGTGAAAAGAACCCACCAGACTCCAAATGATTGATAACAACTAAGTTGTAATCACCATCATTGACTAGACCCACTGTATTGAATCGTAGTATTGCTCTTGATTGTGCTTCCCTGACTATATTTTTCTGTACCTTCTCAAAATACTCTAACCTGTGCCTAGACCTTGTATGAGGAACCAAACCTTTCTGTATAATATTATGAGCACAAGGCAAGTAAAAGTCAAATAGTAATTCCATTAATTCTTTAAATGAATCCTCCTTAAGTTCTACATCAACTTCAGAACTTGAGGATGATAATCCCAAAAAGAATATCTTTGGCTTCACATCCATGGAAGACTTAGGGGCTTCTTAACTACTAAACCTTTATCTTTTTGAGATGAAAGTGAAGTTAGAGCTAAGGTTCCCAACTACTACCTAATAGTCTCACATAATCCTGATTTGAATACTTTGCTTTATTTGGAGGCTTGGTCTTCATCACTGTCTGGATCGAAAGTCACCTCCAATGGAACCTACTAAGAGGGGTTGGCTGGTATGCTAATCATATTATACTCATCCTCTGAGCTAGATTCCAAGTCAATATGAATAGTAAGGGTACTCCTACCAACTTGAATAATATCCTTGTTGGGCTTGTGGTCTTCCACCTCCTGAACGCCTCTCTTTCGCCTTTGGCTCTATTACTTCTTCAATTCCCCTTTCTTATTCACTTGGATTTTATTTTCTTTTCCTTTTCTTTTGCTCTTTTTTTTTTTCATTTTATTTTTCTTTTGAATTTGAATTTGGTCCAAGTTTGCAAGAAATGGGGTTTTTGAGATAGTAGGTCACATCTTCATAAATCTCAACCTCTTGAAAATAGCTTTTTGTCACCATTGACACAGTATTCAATCCCATCATTTCTGAACTTAATGCACTGATGGAGAAAGGATGGAATCATTTTATTTTGATGTATCCAAGGCCTACTGAGCAAAGTAGTGAATGAAGTATTTGAATCAATTATGTAAAACTTTGCTTCTGTCTTTCAGTCGCCTATCTCCAACGGTAATACTATGGAACTTAAAGCCCACTCGCTTTGTTCATTGAATCCTCTAAATATCATCCCATCTCCTCAGAGTGTGGAGATGTCGATCCTCAAATAGGCAAGGGTCTTTAGACTCATAATGTTCACCGATGCATCTAGATCGATGAGAACTCGCAAGTCTAAATCACCCATCGATTATGATGAGGGGATGGTTGTGCTCCATATCCCCCAAAAGAAGGTCTTCATTTATGAAAGTGATCCCCTGGGTTTCTTTTGTGTAATGTGCCTTCTCACCAATAGCGATCAGCTGAGCTAAGCATATCTTAGGATCAAGGAGAGCCTTGATTAATGATTCCCTCATCTCTTTGGATTAGATAAGGGCATGGCTTACCAGATGGTAACTTTCTTAGATGAGAGAGGACATTGTAGTCCACCTTGGGCTGATCCTCCACAAGCATATCCAAGGGTAGAATATTCTATGGAGGGGCTTGATCTTCTAAACCAATGGCTTGTTTCCCTGAGGTGCTTTGCCTAAGAGGTAGAACCTTACCACTACAGAGGTTGACTTCAGTGATATCTTGTGGCAGGGTAATGGAAGGTTCTACCTGCATGTCAAGCTCACCTATAGCTTCTCCTATTGGACCCTCAGTATCGGATGATTCCAAGTCCATCTTAAGAGAAGTATTTAAAGTATGAAAATCTAACTCAATCAGAGGAAGATCAAAATTTTATAGTTATTTTAACTTGAAGAGTTATCATTAGGAATAGAAGCCGACAATCCATCAGAAGTAACACAGATGTAATTCAAGCTATTTTTATTCTTTAATTTCTTGGATTTGATAGGAGGAACAAAGTAAAAATCAAGTAAAGTAAGTGGGGTAAGTGATTTGTTGCCCTTATCCACTGATACAGGAGTTCAACTAATAGAAGAAGAAGAGCTAGCTGAAGTAGAGGAAGTCACTAATGTGGTAACTGCAATAGAAGACTGGAGGC
The DNA here is from genome assembly GCA_021442155.1 of Cymbidium sinense. Classification (NCBI taxonomy): domain Eukaryota; kingdom Viridiplantae; phylum Streptophyta; class Magnoliopsida; order Asparagales; family Orchidaceae; genus Cymbidium; species Cymbidium sinense. The sequence goes on along the minus strand of CM038233.1, from coordinate 35,610,227 downwards.
TGGACATAGTCGGTGGTTGAGCTACAGGCTATCCTTCTTTGCTGCTTCTTGAGCTCTGCCTTCCTTGAGTTGGCACTGGCAACTTGCAAACCTTCCTTGATGTTGGAGGTTTGAGCTAACTCAGGTACCTGCAAGGAAAGTTTCTTGATTTTTTAAACAATCTTTTTAGAAGTTTTGGATAAGGAGATATCCCAACCTTCTTTAGTTTTGGAAGGATCGAAAATACATAATGGAACTGGATGGTTGTTCCATAAGGTATTCCTTTGAGATAACTATAGCACCGATCTTGAAGCTATGTTCAAGCCAGTCCTTGAATATGAAGTAATCTTCCAAAACATGACCTAGCATATGGTGGTATGGGCAAAAGATAGCATCATGGCTTTTGCCTACTTCCTCAGGTCTTCTAGGTTTGGGTAATTAAAAATTAGGTTTCTTTAAGAGATTCTTAAAGATCTTCCTGATTACCTCCCTCTTAAATGAATAAGGCTTGTTAAGTTTAGCCAAAGAGTAAGTGTACCATAACTACGACATTGTGTAGCATTCGCTAATCATGTGGATAAGGAGGAGGCATTGTAGGCCATGGAAGCTACTGTGGAAGCTAGTAAGGCTGCCTTCGTGGTGGTAGAGGAGGTGGAAGTGAAGGAGCTGAGGTCGTCTCTGGTCTCTCGATCTCTAGTTGCTTCCCTTGTCTACTCACTATCCTCCGGCTTCTTCTCATATACCTTCTATGGCTTTTACTTGGGCAATTTGTCTTGAAAAAGGAAACTGTTTGGCCTCTCCTTTTAGACTAGGTGCCTTGTTGATTAACTTCTCAAAAGTTTTGATGGTGAAGCTCTTAAGTATGAAGGCGATTGGGCCATGGATATTCTTTAGAAGAATCTCAATGGCATGTTGTTTAGATAGCTGTGACTCACATTTCATACTCAAGTTACACCATCTGAGAATGTAGTAAACAAGGGACTCACTTGGTTGTTATTGTGCTACTGAGATCGCCAACAATGACCCATTACTGAGCTCCAGCAAACCTCTTGATAAAGAGTTGCTCCAACTCAGTAAATATCTTCACTAAACTATTAGGAAGTTCAACATATCAGTCATGCTATACCCACTAAGCTACTAACAAAAAGATGGAATAATAAAGCATCACTGCCACCAATGTTGCAACAACTAACTCTAAAATGTGTGATGTGCTGCCTCAGGTTTCCACTACCATCAAAACTCTTGAAGGAAGGTGGTATGAAACCCTTAGGATATTGGATTGCATCAAATTCCTCCGAGTATGGTCTACCTTTTGGAATTGATGATCATCCTCAAGCGTGAGTCAACACTTCCTTCACCTAATGCTCAACCATGAACTTGATATCTTTTTCTTGTATGGAGGTACTGTCCACTACCTTCCTATACATGCTGGTGCTACCTTGCTCTACTAGAGGTAAGGTCCTGGCTGGCTCCAAGGGAAGCACCAACTCTGGCTGTCTAGTCTCAGCTATGGTAGGATGAACTGATGGGGCTTAATTTTGCAATGCTAAGACAACTGTTAACATATATTTAAGCCTCTTTTCCATTATATATATCTTTTCATCCTTCTACTTTATTTGTGCTAGGAGGTGTTGGGTCGAGTGGGTTGTGCCTTCCTGCTCGACCTCAACACCTGCCATAGCCTACTGCTCTCTGAGGAGGGATCCCCTGTTATCTACCATACAAACCCCTGCTAAGTCTCCCAATAAATCATCTTCGTTTGGATCAAAGCTGATATTCTAATCATTAGACTAGTCATATCCTAAGATTTCTTATTTTTTTCATAAGATAATGTGCTACTATGTCCTCTAGAGAATGATCAATCTGAATAGACATAAATGACTTTGGCTAAATAAAGTGATCACTATCATGTATTGAGAGGTACTGGACCTCCCCTGCTGCTGGAGAATCAAATGAGGAGAAATGTACTCCTAATTGTCACTGACTCTATACTAGTGACACTCTTAGGAGGCTCTACCATCATGGGTGCAACTAAGTTGTCATCTTCTCTCTCTATAACTGCTGCAACCATCTCTATGTCCTACTATAAAGGTGGTGTTGGTGAAGGGATGACCACTATGCTTTGGGGTTACATTCCTTCCGCACCACAACTAGGGCAGAAGGTCAAGCAGGAGAGCTCAGCCTCGCCACAGTTGGCGGTGTAAGTGGAATGGGATCTTTTAGCCATAGCTAGATCACCAAGGGGGTCCTCTTCTCCCCAGATGTGGCCTTCATGGCCTTTGGTGGAACTGGAGATGCTAAAATATGAATGGTGGGGGATAGAGCGGTGGTGAGGAGACCACCGACTCTCTCTCGAGCAGGGCCCCTCCTATGATGGGTAGTCCCAGTAGAATATCTGTATGTGATCGATGTGGTAGCACACGATCAAGAAAATCAATAAGTGGAGGCCACTCCAGACTAAACCTCGCCTCTCGCTAGTGATCAACTCTACAAGCCTCCCTATCCCTCTCTTACTAAAGATGCTTCCCCATGCTATGGGGAATAACAAATCTCAAGTTAAATTAAGCCTCGGACTCAGATTATTCATAGGCTCTGCCAACCTGGGGTAGAACTGAACGGAGGCCAGCATATGACCTCTTACCCTAAATGACTGGGGGCTGAAATTGAATCGCTGGTGGATGTGAAGCAGGGATTCTCCTGGCATCCTTTTTGTCAAACCTAGAGAGAGGATGGAATGGGTTCACTATAACTACCAGGGAAATAAAAGTAGGAAAATCCTCAACAACTGATCATGTAGCTGCCTCCATCTCCTTGGCAATGCGGGTATGGTATTGCTTTATCATGGGGTTTTTGTTTCTCTTTTGATTCCTGGTAGGGTGAGTGGAGTAAGAGCTAGACCCAACCTTAAAAGTTGGGGAGACAATCCCTGGGATTAGGGGAGCCTTAACTTTTGAGGGTGCTAATGAGTGGGTGCTAGCCCTCATTAGGGTAACACAGGAAACAACCGGGTGCACTAGCACTGTCACAGACACTAGTACTAATACTGGCACTGTAGGAACTACCACTACCTTCCTCTTTAGTGAGGGAATATCAGAGTTCGAGGGCATATCAATCTGAATGATCGGCTTCTACCCAGTCATTATGCTCTTGCTAACAGTGGTGAGGAGAGTGCCCTCACAGGTAATCGTCACCCTCTTAAAACCTCATCCAAAATGAATGAGGTGGGTGTAATCAGAGTGGGAAAGGTTGGCTTTATCTAGGGTCAAGTCCATCCCATGGGGAAAGGTAAACACATACTTGGGTGCCCATTTTTGTCAACTAAAACTAAACTAAACTATCAGCGAGAGTTTGCAATGTTGAAAATAAACTTGAATCATATCTCTTTTGATTTTGAATTCAAATTTTAGAAATTGAACCCACACTCAACATCTTGAAAGTGTTGAGTTGGGCTCAAATGGATTTAGAATAAATTTTGAAGTTTGACTGGAAAGAGGAATTTAGGATGTAGAATCCATTTTCAACAAATTTGGGTATGTTGAGAATGGCTTCAAGTATTTTTGAAGAGGTGCTTCCATAGGTTCATATTTGAATTTTGATTTTGTTTTTATTTGGCGACCCTTCATTTAACAAATTTGAGTATGTTAACGTAAATGGTCAATTTGCTTTTTGTTTTGGATTTGAGATTTTTTGAATTTGTTCACTTAGCAAATTTGGGTATGCTAAGTGAGGTGTTTGAAAACAATTGTTTATTTTTCTTTCTTTGCTTGCTTTGTTTTGTGAATCATTTTGTAATTTAAAAATGGAATCCTTATCTAGCAAATTTGGGTATGTTAAAAATAGAAGGATCCAAGTGTATTTTGTTTTGAAATTTTTTTGAAAATAGGATCCTTAGCAAATTTGACTATGCTAAGAAAATCTTAATGTGTTTCTTTTGATTTTGATTTGATTTTCAAAAATAGGATTCTTAAATTTGAGTATGCTAAGGGAATCCTAATGTGTTTCTTTTGATTTTGATTTGATTTAAAAAAAAGGATCCTTAGCAAATTTAGGTATGCTAAGGAAAGTCCTAATGTGTTTCTTTTGATTTTAATTTGAAAGCTAGGATCCTCAGAAAACTTGGGTATGCTAACAAGAACTTAATGTGTTTCTTTATATTTTTGATTTGGAAAATAAGATTCTTAGCAAATTTAGGTATGCTAAGAAAATCCTAATGTGTTTCTTTTTGAAGATTTTTGATTTTGAAAAAGGGAGACTTCACTTTATTAAATATGGTATACCAAAATGAAGTTCCAAATGTGTTTTGAAAATTTTTGTGAAATGGAGATTTCACTTAGAGTATGCTAAATGAAATTCAAAGGTGATTTTCAAATTTTGTTTTGAAAAGGGAGACTTCACTTTAGCAAATATGGTATGCTAGAATGAAGTTCCAAATGTGTTTTGCAAAATTTTTGTTTTATTGATTTTGAAAAGAGATTTCCATTTAACAAATTTTGGTATATTAGATGGAGATCAATTTTTGAAAGAGGAAATCTCAACTTAATCATATATGGAATATGTTAAGCAAGATTTCAAAATAATGTCATTTTATTTGGAAATCAAATCATCATTCACTAAATTTGGGTATATTGAATGGAGATGTTCATATGTGCTTTTGGAAAATTTATTTTTGATTTTGTTTGAAAATGAAACATCCATTCAATAAATGCGGGTATACTAAATGGAGAGGTTCATATATGCTTTTGGAAAATTTATTTTTGATTTTGCTTGAAAATGAAACATATATTCAATAAATGTGGGTATATTGAATGGAGAGGTTATATGTGCTTTTGAAAATTATATTTTTGATTTTGTTTGGAAAGGTGAAAATTCTAACTTAACACATGTAGAATGTGTTGAATGGCATTTCAAAGTTGTAATAATTTATTTTGTTTGAAGATGTAACATCCATTCAATACATTTGAATGTATTGAATGGATAAACCCATCTTCAAATTTTGTGCTTTTGAAAACATGATTGTTGAAATTTTATTTTTGAAATTAAGGTATTTACCAAAATGAATTGAGTGAAGAAGCTCATTTGTGCTTTTAGAAAATGTGATTGTTGGAATCATATTTTTGTAATGATGATCCTACATATAATAATCATGAAGATTGTTAAATGAAGTTTATTTAGGAAAATATTTGTGCAAAACATTTTATTATGTGCATTTTTGAAAGAGTGTTTTTGAAATAAAAGATTTTTATGATGGATTTATTTTACATTTATTATTTTAGAATGAACCTTTCCTTACCATAAAAATGGTAAGGAGGAAGTCTTGAAATATTTTCTTTTTATTAGATTTTTATTTTTACCCATTGAGAACCTAACAGGGGTTTTAAGACCAACACGGGGTGAGGTCCTAAAACCTAAAGATGTTGGCTAGCTTAACTTAAGGATGAAATAAGCTAAGTGCCAATGGAAAGAAAGATAGTCATGGATTCATACAAAAGTACAAATCCAGTATTGATACTTGGAGACAATGATCATTTATCAAAGATGAAGAGAGGAACCATCCCTAGTGGAGTCGCTAGAAAAAGCTATGGTGAAATATTTTCATTTTTAAGAGTTATACTTCTATCTTCAATCTATGTGAATAAAATGAAGATAGAAATATACTTATTTTTGCATTTGGACACCATGTAGATCTGCAGATGTTCTTATTAGGGTGATTGGGTACAACATTGAGGAGAGATATACTATCTTGAAAGATAGAAGTCACCACCCTACAATTGACCTAATCACCTGAATAGGGACTCCTAAGGACAATGGGTCTACATATGTACCAGAGATTCCTCCCCTACTTTACATGGAAAAATAAAGCAGGATTTATTTTAAATCGAGTTCGCTAAGTTCCCTTCATGGGAAAGCCCCTATAGTTAATTACATCCTAAGGAAGGGGATTCCTTAAGAATACTCTCGGTTAAGGTAAATGATCGTTATCTCCAAAGATTTCAATAGGTAGGACTATCAATCGATTAGTTTATTTTAGCAAATCAAATGAGATTTATCAAAGAGAGAGAGAGTTATTATCAAAGACAAAGGAAGATAAGTAAGAGATGCTCATGATGCTAGGAAACCTAGTGGGCATCCAAAACTACCCTATTATTGGGCTTTACAATTTTGAAATTATATTAATTTGTTTGAGTTGATATTTAATTAGAATTTTAAAGATTATAATTCCTGAATAAAAGGTTCTGGAAATGCCTAAGAGGTGTTGATTTATGCTCGTGGCCCGCAAAGGGAAGTAGCAACCTCTGAACCTAAATCTAGGGAGCTTTGTCGAGGGCCAAAAGCACGACCTAAATCTAAGACAAAAATGGGTATTTGGTCTACCTCCACAACAGAGGGTAAACCACCCGACTACTTGGACTTACAACCACTTAGGGGTGGCCGCCAACTAACTCCTCCTACGATTTTAAATTCATGTAGGCAAGTGATATGCTTTATGCTAGGTAGCTAGACTGTTATTATTTAGAAATAGACTAAGTCCTTAAACTCACTCCCTAAGATATTAGATCATGTAAGAGCATGAAAAATGACCTAGATCGAATATAAATTATATTACATTATATTTTTATTTTTGGATAATTATTTGACTCAGGCTTATAGGATTCATATGCCTAATGCATGAGAAGTGAGATTATGGGCCAAAATCGGCAAGAAGGGGGAGGTGTGTTTCCACCATGGCTCTCATAGATCAAGACAAGTTCTCTGGCAAAGGTGGAAGCCCTCTAATCAAGAGTGAAATAATATACTTTTATGCATGATGTTATAAAAGAAATACTCATCTAAGCTAATTCTTTTATCTTGATTTTAACTTAGGCTTTAGGTGAGGTTATGAGTTATTTATTTAAAATTTTGAGTTATTTAATTTGGTAGAAGATTTATTTATCCCTAAGAGCCTAATCATCATCCAGGCCATACATCAAGCAAGGAAGAAACTAGGAAAACATGCCATCTTAATGCACAAGCTAAACAAAACATCAAATATTATATAAAAATAACACAAAAGAATAAAAGGCCATTTGTGGTTGGGCACCAATGCACAAACCCCAAAAAAACAAATTGGGTAGCCAAGCTCTAGCCTTATACAACCCAGATTATAAATGAATTAATTTACAATCAAGTAAGGAATTCATGTTATGGGGGTCTTCATTCTTCATTTCTTCTTTCTTCTTTCTTATTTCAGTTCCTTCTTTCTTCTTTCTTCTTTGGTTCCTTCCCTTGGATGGTTGGAATGTGGATGTTCCAAAGGCTTCACATGGTACATAAGATGAGATCTTATGACTAATGCTCATCCTAATCCCCCATAACAATCATTCCAAAATCATAATTATAAAAAAATACATGAAAAGGAAAAGTAAATCTAACTAACACATACAAAATAGAGATTAACTAAATAAACCATACAAATCCCAAGCATGAATATTGGACTTAGGACCCCACACATGGGTAACCAAGTCCACCTGTCTTATTGGATTATGCTTAGGGGTATAAGCACCTGTACAACAAAAGCAATTATATTTTTATTACAATGCCCCTTAAGCACAATCCCCTGCAAAAAATAATGATTAGACTAGATTGTCCTACCATTCATTCTACACACATTCACCCTAACATCTAGACTAAAAAACATCACAAAACAAAAGTAAACATCAAACCATGCAATGGCCTAACCTAAAGCTAGAAGTGGTGGCTTAATCTAATGTGTGTGCTTTAGAAGGTGTGTTTGGTATGCTTAGCTATGGCTTTAAGGTTTGATTTTTTAAGTGTGAAGATGTTCAACTTAGATGTGGTTTCATTTAAGTGTTTAGTTGATTTGGATTAATTTTATTTGATGATTTTGTTTGGTTTAGATGAACTTACTTAATTACTAAAGGTTGTAAAGAGAGGGAAAGAGAGAGAACTTCTCTTTCCTTCCAAACCCTTAGTAACTTCTAAAGTAGATTCATGTTTGATTTTATTTAGTGAATGTTTTATTATGTGTTTTAATTAATAGTAAGTTTAGATCAACTCTAAATAAATTTATTAAAAAGGAAAGGCATCTTAAGATTAAGTAAAGTGAATTAATATCACAAAACACACATCACTTCATTTCTTTCCCAACATTTATAACATGCATATGAATGAATTCTATGCATATCGTACATAAAATGAAAATTTTAGCACACTTTATGATGAATGCTAAGTGAGTTACTTAAAAAGTTTGAATTCTTTATGATGCATGATTTTATTAAGTAGAAAGAAGGTTTTCTAATCCATTTTTCACATACATACATGTAGGTATGAAAGGCATAAGTGAGTTTGATGCCATTGTTAGCACCAGGGGTGTAAGGTACAAGACCTACTTAGGGCTACTTAAAGCCTCATAACCCCATGGTTTTCCAGACTAATATACAACTTTTCTTAAATACAAGCATATGTACAAATGAAATGAATGGAAAAGAAAGATGCAAAGTTTGTATTTGTTTGTTTGATTTGTTTATGCAATTTATATGTGTAAGTATGGATGTCCTTCTTTAAGTAATAGCATAGGAATGAAAAGGAATGGAGTTAGGCAAGTGTTCTTTTCTAGTGAACTATACACTTTGCCAAATCTATTCAAAACTTTGCTAAAAGAAAGAGAAGGAAAAGTACACTATGAACATCTTCATATTTATATCCACATACAAGCTTAAAATAATTATAAGTAGCACACTTTCAGTTTTGGATGTTTGATTTATAGATTTTTAAAGTAATTTTGGATTTAGTAGTGATAATAGCCATTCATATTTTTACTTTAGCCAAAACATGCAATTTGACATAAAGCAAACATCTCATTTTTAATTTGATTTTAGAAAAACATGAATGCATGAAATTCATATGACATGCACATTTAGCATGTTAGAAAAGAACTAAAGTGATGAAAGCATGTAAACTCATTCACCCTAATTAATTCCTAAAGATAACCTTATGAAATAAAAAAGTTTAAAGCAAATCAAGTTATTTTTAAGAAAGGTTTGATTTTATTTTGAGTTTGATTTAATTTGAGAAATGTGAGGTGAGTTTGCTGCTCCTAAACCATTCCCACATATGTTTGTTCATTTAGTTTATTGTGAGGATTATTATATGATTTTTTATATGTTGCTTAGGTTAAGGTATGAATTAAGTGTGTTAATTATCTCTTACCTATACCACCTTAACATACTTAATCAAATAATTATGAGCCAATGATATGACATAAAATCACACAAGAAATTTAAATTAGCAATGCACCTAAGAAAGAAAGGTACCAAAAGCAATTGGCTCATGATTAATGATTAATTAAACTAAGGGGTTTAATTTAAGTACTTTCATAACCCCTCTCACACCTGTGAGTGGGATTTTGATTTCCTTAATGTATTATGGAGAAAAGTTCCTATGAAGGAATCGAGAGTCTCCTTTCAAATCTATTGGTGAGAAATGAAAGAGGACAAGACCCTTATAAAAATTCATCTTTTAAGGATGCCATGTAGATCCTCATATGTACTTATTCAAGTGATCGAGTATGTCATCAAGGAATAGGGTACTATCTCAAGAGAGGAGTCATCATTTTAATGGACCTAATCACCTCAATAAAGACTCAGGATGATGGGTGCATATGTACCAAGATTCTTCCCTACTTTACATGGAAAAGTAAAGCAAGGTTTATTTTAAACTGGGTTCATTAAGTTCCTACAAGGGCCCAGTTAATTACATCTTAAGGGATGGGATCCTTTATAAAAACTCTCGATTAAGGTAAATAATCATTATTTTTGAAGATTTTAATAGGAAAGGACTATCAATCGATTGGTTTGTGTTTGAAGATCAAATGGGATTGATCAAAAGAGGGAGTTATTATGCCAAAATGGGAGATAAGTAGGAGATGCCCATGATGAAAATCGAGCATCTCTCTATAGTTGGGCTTTATAGTTTTAAAATTGATTTAGTTTATTTGAGTTGCATTTTTTATTAGAATTTCTAGAATTAAGATTCCTTAACATAAGATTAAGGAAATGTATAAGAGGTGAGGAATTATTCTTATGGCCCATAAAGGGGAGAAGCAACCTTAGAACCTAAATCTAGGGAGCTTCGGCGAGGGCCGGAAGCACAACCTAAATCTAAGGCAAAAAATGGGTAATTTGTTTGCCTCCACATGAGAGGACAAACCACCCTATAGCTTCGAATTACAACTGCCTGGGGGTGGCCGTCAACTAACTCCTCCTACGATTTTAAATATATATAGGCAAGTCTTTATGCTTATGCAAGATAGCTAGACTATTATTTATTAGAAAGAGACTAAGTCCTTAAACTCACTCCCTAAAGACACTAGATCATGTAAAGGGACATGCTTTAAATGACCTAAATCTAATGCAATTTTGAATTTTTATATTCACTTTGGGCAAAATCAGCAAGAAGGTAGAAGGTGAGTTTCCACCACGGCTCTCAAAGGTTAAGCTGAGTTTCTCTAACAAAGGTGGAAGCCCTCCAATCAAGGGTGAAATAAGATGCATTTGTGCATGATATTATAAAAGAAATGCTCATCCCAAGGGGTGGCTAATTCTTTTATATTGATTTAAAAACTAAGCTTTAGGTGAGATTTTGAGTTGTTTAATTTTTATTGGAGTTGTTAAGTTGGGTAAAATATTTATTATTTCCCTAGAGAGCCTAATCTACATCTAAGCCATAAAGCAAGGAAGAAACTAGGAAAATCATGCCATGTAAAAGCTAAACAAATCATCAATCAATTTATAAAACTAATAAAAAAGGGCGTTGTGGTCGCACACAAACCCAAAATATCAAATGTGTGTAGCTCTTTCTCTACCCATATATAAATGAATTAAATTACAATTAAGCAAATAATTCATTATTATGAGGGTCTTCAAGCTTTATTCTTCTTTCTTCTTTTCTTCTTTCTTCTTCTTTTCTTCTTTCTTCTTTGGTTCCTTCATTTGTATGGCTGAAAAGTGGATGCTCCAAGACATCACATGGTGCATAAGATAGGATCTTATGACCAAAGCTCATCCTAATCCCCATAACAATCATTCCAAAATCCTAATTATACAATTTTACATGAAAAGGAAAAGTAAAAATCTAACTAACACACAGCAAAATAAAGGTTAGCTAAAACACATAAATCCCAAGCATGTATATTGGACTTCTCACCCACATGGGTGACTATGTCCACGCCTATGGATTATGCTTAGGGGCATAAAGCACCTACATGCAAAATCATTTATATTTTTATTTATGATAGCACCCCTTAAGAATAACCCCTATAGAATAAGAATTGTTAGACTAAGAACATCCTACCATTCACTCTACAAGCATACTCCCTAACATCCAGTATAAAACATATATCACAGAATAAAATAAACATCAAACCATGCATCGACCTAACCTAAGGCTAGAAGTGGTGACTTAGGCTAATGTGTGTGCTTTGAAGGCTTGTCTGGTACGCTTAGCTATAGCTTTAGGTTTAAATTTTCTATGTGTGAAGAACATGTTCAACTTAGAGAAGGGTTTCATTTAAGTTGTTTAGTTGTTTTGGGTTTATTTTATTTCATGTTTTGATTTGGTTTAAGTGGATCCGACAATTACTTATTAAGTTATGAAGAGAGGAAAAGAGAAGGGAACTTCTCTTTCCTTCTCTAACCTAAGTAATTTCTAAAGTAGATTCATATTTTAATTTCATTTAGGTGAATGTTTTGATTAAATTTTAATTAATCCTAAGTTTAGATAAATGCTAAACAAACCTATTCAAAAAGAAAGGAATTTTAAGATTAATTAAAATGAGTCAAAATTCACATAACACACGTTACTTCATTTCTTTCCCAACATATATAACATGCACATGGATGAACCCTAAGCATATCTATACATGAAAATGAGAGTATTTAACACACTTTATGATGCATGCTAAGTAGTCCATTTAAGAAAATTTAGAAGTTAGGTATGCATGATTTTCCTTAAGTAGAAAGGGTTTTCCTTATCCAAATTTTCACATACACACATGAAAGTAAGAAAGGCATAAGTGAGTACAAGCCATTATTAACCAGGTGTAAGGTACAAGACCTACTTAGGGCTACTTAAAGCCTCAACAATCTCGGGTTTTCTAGACTAATATACCACTTTCCTTAAATACAAACATATGTATAAAAGAAATGAAATAGAAGGAGAATGCAAAGTTGTTTAATGAATTCATTTTGTTTATGCAATTTATGTATGCAAGTATAGGCAACTCTTAGTGATAGCATAGGGATGAATAGGGTATGAAATTAAGTAAGTGTTGGGTTCTTTTCAAATGAACCCTATATCTTACCAACTCCTATTCAAAACTATACCAACATAAGAAAGAAAAGTAACCTATGCTAAGCATACCTTTGTAATCTATCACATGCAAACTCATAATCAAGTAGCATACTTTTAGATTTGGTATTTGATTTAGGTGTTTAGAAAAATAATTTGGATTTAGTAGTGATAATAGCCATTCATATTTTTTACTTTAGCGTTGCATGCAAATTTGACATAGAGTAAACAATTTTATTTTAAAATTTGAATTTCAAAATTATGAATGCATGAAATCACATGTCATACAGCTTAACATGTTGGGGAAAGATCCAAATCAATGAAAGCATGTAAAAAAACTTACTTCACTTAAATCCTAAAGACATTCTAATAGAATAAGAAAATTTAGAATAAATCAAAGTGAATTCAAAGTGCTTTATGTTTAGTTTGAAGTTTGATTTAATTTTGAAAAGGTGAGATGAGTTTTCTATTCCTAACCCATTCCCACATTTGTTTGATATTTTTTAAAAATTTAAATAATTAGATCCATTTTTATGTGTTGATTAGGTATGAATTAAGTAACTTAATTAACCCTTACCTACACCACTTAGAAGAATTAACTAAATAATTATGAGCCAATGAGATGACATAAAACCCACAGAATTTAAATTTGCAATGCACCTAATAATGAAAAGGCCTAATTTGATTTAGCTCACAATTAAAAGTTAATTAAGCTAAGGGGTTTAGCTTAAGTAATTTCAAAACACCATTTCATACTTATGAATGGTGTTTTGATTTCCTTAATTGAACTTAGGCTATTAAATACCTAAGCATCTACCCAAGGTTGATTAATTAAGTTATGAAACTTTTAGAATTTTTAGAATTTAATTTAAGTAGATAATTAATGAAATATCCCTTAATTAGGAGGAGATTAAGGCGAGAAAAGAGGGTTTAGGGAATAGCCTAGGGTAAATGCCCCAAAAATATTCCATAAACCTCCTACTCACTGGATCTAACCTTAATCAACACTACTCATAGGTTAAAATCACTACTCATACCCTAATTATGCTTAATTACATAAGGAGAGTAATTAAGGAAACCATATGCAATTCTTCTAATCAAGCCTTAAATAAATCTCAAGAAAATTAGGAGAGGTAGAAGTCATCCCCTAAAACATACCAAAGAAATTTGGGATTAATTAGAGGCTTAATTAAAAAGTAATTAACAAAATAAACTTTCCAATAAAACCCAAATTTAGAGAAAAGCATAATTAAAACTCATCAAAATTAATTTGAAAATGTTTTAGGTTTAATTATCTATCCATAAAATTTTATTTCATATTTTTATTAAATTTAAGGAGTTATGAATTTTAGAAGATCCTTAGTGAATTAAGAATTAATTAAAGCATTTTTTAACTAATCCTGCTCCTGCATGTGGTGTGGCGGTCAACCGCTTTACATGCGTCCGCCATGAGAGTCACTTAAACATCACATCCCAAATAGCGGCGATGGCAGCTTTTAATCCCGTCATCAGATCATATGACGACCAAGGATCTCCCAGTATTTTAAAATGAGTAATAGGAAATCTAAACGTGCTGAATTATCTCAGTTGTCCATCTAAAATTTGCGGATGGATGGTTGAGATCATCCAAGTTATTCCCCTTGATCAACAAAGATTGTCCATGATTAAGGGGAAGATCCAAGATAGCATGGATTCCAATCAAACTCAACCCACACCATCTAAAAGGCAGAGGGGCAAATCCAATGGTCAAAATTGATGGTGAAAATTTCTTTTCACGCTCCACACCAAGTAATGGAAAAAATCCTAAACCTCGCCGGTCAAATCCATCCAGAAGCTTAGATGAGACAAAGCCTTGCTAAGTTTTGAGCACTTGAGGTTGAGTGGATCATTCTATGGGTCCCTCCTATGCTTGAGCTTCATCTCCAATTCAATTCTCCCTTGCCTTTAGAACTTGGGAATCAACTTAGGTGAGCTTGACTTGGTCACCTAAGTGTGCTTGCAAAAGGAATTGGAAGGAAATGAAGTGTGGAAGAAGTTGGCAATACAATTGGCTTCCTCTATTTTCACTATTTGAAAATTGACAAATAGAAGAATGGAATGTGCTCTAGGATGCTTGCTATCACTCTCTGGCTCCTAGGTCTCACTAGCTCTCAATGAATTATGCATTTGAGTTTATTTTGGGGGATATCTCTCCCCTTGAAGGATCGGATGATAATGAACATGTCATTTTGATCTAATTGATCATAGGTTGAGGGTTGTTTGATCAGTTAGGAGTGTGCACATGGTCTATTTGAGCCAAGGAGTGGATTGCCAACCTCCCATGTGCTTGAATTTGAGCTTGAGAAGGTGTTTAAAATTTTAATTTTTGACCATAGGGTCGGGTTTGGTTGAGGGACCAAATGGGCTAACCCAAACTCATTAGGTTGGTTGCACCACTCTCTCCTAGGTCTTCTTGATCTTTTCGAAAATCCTCAAGTGAATGTGAAGAGGGTATGACCAAATTACCCATGGGTTAGGCCAAAATTTGTTCTATGGCCTAGAGGTAGGATGGTTATTTTGCTATTTTCCACTTTGGATATGTTGGGTATGTGGAGAAACTAGGTTTGGCCAAGTTTTAAGAGATTTGGAATTCAATGGGTAGGGTTCGGCTCATGTTGACCCATTTAGGTCAAAATAGGTCAACTTGGGTCAAGTTGACCAATAGGTCAAATTGGGTCAAACCAAGGGTTGGGTCAAGTTCATATGACCATTTGAAATGTTTTTGTTGCTTTGGTTTGATTCAATTTGGTATATATTTGATTTTGACTCATATGACTACATTTAGGTCAAATGGGTCAAGTTGACCTATTTGACCCATTTGACCTATTTGAAGTAGGTCAAGGGTAGGTTTATGTTTGGTTAGTCATATGGAGTGGATTGGTATCTTTGTTTCCAATCAATTTGGGTTAAGTTCAATTTTTGCTCAACATGACCCCTTTAGGTCATGTTGGGTCTAAGGTCAATTGGGCTAGGTTGGGTCTAGTTGTGAGGCTTTGGTCAAGTTCCACAAGTGATTTAGAATGGACTTGACTCATTGGTTTCAATCAATTTGGCTTAGATCAACTTCTGACACATTTTGACCCTTTAGGTCAAAATGGATCAACTTGAGTCAAGTGATCAATTTGGCTAGGTTAGGCTCAAATGTTGGCTTGGCCAAGTTCAAACATAAGTCATGAGTGAACTTAGGTCAATGGCTTCAATCAATTTGGCCTATGGTGGAATTTGGCTATGTTAGGTTCCATTTTGGGCAAAGTGTTGACTTGGTTGTCCCTTAGGTTTGACTTAGTTTGACCCAATTTGATTGATTGATCATCCAATGATGATTGTTAATCATGATGGGAGGGATATATGAGTTTGGTTCAATCCAATTTGGTTAGGATCAAAATTTAGTTCATAAGGGTACTTTAGGTCACTTTGGGTCAAGTGAGCCTAAGCAGGTCAAATGGCTTAGTCAAAGCTTGATTTGAAGTTGGTTAATCTTATATATGAACTTATGATAGAGATATAAATCCATTTACAAGTGTTTGAAGTCAAATGGATTTTGATCCATTTGAAGATTTCATATTCAAAGGAAGGATATGAAAGGGTTTAGGTTTGATTTTTGAACTAGGTTTTGAATATTTGATTGAAGTTTGGATTTATATATGAGCTCAGGATTATAGGATTGATTGAATCATGAGGAGAAATTAAGAGTTTGGCTTGATTTGAAATTTATTTGGCTAAGTTCAAGATTTTGACTTGAAAGGCTTAGATTAGATTTTGGATTGATTTGAGTTTGATTTTTGGAATATGTTTTGATTATTTTAGGTTAAGTCTTTAAAGAAGGATTAATGACTTAGGAAATTTTTGATGGATTTTGATCATGGGTTTCAATCATAGATTTCAATCATGGATTTCAATCATGGAATTGATTTGAGTTTGGAGAAAATCAAACAGAATTGATTTGGAGTTTGACTTGAAGGAAGGAAAGTCAGGAAAGGTTTATGCTAAGGTAGGAAGTTTTCCCCAACCCCCAAGGTATGACCTATTCCTATGGCTAACTCTTCTAAGTCTTCTAGGGTTAGGTTGAGTGTCCACCTAAGCACTAGATGTGTCTTAAGACTAAGGAACTCTTAACGTCTAAGAGAAGTCCTAAGCCTAAGATGGAGGGGTTGAGAGCTCATTCTAAAAATGAGATCAAAAAAGGGCTCCCAATAGGTGTGGTGTGACTGATAAGGAACACATATTGGTGTTGATCGAAATGATCAACAACATCGAGAGATCACAAACACTAACAAAAATAATCTATCCTTATCCCAAGGAAAAGAAAGAATCTAGAGCTTAGTGCAATGTGGCTCTAGTTATGTCCAAGATATAAGAGAGAGGGGAAAAATCCACTAAGGGATACAGTGTGGACCTTCCACTAGGGAAGCAGGTTCAAGTTATCCATAAGGGGATGAAAGGTTTGATTTGATTCTCACTGAGGAGAAAAAGATTTCATTTATTCTACTAGGTAAGAGAGTTGAATTTATTTCAAATTTTATTAGGTTTGAATTTTAAGATGGACCCTATTAGTTTGTAATAGATTGCACTAAGTAGGAGCCATGGAAGATAAGACCTAACTCAGATTTATCAATCCAAAGGGTAGACTACTAAACACATAGTAAGATTAGCCAACCAAAGGGATTCCTTTTGTTATATAATGACCAAGTTGGGAAGAAAGCACGAGGACTCACATCTTCCAAAATAAGAGGCCACTAGGGTGATCAGTTGGCAAGGCAATCAAACTTGACTAGGCTATTGAGTGAATGCCACTAGGGGACTTAAATCAGCTCAAGAATAGTCAAGATTGATTTCATTTTTAATTTTATTTATTTTGATGGATTCTGTCAGTTTACGATGGATCAAACTAAGAAGGAGCTTGCAGAAGCCTAGACCTATCTTAAATTTACTGAACTAAAGGGAGTAGCTTCTCGGCCGATGGGAAAACTATCCGACCAAAGGAGTTCCTTTTAGTTTGCAATAATCAATTTAAGGCAAGAAAGCTTAGGAACTCATATCTTCCACTAAAAGATCACTTGGGTGATCAGTTCCTTTGGGAAACAAATCAAACTTGTCCTAGGCTTCCCATCGATTTATGATAATCATGCTAGAAAGAATGTGTCATAGTTTTACACCTTTCAAAGCAGAATGATTGCCACGGTAACCTGCTCATAGAAAAATAGATTGAACTTGACTAAAGGTCGACTATACAGTGAGTTCTGACATAGGGATTTATCTCAACTCAAGTAGTTAGGCAATTCCTATAAGAAATTTTGCTGACACTGCCCTAAAGATAGGATGCCTGCTTGGGAAAAGGTGCTCTTTAGAGGATTGAATTCTTAATCCACAAGCAAATTAATTTTGTTTATTTATTTTAGTTTATTTTATCATGGACCCTATTAGTTTGCGAGGGATCAAACTGAGAAGGAGCTTATGTCAGCCTAGACCTATCTTAGATTTACTGAACCAAGGGAGAATGTGTGCATTTGCTAAACAAATTCTCCATCCATAAGGGTGGCTACTAGGAAAGGGGAACTGTCCAATCCAAAAGTAACTCGAGTAGTGTGGGATGGGGCTAATAAGGGCTTAATCCAACACCCTAGAGAAGATGACATGGCTAGTCATATATCTAATAAGTATTCAGTGTCCAACTCAAGGAGAAAGTACGGGGACTCATATCTACCAAGACTGGTATACTCACTGGGTGAGTCACTGCCAGCATGGAGAACATCAACCAACCTAAAGTGCTTGATGGTTTGTAATAATCAGCCTAGGAAGAAAGCTCGGGGACTCACATCCTCCTATATTGGAACTAACTACTAGGATAATATGTATTTGACTCGACAGGTGTTATCTGACCTAGAGCGAATACTGAGTTAATGCCACTAGGGGACTTATATCAACTTACAAGTAGTCAAGAGGAAAGGAGCCTCTAGGGAAATTACCCTAAACCTCAAATATACTCAACCTAATTAGAGCATGATGGCTAGTTCAAGAAAAAAGCTGTGGGACTCACATCTTCTTAAATAAAGTCAACATGAGGGTAGCAGGTGAAGTACCATGCTAACAAGGCACTCTTTATTTTGCAATGATCAAGATAGGAAGAAAGCGCGAAGACTCACATCTTTCAATAAGTGACCACTGGGGTGACATACTAGCTAGGTAGCATGTAGACCTGACCTAGAGCAGCTAATGAGTGAGTGCCATAGGTGGCTTGCTCCCACATCAAAATAGCTTGAGACAAAAGATTTGTGTTTGAATGTGCATGTGTTTAAAATAAATAGGATGCCTCTAGGGGACTCTTACACCTACCTTAAAACACGCTGGGGAATTGATGAAAAGGTGCCATGGATGGCAAACAGATTCCCACCAAGAAAGAATGCCGCTTAGGTTCTCTCACTCTTATCTTAGTTATACAAATCAAAATAGGATGCCTCTTGGGTTCTCTTACACTTATTCTAATAGCTTCAGATTATGTTTGTGTTGTGAAAGAGGGATAGGATGCCACTGGGGGACTATTACACCTAGCCTAAACACATCACGGTGGATTCGCAAGACAAGCAAACAACACTTTGAAAGAAGAGAAGATTTGATGATATGGAATCAAGTTTTGTTCTTTTCATTAATGATTTTTTTCAAACGTGATTGGTTTCATGGGTAATATTTCTTTAGATAGAGCTCATTATTTGGAAGCATTGGGTGTTCCCCTTTATAATCAATAAGCTGATAAGATCTTCCTTTGTAGGCCTTCTCTATGACATAGGGGCCTTCCCAAGTGGGTTCAAATTTGCCTCCCATCTTTTGATGGGCAATAATTGGTCTCCTTAAGACTAACACAAGTTCTCTTTCTTAGAAAGACCTAGGGTGGACAAGCTTATTTTGAGCTTGAATCATTTTGGCCTTATACAACTCGAGGTTCTAGCATGCCTGTAGGTGACTCTCCTCCAAACCTTTGAGCTCTTCTAACCGCAACTTTGCATTCTGCTCTGTAGTGATCTTGCTACTCAGTGTTATCTTTAGTGATAAGAGTTGAACTTCTAAGGGAAGAACAGCTTCAAACCCATTCACTAAAGAAAATGAGATAGATTGAGTTGGAGTTTGATATGTGGTGCAGTAGGCCTACAAGGCTTCAACCAACAGCTCATTCTACTATCATTTATTGTCATCAAGAGTCTTCTTCAGTATCTAGATGAGAGTTTTGTTGAATGCTACTGCTAAGCCATTAGCTCAAGGATAGTAGATGGTGGAGTATCTCCATTCAATACTGTGTCTTCTATCAAAGCTATTGATCTTTGGCTTTTGAATGCAGTACCATTATCAGATATAATTCATCATGGCACCCCAAACCTATATACGATATGGTTCTTGAAAAACTGAAGCACATGGTGAGCTGTGACCTCTCTGAGTGGGATGGCTTCTGCCCACTGGGAAAAGTAATTAGTGATAGTTAAGATGATCTGATGCCCTTTGGAAGAAGGAGGATCGATCGGACCTGTCGGTACTGTACTCAAATGGCCAATGTGGGGTGAAGAATGTTGGGTGGTTGGTGGAGGACCACAAAGTGCACCTAACACTGATGGCATCTCCTAGTTATGACCATGCAATATGTGATCATAAAAAGTCTTGTGATCTTCATCTTCATCTTCGGACCTGATTGATGAGCTCCATAAAGACCTGAGTGTACCTCGGTTATAATGTCATGGGCTTCATGTTTTTCTAAATAAGGTAATCACATTTGATCAAAGGATTGGCGAAACCAGGTGCCATCAACAAGAGTATAAAAGATAGCTCTCTGTTTCACTTGATGGGCTTGTGATTTCTCTTGAGGTAGTTTGCGGTGTTCAAGTAATCTATGAGCTGCCTCCAATTTAGCTCCTTTTCCATTTCGGCAATGACAACCTCCCCTTCAAGAGAAAGTCTCTCGATGAGTTCAGCATCAATAAGGGATAGTCCTGTCTATTTTGGACCCTTATTAAAATGGACTCATCTTCCAAACATGCCAATTCTTTGGCAAATTTGGCCAAAGCATCTGCTACTATGTTCTCTGCTTAGGGAACCTTGTAGATGATGACTTCAGGAATTTGGGCCAACAGCTTCATGGTATACTCATAGTAATGACGAAGCTTAGGCTTGAGGACTTGGTAGGACCCAGCAATCTGGTTGATGACCAACTAAGAATCCCCAAAGATGTTGATGCTCTTAACACTATTAGTGATGGATAACTCTAAACTGGCAATCAAAGCCTCATACTCAGCTTCGTTATTAATGCACTATGAGAATCTCATCATATGGCAGTTTGGAGTTAAAAGAACTATTCCTACCTCTGCCTTTCCTAGGAGAATAGATCGTGGTGCTTAACCCTTAAAAAAGAAGCAACACCATCAAATATATCTCCCATCAGTGATTGTCGATCTCCCATAAGTTCATGATTTGTTCATTGGGGAGATCATCACTAAGCAGGGGATAAACAGGAAGTGGGTGTGTTGCTAAGAAATCTGCTAGTGCCTATCCTTTTACCACATGGAGGGGTATGAAAGTGTTATCGAATTGTGAGAGAATCATGGACCAATGAGCCAAATGTTCAAAAAGTGTTTGCCGTGTCATGAGGTACTACAGTGGATTGGTTCGGGAGATCAAGTTCACCTTAGGAGAAAGCATATAATGTTGTAGCTTCTGAGATGCAAAGATCAAATCTAGGTAATGTTTTTTAATAGGTGGATAGTTTATTTCAGCAAGGATCAGATGATGGCTGAGGTAGTAGAGAGTGTTCTCCTTCCTTCATCATTGTCTTGGCCCAGCAGAGCACCGAGAGAGTCATCCAAAGCAGCAGTGTAAAGGATCAGTGGCCTGCTCGAGATAGGGGCTTCTAGAACTGACATTTTCACCAAGTACTCTTTGATATCTTTGAAAGTGTGCTAGCACTTATCATCCCACTTAAACTTGACATCCTTTTTGATAAGTGCTGAGAATGGTTTCCATCTCCCTGATAAGTTTGAGATAAAGCATCTTAGATATGCTAGCCATCCTTGAGAGGATCTGAGTTGAGTTAAAGTCTTAAGAGGTGGCATTTCTAAGGTAGCTTTAATCTTTTCAAGATCTATTTCTATTCCTCGGTGTTGAATAATAAATCCAAGGAATTTTCCTGAAGTGACTCCGAATGCACACTTTAGGGGATTTATTTTGAGGTTATATTTTCTTAACCATCAAAAACTACTCTCACGTCAAAGAGATGGTCTTTATTTTCTAAGCCTTTGACTACTAGATCATCAATGTAGCACTCAACTTGATGATGGATGAGTTCATTGAAGATCTAAGTCATGGCCCGTTGGTATGTAGCACCGACATTTTAAGGTGAAAGGCCTGACCTATAATAAAGATTCTGATCGAGGTTCAGAAAGCAGTGTTTCTTTCATCTTCAGGAGACATCTTGATTTGGTTATGGCTAGATGACCCATCCATGAAAGAGAAGATAGCATGAGATGAGGCAATGCCCACCATTAATTCTAGTATAGGAAGAGAAAACTCATCTTGAGGACATGCCTTATTTAAGTCCCTAAAATTGATGCAAATGCAAATTTGGCCATTCTTCTTCTTAACTAGGATGACACTAGCTAACCAGGTAGAAAATTTTTCTTCCCTTTTGAAACCAGCATTGATCAATTTATTGACTTTAGAAATGACTTGTTGTTCAATTTCTAATCGCATGCATTTAGGAGCTTGCTTAATAGGGGTAATATTAGGGTCTATAGTTAGCTTGTGGACTACTATGTTAGGAGATAATCCAGGCATTTCTTCATAACTCCATGTGAAATAGTCTTTAAACTCAATCAATAGCCTAACTAAGTCATTGGTTTCTTCTTCATTCAGCAATGAATTGATATATGTCGGGCAAGGATTTTCTTTTGATCTGAGGTTGATTTCTTTAAGCTTGTCTATTGTTGAATGAATCTCATCTTCAAACTCTAGCAGTGCCTCTTTGACTTAGAGAGATCATCTAGATCATCTGAAGCTTCTAAACACATATTTTTATAAGAGTTGGGGATATGTGAGAAGAAACTATTGGATTCCAAATGGTTAGTAACAAGTAGGCAATAATCTTCATCATCGACCAGACCCACTATATCGAATCCTAGTCATGCTCTTGATTGTGCTTCCCTGCCTATATTATTCCATAGCTTTTTGAAGTATTTGACCCATGCTTGGACCATGTGTGAGGAACTAAACCTTTCTGTATAAGATTTTCAACACAAGGCAAGTAAAAGTCAAAAGCTAATTTCATTAATTCTTTAAAAGTATCTTCATCAAGTCCTACATCAAGCTCTGGACTTGAGGATGATGAACCCAAAATGAACTTCTTCTGCTTCATGTCACTGGAAGACTTAAGGACTTCCTTAACTACTAAACCTTCAACTTTCTAAGATGTAAGTGAGGTTAGAGCTAAGGTTCTTAACTACTGCCTAATAGTTTCACATAAACTATATTCAAATACTTTGCTTTGCTTTGAGACCTAGTCTTCGTCTCTGTTTGGATCAAAAGTCACCTCCAATGGAACTCGCTGAGAGGGGTTGGTTGGTATACTAATCAAATTAGACTCATCCTCCGAGCTAGATTCCAAATCTATGTGAAAAGTAGGGGTACTCCTATGAACTGGGACATGACTTTTATTGGCTGAAGGCCAACTAAGGGGTCTCCCACCTCTGGAACTGCCTCTGTTTCTGCCTCTGCCTTTGTCTAGTAGAGGTTGAGCCATTCTACCCACATGTCTATATGATGGAATGAACTATGGGTGGAATGTGATATGTTGATTTATTTCTTCTTCAATTCCCTTTTCTTTTGTACTTGGACTTTAATTTTTCTTTTCATTTTGTTTTATCTTTCCTTTTACTTCATTTTCTTTTTTCTTTTGTATTTTCATTTTAATTTTGTCCAAGTTCATGAGAAATGGTATTTTGAGGAAGATAGTAGGTCCCATCCTCATAAATCTCAACCTCTCTAACTGAAAATAGTTTTTATCCCCATTAACATGGTACTCTATTCCATCTTTTTTGAACTAATGCAGTGATGTGAACAATCTTATTTTGATGTATCTAAGGCCTACCAAGCAAAGTAGTAATTCAAGTATTTGAATCAATGATGTAGAATTTAGCTTCAGTCTTTCAGTCAACTATCTCCAAAGGTAACACTTTATAACTTAATGCCCGCTCACCTTGATCATTGAATTGTCTCAACATCATCCTATCATCTCGAAGTGTAGAGATGTCATCTTCAAATAGGCAAGGGTCTTTAGACTCATAATGTTCACCGATGCACTTGAATCCATGAGAACCCTAGCGAGTCTGAACTTGTCCATGTCGATTGTGATGTATAGGCGACGGTTGTGCTCCAAGTCTCATAGAAGGAGGTCTTCATCTGTGAAGGTGATTGGTTGGGCTTCTTTTGCATAATGTGCTTCCTCACTTATAACAGTCAGCTGAGCTAAGCATATTTCAGGATCAAGGAGGGCCTTGATTATTGATTCCCTCATCTCATTAGATAAGACAAGGGCATCATATAAGCTTAGCTTAAGTTGCAACTTTCTTAGATGAGAAAGGATGTTGTAGTCCACCTTCGTCTGATCTTCCATAAGCATATCCAAGGGTGGAGTATCCTGTGGAAGGGATTCTCAATCTTCAGTACCAATGACTTGTTTCCATCTATCTTGAGGTGCTACCCTAGGAGGTAGAACCTTGCCACTACGGAGGTTGACTTCGGTAATCTCTGGAGGCAAGGTGATGGAAGGTTCTACCCGCACTTCATTCTCACCTATGACTTCTCCTATGGGACTCTCAGAATCATATGATTCCAAGTCTATCTTGAGAACCCATAGTATTCAGAGTTGGAAAGTCCAACTTTGAATCAGAAAGAGAAAAATAAAAATTATTATAGTTAATTAGACTTGAAGAGTTATCATTAGGAATAGAAGAAGACAACTCATCAGAAGAGACACAGATGTAATTCAAAGTAGCTTTATTCTTCAATTTCTTGGAATTATTTGGGGTACAATGTAGTAGAAGTAGAATGGGGAGGATTTGATGCTATTATTTGATACAAGAGTTCTCTAGTAGAAGAAAATAGGGAAGAAGTCATGGAAGGAGCACCTAAAGGCTGAGAATGGACACGATCGTTGAGGTAGGCTATCTTGTGGCGCTATGCTGCTTGGCAATCACTTTCTGACTTTTGCGGCCTTAAACCTTAGTGTTGGAGGTTTGAGGTTTCAACACTACAAAAGCTTCTTAATCTTCTGAATTATTTTCTTAAAGGTTTTAGACAAAGAAATGTCCCAACCTTCTTTGGTTTTAGTATGATTGCTTGTATCCCCAAAGATTACCCTAATGGAAGTAGAAGGTTGTTCTACAAGGTATTCCTTTGGGATAACTACATCACTGATCTTGAAAGTGTGTTCACGCCGGTCCTTGAATGTGAAACAATCCTCTAAAATGTGGCCTAGCATATGGTGGTAAGGGAAAAAGTTTGGAACATGATTTTTTCCTACTTCCTCCGGTCTCCTAGGCTCGGGTAGCTAAAAATTAGGTTTAGGTATTTCTATTTATTTTATTTTTTTGGTTTTAATAGTTTACATTTAGGTTTTTAAATTTTTAGGGTTTAAGGTTTAGGGTTTAGGATTTAGGGTTTAGGTTTTAGGTTTTAGGTTTTAAGGTTTAGGGTTTAGGGTTCTATGTTTTGGGTTGTATTTTTAGGGTTTAGGGTTTTAGGGCTTTAAGGTTTAGGGTTTAAGGTATAGGGTTTAGAGATAAGGGTTTTGGGTTTAGCATTTAGGGTTTCGGGTTGTAGGTTTTAGGGTTTAGCATTTAGGGTTTTGGGTTTAGGGTTTAGGGTTGAGGGTTTGGGGTTTTTTAGGGTTCAGGGTGTAGGGTTGAGGGTTTAGGGTTGTAGGTTTAGAGTTTAGGGTTTAGGGTTAGTTTTAGGGTTTAGGGTTTAGGGTTTAGGGTTTAGGATTTAGGGTTTAGGGTTTAGGCTTTATGGTTTAGGGAGTTTTTTTAAAAAAATTTAAGTAAACTAATAGGTTTAGATTTATTTTGTTTATTTTGTTTATTAATTTTAGTTAATTTTATTTTATTTATTTATGTTTATTTATTATTTTTATTTAGTTTAATTTATTTATTTTAGGTTTTTTTATTTTAATTTACATTTTTTATTTTAGTTTATTTGTTAGGTTTATGTTTATGCTTATTTTTTTAGTTTAGTTTTATTTTTATTTTATTTTTTCGGTTTGTGTTTTAATTTTTATGTGTAGGTTTAGGTTGAAGTTTTTATTTTATTTTTTTAGGTTTCAATTTTAGATTTTTATTTTAGGATTATTATTAAGTTTAATTTTTTAGTTTAGGTATAGGTTTATTTTTAGTTTATTTTATTTTAGTTTAGGGTTTAGGTTTAGTTTATTTTCTAGTTTAGGTTTACATTTTATTTATTTTAGTTTAGTTTAATTTATTTTGTTTATTTTATGTTAGGTTTTTTTATTTAGGGTTTAGGTATTATTTTTTATTTATTTTTAGGTTTTGTTTTTAGGTTAGTTTTTTTTTTAGCTTTAGGTTTTTATTTAATTTATTTTATTTTATTTTAGGTTTATTTTCTTTTTATTTTATTTAGGTTTTTTATTTTTAGGTTTATTTTATTTTTTAGTATAATTTAGGTATTTATTTATTTTATTATAGTTTAATTTTTATTTTTCTTTATTTTAACTTATTTTTAAGTTTAGGTTTAGGTTTAGGTATTAGTTTAGGTTTTTAGGTTTATAGGTTTTTAGGGCTTAGGGCTTAGGGTTTAGGGTTATCTTGGGTTATTTAGTTAGTTTAGTCAGGATTTAAGTTTTAAGGTTTGCGTCATTTAAGGATTTAGGGTTTAGGATTTAGGGTTTAGGTGATTTAGGGTTTAGGGTTTAGGGTTAGGGTTTAGGTAGGTTTAGGTTTAGTTTAGGTTTAGGTTTAGGGTAGGTTTTAGGGTTAGTTTTAGTGTTTAGGGTTTAGGGTTTAGTGTTTAGGATTTAGGGTTTAAGGTTTAGGGTTTAGAGGTTTTTTAAATTAAGTAAATCAGTAGGTTTAGGTTTATTTAGTTTATTTTTTAATTAATTTTAGTTTATTTTATTTTATTTAGGTTTATATTTTATTTATTTATTTTAAAGGTTTATTTATTTTATTTTGGTTTTTTTATTTTATTTTTTAGGTTTAGGTTTAAGTTTATGTTTATTTTTTGGTGTAGTTTTATTTTTATTTATTTTTTAAGTTTAAGTTTTATTATTTTTAGGTTTAGGTTTAGATTTTTATTTTATTTTTTTAGGTTTAGGTTTATTTTTATTTTATTTCATTTTATTTAGGTTTTTGGTTTAGGTTTAGGTTTCATTTATTTTAGGTATATGATTATGTTTTATTTTTTTTAGTTTAGTTATTTTAGTTCAGGTTCAGGTTTATTTTATTTTTATTTTAGGTTTAAGTTTTTGTTTGAGTTTAGGGTTTAGGTTTAATTTATTATTTATTTTTAAGTTTATTTTTTAGGTTTAGGTTTTTATAAAGTATTTTTTTATTTTATTTTAGGTTAATTTTATTTTTATTTTACGTTTAGTTTTATTTTATTTAGGTTTTTTATTTTTGGGTTAACTTTATTTTTAGCTTAGTTTAGATATTTATTTATTTTATTTTAGTTTAATTTTTATATTTTTATTTTATTTTCTTATTATGTTTCATTTTTGGTTTTAGTTTATGTTTTTATTTTATTATATTTTATTTTATTTAGGTTTAGACTTCTCTATTTATTTTAGTTTTTGGTTTTATTATGTTTAGGTTTAGGTATTTTGATTTTTAGGGTTTAAGGTTTAAGGTTTAGGATTTAGGGTTTAGGGTTTAGGATTTAGGTAAAGCGAGGTTTAGGGTTATAGTTTTAGGTTTAGGGCTTAGGATTTTGGGGTTTAGGGGTTTAGTGAGGTTTGGGGTTTAGGGTTTAGGGTATAGGGTTGAGGGTTTAGGGTTGTAGATTTAGAGTTTAGGGTTTAGGGTTTAGGGTTTAGCGTTTAGGGTTTAGGGTTTAGGGTGTTTTTAAAAAAAGAATTAATTAAACTTATAGCTTTAAATTTATTTAGTTTTTTTATTTATTTAGTTTATTTTATATTATTTATTTATGGTTATTTATTATTTTTATTTAGTTTAGTTTATTTATTTTTGGTTTTTTATTTTAGTTTATTTATTAGGTTTAAGTTTATGCTTATTTTTTAGTTTATTTTTATTTTCTTTTTTAGGTTTACATTTTATTTTTTATGTTTAGGTTTAGGTTGAAGTTTTTATTTTATTTTTTTAGGTTTCAATTTTAGATTTTTATTTTATGATTATTATTAGGTTTAATTTTTTAGTTTAGGTGTAGGTTTATTTTTAGTTTATTTTACTTTAGTTTAGGGTTTAGGTTTAGTTTATTTATGGTTTAGGTTTAGGCTTTATTTAGTTTAGTTTAGTTTATTTTATTTTGTTTATTGTAGGTTTAGTTATTTTTTTAAGGTTTAGGTTATATTTTTTATTTATTTATAGGCTTTATTTTTAGGTTTTTTATAGGTTTAACTTTTTATTTAGTTTTTATTTTATTTTATTTTCAGTTTATTTTATTTTTATTTTGTTTAGGTTTATTTTTTTAGTATAGTTCAGGTTTTTTTTATTTTAGTTTTATATTTATTTATTTTAGGTTTAGGTTAAGGTTTAGGTTTAGGTTTAGATTTTAGTTAAAGTTTTTATTTTATTTTATTTTTCTATTTTATTTAGGTTAAGGTTTTTTTATTTATTTTATTTTTAGTATTTCTTTAGTTTAGGTTTAGGTTTTTAGGTTTTTAGGGTTTATGGTTTAGGGTTTAGGTGTTTAGGGTTTAGGGTTGCAGGTTTTAGGGTTATAGTTTAGGGTTTAGGGTTTAGAGTTTAGGGTTTAGGGCTTAGAGTTTATAGTTTTAAGCTTTAGGGTTTAGGGTTTAGGGTTTAGGGTTTAGGGTTCAAGGTTTAGAATTTATGGTTAGTTTTAGGGTTAAGGTTCTTTTTTTTAATTAAATAGACTGTCGATTTTGATTTATTTAATTTATTTATTTTAGTTTATTTTATTTTTTATTTCTATTTACCTTTATTTTTATTGTTATTTAGTTTAGTTTATTTAATTTACGTTTGTTTATTTTATTTTAGGATTTCTATTTTGGTTTGTTTTTTAGGTTTAAGTTTAGGATAAGTTTTATTTTTTTAGTTTAGTATTATTTTTATTTTGTTTTTTAGGTGTAGGTTTAATTTTCTATTTTTAGGTTCAGATTTAGGTTTTTATAATTTTTAGGTTTAGGTTTTAGGTTTTTATTTTAGGTTTATTTTTAGGTTTTATTTTTTAAGTTAGCTTTAGGTTTATATTTAGTTTATTTTATCATATTGAGTTTAAGGTTTAGATTTAGTTTATTTTAGGTTTAGGTTTTAAGTTTTATTTATTATAGTTTAGTTTATTTTTGTTTAGGTTTAGGTTTATTTTATATTATTTATTTTAGGTTTAAGATTTTTTTTAAAATTTAGGGTTTAAGATTTATTTTTTTATTTGTTTCTAAATTTTATTTTTAAATTTATTTTTTAGGTTTAGGTTTTATTTAGTATTTATTTTATTTCAATTTAGGTTTATTTTATTTTTTAGTTTAGTTTAGGTTTTTATTTATTTTATTTTTACATTTTGGTTTAGGTTTAGGTTTAGGTTTTTATTTTATTTAGGTTTAGGTTTTTTATTTACTCTATTTTTTAATTTAATTAGTTTAAATTTTGGTTTTTGGGTTTTTAGGATATTGGGCTTAGGGTTGTAGGTTTAGAGTTTAGGATTTAGGGTTAGTTTTAGGGTTTAGGGTTTAGGGTTTATGCTTTAGGATTTAGGGGGTTTTTTTTAATGTAAGTAAACCAATAGGTTTAGATTTATTTAGTTTATTTTTTATTTATTTTAGTTTATTTGATTTTTTTATTTATGTTTACTTTTTATTTTTATTTAGTTTAGTTTATTTATTTTAGGTGTATTTGTTTTAGTTTAGGTTTTATTTTACTTGATTTTTTAGGTTTAGTTTTATGCTTATTTTTTAGGTTTAGGTTTTATTTTATATTTTTAGATTTAGGTTAAGGTTTTGTTTTGTTTTTTTAGGTTTAGGTTCTAGGTTTTTATTTTAGGTTTATTTTTAGGTTTTATTTTTTAGTTTAGGTTTATGTTTATTTTTAGTTTATTTTATTTTATTTAGTTTACAGTTCAGGTTTAGTTTATTTTAAGTTTAAATTTAGGATTTATTTATTTTAGTTTAGGTTTAGGTTTATTTTATTTTCTTTATTTTATTTTTATTTTAGGTTTAGGTTTTTTTAGTTTAGTGTTTACGTTTTATTTTTATATATTTTTAGGTATATTTTTTAGGTTTATGTTTTTATTTAGTTTCTATTTTATTTTATTTTTTGGTTTATTTTATTTTTATTTTATGTTTACTTTTTATTTTATTTAGTTTTTATTCTTAAGTTTAATTTATTTTTTAGTTTAGTTTATGTTATTATTTTTTTTAGGTTTAGGTTAAGGTTTTAGTTTATGTTTTTAGTTTATTTTAATTTATTATTTTATTTAGGTTTACATTTTTTTTATTTTATTTAAAGCTTTTTTTAGTTTACATTTAGGATTTTAGGTTTTTAGGGTTTTGGGTTTTGGGTTTAGGTTTATGGTTTAGGGTTTTAGGTTATTGGGTTTAGGCTTTAAGCTTTAGGCTTTATGGTTTATTTTTTAGGGTTTAGGGTTTAGTGATTATTGTTTAGGGTTAGCTTAGGGTTTATGGTTTGTTTAGGATTTAGGGTTTAAGGTTTAGGGTTTAAGCTTCAGGGTTTAGGATTTTTAGGGTTTAGGGTTTAGGGTTTAGGGTTTAGGTTTAGGGTTTTATAGTTTAGCATTTAAGATTTAGGGTTTATGGTTTAAGTTTTAGTTTAGGGTTTAGGGTTTATGATTTTTGTGGATTTAGGGTTTAGGGTTTAGGGTTGTAGGTTTAGGGTTTAAGATTTAGGATTTAGGGTTTAGGGTTTAAGATATTTGGGTTTTTTGTTAATAGAGAACAAATTCATATTCAATATTTCTTCTTTTTGATTTCATCAACCAAGTAACACACCAAGTTTTCAAAGACACAAGCGATGACTTAGATCAAAAATGAGCATGCATAGAGCAAATCAAAAAGCTTAGACAACATGAACTGTTTCTACTATAAAGACATAGTTCCATAAGCAACAGATCGGATTGGCCTTTCTTCAGTTTCTCAAGTTCCCATTAGAACTACCCCAGCCACTCGAGTAGTGGGATCCACCATCATAGTGTTTAGGGTTTAGGGTATTAGAGTTTATGCTTTAGGGTTTATAGTTTAAGGTTATGGTTTAGGGTGTAGGGTTTTAGGGATTAGGGTATTAGGGTTTAGGATTTAGGGTTAGGGTTTAAGGTTTAAGGTTTAGGGTTTAAGCTTTAGGGTTTGGGTTTAGGATTTAAGGTTAGTTAAGGTTTAGAGTTTAGTGGTTTGTTTAGTTTAGGGTGGTTTTAAGGTCTTTAGGGTTTTGGGTTAGTTTAGGGTTTAGGTTTTAATAATTAGGGTTTAAGGTTTAAGGTAAAAGTTAAGGTTATAGGTTCTAAGGTTTAGCATTTAGCGTTTAGGGTTTAGGGTTAATTTAGGATTTAGGGTTTAGAGTTTTTTAGGGTTTAGGGTTTAGGCTTATAGATTTTGGGTTTTAGGTTTAGGGTTAGTTTTAGGGATTAACGTTTAAGGTTTAGGGTTTAGGATTTAGGGTTTAGGATTTAGGATATAGGGTTTAGGGTTTAGGATTTTGGGTTTTGGGTTTTTTTAATTAAGTAAACTAGTAGGTTTAGGTTCATTTAGTTAATTTAGTTTATTTTTTTATTTATTTTAGTTTATTTTATTTTTATTTCTATTTAAGATTATTTTTTATTTCTTATTTTTTATTTATTTTAGTTTAGGTTTTTTATTTTAGTTTATTTTTAGTTGAGTTTTTTTTTTAATTTTTTTAGGTTTAGGTTTTATTTTTTATTTTTAGGTTTAGGTTTAGGTTTTTATTTCATGTTTTTAAGTTTAGTTTTTAGGTTTTTATTTTTAGTTTATTTTTCAATTTTACTTTTTAGGTTAGGTTTATTTTTTGTTTATTTTATTTTATTTAGTATAGGTTTAGTTTATTTTGCATTTAGGTTTAGGTTTTATTTATTTTACTTTAGTTTATTTTAATTTCAGTTTAGGTTTATTTTATATTTTATATTTTATTTTTATTTTAGGTTTAGGTTTTTTTTAGTGTAATGTTTGAGTTTTAATTTTTATTTATTTTTAGGTTTTAATTTTATATTTTTTTAGGTTTAAGCATTTAGTTTGTTTTTATTTTATTTTATATTAGGTTTATTTTATTTTTATTTTACGTTTAGTCTTTATTTTAGTTAGGTTTTTTATTCTTAGGTTTTTTAATTTTTTAGTTTTGTTTAGATTTTTAATTATTTTATTTTAATTTATTTTTATTATTTTATTTTATTTTTATGTTTAGGTTTAAGTTTTGGTTTTTATTTTATTTTAATTTTTTATTTTATTTGGTTTATATTTTTTTTATGTTTTATTTTTAGATTTTATTTAGTTTAGGTTTAGGTTTTTATGTTTTTAGGGTTTAGGGTTTAAGGTTTAAGGTTTAGGGTTTTAAGGTTTAGGTTAGGTTTTACAGTTTAAGGTTTAGGGTTTAGTGTTCAGGCTTTAGGGTTTACAGTTTTTAGGGTTTAGGATTTTGGGTTCAGTGTTAGCTTAGGATTTTTTTTTAAATTAAGTTAATCGGAAGGTTTAGGTTTATTTAGTTTTTTTTATTATTTATTTTAGTTTATTTTATTTTTTATTTGTACATATGTTTAATTTTTATTTTTATTTAGTTTAGTTTATTTATTTTAGGTTTATTTAGTTTAGTTTAGGTTTTTATTTTAGTTTATTTTTTAGGTTTAGGTTTTATTTTTATTTTTAGATTTAAGTTTAGGTTTTTATTTTATTTTTTTTGGTTTATGTTTTATGTTTTTATTTTAGGTTTATTTTGAAGATTCATTTTTAAATTTTGTGCTTCAGTTTATTTTATTTGATTTTTTTTATTTAGTTTAAATTTAGTTTACGTTTAGGTTTTATTTATTTTAGTTTAGCTTATTTTAGTTTAGGATTAGGTTTATTTATTTTTTATTTTGAGTTAAGGTTTTTTTTTAATTTAGGGTTTTAAGTTTTATATTTTATTTATTTTTAGGTTTTACTTTTAGGTTTAGGTTTTCATTTAGTTATTATTATTATTTTTTATTTTAGGTTTATTTTATTTTTATTTATGTTTATTTTTAATTTATTTATTTTTTATTCTTAGGTTTATTTTATTTTTTAGTTTAGTTTAGGTTATTATTTATTTTATTTTAGTTTATTTTATTTTATTTTTAGGTTTAGGTTTATGTTTTAGTTTATGTTTCTATTTTATTTTAAGGTTTTATTTTGTTTAGGTTTAGGTTCAAGTTTTAGGTTTTTAGGGTTTAGGGTTTATAGTTTAGTGTTTAGGGTTTAGGGCTTAGGGTTTTACGGTTTAGGGTTTTAAGGTTTAGGGTTTAGGGTTTAGTCTTTAGGCTTTAAGGTTTAAGATTTTTAAAAGGTTTAGGGTTTAGTTAGGTTAGTTTCTTTAGGTTTAAGGTTTAGGTTTCTTTATGGTTTAGGGTTAGTTTAGGGTATTAGGGTTTATGGTTTAGGGTTAAGGTTAGGGTTTAGGGTTTAGGGTTTACGGTTTAAGGTTTAGTGATTATAGTTTTTTAGGGTTTAGGTCTTATGGTTTAGGGTTGTAGGTTTAGGGTTTAGGGTTTAGGGTTTTAGGGTTTATGGTTTAAGGAATAGGGTTTTAGGGTTTAGGGTTTAGGACTTAGGGTTTAGGGTTTTTAGGCTATATGGTTTAGGGTTTAGGTTTTGGGTTTAGGGTTTAAGTTTTCGTTTAAGGTTTAGTTTTTTATTTTGGGTTTAGGTTTTTTGGTTTTTTTAATAGAGAACAAATTTAGATTCAACATTTCTTTTTTTTTTTGATTTCATCAACCAAGTAACACACCAAGTTTTGTAAGACATAAGTGACGACATGGATAAAAAATGAGCACGCATAAAGAAAAATAAAAACCCTAGATTACTAGAACTGTCTCTACTATAGAGACACAGTTCCATAAGCTGCTGATCGGATAGACCATTCTTGATTTCTCCCATCAAAAGCCTCTTGACTGGGATCCACCATCATATCCTCGATCTCTTCCTCCTCATCACCACCATGGCTATAACCTTTATGCTCCTCCCACCTCCACCACCTGCTTTGCTCACCACCAACCCCATATCGCACCTCTAGATCCCCACCACCATTCGATGCCTCGCCTTCGCCTCCATAGACAGATCTAGACTAAGCCTGGTTGATGGTGATGCCATCAAGGTTCTGCCCATTCTTAGGGTTTAAGTTTATTTTTTATTTATTTAGTTACTTTAGGTTTAGGTTTAGGGTTTGGGGTTTAGGATTATGGTTTAGGGTTTAGGGTTTTAGGGTTTAGGGTTTATGCTAGGGTTTAGGGTTTAGGGTTATGGTTTAGGGTTTAGGGTTAGGGTTTAGGGTTTAGGGTTAGGCTTTAGGGTTTAGGATTTAGGATTTAGTGTTTAGGCTTTAGTGTTTAGGGTTTTGAGGGTTTAGGGTTTATGGTTAGTTAAGGCTTTAGGCTTTAGCTCTATGGTTTAGGGTTTAGGTTTATTTTTTAGTTGAGTTTTATGTTTATTTTATTTTATAGGTTTAGGTTTTATTTTTTATTTTTTTTTAGGTTTAGGTTTTTATTTTATTTTTTAGGTTTAGGTTTTAGGTTTTTATTTTAGGTTTAGTTTTTGGTTTTATTTTTTTTGTTTAGGTTTAAGTTTAGTTTATTTTAGGTTTAGGTTTAGGTTTTATTTATTGTAGTTTAGTTTACTTAATTTTAAGTTTAGGTTTATTTTTTTTATTTTAGGTTTAGGGTTTTTTTTTTTAGTTTAGGATTTAAGTCTTATTTTTTATATATTTTTAGGTTTAATTTTTTTGATTTAGGTTTTTATTTAGTTTTATACTTTATTTTATTTTTGGTTTATTTTATTTTTATTTAATCTTTACTTTTTATTTTATTTAATTTTTTATTCTTAAGTTTATTTTATTTTTTTGTTTAGGTTAGGTTATTATTAATTTTATTTTAATTTATTTTAATAAGATTATTTTATTTTATTTTTAGGTTTAGGTTTAGGTTTTAGTTTAAGTTTATGTTTTTTTATTTATTTTATTTTATTATTATTATTTTTTAGTTCAAGTTTAGGTTTTTAGGTTTTTAGGTTTTCTGGGTTTAGGGTTTAGGGTTTAGGGTTTAGGGTTTCAGGGTTTAGTTTTTAGGGTTAGGGTTTGAGGTTTAAGCTTTAAGGTTTAACATTTAGGTTTTAAGGTTTAGGGTTTTTAGGGTTTAGGGTTAAGGGTTTGAGGATTAGGGCTTAGGGTTAACTTAAGGTTTAGGGTTAGTTTAGGGTTTAGGGTTTAAGGTTTGCAATTTAAGCTTCAAGGTTTAGGATTTTTAAGGTTTAGGTTTAAGAGTTTAGGGTTTATGATTTTAGGGTTTAGTGTTAAAGGTTTAGGGTTTAGGGTTAGGGTTAGGGGTTAGGGTTTAGGGTTTTTTAGGGTTTAGGGTTTAAGGTTTAGGATTTAAGGTTTAGGGTTGTTGGTTTAGTGTTTAGTGTTTAGGGTTTTAAGGTTTAGGGTTTAGGGTTTTAGGGTTAGGGTTTCTAGGGTTTAGGGTTTAGGGTTTTTGGGTTTTTTTAACAGAGAATAAATTCATATTCAGTATTTCTTTTTTTATTATTTCATTAACCAAGTAACACACCAAGTTTTCTAAGACACAAGCGACAACATAGATAAAAGTTTAGCATGCATAGAGAAAATCAAAAACCCTAGACAACTAGAACTATCTCTACTATAAAGACATAGTTCATAAGCAATAGATTTGATTGGCTGTTCTTCAGTTGGTCTAGTTCCCATCAGAACCACCCCGGCCACTCGAGTAGCGGGATCCACCATCATATCCGCGATCTCTCTCTTTATTTAGTTTAATTTTTATTTATTTTTGTTTATTTTATTCTTTATTTTTATTTATGTTTATTTTTTATTTTTATTTAGTTTAGTTTTTTTATTTTAGGTTTATTTATTTTAGTTTAGATTTTTATTTTAGTTTATTTTTTAGGTTTTGGTTTAGGTTTAGGTTTATTTTTTTAGTTTTTTATTTTATTTTTTAGGTTTAGGTTTTAATTTTATTTTTAGGTTTAGGTTTAGGTTTTTATTTTAATTTTTTTTGGTTTATGTTTTAGGATATTATTTTTGGTTTATTTTTAGGTTTTATTTTTTAGTTTAGGTTTGGGTTTATTTTAAGTTTATTTTATTTTATTTAGTTTAGGTTCAGGTTAAGGTTTAGTTTATTTTAAGTTTAAGCTTAGGTTTTATTTATTTTAATTTAGTTTAATTTGGTTTAGGTTTCAGTTTATTCTATTTTATTTAATTTATTTTTATTTTAGGTTTAGATTTTTTTTTAGTTTCGGGTTTTAGTTTAATTTTTACTTTTTTAAGGTTTAGTTTTTAGGTTTTAGTTTTTATTTTGTTTTTATTATATTTTATTTTAGGTTTATTTTAGGGTTATTTTAATTTTATTTTACATTTACTTTTTATTTTATTTAGGTTTTTTATTCTTAAGTTTATTAAATTTTTTTAGTTTAGTTTAGGTTATTAATTATTTTCTTTTAGTTTATTTTTAATAATAATTTTATTTTATTTTAGGTTTAGGTTTAGGTTTTTATTTATAGTATTTTTTGATTTTTTTTAGATTTACTTTATTTATTTATTTTATTTTTAAGATTTCTTTTATTTAGGCTTAGGTTTTTAAGTTTTTGGGGTTTAGGGTTTAGAGTTTAGTGTTTAGGATTTAGGGTTTAGGACTTTAAGGTTTATGGTTTTATGATTTAGTTTTAGGGTTAAGGTTTAGGATTTAGGGTTTAAGGTTGAGTGCATGGGCTTTAGGGCTTAGGGTTTTTAGCATTTAGGGTTTAGGGTTAGCTTAAGTTTAGGGTTTAGGGTTTAAGGTTGTAGGTTGTAGGTTTAGGGTTTAGGGTTTAGGATTTAGGGTTTAGGGTTTAAGGTCTTAGGGTTTAAGGTTTAGGGTTTAGGGTTGTAGGTTTAGAGTTTAGGGTTTAGGGTTTAGGATATAAGGCTTAGCTTTTTTTTAAATTAAGTAAACCAGCAGGTTTAGGTTTATTTAGTTTATTTTTTCTTTATTTGAGTTTATTTTATTTTTTATTTTCATTGGGGTTTATTCTTGATTATTTTTAGTTTAGTTTATTTATTTTAGTTTAATTATTTTAGTTTATGTTTTTTATTTTAGTTTATTTTTTAAGTTTAGGTTTATTTTTTAGTTGAGTTTTATTTTTATTTTATTTTTTAGGTTTAGCTTTTTTTGTTTAAGTTTAGGTCTAGGTTTTCATTTTATTTTTTAGGTTTATGTTTTGGGTTTTTATTTTAGGTTTTATTTTGTTTAGTTTAAGGTTTAAGTTTAGTTTATTGTTGGTTTAATTTATTTTGTATTAGGTTTGGGTTTATTTTATTTTGCTTATTTACTTTTATTTTAGGTTTAAGTTTTTTTTTTAGTTTATGGTTTAGGTTTTATTTTTTTTTATTTTTAGTTTTTATTTTTGGGTTTATCTTTTAGGTTTAGGTTTTAATTTAATTTTTAATTTATTTTATTTTTGGTTAACTTTACTTTTATTTTACATTTAGTTTTAATTTTATTTAGGTTTCTATTCTTAAGTTTATCTAATTTTTTAGTTTAGTTTAAGTTTTTATATATTTTAATTTAGTTTATTTTTATTAATTTACTTTATTTTCATTTTAGGTTTAGGTTTAGGTTTTAGTTTAGGTTTTTATTTTATTTAGGTTTAGGTTTTTTACATTTATTTTATTATTAGGTTTAAGTTTTTAGGTTTTTAGGGTTTAGGGTTTAGAGTTTTAGGGTTTAGGGTTTTAGGTTTAGGGTTTAGGGTTAGGGATTAGGGTTTAGGGTTTAGGGTTTAGTGTTTAGCCTTTAGCAATTAGGGTTTTTATGGTTTAGGGTTCGCTTAAGGTTTAGGGTTAGTTTAGGGTATAAGGTTTAAGGTTTAAGGTTTAGGCTTTAGGGTTTAGGGATTTTAGGACTTAGGGTTTGGGGTTTTGGGTTATAGGGTTTAGGGTTTAGGTTGAGTTAGTTTAGGTTTAGGGTTTAGGGTTTAGGTTTAGTTTAGGTTTAGTTTGGGTTTAGGTTTTATGTTTAGTTTAAGTTTAGGTTTTGGATTTAGGGTTTAAGTTTTAGGGTTTAGGGTTTATTAGTTAGGGTTGTGGGTTTAGGGTTTAGAGTTTGGTTTTAGGGTTTATTTTAGGGATTAGGGTTTAGGGTTAGGATTTTTTTTATTTCTTATTTTATTTTTTAAAAAAAATGAAGTAAACTAGTAGGTTTAGGTTTATTTAATTTATTTTTTATTTATTTTAGTTTATTTTATTTTTTATTTTGATTTAGATTTGTTTTTATTTTTATTTAGCTTGGTTTATTTATTTTAGGTTTATTTATTTTAGTTTATGGTGTTTATTTTAGTTTATTTTTTAGGTTTAGGTTTAGGTTTAGGTTTATTTTTTAGTTTAGTTTTAGTTTTATTTTATTTTTAGGTTTAGGTTTTATTTTTTATTTTTCAGTTTAAGTTTAAGTTTTTATTTAATTTTTTTTAGGGTTAGGTTTTAGGTTTTTAGTTTAAGTTTAGATTTATTTTTTGTTTATTTTATTTTATTTAGTTTAGGTTTAGGTTTAGGTTTAGCTTATTTTAAGTTTGGGTTTGGATTTTATTTATTTTAGTTTAGGTTTGGGTTTCTGTTCTTTTTATTTTAGGTTCAATTTTTTCTTTATTTTAGGGTTTAGGTTTTAATTTTGTATTTATTTTTAGGTTTTACTTTTTAGGTTTATTATTTATGTTTAGTTTCTTATTTACTTTTTATTTTATTTTATTTTAGGTTTATTTTATTTTTATTTTAGGTTTAGTTTTTATTTTATTTAGGTTTTTTATTTTTTTAGTTTATTTTAGGTTTTTAGTTATTTTACTTTGGTTTACTTTTTTACTTTTTATTTTATTTTTTTTAGGTTTAGGTTTAGGTTTTAGTTTATGTTTTATTATATTTTATATTGGTTTAGATTTGTTTTATTTATCTTATTTTTAGGTTTAAATTTTTAGCTTTTTAGAGTTTAGGGTTTAGGGTTTAGGGTTTTAGGTTCAGGGTTTATGGTTTTTAGGTTTTAGCATTTATGGTTTTTAGGGTTTAAGGTTTAGGGTTTAGGGTTTATGTTTTAGGTTTAGGGTTCAGGTTTTAGTTTATGGTTTAGGGATTTTTCATTTCTTTTAACAGGAAACAAATTCAGATCCAACCTTTCTTCTTTCGATGTTATCAACCAAGTAACACACCAAGTTTTCTAGGACACAAGCGACAACATAGATTAAAAATGATCATGCATAGAGCAAATCAAAACCCTAGATAATTAGAACTACCTCTACTATAAGGACACAGTTTCGTAAGCAGTAGATCGGATCGGTCGTTCTTCAGTTTCCCCAATTCCCATCAGAACCACCCAGGCCTCTCGAGTAGCGGGACCCACAATCATATCCCCTATCTCTCTCTCCGCCACCCCCATGGCTGTAACCTCTATCGCACCTCCCACCTCCATAACCATCACTGCTCCGACCACCACCACCATATCCACCAGCACCTCTATATCCTCCACCACCAATGCAATAACCACCGCCTCCATCTTCTTCTCCACCACCAGATCTAGACTGAGCCTATTTGACGGTGATGTTCTTGCCGTTAAGGTTCTACCCATTCTTTTGGTTTAGGTTTAGTTTTAGGTTTATTAGGTTTTAGGGTTTAGGTTTATTTTTTAATTTATTTAATTACTTTAAGTTAAGGTTTAGGGTTTGGGGTTTGGGGTTTAGGATTTATGGTTTTGGGTTAGTTTAGGGTTTAGGGTTTAGGGTTTAGGGTTTAAGGTTT
Organism: Cymbidium sinense; assembly: GCA_021442155.1. Taxonomy (NCBI): domain Eukaryota; kingdom Viridiplantae; phylum Streptophyta; class Magnoliopsida; order Asparagales; family Orchidaceae; genus Cymbidium; species Cymbidium sinense. The sequence goes on along the minus strand of CM038233.1, from coordinate 35,570,664 downwards.
TATGGTTTATGTTTTTAGTGTTTAGGGTTTAGGGTTAGGTTGAGGGTTTAGTGTTTTTTAGGGTTTAGGGTTTAGGGTTTAAAGTTGTAGGTTTAGGGTTTAGGATTTAAGATTTATGGTTTAGGATTTAAGATTCATGGTTTAGGGCTTAGGGATTTTTTTTTAAATTAAGTAAATCGATAAATTTATGTTTATTTAGTTTATTTATTATTTATTTTAGGTTATTTTATTTTTTATTTTTACTTAGGTTTATATTTTTTTTATTTAATTTCATTTATTTATTTTAGTTTATGTTTTTATTTTATTTTATTTTAGTTTATGTTTTTCAACTATTTTATTTTTAGGTTTTATTTTATTTAGGTTTAGGTTTTTCGCTTTTTAAGATTTAGGCTTTAGGGTGTAGGCTTTGGGGTTTACGATTTAGGGTTTAGTTTAGGTTTAGGGTTTAGGGTTTAGGGTTTAGGGTTTAGGGTTTAGGATTTAGGTTTTAAGTTTTAGGGTTTAGGGTTTGGGGTTTAGGGTTTCTAGGGTTTAGGGTTTAAGGTTTAGGTTTTAGGTTTAGGGTTCAAGTTTTAGTTTAGGGGTTTAGGTTTTTCATTTTTTTTAATAGAGAACAAATTCAGATTGAACATTTCTTCTTTTTGATTTGATCAACCAAGTAACATACCAAGTTGTCTGAGACACATGCGATGACATAGATAAAAAATGAGCACGGATAGAGCAAATAAAAAACCCTAGATAACTAGAATCATCTCCGCTGTAAAGGCATAGTTCCATGAGCAGTTTATCAGATCGCCCATTCTTTAGTTTCTCCAGTTCACATCAAAACCACCCCGGCCTCTTGAGTAGCAGAATCCACCATCATATCCCAGATCTCTCCCTCTGCCACCCTCACGGCTGTAACCTTTATCGTACCTCCCGCCTCCATAACCACCACTGCTCCGACCACCACCTCTATATCCACCAGCACCTCTAGATCCCCCACCACCACTACCATAACTGCCGCCTCCGCCCTCTCCTCCACCACCAGATCTAGACTGTGCCTATTTGACGGTGATGTTCCTGTCATTAAGGCTATACCCATTCTTAGGGTTTAGGTTTAGTTTTAGGTTAATTTGGTTTTAGGGATTAGGTTTATGTTTTAATTTATTTAGTTACATTAAGTTAAGGATTAGGGTTTGGGGTTAGGGGTTTAGGATTTAGGGTTTAGGGTTTAGGGTTAGTTTAGGGTTAGTTTTATTGTTTAGGGTTTAGTGTTTAGGGTTTTTTTAAATTAAGTAAACCGGTACGTTTAGGTTTATTTAGTTTATTTTTTCTTTATTTTTATTTTATTTTTATTTAGGTTTTTTTTATTTTTGTTTATTTTCGTTTATTTATTTTAGGTTTATTTATTTTAGTTTAGGTTTTTTTTTATTTTAGTTTATTTTTAGGTTTATGCTTAGGTTTATGTTTATTTTTTAGTTTAGTTTTAGTTTTATTTTATTTTTTAGGTTTAGGTTTTATTTTTTATTTTTAGGTTTAGGTTTTAGTTTTTATTTTATTTCTTTAGGTAGATTTTAGGTTTATTTTGATTTTTTTAGTTTAGGTTTAGGTTTAGTTTTAGTTAATTTTATTTTATTTAGTTTAAGGTTTTGGTTTAAGATTGGGTTTTATTTATTTTAGTTTAGTTTATTTTGTTTATTTTAGGTTTTGGTTTTTTTTTTAGTTGAGGGTTTATGTTTTATTTATTTATTTTTAGGTTTATTTTTTAGGTTTAGGTATTTATTTAGTTTTTATTTTATTTAGGATTTTGTGCCACCATCCTTCAAGATCTTTGATGGTAGTGGGAACCCGCAATAACACATTGCATGCTTTAGGGCTGGTTGTTGCAACCAGGTGTGGCGCCTCCTCTTCGCCTTTTTTATTAGTAGTGGTTAAGTGTTGCATTTTGATTGATTCGACCCAACAGTTAATCAAGACTTTTGCTGAGTTGGAGTACCTCTTCATCAAGAGGTTTGCTGGAGCTCAGTAGAGGGTGACTGTAGGCTACCTCATTGTAGAGAAATAGAAACTCAACGAGTCCCTTGTTGATTACATTCTTAGGTGGCGTAACCTGAGCATGAAATGCGAACAATAACTGTCCAAATAACATGCCATTAAGATTCTTCTCAAGAATATCCATGGCTCGGTTGCCTTCATGCTTAAGGACTTTACCATCAAAACATTCAAGAAATTAATCAACAAGGAGGCTAGCCTACAAGAGGAAGCCAAACAATAGCCCTTTCTCGACTAATCACCTATGCCCAAGCCACAGAAGGTGTTTGAGGAGAAGCCAGGGATAGTTGTGTCATTGTGAGAGAGCGGCTAGTCGAGTTGGTATGAGACGAGCTCGTGACCTCCTTTGCCACCTCCTGTTCCACCACCTTAGCCATCATACCGACCACCACAATCATCAAAATGACCATTTCCATCACCTCAGCAACCTACTTAGTAGTGGTATTCATATCCGTCAGTAGGAAGCTACTTTCCACCTAATCTTACTGATAGATTGAATAAGATATATTCATTCAAGAGAGAGATAGTTAGAAAAATATTTAAGAATCTCTTAAAAAATACGACTTTTAGTTACCAATGCCTAAGAGGCCAGAGGAAGTGGGAAAGAGCAATGATCCTAGCTATTATCTCTACCACTGCTTGTTAGGCCATGTCTTAAGGGATTGTATCACTTTTAAGGACTAGCTTGAGTGTAGCTACAAGTTGGGAGCCACAGTTATCCCTAAGGAATACTTATTAGAATAACCATTCAATTCTATTAGGGTAATCCTTGGGGATGCTTGCGATCCTCTTAAGACTAAAGAAGGTTAGGATATCTCCCTGTCTCGAACCTCTGAGAAGGTCATTTCTAAGATCAGGAAGCTTTCCTTGCAGGTGCCTGAAGTAAATCAAACTTCCAATACCAAGGAAGGTTTGCTAGTTGCAAAGGATAGCTCGGGGAGGGTGACAGCCCAACAGCAGCAGCTCATCATACTTGCCCAAGATAGTTCAGTACCACAGCCACCATCCGAGTCCAATACTCCCTCCACCATTGCAGCTACCCCTTCTTCTGCTAGATCCTCTTCTACCAGCAAAAATTTTGTATCTATGGATAAGGGCACTAAATCCATTACTCCACTTACTTTACTTGATTTCTATCATGTACCTCCACCCAAAAATAAATTAATGAAGAAAGCTGATTCTACTTATATATTGTCTACTTCTAATGCTCTTGATTTTTTTCTATTGAAAGCTCTCCGTGTCTAAATAAAAATAATAGCTCTAGTAGTTTTGATCCTTTCTTTTTTGATTCAGAGTCACACTATCCTTCTCTGAATCAATCAGGTTCACCTCTTGAGATTGACATGGAATCAACTGACTCTGAGAATCCCATAGGAGAAGCTATAGGTATGCCCGATGAGAAGGTAGAACATTGAATAAGCTCATCATTCCAAAAAGACACTGAAGTCAACCTATGCAGTAGAGGTGGCAAAGTTCTACATCCTAAGGTAGCACCTCAAGATAAAGGTAAGCAAGTCATTGATTTTAGTGAGTTGATAGCCACTCCATAGGATGCTCCACCTGTGGATATGCTTGTGGAGAACCAAGCTAGAGTTAATTATAATGTCTTACCTCCCCTTAAAAAAATTCTAGCTAAGATAAGCATATATGATACCCTTGTCTTATCGAAAGAGATGAGGGAATCTCTACTCAAGGCCTTACTTGATCTAGAGATATGCTTAGTCTTGCCGCCACTAAAGAGGAGGCAATGCACTCGAAGGACTGCTTAGAATTACTTTTAGTGATGAAGACTTACTCCTAGGGATGATCAAGCACAACCGTCTCTTTACATTATAGTGGATGTTGGCAGATACAGACTATCCAAAGTTCTGGTTGACCCAGGTATATCAGTTAACATTATGAGTCTAAGAACCCTTGCTTACTTGAGGATCGACATCTACAAAGGATGATGTTGAGAGGATTAAATGAATAAGGCGAGAGGGCATTATGGTGTTTATTTTTAGATGTATGTTGGTGGTGGTGGGGGGGGGACACCATATAGATCATAGGGGTACTTTTTGAGGTGTTCATGTATAACATTGAGCTATGATATACTATCTCGAAAGATAGAGGCATCACCCTAAATTAGACCTAATCATGTAATAAGGACTCTTATGGGAAGATGGGTCTTCAAATATACCAGAGATTTTTTCCTTACTTTACATGGATAAATAAAGTAGGGTTTATATTAAACTATGTTCTTAAGTTCCCTATGGAGACAAGCCTCCATAGTTAATTACATTTTAAGAAATGAAATTTCTTAAGAATACACTTGATTAAGGTAGAAAATTATCATCTTCAAAGATTTCAAGGTTAGACTATTAAAGGATTGGTTGTATTTGGAAACTCAATTGGGAAAGTTCAAGGAGAAGACTTATTCATGGAATTCAAATGAAATAAGTAAGAAATGCTCATGATACTAGGAAGCCTAGTGAGCATTACAATCTATTTATATGTTTTGAGTTGAAATTTAATTAGATTACTAGAACTTATAATCCACCAACAAAAGTTGTGGGAATGCTTAAGAGATGATGATTTATGCTCATGGATCGAAGGAAATAGCTACCTTGGATCCAAAATCTAAGGAGCTTTAGTATGAGCTAAAGCACAACCTAAATCCAAGCAATAGGTGGACATAAGGGTTTACCTCCACAAGAGAGAATAAATTGTCTGACTTCTGGACATATAACTGCCTGGAGTGACCGCTAGCTAACTCCACGTATGATTATAAAACCATGTAGTCTGGTCTTTTAAATTACAAGATAGTTAGGGTAGTTATTTAATTAGAAAGAGACTAAAGTCCTAAACACACTCTCTAAGAGACTAGAGCATGAGTGGTATGAGCATATGACTTAATTAATTGATGCAAAATATTTTCAAATTTTATTTCATTTTAGAAACATCATTTTGACAGAGGCTTTAGGATTTCTTATGCCTAATTGCATGATGAAATGGGTTATGGGCCAAATCAGCTAGAAGAAAGTGTTCTCCACCACAAGGGATGCCCTCACAGGTTAAGCATTCCTTTATCATGCAAGGATGGAGATCCTTCATGTTCATGAGAAAGAACATGCATGCATGATGTGAAACATACAACCATACTACTAAGGGGTTGCTAAATCTTTTAATTATCTTATTTATGTCTTAGGCTTTATGATGAGGTTATGAGTTATTTAAAATTTAGTTATGAGTGATTAGTTGGGTAGAAAAGTTATTTTTATCCTAAGAGCCTAATCGTATCCAATCCACACATTAATGCATCAATCATTTAAAAAACTATGAAAAGCATGCCGTCCTAATGCATAATGTAAACATAACATCAAACAATTATATAAACTATCATAAAAGAATAAAAGGCTAATGTCGTTACCATACAACCTGAAGAGAAAAAAAAGGTAGCCGAGCTCTACCCTTATACAACCTGGAATATGAAAGAATAATTATAATTGTATTAAATGCAATGGGGGTCTTCTTTCTTCATATCTCCATTTCTAATTTGGTTCCTTCTTTGATTTGGATGGTTCTTGCTTCAAAGGCATCCAGGCACCCAGAACAATCCTTTACTACTCATCCTATTCCCCCATAGCACTAATCCTAATTCCTATTGCAAAAATTACATTTTTGTGGGAAAAGTAAATCTAACTACACCTAAAAAATAGAGGTTAGCTAAATATACATATAATCCCAAGCAGTTGTATTTCTAATTTAGACTTAGCACCCTACGCATGGTTAACTAAGCCCACCTGTCCTAACTTGGATTATGCTTAAAGATTTAAGCAACATGTAAAAAAAGCATTCAGATTTATTTTTAAGCATCCCTTAAGCATAATCCCCTACAAAAAACATGATTAGGCTAACATTGGTCTATCATCCAATCTATGAAGCATACACCCTAACATCCAATCTAAAATATTACATCATAAAACAAAATATACATCACATCATACACCATCCTAACTTAGAGCTTAAATTGGTGACATAATTCTAATGTATGTATTAAGGCTTGTGTGGTAAGTCTTGTTAGGCATTAGTGTTGTATTTTCTAAGTGTAGAAGGATTCAATTTAACATGAAAGGTTGATTTCACTTGAAGTAGTTTAATTGATTTGAGAATTATAATTTGTATTTTCTTTTGTTTCATTTGATTACACTTAGCAACTAAGTGTTATAAAGAGAGGAAAAGAGCATTTCCCTCTTTCATTCATACCTTAAGTTACTTTCTAAAGTATATTAATTTGATTTAGTTCTCTTTAGTGAATGGCTTATTAAATGATTTAATTAATCATAAGTTTAGGTTCACCTGAAATAATCCTATTCAAAATGAAAGGAATCTTAAGATTAATTTAATTGAATTACTACCACATGACATATATTAAATTATTCTTTTCCATCACATGTAACATGCATATGATTTAATCCTAAGTGTGTAACATATTTTAGCACACTTAAATGATGAATGTATGTGTATGTTTATAATTTATATTTTATTTGATCGAATTATTTAAACATATTAATTTAAAACTTTATCCAAATTCTTATACAAAAGACATAAGAATGAAATTAAATAGACATGTGCCATTGTTAAACCAGGGAAGTGAGGTAATCAAATGACCTCCTTGGAGCAAGCTAAAGCCTCGTATTCTTGGGATGTCTAGACTATATACCTATTTGCATTCAAACATATGTAAATTCATATACATGAACATAGGAAGTAAGCTCAAAATCATATGGCTAATTAATTCAACCACTTAGTAAATTATGAATGCATGCCATTTTAATGTAAAATGGGACTAATCAGATATACATATACATGTACAAAGATATAGGCAAGTATGTGTCATTTTTAAACAAGGGAAGTGAGGTAATCAAATGACCTCTTTGGGGCTAACTAAAGCCTCATATTCCTGGGATGCCTAGACTGTATAATTGCTTTTCTTGGATACACATGGATATTTTCATAAATGAGGAAAAGAAAATCATGCAAATATTGTATATTTTGTTTGATTGAATCATTTATATATATGAATTAAAGCTCTATCCAAATTCTAATATTGAAATACATAAGAATAAAATCAAATGGGTACATACCATTATTAAACCAGGGAAGTTAGGTAATTAAATGGCCTCCTTGGGGCTAGCTAAAGCCTCGTGTTCCCACTATGTCTAGGCTATATACCCATTACCATTCAATCTTATATAAATCAACACATGAATAGAGGAAAGAGGACTCAACATTGATACACTTAAGCTATAAGCACAGACATTTCTTATGTATTTATAACTAGCATCATAACACATATTATTATTATTCATTTATAAGCTTTTGAAAAATACATTTGGATTTAATAATGATAATAGCCACACATATATTAAATTAAATCAACACATGCAAGCTTACATAAAAGAAATCCATTTTATTTTACTCTAATTTGAAAAGATGGATGCATGAATTCAAATGACATACCAAATTTGAAATGATTGGAAAGAGGGAAATCAAATATAAACATGTGGTTCATTCAACCAAACTAGTTCTTAAGGACAATCAAATCAAATAAGATTATTTAAAGTAAACTAAAGCTTCTTTATTAATTAAGTTTTGGATATGATTTTATTTAAAGAGGAGAATAGAAATCCTCACTTGCTATTTTAAAACTATTCCCACATTTATGATTTGATTTAATTTAAGGAAATGTAATTAAGTTTATTTTATGGGTTAATTAAGTTGAAGCCTTAATTAGATGAATTAATTACCCTTACTTATGTAACCTTAAAGTAATTAACTTAACAATTATGAGCCAACATGATATGCAAAGAAACTAAACTTGTAATGATCCTAGGAAATTAAAATTTCATGATTAACATGATTAATAATTAATTTAAGGGACTTAATTAATTATTCTTATGGTTTTCCAACACATGTGAACTAACCATAATTTCATTAAAGTCTTTTAGGTTATTAAACACATAATGATCTACCCCATGATTTAATTAATTTAGGTCTGATGTCATTATGATTTTAATTTCATTAAGTGATTTAATTAATCAGTTAAATATTAATTAATTTCATTTTTAAAAAGTGTGAAATGAACTTAAGGAAAGGGGTCCCAACCCTACTCCTCACTTCACTTACTATTAAATAATGATTAATAAACTTAATTAACCAATTAATTACTATTCATTGGATTAATTAATTATTAATTAACATAAAAGAGTTGTTAAGGTTTAATTAGTTAATTTTTGTAATTAAGTGAGCAATAAATCCCAAGAAAATTATTGGAGGCATAGATCAGCCCATTAAATTAACCCACAAAACTTAGGATTAATTGCTTAAGTAATTAAAGAGTAATTAAGCTAAGAAATTTTGTAATTAAACTTTAATTAAACCTTAATTTTTATTCAAAATTAGTTAAGATCATTTTTAATTAATTATCCTATGAAATAAATTTAAAATGAGTATTTATTTGCATTTTTTATTTCTCTGTCATTATTTATGATTTTTAGAAGTTTAAGCCATTAAAAATGATTAATTAAGCCTAATTAAAGCCTAATCTTGTTGGCGCCACATGTCGCACTGAAGCGACATGCTTTCCATGTGGCACTACGGGATTGGCTACTTAAAATGTATCCGACTCAGTGCTTTTGTAGCGACGGTGGATGCACTTTCTCGTCCATCATCTGATTTAAGATCTAATGGGTACAATTAATCCCACAACTTAATAGGATTAAATCAGATAGATCTAGTGGATCTAAGCATGAGCATCCATTCTGATCATGTGGAACAGATTGTGCATGATCTAACATCACACGAGTGAGAGAGAATGAAGTCTGTCCACCATTGCTCACTTGATCTGAGCTTACTCAAGCTCAGATCAACTCTAAAAGGATCCCACACCTTCATAACATTGATCAGAGGGGATCCAATGTTCAAGTTCATACGAGATGCAAGTTTTCTTCAAAAAGCTTCAACCATTTTTGGCTAAAGATCAATTTTGGAAGAACACCTCACCGGAGCTCAAGACGAGCGGCTTGAATGATTGAGGAAGCTTCATCTAATGGAGATGAAGTCCTGTTGAGCAGCAATTGGATCAATTCCTCAATGTTTGCTCAGAAAGCCAGAAATTGATGATTTGTGGCTCAACTTTGATCAAAGTCCCACCTTCATTGCTCGAGAAGCTTGGGAGATGATTCGTTCTTGCTCGATGAGGCCTAGGGAAGGTGCTTCCAAAGTTAATTTGAGTTTGATGGAGAAATGTAAGTTAGGTCAAAAATGGGTGTGTCCTATTTTGGGATAGATAGAAATGTCATTTTGTATTGAGGAACGAGCTTGAGAGCTTAGGGGATGGCTCTGGCGACTCTTCTTGGGTACCCAGGGCTCTGAGGAATGATTTTTATGTGTCTTTGAGTGGAAATGAGGGGGAGTATACCCCCCTTCATTTTGATCAGACATTGTGATCGGGTTTGGCTTCTAGTGGCCATCTAGCCATCTCAAGGAGTCATGGGTGGTAGGGAGGAGGTGAGTTGATTCAGCTTGGTTATTTGAAAGTGTGGAGGTGGCTACCAAGGAGGAATCCTGTGGTGTCCTATGGGTTTCAAATGCTCTAATGGGGCGGGTGAGCTTATTTCACCTCTCATGGGTCATGGCTGACCCAACCACCCCTTGGGTTAGGTTGGCTAGTGTCCTAGGTTCCTAGGTGGACCATTGGGAGAGTACCAAGTGGCCAGAAAATGGAAATGACCACTTACATGGGTGATTTCTCTCATGTTATGTCCTTGACCTAAGGCTAGAATGATCATTTGGCATTGGATTTGATTTGGGCATATTTGAAATGAGCTAAAAGTTGGTTACCCCAAATTTCAAGTCAATTGGAGTAGATTTGGTTAGGTTTGGCTCAATTTGACTCATCTAGGTCTAATTGGGTTAGGTTGGGTCAAGTTGACCAATTGGTCAAATTGGGTCAAACCAAGGGTTGGATCAAGTTCATATGATCATTTGGTATATTTTGGTTCAATTATTTTGGTTTAGTTTGGCTTAGATTTGATTTTGGTTCATTTGAATTCATTGGGTCAAATGGGTTAAGTTGACCAATTTAACCAAATTGGCCAAATTGGCTTGGGTTGGGTTTAGTTGACCAATTGAAGATGATTGTAGGCTTTGGTTTCAATTAATTTGGATATGGTTTTGATTTAGGCGAACTTGAACCTTTAGATCAATTTGGGCTAAGTAGGCCAATTGGGTTCAATTGGGTCCAATCATGGCTTTTGTCAAGTTCAACAATCAATTTGGAATGAATCTGAGCCATTGATTGCAATTAATTTGGTTTATATTTTGATTTGACCCAATTTGGTCTTTTAGGTCAATTTGGGTCATGAGGGCCAATTGGGTTTGGTTTCATCAACTAAAGGTCAAGTCATATTCAAATATTGATTTTGATTTGATATGAATCATTAGTTTCAAGGGATTTGGCTTAGGTTGCAATTTGGCTAGTTTGGGTTCATATGGGCTAAGGGGTTGACTTGGTCAAATGACCAAGATGACAATTTGTGACAATTGATCAACCTAGGGTGATCAACAATCATGATGGGAGGTTTTGATGGGCTTGGTTCTATCCATTTTGGGTAGGATTAAAACTAGGCTCAAATAGGTCAAATTGGCCACTTTCGTTCAAGTGGACCAATTAGGTTTATTTGGCTTAATTTTGGGTTGAGTTTGGTTTAGTAGTGTTTATATATGGATTTGGGATTATATATAAATTCAATTGCAATTGGCTTGGGTTCAAATGGGTTTTGGTTCATTTGAACATTTCAAGTCAAAAGGGTTAAGTTGGGTTTGGCTTGAGCTGATTTTGGTTTGGCTTGATGATTGTAGATTTCATTTATATTTATGAATATGATTGAAGGTATTATTGAATCATGAGATAATCAATTTAATTTGGGTTTTGGAATGAAAGAATTTGGCTAAGTCCATGGAGTTGGGTCATGTAGCTTAGGTTTTGATTTTGATTTGGTTTGATTTAGTTTTGATAATTTAAATGTATATTTCATTTAAATTTATTAAGATGATTGAAAATATGATTGATTTGTGAGAAAATCAATTAGGTTTGACTTGATTTAGATTAAGATTTGGCTAAGTCCATGGGGTAAGTCATATGGCTAAGGAAGGGTTTTGATTTAATTTGATTTAGTTTGATTTAGTTTTGATCATTTGAATGTAGATTTGATTTATATTTAGGAAGATGATTGAAGATATAAATTTATTATGATGAAATAAATTTATTTTGGAGTGATTTGGATTAAGATTTAGCTAAGTCCATGGGATAGGTCATATGGCTTAGAAAGGGTTTTAAGTTTGGATTTGATGGGCTTCAATCATTTGATTTTGGAATTTGGGTTTGGATTTGGGTTTGAATTTGATGTTTGGTTTGAGAAGGTGAACATGTATTGGATTTGGGTTTTAGGGTAGGTGGATTATCTCAATCCCTAAGGCATAACCTAATCCTATGGTTAACCCTTCTAAGTATTTAGACTTAGGTTAAGTTTTTACCTAAATGTTAGAAGTATCTTATGACTAGGGACGTCTTAGTGCCTAGACTCCTAAGTCTAAAATTGGAAGATTGAATCCGCTCCAAAGTGAGGTCATTAGGCCTTAGGCTCCATAGTGTTGCCCTTAGAGTTAGATGGTTGGAAGTCCAAAGCCAAGTTTCACATTATAGACTTGGATATATCTTTCAATGCTTTGCTTGGGAGACCATGGATACATGTGAAAAGAATAGTTCCATCATCTCTACATCCGTGTATGAAGTTTGTGAGAGGTGATATCATCTACTGTGTCAAAGGATGTCTCAAGCCATTTATAGTTCACAAGGTCAGCATATATGAGGATGTGGCTTACTACCTCCCTCAAAATCAACAAGTTTATTCTCGTGAACTTGGCCAAAGTTTAAAAATAAAAAAAAAGAAAAAAAAATAAAAGAAAAGAAAAGAAAAGATAAAATGAAAAAGAAAATAAAAGGGAGCGTAAATAGACTTGGAAGAGGAAGTGGAGCATGACATTAGATTCTTCCCAAAGTTTGTTACTCCATTTAAACATATTGATAGGATGACCTGACCTCCACCAGGCAGAGAAAGAGACCAATTCAGAGACAGTCCTAGAGGTGGAAAACCTCTTTATTGGCCACACAATAGAAGATATGTCCTAGCTACTAAGAGTACACCTACTATCCATATAGACTTAGAATCTAGTTCATAGGATGAGTCTTATATGGTTAGCATACCAGCCAGCTCGTCACAACAGTAGATTCCCTTGGAGGTGACACTTGAGCTAGCTAGTGATGAAGATCAAGCTCCAAAGCAAAACATAAGTGTATCCAAGTCTATATGTGAAACAATTAGGCATCAGTTGGGAACCATAAGTCTAACCCCACTTTCCTCTCAAAAAGCTGAGGTTTTGGCAGTTAAGGAAGCCCTTAAGTCATCCATAGGTGTGAAGACTCAAAGGTTCTCTCTAGGGGCATCATCCTCAAGTTAAGAAGTTGATGTAGAACTTGAGGATGATTCATATAAAGATTTAATATAATTACCTTTTAATTGGTACTTGCCTTTTGTTCAAAATTTAGCAAAGAAAGGGTTAATCCCACATACTATATCAAAACACCGGTTAGACTACTTCAAAAGAATATGGAAGAATAAATGTAAAAGATCTCAATCAAGATCGGAACTAGGATTTGGTACAGTGGGTCCAGTCGATGATGACAATTATTGCTTAATCATCACCAATCATTTAAAATCTGATAGGTTCTTTTCAAATCACATTAACTCATATGAGGAGCTATGCTTACAAACTTTAGATGATCCATATGATTTTGAAGTCAAAGATGCACTGCCAGAGTTAGTAGAAGTGATCAAGTCAACCATCGATGAGCTCAAGGGAATTAACTTAGGAAGTAAAGAAGATCCACGCCCTACATACATCAGTTCTTTGATGAATGAAATTGAAACCAATGACTTAGTTAGGTTATTGATTGAGTTTAAAGACTTCTTTGCATCGAGTTGAAGAGATTCCTGGATTGGCTCCTGACATAGCCATCCATAAAATAGCAATAGAGCCTACTTCTAATCCTATCAAGAAAGCTCCTAGACGCATGTGATTAGACATAGAATAATAGGTCATTTTGAAGTCAAGAAATTGATCGATGCTAGCTTCATCTAAGAGAAAAAATACCCTATATGGATAGCCAATGTTGTCTTAATTAAGAAAAAAATGAATAAATTCACATATGTGTCAATTTTAGGGTTTTAAATAAGGCATGTCTAAAAGATGAATTTCCACTACCAATCCTAGAGTTGATGGTGGACATTGCCTCATCTCATGTAGTCTTCTCTTTCTTGGATGGCTCATCTGGATATAACCAAATATAGATGTCCCCTAAAGATGAAAGAAATACTGCTTTTGGAACCTTGATCAAAATCTATTGCTATAAGGTCATGCCTTTCTGCCTTAAAAATGTCGGTGCTACATATAAGTGGGATATGACTCAAATCTTTGACAAACTTATTCATTATTAAGTTGAGTGCTATGACGATGATCTCATGGTCAAAAGTAGAGAAAAAGAAGACCATCTCTTTGACTTAAAGTAGTTTTCAAATAGTTAATACAATTTAACCTCAAAATGAACCCCATGAATATGCATTTGGAGTAGCTTCAGGGAAATTCCTTGGGTTTGTTGTCTGAGACCAGGGAACCAAAATTGATTCAAAGAAGATCAAGGCGATATTCAAAGTGCCATCCTATAAATATTTAACTCAACTTTGATCATTCCAAGGGCATTTTGCATATCTAAGATGCATTATATCCAACCTATCGGGAAGATGTCAGGCATTCTCAGCACTTGTCAAAAAGGATGCCAAGTTTAAGTGGGATGATAAGTGTGAGCATGCCTTCCAAGACATCTAGCATTACCTGATGACACCAGGTTCAAGTAATCCTTATCCCGGGCATACCGGTCATACTTTACACTACTGCATTAGATGACTCATTTGGTGCTTTGTTGGCCCAAGCCAAAGACAAAGGGAAGAAAAATGTAGTCTACTGCCTTAGCCATCATCTAATCCCTACCGAGGCTACTTATCTACCCATTGAGAAGCATACAACAACAACAACAACAACAACAACAACAACAACAAGCCTTAATCCCACTAGGTGGGGTCGGCTAAATGAATCCTTCGTCTCCATTGTGTCCTATTATGTGTCAAATTCTCATCTAATTCAAGTATACTAAGATCATTTTTATACATCTTAACCAAGTCTTTTAGGTCTACCTCTACCTTTCTTAACATAAGGCAAATCTAATGCATCTACTCTCTAATCGGTCATGGACGACGCTTTATGTGGCCAAACCATCTAAGGCGACTCTCTCTAATCTTATCTGGCACTGGAGCTACTCCAACTTTTCCCGAACATGCTCATTTTGCATTTTATCTCTAACAGTAAAGCCACTCATCCACCTAAGCATCCTCACCTCTGTAACACTTAACTTTGTCTTATGCTTTTCTTTTATTGGCCAACATTCTACACCATAAGTCATTGCAGGTCTTACCATCATCCTATAAAATTTTCCCTTAAGTTTAAGTGGAACTTTTTTATCACATAATAGGCAAAATGCATTACTCCACTTTAACCATCCAGCTTGAATTCTGTTAATAACATCTCCATCTATTTCACCATCATTTTAAACAATAGAGCCTAAATATCTGATTCGCTCACTCTTATTATTGACTTGATCACCTAAAGTCACAACACTACCACTAAAACTTCTACAACTAAAATTACACTCCATATATTCAGTTTTAGATCTAATTAAATGAAAACCTTTAGACTCTAAAGTTGACCTCCATAATTCAAGTTTCTGTTGGACTCCCTCTCTAGTCTTGTCAACAAGAAGAATATCATCGAAAAGCATACACCAAGGTACATCTTCTTGTAAATGCCTGTAAGAACATCCATAACTAAAGTAAAAGATAAGGGCTTAATGTTGATCCTTGATGTAATCCAAGCGAAATAGGAAAATATTTTGTCAATCCTCCTTGTGTTTGGACACAAGTAACAACTCTAGTATACATATCCTTAATGACTTGAATATAACCAATATTAACTCCTTTCTATTCTAGAACTCTCCAAAGAACATCTCTTGAGACTTTATCATAAGCTTTCTAAATCAATAAATATCATATGTAGATCCTTCTTACTTTCTATGCTTCTCTATTAAACCTCTTAACAAATGTATAGCATCCATAGTAGATCTACGGCATGAAACCAAGCGATTGTGAAACTTACATCACATCGTAACCTGCTCATTACTCTCTCCCATAATTTTAATGTATGGCACATTAACTTAATTCCTCTATAATTTGCACTCTTGTGCATCACCTTTATTCTTAAATATAGGAACCAATAGACTTTTCTCCACTCATATCTTTTTAGTCTTTAAAATAACATTAAAAGATTTGTAAGCCAAGAAATTCCTTGATCTCTAAACATTTCCACACATCTATTGGAATATTATCAGGTCCTATTTTCCACATTTCATTTTCTTTAAAGCTCCACTAACTTGATTTACTAATACGATAGAAATGAAATTCTCTATTTTTTGTTTAGGGTATTAAGGTTGCTAAAATCAATCATACTTTCAGATCCTTCATTGAAAAGTTTATCAAAATATCTCATCCACCTATTTTCAATATCTTTTTCTAAGAAAAGCACTTTATTATTTTCATCCTTAATACCCCTCACTTGAACTATGTCTTTACTTCTCCTATCTCTTTGTTTAACTTACATACATCTATCACCTTCTTTGGTATCTAATCTATTGTATAAATCACTAAAAGCTAAATTTTTTGTATTATATATTGCTTTCTTAGAATCTCTACAGCCACTTTATATCTTTCCCAATTCTCAATTTTATATCTAAACCAAGTTTTATAACAATGCTTCTTATTTCTTATCTTTTCTTGCACACTCGACTCCACCAACTATTCTTATTAAAAGAAGTTTTCCTTTTGATTCTCCAAGCACATCTTTAGCAACTTGCTTAATTTCACTTGATATTTTTTCCCACATAACGTTAGCTTCTTTATGAACACCCCAAATTCTAATATCTTGTAGCTTGCTCTTAAAAATATTTTTATTTGTGTTCTTTAAGTGTCCCCATAACATTAGCTTGCTCTTAAAAAAGCATAGCCTAGCTTTAATCTTTACATCCTAAAAGCTACAACACTACAAGCTTCCTCATAAGGTGAACATAATCTCTAGGATTAATCCACTATAGTATCTCATGACCTGACCGACACTATTTAGATGGTTGGCATGATGGTCCATGATCCACTCGTAGTTTGACAATACCTTCGTACCCCTCTATGCAATGAGAGGATAATCACTAGTTGATTTCTTAGCAGCACACACACTTCTTATTAACTCTCTACTTAATGATTATCTCCCGATGAATAAATCAAAAATAGTGGTTACTAGCACTCACCACTGGGAGATATACTTTGATGGTACAGCTTCCCCTCAAAGAGGAGAAGAACAATAATCTACTACTCCAAGAAAGTTAGGGGTAGGATGTTCTCTTAGCTCTGGACTATGATGTGATGTGATTCTCATATCATCTGTCCAATCCTTGCACCTATACTGAACCCGAATATGATGCTCTGATTGTCGGTCTAGAGTTAGCCATTATTCTAAGCACCTAGAACATCAATATCTTCAAAGATTCTCAGTTAGTTATCAACCAAATCATTGGGTCCTATATGGTTATAAAGCTTAAACTGCATCACTACCACAAGTACACCATAGAGTTACTGCCCAAATCTTAGAGGTTACCATTTATAAGATTCCTCGAAGAGAGTGCTATAGTGTATACTTTAAACAAGCTTTCCAAAGAGTTGGCATGCCCGGAGGATGAGTCCATAAAAATAAAGGTCCAAAATAGACAAGTTTTATCATGCCTCTTCTTACAGTTTAGGTTTTTAGGTTTTAGGGTTTATGTTTATTTTTTTAATTTATTTAGTTACTTTAAGTTTAAGTTTAGGGTTTAGGGTTTAGGGTTTTAGGGTTGATGATTTTAAGGTTAGGGTTTAGGGTTAGGGTTTAAGGATTAGGGTTTTAGGGTTAAGGGTTTTAGCATTTAGGGTTTAGGGTGGTTTAGTGTTTAAGGTTTAGTGTTTAGGCTTTATGGTTTAGGGTTTTAGGGTTTAGGGTTTATGGTTTAGGGTTTTAGGGTTTAGGGTTTATGGTTAGCTTAGGGTTTAGGGTTAATTTAAGGTTTAGGGTTTAAGATTTAAGGTATAAGGTTTAGATTTAGGAGTTTAGGTTAGTGGGGTTTATGATTTAGTTTAAGTTTAGGTTAGTTTAGAGTTTAGGATTAAGGTTTAGAGTTTAGTGTTTTATGATTTAGGATTTAGGTTTAGTTAAATTTTTTATTTAGTGTTTAAGTTGAGTTTTAGTTTAGAGTTTTTTGTAGTTTAGGTTTTAGGTCTAGGGTTTAGGTTTTAGCTTAAGGTTTTGGTTTTGGGTTTTAGTTTTAAATTTTTAATAGAGAATAAATTCATATTAAATATTTCTTTTTTTCAATTTTTAGTTTAGGGTCAAGGCTCTGCCCATTCTTTGGGTTTAGGTTTAGGTTTAGTTTATGTTTAGGTTTATTAGGTTTTAGGGTTTAGGCTTTTTTAAAAATTTATTTAGTTACTTTAGGTTTAGGTTTAGGGTTTGGGGTTCAGGGTTTAGGGTTTAGGGTTAAGGGTTAAGGGTTTAGGGTTTAGGGTTTAAGGTGTAGGGTTTAGAGTTTAGGGCTTAGTGTTTTAGGGTTTATGCTTTTAGGGGTTGGGGTTTAGGATTGGGGTTAGGGTTTAGGGTTTAGGGTTGTAAGTTCAGGTTTGTAGGTTCAGGGTTTATGGTTTAGGGTTAGCTTTAGGGTTTAGGGTTTAAGGTTTCAGATTTAGGGTTTAAAGTTTTTTTAAATTAAGTAAACTGATATGTTTAGGTTTATTTAGTTTATATTTTTATTTATTTTAGTTTATTTTATTTTTTATTTTTATTTAAGTTTATTTTTTTATTTTTATTTAGTTTACTTTATGTATTTTAGGTTTATTTTTATTAGTTTAGGTATTTTATTTTTATTAGTTTTTTAGGTATAGGTTAACTTTTTAGTTGAGTTTTATTTTTATTTTATTATTTAGGTTTAGGTTATATTATTATTTTAAGGTTGAGGTTTAGGTTTTTATTTTATTTTTTTAATTTCAAGTTTTTTATTTCACATTTATTTTTAGATTTTTATTAGGTTTAGGTTTATTTTTAATTTATTTTATTTTATTTAGTTTAGGTTTAGGTTTAGTTTTTTATTTAGGTTTTAGTTTAGGTTTTTATTTTATTTAGGTTTAAATTTTTATTTTATTTAGGTTTAGGTTTTTTTATTTATTTTATTATTAGGTTTTATTTATTTTAGGTTTAGGTTTTTAGGTATTTAGGGTTTAAGGTTTAGGGTTTATGGTTTAGGGTTTAGGATTTAAGGTTTAAGTTTAAGGTTTAGGGTCTAGGGTTGTATGTTTTAGGGTTTAGGGTTTTGGGTTTTGGGTTTATGGTTGAGGGTTTTAGGGTTTAGGGTTTAGGGTTTTGGGTTTAGGGTTTAGGGTTTTAGAGTTTAGGGTTTAGGGTTGTAGGTGTATGGTTTATGGTTAATTTTTGGGTTTAGGGTTTATATTTGTGGTCTAGGTTTTAGAGTTTTGGGTTCAGTGTTTAGGGTTTCGGGTTTAAGGTTTTTGTGGTTTATAGTTTAGGGTTAGCTTAGGATTTAGTGTTTGCTTAGGGTTTAGGGTTGGATTAGTGTTTAGCATTTATGGTTTAGGCTTTAGGGTTTAGGGTTATTAAGGTTTAGGGTTTAGGGTTTACGGTTTAGGGTTTTAAGATTTAAGGTTAGGTTTAAGTTTAAAAGTAATATAGTTTCTGATTTAGGAGTTTAGAATTTAAAGGTTTAGAGTTGAGATTTAGACTTGCAGGTTTAGGTTTTAAAGTCTAGGGTTAAGGGTTTTTAGGGTATAGGGTTGTATGTTTAGAGTTTAGGGTTTGGGGTTAGTTCTAGGGTTTAGGGTTTATATTTTAGGGTTTAGGATTTATTGTTTAGTGTTTAGGGTTTTTTTTAAAAAAATTAAAGAGACCGATAGGTTTAGGTTTAGGTTTATTTAGTTTATTTTATATTTTTATTTAGGTTTATTTTTATTTTTATTTAGTTTAGTTTATTTATTTTAGTTTAGGTTTTTATTTTAGGTTTTTTTTTAAGTTTAGGTTTATGTTTATTTTTATTTTTTTTAGTTTAGTTTTTTTATATTATTTTTTATGTTTAGATTTTATTTTTATTTTTAGGTTTAGGTTTAGATTTTTATTTTACTTTTTTAAGGTTTAGGTTTTAGGTTTTTATTTTAGGTTTTATTTTTTAGTTTAGGTTTAGGTTTATTTTTAGTTTATTTTATTTTGTTTAGTTTAGGTTTTGGTTTAGATTTAGTTTCTTTTAGGTTTAGGTTTAGGTTTTATTTATTTTAATTTAGTTTATTTTAGTATAGGTTTTGTTTTTTTTTACTTTAGGTTTAGTTTTTTTTTTTTAGTTTAAGGTTTAGGTTTTATTTTTTACTTATTTTTAGGTTTTACTTTTAGGTTGGTTATTTAGGTTTAGGTTTTTATTTAGTTTTTATTTTATTTTGTTTTAGGTTAATTTTATTTCTATTTTATGTTTAGGTTTTTTTTTTTTGTAGTTTTATTTTTTTAGTTTAGTTTAAGTTTTAATTTATTTTGTTTTAGTTTAGTTTTTAGTTTTTATTTTATTTTATTTTTAGGTTTAGGTTTAGGCTTAGGTTTTAGTTTAGGTTTTTATTTTTATATTTTTTTATTTAGGATTAAGTTTTCCATTTATTTAATTTTTATGTTGTATTTAGTTTAGGTTTTTAGGTTTTTATGGTTTAGGGTTTAGAGTTTTGGGTTTTGGGCTTTGGGTTTAGGGTTTAGGGTTTAGGGTTTGGTGTTTAGGGTTTAGGGTTGTAGGTTTAGGGTTTAGGGTTTAAGATTTAGGTTTTAGGGTTTTTTAGGGTTTATGGTTTAGGATTGTAGGTTTAGGGTTTAGTGTTTAGGGTTTAGGCTTTAGGATTTATGGTTTTTGTGGTTTAGGGTTTAGGGTTTAGGTCTTAAGGTTTAGGCTTTAGGGTCTAAATTTTTTACGGATTACGGTTTAGAGTTTAGAGTTTGTTTAGGGTTAAAGGTTTAGGGTTTTAGGGTTTAGTGTTTAGGTTTTACGGTTTAGGGTTTCGGGTTTACGGTTTAAGTTTTTTTTTAAGGAAAGGTTATAATTTTATTACCATAAAAGAAGAGCTAAACCCCATCAAAGTATAATGGAAAAATAATGAATAAAACCAACAGCTAAAAAAGCAAAAGAGGAAAAGGCACAGATTAAGATTAATACAATTTAAGTAAAAAAATAGTCAAATGATTAGTCAGCAACGGGTCATGATCCCTTTTAGGAGGCATGATTCCAAGATTCACATCAACAACCCTTGAGTTGACTGAGTAACGATCATTCCATCTGAAAAGTTCCAACCTATAAAATAAATATGCAAAACACTACAAAGGCAATAGTGATAGCTAACAAGAATAAGGATAAAGAAATCAATTAGAGAGACCTGAGAAGGAAAATGCTTGGGGTCAGTTAAGATCATCTCAAGAGGCAATAATGCATATGTGCATCCAAACTTCCTAAGAAGAGCTACATTCATATGCAATGTTACCAACCAAAAGAGAAGATATGGGTAACTATAGGGCCATCATAGCTAGCATACCTAATACAAGCCAACATCGAAAGAAAGTAGCCCAAAGGATTCTAGAACCTACATTAGCAAACAAAGAAACAACTGGCCAGCAGCTAGCCAACAACCAAATAACCAACAAAAACCATAGCAGACCAATCAAAAATAGCCAGTCACCTAGAAGATATAGCAAGGTCAATGATAGAGCAACCACTAGCAAGGAAGAATTCAAAGGGACAAGCCAATTCAGAAGCATAGCAATAATTAATACAATAGCCTAGAAAGAGACCAAAAAAAATAGGAAATAACAACAACCATCATTCAAATAGATATTAATGCTCTAAGTAAGGGAGAGCCACAACCAGCCATCATTAGACACCAGACCAATCCAGGTAGAGAAAAGGATGCCATCAATCCAACAGGTAAAAAGCCACCAAGTATCAACCACCAATAAAATGAACCATAACCAAGTCAAGAAGGAAAAAACCCATAAACAACTGTCCTCATGCCAATCAAAGGAGAGAATCGCCAACCAACAGGAATCCCCAACACAAACCAGGAGAAATAACCAAAAAATATTGAAAAGACCAAAGCTAATCAAATCCTGAAGAGACCAATAGCTGCCACTCAACAACCAACCATAACAGTAGAGGATCCAATATTGAAAGGAGGTGGCCAGCCAAAACAAAAGGCAAACCCAAAATAGAGCCCAAAATAGGTGGAAAAAATAATAGCAGGCATAGACAAAACCCTCCTAGAGATCATAAAAAAACCAAAAAATAGAAGGTTTAGGTTTTAGTTAATTTAGGTTTTAGTTTAGGTTTAGGTTTAGGTTTAGGTTTTATTTTAATTTTTTAAGATTATGTTTTTAGTTTAGTTTATTTTAGTTTAGGTTTTTATTTTATTAAGTTTAGGTTTATTTTATTTAGTTTATGTTTAGGTTTAGGTTTAGGTTTATTTTTTATTTATTTTTATTTCATTTATTTTATTTTATTTATTTATTTTAGTTTTAGGTTTTAGGTTTTTTTTCTGAAGTTTAGGTTTAGGGTTAAGTTTAGTTAGTTTAGTTTAGGTTTAAGTATTATTTAGGTTTAGGTTTTTAGGTTTAGTTTTTTTAATTTTTAGTTTTTTTAGTTTTGTTTAGGTTTATCTTAGGTTTAGGTTTAGGTTTAGGTGTAAATTTAGGTTTTAGGTTTAAGTTTATTTAAGTTTATTTAGTTTAGCTAAGGTTTAGGTTTATGTTTTACTTTATTTATTTATTTATTTTAGTTTTGTTTATTTTATTTATTTTAGGCTTAGGTTTAAGTTTTTATTTCTATTTTATTTTTAATTTTTTAGTTTAATTTAGGTTTAGGTTTAGGTTTATGTTGTTTTTAGTTTTTAGGTTCAGGTTTAGGTTTAAGTTTTTATTTTTATTTTAAGTTTAGATTAATTAAGTTTAGGTTTAAGGTTATGTTTATTTAGTATTATTTAAGTTTATTTTTTAGTTTATTTATTTAGGTTTATTTAGGTTTAGGTTTAGGTTTTGCTTTTAGTTTATTTAGGTTTAGGGTTTTAGGTTACTTAGTTTTAGGTTTAGGTTTAGCTTTTTTAAGTTAGGTTTAGGTTTTAGATTAGAGTTTAGGGTTTAGGGTTTACGATTTAGGGTTTAGGGTTTAGGACTTAGGGTTAGTTTTGGGTTTAAGGTTGTAGGTTCAGTTTTTAGGGTTTATGGTTAGTTTTAGGATTTAGGGTTTAGGGTTTAGTGTTTAATGTTCAGAGTTAAGGGTTTAGGATTTAAGGTTTTTTTTAATTAAGTAAACTAGTAGGTTTAGGTTGATCTCATTTAATTTATATTTTATTTAGGTTTATTTCTTAATTTTATTAGTTTAATTTATTTATTTTAGTTTATGTTTTTTTTATTTTAGCTTATATTTTAGGTTTAGGTTTAGGTTTATATTTATTTTTTAGTTTCGTTTTTTTTATTTTATATTTTTTGGTTTGGCTTTTTTTTTTTAATTTTAGGTTTAGGTTTAGGTTTTTTTGGGTTTATTTTTAGGTTTTATATTTTAGTTTGGGTTTTTGATTGTTTTTAGTATATTTTATTTTATTTTGTTTAGGTTTATGTTTAGGTTAAGTTTATTTTAGGTTTTAGTTTAGGATTTATTTATTTTAGTTTAGTTGATTTTAGTTTAGGTTTTGATTTATTTTATTTTTATTTTAGGTTTAAGTTTTTTTTAAAGTTTAGGGATTAGATTTTATTTTTAATTTATTTTTCATGTTTTATTTTTAGGTTTCTTGTTTAGATTTAAGTTTTTATTTTATTTTATTTTAGGTTTATTTTTTTTATTTTACATTTAGGTTTTATTTTTTTTCATTTTTTATTTTTAGGTTTATTTTATTTTTTAGTTTAGTTTAGGTTTTTATTTATTTGATTTTAGTTTAGTATATATTTTTTATTTTGTTTTATTTTTATTTTTAGGTTTAGGTTTAGGTTTTAATTTAGGTTTTAATTTTCTTTATTTTATTTTATTTTATTTAAGCTTAAGTTTTTATTTATTTATTTTATTTCTTGGTTTTATTTAGTTTAGGTTTAGGTTTCTAGGTTTTTAGGGTTTTTTTAATTTTTTTTATTTTTTATTTTTAAATTTATTTTTTTATTTCTAGGTTTTTAGGGTTTAGGGTTTAGAGTTTAGGGTTTAGGGTTTAAGGTTTGGGGTTTACGGTTTAGGGTTTAGTGTTGTAGGTTTTATGGTTTAGGGTTTATGGTTTAGTGTTTAGGGTTTAGGGTTTTAGGGTTTAGGGTTTAGGGTTTAGGGTTTAGAGTTGTAGGTTTTGGGTTTAGGGTTAGTTTTTGGGTTTGGTGTTTAAGGTTTAAGGTTTAGGGTTTAGGTTTTTAGGGTTTTTTTTGGGAACCCCATGTAGGGGAATTTTATTGCCATAAAGAAGGGGTTACAAAATCCTTAAGAGGGGATAAACTCAAGAACTACTATTCAAAGAGCTACAATCAACCTAGAGAGTGAATACCCTATCTAAGTACAACCATAAAAAAGAAGGAAAAATAAAAGAGAACTGAAAAATAGTAAGAGATACAGAAGTAACAAAAAGAAAAAGCTTGAGGATAGACTTCAGCAATAACTTATGAAGATAAGAGAAGCATATGCCACCACCAGAGAAGGAAACTGCAAGAAAATAACACAGAACCTACAAACAACTAGAGAAAGGAATTAGCACAGGTTGAGAATTATAAGCAAAATTAATTGAAAAATTAAAGGAGAGTGAGAGAAATTTGGAGAAGTGTGTGAAGAAAGGCTCAGGCTCACTCACACAAGTTTGGAGGCTATCAACAAATAAAATTAAAGCCCAACATGTTAAAGGACAAATAGCAAGTAACAATATATGAGGCTAAAGAGCCAAATACCACCAGAATAGGATGACCCAAAAAATGTAGCAGATAAGTGAAAAAATCGAGAAGGGGACAGTGCAAATCAAGGAAAATAGAAAGAGGAAAATATAGACAAAGCAAATAGTGAACTGAGTAGAAAATAGTATAATGTAACATAATTTTTGAGGTAAGGTAATACATAGCTATCCAAATTAACCAATCCACACAAATGTTTAGGAAGACTAAAATGATCAAAAAAGGTGAACATATCCAATCTAACACCTAGATTAGCAAGATGGTCAGCACAAGCATTTCCTTCATGCCAAATGTGAGTGATTTTAAAGCAGACTTGAGAGAGGAGAGCTCTAGTATGATTATGGAGGTAGTATAAATCTGTATTTCCCACCTTGGTGGAAGTCAACATATCAATGAGCAAAAGAGCATCCACTTCAATCTAGATATTGAACCAACCTTTTTGCAAACAAATCTGTATAGCTTTGTTAACAACCATTAATTCAACAAAGATAATAGAACAAGCTTTACGAGGGTAGGCAAAAGTAGAAATGACACTACCTTTAAAGTTTCTGAAAATGCCACCACAACCAAAAGCATTTTGAGAGACAAAGCCATTAGTATTAATTTTGATAGTATTATTATGAGGCTTTCTCCAATAGATAAGCTTATCTTCTTTCCTTGGGATCTGCAAGCTAAGCTAATTAGCAAATTTGCACACCCTTTAAAGTGGTTGTTAGTAATTAAGCTAGCACTAAATAAAGCATGAATTTTTTCCTTTAGTTCTTGTAATAATCTTATTATGGTTCATAGGGATACCACGATGTTTGATATAAGGATAAAGAACCATGAAAATGGTTAATATTGAAAAGTTAATCATACCAAACCCACAATTTAAAGGCAATAGCTCCATTGACAAAAACATGATCACATTTTCAATGTGAAAATAGCAATAGGATTTGGAAGGCAACTGAAAGCCTTTACCCCACATCAAAGAGTCAACAGGAATGAAATTTTTCAGAATTCTCCAAATAAAGATAGAGTAGGAGATATGGATAATGTTATTCTAAATTTTAAAAAACACATTAGAGAAACCAATGGGATTCTCTAATATGATTCCAAACCTCTTTAAAAATAAATTCACCATTATGAGACAGCTTAAAGAGAATCTGATCAGGCTTGTTAGAAATGATAGGAATGTTAGTGAATTTATCTAAAAGAGAAATAAGAATATAATGAGGGAGTTCACTTTAATAGCAGTAGTAGAATGAGTAGATAGGAAATCATCAATAGAACCACTGCCAATCCAGTTGTCTTTCCAAAAGAAAGAAGATCTAGAGTTAACCCCCCAAGAAATAAGGGATTCAACTTCCCATTTGATGGAGAAAAGTCTTTTCTAGACTGGGGAGTCACCCACTTTGTAAGGACAAGTAAGAGGATGCTTACCCTGACAATATTTGGCA
The DNA here is from genome assembly GCA_021442155.1 of Cymbidium sinense. Classification (NCBI taxonomy): domain Eukaryota; kingdom Viridiplantae; phylum Streptophyta; class Magnoliopsida; order Asparagales; family Orchidaceae; genus Cymbidium; species Cymbidium sinense. The sequence goes on along the minus strand of CM038233.1, from coordinate 35,544,916 downwards.
GTCATGAAATTGGTGAGAGACTATTATTTCTCCTAAAATTCCACCAAAGTTTATGAGAGAAAGCAGTAATAGCTTCAAGAATAGACTTACAGCCAAGCCCACCCTCAGCAAGGGTGCCACAACCTTTATACCAAGAAGTTCAATGCATCCTTTTAATAGAATTGTTAGAGCCTTAAATAAATTTATTAAGGAGACATTCTATTTTATTCAAGGTAGAATTAGTAGGGATGATGGTTTGAATAAGATATAGAGGAATGGAATTAAGGGTACTCTTGAGCATAGTAAGCTTGCCACCAAAGGAAAGTAAGTGAAATTCTCAAATAGAAATTTTATTAGCAATTTTCTGGATTAGATCATCAAAGAGATGTGATCTTTTTTAACTTTTGTATAGATGAGGACCTACATATGTGATAGGGAGTTGTTGTTGTTTAAAATATAGTGATTCTAAAGATTTGATTGATTTTATTGCTAGAGATTTTAGAAGAGGTAATGAAACAACTTTTGCCTTTATTGATAGAAAGACCACTTTCATTACCAAAGGTATTTAAGAAATTCTTAATGCATTTAATGTGATGGATGGAAGCATTACAAAAAATAATGAAATAATCAACAAAACTAAGATGAGAGACAGGTATACCATCAAGAGTTCTAAAATACATACAAGGATTGTTGTTGAAAAGGTTGTTTAAGCTCCGAGAATGATATTCCATAGTATTAATAAGAAGGGAAGGGGACAAGGGGTCACCTTGTCTCAAATAATGAGAAAAAGGGAAAAAACCTAAGGCCTCGCCATTAGAATAACAGAAAACCAAGCTTTGGTAGTACAATTTTTAATTAGGTAGAAGAAGTTTTCAGAAAAGCCAAACAAATGAAGAATGTGTAAAAGGAAATCCCAAGAGATGTTGTCAAATGCTTTAGAAATATCTAATTAAAATAGGATGTTACCACCTCTATTACGAGCATCCAAATCATGAATCAGCTCTTGAGCAAGAAGAATATTATCAAATATAGCTCTACCTTTAACAAAACCAGTTTGGTTGAGAGAGATAATTTTTTGAAGAAGAGGACTAAGTCTATTGGCAAGGATTTTAGCAATCAGTTTATGAAAGAAAGTACAAAGACTAATAGGTTTGAAATCAATCCAGGATTCAAGATTATCAATTTCAGGTATAAGGACAATGGAAGTACTCAAAAAATATCAAGGAAGAGGATTAGCAGTAAAGAAATCAATAACATCATCAACTAGATCATACTTAATTATAGGCTAACAATGCTAGAATAATTATGTTGTATAACCTTCTGGACCAGCAACAAAATCAATATTCATGTTATTAAGAATTTTACCAATCTCCTCTTTCATAGGAAACCTAGTAAGCAAATGTTTGTCATCACTGGTAATGATTGAGGGGATCAAATGGGAGCTAGAAATAGCATCTAAAGTGTGGCTCTTGTTAAGAATATTTATAAAGTGATTAATAATAGATGCTTTAATCTCATTAGTGTCAGTGATCCAATCTCCAGTATCACTTTTAATTTTTTGGATAGAGTTTAAAGCTTTCTTTTTATTGAATAAAGGATAAAAATACCTTGTATTTTTGTCCCCATCAGCAATATACTTACTAGCAGCATTTTTTTGCCAATAAGTTTCTTCCATATTTTGATAGTTAACTAGATTATCTTTGGCTTCATTCAAATCCTTCTGCTTAGAAGAGTTAGTCAAAATTGCATTTTCAAGGCTACAAACCAAAAGCTCCATATTTTTGATATTAGCAAAGAGATTTTTAAAATATTGCTTGTTCCACCAAACCAAGTTTTGTTTAAGCCTGTTAAGTTTAAACAAAAATTTAATCATGCTCCTAATTGAATTGTCAGGGTGTAGGGGGGCAACCCAATTGGTGGTAACAACTTTTAAAAAATTGAGGTACTTAATCCACATATTTTAAAATCTAAAAGAGGAGAAGGAGGATAATCTTTTAGAGTTATTTTTAACTGAAATCAAAAGAGGAGCATAATACGACAAAGTTCTACTCAAATGTTTAGCAAAGGTAAGAGGCCATTGATTAATCCAATGAGAGTTAAAAAGGATTCTATCAAGGTGTTGCCAAAGTTTAGAGTTATGCCAAGTGTAATTTGAACCAGAAAAACCAATGTCAATAAGGTTGCAATCAAGAATCATATTAGAGAATACTTCCATAGAATGAATATTAGGAGAGCAACTACCCCTTCCTTCAAAGGAAGAAAGGATAGTGTTGATGTCAACCCCAACCTACCAAGGTTTGTTAATTGTTAAAGCAAAACTTCTTAAATTGTCCCAAAGAATGTTCCTACCATCTCTATTACAGGAAGCATAAACAACAGAGGCTAAAGCAAAAAATTCACCACATGAGATATGGACATTAACAACTTGTTGGAGATCATCTAAAATGGAAACATTAACTAGATTGTTCCAAAAGCACCAAATTTTATTACTGATATTAGAGAAAAAGTTATTAAAATCATGCATTATAGCAACATGATTGATCTTAGAAGCATTTATGAGAGGTTTAATGACCACAAGTAAGGATATATTGTTAATACTGCAAGGACTTCTAACATGATTACAGATAGTGAGGGTTCCAATCCCTCGAACATTCCAAATAATAGAATTAAACATAAAGGAAATATTAAATAAGCTAAAGGAAAACAAGTACGTAAAATCATTAGAAAGAGAGCAACCACTCCAATGTTAAAAGGCCATTATTTATGAGATGAAGAACTAGATCTAGTAGATCTGGTTGAGTTATGTGGAAAAATTTTTGCTTTAAAAGATTTCTTTTTTTTAGAAAAGTTTGGAAAGCTCTAATTTTATCCAATGTATCACCATCCGAAAGAAACTGATTAGAGGTGTTAAGAATAGGATTAGAATCAGCCAAAACATTTCTAATCATAACTTTCCCTTCTTCAATCTCAGGATTAAGCTAAAAAGTAGGATTAGAATGAATGTCAATCATGGGATTAGAGAAGGAGAGGTAGTAATACCATTAAAAGCACAAATACCAGGATCGAGTAAATTTGCTCCTAATTTTCAACAGTCTTCAAATTTTCAAGCAAATTACCATTAAAATCCACTTGCTCAGCATTAACAAAAGGCAAAGAGATGTTAGCCTCTAGAACATTTGAGATATCATGAGAAGGCAAGCTATCATTTAAAGAAGGATTGATTGACAAACCATCATATTCAACATTAGTAATATCTTTGACCTCTTTAGATTGAGTATTCGGAGTATCAGCATTAAGCACATCAGTGAATTCCAATGAAGCCAAAAAAAGCATTTCATTTGGGTTAGCTTTAACCACATAAATAGGTTTATTAACTTTATCATTTGGATTAGTAGAATTAGGACCATTCAAGTTTTTCTTTTTAAGTTGTGGGTGTAGCACAAAGCACTCAAAATTATCATGCCCATGAATTTTATAGAACAAAAACTGGAAAATTTTCAAATTCAACTATTCAAAAATAACCAGACTTATCTGAACCAATCCAAACTTCCTTAAGATGTTTTTTAGAAATATCAAGTTCAACCAGTATACGAGCAATAAATGGATGGGATCTCACAGTAGTGGCCTGAGCAATTTGAAGAGGCCAACCAAAAAGAGCTCCAACAGTAAATAGAACATGGTGAGTAATATAGTGAATCCTCATATTCAGAAAAGCCAACCAAACAGGAACAATCGGTGATTCCTCTTTTATATCAAAAAAAGGAGACCACTTTAAAAGATGCATTTGATAATTGAAAACAAAGTAAGAATGATGATAGAAAACCATTGAGTAGTCTAAATCATTTGTAAGATGAATTAAAACATGTCTAAGATCGATCAAACCAATAGAGAAAGCACTAAAGAGTTTCAGATTGTGAAAAAAAGTGTGAATATTATCCAAATTTGGATGCCGCAATGCAAATTTGCCAACCAAAGTAAATTCATATGGCTTAGCCAGCTTCTCAACATCAAGATCCGAGCACATGATCGCAGGGATGCCACAAAACAAAGTCAATATCCAATTAACCAAATCAGAAGGGGAAAGGTTCTTATTAGAAAGAGCATCCTTAAAGGATTTAACAAGCACAATAGAAGATATGCTTTTAATTTCAGAAATCCCATAAAATCTAATTCCCTAGTCGCCACATCCGTAAAAGAAATGACCGACTGCATGGCTAATGGATCAGCCACCATCAACAACAGTTACAGGAACATCACGTGCATATCCAGAGCAAAGATAAGCAACAAAAAATGATTGGAGCGCCGCAAGGAGTGGTGAAAAATCACCAAACCGCAAGGAAAAGAGAAGCTCCAAAGAGGGGAAAAATGAAATCACCAGAGTGCTGCAAGGAGGAGGGAGGAGGAGGGAGGAGTTTTTTTGGGTTTTGAGGTTTTTAGGATTTTTTATGTTTTTTTATAGTTTTTATGGAATTTTTTTTATTTTTAGGTTTTCATGGTTTTGTGGTTTTTTAGGTTTTAAAACCCCGCTTTAGGTTTTCGTTTAGTGTTTAGGGTTTGGTTTAAGGTTCAAGCACGATTTTGGGTTTAGGGTTGTAGGTTTTATTTATTTTAGATTTGTTTATTTTAGTTTAGGTTTATGTTTATTTTAATTTGTTCATTTAAGGTTTAGGATTATTTAGTTTAGGGTTTAGGTTTTATTTTATTTATTTATTTTTAGGTTTTATTTTTAAGTTTATCTTTTAGATTTAAGTTTTTATTTAGTTTTATTTTAGGTTGATTTTATTTTTATTTTACATTTAGTTTTTATTTTATTTAGGTTTTTATTTTAAGTGTATTTTATTTTAGTTTAGTTTAGGTTTTTTATTTATTTTATGTAAGTTTAGTTTTATTTTATTTTAGTTTTGGTAGGTTTAGGTCACGCTTAAGTTTAGGCCTTTAGTTTAGGTTTATATTTTATTTTATTTAGGTGCAGGTTTTTATTTGTTTATATTTTAGGTTTTATTTAGTTTAGATTTAGGTTTTTAAGTTTAGGTAGGGTTTAGTCAGCTGGTTTAGGGTCGTTTTTAGGGTAGGGTCTTAGGGCTTAGGCATGTTTTAAGTTTAATTTATTTTAGTTTGGTTTATGTTTACTTTATATTGTTTATTTTAGGTTTAGGTTTTTTTAGTTTAAGATATAAGTTTACTTTTATTTTTAGGCCTGGTTTAGTCTGGTTTAGGTTTAGTTTATCTGAGGCTTAGGTCCGTGCATTATTTATCTTTAGTTTAGTTGTTTTAGTTTTAGGCTTAGTTTATTTTATTATTATTAGCTTTAGGTTTTGTTTATGGTTTAAGTTTTAATTTTTATTTATTTTTAGGTTTATTTTTTAGATTTAGGTTTTTATTTAGTTTTTATTTTATTTTATTTTAGGTTTAATTTATTTTTAGTTTAGGTTTAGCTTTTATATTATTTCATTTTTTTATTTTTAGTTTGCTTTTAGTTTTTATTTAATTTATTTTTGTTTTATTTTTATTTTTTATTATTATTTTTAGGTTTAGGTTTAAGTTTAAGTTTAGGTTTATGTTTTAGTTTAGGTTTTTATCTTATGTTATTTTGGTTTAGTTTTTATTATTTATTTTCTTTTTATGTTTTATTTACTTGAGGTTTAGGTAGGGTTTAGGGTTTAGGGTTTAGGGTTTAGGGTTTAGGGTTTGGGGTTTAGGGTTTAGGGTTTTAGGGTTTTGGGGTTTGGGTTTATTTTAAGGGTTTAAAATTTATGGTTTAGGGTTTAGGTTTTAGGTTTAGGGTTCGTGTTTTAGTTTAGGGTTTAGGATTTAAGCGATGACATACACAAAAAATGAGCAAGCATAGAGCAAATCGAAAACCACCATAGATAACTATAATTTTCTCTACTATAAGAAAAAAAAGAAAACATGCAACCTACAACTGAAGACAACTCTAGCCATCTAAGAAAAAAGAGACCATCAGGAAGAATCTAGCTCCCTCCAAGAAGAAGAAGAGACCAACTAAAAAAGAGAACCAACAACTGCAAGAAATCTCAGCCATAAGGAGATCAAAAAACATAAAGAGAAAAAAAAACTCAGGCTTATATATGAGGGAAGAAGGATAATCACATTAATGAGGAGCATCAAATCCTAAGTGTATCTATCTTCAAAGAAGGGTTGCAAATAGGTCACCAGCCACAAAAATATCAAGGAAAACATCCATCATATCATCATAGCCATCCCAACCAAAGAAAAATATGAACCTATCATAATCACCACCCAGCTAAAGAAAGATATGAAGCTAAGGAAATAGAAAGAGAGAGGAGAGCAACATATATAGTTAATAGAAGGTAATCCCAACAAAACCAAATATGAACACCTCTTAAAAAAGAGGGAGAAAAAAGCTCACAGCCAAAAAAAAGGAAAAGTTCCCTAAAAGATAAAACTAACAGAGCCTAGAACAACAACAATCTAAAGTCACCAAGGCACCAGGCCAACAAAGCCCACAACAACACCAATACAAAGCCACCAAGGCACCAACCAAAGGAAAGGAAACAGCCAATAGAGCAGCCACACAATAGAGCACCCAAGAAAATAGCCCAGGAAAGAGCAAGAGAATCAAACCAACTAACAAAAAAAAGAAGAAGGCCAAGAAAAGCTAAAATAAACATTTAGTGATACTACCAACCAATTGACAAACCACATGCCAAGAACAAAACCCCAACCTACCACCAACAAAGAGGGCAAAAGCACCAACCAAAGAAAGTCAATAATAGGAACAAGGCCACCACCATAAAACCAATTAGCCAAAGGGCAAAAAAAATTGGCAAATAGGAAGCCAAAATTACCAAGCCGGAAGGAGGAAAATTATCCAAGAAGCCAATACTCCACCTAGCAAGAAAACACACAACAAAAGCTCAACCAATATAGAAAAAACCAGCCAAAAGGAAATACCTCCTAAGGAATGGAGAGATTATTTCTAGGAAGCTTTGGAATGAGTAGCCCTTGGCAAGTGAGGAGGGGCATAAATTTGAACAATTTTATTTCCTTCTTCTTCTTGTAAATAGTTTTATAACCATGCCCTTTCTCCAAAAAATCTCCATATGAAAATGAATCAGTATTATTATAAAAGGCACGCGGATCAGTAAAACCTAACAATTTCAAAGAAGAGCATTCAAAATCATCCACAATAATAGATAAAGGAAAATAAAAAATAGTATGCATTTAAGAATTAGAAGTGAAAGAAGGAGAAGAAACAACTTTATTAAGAAGGCAATTATCAATATTTTCACCTAAAATTTGAAGAGTCTCCTCTATATCTTCATCCATAAAAGAAGCAAGAGAAGCATAATCCAAATTTTCAATACAATCTTCATGTAAAAATAAGATTATAATCCCTTAGAAAGACAAATCATATTACAAAAATTCTAAACATAATTACCAGCCATAGAAAAACCATCATTTTGAACCAAAACATAACTATTCACAATGACAGAATTGTGACAACTATCTAAATCTTATTTTTTAAAAGAAGGATCACCAGTATTAACAAGATTGTTAGGACCATATGTTAAAATATTAGAGATAAAAATATTTTTTCACCGCCATTCTGAATCAAAGAAAGCAAAGAGATAGTTTCTTTCCCAAGATCTAAATCAAACATAAGAGAAAGAGAAACAACATCCAACAGATTGGAAGAAATGGTGTTAGCATCAACAATATTCGAACTATCATCATGAAAAGACTTATGCACAACATCCATACCATTAGAATCATTAACCATAGCCTCTAAAGTCTTCCTTTAAGAGAATCATTAAAACACTTAGAGCATGATTATTAGTTAAAATGTTTTTAGAAAAATCAAAATTACCTTTATCATTAGACAAATCACAAAACTTTTTTCAAGATTCAAAAATCTGGTTTTGCAAAACATCAAAATTTTGAAAACTAGATTTTTCTTTATCTAACTTGAGAGATCATCATTTTTTTAGCAATTGAATTCTTACTGGTGATTATCTTCCTAAGAGAGGGATGTGCAATAAAGCATTCAAAAATTTCATGCCCATGAATCTTACAATGATTACAAAAAATGGGAACGTTCTCAAAAATAGCTTTCTAAAAATAACTGCATTTCTTTGAACCCAACCACATTTCTTTCAAATATTTTTTAGTAATATCAACCTCTACAAGAATTCTAGCAACATACGGTCCGTAAGTTATTGCTTGATCAACTTGCAAAGGATGACAAAAAATCAAACCAATAGCATAAAGAATCTGATGATTAAATAGATGAATCCAAAAGTTAGGTAAAGAAATCCAAATGGGAATAATAGAGACTCTTCATTAACATTAAACATAGGTGTCCACTGAATGACATTTGATAATAAAAACATAGTAAGAATGTCTAGAAAGAATTCTTAGTAATCAAGGTCATTAGAAAGTTTAATCGAACATGCCTTGCAACAATACCTAATAGAAAAGAAGATAAATTTAAGCTATGAGAAAAGAACAAATATTTTCCATCTTGGGTCATTTAAATGAAAGCTTTCCAATCAAAGAAAAAGCAAAAGGCCCAGCTAAGAGTTCAATATCCTCATTTGAAATCATAATTGTCAGAGTACCTTTAAAAGTCATATCAAGCAAATTCAAAAGAGGCTCGGTGGAGGAATTCTTACAAGCTAAAGTCTCTTTAAAAGATTTAATAACAACAGGTAATTTAGAGGCAGGATAAATTTGATGCCCTAGTGGGATCCATCAGCACATGAGATTTACCCCATGGATTTGAAGAAGCTGATGCCATGAGTTATAGCATCATGACAAGAACAAGTTGAGATTGGCCCAAGGCTCACAATATAGGGAATCCAAGAGAGAAGTGCTCAAAACTCACCAACAATGTGAGGGATCCCAAAATCAATAATAGGGTTTTTTTAGTTTTAGGATTTAGGTTTTAGGTTTATTATTTATTAGTTATTAGGTTTTATTATTTTAGGTTATTATTAGTTTATTATTAATTTTATGTTTAGTTTTGTTAGTTTAATTTTAGGTTATTAGTTTAGTTTAATCGTTTTAGTTTTAGTTATTATTATTTTAGGTTAGTTTAGTTGTTTGGGGAGGGGTTAGGTTTTATTTTTTAGTTTATTTAGTTTGTTTGTTTATTGAGGGTTTAGTTTATCTTAATTTATTTATTAGATATTACTATAGTTAGTTTTGCTTATTAGTTAATTATTATTATTAGTTTATGTTTTATGATTATTTAGGTTTTAGTTAGTTTTAATTAGTGGTTTAGTTTTGTTTGTTTTTATTTATTTATTTTTTTTTTTTTTTTTATTAGTTTATTTATGGGTTTAGTTTATTAGTTTATTATTATTAAGTTTTTAGTTTAGTTTATGGTTTAGTTTTTTTATTATTATTATTTTATTTATTATTATTATTAGTTTAGTTAGTTGGTTTATTATTAGTTTTGTTATAGTTTAGTTTTTTTTTAGTTTATTATTATAATTATTAGTTTATGTTTATTATTAATAGTTTTATTATTATTATTTAGTTTATTTATTTAGTTAGGGTTTAAGGTTTAGTAATTTAGTAATTTATTAGTTTAGTTTAATTTATTAGTTTTATTATTTTATTATTTTATTAGTTATTAATTTTAGGTTATTAGTTATTTTATTATTAGTATTTATTATTATTTTTAATTTTTATTAGTTATTATTAGGTTTTATGTATTATTTAGTAGTTTATTAGGTTTTATTAGTTAGTTATTAGTTTGGTTTAGTTTTATTATTAGTTTATTAGTTTTTATAGTTATTCTTTGGTTATTATTATTAGTTTTATTTGTTATTAGTTATTTTAATTTTAGTTTAGTTATTATTATTAGTTTTATTAATTTTAGGTTTTATGGTTTTTAGTGTTAATTTTATAGTATTATTATTATTATTATTATTATTATTATTATTATTATTATTATTATTATTATTATTATTATTATTATTTTATTATTATTATTATTACTTTTTAGTTAATTTAATTATTAGTTATTTATTTAGTTATAGTTATTATTAGTTTATTATTATTAGTTAGTTTATTAGTTATTAGTTTTATTTAGTTTACTATTATTTATTAGTTTAGTTTTAGTGTAGTTTAGTTTTGTTTATTTATTATTTATTTTATTATTATTAATAGTTTAGTTTTGTTAGTTTTTAGTTTAGTTTATTTTTTTATTGTTAGTTTTTAGTTTTATTTAGTTTAGTTTATTATTAGTTATTAGTTTAGTTTATTAGTTTTTATTATTATTTTATTATTTATTTTACATAGTTTATTAGTTTTAGTTATTAGTTTTAATTTACTTAGTTTAGTTATTGGGTAGTTTTATTATTAGTTAGTTATTTTATTAGGTTAGATGGTTTAGTTTATTACTAGTTATTACCATTAGTATTATTATTTTTAGTTTTTTAGTTAGTTTATTAGTTTAGTTTTGGTTATTAGTTTAGGTTTAGTTTATTTTAATAATTTATTAGTTTAGTTTTTTTTTTTATTATTTTATTAGTGGGTTGTTTGTTTAATTTAGTTATTATATTAGTTTATTTAGTTTCTATTATTATTATTAGTTTTATTATTTAGTTAGTTTAGTTTATTAATTTTAGTTTTGTATTAGTTTATTATTAATTTTTTTTTTATTATTTATTAATTTTAGTTTATTATTTATTAGTTTTAGTTTTAGTTAGTTTAGTTTTGTGTTTTAATAGTTTCATTTTTAGGTTTAGGTTTTGGGTTTAGGGTTGAGTTTAGGTTTTAGGATTTAGGGTTTAGGGTTTAGGTTGTAAGTTTAGGGTTTAGGTTAGTTTTAAGGTTTAGCATTTAAGGTTAGGGTTTTTATTTTTTATCTTTTTTATTTTTTTAATTTTAGGGTTTAGGGCTTAGGTTTTAGTTTAAGGTTCAAGTTTTAGTTTGGCATTTAGGGTTTTTCATTTTTTTTTAATAGAGAACAAATTCACATTCAACATTTCTTCTTTTTATTTCATCACCAACAACCAAGTTCTCTCGAGATGTGATGACATAAAGAAAAAATGAGCACACATAGAGCAAATAAAAAACCCTAGATAGCTAGAACCGTCTCTTCTATAAAGGCATAGTTTCATAAGTAGTAGATCAGATCGACCATTCTTCAGTTTCTCTAGTTCCCATCAAAACCACCCCGACCTCTCGAGTAGCGGGATCCACCATCATATCCCTGATCTCTCCCTTCACCACCACCATGACGATAATCTCTGTCATTCCTCCTGCCTCCATAACCATCACTGCTCCAACCACCACCTCATATCCACCAGTACCTCCAGATCCCCCACCACCTCCGCCTTCGCCTCTACCGCTAGATCCAGACTAAACTTGGTTGACGGTGATGTTCCTGCAATCAAGGTTCTGCCATTCTTAGAGTTTAGGTTTAAGTTTAAGTTTATTAGGTTTTAGGGTTTAGGTTTATTTTTTAATTTGTTTAGTTAGCCTGTAGGTTTAGGGTGGGTTGGGGTTTAGGTTTAGGGTTTAGGGTTTTGGGTTTAGGGTTTAAGGTTAGGATTTAGGGTTTAGTGTTTAGCATTTATGGTTCAGGGCTTAGGGTTTAGGGTTTTAAAGTTTATGCTTTTAAGGTTTAGGGTTTAGGGTTAAGTTTAGGTTTAGGGTTTAGGGTTTAGGGTTTAGGGTTTACGGTTTAGGGTTTTTTAGAGTTTAGAGTTTAGGTTTAGGGTTGTAGGTTTAGTTTTATATGTATAGGGGTCAGGGTTAGTTTTGTTGTTTAGGATTTTTTTAAATTAAGTAAACTGGTAGGTTTAGGTTTAATTTGTTTATTTATTTTATTCTTTATTTCTATTTAGGTTTATTTTTAATTTTTTTATTTTAGTTTATTTATTTTAGGTTTATTTATTTTAGTTCAAGTATTTTTTAGTTTATTTTTAGGTTTATGTTTAGGTTTAGGTTTATTTTCAATTGACTTTTTTAGCTTAGGTTTTAATTTTTATTTTAGGTTTATGTTTAGGTTATTATTATTTTTTTTTTAGGATTAGGTTTTAGGTTTTTATTTTAGGTCTATTTTTAAGTTTTATTTTTTTAGCTTAGGTTTAGGTTTACTTTAGTTGAGTTTTAATTTAATTTAATTTTTTTGGTTTAGGTTTTATTTTTTATTTATAGGTTTAAGTTTAGGTTTAGGTTTAATTTTAGTTTATTTTATTTTATTTGTTTTAGGTTTATGTTTAAGTTTAGTTTTTTTTAAAGTTTAGGTTTAGTTGTTTTTTATTTTAGTTTATTTTAGGTTTATTTTATTTTATTTATTTTATTTTTATTTTAGGTTTTATTTTTAGTTTAAGGTTTAGGTTTTATTTTATATTTATTTTACGCCCGGTTTTATTTAGTTTTAATTTTATTTTATTGTAGGTTTATTTTTATTTTACATTTAGTTTTTTATTTTATTTAGATTTTATAATTCTTGGGTTTATTTTATTTTTAGTTTAGTTTATGTTTTATTTATCTTATTTTAGTTTATTTTATTTTAATTTTATTTTATTTTATATATTTAGTTTAGGTTTTATTTATTTTTTTTATTTTTTAGGTTTAGATTTATTTATTTTATTTAGTTTAGTTTAGGTTTTAGGTTTTAAGGTTAGGGTCAGTGGAGTTTAGTGTTTTAGAATTTAGAGTTTAGGGTCTTTATGCTGGCTCAGGGTCTGGGTTTTTAGGTTTAGGGTTTAGTGTTTGGCTTAGGGATCAGTTTTCATGGTTTAATGTCAGTTTAGGGTGGGGGGCAGGGTTTAGGTCAGAGAGTGGGCAAAGTTTTAGAGTCAGTGGCCTTTTAGGTTTATATGGCTATAATGATTTATTTACCAGGGCCTGGTTCACCATTGTGGCCAGGGGTCAGGGTAGGGACCCTGGGGCCCAGGGTCAGGAGGGTGGGTAAGGGTCAGTTTAGGCCCAGGGAGTTTAGGTCAGGGTTTAGGTTAGTTTTGGGTTCAGGGTCTGTTTAGTTTAATATTGGGGAGTTTAGAGGGGTGTGGGATTTTGATTAAATCAAATTAGAAGGCTGGTTTATCCACTTTATTTAGTTTGTTTTCTTATTTAGGTTTATTTTCTATTTTATTTAGTTTAGTTTATTTACTTAGGTTTATTTTAGTTTATTTTAGTTTATTTTAGGTTTAGGTTTTGGTTTATGTTTATTTTTTAGTTTAGTTTTATTTTATTTTATTTTTAGGTTTAGGTTTTATTTTTTATTTTTTAGGTTTTGGTTTATTTTATGTCTTTTCTAGGTTTATTTTTTATGTTTTATTTTTTAGTTTTGGTTTAGGTTTATTTTAAGTTTATTTTATTTTATTTAATTTAGGGTTTAGTTTTAGTTTATTTTAGGTTTAGGTTTCAATTTATTTAGTTTAGGTTTAGGTTTATTTTATTTTTTTTTATTTGAGGTTTAAGTTTTTTTTTAGTTTAGTATTTTACATTTTATTTTTTTATTTTTAGTTTTATTTTAAGTTATTTTTTTTTAGGTTTAGGTTTTATTTAATTTTTATTTTATTTTATATTAGGTTTATTTTTTTTAGTTTAGTTTAGGTTTTTATTTATTTTATTTTAATTTAGTATTTATTTTTTATTTTATTTTATTTTTAAGTATAGGTTTAGGTTTAGATTTTATTTTAAGTTTTATTTTATTATATATTTTTATTTTATTTAGGTTTAGGTTTTTTTATTTTCTTTATTTTTAGGTATTATTTAGTTTGGGTATAGTCTTTTAGGTTTTTAGGGTTTAGGGTTTAAGGTTTATGGTTTATGGTTTAGGGTTACTTTATGGTTTAGGGTTTAGGGTTTAGGGTTAAGGTTTAAGAATTAGGATTTAGGGTTTAGGGTTTAAGGTTTAGGGTTTTCAAGTTTAGGGTTTAGTGTTTAGGTTTTAGGTTTAAGGTTCAGGTTTTAGTTTATAGGTTGGTTTTTTTTAAAAGAGAATACATTCATATTCAACATTTCTTCTTTTTGAATTCATCATCCAAGTAAAACACCAAGTTTTCTAAGACACAAGCAACAACATAGTTCAAAAAAGAGAATGCATATAGCAAATCCAAAACCCTAGATAACTATAAACGCTCTCATCAGAAGACATAGTTTCATAAGCGAGATCGGATTGGACATTCTTTAATTTCTCCGGTTCCCATTAGAACCACCCCTCTCGAGTAGGGATCCACCATCATATCCTCGATCTTCCCCACCACCACAATACAGAACCTCTGCCTCCTCCCACCACCATAACTACCACTACTCTGACCACCACCTCCATATCCACCAGCATGTCCAGATCCCCCACCACCATAACTACCACTACTCTGACCACCACCTCCATATCCACCAGCATGTCCAGATCCCCCACCACCACTGCGATAACTACCACCTCTGCCTTCACCTCCACCATTGATCTAGACAGATCCTGGTTGACGATCATGTTCCTGCCATCAATGTAGTTAAACAAACTAAAACCTAAACTAAAACCTAAAACCTAAACTAAATAAAACCTAAAAAATAAAAAATAAATGAAAAACCTAAATGAAAATAAAATAAAATAAATAAAATGAAATAAAATCGTAAACTAAAACCTAATCCTAAAAAGAAAATAAAATAATTAATAAAAACTAAAATAAAATAAAATAAAATAAACAAAACTTAAACTGAACTAACAAATAAAAATCTAAATACAATAAAAACTAAACCTAAAATAAAAATAAAATAAACATAAAATAAAATAAAATAAAGATTAAATTTAAACATAAATGTAAAAAATAAACCTAAAAATTAAACTTTAAACTAAATACAAAATAAAACCTAAACCCTAAACTTTAAAAAAAAACCTAAATCTAAAATAAAAATAAAATAAACCTAACCCTAAGCTAAACTAAACTAAACTAAAATAAATAAAATTTAAACCTCAACCTAAACCTAAACTAAATAAAAATGAATAAATTAAAAGTAAACCTAAATCTAAAGTAAAAAATAAAATCTAAAAATAAACCTAAAATAAAAATGCAAAACCTAAACATAAACAATTAAATAAAAATTTAAACCTATACCTAAAATTAGAAAATAAAACCTAAACCTAAAAAATAAGTTAAAAAATTAAACTAACCTAAAAAAATAAATCTAAACAAAAACCTAAACCTAAAAAATAAACTAAAATAAAAAACCTAAACTAAAATAAATAAACTAAACTAACCCTAAATAAAAAAAATCTAAACCCTAAATCCTAAACCCTAAAACTAAAAAAAATAAAAAAAAGTAAGAAAACATTAACCCTAAATCCTAAACCCTAAACCCTAAACATTAAAATCTAAACCCTAAAATCTAAACCCTAAAACCCTAAACCATAAACCCTAAACCCTAAACCCTTAGCCCTAAAACACCCTAAACCCTAAACCCTACCCCTAACCCTAAACCCTAAATAATAAAACCCTAAACCTTACACCCTAAACTAACTCTAAACACTAAACCCTGATCCTTGAAGCTTAAACCTAAAAACCTAAACATAAACTAAATAAAATAGAAAAATAAAATAAATAAAAAAACCTAAACCTAAAGAAAATAAAAATATAAAATAAAATAAAAACATAAGTTGAAACCTAAACCAGAACCTAAAAATAAAATAAAATAAAATAAACTAAAATAAAATAAATAAAAACTTAACCTTAACCAAAAACTAAAATAAACTTAAGAATAAAAAACCTAAATAAAATAAAAACTATACATAAAATAAAAATAAAATAAACCTAAAATAAACCTAAAATAAAATAAAATAAAAACTAAATAAAACCTAAACCTAAAAACTAAACCTAAAAAAATAAATAAAAATAAAACTTAAACCCTAAACTAAAAAAAACTAAACCTAAAATAATAAAATAATAAAATAAACCAAACTAAAAAAATAAACTAAACTAAAATAAATTAAACCTAAATCTAAACTTTAAACTAAATCCTAAACCTTAAACCTAAAACCCAAACCCTAAACCCTAAATGCTAAACCATAAAAACCCTAAAGACTAAATCCTAAAGCATAAAACCCAAAACCTTAAACCCTAAACCCTAAACCCTAAACCCTAAACCCTAAACTCTAAACCCTAAACCTTAAACCCTAAATCCAAAATAAAACCCTAAACTAACCATAAACCCTAAACCCTAAACATGAAACCCTAAACCTAAAAAGTTTAAAACTTAAAAATAAAATAAATAAATAAATATAAACCAGAATAAAAAAATAAAAATAATAATAATAACATAAACTAAAACCTAAACCTAAACCTAAATCTAAAAAAAAGTAAAAAAAATAAAATTAAACCAAAATAAAATAAATAAAACCTCCAAAACTAAAAAATAAAAACCTAAATAAAATAAAACTAAATCTAAAATAAAATAAAATAAACCTAAAATAAAATAAAATAAAACTAAATTAAAAAATTAAAATAAAACCGAAAAAAATAAAAATAAAACCTAATCCTAAAATAAAATCAAAATAAACCTAAACCTAAACTAAAATAAAATAAACTAAAATTAAAACCTAAAAACCTAAACCTAAACTAAACTAAATAAATAAACTAAACTAAAATAAAGCTAAACATAAACTAATAAATTAAACCTAAAATAAACCTAAAACTTAAACCTAAAATATAAAATAAAACATAAACCTAAACCTATAAATAAAAATTAAAACTAAACCTAAAAAGTAAACTAAAATAAAAATCCAAAACTAAAATAAATATACTAAACTAAATAAAAAATAAAAAATAAACCTAAATCCAATAGAAAATAAACTAAATAAACCTAAACCCAAGTTTAGTTAATTTAATAAAAAATTTTAAAAAATTAAAAAAACCCTATACCCAAACCATAAACCTAATAACTGTAAACCCTACAACCCTAAACCTAAACCCTAAACCATAAACCTAAACCCTAAACTTAAACCCCTAAACCCTAAACCCCATAAAACCCTAAACCCAAACCCTAAACCCTAAACCTAAACACCCTCCTAAAACCTAAACCTAAACTAAATAAAATCTAAAAATAAAATAATAAAACCTAAAATTAATTAAAATAGAAAAATAATATAAAATAAAGTAAAATAAAAAACTTAAAAACCAAAAAACCTAAAATAAATAAAATAAATAGAAAATAAAAACTAAACTCAAATAAAATAAATAAAAACCTAAACTAAACTAAAAAATAAAATAAACCTAAAAATAAAAAGCTAAATAAAATAAAAACTAAATGTGAAATAAAAATAAAATAAAATTAAAATAAAATAAAATAAAAACTAAATAAAAAACATAAACTTATAAAATAAACCTAAAAATAAAACCTAAATATAAATTAAAAAATAAAACCTAAACCATAAACTAAAAGAAAAAACCTAAACCTAAAATAAGCAAAATGAAATAAACCTAAATCTAAACTAAACTAAACTAAGTTAATATAAAACCTAAACCTAAACCTAATAAACTAAACCCCAAAACTACATAAAAAACAATAAACTAAAATACACCTATACCTAAAGAAAAAAATAAAACATAAAAATAAACCTAAAATGAAAAGATAAAATTTAATGCTAAAAGAATAAAATAAAAACCTAAACCTAAAAATAAAAATAAAACCTAAACCTAAAAAATAAAACCCTAAAGCATAAAACCCTAAACCTTAAACCCTAAACCCTAAACCTTAAACCCTAAACCCTAAACCTTAAACCCTAAATCCAAAATAAAACCCTAAACTAACCCTAAACCCTAAACCCTAAACCTGAAACCCTAAACCCTAAAAACTTTAAATCCTAAAAATAAAATAAATAAATAAATAAATATAAACTAGAATAAAAAAATAAAAATAATAATAATAACATAAACTAAAACCTAAACCTAAACCTAAATCTAAAAAAAAGAAAAAAATAAAATTAAACCAAAATAAAATAAATAAAACCTAACCAAAATTAAAAAATAAAAAACCTAAATAAAATAAAAACTAAATTGAAAACAAAAATAAAATAAACCTAAAATAAAATAAAATAAAAACTAAATTAAAAAATTAAAAATAAAACCTAAAAAAAATAAAATAAACCTAAACCCTAAACTAAAACCTAATCCTAAAATAAAATAAAATAAACCTAAACCTAAACTAAAATAAAATAAAATAAAATTAATAAAACTTAAACCTAAAATAAACTAAACCTAAACCTAAACCTAAAATAAATAAAATAAATTAAACTAAAAATAAAGCTAAACATAAACTAATAAATTAAACCTAAAAATAAACCTAAAACTTAAACCTAAAAATATAAAATAAAACATAAACCTAAACCTATAAATAAAAATTAAAAATGAGGGTTTAGGGTATGAGGTTTAGGATTTAGGGTTTAAGGTTTAGGGTTTAGGGTTTAGGGTTTAGGGTTTAGAGCTTAGGGTTTAGTATTTAGGGTTTAGGGTTTATGTTTTAAGGTTTAGGGTTTAGGGTTTATGATTTAGGGTTTTTAGGGTTTAGGTTTTCGCTTTGGATTTTGGGTTTTAGGGTTTAGGTTTAGGTTATAGGGTTTAAATATTAGGTCTTGGGTTTAGGTTTTAGTTTGTGGTTTGGGGATTTTGGTTTTTTTTACAAAGATTAAGATTCAACATTCACATTTTGATTTCATCAACTAAGTAATACACCAAGTTTTTTAAGACACAAGCGACAACATAAATAAAAAAATGAGCACGCATAGACCAAATAAAAAACCAGTACGTAACTAGAACCTTCTCAACTGTAAAGACACAATTCCATATGTAGTAGATCAGATCGGTCGTTCTTTGATTTCTCTAGTTCCCATCAAAACCACCCTGACCTCTCGAGTTGTGGGATCCACCATCATGGCCCCGATCTCTCCCTCGACCACCACCACGGCTGTAACCTTCATCGCTCCTCTCGCATCTATAACCAACACTGCTCTGACCACCACCTCTATATCCCCTGACACCTCTAGATCACCCACAAGCAGTGGGATAACCGCCTCCTATGCTTTCGCCTCCCCTGCCAGATCTAGACTGAGCCTAGTTGACGGTGATGTTCCTGTCATCAAGCTTCTGCCCATTCTTAGGGTTTATGTTTAGGTTTATTTTTTAATTTATGTAGTTATTTTAAATTTAGGTTTAGGGTTTGGTTTTAGTTTAGGTTTTTATTTTTTATTTTATTTTGGTTTAGGTTTTTTTATTTATTTTATTTTTAGGTTATATTTAGTTTAGGTTTAAGATTTTAGCTTTTTAGGGTTTAGGGTTTGGGGTTTAGGTTGGGTTGGTAGGGGTATGGTTTAGGGTTTAGGGTGTGTTTGTGGTTAGTGGTTTAGAGTGTGGGTGGTAGGGTTAGGGTTTAGGTGGTTAGGGTTTATTTATTTATTATTATTATTTTATTTAGAGGAGTTGGTTGGTGGTATTATTAGGTTAATTTTAGGTTGATGGTTAAGGGGGGTTTAGGATTGGGGGTTTAGCCTAGGTTTAGACTGGTTCCACAAATAGCAGGTTTAGGTTTATTTAGTTTATTTTATTAAATTTAGTTTATTTTATTTTATTTATTTTATTTAGGTTTATTTTTTATTTAGTTTAGTTAATGCATTCTAGGTTTATATATTCTAGATTTTATTTTAGTTTATTTTTGGTTTAGGCCAATGTTTAGGGACTGAGGTTTAAGTTTTGGTTTAGGGTTTTGTGGGTTTAGGGTTTAGGGTTTAGGGTTTAGGGATTAGGATTTTAGGGTTTAAAGTTTTAGGGTTTAGCATTTAGGGTAAGTTTTAGGGTTTATAGTGTTTTTTTAAAATTAAGCAAAACCATAAGGTTTAGGTTTATCCATTATTTTATTTATTTTAGTTTATTTTATTTTTTAGTTTTAATTTGGATTATTTTTTTATTTTATTTAGTTTAGTTAATTTTTTTTAAGTTTATTTATTTTTTTTTAGGTTTTATTTTAGTTTATTTTAGGTGAGGTTTAGTTTACTTTTATATTTTAGATTTATTTTATTT
This sequence comes from Cymbidium sinense, assembly GCA_021442155.1. Lineage (NCBI taxonomy): Eukaryota > Viridiplantae > Streptophyta > Magnoliopsida > Asparagales > Orchidaceae > Cymbidium > Cymbidium sinense. The sequence goes on along the minus strand of CM038233.1, from coordinate 35,524,919 downwards.
TATTTTATTTGTTAGGTTTAAGTTTACATTATTTTTTTAGGTTTAGGTTTAGGTTTTATTTTATTTTAGGTTTAGGTTTTAGGTTTTATTATAGGTTTATTTTTTGGTTTTATTTTTAATTTAGGCTTAAGTTTATTTTTAGTTTATTTTATTTAGTTTAGGGTTTAGGTTTAGTTTATTGTAAGTTTAGGTCAAGGTTTTATTCATTTTAGATTAGTTTATTTTAGTTTAGGTTTAGGTTTATTTTTAGTTTAGGGTTTAGGTTTTATTTTTAATTTATTTTTAGGTTTTGTTTCTATGTTTATTTTTTAGGTTTATTTTTTTATTTAGTTTTTATTTTATTTTATTTTAGGTTTTTTTTATTTTATCTTTTTATTTTATTTAGGTTTTAATTTTATTGGTTTTTTACTTTTTTACTTTAGTTTAGGTTTATTTATTTAATTTGTATGGCTTTATTTTATTTTATTTTATTTTTAAGTTTGGTTTATGTTTAGGTTTAGGTTTTAGTTTAGGTTTTTATTTTATTTTATTTTATTTAGGTTTTGGTTTATTTATTTATTTTATTTTTAAGTTTTATTTAGTTTGGATCTATGTTTTTTGAGTTTTTTGGGATTAGGGTTTAGGGTTTAGGGTTTATAATTACAGGTTTTAGGGTTTAGGGTTTAGGGTTTAGGGTTTTGGGTTTAGAGTTTAGGCTTTTATGTTTAGGGTTTAGTATTTAGGGTTTAGGGTTCAGAATTTAGGTTTGAGGGTTTAGGGTTTTGTGTTTAGGGTTTTTTTAAAAAATAATTTTGTAAACAGGTAGGTTTAAGTTTATTTAGTTGATTTTTCTTTATTTTAGTTTATTTTTTTATTTTTATTTATGTTTATTATTTTTTATTTAGTTTTATTTATTTATTTTAGGTTTATTTATTTTAGTTTAGGATTTTAATTTTTATTTATTTTTGACATTTAGGTTTAGGTTTATGTTTATTTTTTAGTTTAATATTATTTTTCTTATATTTTTTTGGTTTAAGTTTCATTTTTATTTTAGATTTAGGTTTAGGTTTCTATTTTTGTTTTAGGTTTAGAATTTAGGTTTTATTTTAGGTTTATTTTTAGGTTTTATTTTTTAATGTAGGTTTGCTTATTTTTAATTTATTTTATTTTATTTAGTTTAGGGTTTAGGTTTAATTTATTTAAGGTCCAGTTTAGGTTTTATTTATTTTAGTTTATGTTTACATGTTTTTTATTAGTTTAGGGTTTAGGTTTTATTTTTATTATTTTTTAAGGTTTTATTTTTAGGTTTATTTTTTTGGTTTATGTTTTTATATCATTTTTATTTTATTCCATTTTAGGTTTATTTTATTTTATTTTATGTTTAATTTTATTTTATTTAGGATTTTTATTTTAAGTTTTTCATTTAGTTTAGGTTTTATTTATTTTATTTTAAGCTTTTTATATTTTATATTTTAGTTTAGGTTTTTTATTTATTTTAGTTTTAAGTTTCATTTATTTAGTTTAGCATTTTGGTTTAGGGTTTAATGTTTATGATTGGTTTAGCTTGGGGTTTAGGGTGGGTCAGGGTCTGGTGGCTCAGGGTTTATGGCTCAGGGGTGGGGTCTAGGGTTTAATGTTTGGGATTTATGGTCAGGGTTTAACATTTATGGTTTAGGCCTGGGTCCAGGTCAGTGCCCAGGGTCTGTCATTAGGGTGGCCTAGGGCTCAGGGTCAGAGTTTAGAGTTTGGGTCTAGGTCAGATTTATGGCAGTTTGTCAGTGATTGGTAAGGTTATCCAGGGTGGGGTCTGGGTAGGTCCATGGTCAACTCATGGCCTGGTAAGGCAAGGTAGGTTTAGGGTAGACTTTAGGATTTAGGGTTTGGGCTCAGGGTAGGTGTTTAGTTGAGTCAGGGCCTGGGCTTCTGTGGCTCATGGTTAACTGTCATCAGGTTTGGTCATTTGGGGGTGTGGTGGGTTTAGGGTCAGGTTTAGGGTTGTAAGTTTAGGGTTTAGGGTTTTGGTTTAGTTTTAGGGTTTAGGGTTTAAGGTTTAGGATTTAGGGTTTAGGGTTTAGGATTTTTTTTAAAAAAAAACATTAAGTAAACTGGTAGATTTAGGTTTATTTAGTTTATTTAATATATTTTATATTTATTTTAGTTTATTTTATTTTTTGATTTTTATTTAGTTTAGTTTATTTATTTTTGGTTAAGTTACTTTAGTTTAGGTTTTCAATTTAGTTTATTTTTTAGGTTTAGGTTTTTATTTTATTTTTTTTTTTTTATGGTTTAGGTTTTATTCTTTAGTTTAGGTATAGGATTATTTTTAGTTTATTTTATTTTATTTAGTTTAGGATTTAGGTTTAGTTTAATTTAGGTTTAGGTTTAGGTTTTATTTATTTTAGTTTAGTTTATTTTACTTTAGGTTTAGGTTTATTTTATTTTTTTAATTTAGGTTTTTTGTTTAGTTTATGAGGTTTTATTTTTTATTTAATTTTATATATTTTATCTTTATTTTTAGATTTAGGTTTCATTTAGTCTTCATTTTATTTTATTTTTTTTATTTTAATTTTATTTTTCATTTGGTTTTATTTTATTTTAGTTTTTTTAGGTTTAATATATTTTTTAGTTTAGTTTAGGTTTTTATTTATTTTATTTTAGTTTAGTTTTTATTTTTATTTTATTTTATTTTTAAGTTTAGGTTTAAAATTAAGTTTAGGTTTTTATTTTATTTTATTTTATTTATTTATTTATGTTTAGATATTTTTATTTATTATATTTTTATGTTTTATTTTATTTAAGTTTAGGTTTAGTGGTTTAGGGTTAGGGTTTGGGTTTAGGGAGGGTTGGGGTTTGGGGGGTTTAGGGTTTAGGGTTGTAGGTTTAAGGGTTTAGGTTTTAGGGTTTAGGATTTAAGGTTACTGTTTATGGTTTTAGGAAGGTTAAAGGTTTAGGTTTTATTTATGGTTTAGATTTATGATGACTTTGGGTTTAGGGTTGTAGGTTTAGGGTTTCTGGTTTAGGGCCCATTTTAGGGTTTAGGGTTTAGGGTTTAGGATCTAGAATTTAGGGTTTAATGTTTAGTGTTTTGGGTTTAGGGTTTTAAAAATTAAGTAAATTGTTAAATTTAGGTTTATTTAGTTTATTTTATTTTTATTCTTATTTAGGTTTATTTTTTTTATTTATCTTTATTTATTTTATTTTAGGTTTTAATTTTAGTTTATTTTCTAGGTTTAGTAGGTTTATATTTATTTTTTTTTAGTTTAATTTTATTTTATTTTAGGTTTTTTTTGTTTTGGTTTAGGTTTTATTTTATTTTATTAGGTTTGGTTTCTTTTATTTTAAGTTTATTTTTAGGTTTTATTTTTTAGTTTAGGTTTAGGTTTTTTTTAGTTTCTTTTTATTTTATTTAGTTTAGGTTTAGATTTTGTATATTTTAGGTTTAGGTTTAGCTTTTATTTATTTTCTTTGGTATTAGTTTAGGTTTAGGGTTTTAGGTTTTGGGGTTTAAGGTTCTTAGGTTTTATGGTTTAGGGTTTAGGGTTGTAAGTTTTAGAGTTTAGGGTTTAGGGTTTAGGGTTTAGGGTTTTAAGGTTTAGGGTTCAAGTGGGTTTAGGGCTTAGGTTTTATAGGGTTTAGGTTCACGGTTTAGGGTGGGTTTTGGTTAGGGTTTAGGGTTAGGGTTAGGGTTTATTTTATTTTTTTATTTTTTTTAAAATTAAGTAAACTGGCATAGGTTTATTAAGTTTATTTTGTTTATTTTTATTTATTTTAGTTTATTTAAGTTTTATATCTATTTATGTTTATTTTAGTTTTATTTAGTTTATTTATTTTTTAGGTTTATTTAGATTAGTTTAGGATTTATTATTTTAGTTTTTTTTAGGTTTAAGTTTAGGTTTAGGTTTATTTTTTTAGTTTAGTTTTATTTTTATTTTACTTTTTAGGTTTATGTTTTATTTCCTATTTTTAGGTTTATGTTCAAGTTTTTATTTTATTTTTTTAGGTTTACGTTTTAGATTTTTATTTTAGGTTTATTTTGAGGTTTTATTTTTTAGTTTAGGTTTAGGTTTAGGTTTAGTTAATTTTAGGTTTAAGTTCAGGTTTTATTTATTTTATTTTAGTTTATTTTATTTTAGGTTAGCTTTATTTTATTTTTATTATAGCTTCTGCCTTTTTTTAGTTTAGGTTTATGTTTTATTATTTATTTATTTTTTTTTTGTTCTATATTTTATTTTATTTTTAAGTTTAAGTTTTATTTAGTTTTTTTATTTATTTAATATTTATTTTAGGTTTAGTTTTTATTTTATTTTAATTTTTTTACTTTTAATTAAGGTTTTTATTTATTTTATTTTATTTTAGTTTTTTATTTCTTATTTTAATTTCTTTGTAGGTTTACGTTTAGGTTTAGGTTTAGATTTTAGTTTATACTTTTATTTTATTATTTTTATTATCTATTTTGGTTTAAGCTTTTTTGTTTATTTTATTTTTAGGTTTTATTTAGTTTAAGTTTAAGTTTTTAGCTTTTTAAGGTTTAAGGTTACTTTAGGGTTTGGGGTTTAGGGTTTATTATTTAGGGTTTAGGATTTAGGGTTTAGGGTTTAGGGTTTAGGGTTTAGAATTTTGGGTTTAGTTTTTGGGTTTAGGGTTTAAGGTTTATGGTTTAGAGTTTTTAGGGTTTAGGGCTTAGTGGTTTCTTTTTTAAAATAGAGAACAAGTTCGTATTCAACATTTCATTTTTTTATTTCATCAACCAAGTAACACACCAAGTTTTTAGGACACAAGTGATGACATGGATCAAAAATGAGAACCATAGAGCAAATAAAAAACCCTAAATAATTTGAGCTGCCTCAAGTGTAAAGACATAGTTTAATATGCGTTTGGATCATTCTTTAATATCTCTAGTTCCCATCAGAAGCATCACAACCTCTCGAGTAGTAGGATCCACCATCATATCCTCGATCTCTCTCTCCGCCACCACCACGGTTGTAACTTGCTCCTCTGCCTTCATAACCACCGCCACCACCACCTCCATATCCACCGACCTTCAGATCCCCACCACCACTACTGCACCGCCTCCACCGTTAGATCTAGACTGAACCTGGTTGATGGTGATGTTCCTGCCATCAAGGTTCTGCCCATTCTTAAAGTTTAGGTTTATGTTTAGGTTGATTAGGTTTTAAGGTTTAGGTTTATTTTTTTAATTAATTTTGTTTCTTTAGGTTTAGGTTGAGGGTTTGAGGTTTAGGCTTAGGGTTTTAGGTTTAGGGTTTAGTGTTTAAGGTTTAAGGTTGTAGGTTTAGGGTTTATGGTTTAGGGTTTTGGCTTTAGGGTTTAGGATTTAATGTTTAAGGTTTCTTTTTAAATTAAGTAAACTGGTAGGTTTAGCTTTATTTAATATATTAAATTTATTTTTTTTTATGTTAGTTTACTTTACTTTTTATTTATATTTAGGTTTATTTTTTATTTTTATTTAGTTTAGTTTATTTATTTTAGGTTTTTTATTTTAATATTTTTTTAGGTTTAAGTTTATTTTTTAGTTCTATTTTATTTTTATTTTTATTATTTAAGTTTAGGTTTTATTTTTTATTTTTAGGTTTAGGTTTAGCTTTTTATTTTATTTTTTTAGGTTTAGGTCTTTATTAAAGGTTTATTTTTAAGTTTTAATTTTTAGTTTAGGTTTAGGTTTATTTTTAGTTTATTTTATTTTATTAGTTTAGGTTTAGTTTTGGGTTTAGTTTATTTTAGGTTTAAGTTTAGGTTTTATTTATTTTAGTTTAGTTTATACTATTTTATGTTTAAGTTTAATTTATTTTATATTTATTTTAGGTTTAGGTTTTATTTTTTATTTATTTTTAGGTTTATTTTATAGTTTTATATTTTTATTTAATTCTTTTTTATTTTATTTTAAGTTTATTTTATTTTTATTTTACGTTTAGGTTTTATTTTATTTAGGTAATTTATTCTAAGGTTTATTTTATTTTTTAGTTTAGTTTAGTTTTTATTTATTTTATTTTATTTTTACTTTTTGTTATTTTCTTTTATTTTAAGGTTTAGGTTTAGGTTTTAGTTCAGCTTTCAACTTTATTTTATTCTATTCTTTTATTTAGGTTTAGGTTTTATTAATTATTTATTTTTTAGGGTTTAGGGTTTAGGGTTTAGAGTTTTAGGGTTTAGGGTGTGGTGGTATGGTTTGAGAGGGTCTTAGGTTTAATTGGTCATTTATTTTTAGAGTTTAGGGTTTTAGAGTGTAAGGTGGGTTTAGGGTTTAGGTTTGGTTTAGGTTAGAAGGGCCTGGGTAAATGTTTTAGGAGTGGGGTTTAGGTCAGGGTCAGTGGTGTGAGCTTTAGGGGTTTTGGAGGTTTAGAGGGTGGGTCAGTGGTAGGAGAGGGTTAGGGGATTTGGTCAGTGGCCTGTTTACCAGTGGCACAGCCAGTTGGTAGTTGGTAGTCTGGTGACAGTTTAAGTTAGTTGGTGAGCCGAGGAGGTTTAGTTAGTTTGAGTTATTAGGGTTTAGGTTTAGGATCTGGGGTTTAGTGGTTGGTAAAATAACCAAACCAGAGGAGATTTAGATTATCTATATATAGTATTAGGGAGTTTAGGGTTTGGTAAGATTTAGGTTTTATTGTTTCAGTTTTAGAGTTTAGGGTTTTAGGGGAAAAGAGGGGTTTAGGTCAGCTTTAGGTTTAGGTTTTAGGAGTGAGGTGGTAGTAATTTAGTGTGGGGTTTAGTGGGTGGGGTTTAAGGGTCAGGGTTAGGTTTAGGGTTTTTTGGTGGGGTTGTGGCTCAGGGTCAGTTTAGCACAGGCTTTAGGGTTTAAGGGTTTAGTGGTAGTTTATAGGTTTGGTTTAAGGTTAGTTTTGGAGTTTATGGTTTAGGGTTTAGGGTTTAGGGTTAGTTTTAGAGTTTATGGTTTAGGGTTTAAGGTTTTAGATTTGGGATTTAGTGTTTAAGGTTTGGTGTTTAAGGTTTTTTTTTTCAATTAAGTAAACTTATGGGTTTAGGTTTATTTAGTTTATCTTTTATTTATTTTAGTATATTTAATTATATATTTTTATTTAGGTTTATTTTTTATTTTTATTTCATCTAGTTTATTTATTTTAGGTTATTTATTTTTGTTTAGGCTTTTTAGTTTAGTTTATTTTTAGGTTTAGGTTTATGTTTATTTCTTAGTTTAGTTTTATGTTTATTTTACTTTTTAGATTTAGGTTTTATTTTTTTATTTTTAGGTTTAGGTGTAGGTTTTTATTTTATTCTTTTAGGTTTAGATTTTATGCTTTTATTTTAGGTTTATTTTTAGGTTTTATTTTTTTGTTTAGGTTTAGGTTTATTTTTAGTTTATTATATTTTATTTAGTTCAGGGTTTAGGTTTAAGTTTATGTTTTATTTATTTTAGTTTTGTTTATTTTAGTTTACGTTTAGGTTTATTTATTTTGAATATTTTAGGTTTAGTTTTTTTTAGTATAGGGTTTTGTTTTTTTTATAATTATTTTTAGGTGTTTTTTAAGTTTATTTTTAAGGTTTAGTTTTTTATTTAGTTTTTATTTTCTTTTATTTTAGTTTTTTTTAATTTTATGGTTAGTTTTTATTTTATCTAGGCTTTTTATTTTTAGATTTATTTTCTTTATTACTTAGTTGTGTTTATTTAATCTTATCTCTAGCTTTATTTTTATTTTATTTTATTTTAGTTTAGGCCTAGGTTAATGCTTTAAGTTTCTATTCTATTTTATTTATTTAATCAGAGTAATTATTATTTAGTTATTTTTATTTTACATCTTTTATGTTTTAGGTTTTCGTAAGTTTAGGTTTGTTTAGGGTTTAGGTTATAGGTTTTAAGGTATAGGGTTTAGGGTTTAAGTTTAGGGTTTAAGGTTTAGGGTTATGGTAAGGTTTAGGGTTATTGTAGGTAAGGTGGGTTTAGGTTTAAGGTTTGTTTTAGGGTTTAGGCTTTAGGGTTAGAGTTTTTCTTTTTATTTCTTTTTTTTTATTTTTTTAAGTTAAGTAAACTAGTAGGATTAGCTTTATTTAGTTTATTTAATTTATTTTTATTTATTTTAGTCTATTTTATTATTTATTTTTATTTAGGTTTATTTTAATTTTTATTTAGTTTAGTTTAATTATTTTAGGTTTATTTATTTTAGTTTAGCTTTTGGTTTTGGTTTATTTTGTTAGTTTAGTTTTATTTTTATTTTATATTTTAGGTTCATGTTTAAATTTAGGCTTAGTTTTAGGTTTTTATTTTATTTTTTAGGTTTAGGTTTTAGGTTTTTATTTGAGGTTTATTTTTAGGCTATATTTTTTAGTTTAGGTTTAGGTTTATTTTTAGTTTATTTTAGTTTATTTTGACAAGGTTAAGGTTTAGTATTAGTTTATTTTGGGTCTAGGTTTAGGTTTTATTTATTTTAGTTGAGGTTTAGGTTTATTTTATTTTCATTTTAGGTTTAGGTTTTTGTTTTTAGTTTAAGGTTTAGGCTTTATTTTTTTTATTTTTAGGTTTTAATTTTTGGTTTATTCTTTATTTTATTTTGGGTTTTATTTTTTTTTTATTTAAGTTTTTTATTTTTTTAGTTTAGTTTAGGGTTTATTTATTTTATTTTAGTTTAGTTTTTATTTTATTTTATTTTTAGGTTTAGGCCTAGGTTTAGGTTTAGGTTTAGGTTTTAGTTCATATTTTTATTATATTTTGGTTTAGGTTTTTTGATTTATTTTATTTTTTGGTTTTATTTAGTTTAGGTTTAGGTTTTTTGCTTTTTAGGGTTTAGTTATTTAGGGTTTTAGGTTTAGGATTTAGGGTTGAGGTTTAGGGTTTAGGGTTTAGGGTTTAGGAATTACGGTTAGGGTTTAGAGTTTAAGGTTGGGTTTAGGGTTTTAGGGTTTAGAGTTTAGGGTGTAGCATTTAGGTTTTTTTGTTTAAGGTTCAATTTTTAGTTTAGAGTTTAGGGTTTTTGGTTTTTTTTTAAATAGAGAACAAATTCAGATTCAACATTTCATCTTTTTAATTTCATCAACCAAGTAACACACCAAGTTTTCTAAGACACAAGTGACAACATAGACAAAAAATGGGCATGCATAGAGCAAATCAAAAATCCTAGATAACTAGAACTAACTCTATTGTAAAGATATAGTTCCATAAGCAGATCATATCAACCGTTCTTTAGTTTCTCTAATTCCCATCAGGACCACCCCGACCTCTCGAGTAGTGGGATCCACAATCATATCCCTGATCTCGCCCTTCTCCATTACCCCAGCTAAAACCTTCATCACTCCTCCTACCTCCATAACCACCACTGCTCTGACCACCACCTCCATATCCACCAAAACCTCCAGATCCCCCACCACCATTGCGATAACCTCTCGCTTTGCCTCCACATCCAGATCTGGGACTGAGCTGGATGGTGATGTTCCGCCATCAAGGTTCTACCCCCTCTTAGGGTTTAGGTTTAGGTTTTTGGTTATTAGGTTTATTTATTTATTTACTTTATGTTTAGGTTTAATGTTTTAGGGTTTATTCTTTTAGGTTTGGGGTTTATGGCTAGGGTTTAGAGTTTAGGGTTTAGGGTTTTTTAAGATGTAAGCTTTAAGGTTTATGGTTTAAGGTTTAGGGTTTAGGGTTTAGGGTTTAGGTTTTAGGATTTAGGGTTTAGGGTTTAGAATTTAGGGTTTAGGGTTTAGGGTTTAGGGTTTAGGGTTTATGGTTTTATAATTTAGGGTTTAGGGTTTAGGGTTTAGGTTTAGGGTTCAAGTTTTAGTTTAGGGTTTAGTGTTTTTTTTTTTAATAGAGAACAAATTTAGATTCAACATTTCTTCTATTTGATTTCATCAACCAAGTAACAGACCAAGTTTTCTAAGACACAAGTGACAACATAGATAAAATAGTGATGAAAATCAAAAATCAAATAGAAAATAAGATAATAATGTATCAATGAAAGCCTGGAGCACGCATATAGCAAATAAAAAACCATAGATAACTAGAACTATCTCTATTGTAAAGACATAGTTCCATAAGATCGGATCGACATTCTTCAATTTTTCCAGCTCCCATCGAACCACCTGCCTTTGAAGTAGAGGGATCCACCATCATATCTTAATCTCTTCCTCCGCCATCATGGATAACCTCCATTGCTCCCCGCCTCCATAACTACCTACTCACCACCACCCATATCCACCAAAGACTCTAGATCCACCACCATTGCGAGCAATCGCCTCTTCCTTCGCCTCTATTGCCAGATCTAGACTGAGTGTGGTTGAAAGTGATATTCCTGCTGTCTAAGTTCATCCCATTCTTAGGGTTTAGGTTTTAGTTTAGGTTTATTAGATTTTAAGGTTTAGGTTCATTTTTTAATTTATGTAGTTACTTTAGGTTTAGGTTTAGGGTTTAGGGTTAAGGGTTAAGGTTTTAGAGTTTAGGGTTTAGAGTTTAAGGTTTAGGGTTTACGGTTTTATGCTTTAGGATTTAGGGTTTAGTAGGGTTTAGGGTTTATAGGTTTAGGTTTAGGTTTTTTTGGTTTAAGGCATAGGATTAGGGTTGTAGGTTTAGGATTTAGGGTTTAAGTTTTTCTTTTTAATTAAGTAAATTGGTGGGTTTAGATTTATTTAGTTTATATAGTTTATTTTATATTTATTTTAGTTTTTTTTATTTTTTATTTTTATTTAGGTTTATTATTTATTTTTATTTAGTTTAGTTTATTTATTATTAGTTTAGATTTTTTTTATTTTAGTTTCTTTTTTAGGATTAGTTTTATTTTTTAGTTGAGTTTTATTTTTATTTTATTTTTTATTTTTAGGTTTAGGTTCACGCTTTTATTTTATTTTTTTATGTTTAGGTTTTAGGTTTTTATTTTAGGTTTTATTTTTTAGTTTAAGTTTAGGTTTATTTTTAGTTTATTTTATTATATTTAGTTTAGGTTTAGGTTTTGGTTTTATTTATTTTAGTTTAATTTATTTTAGTTTAGGTTTAGGTTTATTTTATTTTGTTTATTTTTAAGTTTTTTTTTATTTTAGTTTTTATTTAGTTTTTATTTTATTTTATTTAGGTTGATTTTATTTTTATTTTACATCTAGTTATTATTTTATTTAGGTTTTTTACTCATAGGTTTATTTTATATTTTTATTTAATTTAGGTTTTTTTTATTATATTTTTGTTAATTTTAATTTTTATTATATTTAATTTAGGTTTATTTTAGTTTATGATTTTCTTATTTTATTTTATTATTTTATTTATGTTTACATTTAATTATTTATTTTATTTGGTTTGTCATTTAGTTTAGGTAGGGTTTAGGTTTGGGGTTTAGGCCTGGTGGAGAGGGCCTGGTGGCCTATAGCAGTGGCCCAGGCCTGGTTCAGTGGTTTAATAGTTTAGGGTTTAGCATCAGTTTGGGCCTCAGGGAGGGTTGTGGTCACCAGAGCCCAGGGCCTGTGCACGTGATCTAGAGCCTGTCTCACCATCAGGGGTGGCCTGAGCCTGTCAGACTGGCGTGGATTGACTCTGGGAGGGGGTTGTGTAGGAGCTCTGAGTTTAGAGTTTTAGGGCTCATGCCTCTAGGTTTAGGTCAGTATACTCAGTAGGATCCAGTGGTGGTTTAGGCCCAGGTTTAGGGCTCAGGTTTGTGGAGCTCAGTGGAGTTTATGGCTCAGGTCAGATCAGTGGAGGATCAAATCAGACTGGCTGGCCTAGGGTCAGGTCTGTGGTAACATCTAGGGTTTAGGGTCAGCCTTTAGGTTTTTAGGGCCCATGGCCTGTCAGGGTTTAGGCCTGTTAAGGTTTTTTTAAATTAAGCAAACCCAGGTCCAGGTTTATTTAGTATCCAGTTTTTTAGTTTACTTTCTTTATTTTTAGGTTAATTTTTTATTTTTATAATTTAGTTTATTTATTTTATGTTTATTTATTTTAGTTTAGGTTTTATTTTAGTTTATTTTTTAGGTTTAGGTTTTTTTAATTAAGTTTTATTTTTATTTATTTTTTAGATTTAAGTTATTTTTAATTTTTAGGTTTAGTTTAGGATTTTCTTTTAGGTTTAGGCATTATGTTTTATTTTAGGTTTATTTTATGATTTATTTTTAGTTTAGGTTTAGTTTATTTTTAGTTTGTTTTATTTTACTTAAGTTTAGGTTGAAGTTTAGTTTATTTTAGGTTTGGTTTAGGTTTTATTTATTTTAGTTTAGTTTATTTTAGTTTAGGTTTAGGTTTATTTATTTATTTATTTTATTTTTATTTTAGATTTATGTTTTTTTTAGTTTAGGGTTTAGATTTTATTTTTATTTATTTTAGGTTTATTTTTAGGTTTAGGTTTTATTTTAATTTTTTTTTATTTTATTTTCATTTTACACATAATTTTATTTTATTTAAGTTTTTTATTCTTAGGTTTATTATATTGTTTAGTTTAGTTTAGGTTTTTATTTATTATTTTATTTTATTTTATTTTATTTTTAGGTTTAGGTTTAGGTTTTTGTTTTATTTTATTTTTTATTTAATTTAGGTTTATGTTTTTTTTATTTCTTTTATTTTTAGGTTTTATTAAGTTTATTTAGTGTTTTGGTGTTTAGGTTTTTTTTTTTTTTTGGGAAACCCCATATAGGGGGAATTTTATTGCAACAAAAAGAGGGTTAGAAGGTCATTAATAGGGGATAAACTCCACAACTACTGCTCAAAGAGCTACAATCTTCTTGGAGAGTAAATCCCCTATCTAAGTGCAACAAAAAGAAAAATAAAAGAGTAAAGGAAAGCAAAAGATACAAATTGATTAACATAGTTAAGCCAATGAATAGATCTGGGCCAAAGCACTTCAAGATGAGAGAATGCATGACACTAGGGAGCAAACCTGCAAGAGAACAAGAGAAATGCACCTGCAAAATTGTAGAAAGATAGAAATTAGAGCAGTTAAAGTAATATAGAAAAAATGAAAATTGAAAACAACATAAACTGAGAAGGATTATAAAGAAGTGTGTGAGAGAAGGCTCAGGCTTAGTCACACCAAATTGGGGCAGATGCAAATATGAGCATCCAAACTTCTGCGGAAGGGTTACATCACAAGAGCTACTACCAAACCAAAAAGGAGTGAAATCATCACAACCGTCATAGCTAACAAACCTGTGGGAAGATAGCAACCATTTGTTGAAAGTCTTTTGAGACTTAGTACCTGCAAACCTAAACAAAGCCATAAACACAATAGAAAATGATACATCAAAGAGCAGAATGGGAAAGAGAATCCCATGTAGAATAAATATCATCAATATAATCACCATGGCATGAGAATCCCTACACATATGAAAATGAACCATCTTTGCCAGATCCACCTTATTTTTCACCAGAACCAAGAGTTTAATTAGGCCAGCATGAAAACCAACGACAGGAAAATAGCACAAAAGGCCAGGCAGAGGAAAGAAGCAATATACAACCAGTTGAAAAGCCTGCTGAAATCTAGTAAGGCAAATCAAATAGCATGTAATTAATTCCATCCTAAACATATGGGACATATATGAAACATACAGTCCTGGTATACAACCCAGGAATATAGCCCAGAAAAAGGTACCCAATCAAAATAAGCAATGCAGATATTAACAACCCCCTTGTTAATAAACATTGCAGGAGTTAATAACCAACAAGTGTAAAGCAATACAGCATAACCCAAACCCAAACAGGAAATGCAGAAGTCTAACAGAGCCAAGTTGGAAATGTAGCAGCAGATTAGATGGACCAGAAGCCATAGGTAATAAGTTGCTCCCCACCACAAATAATTCCAAATAAGGACAATCAGAGAGACAACCCTAGAGTAGCTTGTTGGGCATAAACTCAATAATCCATTTCACCAACAACCAAGACAAAGAATAAAAAAGTCATAAAACCACCCATTCAGAATAGACAGAGCATAAGATAATATCCAAGTAGGTAATTGCATAGTCATAGTGTTCTACACAAGGCTAATTGAAACAAGATGAAAAAAATAGCAGACAAATAGACCACCAACATTAGGTGATCACCGCAGCGTTGGAAACAAAGAAAATAATAATAACAATAATAAATAACCAACAACCTCAAAGGCATTGGACATAAGGCCTGAAAATCTAACAACCAATAGTTAAAATAGCAATACAATTATTGCACCCACTATAAGATAGGCCAGTAAAAAAGAGAGGTATAACATAGATATAAAAGGGGTTCAAAAGAGAGCCATCATTGAAATCCTTCAAAATAAAGAAGAGCAGGCTTGTAGCTAAACCAACATCCTCAGTAAAAATAGACTGGAAAGAAATCATTAAGTAAGTCCAATCTTGCAAAGAGATAATAATAATAATAAGGGTATTGCAGTTTCTCTCATTACAGGTTGGGAAGGTGAGGTTAGTAGAAACATTCAGAAAAATAGCCCCAAAAGTAGCCTACTAGACATGAGAGACAACCCTAGTAGCAGCTTTCTTGGCATAAAACTTGATAATCTAGTTCAACCAACAACCAACATAGCAAATAATAGCATGCTCACCATAAAACCACCCATTTAGAATAGACAGTGCATAAGTTAATTTCCAAGTAGGTAATAGCATAATCACAGAGATCTGGACAATTCTAACTAAATCAAGATGGAAAAAATAGCAGCAGTTTAGATAGACCACAAACATGTGGTGATCACCGCATTCGATTGCAAACAAAGAAAAGCAATCGAAAAAACAAAAGTTAACAAACGTACCAACAACCTCAAGTAGCTTGTCGACGTAAGATCCAAAAATCCAATAACCAACAATTAAAACTGTAATACAATTATTTCACCCACCATAAGATAAGACAATAAAAAATAGTGGTACAACATAGACATGTATGGGTTCAAAAGGGAGCCATCATTGAAATCCTTCAAGATAAAGGAGAGCAGGTTTGCAGCTAAGCTAACATCCTCAGTAAAAGCAGACTGAAAAGAAATCATTAAGTAAGTCCAATCCTACAAAGAGACAATAATAATAACAAGGGTATGGCGCTTTCCACAGTTGGTAAGTTGAGGTTAGCAAAAGCAAAAAATAGCCCCAAAAGTAGCCTGCTAGACATAAGACCCAAAAATCCAATAGACAATAATTAAAACATCAAAACATTTATTGCACCCACCATAAGATAATCCACTAAAAAATAGTGGTACAGCATAGAGTCGAAAGTGGTTCAAAGGAAAGCCATCTTTGAAATCCTTCAAGACACAGAAAAGCAGACCAATAGCTAAGCCCACAAAGATCAATAAAATAGTGGAAGGAAACCAAGAAGTAATTACAATCCTCAAAGAAGAAGTTATAGTAGCAAGGGTATTGCGCTTTCTCTCCATGTTGTGGAGGTGAGGTTAGGGAGCATAAGAGGGGCCACGTCCATAATAAAGGGAGAAAAAATAGATAAATTAGGGCCTGTCATGAAGCTATACAAAAATATAGCATTAAAACATTGATACAATAAAGTCATGAGCCCCAAAATAGATTTCCAGAAAAAGGAAAAGAGACAGAACACAGCCTTAATCATATAATGGAAAATAGATACAGTAGGACCCATTAACAAAATATTAATGGCAAGAAGTCTGTCCATGCTAATCAGAAAGTAAAGCAGAAAGTAAGGCATAAGGTAATACATCTCCCTCCAGCAGACAGGAAACACCTTACCATTAAAAGTGGAAACAGCAGAAGCAGTAAGACCCCAAAAAAAAGTTAGGGTAATTAATCCAATAGCAGATGCCACAGAGATCAGCAATTAACCAGAAATGGGTATCAGGAAGATGCATCAGCAAAATCCAGAGAAATAATAACACTAAACAGAAGTTGATCATGTAATTAAATAGGTAATATAATAGGCCAAACCAATAGGATGGATTAATTTTTGAGGTAAGGGAATTCAATATTGTCAAATTAACCAAACCACACAAATGTTTAAGAAGTGTAAGTTGATCAAAGAATTTTATGCCATCTAATCTAGCACCCGATTAGCAAGGTAATCGACATGCATTACCTTCACACCATACATGAGTGATTTTAAAATAGAGTTGAGAAAGGAAAGCTCTAGTCTACTTGAGAAGGTAGTACAATCAGATTGCCCATTTTGGTGGAAGTCAAAAGATCAATTAGCAACAGGGCATCTACCTCAATCCAATTATTGAGCCAACCTTTTTGATGGCAAGTCTCAATTGCTTTGTAAACTACCATTAGCTCAGCAAAAGGAACAGAACAAGTATTAAGGGGGTAAGCAAAAGCACATAGGACTTTACCATTAAGGTTTCTAAAAATACCACCAGTAAGCATTTTGAGCGATATCAATGTTAATTTTAATAGTATTAGCTTGAGGTTTTACCCAATAAACATTCTTGTCATCTTTACTTTTGGGTGGATCCGACAAGTTAAAACCCAGTTTATTGGCCACAAATTTACAGCCTTTGAATTGATTATAGTTAATTAAATTGACATTAAACAAGTCACGGATTTTATTTTTAATTTTAGCAATTATCCTGATGTGGTTCATAGGAATCCCATGATGTTTTGCATCATTTCTGTCCATCCATATGAACCAAATAAGAGTGATAGCAGTTATCACTTTAATATGGCCTTTAATAGTGTTTTCAAAATAAACTTCAAGAAGTTGGTATAGAATTAAGGAGCCATTGAATTTGACAATATTAAAGAGATCATCATACCAAATCCAAAGTTTGGAAGCAATGGCTCCGTTAACAAATAAATGATTCACATTCTCAATGTGAAAGCAGCAGTAGCATTTTAAAGATAAGTAAACACCTTTACCTCACATCAAGGAGTCAACAGGGATAAAGTTTTTCAAAATACGTCAAGTTAAAACAAAATAGGAAATAGGAATAGTGTTATTCCAAAGTTTAAAAAACACATTGGAGAAATCATGAGCTTCTTTAATATGAATCCAAACATTTTTAAGGTTGAAATCACCATTTTGGGAAAGCTTAAAAAGGATCTGATCATGATTGCTAGGAATGATAGGAATAATAGTAAGCTTATCTAAAAGAGAGAAAGGAATACAGTCAGTAAGCTTAGTATTTTTCCACTTATTATTCTGCCATAAATAGTTCACTTTAATAGCAGCAGTGGAGTGGGTAGAAAGTAATTCATCAATGGACCCACCTCCAGTCCAGTTATCTCACCAAAAGAAAGAGGTTCCAGAGTTAATCCCCCAAGAGATTAAAGATTTTGCTTTCCATTTGATGGAATAAAGTCTTTTCCATACAAGAGAGTCTCCCACTTTATAGGGGCAAATGAGAGGGTGCTTACCTTGGCAATATTTGGCAATCATGAAAGTAGCCCAAAGACTATTATTGCTTTTAAAATTCCACCAAAGTTTATAGGAAAAACAATGATAGCTTCCTTGATTGGCTTACAGCCAAGCCCACCTTTAGCAAGAGTGCCACAACTTTTATACCAAGAGGTCCAATGCATTCTTTTAGTAGAATCTTTAGAACCCTAGAAGAATTTGTTAAGGAGGTGCTCAATTATGTTAATGGTAGAATTGGTCAGCACAATGGTTTGAATGAGATATAAAGGCATGGAATTAAGGGTGCTCTTAAACAAAGTGAGCCTACCACCAAATGAGAGTAAATGAAATTCCCAAACAAAAATTTTTTAGAGATTTTTTGGATTAACTCATCAAAGTGATGTGATCTTTTCGACCTTTAAAGAGTGGAGCACCAAGTATTTAATAGGAAGTTATTGTTGCTAAAAATTAGTAATTCTAAAGATTTGGTTGATCCTATTATTAGGGATTTTAGAGGGAGGAATGAAACAACTTTTACATTCATTAAGAAAGAGACCACTTTCGTTACCAAATTTATTTAAAAGATTCTTAATAGTTTTAATGTGATGAGTAGTGGCATTGCAAAATATTATGAAGTCATCGAAAACTAAGATGAGAGACAAGAAGACCACCTTGAGTTCTAAAAAATATGCTAGGATTTTTTGTTTAAAAGATCATTAAGGCTTCTTGAAAGATATTAGACAACAATAATAAAAAGAGAGGGTGATAAGGGATCTCCTTATCTCAAACCATGCATAGAAGGAAAAAAACCAAGGGACTCACCATTCATGATAATGGAGAACCAAACATTGGTAATACAATTTGTAATGAGGCGGATAAAATAGTCAAAAAAACTAAATAAAAGAAGAATTTGGAAGAGGAAATTCCAAGAGAGGTTGTCAAAAGCTTTAGAGATGTCTAATTTGAAAAGGATGTTACCACCTCTGGTAGAAGCATCAATATCATGAATCAGCTCTTGGGCTAGAAGAGGGTTAGGGTTTCGGGTTTAGGGTTTAGTGTTTAGGCTTTAGAGTTTAAATTTTTTAGGGTTTAGTGTTTAGGATTTAGGGTTTAGTGTTTAGGGTCAGCTTTGGGTTTAAAGTTTAGGATTCATTCTTTTAGGGTTTATGTTTTTTTGCTTTAGGGTTTACGGTTTAGGGTTTAGGGTTAGGGTTTAGCATTTAGGGTTTAGGGTTTAGGGTTTAGGGTTGTAGGTTTAGGGTTTAGGATTTAGCATTTAAAGTTTTATTGTAATTAAGTAAAATGATTGGTTTAGGTATATTTAGTATATTTAGTTTTTTTCATTTATTTTAGTTTACTTTAACTTTTATTTCTATTTAGGTTAATTTTCTATTTTTAATTAGTTTAGTTTATTTATTTTAGTTTTATTTATTTTAGTTTATTTTTTAGGTTTAGGTTTATTTTTTTAGTTGAGTTTTATTCTTATTTTATTTTTTAGGTATAGGTTTTATTTTTTATTTTTAAGTTTAGGTTTAGGTTTTTATTTTATTTTTTTAGGTTTATTTTTATGTTTTATTTTATTTAGTTTAGGTTTAGATTTAGTTTATTTTATGTTTAGGTTTAGGTTTTATTTATTTTAGTTTATTTTAGTTTAGGTTTAGGTTTATTTTATTTAATTTATTTTATTTTTGTTTTTGGTTTAGATCTTTTTTTTAGTTTAGGGTTTAGGTTTTATTTTTTATTTATTTTTATATTTTATTTATAGAGTTATTTTTTAGGTTTAGGTTTTTATTTAGTTTTTATTTTATTTTATTTTATTTTTATTTTATTTTTGTTTTACGTTTAGTTTTTATTTTATTTAGGTTTTTATTCATAAGTTTATTTTATTTTTTTAGTTTAGTTTAGGTTTTTATTTATTTTATTTTAGTTTTTTTAATTTTTTATTTTATTTTATTTTTAGGTTTATGTTTAGGTTTTAGTTTAGGTTTTTTTATTTATTTTAATTTTTATTTTATTTTAATTAATTATTTATTCGTTTAGGTTTATTTATTTATTTTATTTTTAGGTTTAAGTTTTTAGGTTTTTAAGTTTTAAGGTTTAAGGTTTATGGTTTAGGATTTAGGGTTTTATGGTTTCAAGATTTAGGGTTTTGGTTTTAGGGTTAGGTTAGGGTTTAGGGTTTAGGATTTAGAGTTTAGGCTTTAGGCTTTAGGGTTTTTAGGGTTTAGGGTTTAGGGTTTAGGGTTTAGTTTAGGGTTTATAGTTTAGGGTTTAGGGTTAACAGGGTTTAAGGTTAGATTGGTTTGGGGTCAAGTTTAGGCAGGTTTAGGGTTTAGTTGGTTATGATTTAAGGTTTAGGGTTTTAGGGTTTAGGGTTTAGGGTTTAGGGTTACGGTTAGGGTTAGGGTTTAGGGTTTAAAGTTTAGGGTTTAAGGTTTAAGGTTTATGATTTAGGGTTTAGGGTTTAGGATTTAGGGTTAGTTTAGGGTTTAGGGTTTAAGGTTTAGGGTTTAATGTTTAGGGATTAGGGTTTATGGTTTTTTAGTGTTTAGGGTTTAAAGTTTAAGGTTTTTTAGTGTTTAGGGTTTAGTTTAGGGTTAGTTTTAGGGTTTAGGATTTAGAGTTTAGGATTGATTTTTATTTAGGGTTTTTTTTAAAAAAATTAAATAAAATGGAATTTAGGTTTACTTAGTTTATTTTATAGTTTGATTTAGGTTTATTCTTTTATTTAGTTTAGTTTATTTATTTTATGTTTATTTATTTTAGTTTAGGTTTTTTATTTTAGTTTATTTTTTTAGGTTTATGTTTAGGTTTATGTTTATTTTTCAGTTTAGTTTTATTTTTATTTTATTTTTTTTGGTTTAGGTTTTATTTTTTATTTTTAAGTTTAGGTTTAGGTATTAGGTTTTTATTTTAGATTTATTTTTAGGTTTTATTTTTTTGTTTAGGTTTAGGTTTATTTTTAGTTTATTTTATTTTATTTAGTTTAGGATTTAGGTTTAGTTTATTTTATGTTTAGGTTTAGGTTTTATTTATTTTAGTTTAGTTTATTTTAGTTTAGGTTTAAGTTTATCTTATTTTGTTTATTTTATTTTTATTTTAGGTTTAGGTTTTTTTTAGTTTAGGGTTTATGTTTTATTTTTTTATTTATTTTTATGTTTTCTTTAGGTTTAGGTTTTTATTTAGTTACATTCACCGATGTAGACTTACTCTTAGGGACAACCGAGCTCACTTAAGTGGGCCCACTTGGTCAAGAAGTCAGCCCACTAAAATTTGACTAAATAAAATCATCAAAAATATTTCTAAAAATTAAATAAATAGTTTTACTCATAATAATAAATAAATTTGAGTTCTTTAAGTCTTAGATTAATTAAATTAGATTTTTTAAAATAAAATAAGCCACATTGAACTCAAATTGAAGAAAAATCAAAATAACATCAAACTAATTGTCCTAAACCATATGGGAATGATGATAGGACATAACCTAACTCCCTATTGGGTGTGGTTAGGTCAAATGGTTCATTTGACCCATAAGAAAACAAGCTTGACTCAACTTAACCCAATTCTCTTGGCTATGGTTTTAAAAGGGATTCTGGCAAAGATGGCTCATTCTCATATGTATAGGGATTCTCATGCTATGGTGACTATATTGATGATAATTCTCCTGCATGGGACCCCTTATCTTTCTGCTCTTTGCTATCTATTTTATATATTATATATGGCTTTGTTTAGGATTGCAGGTACTAAGGCCCTTAAGACATTCAACAAATGGCTACTTTCTTCTCACAGGTTTGTAGGCTATGATGGTTGCGATGATTTCACTCCATCTTGGTTTGGTAGTTGCTCTTGTGATGTAACCCTTCTGCTGAAGTTTGGATGCTCATATTTGCATGCAATTTGTGTGGCGAGCACGGCCTTCTTTCACACACTTCTATAATTTTCCTTAGTTTATCGCTCTCATTTTACTTTCTCTGTACTACTTTAACTATTCTAATTTCTATCTTTCTTCATTTTAGCATGCACTTCTCTTTTCTCCTCTGATTTGCTCTCTGGCATACATTCGTCATCCTAAAGAGCTTTTGCCCTGATCTATCCAGTGGCTTATCTATATTAATCACTTTGTATCTTTTGCTTTACTTTTCTCTTTTATTTTGCTTTTGGTTGTATTTAGATAGGAGATTTACTCTGTAGGCTGATTGTAGCTCTATGAGCAGTAGTTTTGGAGTGTATCTCCTCTTAAGGATCTTGTAACCCTCCTATTGCGCAATAAATTTTCCCCTATATGGGGAAAAAAACCCTAAACCCTAAAATCTTAAACCCAAAACCCTAAAAACCTAAAAACCTAAATCAAAACTAAATAAAAACTAAAAATAAAATAAATAGTTAAACCAAAGCCTAAATTAAAACCTTAAACTTAAACCTAAAAATAAAATAAAATAAAAAATAAAAATAAACTAAAATAAAAGAATGTAAAACATATAAGCTAAACTAAGAAAATAAAATAAACCTATGAATAAAAGACTTAATAAAATAAAACTAAATGTAAAATAATAATAAAATTAACCTAGGAAATAAAATAAAAACTAAAAAACCTAAACATAAAAAGTGTAAAATAAAACCTAAAATAAACCAAAATAAAACCTAAACCCTAGCAAAAAAACTAAACCTAAAATAAAAAAATAAACAAAATAAAACCTAAAACCTAAACCTAAAATAAAGAAAAACCTAAACCTAAAATAAACTAAAATAAAAAAACCTAAACTAAATAAATAAACCTAAAATAATAGTAAACTTAATAAAATAAAAATAAACCCAACTAAAAATAAAATATAAAATAAACTAAAATAAATAAAAAATAAACTAGATAAACCTAAACCTATTGGTTTTACATAATTTAAAAAAAAGCGTAACCTAAATCCTTAACCTAAAACCCTAAACCTAAACCTAAATCTTAAACCCTAAAAAACCTAAAACCTTAAAAAACTCAAGATAAGAACTCTCTAATGTAAAGACATAGTTCCATTAGTAGTAGATCGGATGGCCCATTCTTCAGTTTCTCCAGTTCCCATCAAAACCACCTCAACTTCTTGAGTAGCGATCCACCATCATATCCCTGATCTATCCCTTTGCAACTGCCATGGATGTAACCTCCGTCGCTCCTCCCAACTCCATAACCACCACTGCTCTGATCACCACCTCCATATCCAGACCTCTAGATCCCCACCGACCTTGTGACTACCACCTCTGCCTATGCCTCCACTGCCAAATCTAGACTGAGCCTAATTGACAATGATGTTCCTGTCATGAAGGTTATGCCCATTCTTAGGGTTTAGGTTTAGGTTTGGGTTTATTAGGTTTTATGGTTTTGGTTTATTTTTTATTTTATTTAATTACTTTAGGCTTAGGTTTAGGGTTTGGGGTTTAGGGTTTAGGGTTTATGGTTTAAGGTTTATGTTTAGGGTTTAGGGTTTGCAGTTTAGGGATTTTTTTAACTCAAATGATTCCATAATAAACAAGAAATTACCAAATCAAATAAGACATTATCCTTTAATGATTAATAAAATAGGATAAAATAAAATGCAATTTAAAATTCACAAAAAATAGTATTTCACAAAATGATTTAACTCCCAGAGACAATAAAAATTGATTTTATAGGAGGGAAACAAAGCTTTGTTGAACAAGTTGAAACCCACATCATCATTAGATTGCTCTTTCTCTTCCACTACACCAGAATAGTGGTAGCATCATGGTAGACACATCAAATTTACTAGGATCCTTCAAATACTCGTAACCATCTATGGGATGTGTAATTAGCAAACATGATGGTTAGGACATTCTTGTAAACATTGATGAACATGTGGGACACTATAGCAAGGGTGGGATAAGAGTCGGTGAGAGAGTGATCAATAAAAGGTCAGGAAAACTTCGATGAGATCATCATTATTGAGCTCAAGCACCGGGGTGAACAGATCCATCATCATATTAGACTAGATGACAAGGCCATAAGAGAATGCTTTTAAGAGGGAAGCGACTGAGGATCTCACCTTATACCTTTTAATCATCTTAATGGGTGATAATTTCAACAAAACACGGAAGAAAGAGTTGAAGGATCCAAACCAAGTGCTACACGGAGGAACCATAATAATAATAGGTGCAATAAGACCAACATGGGTAGGAACACCAAGTATTTTGCAACCTCTTGACCTCTTTAAAATCACCTTTCATTGAAATCACTCAATCACAATTTAAGGTTTAAGTTTTAGGATTTTAGGGTTTAGGGTTTAGGGTTAGAGTTTAGGGTTTAGGGTTTATGGTTTGGGATTAGGATTTAAGGGTGGTTTAGGTTTAGGGTTTTTTAGGGTTTAGGGTTTAGGGTTTAATTTTGTAGGTTTGACATTGTATGTCTATGGTTTAAGGTTTAACGTTTAAGATTTAGGGTTTAGGTTTTTTTTTTAATAAAGTAAACTGGTAGGTTTATGTTTATTTAGTATAATTTTCATTTAGTTTAGTTTATTTTATTTTTTATTTTTATTTAAGTTTATTTTTTTATTTAGTTCATTTTATTTATTTTTGGTTTATTTATTTTTAGTTCAGGGCTTTTATTTCAATTTATCTTTTAGGTTTAGGATTAAGTTTATTTTTTTCTTGAGTTTTATTTTTATTTTATCTTTTAGGTTTAAGTTATACTTTTATTTTAGGTTTATGTTTAGGTTTATATTTTATTTTTTTATGTTTAGGTTTTATTTTTTTATTTTAGGTTTATTTTTAGGTTTTACTTTCTATTTTAGTTTTAGGTATATTTTTAGTTTATTTTATTTTATTTAGTTTTGGTTTAGGTTTTATTTATTTTAGTTTAGTTTAGATTAGTTTAGGTTTTGGTTTATTTTATTTTGTTTATTTTATTTTTATTTTAGGTTTTGTTTTTTTTAGTTTAGGGTTTATGTTTAATGTTTTATTTATTTTTAGGTTTATATTTTAGGTTTAGGCATTTATTTAAGGTTAATTTTATTTTTATTTTTACGATTAGTTTATATTTTATATAGGTTTTTTATTCTAAGGTTTATTACATTTTTTTTAGTTTAGTTTAGGTTTTTATTTATTTTATTTTATTTTTTTATTTTTTATATTATTTTATTTTTAGGTTTAGGTTTAGGTTTTAGTTTAGGTTTTTAGTTTATTTTATTTTTTATTTTATTTAGTTTTATGTTTTTTTTATTTTATTATTAGGTTTTATTTAGTTTAGGTTTTTAGGGTTTAGGGTTTGGGGTTTAGGGTTTAGGATTTTAGAGTTTATGATTTTAGGGTTTAGGGTTTAGGGTTAAGGTTTAGGGTTTAGATTTTAGGGTTTAAGGTTTAAGCTTTAGGGTTTAGCATTTTTAGTGTTTAGGGTTTGAGGTTTAGGATTTAAGGTTTGGGGTTTAGGCTTAGGGTTTTGGGTTTGGGGTTTAAGGTTTTAGGGTATAAGGTTTATGGTTTAGGGTTTAAGGTTAGGGTTTTCCTTTTTATTATTTTTTTATTTTTTAGGGTTTAGGGTTTAGGTTTTAGGGTTTAGGTTTAAAGTTTAGGGTTTAGATGTTAGTTTAGGGTTTAGAGTTTTTACTTTTTTTTAACAAAGAATAAATTCATATTCAAAATTTATTCTTTTCGATTTCATTAACCAAGTAACACACAAAGTTCTTTAAGACACAAGCGATGACATAGATAAAAAATTAGCACACATAAAGTAAATCAAAAAGATAACTAGAGTTATTTATTGTAAAGACATTCCATGGCGGTCGAATTAGCCATTCTTGTTCTCTTTTTTCCCATCGAACCACCCCGTCAAGTAGTGGGATCCACCATCATATCTCGATCTCTCACGCCACCACCATGGCGGTAACCTCCATCATTTTGGTTTTTTAGTTTATTTTAATTTAAATTTTTATTTAGTTTAGGTTTAGGTTTCTAAGTTTTAGTGTTTAGGTTTTAGGGTTAGGGGTTTAGGTTTTAGGGTTTAGGGGTTAGGGTTTAGGGTTTGGGGTTTAGGGTTGTAGGTTTGAGTGTTTAGGTTTTAGGGTTAGGGTTTAGAATTTAGGGTTTAGGGTTTAATTTTTAGGCTTTAAAGTTTAGGGTTTTTAGGGTTTAGGGTTTAGGGATTAGGGTTTTTGATTTATGGTTTAGGATTTAAGGTTATAAGCTTAGGGTTTAGGGTTAGGTTTAGGGTTAAGGGTTAGTTATTTATTTATTCTTTTTTATTATTTTTTATTTTTTCGGATTTAAGGCTTAGGGTTTAGGGTTTTGATATAGGTTTTAATTTAAGGTTAAGGTTTTAGTTTAGGTTTATTTTTAAATTATGTAAACCTATAGGTTTAATTTTTTTTTTAGTTTGCTTTTAAGGTTTAGGGTTAGCTTAGGGATAATATTTTTTAAAAAAAATTAAGTAAATCAGTAGTTTTAGGGTTATTTAGATTATTTAGTTAATTTTTTATTTATTTTAGTTTATTTAATTTCTAATTTTTATTTAAGTTTATTTTTTATTTTTATTTAGTTTAATTTATTTATTTTAGGTTTATTTATTTTAGTTTAGGTTTTTATTTTAGTATTTTTTTCTTAGATTTAGATTTAGGTTTAGGTTTATATTTTAGTTGAGATTTATTCTTATTTTATTTTTTTAGGTTTAGGTTTTATTTATTATGTTTAGGTTTAGGTTTAGTTTTTTATTTTATTTTTTATATTTAGATTTTAGGTTTTTATTTTAGGTTTCTTTTTAGATTTTATTTTTTAGTTTAGGATTAGGTTTATTTTAGTTTATTTTATTTTATTTAGTTTAGGTTTAGGTTTAGGTTTAGTTTATTTTAGGTTTAGGCTTAGGTTTTATTTATTTTAGTTTAGTTTATTTTAGTTTAGGTTTAGGTTTATTTTATTTTTATTTTAGGTTTTGGTTTTTTTTTCTTTAGGGTTTAAGTTTAATTTTTTATATATTTTTAAGTTTTTTTTAAGTTTAGGTTTTTATTTAGTTTTTATTTTATTTTTTAGGTTTATTTTATTTTTATTTTACATTTAGTTTTTATTTTTTTTTGTTTTTTAATCTTCAATTTATTTTAATTTTTTTTAGTTTAGTTTAGGTTTTTAATTATTTTATTTTAGTTTATTTGATTTTATTTTTAGGTTTAGGTTTTTAATTTTTATTTTCTATTTTATTTTAGTTTAGGTTTTTTATTTATTTATTTTATGTTTTTTTTAGTTTAGGTTTAGGTTTTTAGGGTTTAGGGTTCTGATTTGATTTTGGGATTAGGGTTTTAGGTTTTAGGGTTTTCTGATTTAGGGCTTAAGGTTTTAATTTTACGGTTTAGGCTTGTAGGTTTAGGGTTAGCTTAGGGTTGGGTTTAGTGTATAGGTTTTGATTTAGGGTTCAAGTTTTAGTTAAGGTTTATTTTTAAATTAAGTAAATGTGTAAATTTAAGTATTCTCTTTACTTTTGAGGTTTAGGGTTTATAGTTTAGGGTTATTTAGTTTATTTAATATTTTTTATTTTAGTTTCTTTAATTTTAGTTTTATTTTTTTTATTTAGTTTAATTTATTTATTTTAGGTCTATTTATTTTAATTTAGGTTTTTATTTTAGTTTTTTTTTTCAATTTAGGTTTAGGTTTAGATTTATTTTCTTATTGAGACTTATTTTATTTTATTTTTTAGGTTTAGATTTTATTTTTTATTTTTAGTTTTAGGTTTAGGTTTTTATTTTAATTTTTTATTTTTTGATTTTAGGTTTTTATTTTAGGTTTATTTTTAGATTTTATTTTTTAGTTTAGGATTAAGTTTATTTTTGGTTTATTTTATTTTATTTAATTAACGTTTAGGTTTAGGTTTAAGTTTGGTTTATTTAAGGTTTAAAGGTTTATTTATTTTAGTTTAGTTTATTTTAGTTTATGTTTAGGTTTATTTTATTTTTTTTGTCTTATTATTATTTTAGGTTTAAGTTTTTTTCTTTAGGGTTTAGGATTTATTTTTTATTTATTTTTAGGTTTTAGGTTTTGGTTTTATTAATTTTATTTTTATTTACATATATTTTATTTATATTTTACATTTAGTTTTTATTAACTTTAGGTTTTATATTCTTAGGTTTATTTTGTTTTAGTTTAGTTTATGTTATTAATTATTTTATTTTAGTTTATTTGATTTTATTTTAGGTTTAGGTTTAGGTTTTAGTTTAGGTTTCTATTTTATTTTATTTAGGTTTATGTATTTTTATTTATTTTATATTTAGGTTTTATTTAGTTTAGCTTTAGGTTTTAGGGTTTAGTGGTTAGGGTTTAAGGTTTTAGGGTTTTACAATTTTAGGTTTTATGGATTAGGGTTTTAGTTTTAGGGTTTAGGGTTGTAGGTTTAGGGTTAGCTTAGGTTTTAGGGTTTAGGGTATAGATTTTTGATTTAAGGTTCAGGTTTTAGTTTAGGTTTATTTTTAAATTAAGTAAACATATAGGTTTAAGTTTTTTTATACTTTAAAGGTTTACGGTTTAGGGTTAGCATAAGGTTTAGGTTTTTAAAATTAAGTAAACCGATAGGTTTATGGTTATTTAGTTTATTTATTTCAATTTATTTTACTTTTAATTTTATTTAAGTTTATTTTTTATTTTAATTAATTTAGTTTATTTATTTTGGTTCATTTATTTTAGTATAATTTTTCTAAGTTTAGGTTTAGGTTTAGGTTTATTTTTTTGTTGAGATTTATTTTTATTTTACTTTTAGGTTTTGATTTTATTTTTTATTTTAGGTTTATATTTAGCTTTTTATTTTATTTTTTTATGTTTCTGTTTAGGTTTATTTTAGATTTTATTTTTTAGTTTACTTTTAGTTTATTTTATTTTATTTAGTTTAGGTTTAGGTTTAGGTTTAGGCTTAGGTTTTATTTATTTTAGTTTATGTTTATTTTATTTTGTTTATTTTATTTTTATTTTAGGTTTTGGGTTTTTTTCTTTAGTGTTCAGATTTTATTTTTTATTTATTTTTAGGTTTTTTTTATGTCTAGGTTTTTACTTCTAGGTTTTTTTTTATTTTAGGTTTTGGGTTTTTTTCTTTAGTTTATTTTTTAGGTTTATTTTATTTTTTATTTATTTTTTGGTTTTTTATTCTAAGGTTTATTTTATTTTTTAATTTAGTTTAGGTTATAAATTATTTTATTTTAGTTTATTTGATTTTATTTTTAGGTTTAGATTTAGGTTTTAGTTTAGGTTTTTATTTTATTTTATTTTTATATTTTATTTAGGCTTAGGTTTTTAGGGTTTAGGGTTTAGGGTTTTAAGGTTTAGGGTTAAGGGTTTTTAGTTTTCAGGATTTAGGGTTGTAGGTTTAGGGTTTAGGGTTTTTTAGGGTTTAGGTTTTATGGTTTAGGGTTTAAGGTTGTAGGTTTAGGGTTTACGGTTTAGGGTTAGTTATAAGGTTTAGGGCTTAAGGTTTAAGATAAAGGGTTTAGGGTTTAGTGTTTATAGTTTAGGTTTTTTTTTTAAAATTAAGTAAACTGATAGGTTTAGCTTTATTTAGTTTATATTTTTATTTTTTTAGTTTATTTTATTTTTTATTTTTATTTTGTTTATCTTTTATTTTATTTATTTTAGGTTTATTTATTTTATTACATTTTTTAGGTTTAGGATTATATTTATGTTTATTTTTAGTTTAATTTTATTTTTTTTATTTTAGGATTAGGCTTTATTTTTAATTTTTAGGTTTAGGTTTAGGTTTTGGGTTTATTTTACTTTTTTAGGGTTGGGTTTATAGTTTTTATTTTAGGTTTTATTTTTTAGTTTAGGTTTAAGTTTATTTTTAGATTATTTTATTTTATTTAGTTTAGAGTTTAGGTTTAGTTTATTTTAGGTTTAAGTTTAGGTTTTCTTTATTTTAGTTTAGGTTAAGGTTTATTTTATTTTATTTATTTTAGGTTTAGTTTTTTTTTTAGTTTAGGGTTTTTGTTTTATTTTTATTTATTTTTAGGTTTATTTTCTAAGTTTAGGTTTTATTTTATTTTATTTTAGGTTTATTTTATTTTATTTTATGTTTTGTTTTCTTATTTAGGTTTTTTTATTTTTAGGTTTATTTTTATTTTAGTTTAGTTTAGGTTTTCTTTATTTTATTTTAGTTTTGTTTATATTTTTTATGTTTAGGTTTAAGTTTAGGTTTAGATTTAGCTTTAGGTTTTATTCTAGGTTTTATTAATTTTATTTTTAATTAATTAAACTTTCGGGATTTTTTTATATTTTTAAAAAATTTTAGATTTTATTTAGTTTAGGTTTAGGTGTTTAGGTTTTTGGGGTTTATGGTTTAGGCTTTTGAGTTTAGAGTTTAGGGTTTGAGGTTTAGGTTTATGATTTTGGGTTGTAGGTTTTTGTGTTTAGGGTTTAGTGTTCAAGGTTTAGGGTTTAGGGTTCATGGTTTAAGGGTTTAGGGTTTAGGGTTAAGGATTTTAAGGTTTTTGATTTAGGGTTTAGGGTTTAGGGTTAGTTTTAGGTTTTAGGGTTTAGGGTTATGGTTTTTTTTATTTTTTATTTTTATTATTTTAAATTTAAGTAATACTCATCGATTTATGTATATTTAGTTTATTTTTATTTATTTTAGTTTATTTTATTTTTTATTTTGATTTAGGGTTATTTTTATTTATATTTAGTTTTGTTTATTTATTTTAGGTTTGTTTATTTTAGTTTAGGTTTTTTATTTTTTATTTTTTTTATTTTTATGTTTAGTTTAGATTTTTATTTTATTTTTTTAGGTTTAGGAATTAGGTTTTTATTTTAGGTTTTATTTTTAGTTTAGGTTTAGGTTAATTTTTAGTTTATTTTTTTATTTAGTTTATTTTAGGTTTAGGTTTAGTTTATTTTAGGTTTAGGTATAGGTTTTGTTTATTTTAGTTTAGGTTTAGGTTTATTTAATTTTTATTTTAGGTTTAGGTTTTTTATTAAGTTTAGGGTTTAGGTTTTATTTTTAGGATTATTATTTAAGTTTAAGTTCTTATTTAATTTTTATTTAATTTTATTTTAGGTTTGTTTTTTTATTATTTTAGGTTTACTTTTGATTTAATTTAAGTTTTTATTTTTTAGTTTAGTTTAGGTTTTATTTATTTTATTTTAGATTAGTTTTATTTTCTATTTTATTTTCTTTTTAGGTTTATGTTTAGGTTTAGGTATAGGTTTAGGTTTTAGTTTATGTTTTATTTTATTTTATTTTATATTTTTTTTTGGTTTATATTTTTTATTAATTTTATTTTTAGGTTTTATTTAGTTTAAATTTTAGTTTATAGCTTTTTAGGGTTTAGGGTTTAGGGTTTGGGGTTTGGAGTTTAGTGTTTAGGGTTTAGGCTTTTTTTTGGGTTTAGGGTTTAGAGTTTAAGGTTTAGGTTTTAGATTTTAGGGTTTAGGGTTTAGAATTTAGGTTTATTTTATTATTTAGTTTAGTTTAGGTTTTATTTATTTTATTTTAGTTCATTTATTTAAGTTTATTTGATTTTATTTTTAGGTTTAGGTTTAGCTTTTTATTTTATTTTATTTTCATTTTTATTTTAGGTTTAGGTTTTTTTATTTATTATATTTTTAGGTTTTATTTAATTTAGGTTTAGGTTTTCAGGGTTTAGGGTTTTATGGTTTAGTGTTTTAGGGTTTAGGGCTAAGGGTTTTAGGTTTTAGGGTTTAGGGTTTTAGGTTTAGGGATAGCTAGGGTTTAGGATTTTTTAGGGTTTAGGGTTTAGGGTTTAGAATTTAAGGTTGTAGGTTTAGGGTTTAGGATTTAGGGTTTAGGATTTAGGGTTTAGGGTTAGTTATAAGGTTTCAGGTTTAAGGTTTAGGATTTAGGGTTTATGGTTTAGTGTTTAGAGTTTAAGGTTTTTTTATAAATTAAGTAAAGTGATAGGTTTATGTTTATTTAGTATATTTTATTTATTTATTTTAGTTTATTTTATTTTTTATTTTTTATTTTGGTTTATCTTTTATTTTTATTTAGTTTACTTTATTCATTTAAGGTTTATTTATTTTATTACAATATTTAGGTTTAGGTTTATGTTTATGTTTATTTTTTAGTTTAGTTTTAATTTTATTTTTTTTTAGGATTAGGCTTTATTTTTTATTTTTAGGTTTAGGTTTAGGTTTAGGTTTTATTTTACTTTTTTTAGGTTTAGGTTTATAGTTTTTATTTTAGGTTTTATTTTTTAGTTTAAGTTTAGGTTTATTTTTAGTTTATTTTACTATATTTAATTTAGAGTTTAGGTTTAGTTTATTTTAGGTTTAGGTTTAGGTTTTCTATATTTTAGTTTAGGTTTAGGTTTGTTTTATTTTGTTTATTTTAGGTTTAGTTTTTTTTAGTTTAGGGTTTTAGTTTTATTTTTATTTATTTTTAGGTTTATTTTTTAAGTTTAGGTTTTATTTAGTTTTTATTTTATTTTATTTTAGGTTTATTTTATTTTTATTTTAAGTTTTGTATTTTTTTAATTATGTTTTTTATTTTTAAGAATATTTTATTTTTTTTAGTTAAGCTTAGGTTTTTCTTTATTTTATTTTAGTTTTATTTTTATTTTTTATTTTATTTTATTTTTATGTTTAGGTTTTACTTTAGGTTTATCTTTAGCTTTAGGTTTTAGTTTAGGTTTTTATTAATTTTATATTTTAAATTAATTTACCTTTAGGTTTTTATTATTTTTTGAAAAATTTTTAGGTTTTATTTAGTTTAGGTTTAGGTTTTTAGGTTTTTGGGGTTTATCGTTTAGGATTTGAAGTTTAGGGTTTAGGGTTTAGGCTTTAAGGTTTAGGGTTTGAGGTTTAGGGTTTATGATTTAGGGTTGTAGGTTTTTGTATTTAGGGTTTAGGGTTCAAGGTTTAGGGTTTAGGGTTTAAAGTTTAAGGGTTTAGGGTTTAAGGTTTAAGATTTCAGGGTTTAGGATTTAGGGTTTAGGGCTTAAGGTTACGATTTTTTTTAATTATTTTTTAAATTAAGTAAACTCATCAGTTTAGGTTTATTTAGTTTATTTTTATTTATTTTAGTTTACTTTATTGTTTATTTTGATTTAGGGTTATTTTTATTCATATTTAGTTTTGTTTATTTATTTTAGGTTTATTTATTTTAGTTTAGGTTTTATTTTAGTTTATTTTTATGTTTAGGTTTAGGATTAGGTTTGGTTTTTTTTAGTTAATTTTTATTTTAATTTTATTTTAAGGTTTCAATTTTATTTTTATTTTTTATGTTTAGTTTAGGTTTTTATTTTATTTTTTCAGGTTTAGGGTTTATGTTTTTATTTTATGTTTTATTTTGTAGTTTAGGTTTAGGTTTATTTTTTTTAGTTTATTTTATTTTTTACTTTAGGTTTAGGTTTAGGTTTAGTTTATTTTAGGTTTAGGTATAGATTTTGTTTATTTTAGTTTAGGTTTAGGTTTATTTTATTTTTATTTTAGGTCTAGGTTTTTGATTTAGTTTAGGGTTTAGGTTTTATTTTTAGGTTTATTGTTTAAGTTTAGGTTCTTACTTAGTTTTTATTTTATTTTATTTTAGGTTTATTTATTTAATATTTTAGGTTTAGTTTTGATTCTATTTAAGTTTTTTATTTTTTTTAGTTTAGTTTAGGTTTTGATTTATTTTATTTTAGATTAGTTTTTATTTATTGTTTATTTTCTTTTTAGGTTTATGTTTAGGTTTTGGTATAAGTTTAGGTATTAGTTTATGTTTTTATTTTATTTTATTTTATTATTTTATTTTGGTTTACATTTTCTTATTTATTTTATTTTAGGTTTTATTTAGTTTAGATTTTGGTTTATAGCTTTTTAGGGTTTAGGGTTTAAGGTTTAGGGTTTGGGGTTTGGAGTTTAGTGTTTAGGGTTTAAGGTTTAGGGTTTAGGTTTAGGGTTTAGGGTTTAGGGTTTAGTGTTTTAGGGTTTAGGGTTTAGGGTTTACGGTTTAGGTTTTAAGGTTTAAGTTTTCGGTTTAGGGTTCAGGTTTTAGTTTAGGGTTTTGGGTTTTTGGGTTTTTTCTTTTAAATAGAGAACAAATTTATATTCAACATTTCTTCTTTTATTTTTTCAGTTTATTTTTTATTTGTTTTAGTTTATTTTATATTTTTATTTATGTTTATTTTTTATTTTTATTTAGTTTCATTTATTTATTTTAGGATTATTTATTTTAGTTAATTTTTTAGTTTTAGGTTTAGGTTTATGTTTATTTTTTTAGTTGAGTTTTATTTTTATTTTCTTTTTTAGGTTTAGGTTTTATTTTTTATTTTTAGGTTTAGGTTTAGGTTTATATTTTATTTTTTAGGTTTAGGTTTAGGTTTTTATTTTATTTTCTTAGGTTTGGGTTTTAGGTTTTATTTGGGTTTATTTTTAGGTTTATTTTTTAGTTTAGGTTTAGATTTATTTTAAATTTGTTATATTTTATTTAGGTTTGGTTTAGGTTTAGGTTTAGGTTTAGGTTTTATTTATTTTAGTTTAATTTTTTATAGATTAAGTTTAGGTTATTTTTTTATTTTAAGTTTAGGTTTTTAGTTTAATGTTTAGGTTTTATTTTTATTTATTTTATATTTTTTTAGGTTTAGGTTTTATTTAGTTTTATTTTATTTTTATTTTATGTTTATTTTATTCAATTTTATTTTTTTTATTTAGGTTTTAATTTTTTGTTTAGTTTGGGTTTTAATTTATTTATTTTAGTTTAGTTTTTATTTTTTTTTTCTTTTTAGGTTTAGGTTTAGGTTTAGGTTTAGGTTTTAGGTTTTAGTTTATGTTTTTATTTTATTTTGGTTTAGATTTTATTAATTTTATTTTTAGGCTTTATCGTTTATGTTTAGTTTTTTCTCTTAGGGTTTAGTGTTAAGGTTTATGGTTAGTTCATGGTTTAGTGTTTGGGGTTTAGGATTTAGGTTTTATGGTTTTTTTTGGGTTTAGGGTTTATGGTTTAGAGTTGCCTAGGATTTAGGATTTAAGGTTTATGATTTTAGGTTTGGTTTATAGTTTAGTGGTAGTGTGTTTAGGGTTTAGGGTTTAGGATTTTTTGATTTTTAGGGTTTGAGTTAGTTTAGGTCCCGTGTTTAGTTTTTGGTTGGGTTTTAACAAAGAAACAAACCCCATTCAATATTTCACTTTGGTATATTTCTATTTAGTTTATTTTTACGCTTTATTTTTATGTTTATTTTATTTTTTTTTTAGTTTAGTTTAGGTTATTATATATTTTATTTTAGTGTAATTTTATTATTATTTTATTTTATTTTTATTTAGGTTTTAGTTTAGGTTCTTATTTTATTTTATTTTTAGGTTTTATTTAGTTTAGGTTTTGGTTTTAGGGTTTAGGGTTTAGGGTTTAGGATTTACAATTTTGGGTTTAGGGTTTAGGGTTCAGGGTTAGTTTAGTTTTATTTTAAGGTTTAGTGTTTAAGCTTTAGTTTAGGGTTTTAGGATTTTTTAGGATTTGGGTTGCTTATTTTGTTAGTTTAGGTTTTATGATTTATTAAGGTTGTTTAGCTTTAGGGTTTTTTTAAGGTTTATTAGGGTTTGTTACTTTAGGTTTAAGGTTTAGGGTTTGTTTAGTAGGGTTTGGGTTAGTGTTAGTTTAGGATTTAGGGTTTAGAGATGAGCTCCCTTATTCAACCTGGAATATGAAAAAATAATTATAATTGTATTAATTGCTATGAGGCCTAAACCCTAAACTAACCCTAAACCCTAAACCCTAAACCCTAAACCTTATACTCTAAACCCTAAACCCTAAACCCTAAACACTAAAACTTAAATCTTAAACCCTTAAACTAACCCTAAACCCTAAACCCTAAAAACCCTAAACCCTAAACCCTAAACTAACCCTAAACTCTAAACCTTAAACCCTAAAACCCCAAACCCTAAAGCCTAAACACTAAACCCTAAACCCTAAACCCTAAACACTAAACCCTAACCCTAAACCCTAATCCCAAAAACCTTAAACCCTAAAACCCAAAACCCCATAACCTAAACCCTAAACCCTAAACCCAAAAAACCTAAAAACCTAAGCCTAATCTAAATTTAACCTAAAAATAAAATAAATAAATAAACCTAAACCTAAATAAAATATAAAAATAACGTAAAATAAAAATTAAACTAAAACATTAACCTAAACCTAAAAATAAAATAAAATAAACTAATAAAAATGAACTGAAATAAAATAAATAAAAACTTAAACTAAACTAAATAATAAAATAAACCTAACAATAAGAAACCTAAACAAAATAAAAACTAGCCAAAAAATAAAAATAAAATAAACCTAAAATAAAATAAAATATAAACTAAATAAATACCTAAACCTAAAAAATAAACGAAAAAACTTTAAAATAAATAGAAAATAAAACCTAAACCTTAAACTAAAAAAATAAAGCTAAAATAAAATAAAACAAACAAAATAAAATAAACCTAAGCCTAAACTGAAATAAACTAATCTAAAATAAAGAAAACCAAAACCTAAACTTAAACTAAATAAAATAAAATAAACTAAAATAAACTAAAATTTAAAACCTAAAATAAACCTAAAATAAAAACCTAAAACCTAAACCTAAAAAAATAGAATAAAAACCTAAACCTAAAATTAAAAATTAAAAATAAAACCTAAACCTAAAATATATAATAGAAATAAAACTCAACCAAAAAATAAACTTAAACCTAAACCTAAACCTAAACCAAAAAAATAAATTAAAATAAAAAACCCAAACTACAATAAATAAACCTAAAATAAATAAACTAAACTAAATAAAAAAACCTAAATAAAAATAAAAAATAAAATAAACTAAAATAAATTAAAAAAAAACTAAATAAACCTAAACCTACTTGTTTACTTAATTAAAAAAACCACATAAATCCTAAATCTTAAACCCTAAACCCTAAACCCTAAATCATAAACCTATGACCCTAACACTTAAACCCTAATCCCTAAAAATCCCTAAACCCTAACCCTAAACCCTAAACCTTAAAAGCATAAATCCTAAAACCCTAAATCGTAAACCCTAAACCCTAACCCTAAACCTAAACATAAACACTAAACTCTAAATTTCAAACCTTAAACCTAAACCTAAAGTAACTAAATAAATTTAAAAATAAACATAAACCTTAAACCCTAATAAACATAAACCTAAACCTAAACCCTAAGAATGGGTAGAACCTTGAAGGTGTGAACATCACTTTTAACCAGATCGGCCTAGATTTGGCGGGAGGCGAGGTGGCGCTTATCACAAGCTGGTGGGGATCTGGAGGTGATGGTGGATATGAGGAGGTGGTGCTGGAGAATTGGTGGTTATGGATGCAAGAGGAGAGATTTAGGTTACTGTGTGGTGGGAGGGAGAGAATGGGGATATGATGGTGGAAACCACTACTCGAGAGGCCGCAGTGGTTCTAATGGGAACTGGAGAAACGGATGATTAGCTGATCCGATCTACTGCTTATGAAACTGTGTCTTCACAGTAGGGACGGTTCTAGTTATCTAGGATTTTTGATTTGCTCTATGCATGCTCATTTTTTATCTATGTCGTCACTTGTGTCTTAGAAAACTTGGTGTGTTCTTGGATGATGAAATCGAAAAGATGAAATGTTCAATCTGAATTGGTTCCCTATTAAAAAAAACCAAAAACCCTAAATTAAAACCTGAACCTTAAACCTAAAACCTAAACCCTAAACCCTAAACTCTAAAACCTAAATACCTTAAACTCTAAACCCTAAACCCTAAAACCCTAAACTCTAAACCCTAAACCCTAAAACATAAACCCTAAAACCTAAACCCAAAACCCTAAACCCTAAAACCTAAACCCTAAACTCTAAACCCTACTCTCTAAACCCTAAACCCTAAACCTTAAACCACTAACCCTAAACCCTAAACCCTTAACTAACCCTAAGCACTTAACGCTAAACTCTAAACCCCAAAAAGCTAAAACTTAAACCTACACTAAATAAAATGTAAAACTAAAATAAATAAGAAAACTTAAACAAACATAAAATAAAAAAGTAAAAAACTAAACTAAAATAAAATAAATAAAAACATAAACTAAACTAAAAAAAATAAAATAAACTAAAAATCAAAAACTTAAATAAAATAAAAACTACAAGTAAAATAAAAATAAAATAAACTTAAAATAAAATAACAGAAAATAAAAACTAAATAAATACCTAAAGCTAAAAAATAAAATACAAAAATAAATAAAAAATAAAACCTAAAAACATAAACCTAAAATAAACAAAATAAAATAAACATACTAAAATAAATAAACATAAACCTAAACTTAAAATAAACTAAACCTAAACCCTAAACAAAATAAAATAAAATAAACAAAATAAACCTAAACCTAAATTAAAAATTAAAACCTACAAATTAACCTAAAATAAAAACTTAAAACCTAAACCTAAAAAAATAAAATAAAAACCTAAACCTAAATCGATGAAAAGATAACCTAAACATACAAAAAAAATCTAAACTGTACTAGAAAATAAACATAAACCTAATCTGAAACCAAAAAAATTAACTAAAATAAAAAAAACATAAAATAAATAAACTAAAATAAGTAAAAATTAAAGATAAACTTAAATAAAAATAAAAAATAAAATAAACTAAAATACATAAAAAATAAACTAAATAAACTTAAACCTACCAGTTTACTTAATTTTAAAAAAATACTAAACCCTAAACCATAAACTCTAAATCCTAAAACCTTAAAACTTAAACCCTAAATGTACATCCCTAAACCTACAACCGAACCCTTAAAACCCTAAACCCTAAATCCTAGCCTTAAACCCTAAACCCTATAAATACTTAAAAGCCTAAACCTAAAGTAAATAAAACCTAAAATAAAATAAATAAAAAAAAGCTAAAATAAATAAAATAAAATAAAAAATAAAATCAATACATAAACTAAAATGAAACCTATACCTAAAAATAAAATAACTAAAATTAATAAAATAAAATAAATAAATAAAACCTAAACTAAACTAAAAATAAAATAAAGCAAAGAATAAAACCTAAATATAATAAAACTAAATGTAAAATAAAAATAAAAAAAAAATCTTAACGCTAAACCTAGACTTAAACCTAAACCTAAAAAAAATTAAAATATATAAACCTAAAATAAATAAACTAAACTAAATAAAAATAAAAATAGACCTAAAATGAAATAAAATTAAATAATTAAAATAAACTAAATAAACCTATGAGTTTACTTAATTTAAAAAAAATTAAGAAGATAATAAAATAAAATAAAAAAAAAAAAAAATTCCTAAACCCTAAAACTAAACTACAACCCTAAATCCTACAAACCTGACTAAAACCCTAAATAAATCCTAAATCCAAAACCCTTAACCTTAAAACCTAAACCCTAAACCCCAACCTTAAACCTTAAATGCTAAACCCTAAACCCTAAAACACGAAACCTAAAGCTAAACTAAATAAAACCTAAAAAAATAAAATGAAAAAACATAAACCTAAACTAAAACCTAAGCCTAAACCTAAACCTAAAAAGAAAATAAAACAAAAATTTAAAACTAAATTAAAATAAAATAAATAAACA
Source organism: Cymbidium sinense (assembly GCA_021442155.1). Classification (NCBI taxonomy): domain Eukaryota; kingdom Viridiplantae; phylum Streptophyta; class Magnoliopsida; order Asparagales; family Orchidaceae; genus Cymbidium; species Cymbidium sinense. The sequence goes on along the minus strand of CM038233.1, from coordinate 35,486,225 downwards.
CCTAAACTAAACTAAAAAATAAAAAGGCTAAATAAAATAAAACCTAAACCTAAACTAAAGATAAAATAAACCTAAAATAAAATAAAAACTAAATAAAAAGCTAAACTTAAAAAGTAATCCTAAAAATAAATCAAAAATAAAACCTAAACTCGAAACTAAAAAAAAACCTAAACCTAAAATAAAAATAAAATAACCTTAACCTAAACTAAAATAAACTAAACTAAAAAGAATAAAACCTAAACTTAAAATAAACTAAACCTAGACCTAAACCTAAACCTAAACTAAATAAAATTAAATAAACTAAAAAATGAATTTGAACTTAGACTAAAATTAACACCTAAAATAAAAACCTAAGACCTAAACCTAAAAATTATAATAAAAATTTAAACCTAAATCTAAACATAAAATATAAAGCCTAAACCTAAACCTAAACCTAAAAATTAAACTAAAATAAGTAAACCTAAAATGAATAAACTGAACTAAATATAAATAAAAATAAACCTAAGTAAAAATAAAAAAATTAAACTAAATAAACCTAAACCTTCTAATTTATTTAATTTAATGAAAAATAAAAAAACCTTAACCCTAAACCCACAAACCTGCCTAAACCTATACCTTAAAACCCTAAAGCGTGAACCCTAAACCTAAAACCTTAAAACCTAAACAAACTACTAACTAAACCTTTAGCCAAAACCTTAACCCTAAACCATAAACCCTAAACCCAAAACCTTAAATCTTAAATCCCAAAAACCTTAAACTGAAAGCTAAACACTAAACCCTAAACCTTGAACCCTAACCCTAAAAACCTAAACCCTAAAACCCTAAAATCTCCTCACGTTCACGATGCTCTCTGGAGATTGTGATTTCCCTTTCATTTTCATTGCAGGTTGGCAGATTTCTGATCATTCTTGATCGTAAGTTTTGATATTTGTCTTTGATTGGCCGCTAACGTTTCCCTTTGCTATTTCAATGGCAGAGGAGCCACTTTTCGTGCAGCCGAGCTTTTCAAACTTGGAGGCGTCTAGCGATTTACAAGGTATTATGGATCCGACATCATCTTACTCTTCTGAGTTAAGTCCTTCAAGGATGCATTATCGATAAGAACTCTTCCCCTAATGCTATGGTCAATTTGATCTCAACCTCTTTTAGGTGGGATGCCTTATGTGTGATCTTTACATGGAAAAGTTGGTGAAGCCTTTTGAATTCTCTTTAGTTGGTAAATTTTCCTTACATCAGCCAACTCTCGATAACATCCGATCATTTTTTTCATAGCCTAAAGCTCTCTGGTGTTTTCACTGTCGGTTTGATTGATCCTAGGCATATTCTTATTCAGCTCTCTAATGACTTAGATTACTCAAGAGTTTTTGCTCGTCGCTCTTATTTTGTGTATAATTATCAAATGAGGCTTTTGAAATGGTCTCCTCTTTTTCATGTAAATGAGGAATCTCCAATTGTTCCTTTATGGCTAGCTCTTCTTAATATGAGAATACACTACATTACACATCAAGTTCTTTTTGCGGTTGGTGCTCTCTTTGGTCGACCTCTTCAAATTGATCAGGCCACCAGAGATCACGACCTTCAATTGCTTGTATTTTGGTTGAGATTGATATTGCCAAAAATTATCCTAAAGAAGTATGGATCGGATCTGAGAAATTTGGTTATAATCAAAAAGTGGAATTTGAAAATTTTCTTATTTTTTATGCACATTGTAAGATTCATGGTCATGATCTTTTTGAATGCTTTGTGTTGCATCCTCATCTTAAAAAGAATAAATTGCCGGATCCTAACCCCTCTCTAGCAATTGAAAAAATCAATAAATTTGCTTATGTGCCTAAGTCACTCAAAATGGAACTCATCCCTTTACCCCAACTCTTTTTTATCTCGATTTGCCTATTGAACAATGCGGCGGGTTAAAAATAATGCTTATGAGGTTCGTGCGGAAGCTAATGATAACTTGCCTAACATTGCTTCTAATTGTAATAATTTGGCTCCTCAAGATAATACCTTGACTTAGTCTAATCTACCCCTCTTAGCTAGTGAACCCAAGGAGACTCATATGAACCCTAGTGGTGATTTGAATGGAAACTTCAGGTTGGATCAAAATCTTAAAAAAAATTCTACAATTGTTCATTTGATGAAAGAACAAAATCTAAAAATGGTGATCCTTTGGTCATGGAACAAAATCAAAGGTAATTCTTAAATTGGGCATGAAATCGTATTAATGGCTTCACAACCTCACCTTCTCCTACCCTATAGAGTAATACACATGCTAACTCAATTTCTCAACTTAATTTTGACACTAAAGAAGGTAAAATTACCATTAGGAATGCTTTGATAGATCACGATCATATTCAATACCACAAATCACTCTCTCTTGGATGGAGATACTTTGGACATAGATAGACCTTTTCAAACTGTTATTAAAAAAATCTCTTAAAGCTAGAATGTTCACTAATAGCTCCACCAGAACCACTAGATCTTCTCTAACTTCCCATAAATAATTATTTCATGTTGTCTCTTCTCCTTACTTTTTATTTCTTCAGTTATCTCTTTTCCTTATCTTCTATTTTATTATGATTAATCTTCTTATTTGGAATGTTTGAGGTATTAGGACTCTCATTGTCCATAATCATATTAGAAGCCTTTGTCATACCCATAACATAGCCTTATTTGTTTTATTGAACAATTCATACACTCTTCTAAGATCACCATCGCTAGAATGCTTGGCTTTCAAAATTTCTTCTATAATAATAGCAATAAAATTTGGTGCTTTTAGAATAATTTAGTCAACATCTCTATCCTTGATGATCTTCAACAATTGGTTAATGTTCAAATCTCATTGGGTAAATTTTTTTGCTCTTGGTTCCTTTATTTATGCATCTTGTAGTAGAGTGGTAGGAACATCCTTTGGGATAACTTAAGAACCTTTGCCTCCTCACACAACAAACCACGGTTGGTTGGGGGTGATTTCAACACTATTCTTGCTTCTTTGGAAAGAAGGGGAGGTTGATCTCCTAACATTCATTCCATGGAAGATTTTTCTAATATGATCTTTGATTGCAATCTGATTGATATTGGCTTTTGGGCTTCAACTATCATTGGCATAACTCTAGACTCTAGCAGTGGCTTGATAGGACCCTCTTTAATTCCTTTTAGATCAATCAATGGCCCCTTACTTCTATTAAACATTTGAGCAGAACTCTATCTTACCATGCTCCGCTTTCGATTTCTGTCAAAAATCCTTCCAGTAGACTTTCCTCACCTACTTCTTTTAGATTCCAAAATATGTTGATACAACATAGTGATTTCATAAATGTTGTTTCCATTAATTGGATGGCCCCTATTCATCTAGATAATTCCATTAAAGGCATGATTCGCCTTTGGCTTAAGCTTAAAAGGATTAAACAAAACCTAAATTGGTGGAACAAACATCATTTTAAAAATCTTTTTGCCAATCTCAAAATATGGAGCAATTAGTTTGTTCTCTTGAAGATGCTATTTTCTTCTACTAAGCTTGAGGTGTTAAATGCAGCTAAAGATAACTTGATTAATTATAAGAACATGAAGGAAACCTACTAGCGGTAAAAGGCTGCTAGCAAACATATTCCTGATGGTGATAGAAATACAAGGTATTTCCATGCTCATTTCAAAAAAAGGAAAGCCTTAAACTCTATTAAAAAACCAAAAATGATAACGATAGTTGGATCACTAATAATAATGATATTAAAGATTCTCATACAACATTTTAAAAACGTATTAAACAACAACCCTTCCTTAGAAGCCCTCTCCAACACACACCTGATTCCCTCAATGATTACTAATGATGACAACCACTTACTTAGTTTGCGTCCTACAAAAATTGAGATTGGTAGTATTCTCAATAGCATGAACACTAATTCAGTTGCTGGCCCTGAAGGCTACACGACTCAATTCTTTTAGCACTATTGCCTATTATTAAGTCGACCTTGTTGATGTTTGTTGTTGATTTTTTGATGGCAACACCTTACCTAGATATTTTTCTAGTACTTCCATTATTCTCATTCTGAAAATTAATAATCCTGAATCTTGGGGAGATTTTAGACTTATCAACTTTTGCACCTTCTTTCATAAACTCATTACAAAATTAATTGCTAATAGAATTAATCCGCTGCTACCTAAATTTATTTCCCCCAACCAAACTAGCTTCATTAAAGGTAGAGCTATATCTAATAACATACTTCTAGCCCAAGAGCTGATTCATGACATTGACGTTCCTATCGGTGGCACGCGTCCTTTCAAACGGACATCTCTAAAGCCTTTGACAACCTCTCTTGGGATTTCCTCTTTCAAATTCTTCATTTGCTTGGGTTTTTGATAATTTTATCCTCCTCATCAAAAATTGTATTACCAATATTTGGTTCCTCTGTTATCATGAATGGTGAGTCCCTTGGTTTTTTTCCCTTCGATGCATGGCTCCCTTTCACCCTCTCTTTTTATTATTACTGTTGAATACCTTTCGAGGAGCCTGAATAATCTTTTCTATAAAAACCCTAGCATGTTTTTTAGAACTCAAGGTGGTCTTCCAGTCTCTCATCTTAGTTTTTTTGATGACTTTATAATCTTTTGCAATGCCTTTATTCTTCACATTAAAACTATTAAGAATCTTTTAAATAAATTTGGCAACGAAAGTGGTCTGTTTCTTATCGAAGGAAAAAGTTGTTTCATTCCTTCCTCTAAAATCCTTAGTAATAGGATCAACCAAATCCACGAGAATTACTAATTTCTAGCAACAATAATTTCCTATTAAATATCTTGGTGCTTCACTTTTTTAAAGGTTAGAAAAGATCTCATCTTTTTTGAGTTAATCCAAAAATATCTAATAAAATTTGCTTGGGAATTTCATTTACTCTCATTTAGTGGTAGGCTCACTTTGATTAAGAGCACCCTTAACTCCATGCCTTTATATCTCATTCAAACTATTGTAAAATTCTACCATTAGCGAATTGAGATTCTCCTTAACAAATTTTTTTTGGGGTTAACAATTCCTCTAAAAGAATGCCTGGACCTCTTGGTATAAAAGTGGCACTCTTGTTGAAGGTAGTCTTGGATGTAAGCCTATCAAGGAAGCTATCACTACTTTTTCCTATAAACTTTGGTGGAATTTTAGGAGTAACAATAGTCTTTGGGCTAATTTCATGGCTAATATCGCCAAGGTAAGCACCCTCTCTTTCCCTATAAAGGGAAACTCTCCTTTGAAAAGACTTTGTTCCATCAAATGGGAAGAATCATTAATTTCTTGGGGATTAAATCGGCACCTCTTTCTTTTGGCAAGATAAGCTGGGTGGAGGTGGGTCCATTGATGATTTATTTTCTACCCATTCCACTGCTGCTATTAAAGTTAACTCTTTCTGGTAGAATAATATGTGGAACAATAGTTAGCTTACTGATTATATTCCTTCCTCTCTTTTAAACAAGCTTACTATTATTCCTATCATACCTAGCAATCATGATCAGATGCTTTTTAAGCTTTCTCAAAATAATGATTTCAACTTTAAAATGTTTGGATTCATATTAAAGAAGCTCATGATTTTTCCAATGTGTTTTTAAAACTTTGGAATAAAACTATTCCTACTTCTTATTCTATTCTAACTTGGCGTATCCTAAAAAACTTCATCCCTATTGACTCCTTGATGTGGGGTAAAGGTTTTTACTTACCTTCAAAATGCCACTGTTGCTTTCACATTGAGAATGTAAATCATGTTTTTGTTAACGAAGCCATTGCTTCCAAACTTTGGATTTGGTATGATGATCTCTTTAACATTGACAAATTCAATGGCTCCTTAACTTTATACCAGCTTCTTGAAGTTTATTTCGATAACACTACTAAAGGTCACATTAAAGTCATAACTACTATCACTCTTATTTGGTTCATATGGATGGGAATGAAAACAAAACATCATGGGATTTCTATAAACCACATGAGGATAATTGCTAGAATTAAAAATAAAATCTGTGACTTGTTCAATGCCAATTTAATTAACTACAAACAATTCAAAGGTTGTAAATTTGTGGCCAATAAATTGGGTTTTAACTTGCCGGATCAACCCAACTGTAAAGAGGATAATATTATTTATTGGGTTAAACCTAATATTAATACTATTAAAATTAACACTGATGGCTCGGTCTCTCAAAATGCTTCTAGCTGTGGTGGCATTTTTAGAAACCCTAATGGTAAAGTCTTATGTGCTTTTTTGCACCTTAATACTTGCTTTCCTTTTCGAGCTAATGGAAGTGTACATAGCTCTTGAGATTTTCCTTCAAAAGGTTGGCTCAATATTTGGATTGAGGTGGATGCCCTACTGGGATTGATCTTTTAACTTCCACCAAATGGCTAGTGTAGAATTATACTATCTTCTCAAGCAGACTAGAGCTCTCCTTTCTCAACTCTATTTTAAAATCTCCCCTGTATGGCATGAGGGTAATGCATGTGCTAATTACCTTGACAATCTAGGTGCTAGATTGGATGGTATAAAATTCTTTGATCAACTTACTCTTCCTAAACATTTGCGTGGATTGGTGAATCTGGACAATACTAGATTCCCTTATCTCAGAAATTAATCCAACCTATTGGATTGATCTACTATATTATCTAATTAATTGCATGATCATTTTCTATTTAGTGTTGTTGTTTCTTGGGAATTTGCTGATGCATCATCCTGATATCCCTTGATGTTGGTTTAATTACCATAGCTTTAATTGGGGGCTTACTATTTCTGTTCCTCGTAAATGTGTTGATGTTCATTTGGAATTTGCTGATGCATTCTGATACCCCTTGCTGGTTATTTGCTGATCTCTATGGCATCTACTGTTGGTTTATCTCTCCCAACCTTAAATGGGCCTTACTGCTTCTGCTGCTTCCACTTTTAATTGTAAGGTGTTTCCTGTTTACTGGAGGGAGATGTATTACTTTATTCTTTATTTTATGCTTTATTTTTTGATCAACAGGGACAGACCAGCCAGAATTATGGATCCTATTATTTCTGTCTATCATTTTATGATTAAAGCTGTGTTTTTCCTCCTTTCCTCTTTCTGGAATTATATTATGGGCACTTGTCTCATTGTATAAATGCTATACTTCTGTATAACCTTATGGATGGCCCTAATTTATCTATTATTCTCCTCCTTATTATGGTTGTGGGCCCTCCTATGTTCCATAACCTTACCTCCACAACCTGTATGGAGAGAAATTGCAATATCTTTGCTATTATAACTTCTTTTCTATAGGATTGGAATTATTTCCTGATTTCCATCGAAGTCTCTTATTACGATCTTTGTGGGCTTAGCTACCGACGATATTATGTGTCTTGATGGATCTTAAAGATGGCTTTCCTTTGGACCACTTTATAAGCGATGTTGTATAATTGTTTTTCTTGGCTTTTATTATGGTGGGTGCAATATCTATTTTGATGTTTTAATTGTTGTCGTTGGATTTCTAGGCCTTTTGTCGCAAGTTGCTCTTGGTGTTACATTTGTTTAACTTCATGATCAACTTCTATTTAATTTTGATGTTTCTGGATTTTCGATGCTAATTCTGTTACCCATTTCGGTTAGTTCGATCTCTATGGAATCTTGTTGGATTACCTTAACCTTATTTGGGGTTTTATCGCCTCTTGTTGTTTTCAGAAACCACGCTTTTGGTAAGGTTTCTCCTGTATGCTGGAGGGAGATGGATTATTTTATGCTTTTCTTTTTGCTTTATAGGGATAGACTTCTTGCTATCATTATTCTATTTATGGGTCCTATTGTAATTTTCCATTATATGATTAAGGCTGTGTTTTTTCTCTTTTCCTTTATCTGAAATTTGTTTATGGCCTCATGACTTTGCTGTCTCTTTATGTAATTGATAATTTTGTACAACTTCATGGCAGGATCGAATTTATCTATCTTTTCTCTCTTTAATAGGGTTGTACCCACTCCTAAGCTATCTAACCTCATCTCCATTCCCTGTATGGAGAGAAACTACAATAACCTTGCTATTATTACTATTTCCTTGTAGGATGGGATTTTATTCTTGATTTCATTTTAGCCTATTTTTACTGGTGATGTTGGCTTACCTGCAGGTCTGCTTTTCTTTATCTTGAAAGATTTCAATGATGGTTTTTTCTTGAACCCCTTTCGAGTCTATGTTGTCTCCCTATTCTTTACTGATTTATCTTATGGTGGGTGCAACATTTGTTTTTCTTTTCATTTATTGGCAGTTGGATTATCAGGTCTTTAGTCCAGTAGACTGATTTTGGTGTTATTTCTCTGATTGTCTTTGTTGTCGACTGGGCTGCTGCTTATCATCTAATAATTGTGGACTACTTAATCGGCTGTTATTTATTTCCTCCTGGTTCTGTTAAACTTGTGTAGATCCTTGTGTTATCTTATGCTCTGTCTATTCTAAATGGGTGGTTCTTTGGTCAGCTAGCTGTTATTTGCTATCTTGGCTATTTGTTGTCTTGGTTATTTGTTGTCTTGGTTTTCAAATTGTTCACGCTAATCTCATCTCTCCAACCTATATGGAGACACTATTATACCCATGTTATTATTATTATTTTCTCCTTCCGATTGGACTTTCTTTTTTCTTCTTTCCAGTCTACTTTTATGAATGTTGTTGGCTTATATCGTTACGCTTTTCTTTGTGCCTATGTTGTATCAGTATTTTATTTTGGTTTATCTTATGGTGGGTCGAATAATGGCTTTGTTGTTTTATTTGTTACTTGATTAGTACTACCTACTTGCTTACTAACTAATGCACCTTTATTCGAATGGGTGGCTTTATGGCCAACTAGTTATTTGTTGTCTTGGTTGTTTATTGTCTTGGTTATCTGCTTTGTTTGGTTTTCATAATTCCAATGCTGGCTCTCCTTTGAACCCCCTAAGTGTATATGTTGTTTCACTATTTTATATTGGATTATCTTATCATCTGATATCTGTGGACTACTTAATCTGCTGTTGTTTTCTCCATCTTGGTTCAGTTAGACTTGTGCAGATCCCTATGATTATGCTTCTATCTACCTAGTTATTATCTTATGCACTTTTTATTTTGAATGGTTGGTTCTATGAATAGCTGTTGTCTTTTGTTGTCTTGCTATCTTGGTTGTTTTCACGGATTATCGGGTTTTATGCCCGACATCTTTATCGGGGTTATCTTTATTTGTGTTTATTTGGTGTTTATGGTGGGATGCGCCTATTCCCTGGTACAACTAATCTTGTTGCATTCTCACCTTGGTCTGTTAGACTTACGCATCACTTGGTTGTATTTGGGTTTGGGTTCTGCTGCCTTGCTTTACATTTACTTTTTGTTAACTTCTGCAATGGTTTCTAAAAAGGGGGTTGTTAACATCTGCATTGCTTATTATGATTGGGTTTCTTTTCTGGACTACACTCTAGGGCTGTACTCCTGGCCTAAAAGTTTCATATATGTCTCTTATGTTTGGCTCATTGATTTGCTTAGCAGGATTTCAGCAGGTTGCTTTTTTCTGCTCTCTTGTGGAGGGTTTTATCTGGCCTAATTATACTCTTGGCTATGGTTTTAAAAGGGATTTTGACAAAGATGGCTCATTCTCATATGTATTGGGATTCTCATGCTATGGTGACTATATTGATGATAATTCTCCTCCATGAGACCCCTTATCTTTTCTCTTTTGCTATCTCCTTTATATATTATATATGGCTTTGTTTAGAATTACAAGTACTAATGGCCATAAGACATTCAACAAATGGCTACTTTCTTCTCACAGGTTTGTAGGCTATGATGGCTGTGATGATTTCACTCCTTCTTGGTTTGGTAGTAGCTCTTGTGATGTAATCCTTCCGCTGAAGTTTGGATGCTCATATTTGCATCTGCCCCAATTTGGTGTGACTGAGCCTGAGCCTTCTTTCACACACTTCTCTATAATTTTCCTCAGTTTATGCTGCTCTCATTTTCACTTTCTCTGTACTACTTTAACTATTCTAATTTCTATCTTTCTTCATTTTAGCAGATGCACTTCTCTTTTTCTCCTACCATTTGCTCTCTCTTGGCATACATTCTCATCCAAGAGCTTTAGATCTATCCATTGGTTTATCTATTTTAATCACTTTGTATCTTTTGCTTTACTTTTCTCTTTTATTTTTCTTTTGGTTGTATTTAGATAGGGATTTACTCTCTAGGGCATTGTAGCTCTATGAGCGATAGTTTTTTAGTTTATCTCCTCTTAAGGATCTTGTAACCCTCCTATTGGCAATAAATTTCCCCATATGGGAAAAAAACACTAAACCCTAAAATCTTAAACCCTAAACCCTAAAACCTAAAACCTAAATCAAAACTAAATAAAACCTAAAAAAATAAAATAAATAGTTAAACCAAAAGCCTAAATTAAAACTTAAACCTAAATATGAAATAAAATAAAAATAAAAATAAACTAAAATAAAAGAATGTAAAACCTAAGCTAAACTAAAAAAATAAAATAAACTTAAGAATAAAAGACTTAATAAAATAAAACTAAATGTAAAATAATAATAAAATAAACCTAAAAGAAAATAAAATAAAACTAAACAAAACCTAAACATAAAAAGTAAGTCTAAAAATAAAACCTAAAAATAAACCAAAAATAAAACCTAAACCCTAAGCCAAAAAAACTAAACCTAAAATAAAAAAAATAAACAAAATAAAAACCTAAAACCTAAACCTAAAAAAATAAAAGAAAAACCAAAACCTAAAAAATAAACTAAAATAAAAAACCTAAACTAAAATAAATAAACCTGAAATAATAGTAAACTTAATAAAATTAAAAAATAAACCCAACTAAAAATAAAATATAAAATAAACTAAAATAAATAAAAGATAAACTAAATAAACCTAATCCTATTGGTTTTACATAATTTAAAAAAAAAAAACTATAAACACTAAATCCTAAACCTAAACCTAAACCCTAAACCCTAAACCTTAAACCCTAAACCCTAAAAAATCCTAAAGCTTAAACCCTAAAGAACATTAAACCTTAAACCCTAATAAACACTAAACCCTAAACTAACCCTAAACCCTAAACCCTAAACCCTAATCCCCAAACCATAAAGCTAAACCTAAAGTAACTAAATAAATTAAAAAATAAACCTAAATCCTAAAATGTAACAAACTTAAACCCTAAGAATGGGTAGAACCATGAAGGCAGGAACATCACTATCAACTAAGCTCAGTCTAGATCAAGTGGTGGAGGCGAAGGTGGAGGCATCGTTTATCACATTGGTGGTGGGGATCTGAAGGTGCTGGTGGATATGGAGGTGGTTATCGGAGCAGTGGTGGTTATGGAGGCGGGAAGTGCGATGGAGGTTACAGCCATAGTGGTGGCGGAGGGAGAGATCGGGGATATGATGGTGGATCCCACGACTCGAGAGGCCTGGGTGGTTCTTATGGGAACTAGAGAAATTAAAGAACACTCGATCCAATCTGTTGCTTATGGAATTGTGTCTTTACAGTAGAGATAGTTCTAGTTATCTAGGGTTTTTGATTTTCACTATGCATGCTCATTTTTGATCTATGTCGTCGCTTGTATTTTAAAAAACTTGGTGTGTTACTTGGTTGATGAAATCAAAAAGAAGAAATATTGTATCTGAATTTGTTCTCTGTTAAGAAAAAAAACAAAAAACCCTAAACATTAAACTAAAACATAAACCATAAACCTAAAAACTAAAACCTAAACCCTAAACCCTAAATCCTAAAACCCTAAACCCTAAACCCTAGACCCTAAACCCTAAAACCTAAGCCATAAAGCAAAACATAAACCCTAAACCCTAAACCCTAAACCCTTAACCCTAAATCCCAAACCCTAAACCCTAAACTCTAAACCACACTAACCCTAAACCCTAAAATAAGCTAAATAAATCTAAACTAAATAAAACCTAAAAATAAAATAAATAAATAAAACTTAACCAAAATAAAATAAAAACATAAACTAGAACCTAAAACTAAACTTAAACCTAAAAAAGAAAATAAAATAAAAAATAAAAATTAAAGTAAATTAAAATAAATAAAAACCTAAACTAAACTAAAAAAACCTTAATAAAATAAAAACTAAACCTAAAATAAAATAAAATAAAAACTAAATAAAAACCTAAACCTAAAAAATAAACCTAAAAATAAAAAAAATAAAACCTAAACCTAAAATAAAAATAAAATAAATCTAAACCTAAATTAAAATAAACTAAACTAAAAATACCCTAAACCTAAATCAAGATAAAAAAAAACCTAAACTTAAACTTAAAATAAAACTAAAATAAAACTTAAAGCTTAAACCTAAAAAGTAAAATAAAAGATTAAACTTAAACCTAAAAATAAAAAAATTAAAACCTAAACCTAATAAATAAAATAAAAATAAAACTAAACTAAGAAATGACTTAAACCTAAACCAAAATCTAATCCTCAAAATAACAAAATAAAATCCTAAACTAAAATAAATAAACCTAAAATAAATAAACTAAACAAAGTAAAAGTAAAACTAAACTTAAATAAAATAAAAATAAAAGTAAAAAACTAAAATATAAAACTAACTAAATAAACATAAACTTACCACTTTACTTAATTAAAAAAATTTAAAAAAATTTTAAAAAAAATTAAAGAAAAAAACCCTAACCTTGAACCCTAAATTTTAAGACTAACCTAATACCCTAATCCCTAAACCCTAAACTTTAAACCCTAAACTTTAAACCCTAAACCTACCCTAAGACCTTAAACCCAAAAATAAAATAAACCTAAATAAGCTAAAACATAAACATAAAATATAAATAAAATAAACCTAAAATAAAATAAAACAAAACTAAATAAAAAAACCTAAAAACAAACATAAAAAAAACTTAAACCCTAAACTAAAAAATAAAACCTAAACCTAAACTAAAATAAACTAAACTAAAATAAATAAAACATAAACCTAAAAAAATAAACTAAATCTCAACCATAAACTATATATAATAAAATAAACTAAAAATAAAGCTAAACCTAAAATAAAAAATAAAACCTAAAATAAACCTAAAATAAAACCTAAAATCTAAACCCAAAAGATAAAATAAAACCTGAACCTAAACCTAAATAAAACCTAAACCCTAAACCTAATAATAAAGTAAAACTTAAACTTAAAATAAAATAAAATAAAACTAAACTAAAAATAAGCATAAACCTAAACCTAAACCTAAAATAAACTAAAATAAAACCTAAATAAAAATATATAAAATAAACTAAATAAAAAAAAATATAATATAAAATAAGTAAACTTAAACCAGGTTGACCTAATTAAAAAAAACCCTAAACCCTAAACCCTAATCCCTAAACACTAAATCCTAAACCGTAAGTCCTAAACCCTAAAACCTAAAACTAACCTTAAACCCTAAATGCTAAACCTACATTCTTAAACCTACAACCCTAAAACCCAAACTAAAAAACTAAAACTAGTAAAAAAACTAAACTAAACCTCCTCCCCCACTTTGCTAAACCCCCAAACTAAAACTAAAAAACTAAAATCTAAAAATAATAAAACTAAAATTTAAACTAAAACTAAAACTAAACTAAAACCTTAATAAAAGACTAATAAAAGCCTAAAACTTAAAATACCTAATCCAAAAAGAAAACTAAAAAATAATAAAATCACACCCCAGAAATAAGACTAAAATAATAATAACTAAACTAATTAAAAAACTTTAAACTAACAAAAAATAAAAAATAATAAAACCTAAATAAAAATAATAACCTAACTACTAAAACTAAAAAACTAAAATAAATATAATAAAACCCTAAATAAAACTAATAATAAAAAAAAAAACTAAGCCCTAATAATAATAATAATAATAATAATAACCTAATAATAACTGAACTAAACTAATAATAAAATCTAATAAATAATAAATAACCCAAAAACCTAAACAAAATCAAGAAACCTAAATCCATAAACCTAAAAAACTAACTAAACCAATAACTAAAAAACCTAAACCCAATAAACCCTATAATAAACTAAAACTAAAATAAAACCTAAATCCAGCATCTTCCCATTTCAATCTCTAGCAATTCTTTAATCCTTTCCTTTCCATTCTCCTTCGGTGTTTCTATGCTAGTTTTCTATAAATTTCTTCTAGTTTGGCTTTGGATCTTCTTCCTTAGGCCGATCCTTGTTTGATTCTTAAGTGGTGCCATTTACCATGGCGTCGTGTTCTACGAATACTTAGGAAAACTAAATGCTCCAGCTATTCTCGGTTTCCAATTCTTTGGAAATAGCTAAACCTTTGCTTCTAAATCCTTCAAAGATGCCTTATCTGGTAAGGATTCTTCAACTTCTTCCGTTCTTTCTTTAAACCTAGTTCATACAACCTTTAAAGGTGTTCTGGGTACTATGTGCTCTGACTTGGATACTAAAAAATTAGTCGAGCCTTATGCATATACTTTGATTGGAAAATTTTCTTTTCGGCATCCTGGTATGGAGGAAATTTGATTTTTCTATCATGATTTGAATATTTATGGTGTTTTTTTGATTGGTTTACTAGATGGTTAACATGTGCTGATTAAATTGTCTAATGACCTTGATTATAGTTGTATCTTTCGTAATCTTATTATGCTAAAACTTTCATATGCATATTCTTAAAAGGACTCCATTTTTTTGGCTTTAAAATGGAATCGCCTATAACACTAGTTTGGTTATCTTTACCTAATCTTCGAGTTCACTTTGTTAATTATCAATTTTTGCATGTTGTGAGTTTTATGTTGGTAGACCCTTGCAAATCGATCAAGCAACCACAACCAAATCTAGGCCATCGATTGCTCAGATCCTTGTTGAAATTGATGTAACAAAGAAATTTTCTAAGGAGGTGTGGATTGGATCAAAGAAATATAGATATTTCTAGCAGGTGAGTTTAAAAACTTCCCTGGTTTTTGCAATCATTGCAAAACTCATGGGCATGATGCATCATAATGTTTTGTTCCTCATCAACATCTTTGAAAGAAAGTGGTTAAAGATCTTAAGGTTGGTGGCAAAATTGGAGATTTAAAAGTGATAAAAGAAATTCTACTTTAAATGAAAAGGCTACGGTCTTTGTGAATGAAATTGTTGATGTTTCTAATGATGTTCCTAATGTTTCTAATGTTGTTCCCAATGTAAGTGGTAGTGATAAGCTTGTTAAAAATGCTTATGTAACTATTTTGGAGAGTAATCAGGTTTTGGCTGCTATTATTTCTGATATTCTTGAAAATTTGCAAGTGGATGATTTTCCTATTTTAGTTTCTAATTCTAAGGAGATTTGTGATAAAGTTTCTGAAAATCTTATAAAAATTTTCTCTTATTTTTTTAAAAAAAAATTTTAAAAGAAAATCTTATTTTTATCTTCTAATTTGGGCAAGAATGATGGTATGGAGCTTATTAATAATGTACCAAGTTTTTGTTTGGTTAATAAATCTATTTCGCCTTTCTTTAACTGTTATTATGGATCATATTTTGCTTACTAATAATTCTCATTTAATGGAGAATGAGGATTTATCTTATTATCAAATGGGATATTCTTCTAAATCTATTATTACCAAGGTTAGCATCCTTTAATTTGCAATTATAAATATGGTGACTCTATTATTTGGAAATGGCTCTGTGATATTAAATGGAAAGTAGAACGTCTCATTTTTTGGGGTATTAATAATGGATCTTCTTTCTTTAGAGATAACCTGGATGGGGCATTTTTATATTAATTCTACTTAATACTCACTCTACTTCTTCTTTGAAAGTTAGTCATTTTCTTTATAATGGTGAATGGAATTTCTCTCTTTTAAATGATTTGATCCTTGATTTCATTAGTAATAACATCATTAATTTTTCTACTGAAGGTAATTTTTTGGATCAAATTGTTTTAAAAATTCTAGTAATGGAGAATTTTCTTTTAAAGACTACTTGGTTTGATGCAAAACTAAGTCAAATATCCAGCATAAATTAAATAAAGTAAATCAATGAAAATAAAATGGAAGTTCAAAGTCAAACCTAATGTCAACTCTAGTCAACCTAGGATAGACTTAATCGGACCCACTTGGTCAAAAAAGTCAACCCAAAAATTTGACCAAATTAAATCATCAAAATATTTTAAATGATCAAATAAACATGTTTGATCATAATGATAAAGAAATTTGAGTCCATTGAGGCCTATATTAGGTAAGTTAAATTCCTTAAATCAAAATAACCTAAATAGGCTACATTAAACTCAAACCCAAGGAAAATTCAAATCACTTTGAACCAATGCATATGGGATGGAGACTAATCCTCTTAAACCTTGATAATGAGGGAATTAAGTGCTAATTAACCTCCCTAACAAAGGCACTTAAGGAACTAAATGATAAAACCAAAAATGAATTAAAAAATTCACCAAGGGAAGGTAAAATCCATTTTCCCTTCCCTATCTCCCTAACCTCACCTAGATGCTTGTAAAGCGAGGGGAATCCGCAAGCTTCCAAGCTCTCTTCATGTCCCCAGCCAACCAAGGATTAGCCAAAAAAGAGCTTTAAAGCTCTCAACCACATAAAAAAACATAAATACACTCTGCCAAGGAGAATTGAAGTTCCCTTCACCTTCATACATCCAAATTGAAGCCAAATGAAAGCTCTTCCCCCTCTCAAGTGTTATTAACCATTGCAAACCACTAAAGCCTAAATTTCTTAAGCTAAGGGTTGTTCTAGGAACAATCTATTAGAAATTAATCTAATTCCTTTGGCAAGTAAGTTTGATTCAAGGTTCTAAAGTTCTAGGATCAATTCCAAAGCCAATTGTCCAACGAATTAAGGTATGCCATTAACGAGCCTGATTTTTTCTTGAAATAATTTGGTTGTGATCATTTTCAAACAAAACATGATCTTCAGTAAGATCAAATCATATATGATCGTAGGATATCCTTCAACGATCATGTAGTAATTGGAATCACTTGATTTCATGCTCTAGATTGTTCATAATTAGCAAAACACTATGAATGGCTCGACTCCCACAGAAATGAAGGAGGCGAGTCCTCCACCATCCCGACTGCGGTATTTGATTGA